>OY755213.1:9544914-10876317 GCA_963576765.1 Draba incana | reverse complement strand
ACTCTGTTTTGATTCGTTTGATAGAAATGGAGACTCTGACTGAAAAAGAGATTCCACAAGATAATCTAACAATCCAATCCAACGGTGTAAGAATAATCAATGAGAGAATCTTATCTAAAAACAATTAAAAGAAAACGAGTGGATGATATATAACTAAAACATCTCAAGAAGAAGAGAAAGCTTTCGAGGCAACAACCATGGCTTCCATTTCATCTCCTTCTGCGAGCTTATTCTTCTATACCATCAACGCTTCTTCTTCTTCTTCTTCTTCCTCGCTTAAGCTCTCCTCTCGATTTCTTGGAACTCGGGTTCTGAAGCTCCGAATCCAACTCGGACCCTCCAATGGGTCCAGAACCACTTGCTGGTTCAAGTTCGGTAAGAACGGCGTTGACGCTGAGAATGCTGGAATCTATGGCAGCCAATCACGGGATGATTTCGATAGAGACGACGTCGAACAGGTTCGTCTTCACTTCTTGAATCGCGGAATTTAGCGTTTTAAAACGCAGTTATGTCAAAACTCGTTTAACACAAGGAAGTCAAGTATTGTGTGTTTTTTTTGGTTTGGTTTGCAGTATTTCAACTACATGGGGATGCTTGCGGTTGAAGGTACCTACGATAAGATGGAAGCTCTTCTCAACGAGAACATTCATCCTGTAGATATCCTTTTGCTGCTAGCAGCTTCAGAAGGAGACAAGCCTAAGATCGAGGAGCTTCTCAGAGCCGGTGCTGACTACACGGTGAAGGACGCTCAAGGAAGAACCGCTCTTGACCGAGCAAGCAGCGAGGAGATCCGAGACTTGATTCTTGGATCCCTCACTCAAAAGGCTTAACAGTCTTCTGTTTTTGGTACCTTCTAGTTGAAATCTGCGTTTTATTCAATGTATTACTTTTTTAAGTTTGATCCAAACCCTCAGGGAGCAAAGATTGTTCTCATTACCAAAAGCTAGCCTTTTTTTTTTTTTTCTTACCCATCGGTCACCTTACAAAACCAAAACAGATACATAAGATTTGATTGGTTGTTCTGAGATATGTCTAAGTAAGCAAATGCTTTCTAAATGTTATTAACAAAATTTCAAGATTGTAACCAGTAAGTACAGTAGAAAGCTGTCTAAGGAAAGGAAAGTAGACATGAAGTTGCTCAAGTATCTCTTAAATCCCTGGAAAAGCCATCTCTCGTTGCTGCCTGACTCTGATTTACTTCATTCGGCAGAATTCTCGTGCAATAGTACGTACTCTCGGCTGCAAGCCAAAGAACAAACTGTCAAGATAATAGTTCATAATGGAAAATCAAACACAAAGTTCTTCACTAGCATACCTGCTGTTGCCAAATTTTATGGTATCTTTCTCAAAAAGCTCATAGTAGCGTTGTGGTTCAATAGGACTTTCCTAAAATAAAAAGCAGAAGATAAAATTTTCATTACAAAAGTTCTAAACTTAAACCATATGACAAAGGAAGAATCAAATAGAGATGCAATTCACTACTTACATTGATGTAAGTCTTATTGGTACTGCCGAGATCCATAAGGTAAGGCCTACAAGGTGACATTAAGGGTGATTAAGTTTTACCTTAAAGCCAGCAAAAAATGCAAAATTTCAAGCAAAGCAAAAGAGCAAATAGATATTTACTTCACTTCCTTCCCCATCATACCATCTGGTCTCTCCTTTTCCATTTCCCTGAGAAAAGTACATTCACAGTGACATTAATATCAACCTAAAAACCTTCTTCATATTAGATCCATGGTCATGAAATTTACTATTCACGAGGATAAGTTAGAATTTTACCGGTACTGAATAACAGCATGCTGCTTGCTGCAAGATGGGTGATCAGTAGGAACATCAGCAACTCTTCTCTCGCGTCCAAAGAGATAGCAGCTTTGGCGATGGAGGTAGAGTGGCTCTATAATCCAACAGATTTCATATGCACACAAAACACATCAACAAAACGGATTCAGAGAATTAAGAGTGGGAAGCAATTGAAATAGAACAAAATGCTAAATCTGTATACAATGTTCACAAAAGTATCAGGTCTCCTCAAATGAACATAGCATAGTTATATTCATTATAGTTAAATTCTAATTAGTATCAGACAATGATTTGATTACTATTGGTAATTAATGCTATTATCAGCATATACTCAATCATCAACGACCACAGTTTCCTAGAGTTCAACATGCAATCTTGAACATCTTTTTCAAAACGCCACTAAATAATTTACAGCGTATTTCATGGGTAAAAAAAAAAAAACTAACATTCACCAGAGATATAATAGTTCAAGTGAAACACATCAAAGACAAATGGACCATTACTTTGACAGATGGACCTTTTACTAATGAAAAATGGAAGACTAGAGAGTTAAAAGACTAACCATTCAGTGGTTCACCATCCTTGAATATATAAAGTCTCCATCTTTGACTAGGTTTTCTAGCCTCTGGGGGCTCACTGAACAGGAGCGTGATACCTGCAAAGAGTTCAACAGATCAGGGAAATATGCCTCTGAAGAAACTTAGCGCAATAAACCTATATTTCCACTCCTAGCAGAAAGAATGGGATGTGCAGCCAAAGAGAAGTGCTATAAACTGAGACTTTTAAGTCTCTCATTAGGCATTAGCGATCAACCTACGAAAAATTTCTTCACATATAACAGGCACAAAAATGCATATATAATCTAACGGCAAGATAACCCTATCAACAAAGGCACATGTTTCACAGATACATGAAGATCAGTGTCACGAAAGTTCACATTAGTCCATGACAAAGCAATACTAACAATTGATATTCTAAAATAAAACGCCAGATCGGAACTTCACCTCTGTATCTATTGGTTTCTTCAGCAAGTTTCCCTGATAGCTCAAAAGATGGTTCTTCCTGCAAGTTATAAAACAGTTAGATTTGAAGCATCAATACATGGATTCGTCAAGAGAATACAAAATGATACTGGAAATTGGAAATCAATATACCTTTTTCTTCGCTGCTAGAGCTTCTTCAGCTGCTCTCATTCTCGCAATTGAATCCTCTTCACTGTTGCTGTTAAATAAAAATCCTAAGACAGTTAAAAAGAAAAGAATGGAAAATTGTAAAGGTTAATCCAATTAGAAGAAAACTCACAGTTCCTCGCCGCTCCCTCTTGCAATAGACCCCTGAAAAGATAAAATAAATAAAGGAGATCAAAATGTTTGAAGAACTGACAAAGATTTGTGGCTCACAGAAAAATGATGAAGGAAACTGGTTACATGATTCAAACTACATATTCAAACAATTTTAACAGGAGTACCAGTAGCAGTGGCTAACCTTCACTAGTATACAATAAAGCTCAACAATTTTCAGTAACAAATACAACCAACAAACAAAAAGCTGAGATTGTGAACATACTTAAGCTAAAGAAAGGTGCAGAACTATAAAAGTACTTCAAATTAACAGATACCTCATCATGCCTTGAGGCAGAAGCTCTTTCTAAAGAACGGCTACTCTTGTGACTCGTATCGCTAGGGGAAGCAGACCTCTCGTGCCTTCCTCTAGAGCGTCTCTCATCGTCTGTTCCTCCCCTTTTCCTTTCCTCAGTTTCGTCTCTCCCTGACCATCTTCTCTTATCCCTATCGGTTATTTCCCTCGTTTCCTCCTTCTCTCCATCTCTTCTTCTCTCCCTTTCCCTTTCTACTTCCCTACTGCTGCTCTTCTCCCTTCCTCTACCGTTATGCTTCTCGTCTTCTCTCTCCCTACTTCTCCCAACCTCTCTCTCGCCTTGAGCTCTTCTCAATCTCTTAGTCCGTCGTGAAGGAGACCTAGAATCACGATTTCGCAAACCAGAAGATTCTTCTCTTCTCGATGGACTTCTCTGCCTGTGGTGAGACTCTGATACAGTACGAGCCATTCTTAGAGACGATTGTTTCTCTCTTCGTTACCTTGGAAGGAGCACAAAATTGAGACTGTGTCAGAAACGCAAGCAAAAACCCCTAAATTCACCATACGCATAAAAAACTACACGATGAGCAAAAAACCCCTAAATCGAAAACTTCAAGCTACAGATTTCGAATTGGTGCTTCATTTAGGGTTCCGAGAATCGAAAACGGAAGCTTCGGAGAAAGAAGATGAAGTTTGATTTACCTGGTGGCTACTGGCCGGCACTGCGATGCTTCGGCGGAGAGAAGTGAAAAAAGAGAGAAACGAATAAGCAAGAGATAAAAGACCCAGAATAATGGGTGTCTAATGCAAAGAAAAGGAAAGCGAGGGATTCATTATGAAAATTGTAGACTTAACGGAGTTAAGAGTTCCGTTACGTCTTCGTTTATTGACACGTATCTATTAGATGACTTGGCAAGTGATACGATTCTTTTACTTGTTGGGCAGTAAAAATACTTCATATCGTGACCTCGAGATTGTGATGCTTAACGGACTAGATCCGTGGGGGAGCGGTAATTTAGTTCCACTTGGTCCATTACAAACTTTGCAGCGCTTGAGAGGGTAGACATAGCTGTAGTACACCATGTGGACTTGGTGCGTTTTTTGTTGTCCCTTTCTTTTTGAGTTTTGATGATGACAATTGAGGTTAGTGGTTTTGGATCATGCAGATAAGTGAACAAAGACTGAGAGATTGGAAGAATGGTAAGATCAAATAAGCTATATTTGGTTTTTTTGGGATTTTAAAGATATGTTTATCCATTTCCATATACTACTACTATCATCTTCTAAATTTGAAATTTTAGATATCTCATAGAAATCTTAAAAGGGAGAATGATATACTAAACAAACATTGTTCTTCATAGATTAATTTGCAGATAAGATACTGCAGTTAAAGTCAGTTACAAGCATTATACACTAAACTGAGATAAAGAAGGTCACAAGAATCGCCATGAGTATAACCGCAAAGGGAAGTGTCCGAGTTCGCCCTAGGAGAGAAGCTCCCAGGCACGCCGACCGAGGCAGCCACCACCGGCGACGGTTTTCACCAGATCGGAGCTTTTCTTCGGCGTTTCTCTTGCTCTGCGTCTTCTCGTCTCTCATGGCATCTCCAGCTGCAGATCCTCCTCCGTCACCTGAGCCTCCAGACCCGGGTCTTGACGCAGATCCGCCGCCAACCACGCTCTTCACCGTCGAAGCCGTCACTTCCCTCCCCTCCATCAGTCTGAGCCAAGCGAGTCGTGTCCACAAGTCTCTGGTGGATGCAGATCTCATTCTCGTCTCCACCATCATCTCAATCGCTGGCCGCGAGTGTTACTCCGCCACAGCGAACCACCTCCACCGTCACCATCACCATCAAACCTCTGAAGCGACCTCGGACTTAAATCCGCCATGGTGGTGGTCTGGAAATCCGACGGCCACATCATACTCTCCTCTGACCACTTGTGTTTCAAGGAAATTAAATGCTTTGGATAGTCTCTTTATCATTCTTGTGGCTCTAAACAAGATAGGCTTCTCACCGGAGCCACTAAATCCGGCATCATCTCTTGATCCGGTGAATGAAACTCTTGCTCCGGTGAAGGAAAATTCCGCTCTCGTCGAGAGAGCTATGTGTTGCTCCGTCAAAGGGCCGCACTTCCACCATCGTATCTCTAGGTTTATGTTGGACTTAATTCCGCCATACTCACCACATTGGCGGTGGTCCAGAAGCTCGACGTTTATTCCGACGGCTAGCCTAGGTTTCCTCCTCCGACCTCTCCGATATATCCTCGTAAGCCACTTCCTTTGTGTTAATGGGCTTGGATATTGTATGCTTAGAGGGCTTGGCCCAATTAGTGGATTTAGTGTCCATAATTAGATCAACTAAGATCAGGATTTTAGCTATTTGCATCGGTTTATCGATATCAATAGCATTTACCGTGACTAGTGCCGGAGAATGGCATCTAAGGAATGGATGTAAAACCAGTAACTTTGTTTTCTTGGTGATTCAACCTGAAGTCCTAGTGGCTTTGTCACATACTCAAGATATAAGGACAATCTCGGTAGAATTCGAATCCTTACAATTGGCTCGAGCTTTATCTTTAGGCTGAAAAGTTTCCAAACTACATGGTTTATTCCATGAAACTTCTTATCTTGTCAAAAGATATGAATCTATATGTTGTAATTTCTTATTGGCATGGAATGTCGTTGTAACCGGATTACTATTTTAAGTTTAATGAAGTTTGATTGACAAAAAAAAAAAGTATAACCGCAAAGGGAACTTCTATTGCTTTTGCCTCTCCCTTCTTTGGCGTAGAAGTTGGAGGCTCACTTCTTACTTCAGACAGTGGTGGCTTAGAAGCATGAGGCAATGGTGGCTCTTCGATATCTGGTTCAACTAATAATGGATAAGCAGCTCTAGCTGATGAACAAGAACCGAATACGCCAAGCTTATGAGATAGCTGGCTGTTGGATCATAGTTATAGGGGGGTGTGTTGAACATGGAATTTAAAGTGATTGATTGTAGTTGAGTTTTTAAATGATTTTGGGTGATTTAGAGGAATTATTGTGATTTTAACTAAAATCTCATAGAATCCCACCTAAAACAATGAGATTTACTTTGTCTCATTTATAATTAAAGAATCCCACCGAAACACATTAAAATCAGAACAAATCTCCTAAAATCCACTGTTTAAAACATTTCCAATAACATAGGATTTTGAAGTGGATTTGAAAATTACAAGTTCAATAACAGTGAGTTTGAAATGACTTTTTAAAATTCAAGTTTGAATAACAGAGGATTTGTCACTTTAATACAAATCACTCCAAATTCTATGTTCAATACACCCCCATAGTTATATGCCATCATGAAATCATTGGCAAACTCCGAGGCAAAGACTTGTAGACAATGTTTTTAAAACCTGACTGGACCGGGGTCGGACCGGATTAAACCGGGAACCGGCCACTGATCCGGTTCGGTTTAACTTTAAAACTCAATTATAGTTAAACCGGATATAAAACCGGGTTGAACCGGCAAAAAACCGGAAACCGGTATCGAACCGGAACTGCATCAAACCATGTTTAATAATTTTGTTAATTATATTTTTTTTTCATTTTTTTTCTTTTAGTTATAAGTTTGTTGCCAATTTTTTTTGATAAAGCTAATGAAATAGTAAAAAATTTCATATAAAACGTTTTACAATTATAAAACGTTTAAAAGTTTAGACCAAAACGATTAAATTTGCTACAATTGTGTTAGTACCTATAATTTAGTTTTATTTTGCTATTGAATTTTTTTTTGTTTTTCAAATGTTTGTAATAATTAAAATGTTTTATTTGATATTTGGATAGATATGGACATATGAATAGAAAAAAAATATATGACCAAATATATATAAACTAATATTTTTAAAAAACTATTAAATCCGGTTGGACCATATTAACCCACGACCCAAAAGTTTTTCCGGTTCGGTCGCCGGTCCGGTTTATGAGCATCAGACACATGCGACGTGTGGGGTTTCATGTAAAGATCTGAGATAACGGGCCAAATGTAAGATTTTGGAACAAGAATTCCAAAGGAAAACGTTCTTATGTAACATAGGTTCATGGCAAGAGAGCCTCTAAGATTTTTGGTGAAGGGTTATATCTGGTCTTTACTCAGAAACCAAAATACGAGTTTTGTCACTCGGGACACTGATTTAATGCTCTGAATGAAATTGATCTGTGGAAAAGATATGAAGTTGAACTTGATGCGTTTCGAGAGAGAGACAACATAGTTTTTCATACTTAAATTGTGTTGTGCATAGAAAGCACTATGATGTAAGCGTATGAACGACAATAAGAAGAAGATTAGCTATGATCTTATGGAAAAGGCGTTTGAGTGATAAAAAGAGTGTATACATACCTGAATGTTTAACTAGATGCCTGGAACTCCTCTTTTTTTTGCTACTTCTTTAGAAGTCAATATTGAGGAAAGAGTATTGAAAATGTTTGGTCTTAAGTCAATGTTTTGGAGCACTGTTTGGAAGTAGTTGTGAATTTGGCAGTACTAAAGATCAAAGAAGAGGCTAAAACAAAGAGAAAAGCGATTGAGGCGAATAACTCTTTGCCTAGAGTTTTTATTAGATGTGTGGATTATCCCTTTCAAACCCTTATGACCCATTTATATATTCCTAGGTTATACCATACAACCCCATAAACCCTAGTCTGACATGTGTAGCTTAAATGGGCTTTTTCTGGTCCATTTTGCAATACCTCACATTTTAAGTCACCTAGAATAACATAAGTTAAACCGGAGTTGATATTATCACAAAACACTTGAAAAGATTGAACATTTACTTGAAAATCACTTACAGCGAATGTTATCAAAGAGTCCTTTCCATGTGTAATCAACAGAAAGGGATTTGACTTGTGCGTGCTGGATTAATCACACAATCGAATTTGTGAAGATTCGTTTGAAATAGAGCTTCTTTAGGGTTTTCAAACACTTAGAGGAAGATAGAATTAGATTATGAATTAGGGTTCTTATTCATCAAGATCAGAGCTGTAAACAGTGTTTTTACAAGAAATTTCGGATCCCCAACAAGTGAAGGGGTACATGTCTATATATAGGTAAAATTGGGCGGTATGAACAGTTCCAGTCGAGGTGACCTGAGCAGTTCCGGTCGCTCTGAGTCGGGCCGGTCTAGAAGGATCGAACAGCGCTGGAATGAACAGTGATGGGCCTTTGACGGGCCTGCGTTTTCTGGGTTCGACCGCTGAACCGCTTTAACACGTGTTAAGCCGTTTGGTTTATCGATTCTTCTAGGGGAGATTTGACCCTTACAGTTAGCCCCCCAGTTCAGCAGTTTTAGTTAAAAAGTGCTGAAGTAAGGGTGTCTGAAAAATCGATTCCCGCTTAGGCCGTTTACCGTGTTAGCGGCGATGCTGTCGAACCCAAATACTCAATACTGCGAGTCGGTTGCTGTTATTGGCGAGTAGATTTCTAGTTTCGCGAATCGTTCGAGAGTGCGAGGTGTCAAGGTAGATTTGTTCCGATATCTGCGAGCTGACTGAAAGCCTTCAAAATCGCGAGTTGACTTGATTGAATGAATCTGCTCGAAGATGCGAGGTGATCAGATGAAGATGTACAGATGTGCGAACAAGCCTCGGTAAAACCCTTGTCTAGAAAACCCAGTGGGAAAAAACAGAAAAGGGGAAAAGAGCGCGAGTCGCACATTTACTCAAATCATCGTTGTCGCCGAAGAGGAAGTCGCGAGTTGACGAAGTCGCGAGTTGATGAAGTCGCGACTTGATGAAGTCGCGAGTTGATTTCAGTGGAGAAAAAGTCGCGAACTGATCCACTAAGATGGAGTCGCGAGTTGATTTTCACGGAGAGAAAGTCGCGACTGATCCATTGAGATGGAGTCGCGAGTTGATTTTCACGGAGAGAAAGTCGCGACTGATCTATTGAGATGGAGTCGCGAGTTGATTTTCACGGAGAGAAAGTCGCGACTGACCCATTGAGATGGAGTCGCGAGTTGATTTTCACGGAGAGAAAGTCGCGACTGATCCATTGAGATGGAGTCGCGAGTTGATTTTCACGGAGAGAAAGTCGCGACTGATCCATTGAGATGGAGTCGCGAGTTGATTTTCACGGAGAGAGTCGCGACTGATCCATTGAGATGGAGTCGCGAGTTGCGAGATGCTGAAGTCGCAAGTTTATTCGTAAGTGGAGTCACGAGGTCACGCGATTCTTTGAAGGTCAAAATCCTGAGAATATCGAAACTATGAAGGCGCGAAACAGATCGAGGAGGAGCCCGCGGAGTCGCATTTAGGGTCAGATAAAAATTGTGGAACCATTGATTTGGATCAATCTCATGAAACTGATCTTCTGAGCCCAGAATCTTTGGGCCCATTAAGAAATGAGGCCCACCTCGAAAGTCGAACCGTCGAAAATGTCCTTATAAGAGGCAACGCTCCCTTGATACTTCTCATTATTCTCATTCCTCCGAAAAAACAGGTTCGCTCTCTCTCTCCCTTCTCTGTTTTTTCTTTCAAGTAATAGATAGAAATTTTGCCGTCCCATCACTTCGCCGCCGCCGTGTTCTTCATCGCCGCCGCAGTGTTCTTTAGAAAAACTGAAAAAACTTAAAGTTTTGATCCAAAGACAGATGTCGTCGACGAGTTCTTTTGCACCCGCGAAGTCTGCCGAACTCCCCGAGAAGGGAAAATCGGCCTGGGAGTATTCTCCCGATAGCGAGTCGATTGTAGATGCGAGTTCGAGTTGTAGTAGGCTCCGTGGTCAAGAGGAAGCGAGTCCTTCAGGCCGCGAGGAGGCGAGTCCCATTAGTCGAGAAGATCGAGCTGGAGGCCATTCTCCTCTTGCCGAACTGTTCTCTTATCCTACTCCCGTCTTAAGACAAAGTCGCGAGACAAGGGAGTCTACTTCATCCATGCGAGCTGGACGAACTGGCCTTGAAGAGGGAGTTGGGACTTCGCATCCTTCGCAAATTGGCGAGGCCTCGACCACTGATGGGCGAAGACTGGTTGTGGAAATCCCACAACTCCGCGACGAGTCCCTTAGTCCTGCCGAGCTGCCTCTTCAAGTAAAGATCGAAGAAGGTAACTGGTCGTACAACTCTTTAGTAGAAAAAGAGAGACTGGAAGCTTGGGCTGCGTGCGGGCTGGCCGAGGTTGTCCAGAAGAAAAAGAGATCGAGGCGAAAGCAACGCCTGCCTCCAGGTTCCTCTTGGTGCGACGAGGACTTCCTGGAAGATTATCGCTCAGAGTGCCGAATTCCCGACTCGGTCGAACTGATTGCGCCTTCTTTCGAGCAGCGAGAAGACGATCCCCCTGCAGGCACGTTTACCGCCTATGCGTGTTGGTTTAAGGAGTGTTTCCTCACGTTCCCCATCCCTGCGCTGATTCTCCGTTTCGCGCGGGTTCACAAAATCGCGCTCGCGCAAATCAACTCGAGAGGGATTCGCCAATTGGTGGGAATTACGACGCGGGCAGCCGAATGTCGCGAGCCCATCGGAGTTCGCCATCTACACAACCTTCTTGAATGGCGCAAGCAATCCAACCCGGGTGGCATGAAGTATTACAATCTGGCGAGTCGTTCTCTTTATAAAATACTGGACGACTTCCCGAACAAAGATCATAGCTGGAGAAAATATTTTTTCTTCGTGCCGATATCGGCCGCGTCGGCCGAGGATGAAAACTTAGTGGTGGCGAAGTGGGGGACACTTGGTAGATTTTCTCGAATGTTTACTGCGCGAACTGCCCCCTTGTTTTATACTAACTTTTCTGCTGATTTGTTTTTACAGCTAGCAGACTGCTATTCACTCCTGTTGCCAACATCGACGATTTGGTCAATAAGTTGAAGGCTCGGAAGTGCCTTTGGAATCGTCACTTCAATCTTCGAAGAGTTGTTCGAGCTCGCGAGTTCATTTCCTACGACGAAGAAGAAGATATCGAACAGAGCGAGTCCGACGATCTAGAGATCATGCCTCCCAAGCTAACTTTCCGCGATCTCGCCAAGAGAAAAGCCGAGAAGGCTAAGAGAAAGGCCGACCCGAAGGCCACTGCCTCCATCGTCGAGACGTCCGAGCGGAGCGTCGATAAAGAGCCTACTCCTACTGCTGAGGGTGACGAAGCGGCTGCTGTAGCCGCGAGTGGTGCGTTGGCTGTTATTACTTCACTGCCAACTACCATTACTGACGAGCCCGCCGAGCCTGAGGCCCAATTGCATCGGAAGAGAAAACGATCTTCTGCCTCTGAGAAGGGCAAAGGTAAAGTTGGCGAGAAGAAGAAGTCTCGTCGCGAGCTGCCGACTCTGTCCCCAGGGCAAACTATTCCTGGAAGCTCCGATGGGCTTTATACTGATCCCTTAGCCGCAGCCGCCATGATGGCTAAGGTTACATATCCGGGTGATCGTATGCCAATCCCGGAAAGGCTGGTAAAGAGCGAGCTCTACAAGGAGTTCATGTCTCGCCAGGCCAAGGTAATTCCACACTTTATTCTTTCTTTTTCACTTAGCTTTATTTTTCATACTGTCAACTCCTTCGCAGGCCATCGCCCATTTCAACAGGCTGATCATGTCGTATGATCAAGACTCGAGGTCTAAGGAGCTCTTTATAGGCGAGGCCAGGCAGAGAGAAGAGGTCGAGAAGGAAAAAATCGCGGCCCAACTGAGAAATCTTGCTGCTGAGCGAGATATGTACAAGAAGAGCTCAGACGACCTGGGCGTGCACCTTCACAGAGTCGGTAAGGAGAAGGAGAAGGTCGAGGAGAACAACGCCGAGCTGGTGAAAGAGCTATCTGCTCTGAAGGCGAGTCGCGAGCGGGATCTTGAAGAGGCTGTTTCTTCTGCGAGGCGATCTGCGGCCGCCGAAGTGCAAGGCCAGCTTAACCGGGCTTACGAGCTGTTTCAACAGATGATGAAGAAGCCGATTAGGAAAATGGTCTATCTTGCACAAGCGGAGGCTAATCTCCAGCTCCTTGACGACATGGAGAATGCTGAAGCAGAGGAGGCCTTCGATCCCAAGGCCGAGCGTGCCCTTTTAGCTGAAAACAAGGCGTCGCTCGGAAAAGCCGACGAGATCTTCGACGCGATAGAACTCGAATTGAGAAGGACCTTGGGTAAGAATTATGTTGTCCCCATTAGAGTAGCGGATATAGTTGCGTCTCCGCGAATCGAAGTTGTTGCTAAGTCTGTTGGTATAAATGCAGCTTCTGGGTCGAACGATGGCTCTCTTGGTATGCGCTTGCGAAGCGCGAGTGAGGAGTTAGACGAGAGCGAGTCGGACGAAGCCGATGAGACCGTTGCTCCGATCCCAGTCGCACCAACTGAACCTCTTCGCAAACAGGCTCCTTCGGAACCAGAACCCAAGGACGGCGAGGCTGCGAGTTCGGCTGCTATCATTACTCCAGCCGAAGAACAAGTTGTCGAAGAGGGCGAGCTGGCTTCTGATGACAAAGAGGACGAAGATGGCGAGACTGTCGCCTAGTCCGGACTTTGCAACAGTAGGATTAGTTTTTGTTTTTGCTTAAGGATTTTATGACTCGATTTTTTTTTTTGTGCCTGGATGGCTTTATCCAACTTGTAACAACATTTTTATGCCGAGTTGGTCGAGCAGATTTATATGAATGCCCTTAAGCAATTTCTTAACTATATTTTCGATTATTAGTTTGTCGACGAGGCCTGTTAGAGCTTGTCTAAGGCCATAGAAATGATGCGGTTTTAAGACGCGATGCGGTTTTAAGACGCTTAGAGGCGATGCGGTTTTAAGACGCGATGCGGTTTTAAGACGCTTAGAGGCGATGCGGTTTTAAGACGCGATGCGGTTTTAAGACGCTTAAACGAACATCCTGGTTATATTCTACTGAATATATCTTATCCAGGCAAATATATATTTGCTAAGTTCGACCAGTCTGTTAAGGTAAAGACTGGGTTTGCGAGTCAAACATCCTGGCTAACGGACACATTCTACTGAATGTGTCTATCCCGAGATGGACTCGCGAGATGGACACCCCGGCTAACGGACAATACTCGCACTGAATACGTCTATCCCAGTAATGAACTCTAAATTTATATAGCGCGCTTTATCCGTTGAGGATGTATAAGTTTACTTCATAATGATGATGAAGTTTTAATCAGGTTGCCATTATGGCCATAATGACGCCTAATTTTAATTGATCTCGTTTAGCGAGTCGCCGCGTTTAGACCGAAGTCGTTTTGCGAGTCGACTTTTCACGTTTAGACCAAAGTCGTTTAGCGAGTCGACTTGTCGCGTTTAGACCAAAGTCGTTTAGCGAGTCGACTTGTCGCGTATAGACCGAAGTCGTTTAGCGAGTCGACTTGTCGCGTTTAGACCAAAGTCGTTTAGCGAGTTGAGCGAATAAGACTTGGTTAAAACCTTAGCTTATTGCGAATCGATTATCGCGTTTAGACCGGAGTCGTTTAGCGAGTTGAGCGAATAAGACTTGGTTAAAACCTTAGCTTATTGCGAATCGATTATCGCGTTTAGACCGGAGTCGTCTGCGAGTTGAGCGAATAAGACTTGGTTAAAACCTTAGCTTATTGCGAATCGATTATCGCGTTTAGACCGGAGTCGTCTGCGAGTTGAGCGAATAAGACTTGGTTAAAACCTTAGCTTATTGCGAATCTATTATCGCGTTTAGACCGGAGTCGTCTGCGAGTTGAGCGAATAAGACTTGGTTAAAACCTTAGCTTATTGCGAATCGATTATCGCGTTTAGACCGGAGTCGTTTGCGAGTTGAGCGAATAAGACTTGGTTAAAACCTTAGCTTATTGCAAATCGATTATCGCGTTTAGACCGGAGTCGTTTGCGAGTTGAGCGAATAAGACTTGGTTAAAACCTTAGCTTATTGCAAATCGATTATCGCGTTTAGACCGGAGTCGTTTGCGAGTTGAGCGAATAAGACTTGGTTAAAACCTTAGCTTATTGCAAATCGATTATCGCGTTTAGACCGGAGTCGTTTGCGAGTTGAGCGAATAAGACTTGGTTAAAACCTTAGCTTATTGCAAATCGATTATCGCGTTTAGACCGGAGTCGTTTCGTACGACGAGTGGGAGTATGAATATGTATGAATATACGTACCCACTCCCCCCCTTTTTTTTTTTTTTTTTTTTGAAGGGGGCAACTGAACTCGTCCGAAAACGAGCTGCCTACATACCCAATGAAGGGATCAAGTCGCGTCGTAGTTCAAGTCTAATGACTTAGTATTTTTAGCAGTGATATTTCTTAAGATGTCGCGCATTCCAGGAACGCGGGATCATCTCGCCTTTCATGTTGGCGATTTCGTAGACGCCCGGGCGAACTACTTTTGTGATCTGATAAGGTCCTTCCCAGTTAGCGCCGAGCTTGCCGGCATTGGGCTCGACAGTGTTTTGAAATACTGCGCGAAGGACGAGGTCTCCTTCATAAAAACGCCGAATTCGCACCTTGGAGTTGTAATACTTGGATGCTGCAATTTGATATTCGGTCATTTTTATAAGTGCTTGGTCGCGCCTTTCGTTGATAATGTCGAGTTCGTCGAGCATGAGGAGATGATTGAGACCTTCCTGTTCTGGAAGCAATCGTCGGCGAACTCCTGGAAAATAGACTTCAGGAGGAATCACACATTCTGTTCCGTAGACGAGGACGAAAGGCGTCTCGCCCGTAGCGCGTCGCGGTGTTGTTCGATAAGACCATAAAACGCCTTCAAGTTCATCTGCCCAACGACCCTTCTTAACGTCTAGTCGAGTCTTTAGGCCATGGATAAGTGTTTTGTTTGATGATTCTGCCTGGCCGTTGCCTTGCGGGCAGCGAGGCGTTGACTTGCTGATTCTGATTTTCCACTTATCGCAGAAAAGTTCGAACCGTTTAGATATGAATTGCGAACCGTTATCTGTCACTATCTCATAGGGTACGCCGTGGCGACAGATGATATTCTTCCAGACGAAGTTTTCGACCTGCTTATCCTTGATTGATCCGAATGCTTCCGCCTCGATCCACTTGGAAAAATAATCCGTTAGGACTAAGAGGTATCGTTTCTGCCGAGACGGATGAAGCGGTCCGACTATATCCATTCCCCATCGCATAAACGGGTAGGGCGAGGTGATCGAGCTTAAGAACTCCGTCGGTTAATGGATGAACGGACCATGTCGCTGACACTTCTCGCACTTTGCTGCGAACAGCTCGCAGTCTTTTATCATTGATGGCCAAAAATATCCGTGCCTCTTGATTCGTATGGCGAGTGAGCGACCTCCCGAGTGGTTACCGCAGGATCCGCCATGAACCTCGTGCATTATCTCGCGAGCCTCCTGCCCCTCGACACAAGCGAGTAGTGGCCCGGACAGTCGCCATTTGAAGATATTTCCATCAAGTAAAACGTAACGAGACGACTGTGACTTTAATTTGCGAGCCACCCATTTGTCGATTGGCATCTCGCCGTCTGCGAGATAAACGCGAATGTTGGCCATCCACTTGGTGTCGCATCCATAGACTGTGGTCTCGTCGTCAATGGGAATGTCGACGACTTCATGCCCAGGTGGAGGCTCCTCGCTACATGGGTAAGCATCCTCTGGGGATTCCTCAAGTTGTTCGGGGAGAAAGCCACGGTGAAAAGCTGTGTTATTCGGGTCGAGCTCGTTATCTGTTGCCATCACATCCGTCGTTTCGTCTGTGCCGACTGTACCGGATTGATTGGGATCCATCGGATCCGGTTCGACGTTATCTTTGGTGTGGTCGAGGTCCATCGGGTCTGCGGCGGAGCGAGCGGGCAAGCCATTGCTGAGAGCTGCTTTTTGCTTCGCTATCAGAGATCTTGTTAGGACGTTGACTGCTTTTGCGATTGCGATACTCGGCTCTTCAATGAATTCGACCTTGACAATTCTTTGAAGATCTTTATCTAGCTTCGCGGTCGAGCCGAGTGATGCGAGGGCATCCGCTTGGGAGTTTTCCGACCTTGGAATTCTTATCAAGGTGAACAGATCGAATTCAGCTGTTAAAGTTTTGACGAGAGCGCGGTACGCTTCCATGCGCTCGTCCTTTGTCGCGTATTCGCCGTTGAACTGATTTACGACGAGCTGAGAGTCGCAAAAAGCTTCTACCTTTGTTATTTTCAACGCTTTAGACAATCGAAGACCTGCAAGAAGGGCCTCGTATTCGGCCTCGTTGTTCGAGGCCTTGAAACCAAGGCAGAACGATTGCTCTAGAGATTTTCCGTCTGACGATAGTCGAATGCCTACTCCCGATCCGTGTTTAGATGACGAGCCGTCGACGTGCAGCTGCTAGATTTGGGATGCAGAACAGTCCGCAAGTGTATCTTCGATTTCGGGCGAGGCTTCCACCTCCGGCAGTTCGATTAAAAAGTCGGCCATTACCTGTGCCTACTGCGATACTCGATATCAAACTCGCTTAGCTCGATCGCCCACTTGGCGAGTCGCCTGGACTGAGTCGGACTGTGGAGAACAGCGCGCAGTGGAAAAGTACTTAGTACCACGATCGAATGTGATTGAAAATACGGTCGAAGCTTTCGAGCCGACGTAATAACTGCGAGTGCGAGTTTCTCCGTCAAAGGATACCTTGTTTCTGCATCGATTAGCGACTTACTAATATAGAAAACAGGCTTTTGCTCGGTGCCGTCTTCGCGAATCAGAACCCCACTAACTGCCGAGGTCGAGACCGCGATGTAAAGATAGAGCGGTTCGCCAGCTATTGGCTTTGTCAGAACAGGTGGAGTCGCGAGATACTGCTTCAACTTCTGGAAGGCTTCTTCACATTTTTCAGTCCACTCGAAATCTTGTCAAGCCGCCCCCTTCTTATCCTTGAGCGTTTCATAAAAAGGTAAACACTTATCAGTAGAGCGCGAGATAAATCAATTCAAGGCCGCGACTCTGCCGTTTAGTCGCTGGACTTCTCTTCTCATTTTCGGCGAAGGCATCTGGATTAGTGCGTTGATTTGCTTTGGATTTGCCTCGATCCCGCGACGAGTAACCATGTAGCCGAGGAACTCGCCGGACGTTACACCGAAACGACACTTAGCCGGATTTAGCTTCATGTTATACTTGTTTAATAACGCAAAGCACTCTGCGAGGTGGCCGATGTGGTCCTTTTCCTCGAGTGATTTGACGAGCATGTCGTCAATGTAAACCTCCATCGTTTTGCCGAGTAAGTCCGCAAACATTTTATTTACCAATCGCTGATAAGTAGCTCCAGCATTCTTAAGTCCAAAGGGCATGACTTTGTAGCAATAGATTCCGCGGTCTGTGATAAAAGATGTTTTGTCGCGATCGCCGGGGTGCATGAAGATCTGATTATAGCCAGAGAATGCGTCCATAAATGACAACAACTTGTTTCCAGATGTCGCGTCGACGAGGCGGTCGATGCGAGGAAGAGGGAAACTGTCTTTAGGGCATGCCTTATTCAAATCCGTGAAGTCTACACAGACTCGCCACTTACCACTTTTCTTCTTCACGACGACTGGGTTCGCGAGCCACTCCGGATATCTGACCTCAGAGACCGAGCCGGCCTGCAAGAGTTTGTCTACTTCGTCATTTACCGCTTGAGCCCTTTCAGGTGCTAGTCGCCTTTGCTTTTGCTTTATCGGTTTGTAGGTCGAGTCCACGTTTAACTCGTGACTGATGATGTCGATATCGATCTCGGGCATGTCTCCCGCGGACCATGCGAATGTACCGACATTTTTCTTGAGGAATTCGATGAGGTCGAGCCTGACGGCTTTGTCAAGTGTCGCGCCTATCTCTACGTATTTCTCTGGGAATTTGTCGTTTATACAAACAGATATGACAGGCTCGCAAGTCGGGCCCGCTCCTCTATCTTCAGCGGATTCCGCGATCTGTAGCTGCTATAAGAGGTTTGAGATTTCCTTGACGGGCTCCCTGTCTGTCTTAATCTTTTTCCGCGGCTCGCTTGGGATCGGCACTGTCGCTTGAGCTCTTAGTTTGTGCGCAGTCATGAAACAAGATCTTGACGCCGACTGACTTCCTCTGATTGTTCTGACTCCGCCCTTTGTTGGAAACTTAAGACCGAGATGATACGTTGAGGCGACGGCGCGCATCGAGTTTAGCCAAGGGGTTCCCATTATCACATTGTAAATTGCCGGGTTGTTCGAGACTGCGAACTCAACTATTTTAGTCACACCTTCCGCGTTTACAGGAAGCTTGACCGTACCGAGTGTCATAGTCGTCTCGCCATTGAATCCGGTTAATGGCTTAGGATAGGATTCGACTTGTGCGAGGTCAATTTCCATGCGCTTCAGAGCGTCTACGAAAATGATGTCGACTGTGCTCCCAGTGTCGATTAAAACGCGACCCGTGTCCCATCCTGCGACAGAGAGTCGGATGACAAGCGGGTCGTCATGAGGTTTGTCAATGTCATTGACCTCATTCTCTTCGAACTGGATGACGTCGTTCGGGAACTTCGACGGTTCGGGTTTGTTTGCCCCTACCTCCGCTCTTCTCTGATAGGCTTTGATCGACGAGACGGTGTTAGAGCAGTAGCGCGAGCCGCCCATGATCATGTTGCAGATTTTCTGTTTCGAGGCGCTCCGGCCATCATTACCGTTTCGTCGGTCGAGGTGGGCCTCGTCGTTTCGTCGGTCTCGCTTATTATTCCTGTTGTCTCCCGACGGGCCGTCCACTTCTCTTGCATCGTCGAATTGCTCGAGCTGAAAATCGTTAACATTGATGTTTCCTTTGAGCTCGCCGGCGGCCAACTTTGCTGCGAGTCGCATGCCGAGGACTCTGCAGTTAGACGTCGAGTGTCCCTCCATCTTATGCAAGTCGCAATAAGCAGACTCGTCATACTGCGATTTTCTCGGCCAAGTGTTGCCGCTAGCGCGACCAGGGGCGCCTCTTCCGCGGCCTCGCCCTCTTCCTTGACCGTAGCCGGGCGAGTCCACCTGGTAATTATGGGCCCCCTTGAAACCTCCTTCATGTTGTACGAAATTTCCCGGCTTCCTCTTTGTCGCGACTGGGACTTCCAGCGGACTAGGATTCCTGGCCTTTCCATGCTTCTGGCTCAGGATTTTGGTTTCATCTTCGCTTCTTGCGAAGTCGTTAGCGCGATGAAGCGCATCTTGAATTGACGAGGGCTCGTTAATCGTCATCTCTTTTCGGAAATCCGAGCTGTACCACAAAGCTTTTCGCAGGGCACTCAGGGCGGATCTGTCGTCAATCCCTTTTACCTGAATAAGCATCGCTTTGAAGCGTTCAATGAAAACTCCCAAGGGCTCGCCGGCCGCTTGCGTTATAGTATAAAGGTCCACCTCCGATGACCTGCGTTTGATTAGAATGGAATACTGCTTTAGGAAGGCCTCGGAGAGTTGGGCGAAGCTGTCAACAGAGTTCCTTTCCATCCCCGTGAACCAATAGAGGGCCGCCCCTTGGAGATGCTCCACGAAGAGGAGGCAGCAACCAACATCGATTTCATCGAGCCTGAAATTAACTCGCCCCATTGCGATTCAGAATGCTCTGATATGCTCCGTGGGGTCGCCCTTTCCCTCATAGATAGGAATCTTGAGCTTCCCTGGGTCAGATAAACGCGCCTTTGTTATTCGCTCGGTAAAAGGAGTGGTGCGAGCTTCTTCAAGAACGCGGTCGAGTTCCGGCGCCTTGCTGGTTGCGCGATGGACCTGTGACCTCATATCCTTGAGATCGCGAGTGTTTTGCTGCAAGACGGCTCTGAGCTCGTCCATTTCCGTTCCCTGCGAATCGACAGCTCTACGGGCGGTTATGGCTTCGGCTTGTTCCATCCATCGCGTATTTTCTGCGATTTCGCCTTCGTCCCGACTCTGGATACGACTAGTCGGTCGACTGGGCCGAGCTGCTCCGAATTCACGTCCTTCTGAATTGTTTGCGATTGCAGGTATGCCGCCGGGAGCGCCTGCGACGAAAACGGTTCCGTCTCTGAGAGGTGTAGGCGTATGATCTTCGCGAGTGCCACGAGCCGATGGCGATGCCGCCTGAGAGAAGTTAAGAGCGAGCGGGGCGACGCGAAGCGCGTTACCTTGAGGTAGCCCTCGAGACTGACGAGTTGTCGACAAGGCCCTGATTTCAGCAGTCAGGTTGCTGTTGATCGTCTCCTGGTTTTGCGACTGCTTGAGCAACTGTTCGAGCATTGCTTTGAGTTGACCGAAATCTCCTGGTGTGGACGGGTCGGCCGTGTTTGTATTCGCGGTTGCCTGGTTCTCTGTCGGGACAGGTCTGCTTGCTTCCGCCCCCAATGCGGACTGGTTGATCAGCCCAGCCACAATGGGCTCGCTTGGACCTGTATCTTCGGCCGCTGGAGACTGCGGGTTCGTTATTGACATGTTGCGAGTATCGGGTTTGTCTAAGCGTTTGTTTCGTGTATGAAGCTAGTGTTGCGAGCCCCCTCCTTCTAGCGCCAAATTGTGCGTGCTGGATTAATCACACAATCGAATTTGTGAAGATTCGTTTGAAATAGAGGTTCTTTAGGGTTTTAAAACACTTAGAGGAAGATAGAATTAGATTATGAATTAGGGTTCTTATTCATCAAGATCAGAGCTGTAAACAGTGTTTTTACAAGAAATTTCGGATCCCCAACAAGTGAAGGGGTACATGTCTATATATAGGTAAAATTGGGCGGTATGAACAGTTCCAGTCGAGGTGACCTGAGCAGTTACGGTCGCTCTGAGTCGGGCCGGTCTAGAAGGATCGAACAGCGCTGGAATGAACAGTGATGGGCCTTTGACGGGCCTGCGTTTTCTGGGTTCGACCGCTGAACCGCTTTAACACGTGTTAAGCCGTTTGGTTTATCGATTCTTCTAGGGGAGATTTGACCCTTACATGACTGTTTGGTACATGTATACGAAATTAGAACCATTGCTAAGGTTTAGATTCAGAAAGCAAATTATATGTCTTTTTAGTTTGTTATGTCCGACAAAATTACATATAAATGATTTGATTTATCGTATGTTCCATAATTTACAAGAATAATTAAAATCAATTTTACACTTCAAAAATATAAAGCTAAATGATATTTGCATATGTTTTGCCATATGTTTGCATATGTTCTGCTCAAAATAGGGGTTGCTGATCAAAAAGGTGATACTATCGAGTTTTACCCGAAATAAATCACTGCAAGTGCACAGGCACGCAGTAGTAAATAACGGGATCGAATCCACAAGGACCAATGACTTACACAACAGATTTTGGATTATTAAATTAAGCTAAACAGGAACGAGATGGTTGATTGTAATTAAAACTAAAAAGACAAGAAAGCAGGTTTAAACGATGTAAATTCAGATAATTAAAACGCTAGGCTTTAGGGAATCTCAGGAAATCACAATTATAAACCAGACAACTATTCGGATTCAGATATGCATGCATCTAGAACTCAAAACACAGTTATAAATCATTTCACTTTCGTGATAACAATTACTATCCCTAGAGATCCGAGAGCCTAAACTTTCGTTTGGTCACGGCTATCCTAGACAAGCATTACAGTTCAGGTTCTGATCAGTTCACAATCAATTCTAATTCACTTTCGAGACTAGAATCTAATTGCTCATCAACAGTAGTTCCAGTGATTCACAGGCTTTTGGAAAGTAAATCAACTTAAGATCTAGGGATTAAGTGATCAGTTCAATCCTAGCTTTGTGCCTAACAGTGATGAAGATGATAAAGAGTAAACAACCTATTTGTGTCTGATTTATTGTGTGAAATCCATCGAAACCCTAAAACCTAACTAGGGTTCTACTCAGACATGATAAAGAACAAAGCAGAAATCATGGATGAATAAATCATAATCATAGAATAAGTAAATAAGAAAGGGTTCAGAAATCTTCTCCGAAAAGTATGAGATCTTCTCCCAATTACAAAGCTCTCAATCTCTAAAAAGTCTCCAAAAACGTGCATAATAAAAGGTCTCAACCCTAGTGGGTATTTATAAGATAAAAAACCGAAAAAGGAAATTTCCCTAAAAATCTTGCAGCTAGACCGGTCGGTCTGTAACTGGACCGGTCGGTCCAGTTTCCAGAACCGAAATTCTTCACGTGTGAGTGTGTGGACCGACCGGTCCTAGGGCTGGACCGGTCGGGCTTGTTTCCAGAGCCAAGGTCTTCAAATTGCCGTCAGGTGGACTGGTCGGTCCGATAGTGGATCGACCGGTCCACTTTCCAGTGGGTTGGCCGATCTTCAAATCTTCATCTTCAAGTGGACCGACCGGTCTAGGAGGTGGACCGGTCGGTCCTTCCTTCAGAACTTCTCCATTTTTGCCTCAAATTGCTCAAAGTTCCTTTCCGCTCTCATGTGGTCCAAATTCTTGAAGTATGGCCTAAATATCAACTCAAACAACTCCAAAGGCTCCGAAAACGCGTTAAAAACATGGTTAGGAAACTCCAAATTCACGTTATATCAACTCCCCCAGACTTAGATCTTTGCTTGTCCTCAAGTGAAGACAAACTAGAAATAAATCCAAGGAAGCTATAAAAACCAACTAACCTTTGTGAGCTGAATGCAATCCTGTAGGACCCCACAGATGTAATGCTAACCGCCTGAAAACTCATAAACAGATCAAAAACCAAGATGGTACTTCATGTACTTTGCCAAATACATAGCAATGTTACCATACTCAAGTTCCTATGTCTCAGCGACTTCTACACCATGGTCCATAAATCTTACCAGAGGGAAAATGTCCGTCGCATAAAGGTTAAGGATTTGGGCTATTTAGTGGTGGTGTAAAAGTTTTTAGGCTAACCTCAGTCGCGGCCGAATGCAGTCATGGCACAAAAACCCAAGAGAACTAAATCCAAGGATGACGCACAGCTTCTCAAACTTAAAACCTTTTTCTTATTAGATGAAAAACTTTCTGCTTATCTAAGAACTAATGCTATGAATATGAAACAGAAGTGTGCTTATAAATATACATGTAAAAACAGAGGCTTTATTCTAATCCCTTTTAACTCCTATTAGTATTTTTTTTTTCTCTTTTTAATGGATTTTTCGTTTTTTTTTTTTTTTTTTTTTTTTTTTTTTGAATGAAGTTGGGGATTAGTTCTAGCCTTTTCTAAGCACACGTGATGACAACAACGAAAATTTAAAATAAATATGGAAATGCAGATATATAAGTCCTAAACAGAAAGTTTTGAAGTGGTACCATAAGGTCTTTAGGATGATCAGCTGGCCGGACTACGTCTCCGGAGTTTTTGCGCTTGAGTGCATGTCAATGTCTTCAATAGAATGCATGAGGTTTGAAAGAAAGGTTAGGGTAAGGTTGTGGTACCAGACTAAAAATGAGCCTGGCCATTAGGAGTCCTGAAGAGAGGAAAGTGTTTGAAAAAGGATAGGACTCCTAACGTGGTTGATACTTCTTATGCGATTTCGAATTCCCTGAGTTAAGAAAAACAGAATAGCAAAGAAGTGTCAGCGTTAGCTTTCAAGGAGACGGGAGCCTTCTGGTAACACTGATCCGCCTATGGTGTTTTTAATCTTCCCATTGCATTGGTTAGTCACTGTTCATCTAAAAACAGAGTTAGCAAACATCATGTGGTCCTAGAATCGCATTCATACCACAAAGGTGTAAATAAAACTGAAATTAAGAAAACAAACATAATTAGTACGAATAGTACTTCCCCCCAGACTTACTTCACACCGACCCGGTGTGAAAATAAATCCAAAGGAAAGACTATTAAAAGAAAGAAAATAAAATGAAAAGAAAAGTGAAGAAAAATCTAACTTCGTCAACAGAAACTTGGGCACGGGTCAGACGCGGGTCAGGGGTGGGACAGGGAAATGACAGGTGCGTTCTTGGCTCGGGTTGCAGGCAGGACTGACCGGTCCACGTTTGCGATCGACCGATCCTGAGGGAGAGGGGCGGTCGCGGACTGGGTATGGTTTGGGACCGACCGGTCTAGGTGTGGGACCGATCGGTCAAGACTTCATCTCCGTTGCCCGATCCGCAGGACGAGGCAGACCGATCCGCGGGACCTGGTCTCGATGCCGATCCGCGGAATGCCAAGGATCGACCGGTCGTCTAAGGGGACCGACCGGGCCTAATTCTAGAGAGTCAAGAGGGGTGGCGTGATGGATTCGGACCGACCGGTCCTGTGGAAGACCGACCGGTCCAAACTAAAAATTTGATTCCAAGTTTTCTGTGACGAAAAATCCTAAGGAAAACCAAAAACAAAAACCAAAACAAAGGTAAAATTGAAAAAAAATAAAAGATGAAAGCAAGTATTTACACTTACCGGTGGGTTGCCTCCCACCAAGCGCTTTGTTTAACGTCGTTAGCTCGACGTGTGTGCTCTTCAAGGTGGCTCAAGTGGAATATCAAGAGGAATCACAATACCTGGGTCATCGATCTCAGGCTTTTCCAGCAGCTTGCCCATTTTGAATGTCATCTCATTGTCTCCCAGCTGGAGATCAATGCATCTGTGCTTAAGATCAATCTTTGCACCAGCTGTGCAAAGGAATTGTCTCCCCAAGATGAGAGGATCTCCTGGATCTTCAGGTTGGTCAAGCACCACGAAATCTGCAGGAACATAAACACCACCAATTAGAAGCTGTATGTCCTTAAGAACACCTAAAGGACGTTTAACATAACAATCAGCAAACTTTAAAGAAAAGTTAGGAAGAGAGAAATCCTTAAAGCCCAGTTGTTTTGCTATGGAGTATGGCATGAGGTTGACACTGGAGCCTGTGTCGCAGAGGGAGCGAGGAAAGACTGTAGAGTCTATCTGAACTGAGAGTTCAAAGCGACCAGGATCTCCAAGCTTTGGCACTGTCCTGCTCTGTTCCACAGCATAGCACTCCTCAGTATTGATCGATGCTGGCTCTGCAGGCCCAAAAATCTCTTCGAACTCCGCGAAGTAATCCTCTTCGATGGCCAGATCAGCTTTGCAAGCACTCATGGGGTTAGCATCAGTCTTAGCAGGGAGAACACTTTTAGTTACATCCACATATTCCTCCTCCTCAGTCATACTAGCAAAATCGACATTTTCCTTCACTGTCGTCTTCTTCACTTTCCTCAGCGGTGGCGTATGTCTTGCTTCGAGAAACAGTAATTCGATCTCTTCTATACTTTCTCTGCAATCTCGGAAGTGATTCAGCAGAGGTCGGTACTCTAGAGCTTGTTCAAAGGATAACGCATGGGGAATCCTTCGTACCATCTTCTGAAATCCAAGCAGCTGCTTCGGAGATATGGAGTCCCTGAAATGTTTAGGAACATGATCATTCAGCGGAGTACTGTTCACCGGAGACTCATCTTCCATAACAGAAACAGCATGACATTCTTTTCTCGGATTCTGCTCTCCTTTAGCCGGAAGAGTTCCTTGCTGACGCTTGACAACTTCTGCTTGCTGTGCCACTTGATTGTCCAGCATCTTTAGGTGAGTATTGACAGCTTCTAAACGCCCATTGATATTTGTAATGTCAGTGGAAGTCCTCTGCTGATTAGCTAGCATCATTTGCATCATAGCTTTCAGCTCGTCATTGGGGTTAGGAGCTGGAGGTGGAAGAGCTTGTTGTCTAGGCTGATACTGGTTCTGATTTTGGTAACCAGAACCTGAACTCTGTCCATACAGCCTCTGATAGCCTGCATTGTAGCCTGGAAATCCTTGACCACCTACATAGTTAACCTCATGAATGCCCTCTAAGACCAATGCAGCTGGCTCTGAATAGCAGATTGCATCCGAAGCATTTCCAACCGTACTAGTGCCCTGATGGCTTCCTTGCATAAAGCCCCTAATCTTAGCAGCTGTCAGCTCTGCTATCTCTGCTGTAGATGGTGTCTCAACACTGCAGACCCTCTTCGACCGATCATATTCAGAACACTGATCGCTGGAACTCTGCGCCATATTCTCAATCAACCTGTACGCACCTTCTATGCTCTGAGTCATAAAATTACCATTACTAGCTGAATTAAGGCTTGTCCTGTAATCCCAGGTGACTCCATTGTAGAAAATCCTTAGCATCTGCTCATCAGTGAATCCATGGTGAGGGCACTCTCTGCGGTACTCCTTGAACCTATCCCAGGCTTCAGCAAATGACTCTCCGCCCTTCTGCGAAAAATTGGTGATTCTGCTTCTGAGATGAGCTGTCTTGGTCTTAGTGAAGAAGTGATCCAAGAAAGCAGCTCTAGCTTCGTCCCAGCCGTTCAGAGAATGTGGGGGCAGTGACTTGAGCCATCTCAAAGCTTTGTCAGTGAGAGAGTGCTTGAAAAGCTTACACTTGATGTAGTCAGAAGGTACCCCATTGGCCTTAGTTGTCTCGCAGACCTCTTCAAAGCTCTCTATATGATCCATGGGGCTTTCAGAAGCCAACCCATGGAACACGTGCCTCTCTACTAGATTAATCAGCTGAGCCTTAATCTCGAAGTCATTCCTTTGAATTGCAGGGGCGCGAATAGCTGATCTATTCTGATAGTAGGTGTGGACATTGTCCCCTTCTCCAATTCCTCTCTGCGGTGGAGGATTCTGCACCTGCTGTGCCATCATCCTAGCAAACTGCTCTTGCATCTGCTGCATCTGCTGTTGCGCCTGTTGCGCGTTTGCAGTAGTCGCTGCACGGATCTGCTCTATCTGTTCAAACAAGGCAGCCTGAAGATCCTCATTACCAGGTTGATCCATAACTTCCAGAGCGGGCATGGTGTTCCTCCTAGCTCTGTTAGTTCTCTCTAGCCTGGCTAATTCCTCGTTAGTATATGATATCAGAGGTTCAGAGCGATTACTCCTCATCTGCATACACCTGAAAACACAACCAAAAACAAAAACAAAAAGAAAAATAAATTAGTAAAAAGCTTAGACGAAATTCTTAAATCAAGTCTGATGGTAAACACTATTGGTCCCCGGCAACGGCGCCAAAAACTTGATACTATCGAGTTTTACCCGAAATAAATCACTGCAAGTGCACAGGCACGCAGTAGTAAATAACGGGATCGAATCCACAAGGACCAATGGCTTACACAACAGATTTTGGATTATTAAATTAAGCTAAACAGGAACGAGATGGTTGATTGTAATTAAAACTAAAAAGACAAGAAAGCAGGTTTAAACGATGTAAATTCAGATAATTAAAACGCTAGGCTTTAGAGAATCTCAGGAAATCACAATTATAAACCAGACAACTATTCAGATTCAGATATGCATGCATCTAGAACTCAAAACACAGTTATAAATCATTCCACTTTCGTGATAACAATTACTATCCCTAGAGATCCGAGAGCCTAAACTTTCGTTTGGCACGGCTATCCTAGGCAAGCATTACAGTTCAGGTTCTGATCAGTTCACAATCAATTCTAATTCACTTTTGAGACTAGAATCTAATTGCTCATCAACAGTAGTTCCAGTGATTCACAGGCTTTTGGAAAGTAAATCAACTTAAGATCTAGGGATTAAGTGATCAGTTCAATCCTAGCTTTGTGCCTAACAGTGATGAAGATGATAAAGAGTAAACAACCTATTTGTGTCTGATTTATTGTGTGAAATCCATCGAAACCCTAAAACCTAACTAGGGTTCTACTCAGACATGATAAAGAACAAAGCAGAAATCATGGATGAATAAATCATAATCATAGAATAAGTAAATAAGAAAGGGTTCAGAAATCTTCTCCGAAAAGTATGAGATCTTCTCCCAATTACAAAGCTCTCAATCTCTAAAAAGTCTCCAAAAACGTGCATAATAAAAGGTCTCAACCCTAGTGGGTATTTATAAGATAAAAAACCGAAAAAAGGAAATTTCCCTAAAAATCTGGCAGCTAGACCGGTCGGTCTGTAACTGGACCGGTCGGTCCAGTTTCCAGAACCGAAATTCTTCACCTGTGAGTGTGTGGACCGACCGGTCCTAGGGCTGGACCGGTCGGGCTTGTTTCCAGAGCCAAGGTCTTCAAATTGCCGTCAGGTGGACTGGTCGGTCCGATAGTGGATCGACCGGTCCACTTTCTAGTGGGTTGGCCGATCTTCAAATCTTCATCTTCAAGTGGACCGACCGGTCTAGGAGGTGGACCGGTCGGTCCTTCCTTCAGAACTTCTCCATTTTTGCCTCAAATTGCTCAAAGTTCCTTTCCGCTCTCATGTGGTCCAAATTCTTGAAGTATGGCCTAAATATCAACTCAAACAACTCCAAAGGCTCCGAAAACGCGTTAAAAACATGGTTAGGAAACTCCAAATTCACGTTATATCAAAAGGCTAAAAATATCGATCAAATTTAACATATCGAATGGATTTTATTTCAAAATCATAAAATGGATTTTAGCTACATTGTTATTACTTCTCTGAGTTCTCTTACTTCTTTTCGTGAGATTCTAAGCATACCAATTATGGTTTTGTTCTTGTACTATATTGTATGTATATCAATGATTCATACACAACAAACAAAATGTTCATTACTTTGTTCAACAATGAATGTTTCTTTTCTTATAATTTTGGTAAAATAGTTGCACGACAAGTTGAAACTCTGAAACTACTGATGACATATTTCTGAAGCTTGATTCAAAGACATTAGTGCTGTTCATAAGATCTATGGAGCTCAAGCAAAAAGGGATCTTGTCCTTCGACATCTGGACATTACAATCAAGAATGTCTGCCCCGTCACTCGCAGCTTTCTGATACGCCTAGTCAGTACAGTCGGGGAAATCTCCACTCGTTCCGTTGTTTGAAATGATAGTTATTTTAACTGCAAGATCCAAATGAGTACTTAGACTGCAATTAAGAGATGTAGAATGGTCATATATGTATTATGGTTTACGTCGTGCATTACCATACTCCTTACTATTATTCTTGTTCAAATGAGAGAAGCAGCCTGTAGAAAACACATAAGAATTTGCTTTCTAAACCTCTTTAAGGTATATAATGGGAAGAGGCATAATAATTGAGTTATCTTTTACTTACTGATGGCTTGATAAGGAGTGACCGGAAAGTCTGATAAGAAACCATCAACCGAGAAGTTTCCATTGTCAATGAAAGATAGATATTCAGCCGTTGGATCATATATGTGGTTATATGCAATCGCGTAATCATTGGCAAACTCCGAGGCAAAAACTTGTAGACCTAGTTTATGAGCATCAGTGACAAGCGACGTGTGGGGTTTCAGGTAAAGATCTGAACCAACGGGCCAAATGTAAGATTTCGGAACAAGGATACCAGACGAAAACGTTCGTATATAACTTAGGTTCTTGGCAAGAGAGCCGTAAGATTTGTTGGTGAAGGGATCTATCTGGTCTTGATTCAGAAACCAAAATACGAGTTTTGTCACACGGGGCTTGACGCTGTTTTTCATGCTCTGCAAGAAGTTGATCTCTGGAGAAGATATGTAGTTGAACTTGATGCGTTTTGATAGAGAGACAACTGAGTTTTTCATACTCAAATTGTGTTGTGCATAGAATGCACTGTCCTGTTAGTGTATGAACAACAAGAAGAAGATTAGCTATGATCTTACGGAAAGCGATAAAAAGAGTATATACATTATACCTGAATGTTTAACCAGAGGCCTGAATCTCCTTTTTTTTGCTACTTGTTCAACAGTACATATCGAGGAAAAATGATCGAAAATTACTGGTCTTGAGTCAGTATTCTGGACCACTGTTTGGAAGTTATTATCACAAACACTGAATAGAATTATTTGTAGAGTTTAAAGATTGAACATTTCACCGAGGAATTAAGCAAGAAGAGCGTTCTAATAAACAAGATACTTAAAATCACTTACACATCACATGAGAGAGTTCCTTCCATAAGAAATCAGCAGAGAACCATTCTTTGTTATCTGGGTAAATGTACTTGACATCAGAACCATTATCAAGATTCAGATTTGGGAAGCAGATTCCAACACCGTCCTTTGTTAGTTGAAGATCACACCAGAGAGTCACGTCCGGTGAGGCTGTCAAATTCGTCAAGTCGTATGCGTCATTACTGGAATCTGGAAAGATACCAGAGAATCCGCCTCGAGCAATGACAACCGGAGGTTTCCCTACCAAAGAAAAAACACATCAAGAGATTGTAAGAAGATCATAAAGTTAAATGTTTTTAGAAAAGCATAAGAAGTCTCTGTCTCTAACCACTCACTGTCTGCCAAGAACTTGCTGAAACAGTCTGGAAAATGAAAAAATGGATCAGAATTAGAAAACCCATTCTAGAAAGGAACACCGAGAGATATTTTCAGTGTTGCAGTTAATAAAATTTTGATGAAGATGTTAGTGAGTTAAGTAAATAATTGTTCCCATGAGCTGTTTAGCATTAATCAGATTCTGTACAAGCATTCATTGCATTTAGTTCTATATTTGTGTTGATAATGAAAAAATGGGACCTAAAAGTAGTTACCTTAAGTAGAAACCAGGTGTTCACCTCCCCTGGTTAAAAATCTCCTAGCATAAGAAATTATTCCAAAACCCATTTTTTAACCTGAAGCTTAGGTTTTCACCTCATCGGGGCATACAATTGTCTAACTCGAACTCCTGCAATAGAATTGTTACATAGCCTGGCTTCTGTTTAGGTGATCATGCAATTAATCACTGCACTTGTGAATGTAAACTTTGAGGAAGGAGCAACTACAATTCAACATTTATTAGTGTTGTGAAAATTGTACAGGGAAGGTCAAGTTTCATAATGAGACAAGGTGCAAAGAATCAACTTCCATATGGTTATTTACTTATTTTCCAGATTATTTTTACCATACTCAGACCCCGAGTGTGTAACCAAACGTCAGAATATTTTCGTATATAAAATATGGGCTCAAACGAGTTGGTGGTTAACAAAAACATGATGACACAGAAACTAATCTCAGAAACACAAAAACATAGACAATTCTTTGACAAATACAAGCTTTTAGAGGTGTAACCAGAGCAACACAGTATACACCGTTACAGATTTCTAATTGACAAATTCAACAAACGGAAAGTATCATTTTCATCCAAGGAAAACCAGTCATTCGGCTTTTGATGGAATTTTATTGCCACCAGTTGCGATCTTGTATACGTAAAAACAGGTCATGAGGGCACTGCAACACAGATATGGCTTCAAGTTTAAAATTCAACGGAGAAGAAATTATAAATACCAAATCTTGGATGCAAACAGAGATACTAGGATTCCAGAGAAGGAAATGAAAGAAGAGAATCAGTTTTACCTGATAACAGTAACCAAACCAGCCGGCATAATCTTTTGAGTCAGCAAGTAACGTTGTCCCATGACTAGTGTGAGAGCCGCTGCGATCACTGTATCGAAAAAAGGAACATGAAAATAGACTTTGTGAGCTTGATTGTTGAGACTAATGCTGTGTCAATCAATGGCAAGAACATTAATCAAAGCCAGGAATCTAACAAGTCAAATTAACCAATTTCTTCACATAGGGAACTTTGTATTTTGAATATTCATTTGCAATAATAAACACAGCAGAATCTTGTTCAATATTATTATGTTAGTGGCCAAACTAGCAAAAAATTACTACAATTGAAGATCATCATGTACTTAATGTGTTGTTGTTTTTTCATATATGATTATCAAGTCTAGCATCAACACACGAGTCAGAGATCATCATCTACTTAATTTCAGATCCAGATCGTTAAGTAATAGCTATATGTCCTCACCAAAATCTAAATTCTTGATCCCAACAGTGAAACCATAAACAAAACAATTGTTTGTGAAAATGTCAAATATGGATCCAAAACCTAACGGAATCATAAAGACCTGTTGGAACTAATTTTATTAATCAAATGGGCCATTGGTTTGGACATTTGGTTTATGTAAAAATGAGTTAAAGTTTGAATGAAAAATTGATTTGAGCCATTTTGGAAAAACCCCAAATAGTGTAAAATGAGAAGTGTGTATGTAAAAAGTCCCACATCCCTTAGGGGAAACTTTTTCAAGTGGTATATAAGGAGCTTAAGATATTCTTATGATTAAAACATAACACCCACACATGGAGAGACACATGGAAAGACACGCGCACCACCACCACCGAACCGGGCCGGGTTTGGGTTTTGGTTTTGGACCGAAGGTCCATTAAAGACTATTCTTTTTGGGGAAAATTTGTATTAAAATTTTAACCGAATAATCGCAACCCTTCGGTTTATGATAACCGAAAAATTGCGACTCAATTCAGTCGCACCCGGTCAACGGTTCTTTGAACCCGGTCGGTCCGAACAATTGCGACTTAATTCAAATCGCATCCGGTCGGTTCTATAAAATCGGCGTGCCATTCATCGTCTCCTTCACTCTTTTTTCTCTGCGAATTTTTCTTTTTTAGAAAAAATTCGATCCTCTACAAAGTAAATCTCGAGAGTATTCATAGATAATGATTTTGTGGTTTTGGCGGAAAAATCCTATTTTATGGATTTTGGAGAGAAAAACACAATTTTTGGTTATTTGTTATATCTAAATTTAATAAAAATTATTATTAAAATTTGTTTGTTAGAAATATATCTACTCTTAGTATATTGAATGTGAGTTTAGTCTTTTGAATTTTGAGATGCTAGAAGTTGCAACCAAACTCACTTTTTTGGCAGCTTAAATTTCTTAATATTTGAGATGATATTGATTTTGAATCCAAACGATGTATCTAGATACAAAATCAAAAACAAACAGGGCCCCCAGTCGTTGCACCATATACTTTGACAAATCTAAGGTTTGTGACTTGTGCTTCTAGAACTTTTGGAGAGAAATTTTTCAAATATGTAAATCATACTTAGATTAAAAATAGCGTTTTTGTTTGGTGGGGAAAACAACACAACACAAAGTACAAGTTTACAAAATTTAAAGTTGGATCTATGATTTATATAGTCTAATACACACCATTGCTAAACATAACCTTGTAGCTTTTCTATAGATGTTGTCTAACTATATTGCTTAATAATACTTTGATTGTTAATTTTTTTTTTTTTTTGTGATTATTTTTGTTCTCATCATTCGTTTCTGTAAAATCTATAGAAAGGACTAGTAAAGACAGAAAATCGAACCACCCAAGTTGTGAATCGAGTTAATCCAATTCCGAATTCTTGTCCATTTAATCCAATTTCTCTTTTTTACTTTATGAGTTTATTTATCACAAAAGACCACAACCATTTTATTTTTCTTTTGACAAACATAATAAATTCATTTGTAATTAAAAGCTGCAAATTTTAAAACGCAAAGGTTCTCTTAACGGGGAATCAGGAATCACGACGCCATTAGAGAAGCGAGAGAGAGAGAGAGAGAAAGCTCATCATCTTCTTCTTCTTTGTTTTCTCCTCACTAGATCTGCTTTCTCCACCTTCTCTCACTCTTTCTCATCAGTCTCCAGAATTTTGACGATTGGCTCTTATTCCATCTCCATCGTTTCTTCTCGGCGGCGGCAGCTATGGTTTCCTCCACCAAACTCAAATCCGTTGATTTCTACAGGTTCGATTCTCTCATCTCTCTCTCCCATTTGATTCCCGATGTGTGCATCTATGTACATTTTTTATTGTTTGTGATTAATTACGCATTTGGATTATTCGGAATTCGTTAAGTACGTATTTCGGCTGTGGAATTCTGCGATTCGATGAAGAATTTGTTCTCCTGAGATTTAGTCATGATCCGATTCTTCTTGTTCAGGAAAATCCCGAGAGATTTAACAGAGGCGTCTCTGTCAGGCGCTGGGTTATCCATTGTAGCTGCTCTCATTATGGTGTTTTTGTTTGGAATGGTAAGTTAATCTTCTTTACCCTTTTTCTAATCTCCTTCAAAATTCTCTGTTTGATCAAGTAGTTTTGTAAATCTTACAAAAATATTCTGGCTAGTGTGGATCAAATGATTTTCTTGGTTAAGATATGATCTTTGTCTTGCAGGAGCTAAGTAGTTATTTGGAAGTTAACACTACCACAGCTGTAATAGTTGACAAGAGCGCTGATGGGGATTTCTTACGCATTGATTTCAACATCAGGTTAGATATTGTGCAGATAACTGGTTAATTCGGTAATATTGTGTGTGTACAAGTACAACGTATAATGCCAACATGCCGAATTATAAAGATATGGTTTTCTTACCGAATTATAGCTATGATAGTTTCAAATTCCTATTCTATTCTTTGTCACATGCTTGATTCATATGGGGGGATATGGAATGGTTTCTCTGTAAGCTGACAGATGTTTTTGTTTCACGCTTTATTGTAGTTTTCCTGCCCTTTCATGTGAATTTGCATCCGTTGATGTGAGCGACGTGTTGGGAACTGTAAGTCTCTGCTCACAAGTATCAGTCTTTCTGTTTTGATGATCACATTCGCATTGTTAGAGTGCATTTAATGTTAGATGATTATCATTAAAAAGCAAAAGGAATGGAAAAGCTTGAATCTTGACATTTTCTTCAGTATCAGAGAATATATCTTTGGTTATATGATAATCCATATAAGCATTTTGAGTTGGTTTTGCAATGATGGTTTTGTTGTAATCCAATGTTTATCGATTCCATTTTTATTAGTAATTGTAGTCATCAAAATAAGGTAAACTTAACAGTACCTTCCTCCTGCGAAAAGAATATTGGCTGCTAAGCTTTAATCATGTGGTTGAAACGCAAGTTTATCACCTTATCCCTGAGTCTTTTGTTTTAGTTGTGCAGACCTTATAACGTATTCTGTTAGATGCAAAACTTAGCCTTTAACCGAGCTATGATCTAGTTATATACCCTGCATATTATTTATATAATTAGCTGGGGACTAGATCTAATTATGATGTCTAATTTTTCAGAATAGGTTGAATATAACAAAAACAGTTCGCAAGTTTCCAATTGATCCGCATTTAATGGCCACTGGCACAGAATTCCACTCTGGTCTTGCATTACATAACATCAACCATGGAGAAGAAACTAAGGAAGTGCATCCTGATGGTGCTATACCATTAAGCAGTAGTAATTTTGAATCATTTACACATCAGTGAGTAGGCAGCTTCTTTTTTATTGTGTGTAAGAGTCCTGTCTGAAAGTTTGAATATCGATTAACATGAATTGACTTTCTTATGCAGCTTTCCAATATTGGTTGTTAACTTTTATGCACCATGGTGCTACTGGAGTAATCGTCTGGTAATTCTCTTAAAATTTCTTGTGCTTCTTTTAAACTTTCCGATTTCATGGTCGTTTTCATCTGGTACGCAAGCACTAATGGTCCAATTCTGGATGTACTCATCATAACTTGTTCTTTCTGCTGACTGAGGGAGAAATAATCTGCCTTATTACGTTCTTGACTATTATCTGTGAATATATTCAACCAGGATACGTGAAATCCTCAGACATGTCATTTTACAGGGAAATGTACTTTCTTTTTATCTCGTTTATTACGTTTTTGTTATTCTGTGTTATCGAATTCTAGATGACAATCTCGTTTTCTTGAATTATATATTGGTATCTTGTAGCATTTATGGTTATATGTACCTCAGTACCTGTTTAACATTGAGATATTCGTTCATCTTTGGTTATGATGAGTTTCTTTTGTATTTTCTATCAGAAACCAAATTGGGAGAAAGCAGCTAATATTATAAAACAGAGGTTTGCAATAGGCTCTTCTGTGTGTTTACTATGTTGTGAAATTCTGAAGTGACACTGCCTGATATTTTCTTTCTGAAACATGGTCATGCTTAATATTCTGCTGCAGATATGATCCTGAATCTGATGGGCGTGTACTTCTAGGAAATGTTGATTGCACACAAGAAGCTGCACTATGTAGGAAGTATGATACAGTTGATGTTTTCCTCTATAGTCTTGTCTTGGTTTATATGAAACTTAGTGACTTGTTCTGAACTGCTGAGAAAAGCTAGTTCGTTTCTTGCTTTTTTTGCTCATCTTTTTAATGGCTTCTGTTTAAGAATGCATGGGCAGCAGTGACTGTCACTCTTCTTGTTTGACCTGACATATGTTGTGGAATATATTTTTCAGGAACCATATACAAGGCTATCCATCTATTCGGATTTTCCGCAAAGGCAGTGACCTTAGGTGAGAAACCATCTAATTATACTGACACTAACGTAATTGCATGTCTTCTACTTAACCTTATGTGTCTATGCGATGACAAAATCGATTCTGTGTCTCCTAATTGTGTTCTCAGTACGGTCAAATGTTGACGCATGCAATCATCAGCATAAAATGTGTTCTTGATTTTAGCTTGCTTTAGGTGTATGTGAACCACATATATCTTCCAAACATTCTTATGAAAGTGTTCACTATTTTGTTGTTTTCAGAGAGGACCATGGCCACCACGAACATGAATCTTACTATGGAGATCGGGACACAGACAGTATAGTTAAGGTAGACAAATCCCATTTTTGTTCCAGTATCAGCAATAAATTACTCGTTCGTGAGTTTGTCTAGTTATATAAACACGGGTAGCTGTGTCTGTGAATTATATACATTTACATGCACATCATATCTTTATGCAGACTTTTGAGTCAATGTTAAGCATGATGTTCTTCTCAAACTAAAGGGATTTTCTTTCTTCCAGATGGTGGACGGGCTAGTCGCACCTATCCACCCAGAGACTCACGCGCTAGCTTTGGATGGTCTATCCAATAATACGGTAAAACATCTCAAAAAGGCACCAGTTACAGGAGGTTGTAGAGTTGAAGGTTATTTGCGTGTAAAGAAGGTAAATATCGGACTAAAACCCAAGACTGAATCAATGTCCCTGTAATTGATTTGCGGCATGTTTGATATATTCCCAGCTTTCATATACTGGAATTTTGTCTTCTGTATGTTTCAGGTTCCAGGAAACCTCGTTATCTCAGCTCACTCAGGAGCTCATTCGTTCGATCCTTCTCAAATGAACATGTCGCATGTTGTTACTCATCTTTCATTTGGGAGGATGATTTCTCCTAGGTTGTTGGCAGATATGAAGCGATTGCTGCCATATCTTGGCCAAAGCCATGACAGGCTGGATGAAAAAGCATTCATAAGTCAACACGACTTTGGTGCCAATGTTACTGTAGGTCCTAAAGACCTTCATGTGAATTTACATTCTAGAACCTTCGTCAAATTTTCTTTTATTGACCCTTAAATCTAATTATTTCTTTCATTATAACCGCTGTATCAGATCGAACACTACCTTCAAATAGTCAAAACAGAGGTTATTACAAGAAGATCCGGTCAAGAACATTCATTGATTGAGGAATATGAGTACACTGCTCACAGTAGCGTGGCTCAGACTTACTACTTACCCGTTGCAAAGTTTCACTTTGACCTCTCTCCCATGCAGGTTCATTCCTCATTTACACAAACGAGAAAATATCTTTTGCAAATGTCTCAATATACTCTCCTCGTTATAATTACTCATTGGTTGCTCTGCTTTTGCAGATCTTAATAACCGAAAACCCAAAGTCCTTCTCGCATTTCATCACAAATCTTTGTGCTATTATTGGTGGCGTTTTCACGGTTAGTATTTTCTCAGTCTGCCTTGCTTCTTCATACTCTCTTAGTCGCCTGGATTTGATTTTGGATTTTTCCTGTTGGATATTTTCAGGTCGCGGGAATACTAGATTCAATTTTCCACAATACAGTAAGACTGATCAAAAAGGTCGAACTCGGGAAAAACATTTGATCAGTGACTGGAGGTTAGAATTTTCCATTAATCTATAAAACCATAGAAGAACCTCATATTATTTATTTGGAATAGCTGTTCTACACAGAAAAACTACAAAAGAGAAAGAGTTTTTGTTTGACACTATCTTAGTTTCTTTATAATTCTTGGTCTTTCGCTTTCGGCCTTATTTCTTTATCATTCCAAATCTCTGTATATAATATAGATGACATAACGGTAATGTGCACACAAGAAGAACTTTTATTCATTTACACGATAATCAAATGGGTAAAACTTAAACAACACACCAACTGACGCAAACTTGGGTAAGAGAGAAGGGGAAAGACTCATAACAGAGTGAGAACACAAGACAAAATATAAACATCTTAGTGTAGGAATAGAGTAGAAGCAAGAGCAGTCCCGAGAAGAGCAGCGACAAAGGAAGATGGAAGATAAGCTGAGTTGTTTGGAGTTTCTTGAGACGGAGTAGGCATAGGTGCTGGGGTCATGTCAACGATTCCTGTCACAGGCGGAGAAGGAGCGGATTCTCCCGAGGGAGCTGGGGCTGGAGGTGTCGCTTTGTTGTTGCCGCTTCTATCAGCCATGACGATGACCACGAGCTTTTCGTTTTTCTTGCAGTTGTCTTTGTTTCCGCTGATGAAATAGTATGGCCCAGAGTGGGTTAGCGCGAAGGAAGTTTTGCCATCAGCGAATTTCGCGGTTGGTGCGTCTGTGTTGCAGCTGTCGTAAGCGTCTCTTGTGACTTGGAGCACTGAGTCTTGGTTTGGCTGGTAGACGAACACTGCAGTTGGGTATATATTTGTATCATATTTGAAAGACACTATGATTGTGGTTATCGAATAGTATTTAGTCCAAAAGTGAAAACTTACGCAGAGAGTCACCGATTTGGAATCTGCTCTGTTCTGCCCATTGACTGTACACTTGAGAACCGGAAGGAACGGTCCAACCCTTTGACCCGCCAACCGCAAACTCTCTAGCGTTGACTTTGTTAACGATCATGAACAGACACACGAGACCAAACCCACGAAGCATCATATTCTTTAGGTCTTGAACCATTTCTTAAACTGAAAAAGGCAATGTGATTACAAGAGGTGTTAGATAGATGTATGTGAATTTAGTGTGGTATAGGGTTTGATGAGATATAATGAAAGGCAATAGGGTTTATATAAAGGTGAAGCTTTTAGGGAAATGTTGCAGAGAAGCTTTTTAATCATCTTTCTCAGACTCTAAGCAAAGCATAAATGCCTGCTTTCAAGAAGTGTTTCAATTTTGGAATCTTATGTGACTTGCTTCTGTTAATGGCTTTTGTTCTTTGCTTCAGAATCTTTGATCTTATATTTAATTATTATATTTCGGACAAAGTTGTTCAAGAACAAAGAGACATTTCACAAAAACTTTAAACCAAAAGACTAAGATCTTCTTCATGTCAAAAAAAAAAAGAGAGCCAACATTTGTTCTGAGTTTTTGGGATGACCAAAGAACAACATACACATGAATACTTTTATAGACCAAACAAAAGTATTAGTACAATATGTCCATTTTTTTCAATATAGATCAATTATATTACAAACACTTCTCCACATCTGCTCCTTTTGATCCTTCCTCTGTTCAGCAACGTCATCAAAACACCAATCTTTAGAATTCAAAGTTCGAAAACTGACCAATAAATGCTAACTTTGGTTACCACTTTGAGTAATTAATCCATCATTAGTGCAAAAGTCGCGATTGTTGCGAAAACAAGTGACATCAAAACGCTGATACCACGTCTATGTCCTGAACTCTTCTTTGGGAAATGTTTTGGAAGCGCACATTCTTCTCCATTGAAGAATAGTTTGGTCGGGAAACCGTCACCTTCGGGTATATTCAGTCCATGGATGTTCTTCTTAGTGAAGGAGATAACAGATTGTTGCTTCCCTGGCACGTCAGGGTCTCTTAATGGATTCGTTCCGTTTACTTGACCCACAAGATAGTTCATACCGGGCAAGCCTTGGAATAGAACGGTTCGATTGTTTGGTGGAACACGTGTACCGTTAAAGGAGTAAACGTTTTCATACCCTGGACCTGCTTTACCCATCTCAACCGCCACAAACCAATCCTCGAACGCGAATTCCCTCCAATTAAAAACGGTTAACCTCGCGGTCCAACCGTTTCTGTAATCCGTGTTAACGTGCCAGTTAATACTGACTCCGCAGTTATCCGGACAAGGAAGTTTCTCAGGCATTGCCATGTGGTTTTGTTTAGCCCAAGCTCTTGCCTTTAGGGTTCGGTTATCGAACGGAACGAGGAGAGCATCCGGAGATAGGAGGAGCGGGTTACGGTCAGCATTGCAAGTGTCGGTATCGATGTCATTGCATCCGCAAGCACAAGTGTTGCAAGGAATTGCAGAGTTGTTGTAGAATGCAGAGAAAGAGACACAACATCTTGAGGCCTGAGCTTTAGGTTTGGTTATGTTACAGACCACTTGCCAGCTGGAGATTGCGTAGGTTATAGCCGGTATACCGCTAGAATCTGGGAATGGAGATGGGTCAACCCGAACCGGTGCCCCGCATTTGTACTGCGGGTTGAGAATACCGTCGATTTTCCAATGCTGAGGTGGGGATAGAGCTGTTCTGTTTAGATCAGGAGGAATCTTGAAAACCTAACAAATTGAGAGACAATAAAAACAAAAACTTTAAAAACCCTAAATATCTGCGACGATTCTTGACATATTTTAACGAAACCAAACCTTTTACCTGCAACTGAAATATAGATCGAGCTTTCGAAGGATCCATAAGAGGTGGCACGAGAGTTCCGTTTTTGCAACAGAAAGGTAACTTGCCGGTCTTCTCATCTTCCTTTTTCTCAGGAGGTAAATCGGAAATGGCTGGCTTTTTCTGACAATTCATGACCTGAGAAAAATCTAAGTCTTTGTAATACTGTCCAGCTTTCCTATAAAGGCATTCAGATGGATCTTTCTTGTGAGTGTAAGCTCCCCGCATCGTGTTTATAAACTCTCCTCGCATCCATTCCCAAGTCAGGTTCCATCGGTCTAACCGACCGAGCGGACTATCGTTGTCGATTGTCACTTGGGCTAAGTAGTTGCTATCAAATGATTGTAGAACATCATAGATTATGTTCAGATCACCGGTTCTTCTCGGTGCAAACTTTGTCTTTTGTCCAAGCTTGTTCTTGAACTTAGGGTTTCTTTTGCAACAAACGTTCATATTGCCTCCTGCTCAAGAAACCAAAAACTCATTTGAAAACCACGCTCATTTTTTATCAAAATTATTATAAATCCCAAAAGTGAAAGCGATATTAATTACATGTTGCATTTGTTTAATGAAAATGTTGTGTTTCAAAATGTAAAGAAATATTTGACCTAATAAATGCAAATATATATTACTTGCGTTTCAAACAATAGAGTCTGATCGTCTAACCTTTTCTCTTTGCGGCGGGGCATTCCCAACCGTCGTTGACGAGCTTAATAGTTCTCGGCATGGGCGTGACGCCTTTTGCAACCCCGAAAAGAGTTCCGGTGATTTCGATATTCGTAGATATCTGAGTGAAATCACCAGCGGTTTCAATTGAGGTTTTCAAATCCGTGTTTGGCGATCCGACAAACATAGTTCCATTGCTCGCGTCCAAAGGATATTCCCCGTCCATTGGAGCCGCACCAGTCGCAGAAACGATGAGCTCCTTGTGATGGAACCCTATGAACATTTGCCATCCTTTGAGCTCTTCCTTTCCCGTGTTTACAATCATCGCCGTCGATTTAAATGCCCACGATTGCGCGGTCACGTTCTTGACATGAGGGTACTCTCTTTCGCGGCTGACAAAGCTATAGCTCATGAAAATACCGTTACAATGCGCCATTTCAGGCGGTGGCTCGGCTCCTCCTCCTCCGCCCTCGCCCGGCATTGTATAATCTTGGCCGTTGCAAAGAAAAATAATTGATGATAACAAAATCAATAGACTTAATGAATACCGTGCGTTCCAAGGTATCTTCATCCCCGTTTTAACTTCAATAGCCTTCATCGTTTTCAGTATTTTTTGTTTTTCCTCACCGCCTTGTGATTACTTGAACCGCAAGGCAGCGAGAGAAAACAACAACAAAAAATCAACCAAGTCTTTAACAAAGACGAAGATTGAAATAAACGATTAAGGTTTCAATGTGAAGAAACCGGTAAAAAGATCGAAATCCAAAAGTTTTAATGCAAGGGAGTTGGTTGGAGAAGAAGAGGTTTTATTAGGTAGTTTTGATTTGAGCCTCTGGTTTTATTTGGTGGTCACGCGGAGAGACATGTAAGAATGTGTGTTAGACTCAAGGTAAATGCTAATTTTGGAAGAGAGTTTCGTATTTGTTTATTAACTAAAAATCGCTTCGATTTTTTTTCAAACTAGAATCCAAACTAGAATATTATTTTTCTCATGAAATGAAACTTCTAATTACTTGAAGGAAACTAAGAAACTCTAATTTGTTTTGGAAAATAAAAAAAGGGTGAAAAAGTGGGATTGTACACAGTGCCGTGCTCAGCTTTATAGGGCCCCTAGGCGAAATAAAAAATGAAACATTCTTAAAATTTATTTTCAAAACTAACAAAAATATTCAAAAATAAAACCGTAAAAGATAATTTAAAAATGGTAAGATATAATCTTTTTCGTTTTTTTTTTCAATAAAGTTTTTCACCATAAGTCCATGTTCTTATAGTTTAAGACTTTAAGTTCTTAGCTAATTTTTTTTAGATATGATAACCAAGCAATTTTATCTGGGACGGATACGATCTTGTTGGCATATTTGTAAATCTAAATAGATTAAAATAAAAATGTATCAAATCATTACTAGTAAAACATTCATCGAGATCTATTATGATATTATTGTTTATTCTTGTAGTTTAGTGTTCGTTAATGTTGAAAATAAAAAATCAAAAGAAAATAAAGTATAATTAAAATTAAAGAAGAAAGTGATTTAATAGTTACCAAGTGAAGATAGAGAAAAGATATGGAGAAAGGAGGAATGGTGCCTGAAAAATAAGAATAAGTAATTAACTAATTGAATCTTTAATTTGAACTTTGTAAATTGTTAGATTTATTTGTGATTGATTCTTTTTAGGTTTAGTATCTATATATATTTTTTTAATTGAAGTCTCGATTAAGTCTAAAATTTAGAAAAAGTTAAAAAGAAAAAGAAAAAATTCTCATAGATGGGACTTGAACCTTGGTTGATACATAGAGCCAACTCACACTACACCACTAGGTTACAACACATATTTTGTAACTAGGGGCCCTTAAATATGTATATAATTCGGGGGCCCTAGGCAAAAGCCTAATGAATTACTCACTAAGCACGACTCTGATTGTACAACCATATGAAGTTTTTGTTTCTTTTCTTTTAAGATATAAAAATTAAATGGAATAATTTCATGAACACCCTTAGCTGTTTCTAGTTTTATTTAATCGTCTCTTGAAGCCTACCCTTTACAATACAAAAACATAATGCTTATAAAAAAGAAACATGTAAATTAACATTGACTATTTGAGTTCGGATCCATCATTAACGTAAGTGGCGTTGGCGCGTTGCCAATTTTCGCATGTTCCTTCAACATGAGAGTTCAACTCCACATCCCATCAAATTTTGAAAAAGGCAAATAACCCGTTCATAACAAAAAGATAAAGAAATATCAAATTCTTGAAAACAATGAAACAAGATAAAGAGAGAGATTGTAGCTGGTGTTACATGTTTCTCTTTATCGGCATCTTCTTATGGCTAATTATTCCTCAATCTCGTCCCATGGATCCAAACTGCTCGATCGAATACTTTTACGTGCCTGCCCTCAACAAAACTCTTAGTTCAAGACTCAATACTACTCTCAATTTCATGGTTCGTCTCCACAATCATCACAAAAACAAAGGAATCTACTACGACGATGTCCACCTTTCCTTCTCCGACAAGACCAATTCCTCTATAGCTAATTACACGGTGCCTCGATTCTACCAAGGATGCAAGAAGAAAGCCAAGAAATGGGGTCAGGTTCTGCCGGTAAACAACCAGACGGTTTTACGAGCGGTTTTGCCTAATGGATCGGCGGTTTTCCGGTTGGAACTGAAGACGCAAGTGAGTTTCACGGATTTTGTTTTGAAAACTAAGAGGTATGGGATCGAGGTTGGTGCTGATGTTGAAGTCAACGGAGATGGAGTTAAAGCTAATAAGAAAGGGATTAAATTAAAGAAATCTGATTCTTCTACGAGTTTAAGAAGCTATTTTCCGGTTTGTGTTTTAATGAATTTGCTTGTCTTTTTCGCGATTTGTTAAACTGGTTGATGATTTTGATTGTCATTTGCTTTATTTTTATTTTATTTTTTTTTACTATTTTCAGGAGTTTTGCTTTATTTCAACTATGTATTTTATTTCCCTATCAGCAAATTTCTATTTGAAAATCAATCAGCATTTTTTAAAAAACAAAAACAAACCAGTTTTTTTTTGACAAATTTATATCTAGGGCTTGAAATCAAAAAACAAAGAACAAACCACAAACGAACAAAAAAACATTGATAATGTAACAGTGAATCCAACCGTTTAAAATTTGTCGAGAATGGGAACATTTTTATGAAAGCGTGCGTCACAAGGCATCATCATTCCTGTTTTAACTGCAATAGTTTTTCAACATCGGTTTACATTTTTGTTTTCTTTTCTCACCCCCTTGTGATTACTTGAATCGCAAAGGTAGAGAGAAGAAAAAAGAAACAACAAGAAGGAACCAAGCGAACCTTTATACAAAGAAGAAGATAGATCAAACGATTAAGGTCTTACTGTGAAGAAACCTGTATACATATCAAAACACAAAAGTTTTAACTCAAAGAAAGGAAGATGGTTAATTCTTTTTATCCAAAAAAATGATGGTTAATTGTCAAAATAAAAAAACAAAGAAAGGAAGATGGTTGGAAAAGAAGAAGAGGTTTTCTTAGGTAGTTTTGATAAGGGCCTCTGGTTATTAATTTATATGGTGGAACGTGGAGGAAGTATGGTCTAGTGTTACTCGGAACTTATTAACCTTCAACTACACAAAGCGTTGAGATGATATTGTGCAGTTGCTCATCATCGACTTGCATGACTTCATTACCCAATTCCTTATTCGATACGTCTTCCAAACCACGATATATATTAGGTGGGAAAAAAATAGTAGAAAACATAGTGACAGCTCTCCCATTTCTACATCATATCTACAAATCGATAAACAAGTCGGTAACAAAGTATCATCTATCCGAACCAATGATCCTAGGTACACCAATGAATTAGTGACTTGGTTCGATTCACGGTGAAGGAATTGCTCTCTACTCCACTTTAGCTCTAATTTTGTTTAAAAGTTCAAGTTAAGCTACAAATTTATGCCCCGTTGTTGTAAAAACGTTTTTTAGTTTGAATTAAAATTTTACATTCAAATAAAGAATTGTAGGTGAGGAAGAGGAGAAAAGAAGAGCAAAAAGAAGGGAGAATCCACTAGATCAAAGAAGAGATCTTACACCTCCCCATGATCGATTTTTTTTTCTAAGACAATATGCTATTTAAAATGAGTTTTCGCGCAATTTTGTGCTAGTTGAAATCATTGTTATAATTATAATAATATCACCATCGTATTTCATATGGTTATACAAATTATAGAATTTCTTACTTTCCTAGACTTTTGGTGTTGACGTTGATTTTTCAGATTTGGTGTCAACTAGTCTTTTGTCGATATGTATAAAATAAAGGAATAACGTTCGGTTTAATAAATTAAATTGCTGTTACCAAACATCCGTAATTGTTTATAATCTTACATTTAGTCGTCTCTTGAAACCCTTTAAATTAATACAAAAACTTGATGCTATTATATAAAAAGTATGTTATGAAAAAGCGGACGAACTCAAACGTATAGTCCAAAAACCTCGTTCACCGAGTTTTCAACCTTTATAAGAAATCTTACAAGAAGTTACACTTTCTTGATTGGAATTACACAACCCTAAGTCTACCCTTAGTTTGTCACCCAAGATTCCTATCCTAAGCAAGAACAAAGACAAAACTTTTGCCTTGAACACACTCTTACTATTGTAAACAGAGCACTCATGTCTCTCTCAATAGAAAAGCTAGTGCACTTTTCTTTTCTCTAAAACAGCCAAACCTAAAAGACTCTCCTTTCACCCTTTTTATATTCGTCGGGTAAGTAGATCTTCTAGTCGCATTTTTTACTTGATTCGAACATCTTGAATATCTTCTGATTTATCCTTTCCTTTTTTGATTAGCTCCTTTCAATAAACTTGCACTCCAAGTCCGTTCCTTTTGTCAAGTCACTTTATTCCTCTGCTGGAACAGCCACGTACGTGTTCCAACAACTCGCGTTCCATTGCTGCAAAGACCTCCCTTTCATTCTCCCCCTTTTTGACTGAATGTGTGCATCCAAGCTTCTACCTGTAATCATACAAACCACAAGTAATCCATGATGTAACATAACATTTCATCCGATGTTCCAAAATACATTCCAAGGTTTTAGTTCTTCAAAACACAAAACACCCATCATCACATGGAGTCTATCTTAAATCCTAACAGCATCATGAACATTAAAATTCTACACTATGGCCAGATTTATTCAGCATCAGCGGAATCAGTTTCATCAGGCTCATCATCAGCATTTAACTCCCCCTCAGAAGTTGCATCAGCCTCTTCGTTAGGTTCATCATCATCAGCCTCTGACTCCTATGACTCATCTGATTCATGTACATACTGATTTTGTGCAGCTCTATCATAATCTCCCCCTGCTTGTTTGCCACATTAAGTCAAAATTCCCATAATATGTAACCAACTAATTCGAGATAGGGGACTTACTTTTCAACCATGTTGCAATGTTGGCGTTGAGAGAGGCAACATTCATAAGATCAGCGCACAGATCAATCCCGTAGACATGCTCAGGTTTAGGAAATTGTTTTCTGCCCATACCACTGCGTCCATCTGGCGAATACGGAAGGATTGCTGGTTCTGGTAGCTCATTTTGATAGATATTGACTTCTCTTTGAAACTGCAGAACTTGATAGATCAATGAAGGGAACGGAATGATCTTTTCTGATACACTTGATAAATCAACCGGTTTCAAGGCCACTTGAAAGATCTGATCAAAAATCAACTTCCCAAAGTTGAATGGTAAACTTTTCTTAAGCATATACAGGAGTTTAGCTCAATCCTTGGAAACGCTGGTGTTGTTGAGTGAAGGTATCCAATTATAACAGCAAATACCCAACACAAGCGCCATCGTACTTGTAAGAAGCTTTGCCTGAAAAGCAGTCCAAGTTTGTACGAAATTTCTAGTGAGAAACTGAGCAAGCATATCATCTGAAAGGTCAATACACAGTTCAGATCCTTCTTTGAATTCTCTGTTAGGGGTACGAAAGACCTTGTTTATCAATTCCGCGGAGAATTCAAACATCTGCCCTCGAACAAACACCAAAGCTCTCTTCTTCGGATTACCAGCTGTTGGGAAATTTGCATAAAATTCTAAGACAACATCCTTCACAAACGGTTCATTCATAGAAACTGTTTCCTCTAAGCTATTTTCTCTAATGATCTTCCGTAATCGATGAGTCTTGTCAACAGAAGGAACATACCTCTCAACCAGAAGTCTCCGATTTCGGTATTTCAAGTAACGAGCTTTACTTTCTAAGTGAAGAAACTGTTCCGAAGCAGGTGGTGATGGAGGCGCTGCTTGAGATGGATACTTGGCCTCAATTTGAGACAGCTCATACCGACACTTGCTTCTTGGATCAAGAGGATCATACAGAAGGTCCCTTTTAGCAATGTTCATGAACTGTCGAACAGTGATTTCGAGAGATTCGCAATCTGGAGATTTCCAAGTCCACTCACTGTCAACTATATTGTGATGATCTGATTCGGACAACGGCTTGGGGGAAACTCTTGATGCATGCACAGATTGGGGATGTGGAGGTTAGTTTGAATACTTCTTTGATTTACCTAGTAGAAGTCTGATGAAATCTTGGAGTGTTGTTACTTGGTCTTTGCCGTGGGATCAAATTACAATCTCAAACCATGGGAAAGACTTAGTCTCAACAAGAAGGTTTCATCTAAAGAAAGGTAAAGCAAATATACTAGCTGAAGCAGAAGGTTTCGTCTCAATTAAAAGAAACGTTATCTTCATTGATGGACCACAAAGTCATCTCTCTCTCTCTCGGGTCTGCTCCTAGTTGCAGAAATCAAGGTGATTGAGACGTGAGGAGAAAAAATTGCAGGCCTGCTATAACCTCCTCATTTCTCTTCAACAAACACGCAAAAGAGATAGTTGGGACCCAAGGTAAACTACTCTCACCTAACGTTAGTTTCCTTGGTGTTCATGTTGGATTTGTATATATATGTTGTACAAGTTCAATAGCTGTCTAAGAGGTGTGAGAACGTGTGTAAGAGAACTAAGAGAGAAGTGTATGAGTGATTAAGAGCTCGGTTTGAGCTAAGTGCTTAGTGGATTTTCCGGAATCATTCTCCGGCGAGACGTAGGTTTTACCCGCTTCCCACGGGGCCGAACTCGTTAAATCTCTGTGTCATTTACATTCTCTGCATTTTATTTTTCAGTTCATAAGCTAAACACACGAGAGCTTACAAGGAGAGATTGAGAGAACAATTTAGAACAAAAGATTAAGACTTGTTTTCTTGAAACGTTTCACTAGTCTTAGTTTGGTTCAAAGCTTTGTGTTTTGAGGTTCTAGTTACTGTCTCTAATCTCCACAAATTGGTATCAGAGCTCCAGGTTTGGAGCAGTTCCATCTCAAGGATTGAAGAGGATGTCTTCCACAAGAGCAGAGGTGGAGAAGTTTGATGGCAAAGGAGACTACATGTTATGGAAGGAGAAGCTTTTAGCACATCTTGAGATGCTAAGTCTGCTGGAAGGTCTTAAGGGTGAAGAGGATGAGGTGATTCCCTCTGAATCAGGTTACTCTACTGCTGATACAGACGTAGAAGAAGCAGAAGAAGAGGCAGAAACTCCTAAGACCGAAACTGAAGCCGAGAGAGTCCAAAGGGAGAAGAGGAGGAAAGCAAGATCAACCATCATCTTGTGTGTTGGTGATAATGTCTTGAGGAAGATTATCAAGCAGAAGACAACCTCGGGGATGCTCAAACTCTTGGACAAGCTCTACATGGCAAAGTCTCTTCCAAACCGAATTTATCTCAAGCAACGGTTGTATAGCTACCGGATGAGTGACATGTTGAATATGGAGGAGAATATCAACGAATTCAGTAGGCTCATTACTGATTTGGAGCATGTCAAAGTTTCAGTCTCGGATGAAGATCAAGCCATCATCATGTTAATGTCTTTACCGAAGCAGTATGACCAGCTCAAAGACACCCTTAAATACGGTAAAAAAATCTCTGTCTCTAGACACTATTATTAGTGCTATTAGATCTAAGGAACTGGAACTAGGAGCTAGTGGAAGAATGTCTAGGAATAGCTCTGAAGGATTGTTTGTTCAAGGAAGGGGTAGAACTGATAGGAGAGACAAGGATTATGATAAGGGTAAGAGCAAGGCTAGGTCTAAGTCTAAGGGAAAGAAAACTTGCTGGATTTGTGGGAAAGATGGTCACTATAAGCGGCAATGTTTTATTTGGAAAGAGAGGAACAAACAAGGTTATAACAGTGGCGGTGAGTCTTCAAATGTCACTGGTCAAGTAATGGATGCTGCTGCGTTAATGGTGTCCGAGGTGCTGCTGTCACAAGGAGATGATCTCCGAGAGAAATGGATCCTTGATACGGGATGTTCATTTCACATGACACCAAGAAGAGAGTAGTTCCTTGAGCTGAATGAGACTAGCACGGGAAGAGTGAGAATGGCGAATGATACATACTCAGAGGTTAAGGGAATTGGAAGTATAAGAGTGAAGAATAAAGATAACTCAACGGTCCTCTTAACAAACGTGAGATATGTTCCAGAGATGTCGAAGAATCTGATCTCACTTGGCACTTTTGAAGACAATGGATGCTGGTTTCAATCCAGAGATGGAAGAATGAAGATAAACAAAGGATGCATGACACTTCTTAAAGGAAATAAGAAGAACTCTTTGTACATTCTTGAAGGAACTGTCTTGGCTGGAGAAGTGAGTGTGGCAGCAGGTATTAGAGATGAAACAAGGTTGTGGCACAGGAGATTGGGGCATGTTGGACAGAACGGAATGAAGACATTGGTCAAGAAAGGATACTTGGACAGAGCTAAGGTGACAGAGATGGATTTCTGTGAAGATTGTGTGTATGGGAAAGCACACCGGGTCAGCTTTGGTTCAGGGAAACATGGTACTAGAGAGAAGCTTGACTACATTCATTCCGACTTATGGGGATCTCCTCATGTCCCTATGTCACATGGAAAGTGTCAATACTTCATCACTTTCATTGATGACTACTCAAGGAAGACATGGATATTTTTCTTAAAGAAGAAAGATGAAGCATTCGAGAGTTTTATCGAATGGAAGACAATGGTTGAGAAGCAGTTATAAAGGAAGATCAAGACGCTAAGGACTGACAATGGACTCGAGTTTTGCAATAGGGAATTCGATAATTATTGCAAAGAAGAAGGGATTGTGAGACATAGAACGTGTGCCTACACTCCTCAGCAAAATGGAATTGCTGAGCGAATGAACCGTACTATACTCAACAAGGTGAGGAGCGTCTTAAGTGAGTCAGGACTGCCTAAAAGCTTCTGGGCAGAGGCTGCATCAACCGCTGTATATCAGATCAACAAATCTCCATCTTCAGCTGTGAGCTTTGAGATTCCAGATGAGCTTTGGACAGGCTCAAAACCAAGATATGAAGAGCTAAGGGTGTTTGGATCAATTGCATTCATTCATAGTGATCAAGGGAAGTTAAATCCAAGAGCTAAGAAGGGAGTGTTTGTTGGATATCCGAATGGAGTTAAGGGATACAAGTTCTGGATGTTAGAAGAAAAGAAGTTTGTAATCACAAGAGATGTTACATTTCAAGAGGAGATGATGTACAAACATCTAAACAAGAAACCCGAGATAAGTTCTAATCCTCAAATTTCTTCTATCACTCTTACCTACGAAACCAATGATGGTAAGTTTAATGATCTAGGTGGAGCTGATGAAGAATTTAAAGATGATCAATCTGAAGTTGAGGATACGGTTGAAAGAGGTGAAGCTTCAAGAGAACAACAAGGTGAAACGCAAACTGAAACAGAAGAAAACGCAGAGAAAGAAGCTCAAAGTTATCAGCTTGCAAGGGTCAGAGAAAGGAGAGTGATCAAACCTCCTAAGAGGTATGATGAATATAATGCGGTAGAGTTTGTTGAACTGGACTGCGGTTTTGCTCTCATGATAACAGAAGATGGTGGCTTTCCCGAGCCATGCTGTTTTGAAGAAGCAATGAGAGACAAGCATGCCGAGTTGTGGAAGAAAGCTGCTGATGAGGAGATGCATTCTCTTCACAAAAATCAGACTTGGATTCTGATCAAACGGCCAAAGGACAGCAAGGTGATCGGCTGCAAGTGGGTTTTCACAAGGAAATCAGGAATTGAGGGTGTTGAGAAACCAAGGCTGAAAGCAAGACTAGTTGCAAAGGGGTATCTACAAAAGGAAGGAATAGATTACCAAGAGATCTTCTCACCGGTTGTCAAGCATGTCTCAATAAGACTCATCTTGTCTTATGTGGTGAATCTTGACCTGGAACTGGAGCAAATGGACGTCAAGACAGCGTTTTTACATGGAACTCTTGATGAGTATATACTGATGGAGCAGCCAGAGGGTTATGAGGTTCAGAACGGTTCAGATGAGGTGTGTCTTCTAAAGAAATCTCTGTATGGGCTTAAGCAAGCTCCAAGGCAATGGAATTAGAGATTCAACTCCTTCATGATGGACTCAGGATATGAGAGAAGCAACTATGACAGCTGCATTTACTATCAAAGACTTGAAGATGGTTCTTACATATACTTATTGTTATATGTCGATGATATGTTAATTGCGGCTAAAGACAAGAAGAAGATTCAAGAGCTTAAGAATCTATTGAAGGCTGAGTTTGAGATGAAGGATTTGAGAGAAGCTAAGAAGATTTTGGGTATGGAAATCAGGAGAGATAGAGTGAAAGGTACTCTAGAGATATCACAAGAAGAATACCTTGGAAAGGTATTGGAAACTTATGGAATGGATAAGTCTAAGAGTGTGAACACTCCATTGGGAGCTCACATTAAGCTAAGGGCAGCAACTGATCAAGAAGCCAAAGCTCAAGAAATATTCATGAGGTCCATTCCATACTCTAATGTTGTTGGGAGTATCATGTATTCAATGATTGGAACCAGGCCCGATCTTGCTTATCCTTTGTGTGTGATAAGCCGGTACATGAGCAGGCCTTTAAAGGAGCATTGGGAAGCTGCAAAATGGGTAATGAGATATATCAAAGGGACACAAGACCTAAAGCTATTCTACAAGAGACAAGACAGTGTAGAGATCAAAGGGTTTTGCGATTCAGATTATGCGGCTGATCAAGACAAGAGAAGGTCTGTGACAGGTTATGTTTTTACTGCAAGAGGCAATGTTATTAGCTGGAAATCAGGGCTGCAGAAGGTGGTGGCACTGTCTACAACCGAGGCAGAATACATGGCATTGACAGAGGCAGTTAAAGAGGCAGTTTGGTTAAAGGGTTTAACCGAAGAACTGGGTTTTAAACAAGAACAAGTTGAAGTTCTATGCGATTCGCAGAGTGCTATATCATTGGCTAAGAACTATGTGCATCACGAGAGAACAAAGCACATAGACGTGCGTCTGCATTTCATCAGAGACAAGATTGCAGAAGGAGAAATCAAAGTGAGTAAGGTGTCTACTCTATGGAACCCGGCTGATATATTCACCAAGACAGTTCCGGTGAGCAAGCTTCAAAAGGCTTTGGAGTTGCTCAGAATTTCAAGCCACTAAGTGGAAGAAGAAGAATCCGGAGAATGGAAAATCCAAGTATACTAAGCAAAAGAATCAAGATGGGAAATGGTATTCAAACAAAGGTGGAGTTTTGTGGAGGTTAGTTTGAATACTTCTTTGATTTACCTAGTAGAAGTCTGATGAAATCTTGGAGTGTTGTTACTTGGTCTTTGCCGTGGGATCAAATTACAATCTCAAACCATGGGAAAGACTTAGTCTCAACAAGAAGGTTTCATCTAAAGAAAGGTAAAGCAAAGATACTAACTGAAGCAGAAGGTTTCGTCTCAATTAAAAGAAACGTTATCTTCATTGATGGACCACAAAGTCATCTCTCTCTCTCTCGGGTCTGCTCCTAGTTGCAGAAATCAAGGTGATTGAGACGTGAGGAGAAAAAATTGCAGGCCTGCTATAACCTCCTCATTTCTCTTCAACAAACACGCAAAAGAGATAGTTGGGACCCAAGGTAAACTACTCTCACCTAACGTTAGTTTCCTTGGTGTTCATGTTGGATTTGTATATATATGTTGTACAAGTTCAATAGCTGTCTAAGAGGTGTGAGAACGTGTGTAAGAGAACTAAGAGAGAAGTGTATGAGTGATTAAGAGCTCGGTTTGAGCTAAGTGCTTAGTGGATTTTCCGGAATCATTCTCCGGCGAGACGTAGGTTTTACCCGCTTCCCACGGGGCCGAACTCGTTAAATCTCTGTGTCATTTACATTCTCTGCATTTTATTTTTCAGTTCATAAGCTAAACACACGAGAGCTTACAAGGAGAGATTGAGAGAACAATTTAGAACAAAAGATTAAGACTTGTTTTCTTGAAACGTTTCACTAGTCTTAGTTTGGTTCAAAGCTTTGTGTTTTGAGGTTCTAGTTACTGTCTCTAATCTCCACAGGGGAGAATTAATATTCTTAGCCGAGAGCTCCCGACCGAATCAGCTACTTCAACAGATGCGGTTGTCGATTTCGAAGAGACTTCCTCGATGGAGCTGTCAGAAACATCCGGCACAGCTTGATTCTTGGAGATACGGCGACGCTTGGTGGCTGTCTCCTCCGCAATTTTGAGTTGCTGTCTGGTTCGTGGTCTCTTGGTTGATGATTCAGGTTCTGTTGATGCCGATTCGGGAACTACATAACCCAATAGGGGTCTCCTTGCCTCGGATTTCCTTCTCATAGCTGCTGCGTGAAACTCGGCGAAGAGAACTAGGGTGTTGTGTTAGAAGAAACACAGAAACGCGACCCTTGGTTTCTTTTAAGCTCTTTTTCCTCTTTTTTTTTTTTAAATTTCCTGAAAAAAACATCTCAAAAACTAAACCAACCATTAGTGCAAACCGGTTTCATACAAAACCCAATCAATCGATCAACCAAGGCCCATTAAGCACACAATCCATTTTAAACAATCAATATGTAGACACGTGATCATCAAGAAACCTAATTTCAAAACACTAGAGACAATTGTTCTTTGAGTCAAAGCCATTCATCACACAAATTCAACCATCATTTCAACAACAAATTTTTTTTTTTTCCAGCAACTCACACGTTCTAGGACTTAAACGTGAACAATAGAGACATGATAACACAACTAGATCAACACCCATTTTCTGTTCAAAACCCTCAGGGAAGAAAGAATAAAAAATACCTCAAATGCCCATGAGACTTCCCTCCCCTTCTGAGTACTGTGCGAGAACTTGATCCAAAGCCGGTGCAAGAAAACAAAGGTAATTTCTGAATTTTGAGCTGTGTAACACATGCGGCTTTGTGTCCAGTATGAGAATTCACACTTCTTGTCATAATTAACATGCACTGCTTACATATCCCCCGAGACAGTCCTCATCATCGATGAAGAGTAGGACCGTGGCTTGAGTTAAACGATGAAGAGATGGCGTTCCACGATGAGATTTGTGTTCTAGGATAATCATACCAGTGTAGTGTGATCATCAGCTTTCAGTGATATACGATATGGGTAATCACGTCTGTGAGTTTCTCCAGCTTTACTTAGTACCAATGGAATTCATTCCTTTCTTCATGAATATATATTTTTTTTTTACCATTGGAATTCGTATTGCTTCTTACTGCTCCTTTCTGCAATCTCACAGTGTTTTTTATCATTGGTAATCATATTGCTTCTTACCGCTCCTTTCTGCAATCTCATAATGCTTGTGAACTCAAATCCTTCTCATGAATACCATCTCGACTTCAGTTTCAAGACACACTAGCTTTACCGTTACTATCTTAGACCAGTATATTGGATATGTAAGAACGCTATTAACCACAACAACCTCAACGACTAAAATTTTTACCCTCTGTTTCCCGGCACCCTGCCCCTGTTCCAGCACAAGCACTCATCGAAAAAGTCAGCACTCACAAACACCCAAGGATTTTTGCAAATGCACAAACGTGTTGTAATCCAAGGGTTTCGTGAAAATATCAGCAAGTTGACACTCAGTTGTGACATGTTCTATGATCACAGTCTTATCCTCAACTAGTTCTCTTATAAAATGATGTCGAATTGCTATATGATTAGTCCTAGAATGTTGAACAGAGTTCTTCAGCACTCATGTTATCACACTTAACAAGTAAAGAGTCAGGAGACATACCATAGTCGGAACCCATTTGTTGCATCCATAAGAGTTGTGTACAACAACTTCCCATCGCAATGTATTCGGCCTCGGCAGTGGATAATGACACACAGTTTTGCTTCTTACTGTGCCATGATATAAGATTATTTCCCAAGAAAAAACATCCTCCTGAAGTGCTCTTACGATCATCAATGCATCGGGCCTAATCCGCATCACAATAGCCCACTAGCTTTTGATTTGTATCCTTAGTATAGTTAAGACCAAAGTTCACAGTACCTTTCACGTACTTGATAATTCTCTTTACTGCAGCAAGATGAAATGCTTTTGGTTTTGCTTGATATCGTGCACACAATCCAACACTTAAGCACAAATCTGGTCTACTTGCTGTAAGATAGAGTAAACTGCCAATCATTCCACGATATTGCTTCTCATCTACGTCAATTCCATCCTCATCTTTGACAGCTTCAAAGTCGTACTCATCGGAGTTTTTGCAGACTTGCTGGAACACATCCCGAACCGTTCCACCAGATTTTTCGCATACTTGCTTTGCGACACAAATATTCCATCATCAGTTTGCTTAACTTGCAGACCCAGAAAGTAACTCAACTCACCAACCATGCTCATCTTGAACTCAAATGTCATTGTTTTGACGAACTCTTCGACAAGATCATCCGATGTTCCTCCAAAGACTATATCATCAGCGTAAATCTGAGCAATGATCATACCTCTTGCAGTCTCCTTGACGAATAGAGTTTTGTCAACACTTCCCCTCTTATACCCATGGTCAAGCAGAAACGTTGTGAGTCTCTCATACCAAGCTCGAGGAGCTTGTTTTAAACCATACAAGGCTTTACAAAGCTTGTATACATGACCAGGATGTGTTGAATCTTCAAATCCTTTCGGTTGTTCCACATAGACTTCTTCTTGTATGAGACCATTCAGAGATGCGCTCTTGACATCCATTTGATGTAATTTGAATCCCATTTCACACGCAACACCCAACAAGAACCGAATGGATTCCAATCTTGCAACGCGAGCAAAGGTTTCATCAAAATCAATACCTTCTACTTGTGTATACCTTTGTGCCACAAGTCTCGCTTTGTTCCTTACGATGTTTCCCTCCTCATCACTCTTGTTTTTAAATATCTATTTCGTTCCAATGACGTTTACACCGTCCAGTCGGGGAACCATAATCCATACCTCATTCCTAACGAACTCCTCCAATTCTTCTTGCATAGCCAAGATCCAAAAGTGATCCAACAATGCTTCGTTGATGTTGCTTGGCTCAATTAAAGAGACAAAACAAGCAAACATAACCATTTCACAAAAATCTTTTTGTATACCTCTGGTCTTCCTTTCCTCATCAACGTCTCCTATCACATCTTCAAGAGAATGAAGTTTACTAACTCCGAATGCTCCTTTTCTCTTCTTCTCCACTGGTTTCTCAAGCATCGTAGAGTCGTCAGGATCTTGTGAGATCTTCTCTTCATTTTCCCGGATTATGCTTACTGTGGGAATACTACCATCATTAAAGACCACATTAACAGATTCCATTATCATCTGACTTCTCTTGTTATAAACTCAATATGCTACGCTGTTTGTCGAATAACCAAGAAAGAATCCTTCATCACTCCGAGGATAAAATTTTCCCAACTGATCCTTATCATTCAATATAAAGCATTTACACCCAAAAACGTGAAAGTAGCTCAAATTGGGTTTCTTGCCTTTCCAAATCTCATATGGTGTCTTGTTAATTCCGATCCTTACGTAGACTCGCATGCTGTGTTAATCGCCTCTGCCCAGAATCTTTCAGGAACACTACTTCCATGAATCATTGCTCTAGCCATGTCTTGCAATGTTCGATTTTTTCTTTCTACCACTCCATTTTGTTGTGGTGTTCTTGGAGCAGAATATTGATGACGTATCCCATGAGCTTCACAGAATTTATCAAACATAGTATTCTGAAATTCTCCACCGTGATCACTGTGAATTTGCTTAATACCATGCTTCTCACTTTTTAATTGAAGGGCAAGAATCTGGAAGCTTTCAAACGTGTCCGATTTTTCCCGAATAAACCAAACCCATGTGTATCTCGAAAAATCATCAACCAAGACAAATACATATCTCTTCCCTGAGATACTCTCAATCTGCATTGGATCCATGAGATCCATATGAACGAGATCCAAAACTTCCTTAGTTTGAACTCCTTGTACCTTTTTGTGTTGGACTTTGATTTGCTTACCTTGATTGCAAGCTCCACATGCAATTCGATCAGTGTACTTCAGATCTGGTACTCCTCTAACAAGTTCTTGACTGATCAGTTTTGACATGCTCTTAGCATTCATGTGTCCAAGTTTCTTGTGCCATAACTCTGGATCGTCTTTTTCTGCTCTGAAACAGACATCGGGCTGTTCCCACATGTAACAGTTATTTCCTGATCTATTCCTGAAAGAGCAGTATTATTTTGCTCATCTACTGCCCAACATTTCACCTTGTTGAAAGTCACTTCAAGGCCCTCATCACATAACTGGCTTACGCTTATCAAATTTACTGTTAACCCTTGAACATAGTACACATTCATAAGCTTAGGGAGTCCTGTATCATTCAATTCACCTTTTCCCTTGATCTTACCATGTGCTCCTCCTCCAAAAGTGACTTTGCTTTCCTTCACAGAGTCATAGTTCTCTAGAAACTCCTGTCATATGTTTTGACGCACCGCTGTCGAAGTACCATGGCTGATTCATAGATTTAACTGTAGAGGTGTAAGCAACAGAGCAGTCTTGTGATTGTCCTCTCATAACCGGATATAAGTCTGATCTAGCAATCCAAACTTGGGACCGTTTCCTCCAATTTGGATAGAATCTTCCACGACTCAGTAACTTTTCAACCTTCTCAGCAAACCGATAGTAGTGCCGCTTAATGTGTCCAAATTTACCACAAAACCAACATCCTGACCTTTTCACGTTGCTATTTCTGCTTTCGCTCACAGCTGTTGGAACAGACTGAGTTGTGTTCCCATGAACGAATTTTGTCTGTCCATTAGTTTGCTCACCAGTGTATCCCAAACCGTAGTTAGATTTTCCCACTCTTCCAATAGAGAGAATCTTATTCAGATCCTTGGTACCACTGTTTAACATCTGAATTTTCTTCCTTGTTGCAACAAGTTCTTGTGTCAGACTCTCGTTCTTCTCAATTTCCGAATTGAGTTCATCATTTAGCCTTTTGTTCAGCTCTTGCAATGAGAGCTTCTCCTCAGCCCAAGAAATCTTCTCTCTACTTAGTTCCAACCAGTTGTCGTAGAGTTTTCGGAATTCAATCTTCATATTGACCTCTTCCTCCTCTGACATGTCATCGTCCGTGTCACTTTCTGATGACGCTGCCTCTTTTTTGGTGTCATCACCACTGATTTCTCCTTCCGAAAGCTCCTTAATTGTTGCAGTAAAGACACAATATCCCGTCATATCATCAGACTCATCCAAACTCTCGTCGGTATCACTTTCACTCATTCCGATGTAGGATTTTTCCTACTTTCCTTGTCCATTCACACACTCAAATTTTGTGTGACCAATCCCTTTGCACTCTTCACATTTATGATCTTTTCTTTTAGCAGTAGGACACTCAGATGCCCATAACCTTGGCACTCATGGCACTGTTGCTCGTTCTTCTTGTTTCCACGCTCACGATTTCTGTCTTTGCTTTGTCCTTTATCAAATGAACGTTTGTTCCCACGCTCAACTCTCCTCATAACGCGACTAAAACTTTTAGCCATGAGACTCATTGATTCCTTGATTTCGCGTATTTCTTCTTTGTTGTTAGCGACAAGAGCTATACCGCGAGTTGTATTGCTCTTATTTCCAAAAATTTCCATCTCGTAAGCTTGAAGATGCCCAACAAATTCATCAAACTCTATTGTATCAGTATTGAGCGACATTCCCATTGCCGATTTCTTAATGTCGAACTTGGATGGTAAGCTTCTCATCAACTTCTTCACAAGCTTCTTATCTTTATATATATTTTTTTTGAATTGAATGTCAAATTTATTCAAACAAAAAAACATTTTTACATCAAATGCATCATTGTGTTAAAATGTTTAATGAAACTAGTTTTACAAAATTAAAACCATCATCTTGAAGCAAACCATGCTTCCATTGCACCTTCGTACCGCTTGTCACCCATAACTCGTATTGTTGACAATCTATTCCGAACTTGTTTATCGATGAATCTGATTAAGTTCGACGCTGGTTTGGGAGTTTCTCCGTGTCTCCTATCATTTCTTTCTCTCCAAATTGTATGTAGCGCGGTTTGGAACGTATACCGTATCAAGAATTGAGTGATGCGATCTTGAGAATCGTCCACTAGAAGCTCCACAATCTGATCCCAATCCGTTGTGTAGTGTGGCATGAGAAGTTTATGTATTAAACTCTTCCATATTTCCGTTGAAAACCGACAAGCAAAGTAAAGATGATTCCGGGTCTCAACACTACTTTGACAGAAGACGCAAGAGTCGTTCGCACTCGTATTCCACTTAATCATTCTATCTCCCGTAGATAACCGATCATGAATAGCAAGCCACGCATGAAAAGCATATTTTGGTGTATTATATTGGAACCACAAACCTTTCCACCATACTTTAATTGACTCATCGTTTCGAATCTGTTTCCAAGTCGCTTTTGAGTTAAACCGTGCCTTGAAGTTATCTTCTTTTATTCTCCATAGAAAGACATCTTCTCCACTTCAAATTTCCTTTCGCCTTTGCTCTTCTATAATTTGTTCAATGACATTATAAGCGTCTAATCTTTATATTTTTTCCCCATATTCTGAGCTTCGTTTGCGATCGAGCTTAGCTTCCCACTAAATTCTTCGATAGTCTCGTTATCATCCATTCTGATTGTTTCAAACTTTGACGCTAGCATGTCCAAATCTTGTTCTTTGCACATTCGTCGTACCTTCATAAATCTTCTTCAGTTTATCCCAAGCATCTTTCGCCGATTCGCAGCACTGAATTCTCTTAAACTGGTTCTCGTTTACGGCACCAAAGATAGCAGATAGAGCTTTAGCATTAAATTTTGCCATTTGCTTCTCTTGATCTGTCCATTGAGACTTCATTTTTGGCACTTCAATCTTATCTTCTCCCATGGCAGTAGGCGCACTCCATCCACTTTCAACTGCAGTCCACGGGTACTCACTCATTCCACGAATCAAGGCTCGCATCTACATCTTCCAATGACCATAGTTCCCTTTTTTCAGAATCGGAACACGTTGCACAGCTACAAGCTCCTTTGAGTCCATCCTTTCCGCAGGATCCTCATCTGTTGTAAGATACAACTTGGTTCAGATGCCCGCTCTGATACCAATGAAAAAGCGGACGAACTCAAACGTATAGTCCAAAAACCTCGTACACCGAGTTTTCAACTTTTATTAAAAATCTTACAAGAAGTTACACACTCTCTTGATTGAAATTACACAACCCTAAGTCTACCCTTAGTTTGTCACCCAAGATTCCTATCCTAAGCAAGAACAAAGACAAAACTTTTGTCTTGAACACACTCTTGCTACCGTAAACAGAGCACTCACGTCTCTCTCAATAGAAAAGCTAGTGCACTTTTCTTTTCTCTAAAACGGCCAAACCTAAAAGACTCTCCTTTCACCCTTTTTATATTCGTCGGGTAAGTAGATCTTCTAGTTGCCTTTTCTACTTGATTCGAACATCTTGAATATCTTCTGATTTATCCTTTCCTTTTTTGATTAGCTCCTTTCAATAAACTTGCACTCAAAGTCCGTTCCTTTTGCCAAGTCACTTTATTCCTCTGCTGGAACAGCCACGTTCGTGTTCCAACAGCTCGCGTTCCATTGCTGCAAAGACCTCTCTTTCGTGTTATTTTTAAAAATAGCATTTTTTTTGAGGAATACATTAAATGGCGTTGCCGATCTTTGTAGTATTTGTATGGGTAAGAATTCGATTCCACAACCTTTGTAATATTTGTAAGCACGGGAGTATACTGAGAAAAAACAAATATTCATTTTTGCAACGATAGAAAAAAAAAAGTTCGAGAAAAAAAAGAAAAAACAACGACAAAAAAAAACCACTTTTTGTGTTATCTGTAATGTCCTTGTCATGTCATGTAGTGCAATAAAAGAAACAAACGGAACAAAATTCGGTTTGATAGGACATAAGAACATGATTATCAAATGGTTGTTAATGAGGCGCTAAATGATTTGTTTATTTTTTTTGTCAACCAAATATTAAATTGTAGAAAACTCACACAATTGGTTGCCTAAAGTAGAAGTAAGTAATTTACATATAAAAAAGAAAACGTCTTTGACCGAGCTGACCGAACTAGGGTTTCAGAATTAGTATTTGATGAACCAGGGATGAGGGATAAGGCGAAAAGAGGATTCGAAGGGCTTCAAATCTTCTGGCAAGGATGGCGAGCGCAGGCCAGTCCTCCGTCGACAGCGAAAACCTGAGCAGATCACTACAATCCGTCTCAAAACTCTGACAAGGCACATTGTTCTCCAACATGCACCTCATTGCCTATAACAACGCTTCTATCTCTGAATGAAGAGGAGACCGCAAATGTCGAACCCCCTATGCGCCTAATAAGATAGTCTGATTTCCTTGATAACAGGCCCACCGTAATCCGGATGTGAGATCCGCCTCCTTCCACGAACCATCAATCTTGCAACACATTTCCCCAGAAGATAAAAATCCTCTTGGAACGTGTGCCCCAGAGGTGATAACTTGCGATTGGGCCTCGTTCCATACCTTACATTCATTTACCGCTTGTGTGATTATATAAGGTGGGTCCATATTGAAAATGCGAGAACTACGTAACTCAAGCACTAACTCAGAATGTAGCACATGGAATTCTCTACAAAGAATTTTATTAGAAATTTCTCATAGAAGCACTTACAAGTTTCTTCTAAATGGTAATCACAAGACCAAGACACACCTTGGCTTGTTCACCGAAATATCTAACCTCAAACATCCATTGGATCTACACACAATCCAATGAACCACTCACCAACCCTTAGCTCTTTGTTTTTGTTCTCTCTTAAAACCTATAGCTAAGAAATGATAATCCCAAGTGTGCAGCCTCTACAAAGGCGTGAGTGCATTTATTTATACAGATAGACTGCACCCCTTATCCTAACAAGCTACCCAAGAAGAGATAACACCAAATCTCTTGCTTCCATAGATATCTAATCCTTTGATTTTCACCAAGTGATTAGATCAAATCTTTAAGTTGCGAATCGCCTACAAGCATATCCTTAAGACTTCTAGAACCTTCAAGATCGTCCAGCTCAGCTCCCGTCTTCACAGGTCCAACTCATCCATTTGTTCCACGTCAATCACTCTGCAGTTCTTTCCTGAGGTATCTCCTGAGTAACTCAGATGCTGTCTCAAAACTGTGCATTCTAAAAACTCAATCAAAATGCACTTTCACATATCTATCCCTTGGAAAACTTTTTTTATTCCTAGACTTCCATAAAAACCAAGATATCCAGGGAAATAATTCGTGTTCGTCACTCAAAGCCCTTCTTTTTGGGCTTCGCCAAAAAAGAAAATTCATATTTGCATAAACCGATGAATATGGGAAATTTTCGCTTTCCGTGAAAAACGACGCTAATTCCCAAGTACTCCGAGCTATCGGACAATCAAACAACACATGAATGACCGTTTCATCCTCTATAGCGCATCTTGGGCAAAACGTGGGGCAGTTAATACCTCTTTGTTGCAGCTGCGTCATCACTGCCATTGACCCAATTAAAATTTGCCACAAAAAATGTTGAATCTTAGGTGGGCATAGAATGCGCCACACATGAGCCTTCAAAATTGCGGTACTTGGTTCCCTTATTTTTACCACTACTTTCTTCTCTTGGAGTAGTTTAGCTACTTGATAACCTGATTTAACCGTATAATTCCCAGATTTTGTAAAATGCCAAATCCAATTATCCTCATAAATGTTGGGCTAATTTCAATTCCCCTGATCCGCATTATATCTTCCGGATCCATAAATTCCTGTAGAATCGGCATATGCCAATATTTGGAAACAGGATTAATTAAGTGATTTACCATAAGGTTAGGATGCCATATCTTACCTCGTCCCCGTGCAGATCTGGGGAATGTATCCGGTAACCATTGGTCTTTCCATACTGCAATTCTATGACCCGAACCTACACACTCGCAACTCCCCTGATAGAGTTACTCTCTTGCTGAGAGTAAACTTCTCCATCCAAAAGATGGAGACCTAGGCTTCTTAGCCATGAGAGGGTGACAATCTTTGAAGTACCTCCCTTTCATCACCATGGCTACTAACGAGTTTGGAAATCTATACATCCTCCACAATTGTTTTACCAATAAAGCCAAATTGAACATCTGTAAAGAGCAAAAATCCAAGCCTCCCTCCTCTTTAGGCATACATAGTTTGTCCCATGCAACCCAATGTAGACCTCGATTGGTTCCGTTAAAGGTCCACCAAAAATTTGCAATTGCACTCGTTACCTTAGAAGTTAGCTTTTGAGGCAACTGGAAACATGACATAATGTAGGTGGGTAGTGCCAAAGCCACCGATTTAATCAACACTTCCTATCCCCCTTTTGACAGAAATTTGGTCGACCAACCATTCACCCGTTCGTTAAGTTTTTCAGTTATATAATTAAATACCTGGCTTTTGGACCCTCCTAAGCTCTCATGGATACCCAAATAATTCCCCATTCCTCCTTCCTTGTCAATTCCAAGAATTGTTTTCATCTTTGTTTTGACCTGTGATAGGACATCATGCCCAAACATAACTGATGATTTCAAAAAATTAATCTCCTGACTTGATGCCACCCCATATTTCTGTAAAATTTCCAAAATGACCTTCGCCTCTCCCTCATCCACCTTGCAGAAGAAAAGACTATCATCCGCAAACAAGAGATGAGAGATCGTCGAGCTACGAGTAGCAATTTTTATTCCCGTGAGCAGACCGATCCTCTTAGCCTTGCGAATATTAGATATAAGAACCTCTATACAAAGAATAAAGAGGTACGGTGATAGTGGATCACCCTATCATAATCCCCGGTTTGGGATGATTCGACCCTGTGATCATCCTGCTGAATGATTTGTTTATTATAAATTATATTTGGTTATTACTATTTACCTATTTTATTTTATTTTGAATTATTTTTATTAGTTAGCAACCCACTTTTGGGTAGCTATAATCATCAAAATTAGCACCCCAAACAATACTATTCAACTATTTTGTTTAATTTATAATTATTTTTATTAGTTAGCAACCCACTAACAACCCTCCGTAATCATGCTCTAAGCTCTATACATCTCTGTAACTCTGTTATTGAAATCTCGTTTTAGCTTAAACAAAGAACAACCCGTTTTGGCCTTTTTAGATAATAATCCAAAAAAGTCTACTGATTATTATATTCATCTTCCATCGTGCATTAAATTAGTTTTCTTTTCTTTGGCTACCAAGTAAGCTTCTACTTAGTCGTCGTCTCTTAGAGGCAGGCAACTTGAAATATCATTTTAAAAAATCCCACCCATGAAACCAAATAATCTATAAAAGAAAACATCTTCATCTATGATCTTGTCACAAAAAGATCAAACCCTGAAATAAAGAAAAAATGGATGACAATGATGGAAATTTGAACTGTTGGTGCTATTGCATTGGTAATATCTTGGCAGTTGGTCTCACTATACTCTTCTTATGGCTAAGTTTCAGTCGAATGCGTCCGAACCTTCCAAACTGCTCGATCGAATACTTTTACGTTCCTGCCCTCAACAAATCTCTCGATTCACAACTCAATACCACTATCAATTTCATGGTTCTTTTTGACAATCCTCATGGAGACAAAGGAATCTACTACGACGATGTCCAACTTTCTTTGTCCACCCTCTACGCAACGACCAATTCCTCTGCTTTTGTCGCTAACTACACGGTGCCTGATTTCTACCAAGGACACAAGAAGAAAGCCAAGAAGTGGGGTCAGGTTCTGCCGGTAAACAACCGGACGGTTTTACAAGCGGTTTTGCCTAGTGGGTTAGCGGTTTTCAGGGTGGATCTGATAACCAAGGTGAGATTCAAGATTGTTTTTCTTAAAACTAAAAAATTTAAAGTCGAGGTTGGTGCTGATGTTGCAGTCAACGGAGATGGAGTTAAGGCTATTAATGAAGGAATTATGATGCATAAACCTAATTCTTCTTCTTCATTAAAAAGCTATTTTTCGGTTTGTATTTTGATGAATTTGCTTGTCTTCTTCGCCATTTAATGATTTTGATTGTCATTTGCTTTTATTTGTTAATTTGATTGACTCTTTCATGAGTTAAGCTTTGTGTTTATCTCCATTGTCTTCTTTTTTCATTATAATGGTTTATTCATTCGACCAAGTAATCATTAAATAATTTATTCCATTATTGTTTAAACTATGTACAATTCTTTCTCTATCAACAAAATTATATTTGAAAATCAAGTAGCCTTCTTTGAATGTACAAGACAAATTTTAAAAAATGGAATTACAAATATGCCACTTTTGAAAATATTTTTTTTCAAATATGTCATCTTTGAAATTTTATTGCAAACATGCCACATTTTATAGAAAAAAAAAAATTATTAATTTTTTCTCTCTCTTTCACGAAAGAATTAAAACCCAAACCCAAACCCAAACCCAAAATCTTATCTCCAAAAACTATACCTAAATATAAAATAGTTAACCCAAACCACAAAATTTAAAAGGTTAGCATTCTTGCAAAGATTTTTAAACGATGACATAACTGTAACGTGGCATATTAAAAGTAGCATATCATGAAAATTCTCTTTAAAAAACTGCAGAAAAGCATATAATAATATAACTCTGAATCTATTCGTATAAGAAACACAAAACAAGGGTTTATCCTGAGATGTTCATTGATCGTGTATCGATCTAGGAACTAATGAGGCTAGAGAGTTGTTTTAGGTGTAACTTGTAAGTGCATTTCAGAGATATTCTAGTAAGCAATATATCTTTGCAAAGGGGATTAATGGTTGTCTTGTAAGAGATCCTTGTCAAAGAGGCTAAGGTAGAGTTGTAAGGTTCATGGATTGGGTATAGATCCTTGAGCTTTGTATTTGTTCCTGTACTTGCACTTTAGCAGTAGCTGTCACACTTACTCTTTATTACAGTCATGTATTAATTATGTTACAGCAGCTCTTGCACTAACATTAAGTACTTTCGATACAGAGAGCCAAGGCCAGTCCTGAGGAGAGCCAAATGAAGCATAGGCATCTGGTTCTCCGAAATTTTACAAATTACATGGAGGACGAATCATTGGCTAGAGTAACGCCCCGACCGCCCCTCCCATGGGTTCCCGTCAACTCTCAGGCCCGTGGGCCCACACTCTCTGACGGTCGGCGCGTTAGTCTGGGAGGTTCTTAAGTCATGTTTACTAACACTGCAAATCACCACGCGATCTTTCCTCATGTTTTGACCTCACTCTCATGGTACTGGAAATGACTTCCCAGTAGGTCACCCATCTTGAAACTACTCCAGCTTAAGCACGATTAACTCTGGAGTTCTCTCAAGACCTCTGACCGAAAAGATAAGTGCACTTTCGTGATATAGGTAGCTAAATAATTTCTTTTAAGCCTCTCTGTATATACCGCATATACCATATATGTTCTGAAACCGGGGTGTCACAATCACCCCCATTAACAGATCGCAACGTCCTTGTTGCGCATACCAAGATCGTTACCCTAAAAATCTGACTTTTCACAGATATCAGGGTTTACTCTGATACCACTTGTAATGCCTTGACCGCCCCTCCCATGGGTCCCCGTCCACTCTCAGGCCCGTAGGCCCACACTCTCTGACGGTCGATGCGTTAGTCTGGGAGGTTCTAAAGTCATGTTTACTGACCTGGCAAACCACCTCGTGTTTTGACCTCACTCACACGGTACTGGAAATGACTTTCCAGTACGTCAGCCATCTTGAAACTACTCCAGCTCAAGCACGCTTAACTCTGGAGTTCTCTCAAGACCTGTGACCGAAAAAATAAGTGCACTTTGGTGATATATGTAGCAAAAACAATTCTTTTAAGCCTCTCCGCATACACCACATATACCATATATGCTCTGAAACCGGGGTATCACAGCTAGTAACCTCTTGACTAGTCACTTTTTATCCGAAAATGAGTTACTTGTGATAATTTATGCATTTATAACTATATTAGGAACTAAAAAATAATTGTTTAATTAATCATTTATTGATGTATGAAGCGAAAACTCACCTAATCAAAACAAAGAAACATAATAAAATTTGGTTTAAATTTTTTTTAACGTCTGAATCATTTATTCATAGATTATGAAAACCATCAAATGCCCGTGTTTGTTGGGACTTTTTAGAAGAGGCCTGAATTGTAGCTGGTTTTTCAAATGCATGGGTGAGATGGATTATGCAATGCATATTGAGTCCATCAATGAGTGTGTTCTGGAATGGAGAGAAGACGAGTTCTTTCAAGCCATGTCGTGGACTTCGTCAAGGCGATCCATTGTCACCGTACTTATTTGTTCTTTGTATGGAACGTCTATGTCACTTGATTGAGAGAGCAATTGGTGATCGAAAGTGGAAACCAATTTGTTTATCACATGGTGGGCAAAAACTTTCGCATATATGCTTCGCCAATGATTTAATTCTGTTTGTTGAAGCGTATGTCTCCCAAATTCGGATTATAAGGAGTGTATTGGAGAGTTTTTTTTCCGCCTCGGGGCAAAAGGTGAGTTTGGAGAAGTCTATAATATTCTTTTCTGAGAAAGTGTCAAGGGATTTTCAGAAAGTAATTAGTGACGAAGGTGGGATTAGAGTTACTAGCGAATTAGGGAAATATCTAGGTATGTCGATTCTGCAAAAAACGATAAACAAGGAGACCTTTGGTTTTATATTGGAGTGAGTTTCTTCAAGGTTGTCTGGGTGGCGAAGCCGTATGTTGAGTTTTGCGGGGAGGATTACACTTACCAAAGCCGTGTTATCCTCTATTCCGGTTCATACCATGAGCAAAATTAAGTTGACAGTCTCTACTCTTAATAGTTTGGACCGAATGTTAAGAGAGTTTGTATGGGGAAGTACGCCAGAGAAAAAGAAACAACATCTAGTCTTGTGGGATAAAGTTTGCTTACCGAAGAGTGGGGTTTGGGGATTCGGAAGGCAAGTGAAATGAATAAGGCATTGGTGGCAAAAGTTGGATGAAAAGCTTTACATAATACGACGAGTTTTTGGTCTAAAGTGGTACGAAGTAAATACCATATAGGTGACATTCATGATCCGTTATGGATGATAGCGAAAGGGACGTGGTCTTCGACATGGCGAAGTGTGACTATTAGTATTTGGGAAGCGATTCAGGAAGGGTATAGTTGGGTCATTGGTGGTGCGTGATATATCATGGTTTTTACCCGTTAAAGACCATGATATAAGTCTGATTTCTTGATGTCTTTTGGTGTTTTCGAGTCTTTCTATGTTATTATTAGGTACAAGGACGATTGGAATTTATTGGTGTTTACTGGAGCATTATGGAGCAAAATGGAACGAGGAATCAAAGTCACAAATTCGGATTGAAGTTTTCAAGACCATGTCGAGTGACGAGGAGGTCATTCGCTCGACACGAAGGATTTCAAGCTGGTGTCGATCGACACCATAACCAGTGTCGATCAACATCCTGGTCGGTCAAGCCCAATTTGTACTTTAAGAAGATTTCCGTTTTGCGTCAGAAAGCCCAAATGTTTGCAATAAGGCCCATGACGTTTTTGTAACCTATATATATATATGTGTGTGTGTGTTTTCAACCATTGTTTAGGCTCAAGCTTTATTTTACTTAGTTTTAAGAGATATCTATTTTTAATAAAGATGGTTTCTTCTTTAATTATGTCTGAGTAGCTTCCCTGTTAGGTTTAGGGTTATTCAAAGGTGTTTGATGTTTTGCTAGATCTGATTTTAATTGCATAGGATAATATCTTTAGAAGTTCTTCATCTTAACTTGTGATTAATGCTGATTCTAGATAAGCTACCTAGAATATGATCTTAGGTTGATTAATAGAAAAGATAGTTTTATTAATTGCTTGATCTAGTTTTTGATGAGCAAAATTCTTTTTCGCAAAGACATTTGGTTTAGGGTTTTGTGAACAGTTGGGCCTGGATTTATTGCTTGTTTAGATACAAAGGATTCGCAACGACAGTTGGCTTTCTAGATTTTAGGCATAGATAATCTTTGCAGCGACAGCTGATCGATTTTACATTCGTGTTCATGTTTAGAAACTGAGCTTCATATCCTATCTTTTATTATTACCTGCAATTCTGATTCACCTGCGATTTCCCTGCGCCTAGCTTTATTTTAATTGTTTTACAACCGATCAATTCTGCTTGCTTTTATTTACTTGTTTTCATTCAAATCATCTTGCTTAGTTTAATTCGAAAGTTTAAATCTATTGTGTTTTTGATTCCCTGTGGATTCGATAACCCTACGTACTAAAGTGATCTCTTAATTTGAGAGCGTAGTTCAAAGGTCTAATTTGAGCTTATCAATGCGTGTTGGATAAACTTTTGGATGGATAAGTGGCTCGTTGGGGAACCTTTCTTTAAGACGTGTGTTGGTGAGTTTCCAACCGAGTTTATGCACTTGACAGCGAGTGATTTATGGGTAAATGGTAGGGGTTTGGACCTGGCCAAGATATTGCCATTTGTGTTGGGAGAAAAGAACATGGATCTTGCCGCAATGGTGATTGACAAGGTGACTGGTGTGACAGACATGCTGGCTTGGGGGGAAATATCCGACGGGAGATTTACAGTCAAGTCAGCTTATTCATTGGTAATAAAGAGAGAGGAACCAAGGCAGAACTTGCAAGCTTTTTATATGAGAATTTGGCGTTCTCGGGTCCTAGAACGAGTTTGGGTTTTTTTTTGTGGTTAACCGGAAATCAAGCACTAACGACGAATCAAGAGAGATATCGAAGACATATTGGAGGTACAGAGATTTGTCAAGTGTGTAAAGGTGGAGTGGAGTCAATTATTCATATCCTCCGCCAATTTTGTTGAGGAATGATGTGAATGCTGAGCAAAGGCGTACGCTAGCTGATTTTAATCGTCCAGAGCAGTTTTACGCCAATAGATCTGCTATTCGCCCACCACCATTCCAGAGGAATGACTTCGAGCTGAAGCCTGCTTACTTTGGCCTAGTGGCTCAAGACCCTTTTTGTGGTCTTCCTCATGAAAATCCTATGGATCACATTGAGAGGTTTAAGGACCTTGCATCTAGTATCAAGGCTAACGGAGTTTATGAGGACTATCTATTCTGCAAGCTTTTCCCATACTCTCTACATGGGGAAGCTAAGTATTGGCTAAGGACGCTTCCACCGGGCTCGCTTACAAACTGGATGGACACAAAGAATGCTTTCTTAAGCAATTTCTTTGATGATGCGAAGTCTGAGGATATGAGATCAAAGACTGCTACCTTCAAGAAAAGAGATTTTGAGGCGTACAAAGCTGCGTGGCACAGGTTCAAGAGTTATCAGAGAGACTGCCCACATCACGGTTTCAGTGAAGTTAAGCTACTGAGCATCTTCTAGAGAGGGATCGCGTTGAGATATGCAGTGACTTTGGATGCAGCGAGTAATGGGAACTTCAACACGAACTCGCCAGAGAATGCATTAAGACTGATCGAGAATCTTGCCAACAACAACAGTGCTATGAACATGGACTACGAGAGGAGCCAGCAGAAGCAAGACATCAATGGCAACCAGTTTGCAGAAGTCACTAGGAAGCTTGATTCTATGCATAGTCTTCTAGATGGAAAGAAGACGGTTAGCTTTGCGCAAGATGTTGAGATTGCAAAAGAAGATGTCAACTACGTCAATGGGACTGGTTTTCTGAGATATGGTAATCAGCCAACTATGGTTCAAAGCCATTTCAGAGCAGCAATAACTATCAAAGGAACTATGGTTCTTCATCCTATCAGAAGCCTCCTGAACAAGATAACAAGATGGAGAGTATGCTTGAACAACTTCTAGAAGGGCAGCAAAAGATGATAGTGAGCTTTAATGGAAGGCTGGATTTGGTATACCAGGACTTGAATGGGAAATTCGAAGCATTGAGCTCTCATGTGAAGAAACTGGACGTTCAGATCTCTTTAACTGCCGAATCAATCAAGAGGCAAGAGAGATTTCTTCCTGCAAAGACTGACAACAACCCCAAGCGCTCTTGCAATGCTGTTCTAACTGTACAAGAGGGGTATTTCGACAAATTAGAAGTAATTTTTGGGTCTGCAGAGCACATGTCGAGCGACGAGGAAGTTGTGTCGCTCAACACACAAAAATCTCAAGTGTCTATTGACACTGATGGAGAGTGTCGATTGACACCCCCTGTAAATCATGATTCAGCGACGGATAACTCAACTGTCGATCGACAGCCTACCTGTGTCGATCGACACGATGCCTAGACGAGTCCAGAAATTGCAAATTCATCGTTTCAAGCAGAGGAAAACGCGTACAAGCCGAGGGTTCCATTCCCCAGAGCGAGAAGATCAAAGCAGGAGGTCGAAGATGCCATTTGTAAGAGGATGATAGATAGAATCATGGTTGAGATGCCTTTTGTGGATGCGATTATGCTTTCGCCTGCGATAAGGAGGTATGTTAAGCGAATGGTTGCAAATGGAGTTAGTCCTGAGGAAGGAGCCTTACTTACTAGAGATATCAGGGCAATTCTTTTGAATGCAACTCCAGTGCCTAAGAAGAAGAAGAAGGATGTGGTAGTCTCTGAGGAAGTATGTCCGATGATTCAGAGCAAAATTCCAGTCAGGCTTCCGGATCCAGGAACTTTGTGCTGAATTGCTCAATTTCAATTGGGTAGTTTCCTCACTCTCTTTGTGATTTGGGGTCTGGTATTAACTTGATGCCTCTTTTAGTTGCTGTTCGACTTGGGATAACAGAGTTCAAGGCCACTAGGATATCTCTTCTGCTAGCTGATCGGTCCAGGAGATTCCCAGAAGGAATTCTTGAGGATGTTCCGATTAAGATTCAGGACTGCATAATACCTGCGGATTTTGTGGTTTTGGAGTACGATGATGAGCCTGAAGATCCTCTAATCTTGGGAAGGTCATTCCTGGCTACTGCTGGTGCTCAAATCGATGTGAGGAAAGGGAAGATCAAGCTTGATCTCGGTGATATTGTCATGGATTTTGACATGGAAAATACAAGAAGAAAATCCACCATAGATGGTCAGACTTTTTAAGTGGGAATTTAAGAGGATGAAGACTCAAACAAAGAATCAGAATCCGGTCCCTCATCTGCTGCTGAACAGATATTTCCTCTTATCCCAGCCCATAATCCTCCCAAAGAACAGAGGTACGCAATTCCTGAACTTAAATCTCCTGATTTTGTCAATTCAGATTTAAAACTTAAAAAAGCTGTTACACGCTTACGCAAGCATCTAGTTTCTCGTGCAAGTCTTGGTTTTTTTTCTGATGAATGTGAAATAATTACTAAGGAGCGTACACGAACTTCTAAACCATTCGTCAAAATGCGAATCATCATTCCTCCAGAACTAAAAGATAAAGGAGACATCGTTGTCAAAGAGATGGTTCAAAAAACGCAGAAGCTCTTTCCTGAAATCATTCCATGGAAGAATATAGATCCTCCAGACGTCCAAATTCCTCAACACAGTCAAGCTAACGGACTGAAAACAAGTGCTTAGTGGGAGGCAACCACTTATGAGTCTTATATTTACGTTTTACTTTATTTTTTTTTTCAATTTTTTGTTTGGTGTTGATTTTGGTTTTGATTTTTAGGAGACAAACACGTGAGGATGAACTGCAGAAGCCTATGTCGAGGGCCACGATTGATCAAATCGCTCGACACTTGCAAAAATTCAGTGGTGTCGATCGACACCATCACTGTGTCGATCGACACCCCCACCAGGTTACGTTTTATTCTTCAAAATTTCAATTCCTTTCATTTTATTATCGTTTCTTTCACCAATCTTAGGCTTAATACCACTGGGGACAGTGTCGTTTAAGTCTGGGGGAGATAGTTGCTAATTATTGTGTTTTATTTTGAGTTTTTGTGTCAGTTTTCAAAATTTTGTGTCAAAAAATTCCCTTATACTTGCTTTGAACAACACTCAAAGACCATTTCCAATGCAAGTTGGTTGGTTTTGCTGAGGTGGGTAACTGAAAGTTGATTGGTTTAACGGAGCGAGTTCAGATTTGTGGAGAACGCTAGAAAGATATTGCAGACCCTGCCCTAATGAATCTGTAATCTTTTGTCTTGGGTGTTGGAAATCGTGAGACTTGATTCAGTTTTCAAACATTAAAAAGCGAGGACGGACCGCTCTTGACACTTCTTCCCAAATGATGAATTCAATAGTCCTAGATCAAAAATCAAAAGCCTCATGACCCTGTCTCCACAAGAACAATAGTAGTGAGCACTGATCTAGTGAAGTCATAGAGATGCTAATGTATTAAAAAGTCTACAGAAAAGTGTAGTTCAAGTAGAAAAGTGCAAGTCCAAAAATCAGAAAAATTCTGAAGAAAATGCAGAAAAAGGCATTGCATCTCTATGATATCCTTAATTGGATACAATTTCGGAGGGAAGATAGAGGCTGAAATGCAAGAAAGTGTTAAAGGAAGTAAAAGAATCTAGAAGATCCAGCGATTGATATTCCCTCGATGAGACCGCACTTAATAAATGAAAAGAGTTTGCGACTGAAAGTCTGAGATTCTCTAAGGGGTTTGGATTCAATCTGGAGGACTGCTAAGCTTCTAGGGACACATCGAAGTATTATCGGATTGACTTTGCAAGGTATGTGGTTCCTAAAGGAGTGATAACATCTGTTTTGCTTAGGGACAAGCAAAAAGCTAAGTCTGGGGGAGTTGATATATCATGGTTCTTACCCGTTAAAGACCATGATATAAGCCCAATTTCTTGATGTCTTTTGGTGTTTTTGAGTCTTTCTATGTTATTATTAGGTACAAGGACGATTGGAACATATTGGTGTTTACTGGAGCATTATGGAGCAAAATGGAACAAGGAATCAAAGTCACAAATTTGGATTGAAGTTTTCAGGACCATGTCGAGCGACAAGGAGGTCATTCGCTCGACAAGAAGGATTTCAAGCTGGTGTCAATCGACACCATAGCCAGTGTCGATCGATACCCTGGTCGGTCAAGCCCAATTTCCACTTTTGGAAGATTTTCATTTTGCGTTAGAAAGCCCAAATGTTTGCAATAAGGCCCATGACGTTTTTCTAACATATATATTTATATGTGTTTTCAGCCATTGTTTAGGCTCATGCTTTATTTTACTTAGTTTTAAGAGATATCTATTTTTAATAAAGATGGTTTCTTCTTTAATTATGTCTGAGTGGTTTTCCTGTTAAGTTTAGGGTTATTCAAAGGTGTTTGATGTTTTGGTAGATCTGATTGTAATTGCATAGGATAATATCTTTAGAAGTTCTTCATCTTAACTTGTGATTAATGCTGATTCTAGATTAGCTACTTTGAATCTGGTCTTAGGTTGATTAATAGAAACGACAGTTTTACTAATTATTTGATCTAGTTTTTGATGAGCAAAATTCTTTTTCGCAAAGACATTTGGTTTAGGGTTTTGTGAACAGTTGAGCCTGAATTTATTGCTTGTTTAGATTCATAGGATTCGCAACGACAGTTGGCTTTCTAGATTTTAGGCATAGATAATCTTTGCAGCGACAGCTGATCGATTTTACATTCGTGTTCATGTTGAGGAACTGAGCTTCATATCCTATCTTTTATTATTACTTGCAATTCTGATTCACCTGCGATTTCCCTGCGCCTAGCTTTATTTTAATTGTTTTCCAAACGATCAATTCTGCTTGCTTTTATTTACTTGTTTTCATTCAAATCATCTTGCTTAGTTTAATTAGAAAGTTTAAATCTATTGTGTTTTGATTCCCTGTGGATTCGATAACCCTAAGTACTAAAGTGATCTCTTAATTTGAGAGAGTAGTTCAAAGGTCTAATTTGAGCTTATCAATGCGTGTTGGATAAACTTTTGGACGGATAAGTGGCTCGTTGGGGAACCTTTCTTTAAGACGGGTGTTGGTGATTTTCCAACCGAGTTTTTGCACTTGAAAGCGAGTGATTTATGGGTAAATGGTAGGGGTTCGGACCTGGCCAAGTTATTGCCATTTGTGTTGGGAGAAAGGAACATGGATCTTGCCGCAATGGTGATTGACAAGGTGACTGGTGTGACAGACATGCTGGCTTGGGGGGAAATATCCGACGGGAGATTTACAGTCAAGTCAGCTTATTCGTTGGTAACAAAGAGAGAAGAACCAAGGCAGAACTTGCAAGCATTTTATATGAGAATTTGGCGTTCTCGGGTCCTAGAACGAGTTTGGGTTTTTTTTTTGTGGTTAACCGGAAATCAAGCACTAACGACGAATCAAGTGAGATATCGAAGACATATTGGAGGTACAGAGATTTGTCAAGTGTGTAAAGGTGGAGTGGAGTCAATTATTCATATCCTTCGGGATTGTTCCGCGATGCAAGGGATTTGGATGCACCTTGTTCCAATGGATAGGAGACAAACCTTCTTTCATCGATCGATTCTTGACTGGTTATATGAGAACCTTGATCGAATTGAGACGAGTGACGGGCTCTGGAATATACGTTATTTGCAGGAAGTGTTTAGTAGGCTTGGAAATGGAAGTGTGGAAATGTGTTTGAGGATAATCGGTTGTGGAAAGATAAGAGTCAGATTTCTATGGGTTTAGGCGAGAGACATTGGTGAAGCTCTTTCGAAGGAATCGATGCGTACTAATGTGACAGGAAAGGTAGAGATGAATATTGGTTGGGTGGCGCCAAGTTTGGGATGGATTAAGTTGAATACAGACAGTGCTTCTCGTGGTAATCATGGACTTGCGACAGCTGGGGAGTCTTACGCGATGGATATGGTAATTGGGTTGGTGGGTTTGCGTTGAACGTAGGACGGTGCTCTACACCCTTAGGTGAACTTTGTGGTGTGTACTATGGCCTTGTCATCGCCTGGGAGAAGCAAGTAATGCAACTCGAGTTGGAAGTGGATTGAGAGGTGGTGGTTGGTTTTTTCAAAACAGGGAAATGTGATTTACATCCGTTGTCATTTATGTACGCTTGTGCCATGGCTTTCTTGCGAAGAACTGGATAGTTTGAATTTCTCATGTGTATAGGGAGGGTAATCATCTAGCAGATGGATTAGCCACCTATGCGTTTTCATTACCTCTTGAGTTTCATGCTTTGTATTCTGTTCCGAATAATGTCGCTTTGATCTTGAATGAGGATGTGAATAGTCATACTCATTTGAGACAAGTGCGAGTGATTCACCAAAATAAAAAATGAAAACCATCAAAAGTATTCCAAACAAAGCATACAAGCAAATAAAGAAAAAGCTAAATCCTAATTGAAAAGGATTATAAAGATCTTGCTAAAGCATCTCTCGAAAAATATGATCATGTAACAATGCGGGTCTTCCAAACGCCGAATATGATTGATAACGATCATCTTTTCTTATATATTCTAGATTTTACACCCACGTTACGCGTGGGTTTTTATTTTACCGATGAGTTTAATACTATATTTTTAGATTTACTAAGTTTAGATTAGTTAGATGTTGACATATACGAATGCAAAATTATAATAGTAAAATAGTGAAGCAATCGTAAAAAAACTAAATAATTAATTTACCATACATATTAACCTATATCCACTACAAGAAAACAGCTCATTTGCCACTCCCAGAAGCGTCACAAATTCGTCACTAATGACCCATTTGCGACTACTTTGCGACGCCAACTCGGCGTCATAAAACGCTCGTCGCTAATTTGCGACGCTGGGAATCCGTTGCAAATTAGCGACGTATTTGTGACGGATTAATAACTCCATAACTCAGTCGCAAATAAGTCGCTAATTTGCGACGGATTAATAACTCCATAACTCAGTCGCAAATAAGCGACAAAATTGTGACTCATGTAGGTAGTCACTAATTAGCAACGTATTTGAGACTGCCTTTGGCGTGGCAAATAAGCGACTAATTAGCGACTTCTGATTTTGCGACTGATTTATGACTAACTATTTTCGTCGCAAATTAACGACATATTAGTGACTCCTTTTAATATTATGTCTAGTCACAAATTAGTCACTAAAGTGTCACTTGTTAGACACTAATTTGCAACTCGTTTGTTTTTTTTTGTCACTTAATTGGCCAATTCAGTTGCAAATTGGTCATATTTTTGTAACTTAAAACACATACATTTGTGTTTTGATTTGAGAAACCTAAATGAAAAGAACTTAAAATCTTAAAACTACAAAAGATTAGAATACCATAACATAAGTTTTTAAAGCATAAGTACATAAGTTTGACAAAAGAGAAGTAGTAATTAAGTTAGAGTACAAAAGATAGAGAGAGAGTACATAACAAGTTTTATAAAGTTTGAGAAGCAAACTGTCAAATTTTCCGACGAGCAAAATCAAGTTGTTCATGGATCTCAGAAAGGGATGTTGTAGAAAAACTTGTATAGCTCTCTTTCCTCTTTCCTTTGCTGACAAACTGAGATAGATCCCCAAGTCCAAATGGAGTCCCCTTGGAATCTGTTTGCGTACACTAAATGAACAAAAACAGTTGCATGTTAATTCAAAAAAATCAACAACCAACATCAAAGAAGAAAGATATGATCAAGTATGAACTAAAATAACTAAACTAGGCATCCAGCTGGTATCAAATTAGTAAAAGTAACAGAATCCAGGTAAACCAAAAGCCCAAGCTTGTCTAATAAACTGGTTCCATATATAACCATACGACAAACATGTAGAACAATGATGTACTGAATCATTAACCCAAAAAAATGTACCTTTTCTTGATCAGCAACTATAACATCTCTTGTTGCCTTGGGAGATTCCAAGAATTCAAGCACCTTGACAGCTAGTTCTTCTTGACAGTATAAGGACAGAGGGATTCTTAAAAAATAGAACAAGGTACAATAATATAGATTAACCATATCTTCTTATCAGTTATCACTTACTTTCTTTATGTTGCTTTTGTTTATAGGTATATCAAGTACATCACAAAAAAAGACTAATTTTTCTTTAACGCATTTGTCAAGCTTCTCCTTTGCTCGTGCTCTTTGCTTCTCCTCCTGAAAAACATTTATATACAAGTCTCAACACAAGGCAAATCAGCATACACATCCCTGTAAGAAAATAGAAAAGGAAATAGTTATACCTCTTTCTTTAACCACACAAAGCCAGAAAATTGACCAATGTTTCTCTTAATCATCTGTGCCTGCAGGGAAGTTTTCACAAAACTCTTTTAAGTAACCATGCACTCTTGCAAAGAAACAACAAAAACTCCAAGCATACATCTACACAGGGACAGCTTGAACAGAAAGTATTCATATCAAATGTGGCAAAATGTGATCAAACTTTTAAACCACCTTTGCAAATGTTTGTTATTCTTCTTGACAACATTTCACAAATTCACAAGAATTCAATCAAGACAAGCACAAATAGAAGCTACGCACATACATACCATTTGGAATTTCCCTAAGCGGTGTTCCACGTCCCTGAGAAAACAGACACAGAAACCAAAAAAAACTAAACATCATCATATAAGAACAGATCTATCCAATTCTCACAAACACAAATACGAAAGACAACTCCTGACATGATACCTTTTCAATTGAAAACAAATTTATCAGAGAAAAGCAAACAAATTTCACAAAAGAGCAGAGATTTCTAGCAATCCCTAAATTCAACACACAAACCCTAAATAAAACCCCAAAACCCTTAACAAATCTCCACAAAGATCGAAAGAAAACTCTACCTTATAAGCCGACCTTACTATCTTCCTCGGCGACTTGACCGAACTACGACTAACACCAGGAGCCTCATCAGACCCAAAAGGCGAGAACGTATTCAAAGACCGCTGCGTTTCCGTCTTATACCGGAAAATATTCTGTGACGGAGAGAAACCGGCAACGACATCTCTTTTCTCCGGCGTAACTGGTCCGAAAAGCGCGGTTTTCAAAAGACCCGCGTACGAACCGGCACTGTCTTCTTTCCGGTCCTTGTTGGGAGACGATTCGATCCAACACCAACTTCCTCCTTCGCGGAGAGATGGAGAGGCGGAATCGAGAGGAGAGAAAAGAGATGGAGAGGCGGAATCGAGAGGAGAGAAAAGAGATCGAGAGGCGAGAGAGAGTGAGTAGAGAGCACTTAGGGTTTTTTAGAGATAAGAATTTATTTTGGGTTATAAAAAGCGAAATAATATTTGGGGGAGAGGGAAAATTACCGCCCATATAAAACCCAAATAATTTGGCAAATTTTATTAGTAGTCACGAATTAGTCACAGTTTTGTAACTGTTTTGTGACTATTTTTTGGAGTCACAAGTTGAAACCCTAAACCCTAAACATTTTAATAAACAAGTATCACCCATTATCATTTCCAACCAATAACAAATGCATTTATTGAATGTTTTATTGGTTATATCCATCACATTATTTGAAATTCAACTTAATTTATAGAAAACAACAAACTTACAAGAAAAATGGTTAAAGATCAAAGTGTTATCAACTAGTTATATGTATGCAACAATATTTTAAAAAATGAATTTGGATTTTCTCACTCATAAAATATATTCTTTATAAATATTATAGTTTACAAAGATTGTTAATATGAAAATAAATAATAGACACTTAGAATGTGTTGTCTTTTTGGGAGAAAATTATAAGTAGTTGCAAATTAGTTGTAAAGTAGTCATAAAGTAGTGGGTATTTTGTGACTAATTTGTGACGGAGTGTCTATACCCTAAAGTTTCACAAATAAGTCACAAAGTAGTCATAAAGTAGTGGGTATTTTGTGACTAATTTGTGACGGAGTGTCTATACCCTAAAGTTTCACAAATAAGTCACAAAGTAGTCATAAAGTAGTGGGTATTTTGTGACTAATTTGTGACGAATTTTAATGTTCTGGAATCATTTTACTAACCCCAAAGTGTCACAGAGGAGTCACAAATTAGTCACATATGAGTCACAAATGTATGACTACTTTGTGACGAAATTTTGGTAGTAGGAAATGATTCCCTAAACCCTAAACATTTTAACAAACAAGTATCACCCATTATCATTTCCAACCAATTCCAAACGCATTTCTTGAATGTTTGATTGGTTTTATCCATCAAATTAGTAGAAATTCAACTTAATCTATATAAAACAACAAATTTACCAAATAATAGATTAAATATCAAAGAGATTCATACTAGCTTTATGTATGCAAAGATATTTAGAAAATGAATTTGGATTTTTCAACTCTTAAAATATATTCCTTATAAATATTATAGTTTACAGAGATTGTTAATACGAAAATAAATAATATACACTTAGAATGTGTTGTTTTTTTTGCAAAAATATTACTCTAAACCCCAAAGTGTCACAAATCAGTCACAAATCAGTGACTCCCCCAGCGGCGTCGCTAATCTGTGACTGATATGTTCGTAACCAATGTGTCACAAATTTGTGACGACCGTTTTCGGTTTAAATCAGTCGCTAATTAGTGACTGATATGTGACTAGACTGAAACCTTCCCACAGGTGTCGCAAATCAGTCACTAATTGGCGACGCCTTTACGACTACAAATATTAGTCGCAAATTTGCGACGAATTTGCGACTAATATTTCATGAGTCGCAAATCAGTCGCAAATGTGTCTCAAGTTAGTCGCAAATATTAGTGACTGATTTTGCAGTCACAAACCGCAGTCACTTATGGACTGTTTTCTTGTAGTGATCAGTAATTTTCTGCATGTGTAGAAAATTATTAAAATTATATATACATAATGTTTCGATACAGTTGTGGCATGTCTCCAAAAATGGTCATGAACTTTTGTCCCAAAATCTATGAATTTTCTGTATTTAACTAATTTTGTAGTTTTCCGTATAGTTTTTGAAGAAACAAATACAAAACAAATCTACTGAAAGGATATGTAGTTTGAGAGGTCAGATTGAGGAAATGAATAAAAAAAAACCACAAAACCAAAAATAAAACAATAATGCATGCAATGACTGAAAATACCCATCATCAAAGTTGATAATACTAAATTACTAAACATAACATCCAAGAATATTGAATCAACAACTACCAAATATGTAAGTTAGTCTTTCCATCAAAGCTTCTACTTTCATTCTCAAAAGTGAATGTCGACTTTCCTCTTCAAGTTGGGGCCATAAGTCTCTAACGTATCACAAGAGAGCCTCGTGGTATAAACCATATTACATATTACATATTTACGAATTTTGTATTTGTGGGTAGCCTCCAGTAATCAATAGCAATGGCAGGAGCATAAACCTTTTCGATGTACCCAACATACGGAGAGATTAGGTATCCAAGGGGATTATCGACCCAACTCTTCACAAGTTTCAATGCCAAATAAAAATTTCCAAAACTGCATCAAAAAAACTATTTTACCAAAAGTAAATAGAATTAATTACAAACGAAGCCAAAATACTAAAAACCAAAGTAGAATTAAATAGTAGAGACTCGGGTTCTTGATTACAACTCTCCATGTTTGTTGTCTCTTTTGACATTTTTTTGCTTTACCGTTAGAAAAGTTTTCTTTAACACTACTAGAAAACAGGGTGTATATATTCCGACGGCCAATCCCGTCGGAAAAAGGTCATTTTCGATGGCATTCCGACAGAATTGGTCTGTCGTTTCTATCTCGTCGGAAAACAAGTTCTGTCGGAATTTCGTCGATTATTTGCGGCGGTAATCCGACGTTTTAACGTCAGAATAAAAATGGAGACAGAATTCCGACGGTACCGGAGTTCCGGCAATCATCGACGGAATTCTGACGGTACCGCAGTTCCGGCGATCATCGACGGAATTCCGACGGTACAGGAGTTCCGGCAAGAACCGACGGCATTCCGACGGTATCGAAGTTCCGGTGATCATCGACGGAACTCCGACGGAACCGGAGTTCCGGCAAGAACCGACGGAATTCCGACGGTACCGTGTTTTTTGGGAAAAAAATTATTTCTAATAAATAAATAATTAAAATTATATAAAATATAATAAAACTTTAAAAATGTATTAAAAATAAAATAGACAATTAAAATTGTTTTTAAAAGTATTTTAAAGTTTTACAATACGAGAGTTCAGGAAGTCTCTCATCTGTTGTTCCAACGTTGCAAATCGTGCATCGGCCTCCTCCTTATCCTTCTTTCTCGCTTCCTCCGCTGCCTTAAGCCCTTCTCTCAGTTCTCGGTTTTCTACCTCCAATCTGCTACCACCGCCTCGTGGCACAGACGAAACCGAGGAGCAACTAGCCTCAGGAAGGCCGAATACACGGCCTCTGGTCTTCGGAGTCGCCTAGGATAAAAAAGATATAAAAAGTTAGTTGTATTAAAAATTAATTTAAAATGTGTTTAAAACTGATACGGTTACTAACCTGATAGGTGAACTCGTTGATCACCTCGTATGGAACTTCGGTGGGCGCCTGAATCCCTTCGTCCATCGGTTGCGATTGGAGGTACTCCTCCTGCCGCCTCTCCACGGTTTCCACGATTTCACGAGCAATGGGATCTTGGATTTCACCGGTCTTCTTGTTGGTGTGGCTTACTTTGATCAAATCAAGGTTCGAAGGAAAAACACCGGTTTCCTTAAACTGTTAACATATAAAACTGTGTTAGCAAATTATTTAAAAATATAAATTATTTAAATATTTACCATTTTGTCTGCTTTGGACGCCTTGCTTGTTGCGCCGAAGTTGTGGGTCGCTGGTCCCTTCCCCTTCTGGTTGCTGTCGCGGTTAGTTGAGTTTCTCTCAGAGATCTCCTTAGTTGCCTGCTGTTCCCAATGTGCAACTAGTCCTTCCCAACACGCATCTTTATATTTCATAACCCGAGGCCGCTTCCCTTCCTTGACCCACGCATCTTTCCACTCGTTCATCTTCCACGAGAACTTCCTCCCCGCCTTTTCGTCGAATTTCTTTCGGACCAACGTAGTGAGCTGTGGATCCCACGTGAAGGTTTACTGCAAAACACAGCACCAAAATTTGCATTAGTAATTATAATTAGACTCATATATGAAATATATTGTAAACTTATAAATTAAAAATCATACCGCAAATTGCTTGAACCAAATGTCCTGGTCCTCCAATGGCATATCGGTGTATGTGGGATACGGTTTATCTAACATGGTATTCATCATGTCGTTGATAGAACTAGTAATCTCGTTTTGCGAGTAATGGAACCTATTAAAATATTTGGTTAAATATTTTACTAAAATAATTTAATCCAATACATATTGAAATAAGACTTACCATGTCGTGTTAGGTGGCGTTTCTGGATCTAGACGAGTCAACCTATCACGTCCAAATAGCGCCACTAACTGCTCGATGGTCAAGGATGTGGGTTGAGAATTCCCTGTAGGCAGGGGTTGAGACATGTGTGGGGCCTGTAGGTCGGGAGTAGTGTAGGGGATATGCGTATCAGTCGCAGTCCGATCTTCCCCACTGGAAGACGCCCCTACTCTAGACTGATGAAATAGTCGATAGTCCCTACGGTTTCCAAAATTCTAAGAATATGAAATTTCGGGATTTATGAAATTTGGAATTTATAAGAATTCGGGATTTTTAGATTTTGCGATTTAGTTACTTGGAAATTTCGGATTTAGGGATATATGGATTTAGTGTTTTTAAGGGTTTTTTGAAATATCGAGATTAAAGAAATTTAGTTTTTTGACATTTTGGAATTTAAAAACCTTTGGGATTGATGTGAATTTAAGATTTTGGTAATACATGAATTTATTGCATTTGGGATTATGTGGTTTTGGGATTAATGGACTTAGGGATTTAGGGAAATTGGAATTTAGAAATTTAAGTTATCAGGACTTGTTTGTATATTGTATATTTAGAAACCGAAGGTCATGGATTTAGGTTTTGTTGGGAAATTGACTTTTATAATTTGACAAATGTTAAAAATGTATTAAAAAATTTCATTATCTTTAAATTGTTAAAGTTATAAATGTTTACATTTATAATATATATTTTTAATTTAAAGGATTTAAAGTTTTAAATTTTATTATTTTTAAGTAGGTTTAAATGTTTAAATTTTTTAAATTTATAATATATGTTTTATTAATGTTATAAAATGATTCTCTTACAATATTAATCATACATTAAATTGTAAAAAATCCCTAAAAATCATAAAAACCTATGAAAGTCATATTCTTAAAATTGTAAAATTTATAAAATTATAATTTCCTAAAAATCCCTAAGTTAGTAAATTCCTAAAATTATGAAATTCCCTAAATTTTCCAATCTCCAAATTGTAAAATTTCCAAAATAACACAATTAACCAATTTAATCTACAAACCTAATTTACTAACATTCTAAACTCCGAATTCACCCTAACATTCTACATGAACGAGAATCCTCAAGAACAATTTCGGATTATTAATTGAAATTATGTAAAACTCACATAATGTTGGATTTGGTGAAAGATTGTGAGGAATCACGACGGAGGAGTAGTTTTTGCAAGGATTCGGCGGTGAAACGGCAGAGAAACGGCTCGGAATCGGTGGAGAAATGATCGGAGAAGTTTGAGAGAAAAAAAAAAATTTTAGATCTGCTTTCGGGGAAGACGAAGACTGTAGATTTATTGGACTGTCCGACGGAGTTCCGACGGCGTTCCGACGGTCTAAAAAAATTCAGACGGAACTTCCGACGGTTTTCCCGCTTTGACGATGACCACGAGGTGTTTGGCGGCAATTAAAATTAGGGTTACCGTCGGGATGTCGTCTCAATTACAGACGAAATCCCGACGGTTCTTTATTTTTTTATTAAATTTTTGATTATCCGATCCTTAATTAATAAAAAATAAAGAACCGTCGGGATTCCGTCTGAAATTGAGACGGCATCCGGACGGTTGTTTAATTTTTTATTAAATTTTTAATTATCAGATCCTTAAAAATAAAAAAATAAAGAACCGTCGGGATTCCTTCTCAATTTCAGAAAGAATCCCGACGGTTCTTTATTTTTTATTAATTAAGAATCGGATAATTAAAAATTTAATAAAAAATTAAACAACCGTCGGGATGCCGTCTCAATTTCAGACAGAATCCCGACGGTTCTTTATTTTTTTATTTTTAAATATTTTATCCCAACATTAATTGTTTAGAAAGAAATTTTAAAAGTTTGAGATTTCTGAAAGTATGGGTTCTGTATTTTTACGCCTTACTTTATAAATTTTATATTGGAATTTTTAAAATGTTATACTTAATTAAAACTTGTGCCGTGGGAATTATTGTACTACTACGGAAATAGTAAAAACAACATAAAGATTTTATCATAAAATTATAGAACATAAAAACAACATATGGATTTGAAAATAAAAACAACATAAAAGCCATTATTGAACATAAAAAAACAACATAAAGCTTTTATCATTTAATTATTCTTAATCATGGACGAGTTGGATGTTTAGTCTTCATCGGAGTCTGGAACAATTTCATATTCATGCGCAGTAGTTCCTCCATCTTCCTCCTCGGTGGTAGATACTTCCATTGGTTGGTATTTAGCAAGCATCGAATTAACACCGATTATCTATTTCAAAATTGAATTTGGTTAAGCATTCCCATAAATATTTAAAAACGTATGGTGTATCTACCTCAACAATGTTTCGCTCTGTGATGTTCAGGTACTTTGAGTTCCTGTTAAAATGGCAAACGGTAACATTTCTTAGGATGACCACCGCACCTACACCAGTGGCGAGTCTGTACTCGTCCTTGTTGAAGATGTTATGGTGCATGGTTCCCTCGATTTTTCTTGAAGGATCTTTTAAGGTTACTAGCAGATCCCCCTGATCATTGGGGGTCAAACTAGAGAGCATAACCACAATCTAATAATCAAATAGAATATACATGTCATATAACTGTATGTCTAAATGTTAATAAAATAGGTCGAAAACGTAAACCTTTTTGACTTTCACAAATTGTAAATGCGGGGATTGAATTTCTGCAATCTGGGTCCAGAATGATGTGCTCCTATTGTTATAGGAACCTACATGTATGAATGATAGATGTAGTATTTTTCAGCTATAATCATTATTATACCAGTAAAATTACGGGTAATTATATATATATATATATATATAGTAGTAGATAATATATATATATATACCTTCACACATTATGTAATCCATAGTAGAAGTCCACCGAGGACTACTAAAATCATGGTCGGCCTGTGTTGGCTCATTCAAGACCTCACGAATAAAATCTTGTGTTGGGCGTGTCTGAGAACTTTCACCTCGTAGCACTTTTGCATCATGAGACCTCTTGCGAAACATTCCTCGCCGGACGACTTGGCCAGGTCCCGCCATTACGGGCGTTTGGTTCTGGGATTGTTGAGTTGGATGGAGTGAAATTGTCGGTTCAGCATCAGTAACATTTAAGTTATCGTAAGGAGGGCTTGAAGGAACAAGAGTTGTGTTTGGAGGGTTGTGACCGGGGCCTCGGTTTTGCATATAATAATTCCATAAATCTCTGTTAGCCATAACGCAATTGAATATTTTTGTGTTATGATTTTATGTTGAAATTTTTTATGGAGGAATGAGAAAATGTGGAACTTATGTAGAACGGATAACTGACGGCAATCCGTCAGAAATCCGTCAACCCAGTCCGACATAAAACCCCACCAATCCCTTGGGCCACTGCAGACGAATCTTAATAACCACTCAAACTTTGCCGACATCGAAAACCGTCGGCAATCCGTCAGAAATCCGTCAACCCAGTCCGACATAAAACCCCACCAATCCCTTGGGCCACAACAGACGAATCTTAATAACCACTCAAACTTTGCCGACATCGAAAACCGTCGGCAATCCGTCAGAAATCCGTCAACCCAGTCAGACATAAAACCCCACCAATCCCTTTGGCCACTACAGACGAATCTTAATAACCACTCAAACTTTGCCGACATCGAAAACCGTCGGCAATCCGTCAGAAATCTGTCAACCCAGTCCGACATAAAACCCCACCAATCCCTTGGGCCACTGCAGACGAATCTTAATAACCACTCAAACTTTTCCGACATCGAAAACCATCGGCAATCCGTCAGAAATCCGTCAACCCAGTCCGACATAAAACCCCACCAATCCCTTGTGCCACTGCAGACGAATCTTAATAACCACTCAAACTTTGCTGACATCAAAAATTGTCGGCAATCCGTCAGAAATCCGTCAACCCAGTCCGACATAAAACCCCACCAATCCCTTGGGCCACTGCAGACGAATCTTAATAACCACTCAAACTTTGCCGACATCGAAAACCGTCGGCAATCCGTCAGAAATCCGTCAACCCAGTCCGACATAAAACCTCACCAATCCCTTGGGCCACTGCAGACGAATCTTAATAACCACTCAAACTTTGCCAGCATCGATAACCGTCGGCAATCCGTCAGAACTTTGGTAATACGGACGGAATACCGACGGTTTATACATATAAATTCTACTATAAATACACCTCATGGAGTGTATATCTTCTACACATCTCAATAACACAAAAATGTCTTCTCCCTCTCCTAATAAAGACGCAGAAACAACACCCGACCTTGATCCTTTTGGATTTCCAATAATACCAAAATTCCCGTGGGAAACCCAATCTTATTGCGACGAATCGTTTAAAGAGCTGCCCACTTACTCGTGGGAATTTGATACGTGCTCACCAATCCATAAAGAAGATTCCACATCAACAATAGTGCCTGACAGCCAGTGCTCGCCAAACATCCACCACATTCCAAAATTGTTGAGGGAATCGCCAACTAAGTGCGACAAATACGTCCAACCATTTCAATTCAGTGAACCATCATATACTTACGGTGGAAGTCCTTCAAATGAATGTAAGGATCAATACTATGATTTGATAGGCGCTCAAAGCCCAGAAAAGCCACCGCCAGAATTATATATTGATGAAGATGCAATCCAAAAATTGTGCGACGGAGTTTTAGATTCTCCACCAAAAAAAAAAAAGGGAAAGGAAATCACTTACGTTGGAAGTCCTTCAAATGAATGTATGGATGAGTACTATGATTTGATATGCGCCCAAAGCCCAGAAAACCCACCGGCAGACTTATATATTGATGAGGATGCAATCAAAAAATTGTGCGACGGAGTTTTAGATTCTCCAGCAAAGAAGAAAAAGGGAAAGAAAATCAGTAAATGGTTCTAACCAATGGTAACGTTGGAGTGGAAACCGACATATGATTGTATAATGAGAAGTTTATTACGTACTTGTACCATAACCGTTGTGTGTTAAATATTTGCAAGTCTTTAATGTACCCGTTTAAGAATGTGTTTTAAATTTTATGTTTCATTAAATGTAATGTTTTATTGGAGTTCCAATACTCAAATTCTCGTCTACAATCGGTTTTGTTAATGAAATGAAAAATATTATAGGCAAGAAACAAATGTTAGAGAAGAACATGAAAAACCAATTTCCTAATCACAATTTATTATTCTGAATCTCCAGAGGAACTTTCACTAGGGATGGAGTCTGAATCGTCGTCAAATTCCCCACCGGGTTCCTCTTCGTCCGAATGCACTAGATCATCCCCGACATGTGTGACATCGACAACGAGGTCAATGTTATCCACCTCATCAACAGGTGACATTGGTACACTTCTCGATGGTTGTAGAGCATCATGTTCTGGAACTCCATAGATTTTTCCTCTGGGGTTTATTGGAGTTACTGTGATCCACAGATCTGTACGGTAGGCAACTCGTGGATACGAAATGTAGCAAACCTATTAATAAGTAGTGGATATTGTTAATATACATGAACAAGAAACCTTAACTATGAGTACATAGGTAAACATATTAGTGTATTGATACCTGGTCTGCTTGAGACGCAAGGATAAATGGATTATAATACTGTAGTCTGCGGCTTGAATTGATCGAAGTAACACCAAGAGAGTCAACTCGAACCCCTCGACCATTGGATGGATCATACCAATCGCACATAAACACAATGCACCTCAAGTTCAATATTCCTCGATAGCGGATTTCCAAGATTTCTTTTAAAATCCCATAGTACATGGTATCGCCGGAATGCGCCGAAATACCATAGTCCGCAGTTGACCTTTGGCATCCTTCCTCGAAGATCCTGAACGCATATCCCCTAGTGCAAAACTGGGGATATGAATTCGCGGTGCTGCGTAAACCATGAACAAACTCCACTAACCATGTCGGGAGAGCTTGACCACTTGCTAAACTTTCGGAAACCTAACAATGGTATAAGTAATGTATCAGTAACATATGAAGGTTAAAACCTGGAAAAGTAAGAGTAAGTAATTATATTACACTTACATAACATTTCAACCACCCCTCAAATTCTTCGTCTTTCAAGACAGCAAGTTCGGGATCTGTCTTACCATAATGGTACTGACGAGCGAGCGACATGTAAATCCTGTAACATAACAGTCATTAGTAGATGAAGGCAACTAATTCCATAAATGTAGTATAATAACTGATATACCTTTCGTACTCAAAAATTTCGTCACAATTTCTAATGATATACGTATGCAAATGTGTGACCTCTTGTGGTGATAGTTTGCGTTTCTTTTGTTTTCCACTTGCTCGACCAACTTGGGCAAATAACTGAGGAACAACCACGGCATGCACTGATTTCTCACCTCTATCATCATGTCGGGGAGGCCGTCTCGCCTTAGTACTAACTGCCCGTGGAAAGTAAGTTTCGGAAAATTGTGAGACTTCCTCGTTTAGGCTTTGGGCGACAATAGATCCCTCAACCTTGCTCAAATTTTTGACCTTTTTCTTCAGATGGAACATGTAACGCTCGAACGGATACATCCATCGGTATTGACAGGGCCTCCTAAGGCTGCTTCTCGTGGGAGGTGAATAGGAAGATGTTCCATAACGTCAAAAAATGACGGTGGAAATATCTTCTCAAGATTACAAAGGAGCACCGGGATATTGGCCTCTAAGTTACGTATCCCGTGGGAGGTCAGGGTTCTTGAACATAAATCTCGAAAGAATGCACCAACTCCTACAAACGCAAATTAAACAAGTTACTACATATATAGTAATAATATGGTAGTAAGAAAGTTATAGGAGTAAGAAATATACCTCCAATTGCTTGGTGGATAGGTCCTGGAAGAAGAAATGAAAATACAAAAGGAAGAAGACGTTGCATCACGACATGACAATCATGACTCTTCATTCTTATGAACTTCCCTTCTGTCGAATCCACGCAATTACCTAGATTAGATGCGTAGCCGTCTGAAAATTTTACACAATTTTTAAACCATTCAAAAAATTCTTGTTTCTGCCTAGCGTCTAACCGGTACGCAGGCATCGACAATCTACCATTAGGCAAAACATGAAGAGACGGCCTCGAAAAAATCAATGGCAAGTCGAATCTTGACTTCCAGTTGTCTTTGGTCTTTCCTGGGACGTTTAATATGGTGTTCATGAGGTTATCAAAGAAATTATTTTCCACATGCATGACATCTACATTATGCCGCAGTAGGTGGTCTTTCCAGTAAGGCAAATCCCAAAAAATACTCTTTTTGTGCCAATTGTGATATTCCCCACAACCGTCGACGGGGTAATGGCCATTACCCCCACATTCAGGAGTTTGCTCTGCACCAAAATCTTGTAACTGTTCCAAAATGTTGCGACCATCTATCTCAGCAGGTGGACCATGTAACACTTGTACATTCGTCTTGAAATGTCTTTTAGACCGACGATATGGATGATTTGCCGGTAAAAAACACCTATGACAATCAAACCACGAAGTCTTCCTTCTGTGCTGTAGTTGGAATGCAGAAGTATTGTCTTGGCAATAAGGACATGCCAATCTTCCATGCATTGTCCATCCAGATAACATACCGTATGCCGGAAAATCGCTGATGGTCCACATAAGAACCGCACGCATCTTGAAATTCTGCTTGATTGAAACATCATATGCCTCAACACCATGCTCCCACAACATCTGCAACTCATAGATCAATGGTTGGAGGAATATATCGAGGGACCGTCTTGGATGATCTGGCCCGGGAACTAGAATTGAGAGAAACAGGAACTCCCGCCGCATGCACATAGATGGAGGCAAATTGTAAGGTGTTACGATGACCGGCCACAATGAATATTGTCTTCCATGTTTGCCAAATGGGTTGAAACCATCAGTGGATAAGCCTATGTATACATTTCGTCGTTCATATGCAAAAGCTGGATACACGGATTGAAAGTGTTTCCACGCTTCTGCGTCAGAAGGATGCGTGATATCTCCATCTTGACTATGCTCAGCATGCCATCTCATAGCCTTAGCTGTGCGGTCTGATTCGTACAGCCTCTTCAACCTCTCCGTTAAGGGTAAATACCACATCCGTTTGAATGGAATCTTCACCCTGCCGCTTGTGTCATGGAACCGGGGTTTGTGGCAAAATTTACATTTGTTTCGGTTCTCGTCTTCTCTCCAGTATATCATACAGTTGTCGATGCACACATCTATAACCTGGTAGGGCAAACCAAGACCGGCGACAAGTTTTTGGACCTCGTAGTATGATCCTGGGGCCAGATTATCTTCTGGCAAAACATCTTTCACGAACTCGGCGAATGCATCAACACATTCTTCCGACAAATTATAATCAGTCTTCAGGTTCAGCATCCTAGTAGCAGAAGACAGCGGTGAATGACCATCCCTACAACCGCTGTATAGAGGTTGCTTTGCTGCGTCTAACATATTGAAAAACCTCTGAGATTCTAAATTAGGCTCTTCAACCCTATCACCCTCATACCCACCCGACTGCAAATCCTCTCTAAAATTATCTCTAACCATCGCCACCGTACTTACCCCAACATCTACTCCCGCTGTAGGTTCCCATACGGTATCCGTTTCCCCTACGGTATCTGGAAAATAAGGTGCATTGCTATTAGTACTACCATATTCATAATTGGTTTCTCCATGTAAATACCAAACCTTATATCCCGTCCTAAAACCATATCTATATAAGTGAGTCCAAACATTATGGACGGTGACACTAATTCTATTACAACAATTGGAACAAGGACATTTGATATCCTGACCTTTTTTGGCTGCTTCTAGATTACTGGGTAAATTCATGAACTCGCATATTCCTTGAGCGTATTCGTCCCTTAATAAGTCCGAGCCCATATCCGTCATTGGCTCGTCCATCCATGCCCGAAAATATGAACTCATCTTTGGAATTTCGTTTGTTTAAAGAAATTATGATACGATGGAATGACGAATTCGGCTACCTTATATAAAACATATTCCCGTCGGAATTCCGTCGGAAATCCGTCAATACCCCCGACATCACACCCCACAATTTCCCATCGGCCACCGGAGACGATATGGCAGCCACACAATCTTTGCCGACATCGAAGACCGTAGGAATTCCGTCGGAATTCCGTTAGTAATTCCGACGGCATCTGGCCGTCGGGAAGTAGTTCTTACACGGCGACCACTGAAAACTTTGCCGACATCGGAAAATCCGATTTCCGTCGGAATATAACGACGGCGTAAAACCATCGTTATATTCCGACGGTGTTTGCCGACGGTATTCCAACGGAATACTGACGGAGTGTGTTGCCGTCGGAATTCCCTCGGACAATTGTGACGGATTGCCGACGGGAACGTTTTGGTCGGCCAACCGTCTGAAAACCGTCGGTTTTAGGCGACGGATTTCCGACGGAATATAATGTTCCGTCGGAAATAGCCCTGTTTTCTTGTAGTGTTAAACTCAACAATAGAAACGTGATCATTTTTTTTTCGACATGAGAAATCTAAGCATAAACCTTGAACTATTCAAAGAAAATAGAGAGTGATGTAAAACCGGAGGAGAGGAAGAAGATTAAGTTAAACCGTAAAAAACCTAGGAAAAAGTAGGCTGAATTATTCATGGAAACGTGTTGCAATGGTCCCCTCTTAAATTGTCTTTCAAAAAGTTTTCCTTGCATGTTGCAAGCATAGGCTGCCAAAATTTTGATCTGAAGCGAAGAATCGTTAGTAATTCCATTTGCAATCGATAATATATCATTCGTAGGCAATAATAAGATATAACTAATTTTTTTTTTAATTAATTACCTCCAAAAGAGCATCCTTGCTTGCTTTCTTTGTACTGCAAATGAAAGAAACATGCATATATGTTAAGCCCTTAATTCAGAATCCTAACCTACAAAAGTCAACAATTCAGTTCCCAAAAGTTTTTATGATGACCTGCCAAATAAATCATAAAAATCAGGAGAAATAACGTAAAAAATTCTCAAAGCTCAAGTTAGGTTAATTAGTTTAAATATCCTCTTTATGCTATGCGAACCCAAGAGTACCACATAACACAATTTTGAGTCTCGTAAAAAATCATGAAAAGTTTCTTTTTTAATCAATCCTCCAACAAACAAAACTCATGCTTAATCAAAAACATTAATTTTAGTAAATAACGCACATCAAAAATCATGAGATCAGACAGAAGGAAATCACAAAAAAACTCTCATAAAGCATATAGCCCTTTTGTACATAATGTGTTAACAAAGCGACGAAATATGCAGATCATGAATAAATATATTTAAAAGTAATCAAAACAAATGAATTCCAATTTCAATGATCATAATAATATATGAAAAATATGATTTACGCATAGGAAGCCTTAACATTAAGCTCACCACAAGGGTTACATGTTTACACATGGGAAGCAAGGGATTAGGGTTTATGTTTCTGTAATATGCGGCGAAGATCCTTCCTCACACATCAATAACAAAGATGAAACCTGTTGAAGACAAAAAAAAGAGCAAGAACAGCTTTATAATAATAAATAGGTGACAAAATAAACTATACATGATACCATGACGAATCTGCATAGAAAATATAAACAACAAAACCATCACCGATGGTTGCCGTATTAATATTATATGAGAATATATTAGGATACATATACAAAAAAATTATCACATGAAAAAAAGATAAACAATCAAAAACTGTAATAGAAAGTAAGAAAGGTAACATAAAAACGCAAAATTCAATACTATAAACCTGTACAAATAAGAAGATCAAAGAACAACAGAGAACTCGTAAAAAAAATCATCATAACAGTAGAACATAATAATATATTATTAAAAATCATTAAAACTCGTTAGAACACATTAGGAACAAAAAAAAATAGCTTGGGATGGACGAACAAAAGAAGTAGCTTAGAATTAATGGAGGAGCACCACCCATATAAGAAAATATTAGGTATACAAATTAAAGGACTAAATTTAGGGTGGGAGTTAAATAACCAGAATTGAGCATAAAATCTATCTCTTTATATATAGGTAACAAAAAAAGTGAAACTTCACAATTCCCAATACCAAAATACATAGGTTATCTTTAATGGAAAAGATTTAAAAAAAATAAAAAAACTAATTTTTAGAAAAAGTAAAAAAAGGAAAAATTCTTATCAACAAAAAAAAAAAATCTTAAATCATAATTGCTTACGTGGACCAATCAAATCGCGTTTCTAAAATCCTATGTGGACGGCCTATATAAAAACATGAATGTAAACCGAGAGATGGTGCATGACACTTCCTCATATATTGGCTTCTCTTTATGTGATAATGAAATCGATTACTCCCTCATCATTCACCATCGCCATGTCGTCGTGGTCATCGGAGCACACCTCCTTCATCAATCTCACTTTCTCTGTTCAATCAACATCTTCTCTCATTCATAGTATCACAATCGAATCTGAAGCCAAGGCTATATCCACGCATGTAACATCCAAATATCTCCAATCGATAAGTATAATTTCATCGTCGTTGTCATTTACTCTAAAAGTAACCATACACATAGCCAGAAAACAATGTTAAAGATTTGAATCTAGTAAGAATTCGAAAACATATCAACAACTGAGCATACGACCTATATTGCTCTCTTCACATCAATAATAACAGTCTTAAATTATTTCAAGGAGATTGTTTATAGTCGTTTGGTTTACTTTTTCAAACTCACTCTCTACGATTTTGCAATGTCTTTCTAGTTCTCAAAGTTGTAAATTGCGTTTAGGTTAGTAAAAAGAAGTGGCCGACATATGTTGATGGATGGATCATGGCAATGTTAGCCTCATACTTCTCCGAAAATACCCAAGCTACTTTGTAAATATAATATTCATGCTTTGGGTGTTTTTACACGTATCAGCATATTACGATGCGAAACATTCGGAATCGAACATCAAAATCCTAATAGTCATGAATCCAAGCTGGTCCCACTAATGTATGGTTGAAACCTTCCTTCTCTAGTGACACTTTTCCCGATCACACGAGCAACTGAGTTGGAATTTGGAACTTCCAATTTGAAAGAACAACTCGCAAAAGAAGCAAGATCCGATACTTTGGCCAGTCTTTGTGTTTGGGCAACGCCTCAACAGCCGCGTGACAATCAATCGCAATAATAATGTCTTACTGACGTAAATCACAGAAACTGTGCAACGCCCAACTAACACACCGGAGCTCAGTAACGATTCAATTTAGAGAACTGAAATAATCTATTTCATTCAGATTTGATGGAATGGCACATCGAGTGTCCGACGCAGGGCACTGTTTCTCCATTAAATCCAATACATATACCATATTATATTCTAGGGAGGCAGAGAATCCAGTTACGGGAACTGGTACGTGCATAATATCAAACATAAGCCTGGCCGTAGAGCACTCAAATAAGACATGACTAATAGTCTCCACATTCTGGTTACACAACTTACACATCAAGTTACCTAAAGTATAAAAATGTTTAAACTATTAAAGTATTTATAAAATTAACCAAATTGGAAACCATTAGTAACTTACTATAGGGTTTTATATGGTATTCATATTATTTGTAGCGGATGTATTTCTTTACACATACTATTTGTAGTTATTTGTAATTTGGATGATTTGCCGTGGGATCCAGCTGAAAGAAAAAGAATAGTAGATTACCATCCAAATCAAAGAGATGAGGTAAGACGAAAGTACCTTACTAGAGGTCCATGTCAACCGTATGGTCATACTTTTGAGAAAAGGAAAATTGGAAAGGCAAATAGGCGATTCAATCCAGCTTGGTTTGAAAAATATGGTAGTTGGCTAGAGTATAGCGTATCCAAGAATAAAGCATTTTGTTTGTGTTGTTATCTATTCAGAGATGATATACCAAGACAAGGTGGAAATTATGCGTTTATGACCGAAGGTTTTTCTTGTTGGAACAAGCCTGAGTCTTTGTATCAACACATCGGTGGACTCAACAGCTTTCATAATATCGGTGTTAAGAGATGTGATGATTTAATGAATCAAGGGCAGTCAATTGTTCATTCTTGGTATAAGAAGGATAATGTGGTTAAAAACGAATATCGTATCCGGTTAAATGCTTCGATTGATGCTTCTAGGTACTTGTTGCGACAAGGGTTACCTTTCCGTGGTCATCATGAGAACAAAGAGTCTGCAAATAGAGAAAATTTTATAGAGCTCTTGAAATACACAGGAGGACAAAATGATGTTGTAAGTACGGTTATTTTGGAGAACGCTCCAGGAAACAACCAAATGGTTTCTTCAGAGATTCAGATAGATATTGTGCATTCTTTTGCAGAGGAAGTACTTAAATCTATCATAGAAGAAATTGATCATGGTGTGTTTGGTTTATTAGTTGATGAATTTGCTGATGTTTCCGATAAAGAACAAATGGCTGTTGGTTCCCGATTTGTTGATAAAGGTGGATTAGTTAAAGAGAGATTTTTTGGAGTTATTCATGTAAAAGAAACGTCTTCCTTAACTTTGAAGTCTGCTATTGATGATTTGTTTGCAAAACATGGGTTGAGCTAGAAAAAGATTAGAGGACAAGGTTATGATGGAGCAAGTAATATGAAGGGTGAGTTTAATGGGCTCAAATCTTTGGTTGCAAGAGAAAATAGTTCAGCATATTATGTTCATTGTTTTGCTCATCAACTTCAGTTGGTGGTAGTCGCAGTTGCGAAAAAGCACTTTGAGATCGGTAATTTTTTTGACATGATTTCTGTGATGTTGAATGTGGTCATAGCTTCTTGCAAGCGAAAGGATATGCTTCTAGAGCGTAACAGGGAGACAGTGGAATCAGGGATTAATAGTGGTGAGATTCGCACCGGAACAGGACTAAATCAAGAGAAATCTCTTCCACGACCTGGATATACTCGTTGGGGTTCTCACCATAAAACATTATTGCGCTTGGTTGAGACGTTTCCGTCTGTCATTAAAATTCGTGTGTTTGTTCAAGATGAAGGGGTTGATGACTCAAAAAGATGTCAAGCATATGGTCTTCTCAAGTATTTTCACACATTTGATTTTGTGTTTTACATGCAATTAATGTTGGTTATTCTAGGACTAACGGAGAACTTGTCAATGGCTTTGCAAAAAAAGGATCAAGACATTTCGAATGCCATGTCACTTGTAGAATCAAGTAAGCGGGAATTACAAAAATTTCGAGAAGATGGATGGGATTTTCTTATGGATAAAGTTTCTTCTTTTTGCCAAAAGCATAAAGCTAATATGCTCATGATGGATGAAGAATTTGTGGATCCAAGGAAGCCAAGGAAAAAAACAGGTGTAACCAATCTCCATCATTATAAGATTAATTGTTTTTACACCGTTATGGATTTGCAACTCCAAGAATTTAATGATCGATTTACCGAGGTAAATACCGACTTGCTTATTTGCATGGCTTCTTTGAGTCCTGTTAGTTCATTCCGTCAGTTTGACAAGTCAAAGCTATTGAGATTGGTTGAGTTCTATCCCGATGATTTAAGTTGTGGTGAACGTATATCTTTTGAGCATCACCTTGGAATTTATATCGACAATGTACGTAATGATGCACGGTTTGGAAATTTGAAAAGTCTTGGAGATCTTTCTCGTCTCATGGTGGAAACGCAAAAGCATCTTGCACATCCTTTGGTATATAGGCTCTTAAAGTTGGTTCTAAAACTACCCGTTGCTACCGCAAGTGTCGAAAGATGCTTTTCTGCTATGAAATTAGTGAAGACCGCCACACGCAACCGGATTGGAGATGAGTTTTTGAGTGACTGTTTAGTATGTTATATTGAAAAGGAGTTGTTTGAGTCGGTTACCAATGAAACAGTGGTGAAAAAGTTCCACTCTATGCGAAAACGTAAAGTAGCTTTGTAGATGTTTTGATGGAGCGTAAAACACAAGAGACAAGATGTGTTTTTTTCCTTTTGTTTTAGGTGGTACTGTAAGAGACAAGAGACAAGATGCTCTGTTTTTTAATTCTGTTTTAGGTGTTAACTTTTTAAGTTTATTTTCCTCTTTCTTTTAAGAGTTGTGGTAATTAGCATTGGTGTTTTTTTTCTTCTATGTTTTGTCTTGAACTTTTCTTTTTAAGAACAGAGGATCAAAGTCTCTGTATATATTTCTCAACTTTGATATAGCTAATGGGTATTGTAAAAATTTGACGTTATTGGCTTCCGCTTTCTATCATGTTTATATTTGCCCCTGGTAAAAATAGTTTCTAGATTCGCCACTGCGTGTCACCAACTTTACACATTGCATCTCCATGACCAACACCATGAGCAATTCTTTTTAGAAGCTCCACATGAGCGGTTATCCTTTGATTCAAAGAAAGAAGACAACATAAACGATCGAAAGAAAACATATAAGAAAGAAGAAAACATATAGGATCAATGATCAAACCAAAAACTTACACATTGAATGTTATATATATATTCTACTAAAATATTAACTAGCACACGATTTATTCATTATATATAAGATCAATATTTAGTTAATTAGCGCCAATGATTTGATGAAAATTAAGTTGGTTGTATGAAAAAAAAACAAAAGAGAAGAAATCAAAGAAGCAAAAGACAGACCTAAGGGCTGAGACTTGAGAATGCGTTATTGCACTTTTGTAGTTTTCTGGGGAAATCAATAACTAAAAGAAAAGAAGAAGTTTCTCCATCAATTTAGAAAATTCGTGGATATAAGTTTAGTCTTAACAATATCAATAAAACAAAAAACAACTTAATACTTTGATATCCAATATCAATTAAAACCTCTTTCGCGAGAGTAATTTTGGCCATGCTTTTACAAAAGAGAGACTTAGCCAAATAAAAGAGAGAACTATAAAAATTCCAAGACCTATACAACACGTACTAAAAGAAAGAAATCATAAACAAATATGTTATTTGATATCCAAGAATCAGTTTACATATAACAAAAGTTAAAGTTTTTCGAAGAAAATTAACAATTTAACACATATAGCTTTCATAAATCAAACTATTACAAAAAGAAACGAACTAACGTTGTTCAAGATCCGAACTCGTACACATAACATAGACCAAAAGAACATCTGTTGAAAGCTCCTACAAAAACAAAAGCTAAAAGAAGGGAATCGATTATATATGACATATTAAAAACATGAATAATAACAAACAAATAATTATACACTATAACAATGAACGAACGGTGGCTTTCTTCTTGTGATGATGGCGAGGGTTTATATATATAATACAGAAGTCGGTTATAGAAATTATTACTGTACTTATGCCATAATTATCGAACTAAAAATAGATAATTTCTTTATCTCTTAAACTTATTCCTAATACCAAAATACATAGGTTAATGGAAAATTCTGTGAAAAAATAAAAGAATATTAACTATTTTAAAAAGAAAAACTCTTATCAACAGCAAAAGAAAATTAACTTAATCCTAATTGCTTATGTGGACCAATCGAATCGCGTTTCTAAAATCTCATGTGGACGGCCTAGGATCGCTATAGCATCAACTTTTATATAGGATATAGACTAGATTTTACACCCACGCTACGCGTGGGTATTTATTTATCAATGAGTTTACTATTTAAATTGCTAAAGGTTGACATACATAAAATGAAAATATATCATTGTTAAAAAAGTAAAACATTCATTAAAACTTCAAGTATTAATTTATCATAAATAGTAATTTGAATTGATAATTTTCTAGGTATGTATAGACCATAAAATATTTTTGAAATTATAGCACTCCATTAAATTTCAGCGTTTTCAACCAATTTTAGCTTTTTTTTATGAAAATTGGATAAAAATGACTTTTTAAAATATTTTCTTTTTCTTATATATATATATATATATATGATATGACGTTATAAAATGACAACCAAATTATTTTTAATTCAAATAAACATATTCGACTTCTGCATTGTTTTTTTTTTCAAAGAACAGAAAATAAAAAACTATACTATATAAATAATCCAACATCAAATGAAGGAAATAAACACTTCTTATTTTCTCTTTTTTGGATAAATACACTTATACTTGAGAATAACAGATAGCTAAACGAAGATTATTGATCGACCATGTAATCTTAACACAACACTAAACTCATAACGTACAAAAGTATATTACTTTTTAATTACATATCATGAATCATACTTTTGTTCCCTACCTTATTATTTCGTGTGTTTTTTTTGCATCCTTTTACAACATTGGCATCCAAAAAAATATCTAGGTCATTTTAAAATTCTAGAAATTTTTTTTTTCTGTGAATAAAAGAAAATAATATAAACTGTTTTATCTTCTTTTTTTTTTTTACATTTTTCAACCTTCGCACCTAATTCCTAAACCTTGCTATGTACACAAATGCGGCATAATCTTATTAATACTACAGAGTAGCTCATCTTATTTCGTCATAGATTGTCTCATCTTCTTACCAAATCTCATTCTCTAGTTAATTTTGTTGGAACCTACAAATTTTCCATATTTTCTTTAACCAACACCGATCCATAACTTAAGAGGAGAAAAATCAGTGACATATGAGCTATCTGTTAATTCTCTCAATTAGAATCAAACTTTAAGTTGGGACACTTTTTATTTGTACACATATAATTAAATATATCATTCTACAAAAACGAAGATACATGTAACTCTAAGTTGGGACACTTTTTGTTTGTAAAAAGACTACAAAAAAACAAAACTAAGAAGACACCACAATGAACTATACATTGCATAACGCCTAAACTTGGAACCTTATTAGCAAGTAATCCCTCAAAGAAGCCAAGCATGGGTAGTTCGCATGAATAATAAGATCTAATCACATCATTGCAATTAAGAAACTGAACAAATCTTCTGAGAAATACTCATAAAGTTAAAGTATAAAAAATCAAGTTAAAGAGTACATATCAGACCACTGACTTGCTTTATCTCGTTTCGCGTTTGGCATGCTTCTTCCATATTTTTGTTTCTTCTTCCCAGCTTTCTCTTCACGCCAGTCAATCCATCGAGCGAACGACCATAGAAATTTAGTGTCCAGAATCATAATTAAAACATACTTGAAGCGACTACCAATGAAGAGTACATGTCTCTGTAATGTCTTAAACTAACACATAATCACTATTGTAACAAAGACAAAGACCCTAAGTTTTCTTTAAAAACTTTTCTAATAAACCAAAACGTCCAACCGCACAACAATAATAGCAAGAAACTCAAGTAGACTATTTAAGTATTTGAGGAAGGAGAAAGCAAGCACTAACCAGAAATCTACGCAAAAGGGAATGGACTTTGATTCTTAATTAAAGCTTGTTGTGTCTCTGTAATGTCATAGCATAACCCATTATCACACATAAAGGATTAGAACCCAAGCCTAAAAATCATTAAAAAAAAAACTGAAATTTGGTTTTGTGTTAGTTTTACTTATTTGAAGTAGAGAATTTAAAATAATGATGTGAACAATGATAACGGTTCTAGAGGGGACGATTACTAAGAATTAAAACAACAAAATTCAAAGATGATTCACATGTTCAGAAAAAAAAAAAAAATCTAGGTTTACCAAACCAGATCACTGAGCGTCCTTATTTTTATATCTTCTCCATTGTTGGTCTTTTCTTCATTTTCTTTATCGAGCACTAAATATCTCCAATTAGAAAAAGATCAACAACTATGAATTTAAGATAAACAAATCATCAAAGCTACTAACAAAATTCATACATTCACAATTACAAAAACCATGGTGCTTCTAAAACACTCAAAGAATTTTGATTTAAACTTAGAAGAACTCTATTTAAGATATAAAGATATGGATTGCTTTTTCGTGATTTAGGTGGTAGAGACGTGGGGATGGAGTGTATATATAGAAGATATAATTAATTTCCTTTTTGCAATAGTATAGGGAAGTTTTGAATTTCCTTTTCCAACAGGAAATAATAGCTAATAAATTTTGTTTGGTAGGATTTATCCTTTTTATGTTAATTAGAAACTAAAACTTAGCCTTATTTTTATTGGTGCTAAGTTAACAACTCCCTTTTTTTAATTAATTTTATGAGTTTAATATGTATTTCAACTTGTTGTTTTTTAAATTACAGTTTTAGTATATAAACCATAAATTTTAGTTTTAAAATTTTTTCATTGCTCATCTAGATGCATAAGGTAACGTGTTTTTAATGTTTACAGTTTACAGAATTAGCTTATGGAAAATATAATTACTCTTAGTGAAAAAATATTCAATCTTCAAAAATTGCTTTCCTTAAACACAAAAATCTTATGTTCGTTCTAGCAAAGATTTCTTTTTCCTATTATGATAGTTTCATACTTTGATCTAAGGGGCAATTACAAACATGTCACCTTTGAATTATTTTCTTAAAAACATGTCACTTATAAATACGTTTAAAAACCTTATATTATAAAATTCTCAATCTTAATTTTTTTTTTGATCCCTAATAAACCTTAAACCCAAAAAAACTAAACCTTGATATAATATAGTTAACCCAAACATATATTTTTTGAAAATTCTCATGATATGATTGATTTCTTGAAAATTCATCTAAATAAGTTTTTTCAAGCCATAATTTTTGGAAGACTATATACTTGTTTTTAACCACTATTCGACGACTTATCCCATTTCTTATATACTATATGGAGTGTTTTCATATAACCTGATCAAACATATTATTTAACATACTAAAATAATTTATTGTAACGTTTGGAAAAGAGAAAAAGAAAAAACAATTACTACAAAATAAAACAAAAAAGTGCATACTTCAAACCCGATGCAAATCCTGAGAACAAAACAACAATAGATCCAAAAATAATATATATATACATGGTTAACTAAGACACATAAAAGCCAACACAATAATAACACGTATAAAAAAGACGAATATCAAACCAAGCTGATAAAAAGAAAAACTTCCTACCAATCAAGACATAACAAAATCAGAGAATAAAGATACAGAGTCAACTAAACCCTCATTAACTCAATCTATATAATATACAGTGAAGAATGCACCTAGTGTCTATATAAACCATCTGGTATATATGGATTAATACTAAAAGCAAGCCCAAAGTTAGTAAATATTACTTAACAATACCTAACAAATTAAGGACATTGTCTCAAGTACCGAACATGAATGGATATACCAACGGTGACATTAGGCTTTATTGACATTTATAGACATTTATAAAATCTCACTCTCCATCTTGTGGTCGGATTCGTCGTTTTGCCGCCATTGTTCGTCTTCCTGCCCAACTGGTTTAGACAGCCTTTGATGGAGTCAAAGATCATAGACATGTTTTGAAGCCACTGATTATCTTATGTGAATGAAAAAATAACACAACATCAATATTAATTTCTATAAAAAAAAGAATTATTAAGGTTGATGTAGTTCATTCGAAAGTAACACGATATAAAGTAATAAAAAGTTGATATAAATTAAAGAGAGGAAGAACGTGAACTTACTGGGAGAACATGAAACAAAGAACACACTAACACAAAAAAAAAAAAAAAAAAAATAGTATTAGATTGTTTAGAAACTAATTGATGAATAAAACTTATCTAATTTTTCTAGAGTAATTAAAAGAAATTATCACTCATGAAATTATCACGATCATGACGCTGCTGCAAAAAGAAGATAGAAACCAAAAAAAGATATCGTAACTAAACCCATAAAGCTCACATATACATGCATGAATATATAACAAATGATCTAAAAACGGATCCGATATGTGCATACAAAACAAAAGTTTATAATAATAAATGCATATAAACATAATTTATGTACCAGATAGCATGATGAAGCTTCACACACATAAACAATAACATGTACATGAAACCAATCAAGAAAATACGTAAACCTTAAAAAATATAATTAAAAGCATGATTAGTAAACATCAACCAATAAAATACGTAAACCCTTGAATATACATGGCTCGTAAAGCGTCAAAAGACTTACCTCAATCAAAAAGGAGTTTCGGTATAAAAGATTTAAAAGGGGTGAGCTTAATTACCTGCACGAAAATCATATCGATGTTTTGTTGCAGCTTGTTTTCTTACGTGAATAGAATAGAAAAAATATGAGACCAATACTAATTTCAATAAAAGATGTAAAACGAATTGTCAGGGTCAATATGATTGAGTAGAGTATAGAAGACCAAAAAAGATAACAAAAAAAGTCAATATAAAAGAGAATAGAAACGTTAACAAAAAGCACGTAAAAAAAAGAGTATTAAAATCAATCCTAATCGATGAAACCCTTGAGACTATCCCAACAAAACAAAACAAAAGTAACAAAGTAAGAGAAAGTGAATATATGCAAGAGAATCAATTCAGAGCTTAAGAGAAAGAAAGGATCACCTATGTCTATCAATCATGATAAACATGCTGCAAGAAGACCATCACGATGAACCTGATGGGGGACCAGGGGCGGACCTAGAGTGTTAGAGGGTGTGGCATGTGCCCCATGCTAATATTTGAATTTTCATTAGTAATTAAGAAGAAAAGCATTTACATAAAAATTTTTTTAGTATTAGTTATAGTAAAAAATATTTATGTGCCTCATGCTAAATACAGTTTTGGATCCGCCACTGTGGGGGACAAAGGAAGAAAATATCATTATGGACGAAAAATCATGAAGGAAAAAAGAGCATTGTGAATAAATCCTAAAACTCATCTATACTATCAACTTTTAAATCACGATTGGTGTTGAAGCCATTATTTATAAGATTCGAAAAGATGAATTTAGAATATAGGTTTTTTGTTTATAAGTGATTATCAAATAAAAAGAAAAAACAAAATTGACTTTTTAATGAAAAATTTTATGGTAATCGAAGATGCATAAATTGCCATAAAATTACAAATCGTTGAGATTTTTTGCACATATTTTCCTTAAAATAGTAGAGTAATGGGCTTTATATTAGAAAAATCGTGAGCCTTATGATAATTACGGTTACCCTAATATTATTATATATCATGAAACATGGATATAGATTTTAAAAAAGTAAAAATTAAGTAAATATAAATTAGGAAAAAGTTAACTAACGACGTTTCTAACCACTATTGGTGGTTTTAAATCCTAGGTGGACGCCCTAGGAGCGCTATAGCATCAACTTTTATATAGTATATATAGACTAGATTTTACACCCACGCTACGCGTGGGTATATTTTATTAATATTTTGAACTATTTATTTTGACAATCAACTACAATATACTATGGATTATCCAGTCATTTGAATCTATTCGGTCTTTGAATACATATTTAAACTGCTGGTGGAATTGAACCCGTGATGTAACAACCATCAACATGCCAAATTTATGGAACCCGTGACATAACAATTCAGTTCTCCATTCCTTCAACACTACCAGAGCCTTTAAAACTGCCCCTGCATGTCCTCTGTAATTTGGCCATGCTCGTGGTCTTAAAAATGCACCTGTAATCTCTGTATCTGGGCCAGCTTAGATAACTTTTTCAAAATGGAAAGACTTCATACTTTCAACTGCCCACACAATCACTTCCACATTAAAGTTTTGTTTTGACTATGTGGTATCAAAAGCTTTCTGACTATGCAGCTTCACTTGACATTTTTCATCTCTGAGCACCCATGATCCCCCTCCAAACTCCTTGTCCTTGCCCCAATGATGGTCAATGTTGCATTTTAACCAACCGACTGGGGGAGGCTCCCATCTAGAAGCATTGACTTGATCATTTAACCTCTTCCTCCTTCTTCTTGTTTCTCTATTTCTTGTGCCAAGAACCAAGTCTCTGCACCCTCTCACACCTTTTTTATGGACTCAGTAGCAAGGAGATATTCCCTTTCAAAGAGAATTTTGTTCCTCTTTTTCCACATCCTCCATGGTATTCAAAGGATAGATCTTCTTATGTATAGATGCACTTCTGCCTTTCTTCTTAATCCCAAAACATAGGAAATGTTCATGCATATGGATTGTGCATGATACCCCTCATATATATCACTTGTCTTTCCACTGCCAAACACTTTAAATCAAATTGAGAAGAAAAAGATCAAAATTTTTTATGTATTTTATGTTCAACATCATTTCCTAGCTCATGAACAAAACTGGAACTATAAGCTCCCCAAAAATATTATAAATTTAAGCCATCAAATATCTTCCATTAAATATGAAAACAAAGAATTTCTAAGTTATTTTAATATCATAAATTCTAAATTTAAGCCACCTCTTTTGTTTCTTATCTTCAAGTCAATTCTCTTAAAAATATCAATACATGGATCCTAGATATTAGAAGCCATAATTTTTACATAGATTAGTTGGATTAGAATATAATTTTAGTACCTTACACATATGTGAAGACGAAAGACTTAACTCTATATGTCCATTAAAAGCTGACACGTTAAGAGGTATGATTCCTCCATTTGTTGCTATATTTATCATATCTTGAAGAACATACACACGTTCAAACGATACAAACTTTTTTCAACTAATCATTGTAACTTTACCGTAGCGTCAAATCAAACAATTGAGTATTTCTTGTTGTTCAAAAGGCCCTAATAAACCGAATCAAGAAGGAGAAGCGCAATAGAAAAAAGTTAAGAAGGGTAACGATACATCAAAACATATAAATCATAAAACGTAAAAAAGGAAACTAACGATTGACTATAACAAATATTGATCAAACGATCAATGGAAAGTCAAAATATACTAATTAACAGAACTGTAAAAGAAGAAGAAAACACAAAAGTAACCTTTTTACCAAAAACGTTACCTTTTCGATCAAAACAAATCCTACCAAAAAAAAACAATATGTAGAATAAAATAATACAATATATAGAATAAGATTTCACGTAAGCTTCGACCTTGAAATAAAAACTATACAACAATAGTCGAAACAAAAAAATAAGAATAACATAAAGTAATCTATATGCATCATAAAACTGAACAACAACAAAAATCAGCACAAACCTATATATTTGCTACATGACGAACTGCCAATTCTTATCTAGGATGTGTTGCCGGCTGGAGACGAAGGAAAAAAAAATCAGGATAAAAAAAATCAGGATCGATGCAAAACTAAGAAACAGAGCATCTCATTATTATAAACATCAGGACAAAAAGATAAACGATAAGAGTAGCAAAGTCATACATGTATTAGTATTCAAATATTTGAGAAAGAACAAACAAAATCACATTAGTTAGTGGATATAAACAACAGACACACGGAAAAACATAAAGGTAAAAATGAAGATCTAATTACGTAGGAAAAAAATCTATAAACGCACAAGAAAGTAAAAATACATAAAAATGGACAAAACTCTAGGACTATAAGGAATCATTCATATATTTATATAAAACAAAATCAGAAACGTAGCACCTAGGATTTTCCTAAAAAGGCTTTTCTTTATGTGCCAAGGGAATAATCCAATTCAAATCCAATAATAATTCCTATAAATTCTTGGAGTTGTTTCCGTTAATTGCTACCCCTTTAATCAACATTAATTTTCCTTTTCTTTTTGTTATTGATAAATATTGTTAATTTTATTTTTTCTTGTTGGCAAATATTTTTTTTTTTTTAAAAATTGTTTACGTGGACCAATCGAATGACGTTTCTAAAATCCTATGTGGGCGGCCTAGAAGCGCTATAGCATCAACTTTTATATAGTATAGATATATATTTTTTTTTTGTTTTCGAAAATGATCATCTTCCGACACATTTTTTGCGATCTCGCACATTATCCTTTATTGAACACTAGATTAAAATCTTTTATTATTAATATAAATATTTAATTTCTAATTAGCAACCCGTTAAATTACCAAAATATTTTGAAATACTATTTAATCGTGGATTTTAAATCTTGAAGATCAATTTATATCTTTTCTATTTTCGGTAATTAAATAAATCCATAATCATTCATCTTACTTAATTAATGTTTATCGGTAATCATAATCAATATTCACTCCTAATGCATTGTCATTACCCTTCCCCTAAGTAATGTATTTTATCTCTATGTTGATAAGATTTTGATAACTTCCTTGTCAAGAAAGCAATAAGACCGACTACATCTCCTCTATATAGTGTTGTTATGTTGTTGAGTTGAGATGTGAATAAAAAGTCTTTTTCTTCTCTATTTGCTCTCTCTTGTTCTTATTTTATAATACGTACTTTTTCTAGCTCTTTTCATAACACGTTATCAGCAGGATCGTCTCTCGATCCGATCAATCTCATACCGTTACTCTATCCGATCAATCTTATACCGTTTTTCTATCCGACCAATCCTATACCAAAAGGTTAGATTTAAATTTATAATTATGCAATCTAAATTTAGATTTATCCATTATTTATGGAATGGAAGGTTCGCTTCCTCCATAATTTTATGATAGACCATGCTACCTATTTGTTTATGGAAAGACATATAATAGGTTATGTCTTTCCGAGTTGATCATTATATATGGTAGGCTGCCTTCTTGATCAAACTAAAAACTATGTCTCTATAATCTCATGGTAGGCTCACCTCCTTGATTATGTGGAAGACAATGCCTATTAATATATTATTTTTATTTCTTATTACTTTGAGTTATTTCTTTTTGCATTTTGCTTTCAGTTATTATTACTACATATTATATGGAGGGCTTGCCTTCTGAATATATGTTTTAAATTATGTTGTTATTATGCACAATTATTTCTATTATGTTTATTGGAATTTTAGAATTCAAAAGAAATAAATTCTTATAAGAGAATTTATGATTCACATGTCAATATAATATTGGACAATGCAAAAGGGTCCAGAAGAGCGAATACTCTGGAAGAGCATATGGCTGGGACATGCTTGTATGTGGTCGTATATACAACAAAATAAGGATGGCAAAAATGTATAGTAAACCTCAAGTTTACTGAATTTGTATGGTAGTAAAAAAGAAGTTTACTACATGATTTAAGAGAGAAATAATTTATAAGCAGTTCTGCAGTCCTAATTTAGCAATGATATAAAGGATCAATTAAAATTCGTGTGAAAATCATAAGTTTTTCATGTAGCATGTCTTAAGCAAGAATAAAGTCATTATGAGAGATTTATGGATGAATCATCATTTTTTTAATGTTAAAAAGGCTCATTGGATATGGTGGTTGAGTTCTTTAATCTCCAGAATTACACCCTGTGTATAACGAATCTAAAAGTGAGATTTAGTTCGGATGAATGGGCTAGAATATCCATTATATTGAAGGAGAGTATTAAGAATCTCGTATTGGAAGTTTAAAGGATCCGGGATAAAACACATAATCCAAGATGGATATGTTGTTGATCCTAAAGTGGGGTTCAATACAAGATAATGAACTAGAAAGGTTATTATCTCGAGGGGGGAGAATTAAAGAATCCCACATCGACAAATAAGTTGATAATTTTGGTGAGCATATATCCCAAAATTTGATCACTTTTGCTGATTTTTCATCCTAAAATTTATCATTTACTGTATGTCAAAAATATAGAACATAAGTGAGATTATGTTAGAATGAATGATATAGCAAATCCAATGGATTGCAAAAGTAATGGTGAAATTTAATCTCTATGATTTGGCATAGAACATGTGCATGTAGTATATTAAGCCATCAAGTAAGAATGAGCTTATTACTAGATTTTCAATCATCATTTTGATGAGAATTTTTCATGGGAAAATCGTTGAATAGTTGATATCCTTGACATATTAATGTGAACCTGAAGTTCAAAAAGTCCAAAAGAATCACTATTCAAAATATGTTGCAAATTAAAGAGCTGATGGATGAGATTTCAAGAATTATCATGGATCCTCATGAATATGAACTTGAAAGTTCAAATGATAATTCTTTTAACATAAAAGGAGAAAATCTCATATTGCAGCTAGAATGCTCCAATGAAAATAGATGTCTTTGAAGAAGAATTTATTAAGTCTATAGCACGTTAAAGACAAGATAGACTACTTTGGTTCCAAAGATAAAGAAAATCTTCGGAAAAAAAATGGAGCAAATAATTATTAAAAGAAGTAAGTAAACTCCTGAAGAGGCGTAATGATTATTAATATGGTTAAAATTGAAATCATGTACCTGAGTAAAATGATTGAGAATGATTTAGAGCTCGATTAACCATGTCATTACGATAAAAATGGTGAACCAAAGATAAAATATGTGTCGACACAATAAAAGATAAAGTGCGTGGTATAATAAATGAAGATCTTAAATCTCCGTTGTGTAAGCGTAGAGATAAAAAAATATTTGCCAATAAATAAAAAGAGGCAATCAAGTATATTAGACTCGTTTGAAGAACGATAAGTTTTTGGACTAGTAGTCCAAACACTAAGAAGATGTGTCAAGGAAAAAGGAATGAACAAAATCACTTGGATTGCACCTCAATATTTATATGAATAATCCTAGAATGATTGATGATATCATTATTATGTTCTGAGGAACTCTATGCGATGGAAACTTTTAAAAAGCCATCGCAAATTGTATAATGAAAACAATTTGGAATTAAAAACCTTTGAAGGACATGGACAACAATGTTCTCATGTATTCCAAAATTGAACATCTAGTAAAAGAGATGTTATATGAAAATCATGAAAAGATTTACATAAAGCTCACCTTCGAGATATTTGGTCGAGAAGTACCAAACTCTATATCTCTATATGTTGTGTGAGAAATTTATTAAGTATACTTTATATATAAAAGTTACAAGTATACAATATGCTTTCAAAGAGAAAACCAAATTAATCAGAAGAGCATGAATAACTCGTAGGTACAGTCAAATGTTCAGAAGATTGTATTCAAAGAAATATTTGGGTCAGAAGCCCAAATAGATCAAAATAGATTTTCTATGTAAACGGGATGGACCAGAAGTTCAAAAAGCCGAGAGATGATATAAAAATCATACTATTTTATTCACTAAAGGTATGTTTAGTGAATCTTACCATAGAAGATGTCACAATTTGAGATGAAAGACGGAAATATATGTTTAGCACATAATGAGACAATGCATAAAATACTTAAAGATAAAAGTATTTCTCCGATCTCAAAATTAAAAGACCTCGCTTACTAAATCTTGTGATGTAAAGATTATCATGGACTCTGGAAGAGTTATGTTTTTCAAGGAGATAGAGAATGAGATAAATGGTTCTGGAAAAGTTTGATTTTCAATACCAAGGGGGAGAAAGTTTCAAGTAAATTGATGCATTATTGTCAAATTGTATTTGTACCTAAACTAACTATCAACACACTCTAGTTGTTGTAGCATAGCATAGGGTCGAATCAAGGGAGATTAGAATAAACTACACTAGGTTTGCAAGTAATTAACTAAGGTAAGAAATTCAAGATTTGTTTTTGATTGAAATAAGATAAAGAAGACTAATAGAAAGAAAATTAAGCTTAAACAAGTTCAAAATGCAAAAGTCAACTAAAAGTCAACTAAAAGTCAACCGGAAAATTAACAACTAAAAACTTGATCAAATATGGAAAAATATAGGCTTTGGGCAAAGCAATTTGACTTGGGATGATTAATGACTAACTAATGATGCTAGGACCTATAATTCAAACTTAACTCCATGACATGAATCACATAAAGTAGACTAATCCATTTCCATGACAATAATCTATTTACTAATCATTTAATTAAGCTAATTTTCCAATTGCAATTAAATGATCAATAAGCATTAAGAATAAGATCATAGAGCCAACTAAACACCTTACGCATCAATTCCTATTGGTTAAGAATGAAAAGCAAGAGTAGGATTCTCCTAGACATTTTATCGAACACCTTCCGGGCATAAAATATCCATGATCGAGATTTTGATTAGCTAAGTCTAATCTAGCATTAAACACATCCTAATATTTAGAAATCATAAGAATCTAAGCCTAGACATCACTAATCATCCATCAAACATCCTTAATCTACTAAGCCCAAAGACCTATAAATAGACTACTCACTAATCATGATGCAAAACACAATCATAATCATAGAAAAAGACATAATCGTAAAAGAGATGATAAGAGATTAAGAAAAGTTTCACTAGATATGATAAATAACAAATATCCAATCACAAATCATAAGAAAAGAGTTTTAAGGTATGAAAGAGGAAAGGCCTTATCAAACTTAGCCAAAAACCTAGGTCTAAAATGTTTATATAGCACAAGAAATCGGAACTGGGTCAACCCTGGACAAACCGGGTCGGGTCATTATTTCTTGAAAAGGAACAACTGCGACGAGCCTAATATGCCTGGTGATTAAGCCCGAGAAATGCTCTGGTAGTTTTTTGCCATTTCTTCAATTCCACTGTCGAGCCTAATATGCCTGGTAATTAAGCTCGGGAAATGCTCTAGTAATTTTTGCCATTTCTTCAATTCCACCGCTGAGCCTAATATGCATGGTAATTAAGCTCGGTATCTGCTGTTTTCCAAAAACTTATTTCCTTGCTCTAGACTCTCTATATAGGCTCCATTCATCTAGACTTGCTACCATCTTTGAGTCTAAAAGAGTTTTAAGCCTTCCTTGCATTCAATTCCTTCTTAAATCCTCTAAAGAGACCTAAAAGACACAAAATATGCAAAATGCAACAAAACACAACCTAAACTCTAAGATGATCCTAAAGTAAAGAAAACTCTATATCATAGTGGATGAAAATACATAAGTATGATACAATATATCAACTCTCCCGAACTTGCATTTTGCTAGTCCGCAAGCAAACAAGAAAATACAATCCGAAGAAGAGGTTTGAAGGCGGGAACTCAAATCCAAAAGAAGCACTAACAGGTTCAACAAGATTTCCTAGAAAAAACTAACTCGATGCACAACAAAGTCTACTCAAGAGGCTTTCGCCATACTCATCACTTATCAACATTTACTCTAAGTCCCGAGACTCAAAAGAACTCCCGCAATCAACTAACATTCAACTCTTTAACATTCATTATTGTGTTTGGTGCTGCCTCACAATTGGAAAATGAATCAATACCATTTGGCTAGGTAGAAGAAGGCTTGAAAATGATATAAAGAGAAGGTTCATATTCTTCTTGGTGGTTAACTCTTAAATGCAAGTGTCACATTTAGCAAAAGCAAGAAAGAAAAGAGACTATTGATGCATACAAGGCTAGGAATCCAAATTTCTACCCATTGTCCCCTTGTTGCACTCTCTCATCTCTCTTTTCTCACTATCCCATGTTTAACCACTAGCCTTTTTGGCTAAGGCTGCAAATGGTTGACACATTAGAAGAATAAAATTGGGTGGAGTAAACTATTCTTCTCAATTCCTCTAAAATTTCACCATTTGAGATGAATTTGTTTTCCTCTAAAATTTAGTGGGTCCCATCAAATGGATGAAAAATGTATAAGATTCTTCAATATTTGTTACTCCTACAAAAGTTAGAGGAATAAGATGAAAGAAAATTGGAGGAACAAAATCTTTTCTCCGTTTCCTTTTTTCTTCTAATTATTTTTCCTTTTTTCCTCTCACACACTACCATTTGCACCCTAAATCTTTCTTTCAAATCATTCTCAACCCTTTTCTTTTCTTTTCTTTTGATTTCTAAGTCCTAGAGAATTCTCTTTTTTCACACTAGCTCCTTTTTTTCTTTTTTTCTTTCTAACTTAGCATTCCCTAACATATTTCTTTTTCTTTTGATTTACTCTCAGAGAATGCTAAACTATCATTTTTTCTTTTAAACACTTAGAGCTATATGGTTTCTTCTTAATTCCTTTCCCTAGAACTTATTTTTTCCTTCTTCTTTCCTTTATTCTTTCTTTTCACACTTAACCACAAACCCAAAAATATTCAATAAAACACTTACCTATTTTGGTTTCATTCCCTACCTAAGGCTAGTCTTAGACACAAAAAAACTACCCTATTGGAAACTTTGCCTTGTCGTCTCTAATGCTTGCAAGATTTTGCCAATTCAACACAAAGAAAAAGGCCTCACTCAAAAAAAAAAAACATATGCAAGGGTTTGAACAAAATGGTTCTGGGTTTCAAGGTGTGGTACCATCCTCATCTAAAATGTGAACTTAGATCGGGATGGCCATTCAAATCAAGATAAGAGTAGTAAAAATAAGGGAAACATGACTTGAATGTAAAGTGTTTATCCATAGTTATGATTCAAAATCCAAAAGTGAGAGAGATTAGTCAAGATTAAGTTTAAGTTGATAGAGTCGAATCTAGATCATGCAAGTTTCTAATGAGTAGGGACTTTCAAAGAAATAAGATCCAAGTATGGATGAGCTTCTACTTCATGAATGTTAATGCATCGAAAGAGTTCTAATGAGGGCATAACATTGAATCCTAAAATGAGACTTTACAAGGAAATTTCATCATCGCTCCCTATGCAATATGCAAATGAATCCGTAAAATGTTCTAGACTCAATCCTAACATGAAAAAAAGAATATAAATGCTAATGCTATATGAAACTACATGCATTTTTTATTGTTTCTTTTTGGTTTTTCGGTTATAAAAGTATGGACAATGCAAAGACTCGATACGAAAGAAAAACAAAACAACTAAAAACGTGGTTAGCCACTAACCTACTCCCCAGACTTAATTTTCACCGTCTCGGTGAAAGAAAAGACCCGAAAGAATAGATCAAAAGAAACCAAAACAAAAATAAAAAGGAAAATATGGTATTTACAATGGTAATAGAAGGGTACCTTAGAGCGTTTAGGCGGTGGAATATGAAGAATATGAGCCACCTTCAAAGCATTGTCCCCAATCGGTGAGCTCAATCTTCAACACCTTTGCCATTGTCTCTTTGATGACGACTATCTCTTCTGTACTTAAACCGGGAGTTAAAATCACTTTCGTCTTTGAGAAAGGTTTGGAACCGCTTGTGCTTTTCACTTTGCACTCTATACCACCCTCAATAAACTTCATAGGATACAAGAAGAGGGTTTAATGTTTGTCTTCCTTGTGCTTATCCCTAGTGACTTTAGGTGCTTTCACTTCCAAACTCAACTTCAAAGGTTCTTCAAAAAATAAGCTCAATCCATCCCCATCAAAAACTTCTTCATCGAATTTCTTACCACCAAGACAAAGAGACACATCTAACACTTGGAAATGTTCATCCTTCACTTGAATCCTCATCAAATCATCCTCATTGGTGCAAGTGATTGTTCCACACATATTGGTAATGGAAGGACTAATAGGATAATGTACCTAGAGTCCACATTGAAGAGTATGGCTCTCATATTCACGAACTCTATGCTTGCTCCCGCGGTTGCCAAGAATAGGGTTCCAAGTATGAGAGGTAGCTTACGCGTGGTTTCTATCTCCACCACCATAAAATCCGTCGAAACCACACAATTTCCAATTTTTAGTGGGTAATCTTCAAGCATACCAATGGGAGACTTTGAAGATGCATCCGCAAACGAGATTGACCTCGTGATTTCCTTCAACTCTTTTATACCAAGGCTCTTGACCATCTCATGAGAGATCAAATTGACACAAGAACCCGAATCGCATAAAACATCATCTAATTTTAACTCACCAAGAGAGCAAAAAATTGTGAATTTACCGGGATCATTCTTCTTAGGGATCAACCTTGGTCCAAGAGGTGCCTCATGTTTCTCATAAGTCTTCATTACATCCATGATCCTTGAATGATTGTCTAAGATGTCTTTGATGAACCTCATTTGCTTTGGTACTTGGCTCAAGTCATCATTCTTTGGAAAATAAACTCCAACATCACTCATTTCTTTCTTAAACTTAGAGAATACCTTCTTTAAGCCTTAGTGTAGACCGGTTTTGGGAATGGAAGTTTTGGTACATAAGGAGGAGGTTCGACTCTAAGGTTTTTTTTTCATTTCCTTTTTCCTCGGTACCATCTCTTCTCTCTTAGCGTTTTCCACAACAATATCACTAACCTCAATAGCTTGTTCATCTTCATCCAATTGTTGGTCTCCATTGGCTCTTTGGTGAGTCTCCAATGCTTTCTCTTCGCCCAAGAGAACCATATTACAAAATGACTTCGGGTTTGACTCCGGCTTACCCGAAAGTGTTCAAACAGATTTCTTTGAAGTTGAAGCAACTTGAGCTATTTGGTTATCCAAAGTCTTCATATGTGTAGATAGATGTTCAAACTTGGCATTAAGATCATTATAAGCACCATCTACCTTGTTGTGTATCTCCACCATCTTTTTGCTAAGCTCAATAGCTCCCTTGCTTGTCCTTCTAGAAGTTGCTTGAGGAGAAGAGTATTCTCGTCACTTTTCGGTTGTGGTTGAAAGAAATTACCTTGTCCTTGATAGTTTTGATTCCCTTGAGGTTGCAAACCTTGTCGGTTAGGAACAAATGGGGCCTTAGGTTGTTGGAAGTTTTGTTGTGGAACAAAGTCTTGTCCTTGGGGGTTTTGTTGGGGATAGACTTGGTCTTGAGGATTCTCAACATTGGTGCTTCTATAGGAAATATTAGGGTGGTTCATATAGTTTGGGTTGAAACCTATTTGTTGGTTGTTGTATCCTCCTTGCATGTAGTTAACTTCCTCTTATCCTTCTTGAAAAACCTCAACATAACCCTCTTGATTTCCATCAAACTTACAAACACAATTCATTTTGTGTGGACATGATAAACTTGTCCAACTATTCATTTATCTCCTTGAGCCGTACATCATCATTCTTCGGTTCTTGGTTGGTTTGATCATAATCACCCCTGTAGCATTGATCGCTTTGTGCTAGATTCTCAATCAATTGCTCACCTTGTTCAACGAAGAGACTCGAGAAACTTCCATTACTTGCGGTAATCAACGAATCATAATATCTATGGTGCACTCCCCGATGAAATATCCCTAATAGAGCTTCCTTAGGCACCCCATGGTGTGGACAAGATCTTGCATAGCCCTTAAAACGTTCTCAAACTTCATACAACGACTCGTTTCCTCCTTGCATAAAGGTTTCAATGTCATTTCTTATCTTAGCTGTCTTTTGGTTCGAGAAAAACTTGGCAAGGAACTTCTTTTTGCACTCTTCCCAAGTGGTAATCGAGGATGTGACAACACTCTTCTCCCATTGTGAAGCTTTATCTCCAAGAGAGAATGGAAAGAGAGTCAACTTGATAACATCCTCGGGCACTCCATTCATCCTAACCGTAGCACAAAGACGGTCAAGGTTATCCAAATGCTCAATAGGATGCTCGATTGGTAGACCAAAGAACCTATTTTTTTGCACCATAGATATCAAGCTTAACTTTATCTCCCAATTGTTGTTCCCACAAGGTGGAGGTCTAATACCCATCCTTGTACTATTGGTGATAGGCTCATCATAATCACCTATCCTTCTTGGCTTTATAGCTTGGTGAATGGGCTCTCTAGCTCCCACATTTCTTTGTTGTCCTACCCCATGAGCCTCTTATGCATGGTGAACAACTGCGCCTAGCCTAATATGCATGGTAATTAAGCTCGGGAAATGCTCTGGTAGTTTTTTACCATTTCTTCAATTCCACCGCCGAGCCTAATATGCCTGGTAATTAAGCTTGGAAAATGCTCTGGTAGTTTTTGCCATTTCTTTAATTCCACCGCCGAGACTAATATGTCTGGTAATTAAGCTCGGTATCTGCTGTTTTCCAAAAACTTATTTCCTTGCTCTACACTCTCTATATAGGCTTCATTCATGTAGTCTTGCTACCATCTTTGAGTCTAAAAGAGTTTTAAGCCTTCCTTGCATTCAATTCCTTCTTAAATCTTCTAAAGAGACCTAAAAGACACAAAATATGCAAAATGCAACAGAACACAATATAAACTCTAAGATGATCTTTAAGCAAAGAAAACTCTATATCATAGTGGATGAAAATACATAACTATGATATAAAAGACTACTAATGCAATGCATGAGAATGCACAAAAATACAATATATTAATAATTGACTAATTCATACAGAAACTTGGTAAGTTTCAGTGATATCCAGTAAAATTGATATCATATTGAATGTATGAATAAGAATGGCATTGAATATCTTTGTATTGCAACAAGAGTAGAAATATACATTGGAAGAATTACCAATGATGTCCTCTAGATTATTGATATATTAGTATTTTGGTCTCTTTTACATATTGTTTCTTTAGTCTTTTCGGCTCTTTCTAGTTCCTTTTGTGTCTTTTCAGGTTCTAGGAGGCTCTCAAGCATGGATTGGAGTCAGTGGGGGTCATTGGAGCAAAAGGGACGAATCTGGAGAAAAGATGGCGTTTTTCGAGCACCTGCTCGCCCGAAGACTCAAAGATTTGAAGCTCCCTGGACACCGGACCGGTCGATCCAACCACAGGACCGACCGGTCCACACCCGAAGTCCCGAAGCTGAAGCCCCCTGGAATCCGGACCGACCGGTCCGAATGAGAAGATCGACCGGTCCAAGACACGAAGACTTGCAGATTCTTGAGACGCACGAAGACAGTGTTGGGAATGTCCTGAAATCACACTTGTATCCACTCTAGTGATAGTTGTACTGTCGAGATTAGACATTCATATAATACTAGGTGGTCATGACGTTTTGCTAGAAACCTCTGATGATCTATGAGTTATGAACTCATTGCTAGTATTATATGATCCTACAGGGTCACACACCTAAGCAAGCTGGATGAGCTTTATGTGGGAATGATCATTAAGAGTAATGATCTAGGTAATGTGTATAAGATACACATTATATACGAGTTTAGAGGGTGTGTCGATCGACACAAAGAGTTGTGTCGATCGACACGAAGGCAGAACCAAAATAGTGATTTCGGTTTAATGACACAATTGATTCTGGTTCGGTTCAGAATTAATAGGGTTTTCTCAAGGGCCTATATATAGGATAATAGGCACGACCTTGAGAAAAGATCTTGTTAGTCGCAGCCACCTTTTTAGAACTCGGTGATTCCCCAGGAGATCCGATTACCGGTACTAGCATTCCGGCGGATTCCAGTTTGTGTGCGTGTGGACTAACGGTAGAGGCGCAACACTTGGGGCGCTATAGATCTCGAATCCCTGATTCAATTCCGCTGCATAAACTCCAGGTATATTCGAGATCCGTTCTTGTAAGATTCATAGTTTACAAACCCTAGATCCTAGGCAAAGGAACTTTCACTAGGTTGTTTAATAGAGATTAAACCGGTAAATCCTGTGTGAATTCCCACAATGGTATCAGAGCCTTAGGGTTTAACTAATCTGAATCTAAAGCATATAATCGAATTAGTTGAATTGATTAGAGGATGCTTGATAGATCAAAATCTGCTTCAAAAACGTTTTACAAAATTGAAATATTAGGGTTTTCGGCCAGCGTCGATCGACACTATGGTAGTGTCGATCGACACGGGCTAAACTCGTGATTTAAAATTTTTCCAGAGAGGTTGGTGTCGATCGACACCGTTGTGCTGTGTCGATCGACACGCTTTTTCAATTGCCGTCAGTTTGATATATTAATCGATATCAAGTTGGTGTCGATCGACACAAAAGTTGCGTCGATCGACACGACCAGGCGATTGGTTAACAAGTTCAATTGGATTGAATCGGTTATCGTGCTCGGTTAACAGATCGATTAAACCGAATGTCGGTTTAATGCGGTTTGGTTGGCATCGACCGACACTAATGTAGTATCGATCGACACCGACCGGTAATCGACCCGGTTTAATTAGATTGACCGGTTATCGATCCGGTTCAATTGGATTGACCGGTTATCGAGAATTGGATCTGGTTTGATCAATGTCGATCGACACTGATCGGTTATTGTATTGGTTCTGTCGGTTATCGAAATCGGTTCAATTGGATTGATCGGGTTTCGAAGAACTGTGACAGACAGGTAAGTGTCGATCGACACTAAGGTAGTGTCGATCGATTCCCTATCTTGTCAACTGTCAAGGCTCATTTCATTGCGTGACAGGCTTGCAGTGCAAGGTGTCTGCAGTTACATGAGTGAGCCAGTAGGTATTTTAGATAGTGAACCTAAAATCTAATAACCGAACCAGATTTAATGAAATTGGATTCCTAAATGCATATATGATGTGTGTTAAGGATTAAAAGTTCATTTCCTCAACTAAATATCAAGTGTTCTGGATGTCTTCCCGATCTTGTCAGCTGTCAAGACTTGTTTCATTGCGTGATGGGCTTGCAGTGCAAGGTGTCCGCAGTGACATGAGTAAGGCAGTAGGTAATTGTGTTGATGGGCTTGCAGTGCATGACATCAACTATTACATGACTGAAGAGATTGGTTTGCTTGAATGGGCTATCAGAAGTTCTGGGCCCATAGACATCAGGTGGATAAAACATAAGATGTCTTATCCACAACCAAGAGTCATATTGGATATGATTAGCAAAGTGTTGCTTACCTATATAGCTAAGATTTGAGTGACAGCCAGTGGCTCGCTCGGGTTTTGGTGAAACATGGATCTTGGATCATTATATTCATTTGAGGAATCATTGTTTTGAATATAATGCGAGTTTTCTTAATTGTTAAGATTTCTCATTTTCTGAATATCATAACTGATTTTTCCTTTTCTTATTACAGTTATGTCTAATCATAACTTTTTCTCGTTGAGATCCGTCCTTGAGAAGGACAAGTTAAATGGATCCAACTTCCTAGATTGGTATCGGAACTTGAGAATTGTTCTCAAGCAAGAGAGAAAGGACAATGTCCTTGTGAAAGCTCTCCCCGAGAAACTAAGGTCCAATGCCTCACATGCAGTATACGATGCTTGGAATAAGCATTATTATGATGTGGTCGATGTGAGCCGTCTGATGAGGGATACCATGAACTCTGAATTGCAGGGGCAATATGAGAACGTGGAATCGCCTATCGAGATAGTCACTAGCCTGAAAGCTATGTTTCAGGAGCAGACTCGAACTGAGAGATACCAGTCGGTTAAATCTCTGTTTGAGTGCAAGCTACCAAAGGAAGCTCCAGTAAGTCCTCATGTCATGAAGATGATGGGTTATATTGATAACCTGAGGAGACTGGATTGTCCTATTAGCCAAGAGTTGGCTACTGACATCATTTTGCAGTCCCTGCCGACGAGCTATGATGAGTTCATCAAGTACTACATCAAGAATGTCTTGACGAAGACGTTGACTGAACTGCATGATATGCTCAAGACAGCTGAGCTCAATATCAAGAAGGGCAAAAGGTTTGTGAAACCTGGTAAAGACAAGGGTGAGAGAAAGGCCGCCCAGATTGTGAATCAGGATAAGCCTGAGTTTCTCACTAAACCCAAGTCTGGCCCATCTGATGATGATGCTTGCAGCTACTGTGGGGAACCAAGGCATTGGAGGAGAAAATGCAAGAAATACATGGAAGATTCCAAGGAAATAAAGGAGATGTATGACACTCCTCATTTAGGTATTTGTGTTATTTCAAGTTCTACCTTGTGGGTATTAGATACCGGTTGTGGTGCTCATATTTGTTTAAATGTGCAGGGCCTGAGCAACAGTAGAACGTTGAAGAAGGGACGAATGGAGAAACTCAACAGGAATGAAGCAAGGGTTGCTGCATTAGCTGTAGGAAGTTTCCATTTGTTGTCGCCTTCAGACTTGGTTTTAGAAACTAAATAATTGCTATTATGTAATTGCTATGAGCAAAAATGTCATTTCATTTTCTTGTAAGATTTTGAATGATTTTATTTTGATAAAAGACAAATGTTGCTCTTTTGATCTAAATGATATTTTATATGGTAGCATCCCATTAGAGAATGGGTTTTATGTCTTAAACCAATATATATATCTGTCTATGACATAAACACAAATCGGTTCTCCAGCATTATCGTTTGGGCCACAGAGGATTCAGAAGTTCCATAGTGATGGGCTTTTGGGCTTACATGGTTGTGAATCATGTGAGATATGTGAATCCTGCTCATTGGGCAAAACGATTAAGGCCCATTTTATCAAACTAAGAGAATGGGCCAATGACTTATTGGGCTTTATACATACAGATGTGTGCGGCCCGATAGGCAACAATGCTAGAGAAAATTAAGATTCAAGACTTCATTACCTATACTGGTGACTAGAGTGGGCATGGCGATGTCTATCTAATGAGTCACAAGTAGGAATCCCCTTTTGAAAAATTTTCAAGGAATTCCAGAATGAAGTACAGAATCAAATTGACAAAAGTATTAGAACTCTTCGATCAGATCGCGGAGGAGGATACTTCTTCGATCAGATCGCGGAGGAGAATACTTAAGTCAAGAGTTAAGTGATCATATGAGAGAGTGTGGAATTGTTTCACAGCTCACCGGACCTTATTGGATATGGTTCGATCAATGATGGGTCACAAAAATCTTCCATTATCTCTTTTAGGGATAGGCTCTAGAAAATGTCTGAGTTTACACTAAATAGGGTTCCAACAATATCAATTGCAAAGACTCCATATGAGATGTGGATTGGAAATGTTCCAAGTTTGTCTTTACTAAAATTTGGGGTGATGAGGCTTGTGTAAAACATTTAACAAGCTCGCATCCAAATTTGATAAATGCTACTTTGAATGGTTATCCTAAGGAAACCAAGGCTTATTACTTCTACAACTGTTCTGATAACAAAATGTTTGTTGCTAAGAACTATGTTTTCTTGCGAGAGATTGTCTTTCCAAGAAAAACAGTGGGAGTAAAGTGTATCTCGAAAATGTTCGAGAATCACAGGAGACTGCTCGACCTATTAAGGAAGAGTAGTAGCTGGGTCTGCAAAGGGTTGTAGAACTTGCACCTGTGGTGCCTGAAGTTCGTAGATCTGAAAGGATTCGTAACGATCACGAGAGATATGGATTTCTTGTGACCGATTGTCATGACTTGTTGATCATTGACAATGAAGACCCTACGAATTTTGAAGAAGAAGCAGTGTTGGGCCCGGACTCCGAAAAGTGGCTAGGAGCCGCTAGATCCGAGATGGGAATATCCAGATATTCAAAGCTTAGCTGGTGGCTAAAGGTTTCAAGCAAATCATGGTATTGACTATGATGAAACTTGTTCCCATTCGCTATGCTTAAAGCCATTCGGATTATACTAGCAACTGCCATTGATCATGGTGATGAGATTTGGCAGATGGATGTGAAAAACAGTTTTTCCTTAATGGAATTCTGGAAAAGGATGTGTACATGACACAACCTAAGGTTTCACAGATCCAAATCATGCTGGGAAAGAATGCAAGCTTCATCGATCCATGTATGGAATGAAGCAAGCATGACGGAGTTGGAATCTTCGTTTTGATAAAGATGTCAAAATGTTTGACTTCATCAGGAACGAAGAGGAACTGTGTGTTTACAAGAAGACTAGTGGGAGCGTAGTTGCATTTCTCATTATGTATGTAGATGACATACTTATTCTCGGAAATAACGTTCCGTTGCTTTAGCCTTTTTGAGACTTGGCTTGGAAAGTTATTTTTCAAAGAAAGACATGGGAGAAGCCGTGTGAATTCTTGGAATATAAATCTATAGAGATAGATTGGGTAGGCTAATTGGATCGTGTCAAGATTCTTATGGTGATAAGGTCTTGGACAGATTCAATATGCATGATTCCAAGAAGGGCTTCATACCAATGTCTAATGGCATTAATCTTGGCAAGACGCAGTGTCCCTGGACACTGGCTGAGCAAGAAAGTGTTTGAGTAGGATTTCCAGGCGTATGCAGTGGAACCTATTATAAATGCCATGACCTGCACTCGTCCAGATGTTGCTTGTATTTTGAGCAGGACGAGTAGGTACCAATATGACTCAAGTGAAAGTCACTGGACAGTTACCAAGAATATTCTCTAGTATTTGAGGAATACTGAGGATATGAGCTTGGTGAACTGAGGAAGTAATGGTTTCTGATGAGAGTGGTTAGACAGACAAGGACAATTTCTGGTAGGAACCTGATTATGTCTTGTGTCCATACTGCGGTGCGGTTTGTTGGAAAGAGTTCCAAGCAAAGCACCACAGCCTGCGGTTTGTTGGAAAGGGTTCCAAGCAGATCACCGCAGCCTCTCCCACGACCTAAGCATGAGTTTCACTCTCCTGCTGTAGGTATTGGTATATTAAGATGTGATCTTAATTCTAGTGGGAGTTATAAAGTATTTAGTTATGTTATGATATTCATGTTGACATACTTTGGTTATGTCATAATGAAATTGTTTCATGTATTATTTGATTATTGGATAATTGAATAATAGTCCCAAAGTAATTTATGGCATTTTATAGGTCATCAAGTTGAGGACTTGATCATGAAACCCTATAAGTGATAAATGACATAGATCATATTTGTCCCTGGTCGAGGTTGTTAAAGTGGGACACTGACAACCGCGTGAGACTGGCATGTGAGGTGACTGATGACTAAGTTTCATGGAGTCATTAATAAGAGTATTAAAGTCAATCACATAGATATATGTTGGAGAACATATGATCGGGCATGACCCGCTAATGGGAGCTCTACAGGATAGTTATATAAGTGTCATAAGAGTTTCCCATTACGACTATAGAGTATAGTCCTTAGACCTGAGTTCATCATGATTTCTTACATATGAATTGGTCCGCTTTGACTTTGTCAAACGTTATCCGTAACAGGTGACTATAAAGGCATTGATTGGGCGTATCATGAAGTGTGTGAAGGAACAGGGATGGAACAAGATGGGATTTGTCCCTCCTATATAACAGGAGATAAATATCTCAGGGCCCATCGAAGATTTGATACTGAGAAATGCGTGGCCGCGCTCAAACGAGGTGATTGTCAGTCGTTTGTTTTTGTTCAGTATAAATCGGAGTTCGATGAACGTGATAATGGCTGTAATAAGGATGACACGGATCTTGCCTTATGCCATATCGAGATATAGAGACGAAGGGATTATGGGAATAGATGATTCCAGTACAAGTGGGAGATTGTTGGGAATGTCCTGAAATCACACTTGTATCCACTCTAGTGATAGTTATACTGTCGAGATTAGACATTCATATAATACTAGGTGGTCATGACGTTTTGCTAGAAACCTCTGATGATCTATGAGTTATGAACTCATTGCTAGTATTATATGATCCTACAGGGTCACACACCTAAGCAAGCTGGATGAGCTTTATGTGGGAATGATCATTAAGAGTAATGATCTAGGTAATGTGTATAAGATACACATTATATACGAGTTTAGAGGGTGTGTCGATCGACACAAAGAGTTGTGTCGATCGACACGAAGGCAGAACCAAAATAGTGATTTCGGTTTAATGACACAATTGATTCTGGTTCGGTTCAGAATTAATAGGGTTTTCTCAAGGGCCTATATATAGGATAATAGGCACGACCTTGAGAAAAGATCTTGTTAGTCGCAGCCACCTTTTTAGAACTCGGTGATTCCCCAGGAGATCCGATTACCGGTACTAGCATTCCGGCGGATTCCAGTTTGTGTGCGTGTGGACTAACGGTAGAGGCGCAACACTTGGGGCGCTATAGATCTCGAATCCCTGATTCAATTCCGCTGCATAAACTCCAGGTATATTCGAGATCCGTTCTTGTAAGATTCATAGTTTACAAACCCTAGATCCTAGGCAAAGGAACTTTCACTAGGTTGTTTAATAGAGATTAAACCGGTAAATCCTGTGTGAATTCCTACAGACAGACCGACTGGTCCGGAACCAGACCGACCGGTCGGTCACCCAGAACCAAGTTGCCCTAATTTTTACTATAAATTAGAGGCAGCCACTTTCCTAAGCCAGAGTTCTATTCTGATATTTTTCCATTGGACGTTTTTTTTAGAGGCTGAGACCAATTTGTTCCAAGTTCTTGAGATCTTTCAAGTGTTTTTCATTCCTTGGATTTTGCTTGTAAGATTTTGAGGATCATCCACAACTTTCTATTGAGAAGAATTCTTAAACCCTTATCTCTTTATTTTATCATGATGAATCCTTCTCATTTGATTGATGCGTTTTTGTTCTCCATGGTTGAGTAGTCTCATAGCTAGATTAGGGAATTTCAATGGTGAATTAGGATGATAGTGACTGAGCCAAATAGGAATGATATCATTTGTCTTCATCAATTGGGATTCGTATTGCTTAGGCTAATTTGATCCCTAGTCTATGTTCTCAAGTTTACTTATTCACGACAGTGCTCTAGGTTGCTAGATAAACCATTGATGAGCAATCGGTGTGTAACCAATGACAGTTGATTGTTACCATCGATTGTGAACAAATCGAACCATCTTGTTAATGCTTATCAACATCTCTGAATTCAAACGACAATTTAGGCATTTAGGGTGTTAGATAAAGATATTGATGCATCACAACAGTGGGGCAATATTACATTATGTTTGAGTTCTAGGCCGCGCTAAATTTGAATCCTGAATAGTTGCTCAGTCCTTAATCTGAAGTCACCGGCAAATGACCTTAATCTAGTGCCTTTCTCTTATTGAATTTACATCGTTTTAATTGCTGTTTCGTTCATTGTTTCATTGCAAAGCAACCCCCATTTTGTCTTAGCTTTAAATATAAATCCATAGTTTCATAGAGTAACCTTGGTCTCTGAGGATTCGATACCTAAAATACTACTGTTTTTGTCTGTGCACTTGCGGATTTTATTTGGGTTAAAACTTATTTGCATCAAGTTTTTGGCGCCGTTGCCGGGGACCAATTGCGTTGCCTTTGAAATTCGATTTTATTTATAGTCTAAGAATTTTTGCTAATTTCGTTTTTATTATTTTTTTTTTTTTTGTTTGCTTGTGTTTCAGGTGCATGACCAGTAGAAGGACAAGAAGAAATATCACCGAGTCATTAATCAGTGTCTCGAACGAAGAGTTAGCTCGCCTTGAACGTCAAAACCGTCGGCAAAGAAACTCACCTAATCCGGACATTATGGTTGATCAGGAAGAGATGAACACTCAGTTACAATTGCTAAGGGATCAAATTGCTCAGTTGCAAAGAGATCAACCACAAGCTCCACCAGTACAGCCGGGTACAGGAGATTCGGATAATCCCCATGCCTATTATCAGAACCGTTCGGCCATTGTTTCTCCAACAATTCAGAGGCATGATTTCGAGATCAAGCCTCAGATGATCTCATTGGTGAAACAACACTTGTTCCATGGATTAGCGGCTGAGATACCGATGGACCACATCAAGAACTTCAAAGAAATCTGCAGCACTACAGGGTCTAATGGGGTACCGAGTGAGTTTTTGAAGTGCAAGTTGTTCCCATTCTCACTTTCGGACAAGGCCCTTAGATGGTTGAAGTCACTTTCAACAACATTCTGGTGAAGCTTTCTGTGAAGCTTGGGAAAGATTGAAGGAGTACCGTAGGGAGTGTCCTCATCACGGTTTCAAGGATGAGCAAATTCTGGGGATTTTCTATGATGGAGTTGAATGGGATTATCGGAATGCTCTAAATGTTGCGAGTAATGGAGACTTCATGACAAAAACTAGAGATGGTGCTTTTGAGCTGATTGAGAACCTTGCCGCAAGCTCTAACAACAAGGCTCCTGAGTATGATAGAACCAGGAAGGTTAAAAATGTGGACACACAGAAGATTGATGAGCTGACAGCAAAGGTTAATCTACTTCTACGCGAGAATCAAAGACCGGTAAAGCTTGTGGAGGAGAATGAGGGTACGCTTATCCCTCAAGAGTTTGAAGATGATGAAGATGCTGGAGTTCAAGAGGTTAACTTCGTGACTGGACAAGGATACCAGAACTGTGGGTTCAACCCCAACTATCGAAGCCACCCAAACCTCTCCTACCGAAGCACCAATGTCGAGAACCCACAAGACCAAGTCTATCTGCAACAAGGAGGTACGAGTCAGAACAAACAAAGCCAAGGATATCAGAAGTTCTACTCCAGCAACACTCAAGGGAAGCAATTCATCCCTAACCAGAGTCAGAATGGGTTCCAAGGAGGGAACCAACAACAATTCACTCCGCCCCAACAAGCTACTACCGCACCCACATCTCAAAATGAGTTGAAGAGTCTCATGCAGCAGCTGATGGTCAACCAACAAAAGGCATCTACTGAGATTAATGCCAAGGTAGATCACATGTACAATGATCTAAATGAAAAGTACGAGGCTGTTACCGCGTATGTGAAGAAATTAGATACTCAAGTAGCTCAAATTGCCGAAGCTATTAAGAGACCAGCTGGGTCTCTTCCAGGACATGGTGAGGCTAATCCTAGGAAGGAATATCAAGTGCATGCTATTGAGTTGAGGGGTGGAAAGAAGTTGGTACCGCCTACGATCACAAACTCTCATCTTAAGGCTAAGGAAAAGACTACCGAGCACCGGGTTCAAGAGAGTGAGTTTCCTGAGAAGGATATGCATGAGGAGATTGGCTCAATCTCAGGGACATCTCAGGATTCTGTTCCGATCAAAGCTGCGAAAAAAATTTCTGAGCACCCGCTCTCTGCCACCGAGCACCTGCTCGCAAAGGGTGCTCCTGTGAAAATTTTAGAAACTCCGCCCGAGCGAGTTTATGTACCCAAAGTACCTTATCCAATACCTCCCAAGAAATCTAGGAAGGATTTAGAGCTTAGCCACAGAAATCTAGTAAGGAGATGCTGAAAGATTTGACGGTGAAGCTCCCTTTGGTTGATGTCATTCAAATGATACCGTCACTCAAGAGGTATATGAAGGAATTGGTTGCTAGTAAGATCGTTGAAGAGGAGAACGTGATGATGGTTTCTAAGGAGTGTAGCGCCATACTTCAGAGTAAGGTGTTGACAAAGAAAGGTGATCCGGGAAGATTTGTGATTTCCGTAAAGATTGGGCCTTGCACGTTTGCATGCTCATTGTGTGATTTAGGATCCAACGTTAATTTGATGCCATATTCTGTGGCTAAGCGTTTGGGCTTCACCGAGTTCAAACCCACCAAGATCTCATTGGTTTTTGCGGATCGGTCTACAAAGCTTATGGTGGGTATTATAGAAGATTTGCACGTCCGAATTGGGGATACTCTAATCCCAGTTGATTTTGTGGTTCTAGAGCTTGATGAAGAACCTAAGGATCTGTTGATTTTGGGCAGAGCTTTCTTACACACAACACGTGCTATCATTGATGTCGAAGAAGGCATAGTGGACCTCCGTCTAGGAGACATGGTAGTTCGGTTTGAGATGAACAAGCTTCTCAAGAAACCGATGATAGATGGGCACACATTTGTTGTCCATGATGTATCAGAGATGTTAGAAGATGAGGTTGAAGAAATTTTAGCAAGCGATCCACTTGAAATTGCATTAACAAAAGCCGAGGGTGAACACGGTTTTTTGAGTAAGCACACCCAAGGATTTGCTAAGTTTCTGGATTCTACCATCAGAGTGGAGAAGGGAGTTGAGTTTCTGAGTCTGGGAGAGAGCACAAAAATCGAGGGTCTGCTCTGACCGAGCGAGCACCTGCTCCAGAAAAATCTACCGTTCACAGTTCTTGGAGTGAGCTGAAAGCTCCAAAGCTTGAATTGAAGTCCCTCCCAGCAGGGCTCAGGTACGCATTTCTCGGTCCTAATTCCACGTATCCTGTTATAGTGAATGCTGAATTGAACAATGTAGAGATTACCTTGCTTTTGTGCGAACTGAGAAAGTATAGGAAGGCTCTAGGATATTCACTTGATGATATTACTGGAATATCTCCTGACTTCTGCATGCATAGAATACACCTAGAGGATGAATCAATGACTTCTGTCGAGCATCAGAGACGGTTAAACCCGAATCTCAAGGATATCGTCAAGAAAGAGATAATGAAACTTCTAGATGCTGGTGTAATTTATGCGATCTCTGACAGTAAGTGGGTCAGTCTTGTGCATGTTGTGCCTAAGAAAGGAGGTATCACAGTAATTAAATATGATAGGAACGAACTGATACAGACTAGGACAGTAACCGGACATAGGATGTGTATAGATTATCGGAAATTGAATGCTGCTACTCGCAAGGATCATTTTCGTTTACCATTTATCGATCAGATGCTTGAGCGTCTAGCTAACCATCCTTATTACTGTTTCTTAGATGGTTATTCAGGTTTCTTTCAGATCTCTATCCACCTGGACGATCAGGAAAAGACGACATTCACATGTCCCTATGGCACTTTTGCGTACCGCCGCATGCTGTTCGGTTTGTGTAACGCCCCAGCAACGTTTCAACATTGTATGATATCCATATTTACTGACCTTATTGAAGATATTATGGAAGTCTTTATGGATGACTTTTCTGTGTATGGGAGTTCTTTTTCTGTGTGTTTGTCTAATTTGTGCAAGGTGTTGCAAAGGTGCGAGGAAAAACATCTTGTTATAAACTGAGAGAAGTGTCACTTCATGGTCCGCGATAGGATAGTGCTGGGACACAGAATATCAGAGAAAGGTATCGAAGTTGACAAGGCTAAGATAGAGGTGATGATGAGTTTACAACCGCCTACTATGGTTAAGGGAATCCGTAGTTTTCTGGGACATGTTGGGTTCTATCGCCGTTTCATCAAGGATTTCTCCAAGATCGCTAGACCCCTCACTAGATTGCTGTGTCAAGAGGTGAAGTTTGACTTTGATAGTGACTGTTTGGCGGCGTTTCACACCATCAAGGGTGCCTTGGTAAGTGCACCGATAGTACAACCGCCGGATTGGAACCTACCGTTTGAAGTCATGACTGATGCGAGTGATTTTGCTGTGGGAGCTATTCTGGGTCAGAGGAAAGACAAGAAACTCCATGTGATATATTATGCTAGTCGGACGATGGATGATGCTCAATGTCGGTATGCTACTACCGAGAAGGAGTTATTAGCGATTGTTTTTGCTTTTGAGAAGTTCAGATCGTACCTCGTCGGGTCTAAGGTAATTGTTCACACTGATCATGCCGCATTGAAGTATTTGCTGACCAAGAAGGATGTGAAGCCCAGATTATTGAGGTGGGTTTTGTTGCTTCAAGAGTTCGATCTTGAGATTAGAGATAAGAAAGGGTCCGAAAATGGAGTTGCAGACCATTTGAGTAGGCTACAAGTTGAAGATGAGACGCCTATGGATGATAGTCTACTGGATGAGAACATCTATTCGATCAGTATCTGCGAGGATGTCCAGACACCAGACCAAGCACCTGCTCGGACCGACCAAGCACCTGCTCGGGAGATCTTTTGCGGAATGATTCAGAACGTTCAACCTTCGAGTTTCCCATGGTTTGGTGAGTATGCTAACTTCTTGGCTGCTGATAGGGTTCATAGAACCTGACGGGAAGCAGAAGGAAGAAGTTCTTTCACGATGTTAGGCGGTATTATTGGGATGAGCCGTACTTCTACAAGCAGTGTTCAGATGGGCTATATAGGAGATGCGTGTCAGAGGCAGAGATCCCTAGGATTTTGTATCATTGTCACGGTTCATCTTATGCTGGGCATTTTGCCACATTCAAGACGGTTCCGACGATGTTCCGAGATGCAAATAGGTTTGTGGCTAGATGTAACGCCTGTCAGAGGCAAGGGAACATTAGCAAGCGTAATGAGATGCCTCAAAACTTTATTCTAGAAGTGCAGGTTTTTGATGTATGGAGGATTGACTTCATGGGACCTTTTCCATCCTCGTACGGAGATAAGTACATTCTAGTAGCTGTTGATTACGTCTCCAAGTGGGTTGAAGCGCTGGCTAGCCCGACCAATGAGGCTAGTGTGGTTGTCAAGATGTTCAAATCTGTGATATTTCCGAGGTTTGGAGTCCCGAGAGTGGTGATAAGTGATTGAGGTACACACTTCATAAACAAGATTTTTGAGAACTTGTTGAAGAAGAACGGTGTTACGCATAAGGTAGCTTCTCCTTATCACCCTCAAACAAGTGGTCAAGTTGAGATCTCCAACAGGGAGATAAAGAATATCCTGCAGAAAACAGTGGGTGTCACGTGTAAGGATTGGTCAAGGAAGTTGCATGACGCTTTGTGGGCGTATAGAACCGCGTATAAGACTCCGTTGGGGACAACGCCTTTTCATTTGGTGTATGGGAAGGCATGCCATCTTCCGGTGGAGCTTGAATACAAGGCGGCATGGGCTGTTAAGATGCTCAACTTTGACATCCTTAGTGCATCCAAGAGGAGATCCATGCAGCTGCATGAGTTGGAGGAGATTAGGCATCTCGCCTATGACAACTCGAGAATCTATAAGTAGCGGACCAAGGCTTACCATGACAAGAGGATTATTTCCCGGACCTTTGACCCTAATGATCAAGTCTTGTGGTTCAACTCACGCCTCAGGTTGTTTCCGGGCAAGCTTAAGTCAAGATGGTCGGGTCCGTTCACGATCAAAGAAGTAAGACCACACGGAGCCATAGTGTTGCTGGACACTAAAGGAGGTGAGTTTGTCGTGAATGGTCAGCGGGTCAAGCCATATCTCGCTGACACATGCATTGGAGAAGGTGGATCTATTCCCCTCAGCAACCCTCCTCAAGCCTGAACGGTCTACAAAGTCGAGCTAACAACTTAAAACAAGCACTTGATGGGAGGCAACCCATCGGTATGGTTTCTTGTACATAATTCAATTTTTATTTCCTTTTATTACTAACATTTTACTTGTGTTTTCAGTACTTGATTTCTAAAAAAAAAAAAAACCCCTGAGCACCTGCTCAAACAGGTGCGAGCACCTGCTCGCAATTGGGACAGAGTACTCCCAAGTCTCTGGAAATGAAACTAGTCGATCCCATAGGCAGACCGGTCGATCCAGAGCATTCAAGGGATCCATCGATCCGAAGGCCGGACCGACCAGTCTCACGCGTGGATCAGAACGCGATAAGCTCCTGGAAACGAGACCGACCGAACCAGTATCGGGACCGGTCGGTCCCGTACCCGAACAAAGCCTAAGTTTCCTTTTTCCCCCTCTTAAAAAAAAAATATATATATATATATATAAACCTAATTTTCTATTTCACTAACCTTCTTCTTCCTTTTCTTTCGCAGAGCCGCAATCTTCCTCCCCCTCCTCTATCCGAAATTCACCTGCTCGTCTCCCTCTTCAACTACATTCCAGCCTCCTGGTAACCTTCTCCACCGCCAGAATCTCTGCTCCGGTCAATCTCTCTCTCTCCGCCGTTTCACACAACCACCGTTCATCACCACCACCGAGTTTTTCTCCTTTCACCGACACTCACCTTCTCCACCGCCAAGCTTCTCTCTTCGCCGTTCTCTCAAGATGCTTCCAAGGATGAGATTTGGTAACAAGGGCAAAGGAAAAGCTTCCCCCTCCACTACTCAGAGACCCGCCACGCACCCTTGGCCTCGCCACGAGAACACTCTGTTCAATCTTGGCACCGATGATCTCCCGAACACCTCACTCACTGTTTGGGACGAAATTGACGCACACCATTACAACCGTCTCTTGGGTTTGAAGCTTGAACCGACTAGTTTCTTGTGTAAGGATACATTGCAACAATTGGGCCTTAAAGATCAAGTGTGTAGCCTTCTTTTCAACGCGCGTTGCATGAGTATTGCTTTGGAAGAGGATGCGCTTTACCCGGATATCGCTAGGCAGTGCCTTGCCACCGCCACGCTCACGTATGCCAACCCGGAGAATCCATCCTTTGATGAGGCTACATTCTTGTTCTTTGCTTGAGGAATGAGATACGAGATCGAGATGAGCAACTTTTGCATCATATACGGTTTTCGCGAGACTGACAAGAAGTTGGAGTGCCCGAGGAGATTCAAAGAGTCCAAAACGTTTTGGAACCTCATAGCTTCAGGAGAATACTCGTGCAACTCCGCAAGCCAAAACCGCATCCGTCATCCCGCTCTCCGTATTGTTGCAAGGATGCTCAGCAATATGCTGTCCGCCCGAGCCGATGGAAACAAGGTCCACCTTGATGAATTGATTCTTTTATTTTTAGGTTGTGGACCAATATTGGGCGATGAGAACACGGAGCAGTTCGAGGATCATCGCTTTAACTTGGGCATCCGTTTTGCCGAGGCGATTTGTGCTGTCAAAAACGCCTCCACTTCGACCGGCAAGGGACCTAGAGTTGAGCGTATTGGAAGCTTGCTCACCTCACTATTCCGCCATCTCAGGGTTGACCTATCAGAAGCTTCTTGCGTCGATGAGCTAGAATGATTGGATTTGAAGCACCTGCTCAACTCTAAGATCATCATCAAGCCGAGCATGTACCAATTCATCGTGGCAAACGGGGAAGCCAATTTCATTGAGCTTCCAAACATGGCCATCACACAGCTCAACACGATGGATGATCTTGCATTTCAGCCGCCTCCGGGGTACCTTGTGCCAAATCCGAGCCGTTCTTCTTCAGCCGCCAGACCGAGCACCTGCTCGCAACCCGACTTCGACGTTGCTGGCCCTTCAATCCCACGCCTGACATATCACACCATGCCTCCCCAAGGTGAGTATGATCTCCCACACATCTCTGATGATGCCGAGGATGCTGAGTACAGGAGATGGATGGTCGAATCCACGAAGAGGAACAACAGCCTCATGAAGGAGAACAACGGCCTAATGAAGAGGATCATGGATGCGCTTTCCAAGGGCTGTTGTCACGCCACTGCAGCAAGGGATGCTCAGCCAGTCACCTCAAGCTCCACTTCGGGTTCGGGTCAGCCATTGGCAAGGAAGAAGCGGAGGACGCGCGGCGAAGGAGGCGATGAAGCTTCCACTCGGTGATATCTCTTTCACCCTTCTATCATCATTGTATTATCCGTTTTATTTATGTTTTTCTTGTGTCACCAATCTCCTAAATTTTCACACCGGAGACGGTGTGATTTAAGTCCGGGGGAGTGGTCTTGCTTTTGAGTTTGTATTTTTATTTTATTTTTGGTTTTATTGAGTCAAAACTTTGTAGGGAATTAGGACTTTATCTTATGATGATATTTAAACTATCTATGTTTAACCTTCTCTCTAGTGACCATTTTTACATAGCATGGGTACAAGGAACAGCTGGGACACTTTGATGCACTATCTTCTAGGTTTCAGATTGAACAAAATTTCCTCTCATTATTGGCACTAGATTAGGGAAACGAACCATATTTAGGACTCCTTATTCTTTTTACCACTCTTGTTGTTCCTGAATAGCTAGCTCATTTTTAGCTCGTACCCTCCTTAACCATTACCTCTTTTCAAACTCCTCGCCTTCTTGTTACTTCATTGTCACATGTGCAGCATATGCGCAAAAAGGCCGGAGAGAGTCGAGTCGACACTGCATCTAAATCACTCTTTCTGAAGATCGAGCACCTGCTCCCATTTTCAAAAGATGATTTTATACTAAGGAAGGAATAGCAATAATGAGCTCCACTTGGGTACGTACAACACTCCTATTTATATTCGTGTTTGAGAGACACATACTTGTAATATATGTCCCTCTTCATCATCATCTCAAAAAAAAAAAAAAAAAAAAAAAAAATCGATGATGAAGAATGGTAAATCTGTAAAATAGAAAAAGTGTCTCTCTACACAGCGAGTATACCCAAGGTGGATGATTAGCCGAATGAGACGTTAGAGAGTTTTGGAGAAGAAAGAGTGGTTTAGAGAATGTGGATATCAACGTACTCATTCTCTCTTGCAATTTTGTGCGATATCCTGCATCCTCTACGAAACATCGGGTAACCCTTAAACACTCTAAACACCTTGAACTCCACCTCCAAATGGCCTTAAACCCTTAGCGCCATCTTCCCTAATAAGGTGCCTTTAGTGAGATCCTCACGCATACTTTGAGTGCGTTGAGTTTGTGTTTGGGAAATGGCTTGGTTGAGAAATGTGTTAAGGTTGTTTGGTAAAGCTTTGCTATTCGTAATTTGGATTATGTGATCTGCAGATTGAAGGTTATTCGGTTCACTGAGGATAAAAGAGTTCTTGCATTTTCAAACCTTTCTCCTTTACTTATTTCTGAATTTGTTTGAGAACAAACCCGAAGAAGATTGGAGTAGATATTGGTTATGCGTCACCAAGTATAATTTGGTATTTTGAACCGGTAACTAGAGTTATATTTACGGCATGTTTTGCCGATTGCCATTTTGATGAAAGCAAATTTCTTGCATTAAGGGGGAATGATTAAAGAAATATATACCATGTTTGGTATATTTAGATCTCCCTATAGAATGGCGAGGTAGAATTTTAGAAAATCATACACTTGCAGATTATGGTAAACCAGTTATCTGATGTGTTCACAAAGATACTAAAAATATGACGAAGCCCTATATCCCTATGCTAATGTTCCATACAAAGAATAATGTTCTTGAAGAACATATTGATGGGAATAGAGTAAATGAACTGAAGGTTCAACTCAAATGCAGGAGACCAATGGGGTCTAAAGCTATAATCTCTTTAAGAATAAGAGATTGAAAGAAAGATAAATATGCGAGGTTGTACTCTTTTTCTCTTATCATGGTTTTTGTCCCATTGGTTTTTTCCATGAAAAGGTTTTTCACGAGGCAGCATAGAATACGCAAAATTCCCAAAAAGAGTGGAGTATATATACGGAATACATCTCATGAAAATGATGTTTCCAGGGGGAGTTATATGATAATAAGCGTGGTTGTACTTTTTTTCCCCTAATGGTTTTTTCCCACTGGATTTTTCCATGATGATGTTTTTATCGAGACAACAAAGAACACGTTAAAGATATACATGTAAAGGGAATGTTATAATCACAATGAGAAAGATCTGTCACTCTTCGAAACATTTTGTGCTACACTGATTTGATGAGGTTGTGACGAGAGAATCAAAACGAATTAATCTATGGAGCATGTGAAGCAACAAGACTTATTCAAAGAAGAGATCGCGCTATTTACACGATATATAAAAATACGATCATCTCTCATTTTGAGGAAGAAACTGTACTTTTTTCTATTATCATGGTTTTTGCTCTTATGAGTTTTTCTATGTGAAAGTTTTTAACGAGTTCTATTTAAAGGGAGAGTATGTGAGAATTAGTGGCCAAGTTTGTTGATGCGGCGAAGCCCTGCTCGTTTTGCTCACTTGTGAGTCCTAGCCGTCGTCGCCGCCTTGAGAGACTTTTTTCCAGATGAACCGTATGGAACTACGTGACGATTTGCATATCCATAGAAAGCCCCGAGTCTCAGCTTTCCAGTATGCCCAAGATCATCCGGATCCATGATCTGTGCTTAGAGTTATGGCGTTTTGTTTGTCGTCTGTCGCGGTCTATCCTAGTTTCGAGCAATCGCAGATTTGACCAAGAACTTGGTAAGAGCCTTCCTGACTCTATTGTTTAACCTAATCATAAATCGGATTGTCATTTGAAGTTGTGAAATGAAAGTTGAGGTTGTTTTCTCAGAGTTGAGTTATGCATTGCAAATCTCTGACCAGTCAGAGCAGAATTGGTGTCGCCGCTTTGTTAAGGATTGGATGAAGCTGAATTTTTGTAAGAAGTTTCATAACCCTTTTATATGAGTCTCAGTAAAATATCTATGTGTTATCTATTATAGTTTGGGAGTTATGTCATCTTTACCTAGACTATTCTGCACAGCGCGCAGATCGGACCAGTCTGGCCTTATGTGGTGTTTGGACAAGCAAATCAATTCGAATCGTGGTGAAACTTTGCAGAGACATTTAGGACTCATAAATCCAACTCTCGGTGGAAGGAAAACCGATTTGAGATTGATAAGCATAAGGAAATATGATGTCAAAGTGGTGGAAACGAATCTGTCTAAAAGAGAAAAAAAAGAGGAAGAGTTGTTCTTCATCATTAGTGTGGCTATGGTGAGGGTGGAATCTGTGTTGCTTTAATATTAGATAACAATAGGTGTTCATATATGCTAAGTCTAAGAATGTATTGTTTTATGGTTGTTGGTCTTATATGCCAATTCTAGGAATGAAATGATTGATGTTTGCTGATTGCTCAGTGTAGTTAATAAGGATTGATTGATGTCGTGGAGATTATGTGATAAAGTTATATGTTAAAGAAAGAATGTTAAAAGATTGAAAATCATTGTTTGAGATTGTAGAATATAGTAAGTTCTGCGGACGATCGCGTACGTAAGCCTGTTGCAGAACTTTGTTTGTTGGAACTAGGGACGATTGCGTATGTAAGCCCGTTGTAGTTCTATAGGCCATAATTTAGGCCAGGCGGGAAGGACAAACCCAAAACGGTAGAAAGAGGTTTGCTTTTTATATTTGTCTAACTTGTTCGATCTTTGTTTGTTTATTTTCTTGTAGTACTTTTGCATTTAACGTTGTCACAAATTCTAAAAATGGTATAAAATTTAACATTTCTAAATAATATACATATATAAATGTCACTGAATTTTGCTCCGTTTATTTCAGTTATTAACAAGGGTGATTGCACTACATAACATGACTTGGACATTTATTACATCAAGTAAATGATTATGGAAATAATACAAAAAAAGCGAATATTTATTTATTTATTAAACATTCCTTTTTGGTTTGACCAACTCATATTAAAAAGACTCAACTCGTATTAAGCGAATACAATTTCTCAACTCGTATTAAAAAGACTCAATAAATATTTTATTTATTTAGTTTCCTTTGTAAAATAAATTTATAATAAATCAAAGATTAAGGTTGTATCCAGTGGCGGATCTATAGCCAAAGGAAGTGGGCACGTGCCCCATACAAATTTTATAAAAATCTTAATTAGGCAATATTAACTCTATTTTATTTTATTAGCATTGACTCTAATTCTTCACTCATATCAATCCCTCTTTCCTTAATTTTGTTTGGAAACGTCTCTATTTAAATCGTTCATTATACTACATATTAGTTCCTTTTTCTATTTTTATTAAAACATGAACTGTATTCCTTTCTTCTTGTAGCTTCCTGATAAATTAAATGGTTTTGTTTCACTTTTCAGTATATATATACTAGGATATATATATCATGTTATATATATATCATGTTAGGTGTGTCGATCGACACCGTGGTGGTGTGTCGATCGACACTGAGTTGTTTTATGCAGATTTGTGTTGCATGTTCTTATTATGGTAATTCGAACGTTGAGAATTGTTGATTAATTGTGTAGCAATTGGCATTGTTATCCTTATTATGTAACCGGTAGACGGGATGACCGTCTCACTGAGTATTTGTGATATTACTCACGCAACTCTTTTTTTTATGTGTTCCAGGTAAAGTTAAAGTGCGATCGTGGAATCATGGTTTGGACGAGAGGATGATTAGGATCTCTAGATTATGTGTTATTGAGTTGCATTTTTGTAGAAACTGGTTTTAGGTTGCTAGAAATGTTGAATTGGTTTATTGATTTACGCTGGTTAGTGTTTGGTAGAATTAGCCATGAGAGTTAGTATTTATGAGAATATTAATTCGGATTAAAAAAAAAAAACTTGGTTGTTTCAAAAGTTTTCTGAATATTTTATAACAAGAGGATGGTCCACGCGTTGCGCGGACTTTGAATTAATTTAATTAAATATGCAAAAATATAAAACAAAAAATATATAAACTATATGTGTATTTGTTTTTGAAATTGTTGTTTTTATATTTTTATTATGAATTATGTGTTTTTATTAAGTAATTTGAAACTTCCAAAATTACAAGTAATTAAAGAAGTTATAGAATCATATTTTTCTAACAATGTATATGGGGGCAGCATGTAAATGAAAATGGTAAGATCATATTGTGGATATTTGAATTAATTGATTTCAACATATTTACATAGAATCATGTTATAGTTAGATTTTTATTGTATATAGCACTAAATATTTCAATTTCAATATTCCATAAGACCGGCTTAAAATTATTAACAAAACTAAGTACATCCATGATTTCGTCTTATTATAATAATTTTTTAATGGATTAGTTTCATTTAAAAGAAAGAGAGAAAAAATTGAATATTAATGATCTATGATTCCAATTTGGAAAGTCTATGAGGTCACAATATATTTTTCATTGTATGCGGTTTTGGATGTGAATTATGTATACAAAAATTAAAGTATTCAGATTGATAACGCTAAAAAATTATGACTATTTCTATCATGGGATATTGAAGTTCTGAGTTACAAAGTCATGACATGTAAACTATTATCCCTATCAACAAAAGTAAGAATTTTAACGAATAAACTAAACTGTCTCTCCTTTAACATTTTATTGAACAGTAGATTCCACAAAGTCGCCCACTACTGCTACGCACCTCCTTCGACACATTCATGACTTTCTCTGAATTCCAATGAAATGGTCGATTGAGAGCCACCCTCAGTGTGAACATGAGCAAATTTGGTCGAGAACATTATTCTTTGTCACTGGTTGAAAGAGATGGAACACATGCCAATAGAAAATTCGAATCAAAATGCTACCTTTGGACCGCTTGAAGTTGCCACAGCTTTAGCCTCAGTCATCACGACTTTGAAGAAGCTATAACAGAAATGTAGACACCAATAGATGGTTATTTAGAGAAGATAACAACTTAATTGGAATGAGAGTGTGTGTGAGAGAGATAGGCGTTCAACGCTTGTGTTACCTTTTCCATTGATGATTTGTGGTTATGATGTGTGTCGTTGTAGTTTACAAAATCGGAGCATGATATTATTTCAGAAACTGAATGAGAGGTAAAACTTTAATTGTTTGCAGAGATAAAACCCTAAATTTCCAAGCCAAGAATTTAATGTTGTTCTATACGCATATTTTGTAACATATATGTAGAACCAAATTTTAACAAAAACCTTCCATATATAATATAAAAAGATAGTATATAATGAAGATAAAAATAAAGCATTGAAACTTTCCATTGATAAAAACATTACGCGTGTATGAAGGTATTCAACTCGTTACACGAGTTGAGTTTATATAAAGTACTATTCCCTCCGTTTTATATTAAGTGTCGTTTTCATAAAATGTATCTGATTAGTATTTGGATGTATTTAACTCAAAAACACATCCAGATACATGTCAGATACATTTTATCAAAACGACACTTAATATGAAACGGAGGGAGTACAAGCTACTTTGGGAAGAAGAAATTAACTGTTTAATTCACATTTTGACTCGTTTAATGACTTAATGATGGTCGTTTTAGCATTTATGGTTGATTTTATTATTTAATTATTAATAACGTTTTGTGTATAATAAATCATTAATCACAATCATTGTTAAGGTAGTGGTGTGACACCCCGGTTTCAGTGCATATATATGTTGTATATGCGGTATATGCAGAGAGTTTTAGAAGAATTTATTTGGCTACCTATATCACCAAAGCGCACTTATCTTTTCGGCAAAAGGTCTTGAGAGAACTCTAGAGTTAAGCGTGTTTGAGCTGGAGTAGTTTCAGGATGGGTTAACTACTGGGAAGTCATTTCCAGTACCGTGTGAGTGAGGTCAATACACGGGAAAAGATCTCATGGTGATTTGCAGGATCAGTAAACATGACTTTTGAGCCTCCCGGACTAACGCACAGACCGTCGGGGAGTATGGGCCCCCGGGCCGAGAGTGGACGTGGAGCCCATGGATAGGCGGTCGGGCATTACAAGTGGTATCAGAGCGAGCTTTGACAATAGTGTGAGTCAGTTTGTCGGGGTAACGATCTTGGTATGCGCAACAAGGACGTTGTGATCTGTTAGTGCGAGTGATTATGATACCCCGGTTTTAAGGCATATATGGTATATGCGGTATATGCTGAGATTCTTAAAAGAATTGATTTGGCACTCAGGAAAAGATCTCATGGTGATTTGCAGGATCAGTAAACATGACTTTTGAGCCTCCCGGACTAACGCACAGACCGTCGGGGAGTATGGGCCCCCGGGCTGAGAGTGGACGTGGAGCCCATGGATAGGCGGTCGGGCATTACAAGTGGTATCAGAGCGAGCTTTGACAACAGTGTGAGTCAGTTTGTCGGGGTAACGATCTTGGTATGCGCAACAAGGACGTTGTGATCTGTTAGTGCGAGAGATTGTGATACCCTGGTTTTAAGGCATATATGGTATATGCGGTATATGCTGAGATTCTTAAAAGAATTGATTTGGCTACGTATATCACCAAAGTGCACTTATCTTTTCGGTCACAGGTCTTGAGAGAATTTCAGAGTTAAGCGTGCTTGAGCTAGAGTAGTTTCTTTTCCTTAGATACCATTAATTTTTAAAAAGTCCATAGATACTACTTTTTCCAAAAATACCACAAAATTAAAATTAGTTTTAAATGATCAAAACTAAACCCTAAACTCTAAACTAAGGATGTTGTTGTGGGTTCCACCTATGTGGTTAATTATATTCACCAGAGAGAGTTCCACCTATGTGGTTAATTATTTTTATTTTTCTTTGTCATTGAGCAAATAAACCCTATTTGCTTCTACATCAATACCAAATCCACAAGAACTAAACATAAACATATAGACATTTGCCTAGAACAAGATCAAGCTTCTTCCCTTAACCCATCACCCTAAATAAGACGATAATAAGAAGCTTGATTTTGAATTTACCCAAGCGCGGTTAATAGAGGAGGCTATGGTGACTCAAGAGAGATGCATTTTCGAACTTCTGCAAATGCAAATCATCCTTTAGAGAAAATTCCACAAATCATCCTTTATAGAAATTTCCAAGGCTCTTAGCATGTGGGAGGCTGAATTCGTTTCTGCTAGTTTTTTCCTTTTCTTACTATCTCCCTTGATGATTAAGGTACCTTCTTCAGTTAGAGTCTCAATCTCAACTGAACACACGAATCCCTTCACAGGATCTTGTGACACGACACTGAAACGAGTTAAACACAACGGTAACAAGATGATCCAAGTTAGTACAGCGTATTCGTGCTTATTCAGGTTAACAAAGTAAAAACAGCCAAAGTCACATATAACTCTAAGTGGAGTGTATGCTTTAAGAAAATGTAGAACAAAGATATATATACTGTAAATCGGTTTCGGCCACTTCCTCTTATTGCAAATCTTAATCAACTTGTCTTTTGCATGTTCAATTTCAACAACAGTTTCCTCTTCAACTGCGGTATTCTCAATAGGGCAATTCTCATAGATACCACTTTTTAAAGTTTCTTTTCCTTAGATACTATTAATTTTTAAAAAGTCCATAGATACCACTTTTTCCAAAAATACCACAAAATTAAAATTAGTTTTAAATGAATCGAAACTCTCTGTACTCTTGACGGTCACCAATGACAGTCTGAACTTTGAGCTGAGAAAAAAGTTTGATATTAAACTGAAACCTTACCATGAACTCCAAAAAACTTATAATCAACTCAAAAATCTTAACATATACTTTAAAAAACCATATAATCATGATTAAAAGCATACCACTTCCTTTAAAAACCTTATAATCAAGTTTAAAACCATACAATACGTTATAATTTATCATATGATATAAAAATCCTTATAATTTTGTTTAAAAAACGTATAATGTAAATTAGTATAAAATTATACCTGGGGGTCATTTGCAATGTTCACTAATTGTTGAAGTCTTTGGTATCTTGTCTCTTTCCACTATAGAATCAGTGGTCGACGATGAAGATCTTCTCTTCTACCAAACTCTCTTCCGAGAAATTCGATCGAAGTTAAAACCCAGAGCTGAAATGCAAACACAAACCCTCGAAGAGTGCTGTTGAAGGACAGTCTTAAGTGTCGTATCTTTCAAACTACCCAACAGAGATTAGTAGGCCAAAGTTCCCCAGTTAAAGCTGCAAAACATGTCGAAAGACCCTGCTTTTTGCATTTCAATGTTTGTCAGCTTTGTATTAGGATTAATTGCTAGCACTGTGCCCTGCACTATGATGAAAGTACATGCATGAAAAAAACAGTATTATAGTTATCTTTAAACAGGATTATAAGGTTCTAAAACAGAGTTATAATGAGGATTTAAAACAAACCTAGCCGAAGTTTATGATCATCAGTCAACACATCTTTGTTATTTTCCAAATACTTCAGCAAACCTTGCAAATTGATTTGCTTCTTCTCCATCCAAGCATCGATTAGCATGTCGTCCATCTTGTTTGCTCTTTTGTCTTCATTGGGCAGTTATCAGCAAGAACTCCCTAAGCGAGAACCGCATTGGTTGTTGTGCAACAACGAACCACAGCTCATCTTCATTCCTTGTTACCAACCTTCGTCCCATCATAAAAGTGACAATGTTTCCAGAGAAGAGGGCTTTATCTTGCAATAAAAACTGAATGATCGGCCAGAAGGGTGTCTTTCGTAGAATTTTAAAGCAATTATCTCCCATTGCTGCCTTTACCCTATTTATAGAATGTTTTTTAAAACAATGGAGATTTATTGCTACGTCGATATCTTCTTTATTCTCCACCTTTTGAGGCAAAATCAATTTATCTGTAGACATTTTGTGTAAATCTGCAAAACAAATCAAAACAACTAGTCAATACAGAGATCCAAAATACTGTTAAGTAATTCTTATAATGTTATTTAAAAAACCTCATAACCTTCTCTAATTTTTGATAAACCATATGGGAAAAATTCAAGCTTAAGTCGAGGCAACTAACCAGCTGGATAAAAAACGAATGAGACCAATAGCAAGATTTCAGAACACAGTCCATAGATGTTATAACTTAAAAGGGCAACGCCTAATCCCGACTGCATTGAGAAATAGATATTACCTTAGATAGGTGATCCATGTCTGCGTGTCTGGATTCCCAAATTCGGGTTGAAGGATTGCACCAGCGACTAGAGCCAATTGGAAAACCGTATTCACCTGTACCTAACAAATGTTCTTTTAGCCAACCAAATAATGTTTTGTGTGTGTGTGTGTGTTTTTGAATCCAAGATGAGCATATGTTGTAAACTAAGAGAACATTACCTTGCTAATGAACAATGGTTTTACTTTCTGAGGGTTTGCACCATCGAGGTTGAAGAAATCATTCCAATTTTTCCACTGAAAGAAACAAAGGCCAAACATGATTTCCATCAGTAATCTCAGCTTGCGTTCTTGTTAAAACCATATGGTCGAGCGGAAAAAAATGTAGAGACTCAAGAGAAACTGGTTGAGTGTTCTAGTTCAAAGTTGTGGAGCTTTACCTTCCAGTCTAAGTTTACTGCACCACCGACGAGGGCAATATCCCGGAACACCACAATTGCAACCAGCCCAGCTTCAAAGCAAAAATGTCACATGAAACTTAAGACAATGTTGTAACCAAGGTGACTAACTAGTTTATCAACTTAGTGTGGTTTCCTCTTGGTATAAAAACCTAAGTTGCAACCTTCCAAGGAGGTTTGTTTTTGAAGCTATGTGAGATCAAAAGGCTGAAACTAAAAAATTAGAAACTAGGAAAACCTGATTGCAACGGTGATAGCATTATTCAACCAGGGAATAGAAGAGATGGGAAAAAAAGAGTACTCACGATGTAGGAGATCTTGCTGTACCATTGCCAATGCAACACACCCAATAAGAACCTGGAATTGAAAACAAATAATCAAAAAAGTTGAAGAAGTCAAATTGTAACTTATCTTAAACCCTTAACACAATCAAAGAAGATCCACGATGAGCATAAAGATCAAAGGATTTTAGGTACCTTGTCTGCAAGAGGATCAAGGTATGAACCAACCACAGAATCAATCCTCATTCTCCTAGCCATGTAACCATCTAACTACAAGATCAACGGACTAAAACAAGTAAGATTCAGTGTTCTTCTTCCCAGTACTACAAATAAAATATCACAGAGAAAATGAATACCCAATCACTAGCTCCAGAAGAGATGGAAAAAAAAAAGAGTACTCACGATGTAGGAGATCTTGCTGCACCATTGCCAACGCAACACACCCAATAAGAACCTAAAACGAAAAACGAATAATAATCAAGAAAGCCGAGGTCAAGCAGAAACTTGAAACTTATCTTAAACACTAAACAGCCAGAGAAAACATAAGCGATCAAAAGATTTTACCTTGTCTGCAAGAGGATCAAGGTATGAGCCAACGACAGAATCAATCTTCATCCTCCTAGCCATGTAACCATCTAACTACAAAAACCAAGGATCTAAACCAAGTAAGATTCAAAAACAAATGTTCTTCTTCCCAAAACACTATCCAAAAATTCACAAAGAACAATGAATACCCAATCACTAGCTCCAGTAACAGCCAACCCAATGAAAGCACAAGTATACATTTCATTCGAAATCATCCTGCAATAGAAGAAGAACAATCAAAGCTCACATGCTTCATTCTCTAATATATACATAAAATCAACGTTGTTATGGTTATTGGGTACGGATTGGTTACATTACGTACCGTGTGGTGGACTAGCACAACAGGTTTCTTGATTTCTCCCTATAAATCTCATTTGAACTGATAAAGAATTTCTTACCTTCAATTTGACTCCTTTCCAAAACAAAATTATGAGAGATACTTTTTTGGCCATTTTGTATTTATCTTCTTCATTGATTCCAACTCTTTGTTTCAAGACAATGCAACAACATCTGGCTTATTGAAAACTACATTATGTTTTTGGAAATGAAGCTAGTGAATACAAAGAAGAATGTAGATAGGTTATAAGGATTCGACTGGTTTTTATGCAAATGTGTTTTCGATGAGAAAATTGCGATCTATGTGGGTCCAAAGCCTAGCTCTATGTCCAAAGGGTCCGAAAGTTGAACATCACGCCTCTCTTGCCAATCCCTAATGATCCAAATTCGTGATTGATTTGGGCTCATTCATGTGTAAACCGAATAGCTAGGCATCTCTTGTTACATGTGTCTTAACGCGTTGTTGGTTTCGAGTGTCATAATCCGGATGCAAATGATGTAGTGTTAGTTCATTCAGACAAATAACCAAACATTGGAAATCTGGAATGATATATAAAAATGTATTTTTTTCAAGATTTTCTTACAAACTAGCAAGATTGCATCCAAATATACGCGCGCGACATATAGATGTAAAAAATCACTTTTACAAATGAATATCTACATGATGAATTTAGATGTTTCGCCTAGATGCTGAATATTGATGCAACAATCCAATATAGAATCATAACTAACTAGCCAGCCAAAAGTCTTACCGGAATTAAAGTTAACTCGTGACAAAAGGGATTAAACTTTGTCTTGCCCATTTATTTACACCAAATTAACATCAATTTTGTTTTTCTAGATTGTCAGCCCTTAGTTCATTAACTACTAATGTTACATTATTCAAGTTCGAAATCCTTGTTATTAGCTACTAATGGTAGAATTTGACTCAATGAACACTAGGTGATTATCCGCGCGTATGCGCGGATTTCAATTGTATAATATTTTGTTAAATTCTATTATTATATAACTTGATACGTTTTTTTATCTTTTAGTGGTATTATTTATAAATTATCATAGAATATGTAATTTCTTGTTATTTTAATTTGATACATTTTTTATATTATTATATTTGTTTCCGATATTTATCATATATAAACATTTGCTAAATAATTGGTTTTGAAAATTCAAGTGTTTTCTCGATTTGATATGTTTTTTCACTTTTGTATTGAGGCTAGATATTTACTCCATGAACAGATACTCTCTTTTTCACTGGGAATAAAATTACAAAACACATGAGTCCAAATTACATAAAGTTAGTGGATGAAAAGATATCTCAAATTGTATAATCGGCATAAAACACAATATTCCCGCAAAGAAAAACTTTAAGGGAAAATTGGCTTGTATATCCTAATCTTAGATATAAATTTGAAATCTATACCAAATTTGTTACACTTTGAAAAATACCCTATTTTAAGAGTTGAAATAATGATTCTCTCCTTACTTAACAAAATTAATTTAGAAAAAAATGAATTGATTTTCTTAATTTTTATTTATTTAAAACTAATATATTATCAATCTACTAATCTAATAAAAAAAATTCTTGATAAAACGTTTTTTCTTTATAAAATATCTACAAACCCTAAAACCATTATCTCCAACTCCATCACCATCACCGCAAACTCCACGACGCCTACTCAAGCCGTGAACTCCACCATCTCAAACTCAATTGTCGTCGAAACCATAGTAATACAATAGAGGTGACACAACAACACAAGTATTTTTGTTTCAAATGTATTTTTTTTTTGTTTTGGTAAAAAGTATTATATCTCTTGATTAAGGTTGTAAAGATAACTCGGCGGCGCAGAAGGAAGAAGATACAACGCACTAAGGTTTCAATTTATTTTGTAAAAATTCTAGATAAAAATTACTTTAAATTATAATATATTAATTTAAATAAAATTACCAATTGCTTTTTTAATGAAATAAAATTAGGAATTGATTTTAATTAACTTTACCATTTACAATTTAATTTATTTACATAATAGTATGTCAAGTCGATGAACATCAAAAATAAGTCAATGGTTAAATAAGTCGACAAAGTAAAAATTCAATCAACCAAAATATAAATCGATGAAAAAAAATTTTAAGTCGACGAATTATAAAAAATAAGTCAGTGGTTTAAATAAGTCGATAATTTAAAATATCAAGCAAATGAAATATAAGTCAACAGGTTAAAATAAGTCGATGAAACTAAAAATTAAGTCGACAAAACTAGAAATTAAGTCAATGGTTAAATAAGTAGACAAAGTAAAAATCAAGCAAACGATAATATAAGTCAACAGTTTAAAATAAGTCGATGAAGCTGAATATTAAGTCGACAAAAATAAAAAATAAGTCAATGGTTAAACAAGTCGACAAAGTAAAAAATCAATCAATCGAAATATAAGTCAACAGTTTAAAATATGTCGACGAAACTGAATATTAAGTCGACAGACATAAAAAAAATAAATCAACTGTATAAATAAATCAACAAAGTAAAAAATCAACCAACTAAAATATAAGTCAACTGTCTAAAATAAGTCAATCTTATTTTTATTTTAATAAAGAATTTAGCTTTTATATATTAATTTAGTACCAAAATATTTTTAAAAATAAAAAGTAAATACATAACTAAATTTCTTATTTAAATTTAATAATTTTAAATGATTCTTAAGTGATTTAGCATGGTAAATATGTATAGGGGTATTTACGTACTTTTATGTAACAAAAGATGATGAATCCGTGTTAACCGCAAAACCCATTGCATCTGTCTTGAGCTCCTTGGAACGTAATGTGATTAGGTTTTGTTCTTCACGCATCACCCTAGAGTAGACAATATTCATATCAGGCAAGGGGTCTTCATCAGTTATCCGAGATCGTATGGAAGCAAATCTTGAGTCATCAAGACCAAAAAGAAACTTGTGTACACGAGCATCTTCCCGATCTTTCTCTATCTCAATAGCAGCTTCACATGAACACGGTCTCGAGATCTTGATATTTTGTAGTTCTTCCCACAACTTGGTGAGACGACCGTAGTAGTCCAGCACAGATTTCCCATCTTGTCGACAATTTGTAATTGCGTCCTGAAGTTGATGAACCCGTGCTCCATTCCGGACAGAAAAACGAAACCGAAGTGTTTCCCACAGTTTGTGAGCTTCTGGTACAAACGTAACAGTAGATCGTACCTTAGAGTCAATAGAGGTCCGAATCCATCCTACAATCATGGAGTTTGCAGCTAACCAACGTGCGAGATCTGGATTCTCAGTTGGTTTTGGAATGGATCCATCAAGAAAACCAATCTTTTGTTTTGCTTGTAGTGAATTCCATAATTCGGTGGACCACTCTGAGTAATTGTCACCGGTAAGCAAAACAGGTGTGATTAGCGCTCCGGGATTATCAGACGGGTTCAAGTAGTAGTGCAAGGGATCAGTTGATGGAGGGTGAGGATTGGTGACCACCGGAAGATCAGTAGCAGGTGAATCACCGATCAGAGGAATTCCCAATGGGTTCGAAGTAGAAGAATCATCTCCTGGCATGATTGATTATATAGTAGTAGAAGTAGACGTAAAAAATAATTAGGAGAAGTACAACACGTAACTTGTGTTAGAAGAAAAGACCAAAGTAGAAGAAGAACAACTTCTAGTCGTAATCAAAGAAAAAATTTAGAATTACATCTTTTGCTCTGATACCATAAAATAGTTTAAAGAAGCTTGATTGTATTGAACATAATAGCGAAGTATTTATACAAGAGATTAAAACCCTAAGCATGAAGAGATTATGATAAACTAAATAGAGATAAACTAGGAATTAGATACATCATTATCCTAATAGGAGTTATATTTATCTCAATATAAAAAGGTATATTTTTCCAACTTTACAAAATTAAGTATACTTTTCAAATTTCCATTAAAATTTAGGGTATTTATCAAAATCCCCCCCAAACTTTAAACCAGGGAAATTAATCAGCTTTGAACAAAAGTTTATTTCGTCATCAGCCTAACTATCGTAGATGTTGATGGAATTATGGAAAAAGTGTTTCCTAATCCTAACTGTCCTTCGCTCAATCCCCAATCTGAAACCTATCAAATATTTTGAAAATTTTCGCATAAATATAAAAGAGAGATCAATCTCTATGTCAATGTTAACTAGGTGGTTCGCTACAAGAAGAAAAAACGCAAGTCTAATGACCACAACCCTTACTAGTGGGGTGGAGAAGCCTCTGCAGGTATATCCTAATCCCTGGTAGATTTATTTTATTCTGTGGTAGATTTATTTTTCAGCACGTGGTAGATTTATTTTATGTTTTATGGTAGATTTATTTAACTATGTGGTAGATTTATTTCCTAAGCAGACTAGGGTCGAAGATGCTAAGCTATGGACTGCCCAAGAAGTAAATGAGAATGAGATACAAGTTACATACGGGTCATCATTGCATGTTGTCAATTTGACGGCTAAGAAGTGTACTTGCAACAAGTTTGACTTGGATAAAATACCTTGTGTCCATGCCATTGCAGCAGCCGAAAATTCGAAGAAGTCACGGATCTCCCTTGCTCATCCATACTTTTCTCAGAGGTACTTGTACAACACTTACTCCCAAAGTGTAATGCCAAGAAATGTTGCGTTGCCCGTGCCAGAAGATGTGGCCTCAAAAGTTTGTAATCCGCCTATGGTTCGTGAACCACCAGGTAGACCAAAACGGGCACGGATAAAAGGTGCATTCAAAACTGCTATGGAGCGGAAGAGGCCTAGAAATGAAAGTGTGTGTGGTAATTGTCACCAACGCGGCCATAATCGGAGGACTTTCAAAGCTTAAATCATTTATATGTATGTGTGTAGTACAATGTCTTGTTAAAAACGAGCTATGTTGATCTGTAGTGGTGGTAGACTTGTTGATCTATTGTGGTAGACTTAATAGTCTGTAGTGGTGGTAGACTTCTTGATATGTTGTGGTAGACTTATTTATATATTGTGGTAGACTTAATATTATGTAGTAGTGGTAGACTTGTTTATATGTTGTGGTAGACTTATTGATATGTTGTGGTAGACTTATTGTGGTACACTTGTGACATGTCTTCTTGGATTTGTAATTATTTTGTTCAGTGTGATAAAAAATAGATGTGTTACAATGGAACCAAAGGCGAAAATATGGCTCGAGCTGTAGAAAATGATACACAAAAGTCCACTGACTCTGACACGCTAATTGTGATCCACACACCGTAGTTTCAAGTAGTTTTGGTTCATTGTCTTTTTATCTTATCTTGTTGTGTATACAAATTTGCTTTGCTTCTTAGTGCTTATTGATATTCAGGAATGTCGCACACACTCAAATTGTACACAAAACATTCAGGAATGTCGCAATGTTTCAAGTCTGACACTTTGCAGCAACATTCATTACATAAAATGAATAGCTTCGGGAATTTACGCTCTCTCTAATCCAGTTCGTGATGCAAGAGATGGCAGATAAGTCACTTTGTTTCTCCAAGGTCAGTGGTTTATCACTCATTTTCAGTCAAAACCTTACCAGCAGATCGTAAGAACAAAAAAAAAGACGAAAAGCCTCTATTTCTGTAACAATAGTTCATAGGCTTCTTGTTAACCACTCCTACGTCTGCATATTCCGGAAAATAGAGAGAGCTTCACATTCAGTAAAGACCTGGTGAAGCTTTTTTTGGGTATGTGGGAGAAGTTTCTAAATGTCTGAAACTATGATCTCTTAATCATAGAGATAGGTCGCTTCTTCATGTATTGTAAATTCTTAAGATGCAGTTGAAGCCATAGTGGTCGAAGCAACTAACCAGCTGGATACAAAACGAATATGACCAATAACAAGATTTCAGAATATGACCCATTTATGTTATAACTTGAGGGCAGCGCTTAATCCCCACTGCAGAAAGAACGAGCTGTTACCTTAGATAAGTGATCCATGTCTGCGTATCTGGATTCCCAAAATTCGGTTTGAAGGATCCCGCCAGCCTCTAGTGCCATTTGGAAAACCGTATTCACCTACCTGTACATAACCTTGTTCTTTCAGCCAACTAAATATGCATACCAAAAGATGTTTTCTTCTTTTCTTTGGAGCCAAGATGAGCACAAAGTTTCAACTGAGAAAGTCACAACCTTGCTTACAAACAATGGTTTTACTTTCTGAGGGATTGAACCATCTGAGGTCGAAACAAGGCCAAATAGTATTTCCATCAAAAAAATTCAAGCTTATGTTCTTGTTAAACCATATGGGAAAAATTCAAGCTTAAGTCGAGGCAACTAACCAGCTGGATACAAAACGAATGAGACCAATAGCAAGATTTCAGAACACAGTCCATAGATGTTATAACTTAAAAGGGCAACGCCTAATCCCGACTGCATTGAGAAATAGATATTACCTTAGATAGGTGATCCATGTCTGCGTGTCTGGATTCCCAAATTAGGGTTGAAGGATTGCACCAGCGACTAGAGCCAATTGGAAAACCGTATTCACCTGTACCTAACAAATGTTCTTTTAGCCAACCAAATAATGTTTTGTGTGTGTGTGTGTGTTTTTGAATCCAAGATGAGCGTATGTTGTAAACTAAGAGAACATTACCTTGCTAATGAACAATGGTTTTACTTTCTGAGGTGAATATTCCTAGGAGATGGTCGATTGAGAGCCACCCTCAGTGTGAACATGAGCAAATTTGGTCGAGAACATTATTCTTTGTCACTGGTTGAAAGAGATGGAACACATGCCAATAGAAAATTCGAATCAAAATGCTACCTTTGGACCGCTTGAAGTTGCCACAGCTTTAGCCTCAGTCATCACGACTTTGAAGAAGCTATAACAGAAATGTAGACACCAATAGATGGTTATTTAGAGAAGATAACAACTTAATGGGAATGAGAGTGTGTGTAGAGAGATAGGCGTTCAACGCTTGTGTTACCTTTTCCATTGATGATTTGTGGTTATGATGTGTGTCGTTGTAGTTTACAAAATCGGAGCATGATATTATTTCAGAAACTGAATGAGAGGTAAAACTTTAATTGTTTGCAGAGATAAAACCCTAAATTTCCAAGCCAAGAATTTAATGTTGTTCTATACGCATATTTTGTAACATATATGTAGAACCAAATTTTAACAAAAACCTTCCATATATAATATAAAAAGATAGTATATAATGAAGATAAAAATAAAGCATTGAAACTTTCCATTGATAAAAACATTACGCGTGTATGAAGGTATTCAACTCGTTACACGAGTTGAGTTTATATAAAGTACTATTCCCTCCGTTTTATATTAAGTGTCGTTTTCATAAAATGTATCTGATTAGTATTTGGATGTATTTAACTCAAAAACACATCCAGATACATTTCAGATACATTTTATCAAAACGACACTTAATATGAAACGGAGGGAGTACAAGCTACTTTGGGAAGAAGAAAGTAACTGTTTAATTCACATTTTGACTCGTTTAATGACTTAATGATGGTCGTTTTAGCATTTATGGTTGATTTTATTATTTAATTATTAATAACATTTTGTGTATAATAAATCATTAATCACAATCATTGTTAAGGTAGTGGTGTGACACCACGGTTTCAGGGCATATATATGTTGTATATGCGGTATATGCGGAGAGGCTTAGAAGAATTTATTTGGCTACCTATATCACCTAAGCGCACTTATCTTTTCGGTAAAAGGTCTTGAGAGAACTCTAGAGTTAAGCGTGTTTGAGCTGGAGTAGTTTCAGGATGGGTTAACTACTGGGAAGACATTTCCAGTACCGTGTGAGTGAGGTCAATACACGGGAAAATATCTCATGGTGATTTGCAGGATCAGTAAACATGACTTTTGAGCCTCCCGGACTAACGCACAGACCGTCGGGGAGTATGGGCCCACGGGCCGAGAGTGGACGTGGAGCCCATGGATAGGCGGTCGGGCATTACAAGTGGTATCAGAGCGAGCTTTGACAACAGTGTGAGTCAGTTTGTCGGGGTAACGATCTTGGTATGCGCAACAAGGACGTTGCGATCTGTTAGTGCGGGTGATTGTGATACCCCGATTTTAAGGCATATATGGTATATGCAGTATATGCGGAGATTCTTAAAAGAATTGATTTGGCTACGTATATCACCAAAGTGCACTTATCTTTTCGGTCACAGGTCTTGAGAGAACTTCAGAGTTAAGCGTGCTTGAGCTGGAGTAGTTTCAGGATGGGTGAGCTCCTAGGAAGTCATTTACAGTATCGTGTGAGTGAGGTCAAAACACGAGGAAAGATCGCTTGGTGATTTGTAGGGTAAGTAAACATGACTTCCGAGCTTCCCGGACTAACGCACCAACTGTCGGACAGGGTAGGCTCACGGGCCTGAGAGTGGACGGGGGTCCACAGGAAGGACGGTCGGGCCGTTACAAGTGATATGAGTGATAATTGAACTGTTTTAGTCAGAAACCGAAAGATGTGTTTAAAAAATATTGTATTAAATTATTTTTTTTAAAAGTCACATAGCAGCCAAAGAGAAGACACGTGTCATCTTTTCAAAGATAGTTGGTTTTTGACAATCTTAACGTATTATATAGATAGCATCTTTTGTGCTCTAGTAGCCAAAATAAAATAAAAACCAATTAATGCACAAAAGAAGCTATTATAAAATATTCAGTAGACTTTCTTGGATTATATTAAAAGACCACAAATGGTTGTTCATTGTTTGTTCTAGTATATTTTTAATTTTTTCAAGCCAAAACTGGATGTTTAATAATAAAAATATAACCGGTTTTATCAGACCGGCTCCAAACCGATTCCCGAAATTCTTTGGGTTGTACTTCGTATTTTAGTTTAGTTTAGCTTCTTCTAGCAAAACTTCATTGGGGATGGTTATGTACTAATTGTGAGTGCATTTGTCACTGGTTTTAAAACTCGTCATAAAGATGACAAAGTATCTCAATGCATTGTGAAGAGGTGAGAAGAGTCGTTTGTGGTAACACATGAAGCTGAAACAGCATCAGTGTTCTCTGTGATACATAGAAGAATGCAACATGATTATTCAAGGAGATGGTGAAGACACAATTATTTGTATGAGCCTTAGCACGAAAAATACAAGAGAAAAAAGAGAGAGCCATATGGGCTGGATTTGATGAGAAAAGAGTGATGGGCTTCTACAGGCCCAATTGGTTAAAGCAGAACTGTCTGTCTTGAACAGTGTTGCGACATGACTGGAGCAGACTTACTTTATCTGTATTAGCACGCCACAGAAAGTCAACTTGTTAAAAAAAAAGATATAGGCTTTTATCCAAGAGTCAAAAAGAAGAGAAATACTTTATCAAAGAGCCAAGAAGAAGAGTTGCTGCTGTCTGAGATCAACAGTGTAAAGGCGTGACTATAGCGCACATAGTTGCTTTCTGTGTCACAAGACAGAGGCATGGGCAAGAAGAGGAGAAGTAATTTATCCACAAGGCAAAGAGATTAGGTTTCGAGGAAAGCTCATATAAAAGATGAGGTTCAGCTGAAGAAAACCATTGACACTTCCTAAACCTAAAAAGAGAGATTCACACAATTTTAAGTGTGTGAGATGAAGTTGTCCCACCAGGCAGATTGTAGAATCTGATGGTGTATTGCTGTTGCAGAACTACACTTGCTGAAGTGGTAGTTTCTATTTATTGTGGCACACAGTGTGTGCGTTGCTGGAACACCGGAGAAGACGGAGAAGTCGGAGATCGGTGGTTCGTGTTGCAGAACAGTCGTGTCTGTGTTGCACTAGTGAGTGCGTTGGAGTATCACCGGAGAAGACGATGACTGAAGTTGTGACGCACAAGTTTTTTTTTTTTAATTAACTTCATAATAATATTCAACGATAATCGTTCACACCACAACCACACAAAAAGCCATACAAACATCCAGATAATAGCGTCAATATTAAATCCGGGAATACACAAAATAAGTCTAGCAACCTAACACCGGGTTCACTAGATTAGACTATACACACAAAATCCTATCATCCCCTCCTCTGGCCCTGATTCCGCGATCACGCTTTTTCTTTACCTGCAACACAATTGGGAAAAACGAGTTGCGTAAGTATTTAACAAATACTTAATGAGACGGTCGTCCCATCTACATGCCAATTACTTGAATAAAGAAACACATGAAATACCAGGGTTATCAAACAATGCACCGAGCAAGCAAACACGAAAACAGAAAAACCGGACAGCAGGTCCAGTGTCGATCGACAGGAACCACGTCTGTCGATCGACAGCCCAAACAACCCTGTGTCGATCGACAGGAAGCAATCCTGTCGATCGACAAGGAACCTGCTGCCCACAGAGATTGGCTTATCCTCTCATGGCCAAATCTCCCCAATCCGAACAATCACCTGCGAATCCAACAACCACAATCCACCAAAACACACAACAAACAAACATATAACATCTATTCCATCATTCAAGAGCCTATGGTCGCGAACTCACCTTAGATCTGAAGAAAAGAAAGAAACCACGAAGAACACGAGCTTCAATCTCCGATTTCCCGCACGAATCCAACACCCCAAGCTCCCCCCACAAAAGCACACAATCTAGGATTGAGATCTAAGGAGAATCCACAAGAATTTCCTTTTAAAACTTCTCAAAATCCTTTAAATCTCCATTTTCTCTCTTTTTCTCACTTTTTCTTCTCTTTTCTTCCTTTTTCCTCGGCCACCAAAACTAAGGGAGCCTTTTATATGAAACCCTAGGTTTCCCAAACCTAGATCTGATTTTAACCCGTGTCGATCGACAGACACAACTCGTGTCGATCGACACGGCACTCTCTGCCCCAACCTTCGAGAAGAGATGGCCTCGTGTCGATCGACAGACACACCGTGTCGATCGACACGACACCCCCTGTCCAAAGTCTCGAGGAAAACGACCCGGTGTCGATCGACAGACACGCACAGTGTCGATCGACGCTCACCAAAAATCACATTTTTAGTTCACGGGCGTTACAGAAGTCGGTGGCTCGTGTTGCAGAACTGAAGTGTCTGTGTTGCACTAGTGAGTGCGTTGGAGTATCACCAGTAAAGACCTAGGAAAAGGTTCAAGGACTGCGTCTGTGGTACACCAGTGAAGACCCGGAAAAGGGTTCAAGGACTGTGGTACTGAGCAGAACAACATTCGTTGAGCTGTTGTGTCAGTGACTCATTGTAAGTCTGGAAAGGTGCATATAGTATACTTTGTGTATATGATTTCTTTTCTAGTTAATGAGAATCTGAACGAGGTCCCGGGGATGTAGGAAACGAACCCCATTAACAAATGTCTCTGTCTCACTTCTCTCTCTGTGTTGTTGCATCACTTTGGTCTTAAATATGCTGATGCATCACTCTGCAATTAATATGTTGCATTACCTCTCACCCATTTAGATCGAGCACAAGCCTATAGGACTCTCACTAAGTTGTAGTGGTGATTTGGTATTGAATAGAGGTAGCGGTCTAGGTTCGGTGACTATTCCAAAGTCGTGTAAGATTTTTTTTATAGCTTTCACAAGCTCAAGAATGGTGGTGGGAGGCAGTTTATGTGGTAGTTCGAAAGAGACTCCAATGTCACTGTGGAGTAATATGTTGTGATAGTTCTGTTTTTGTGTGTTTCTTCGATATTACTACAAGATTTTGAGGATTGGCCTCGGATGGGGTGTTTCATGGCAACAACAACGAGGACTCAAGTTCTTTGGAACTACATCTACACAAATGTCTGAGTTTAGGTGTTTAGAATAGGTGTTGGATCTTCTCGGTTTGCTTTTTATATTTGTCTAACTTGTTCGATCTTTGTTTGTTTCTTTCCTTGTAGTACTTTTGTATTTGTTTAGTAGATTTTAGTCTTTTTGGTTTCTAAATTTTTTCTATAAACTGTCACAAATTTTAAAAGTGGTATAAAATTTAACATTTCTAAAAATATATATATAGAAATGTCACTGGACTTTATTCTGTTTAATTTATTTATTAACAAGGATGATTGTACTACATAATAGGGGTGAGCATTCGAATCTTTGTAGCTTTATTAGATTTTAAGCCGTGAATTCCTATTTTATCTCTTAACTTCTCCATTCTCTATTAACGGTAGTATTTTTAGGAGTTTCTAGATATTAAAAAAATTTAAAAAAATAGAAAAAGAAGGAGAGAGAGAGAAGAAGAAGAAGCATCGGTTACATTTTGATTGGCTCAGTTTTTTTTATTAATTATACTAATTAATTATATTAAAAATATTAGTAAAATATTGCTATGAAGCTCTTGTATATATCCTACCGTTAATCATGTCCTTAAAGTCTCAGTTACATGGTTAATGTGAAAACAAAACTCTTAAACTTTTTGAAAATCGATTGGTAACGACTGTTACTTTTAGGTTGTAGAGGAAATGGTTGTAAAAATTGTAGTTGTTACTTTATTTTTATTTTTTAAGTCTTAACTGATAACAAAAATTTGACTCTACGTTTTCGTATAAGGTTAGAAGAAAAACAAAAGGCTAACTGAAGTTCAAATAGAATGTTGTTGATAGAGAAAGGTATTACATAGTTGAAACATAAAAACAACAATGGAATAAATTATTTGACGAGTACTAGGTCGAATTTAGAAACCATAATGGAGAAAAAAATGGAAATCTAAAACACAAAGCAAAACTCATGAAAGAGTGAGTGAATAAAATCAACGAAACAGAAAGCAAATGAAAATCAAACTTCATCAAACCAGTTTAACAAATGGCAAAGAAGACGAGCAAATTCATCAAAACACAGACCGGGAAATAGCTTCTTAGTGAAGAAGAAGAATCAGATTTCTTCATCTTAATTCTTTCCTTATTAGCTTTAACTCCATCTCCATAGACTTCAACATCAGCACCAACATCGACTTTAAATCTTGGAGTTTTAAAGAAAATAATCTTGAATCTCACCTTTGTCTTCAGATCCAATCTGAAAACCGCTAATCCAGTAGGCAAGACCGCTTGTAAAACTGTCTGGTTGTTCAATGGCAGAACCTGAACCCACTTCTTAGCTTTCTTCTTGTGTCCTTGGTAGAAATGAGGCACCGTGTAGTTAGCGACAAAAGCAGAGGTATTGGTCGTTGTGTTGGGGCTGGACAAAGAAAGGTAGACATCGTCGTAGTAGATTCCTTTGTCTTTGTTTGGATTATCAAGACGAACCATGAAATTGATAGTGGTGTTGATGTGTGAACCGAGAGTTTTGTTGAGAGCAGGTACGTAAAAGTATTCGATCGAGCAGTTTGGACGGTTGGGACGCATTTTACGGAAACTTAGCCACAACGTGAGACAGGTGATACCAAGCGTGAAACAGAAGCCACAAAATGCGAAGATACTGCTTAATGAAAAGCAATTACAGATTCCTCCACCAGAGTCGTTTTTGTCTCCTTCAGGATCATCGACTGCAAGATCATCTACTGCAAGATCTTCTGCTTCAGGATCTTCTACATCTGGATCATCATCTCCTACTACAAGATCAACAAGTCCAAAAAGATCCATTTTTTTCAGGGGTTGATCTTTTTGACTGACAATATTAAAGATGAAAATGTTTCGTTTTATAGATTCTTTGGTTTGATGGTTGGAACTTTTTTAGCTGATATTTCAAGTTAACTCTAAGCACGACTTAAGTAGGAGATACAAACGCGCTTAGTTAATGGATGCTAGTTAGCATGCAAATAAAATAGTCAGAATAATACTTTTTTGGATTATATAAAAAGACCACAACGGGAAGTTCTTTTTTTTCTATTTCTCTTTTAGGGGGCCAAAACGAGATGTTTAATAACAGAAATACAACCTTTGTAGTTTCTCTAAAAAGTTTAATATAATCAATAATCATAATATACGTTATCTCATACCAACATAAATGATACAAATTTAAATTATATCAAAACATATAACTACAATTTTTCAACTCGTACTAAAAGACTCAAGAAATTTATAAAAAATAAATCAAAGATGGAGGTTGTATCTCAATCTTTTTGAGTCTTTTCGATTTCTTTTTAATGTTCGATGGTTGGGACTATTTTAGCTGATATTTCAAGTTAGCTCTAGAAGACGCAAACGTGCTACTTTAGCCAAAATAAAATAAAAACCAATTAATGCACAAAAGAAGCTATATAAAATATTCAGAAGACTTTTTGGATTATTTAAAGACCAAAACCGGTTGTATTCTTTGTTTGTTATATTTTTTTTCAAGCCAAAAATGGATGTTCAAAAACAAAGTAATAACCGGTTTTATCAGACCGACTCCAAACCGATTCTCAAAATTCTTTGGATTGTATTTCGTATTTAAGTTTAGTTTAGTTTAGGTTCTTCTTGCAAAACTTCATTGGGGTGTACAGTGTACTAAGCTGCAGTGGTGATTTGGTGTTGAATAGAGGTATCCTATTGGCTCTGTGACTATTCCAAAGTCGTGTGAGAATTTTTATAGCTTTCACAAGTTCAGGAATGGTGGCTGGAGGCAGTTTCTCTGGCAGTTCGAAGAGACTTCAGTATCGTCGGATGTGGAGTAGTATGCTGCGATATTCCGTTTTTGTGTGTGATTATCGAAACTTTTAGTTACAAATAATACAAAAAAAACAAATATTTATTTATTTATGTTATTAAGCATTCCTTTTTGGTTTGACCCAAAAAAAATAGAGAAAAAGAATACGTCGTTGTGGTCTTTTTATATTGGCCCTAAATGGTGTAGGTATAATGGTTCTACTATGGGTATAACCATTCTACTTACACCATTCGTTTAATGGTTCTACTGTCAGTTTAATGGTTCCACCATTTTTTTTTGTCTCTAGAATGATTCTACCATTGGTATAATGGTTCTACTGATGGTTCTACTGTTAGTATAATAGTTTTACTGTCAGTTTAATGGTTCCACCATTTTTTTTGTCTCTAGAATGATTCTACCATTGGTATAATGGTTCTACTGATACCATTTAACTTTCATTTATTCTGCCAGATTCTGCCAGAAATTTAATCATTCTGCCAGAAATTTAATCATTCTACCGTTACCATTTAGAGCAATTATTCTACCCTAGAGTGGTTGTGATAGACTAGTAGTATAAAGTGTAATTTTGAGGAACTCCACTTCGATCAACAGCATCTTTAAATCTTTCACAGCTAAGTGTTAGAGGTCAAATCATTAGGATGATGGTTTACATGGACATGCAATAGAGGAAATCACTCCATCAAGTCTAATATTAATGAGGTAATGGCTACAACTTCTTGGTAAGACTAGTTTCCTAGGGCTAATATAATGTCAGAATTCTCACGTGGATTGGGTCTGACCGCATGCCATTATTGTTATCTACTGGAGACAGAAGCTGGAAAGGAATTAAACCTTTTTCGATATTATTGCAGGTGGAAATCAGCTGCTGAAATACAGAGGATAATACATGAAACTTGGAGATGCTCTCAGTTGGCTGCACAAACTTTCACCAGATTAGCACTATCCCAATATTACAAGAAAATAGTAGATTAGCGACTCCCAAAAAAGTCACAAAATAGTCACAAAACCTAAATTTGCGACTACTTAGGGATTATAATAAATAGTCACTAATTGATCGTGTCCCGTTATGGTTTCCATTATCGGTATAGTCTGGCTAATGTGGGCTCGATTTTTGTTTCTATTGTTTAAGATCTGGTCGATCTCTTCATTTGATCAAAGAAATCTACTTAGTCGTCATCAAGTCGGGTTTCTCCAGTAACGCCGTTACCAATAGTGAAGTTTCATTCTTTTCTTGATCTCCATCTTGCGGTTTAGTTTAGACGTATTCGCTATAGAAAGAGTCTCTTATCGTCTTCTTACGCCTCTTTGACATATATCTTCAAGGATATGATATTCAGTCCGCAACTGAGAATGGAAAGAAGTATATGTACATAACTTCCGATAAATCCGAAAAAGCTTGTACTGGAAAAATTTCCAAAACTTCCTTCAGGATTGCGCCATACTCATATAAGTGTAATTGAATCGCATCTAATAATTAAAAGAAATCCAGATGACTTCGCACTATGGCATGATCGCCTCGGTCACCCAGGCACAACAATGATGCAAATATAATTGTGAACTCACATGGTCATTCACAGAAAATCCAAGAGATAAATCAGGGGAATAAAATAACATGTGTTGCTTGTTCTCTCGGAAAATTGATCATAAGGCCTGATGGGGTGTAAGTTTTACCCAAATAAACAACTGCAAGTGCACAACAATCACAATAGTATAGATGGGATTGAATCCACAAGGACCTAGTTTTGTACAACGAATTTATTAAATAGAATCAAGCAAAACAAAATAAAGATTGGGGGTTTTTGAAGTCACGAAAATAGCAAATAATAAGCATGAAAAATCAGATTTAAACAAGCGTTAGGAAAATAGGTTCATCGCAGGGATTCATAATTCATTAACAATATATCGAAATTCAGGGAAATTGTTCTAGAACTCAAATCACAAAGGTATAATCTTTCCATTTTCGTGGCTCCGACTACTATGTTTTAACACCCTAATAGACTCACTATCGATGGTTATTACAAAGTGAAAACACGCGGAAAGCACAAGATTCAATTGTTCATAATACTCTATAACTAACCTTTCGAATTGTTATAACGCATTACTCATCAAATACTAGTTCAAGCAACATACAAGTTTTTGGAGAGTATGTTAAACCCATGATATGATGCTAGATGATCAGAAAAGCATACAGCATTAAGCTCAAGTAAAGATGAAGAACAATATAGCATCCCTAAATTTATCGACAAAAGTTAACAATCCATGAACTCTTTGATTTTCCTATAACCTAACAAAGGGAATTACTCAAGCATGGTGCACGAAAACAAGCAAAGAGATATTGAAAACATGATAAATGGACTTGAATTAAAGAGTAAGGGTTGAAGGAATCTTCTCTAAATCGAGATACAAAACGAGATCATCCACCGGAAGCTCTTGAACTCAAATCTATGGAGAAATCCCCAAAAGGACGTGGTGGCTGTTTCTCTCTGCTAAAAGTGTTTATAATTTCGGCACACCCTCAAACAAGAGGCTAAAAAAAAGTATATATAGGTGTAGGGTCTTCTAGGGTTTAGTTTTGGGCAAAAATGTCTTTTGGGTCGAACTGCTCTAGGCACCGGTCCAAGGCCCCGGAAAAAATCATGTGTCCGGTGCCTGGGTCCATAAGTGTTTTTTTGATGTGTGGCACCGGTCCATGACACCGGACCACGAGTCCATCCGGTGCGAGGCCCATTCAGCGCTTGCTTCACTTCCGAGGTTGTTTGACATGTCTTCAGTAATTCGGGTGTATCTTCTTTCTTACAACTCCAAATGTGATAATTCCAATTCCATTAGAATTCTAATTCAAAGTTCTTGAAATGTAATCATCGTTCATCAAAATCCAAGTTGATTTGATCCTCCTTCCGTGGCTAAACTTCTGGCTCTTCAATTCTGTCCAACTTGGTAAAATGTGATAACTTGTGAAATCTTTGGCTTGTACTAAGTCTTTGGCTTGTAAAACTTTTTGTGGACCAGAATACACCTCTTAAAGCTCTTTTTGCTCCTTTTTTGATGATTTTCCCTGTTAAGACTTTAAACCTACAAGTACAAGGAAAACTACCTCTTTTGGTGTAAAAACTTACTAAAGTGTTTATAAAATGCATTGAAATAGATAATAAAATAGGTAAAATATAGGGTATATCAACTCCCCCAGACTTAAACTTTGCTTGTCCCCAAGAAAAATCCAAGAATAGAAAAGGGATTTGAAAACACGGAAACTCACATATTCTTTAGAACTTACTTCGATCTCTAAACATGTAATCCACTTAAAGGCAAAGTGAGTTCTTAGAAACTTTTCATCGTCCTCCATCATGAGTTCGAAAGAATGTCCGAGATTACTGTCCCTGCAAAATCTCAACTTCAAATCAATCGATTCTTTTACTCTCTTAGACTCGCAAAAATTTCCGATTAAGGATATTCACATGGAATACGGTTAGGTGTTTGGAAAGGCTAATTTTTTGTGGTATGGGTAAAAGTGTTTAGGGTTACCAAAAACTCCGGGTGCGAGACATTATGCAAAATCGCAAGAGAGAATGGATCTATTAAAGTCCACAATTTCCCAACCACTTTGTTGTTCGCCTTTTCTCCCCCCCCCCCCCCCCCCCCCCCCCCCCAGACTTAGACTTTTCTCCGGGAATCACTTGTAAAACTCTCTAACTCATCTCTCCTTTGTATCATGGCATTCCTTGGGTATTCTTTGGCTTTTGACTCTTTGGGAACCATTTTCCTTTCCCTTATATATATATATATATATTTGTTTTTTTTTTAAGGGAGAAAATGGTCTCATAAAGATATGAGTCAAGTAAGACAAAAAATTGTTACCACAATTAAGCGTCCAAGGATCGGCCAAGCTTTTTTAAGTTTCTGAAAATTTGTTGTTGTACTCCTTACTTCCAATGTTGATCATCGCATCTTCTAGTCATTGGAAAATTGCGTCTCACTCCCTACTCTCTCCGACGTTTTTACACATATCTGCTTTAAGGTCATAGCAAAAGAAGTGTATGTGGTCTGAAAGAAAGGCTAAAGGTTTACGTAGGGTACCAACTAAAAGTGAGTTGGCCATCCATGACAACAGAGAGGGGTAAAAAGAAGATAAGATATCATGAATGTGATCTAATATCTTTAACAAGAGATAGTCAAAAATCATGTTAGTAAACCAAATTAAGAATCAAAATCATATCCATCAAAATGATGTAAGTAGCAATCTCCTTGGACTCCATTCGGTCACTAGGTGTCTGAATCAATTGTCCGGAACAAACTTTGCAATAATGGTCACTTGGTTTTTGAAATCAAAACGTTATTGTTACTAGAAAAGTGTCATCATTCCCAACCCCCCACCCCCCTTTTTTTTATTAATAAAATTGGTTTTGGAAACTGTTTTTGAAAACATAAAAATCCAACATGAAACAAATGTGTTAGTAACAATCCCCCCAGACTTAACTTACACCGTCCCGGTGTAAATTAAATCAAATTAAGGGATAATTATGGTAAGAAAAATAGGTATTTGAATTTATGAAAGAAAAGAAAACTAACCTTGTGACTCGAACCGGTTAGGTCGACGGTTCGAGCCATGGTGATATTGGGTTTGGATCGGTCCACGTGATGGTGATGCTAGGATGAGGGGCTCCAGGATGCGAGGGTGTGGGTCGCGGGATGCTTGGCGTCTGGCACCGACCCAGTTCCTGTGTTTGGGGTGAGCGAACGGTGCGGTTGTAGGGACGGGTCGATGCTTAGAGGCGCGGATCGAGAACGCATGGGCACCAGACAAAATCCCGTGTTCGGTGCCTCGGATTGGGGCATTGGTCGTTTGGCCTGCGGGTCAAGGAAACTCGGGCAACACCCGACCAAGTCTCGCGGTCGGTGCCTCGGATCGGTGTGGGCCATGCTGCGTTGGATCCGCGGAACGAGAGCACATGGGCATCGAACCAAATCCCGTTTTCGGTGTCATGGTCCGGGGTCTGGGACCTGGCAGGACATGTTGCGAGCTCGCACCGGTCACGGTCGCCGTCCGGTGACTCCAACCGGTGCCTGGGCCGATCCGAATTTTTTGTTTTTCAAAGTTTTGTAACTAAACCTACAAAAATAAAATATTAGTAAGGAATTATGATAATTAAACTACAATGAAAATAAAAGCGCTTGTTTAAAGTCAATTAGCTTGACTCCTTTGAAGTCTAGATGTCGGGTGGTTCATCCTAGATGATGTTGACTTCTGCATCACGCTTGGTATCGGCAAGATAAGGTTTTACTCGCTGACCATTCACCGTGAACTCAGTTCCACGAGGATCCCAATGTACTACGGATCCATATGGTTTGACTTCCTTGATAGTAAAGGGTCCTGACCATCTAGATCGAAGTTTTCCTGGAAAGAGTTTTAAACGTGAATTGAAAAGTAAAACCTGGTCATTTGGTTACAAATCCTTTGGAATGATCTTCTTGTCGTGGAAAGCTTTGGTCTTTTCCTTGTATATCTTGGTGTTCTCATAAGCTAAATGGAAAATTTCCTCCAATTCATTCAATTGGATCAAACGTCGTTCTCCAGTGGTCTTCAAATTGAAATTTAGTTCCTTAACGGCCCAAGCAACTTTGTATTCGAGTTCCACCGGGAGATGACAAGCTTTACCATAAACTATATGAAATGGGATTGATCCCAATGGCGTTTTAAAAGCCGTTCTATACGCCCAAAGAGAGTCATCCAATTTTTCTGACTAGTCTTGCCTCGTCTTTGCAGTTGTCTTTTGCAAGATGGCTTTGATTTCTCGATTGGAGATCTCCACTTGTCCACTAGTTTGAGGATGATAGGTGGTAGCAACTTTATGCCTAACTCCGTTTTTTTTCAAGAAGTTGTCGAAAGATCTATTGATAAAATGGGTTCCTCCATCACTAATCACAACTCTTGGAACGCCAAAACGTGGGAAGATAACTGACTTTAATAACTTGATGACGACCGCTGCGTCATTTGTCGGAGTTGCTACAGCTTCTACCCATTTGGAGACGTAATCCACTTTGACTAGAATGTATTGGTTTCCAAAAGACATTGGGAAAGGGCCCATGAAATCGATTCCCCATACATCGAAGACTTTGGCTTCTAAGATGAAATTTTGGGGCATTTCGTTTCTTCTGCTTATGAATCCCATACGTTGGCATGGATGACATCTTAAGATGAAGGCGTGAACATCTTTAAACAATGTTGTCCACCAAAAACCCGCTTGGAGGATTTTAGAGACTGTCTTGAAAGTTGCAAAGTGACCCGCATAAGACGAACTATGACACCCGTGTATGATTCCTTTAACATCGTCTTCTGGGACACACTTTCGAAACAAATTGTCTTGACACTTCTTATAGAGATAGGGCTCATCCCATTAGTAAGATTTGATCTCCTTGAGGAACTTCTTCTTCCTATATCCAAAGAATAGTGGAAGTTCAATATCTACGGCTAGATAATTAGCAATGTGGCGGTACCAAGGTGTTGCAAATGTTGTCTTCTTCTTCTTCTGAGCTGGACGTGGGTGGGTTTGGTTACTTGGACGAGGAATGGCATTCAAGGTGTAGACGTGTTCTTCTACTAAAGAGTCATTCATAGGTAGTGGTTCTTCTACACGCATTCGAGAGAGATGATCTGCCACACCATTTTCTATGCCCTTCTTGTCTTTGATTTCCAAATCGAATTCTTGTAATAAAAGAATCCATCTTATGAGGCGCGTCTTTGCATCCTTCTTGGACAAAAATATATCTCAAAGCGGCATGGTCCGTGTGAACAATCACTTTCGCTCCCACCAAGTATGACCGAAATTTCTCAAAGGCGAAGACTATTGCAAGTAGTTCGTTCTCCGTCATGGCGTGATTGCATTGCGCCTCATCCAAAGTCCTACTAGCATAATAGATGACGTTAAGCTTCCTATCCTTTCGCTGTCCCAACACTGCTCCCACTGCATAGTCACTAGCGTTGCACATAATCTCAAAAGGGAGCTCCCAATCTGGTGATTGAACCAATGGTGCGCTAATGAGTGCCTCCTTGATCTTGTTAAAAGCAACGTGACACTCCTCATTGAATTCAAAGGTTGTGTCTTTGCATAATAACCTTGTAAGCGGACGAGTGATGTTGGAGAAGTCTTTAATAAATCGCCTGTAAAAACCAACATGCCTCAGAAAACTTTAGATGCCTTTAACATTAGTAGGAGGTTGCAAACCGACCATCACCTCTATCTTGGCCTTGTCGACTTCAATTCCAATTTTTGAAATTCGATGTCCTAGGACGATTCCATCTCTCACCATGAAGTGGCATTTCTCCCAATTCAACACAAGGTGCTTGTCTTCGTATCGTTGTAAAACCTTGCCAAGATTTGACAAACAATTCTCGAAGGATGGGCTATATACAGAAAAATCATCCATAAATACCTCCATTATGTCTTCGATATAATCCGTAAAGATAGCCATCATGCATCTTTGGAATGTAGCTAGTGCGTTACACAATCCAAATGGCATCCTCCGATAAGCAAAAGTGTCGTAAGGACATGTGAACGTCGTCTTCTCTTGATCATCGGGATGTATGGGTATTTGGAAAAATCTTGAATATGCGTCAAGAAAACAATAATATGGGTGGTTAGCAAGACGCTTAAGCATTTGATCAATAAAAGGAAGAGGAAAGTGATCTTTTTGGGTTGCAGAATTAAGGTTCCTGTAATTGATGCATATTCGATGTCCAGTGATTGTTCTCGTCGGTATCAGCTCATCGTTCTCGTTCTTCACCACTGTAACTCCTCCTTTTTTGGGAACTACGTGAACTGGGCTTACCCAAGTAGTTTCTGAGATAGCATATATGATTCCCGCTTCCAAGAGTTTCATGATCTCTTTCTTCACTTCTTTAAAGTTTGGATTGAGTCTTCTTTGATGTTCTATGGATGAAGAAGATTTGTCCTCTAGATGAATTCAATGCATACATAAGTCGGGAGAGATTCCTGCAATATCTTGAAGAGAATACACAAAGGCTTTTTGATGCTTTCTCAACTCACTAAGGAATAGTGAAGTTTCGATTTCACTAAGGTTAGAGTTGGTAATAACAAGATAGGTTTGATTAGGGCCAAGAAATGTGTACCTTAGCCTAAGGGGAAGCTCTTTGAGTTTGACCTTAGGAGCCTTGAGCTCACTCCAAGGATCACGGTCCTCCTTGGTTGTTGTCTTAGGCGTCGTCTTGTCCTTCTTTTCGTCTAGGGAAAGATAGGCCATCATCTTATCGTAAGAATGTGGTATCTCTAGAAGTTTTGCGTATTCTCGAGTTTCATCTTTCAAGTAGCCGTCTTCTTGGTATTACTGCATCAAAGCTACTTCTAGAGAGCCATTGAGAATGAGTTCTTCAAGTATCTCTTCAGAAGCTTCGGTTAGTTTGTTTACAAAGAAAACTCTTTCGTTCAAAGTTGGGGATTACTTGTAGTTGTTGACATCGAAATGCATGGTTAGATCGCCTAGGTTGAGCTTAATCTTCCCTCCTTTCACGTCTATCATCGCTCCAGCGGTAGCTAGGAAAGGAAGTCCGAGGATGATTGGGTCTCTAGGCTCTTGATCTAGTTCAAATACCACAAAATCTGCAGGAATACAACATTCTCCAATTTTTAGTGATAAATCAACAATGATACCTACAAGTCGTCTTACGGAGCGGCCCGCAAAGACTAGTTTGATCCTTGTGGGCTTGAAGTTGGTGATTCCGAGTCGTCTAGCCACTGAGTACGGCATTAGGTTAACGCTAGATCCAAGGTCACATAGGCATCGCTCGAAAGTGCTTCCTAAGATGTTGCAAGAAAGCACAAAACTACCTGGATCTTCTAGCTTCCGTGTACTTTCGTTTTGGAGTTGCTTACTACAGTCTTGAGAGATCATCATTATCCCTTCTTCTAGGCTTACGTTGCTGGTTAAGATCCTCTTCATGTACTTCCTCAAAGATAGAATGATGATACGAGCGTCAATAAAAGGTAATCTCACATTTAGTTGGCTTACGAGCTCCTTTAACTTTGCTTGTTCCTTCTCTTTCTTTGGCTTATTTAAAGCACTCGAGAATGGCACATCGGGTTTGTAAGTGGGCGGTTCGGGAGGCAGAATCACGTTTTCTTTGGTATCCACTAAAAAGTCTAGTTTTTGGTTCCTTCTCCTTCTCTAGCTCAATGACAATCTCCGGTTCTATCTCTTTTGGCTTTGAAACTTCGGCTTCCTTTGGCATCGAGACCTCGTCTAACTTTATTCCACTCCTTAGAGTAATGGCCTTCACATGTTCATTTCTTGGGTTTGCTTCCGCCTTTCCTGGAAAGAATCCTTCTGGTCTCTTCATGGTCTCTGCGACGCATGCTATTTGGAATTCGAGGTTCTTCACATGTGAAGAAACGGCTCCAAATCTCTAGTTGAAATCGTGCCTCAATTTATTCATTTGAGAAAATATTTCCTTCTTTAGTCCTTCAAGGTCACGATGAAATCTTTGAGCTATCGCTTCGAGTTGCTCTTCCCATGTCTTTCCTCTCTCCTTTTCTCGAAATCTATTCGATCTTCTAGGGGCTTGATAGTGTTCCCTTCTTATCTCTTGCAAGTAGCTCGGTTTGGGTTGATGGAAGGAACTAGGAGGCCAGTTTGGGCGAGCGTAATACCTTCTATTTAGATCATAATCCGAATCTATGATTCTAGCTCCTTGATATTTCCCTTCAATAAAATTCACCTCTCTAAAATCATCTTCCGGTCCATCTTCCAAGTAGATTTCACAAGGTTCTTGATGAGAGACTCGCCTAACCTTAGCTCGGTTCATCATAGCGTCTTTGTCCCGGACTTGGGAAGCCATCTTCATGATATCTTTGTAATGCGTAGCTCTAGAGTTTATTGCCTTCACGGTCTCTTCGTAGTTCGGTTGATTGTTGATCTCGCTGGCAGCTAGATTTTCGATGAACTCCTTTGCTTCTTCCATGGGTTTATTCATGAAGTTCCCGTTGCTTCCAACGTCGAGGAATCGCTTGTACTCTTGGTTAATACCTTGGTAGAAACCGTTCCACAAACTACATTTGGAAAAACCATGGTGTGGACAATCTTTGATGTACTCCTTGTAACGCTCAAGGCATTCGGGGTAAGGCTCAATAGGTCCTTGCTAGAAGCTCGCGATCTTGGCTCTTAGTATATGTAGCTTTTTTTGGTAAAGAATTTCTCCAGAAAGATCTTCTTGCATCCTTGCCATGAGGTTATAGATATAGCCGGTAGTAGCTTTATCCAACGAAGTGCAACTCTAGTTAAAGAGAAGATGAATAGTCGGCATTTGAGGTGATCTAATGGGGCTCCATTTGTGTTGACGATGCTGCACAAGTCCTCAAAAGAATCTATATGATCCAAAAGGTTTTCTTCGGGAAGTCCACCGAATTGGTCTTGCTTCACAAGTGCTATAACTTGTGGCTTTATCTTGAGGTCTACGTCTTGTGACGTTAGATAGAATGGGCTCTGGTCCATGAGAGCATGGAGGTCATGTCGGAATCTCCAATGATCACATCTTCATTGGCCGGTTCTTCTTCTTCGTCGGTTTGTTGTCGAAATTCGTCATTGCGACGTCCTGTCTCCAATGTTTGGTTGTTAGTCTCGCCATCAATGCGTAGCTCAACTTGGTTGGCTTCGGGAAGTTGTAAAGGTTGATGCGGCTGCTGGTCATGAATCGTAGTAGCCATTCTCGCTTCATTATACTCCTGAAACACTCAAAAACAAAAGAAAAACGAAAATTAGAAGTGCAAAAATAAAGAAAAACGTTTTAGACTAGATTATAGTCCGAAACTCGTAGACAAAGAATAATAGGTCCCCGGCAATGGCGCCAAAAACTTGATGGGGTGTAAGTTTTACCCAAATAAACAACTGCAAGTGCACAACAATCACAATAGTATAGATGGGATCGAATCCACAAGGACCTAGTTTTGTACTACGAATTTATTAGAATCGAATCAAGGTAAAACAAAATAAAGATTGGGGGTTTTTGAAGTCACGAAAATAGCAAATAATAAGGATGAAAAATCAGATTTAAACAAGCGTTAGGCAAATAGGTTCATCGCAGGGATTCATAAATCATTAACAATATATCGAAATTCTGGGAAATTGTTCTAAAACTCAAATCACAAAAGTATAATCTTTCCACTTTCGTGGCTCTGACTACTATGTTTTAACACCCTAATAGACTCACTATCGATGGTTATTACAAAGTGAAAACACGCGGAAAGCACAAGATTCAATTGTTCATAATACTCTATAACTAACCTTTCGAATTGTTATAACGCATTACTCATCAAATACTAGTTCAAGCAACATACAAGCTTTTGGAGAGTATGTTAAACCCATGATCTGATGCTAGATGATCAGAAAAGCATACATCATTAAGCTCAAGTAAAGATGAAGAACAATATAGCATCCCTAAATTTATCGACAAAAGTTAACAATCCATGAACTCTTTGATTTTCCTATAACCTAACAAAGGGAATTACTCAAGCATGGTGCACGAAAACAAGCAAAGAAATACTAAAAATATGATAAATGGACTTGAATTAAAGAGTAAGGGTTAAAGGATTCTTCTCTATATCGAGATACAAAGCGAGATCATCCACCGGAAACTCTTGAACTCAAATCTATGGAGAAATCCCCAAAGGGGACGTGGTGGCTGTTTATCTCTGGTAAAATTGTTTATAATTTCGGCACACCCTCAAACAAGAGGCTAAAAACAAGTATATATTGGTGTAGGGTCTCCTAGGGTTTAGTTTTGGGCAAAAACGTCTTTTTGGTCGTACTGCTCCAGGCACCGGTCCAAGGCCCCGGAAAAAATCACGTGTCCGGTGCCTGGGTCCATAAGTGTGTTTTTGATGTGTGGCACCGGACCACGAGTCCGTCCGGTGCGAGGCCCATTTTGTGCTTGCTTCACTTCCAAGGTAGTTTGACATGTCTTCAGTAATTCGGGTGTATCTTCTTGCTTACAACTCCAAATGTGATAATTCCAATTCAATTAGAAAGTTAATTCAAAGGTCTTGAAATGTATTCATCGTTCATCAAAATCCAAGTTGATTTGATCCTCCGTCTGTGGCTAAACTTCTGGAAAATGTGATAACTTGAGAAATCTTTGGCTTGTACTAAGTCTTTGGCTTGTAAAACTTGTTGTGGACCAGAATACACCTCTTAAAGCTCTTTTTGCTCCTTTTTGATGATTTTTACTGTTAAGACTCTAAAACTACAGATACGAGGAAAACTACCTCTTTTGGTGTAAAAACTTACTAAAGTGTTTATAAAATGCATTGAAATAGATATTAAAATAGGTAAAATATAGGGTATATCAAGGCCATCGCCAACCAAAATTGATAAAGAATCACCAAAGTTCATTGAACGAATTCAAGACGATATTTTTGGACCGATACATCCATCATGTGTACTATTCCACTATTTTATGGTGTTAATTGATGCATCTAGCAGATGGTCCCATGTTTGTCTATTATCATCTCAAAATATGGCATTTGCGAGATTTCTTACTTAGATAATCAAACTTAAGGCTTAGTTTTCTGATTATCCCATTAAGAAAGTTAGACTATACAATGATGGTGAATTCACATCCCAAGCCTTCAATGATTATTGAATGGTAACGGGTATAGAAGTTGAACATCTAGTAGCTCATGTTCATACACAAAATGGTTTGGCTGAATCATTAATTAAACGTCTGCAACTAGTTGCAAGACCAATGATCATGAGATCAAAACTCCCAACGTATGTATGGGGACATGCAATTTTACATGCAGAAGCCCTCATTCGGATAAGACCAAGTGCATATCATAAATATTCTCCATTACAGTTAGCCTTCGCTCGAGACCGAATATATCTCATCTAAAATTTTTTGGTTGTGCGGTATATGTGCCTATAGCACTACCACAATGTACAAAGATGGGACCACAAAGTACATGTTGGTTGTGATTCTCCATCAATCATACAATACAAATAATCACAGACTGGTAATGTCTTTACGGCACGATTTGCAGATTGTCATTTCGATGAGAAAATATTTCCGGTTCTAGGGGAGAAAATAAACAACTAGGAAAGGATATAGAATGGCGTGTACCATCTCTATTACACCTTGATCCGCCAACCAAATAGTCAGAACTAGAAGTTCGACGAATTATGCATTTGCAGAGTATAGCAAATCAGCTACATGATGCATTTGCAGATACCAAAACGGTAACGAAATCAAATATCCCAGCTGCAAATGCTCCTGCTCGTATTGAAATCCCAAATGAGCACCATAGAGCAGATAATACATGTGAGTCTAGAACATGCTTGAAGCGTGGTAGACCCGTCGGTTCTAAGGATAAAAATTCTAGAAAACGAAAGGAAGTTGAAAAGCATAATGATCCCAAAATCAGTGAAAGTATTTTGGAAGAAACGAATCATGAGACTAGCGACAATACAGAGCATCATGAAGGAAATCATGAGATTTCTATAAACTACCTTGTATCAATGGAAATTGATGAAGAAAACAAAGATCCAGAACCAAAGTTTGTATATGAATGTAAAAACAGACAGGACTGGATGAAATGGAAAGATGCAATACAAGTCAAACTCGATACGCTATAAACAAAATGTATTCGAACCTATTACACTCACACCCAAATATGTGAAACCGGTCGGATACAAATGGGTCTTCGCTCGAAAACAAAATAAAATAATGAGATTATGAGATATAAAGCTCATCTTGTGGCTCAAGGATTTTCTCAAAGACCCAGGAATATTGATTATGAGGAAACATATTCCCCTGTTATGGATGCAACCACATTCTGATTTTAATGAGTCTAGCAGCTAACAAAAATCTAGAGATGCGTCTCATGGATGTCGTTACAGCATATCTATACGGATTATTAGATACTAATATCTATATGAGAATTTCAGATGGGATTAAAATTCCTAAGGAATTAAGTTCCAAACCAAAAGAGTTATGTGCAATAAAATTGCAAAGATCATTATATGGATTAAAACAATCTGGACGTATGTGGTATAATCGTCGAAGTGAGCATTTAACGAAAGAAGGATACGTAAGTGATCCTTTATGCCCATGTGTTTTCATCAAGAAAACAACATCCGGATTTGTGATTATCGCGGTGTATGTTGATGATCTAAACATAATATGAACTCAAGGAGAAATACAAAAAGCCGCAAATTATTTAAAAGGCGAATTTGAGATGAAAGATCTCGGACAGACAAAATACTGTCTTGGCCTTCAAATTGAGCATTCTCAAAAGGGTATATTTGTGCACCAATCCACATATACAAAAAAGGGTACTTAAACGATTCAACATGGATAAAGCAAATCTTCTAAGTACTCCTATGGTCGTTAGATCACTCCAAGTCAAAAATAATCCATTTCGACCACATGAAGATAACGAAGTGTTTAGTCTTGAAGTACCATACCTAAGTGCAATAGGAGATCTAATGTATCTTGCAAATTGTACTCGACCTGATATATCATTTGCTGTTAATCTTTTGGCAAGATTCAGTTAGCCCCCTACGCGGAGACATTGGAATGGAATTAAACACATCTTCCGTTACCTCCAAGGGACTAGTTATTTAGGTTTATTATACCCTAAGAATTCAAACGGTCAAATGGTTGGTTTTGCAGATGCAGGATATTTGTCAGATCCACATAAAGCTCGATCACAAATGGATACATTTTCACGATCAGAGGCACTGCTATATCTTGACGTTCTCAGAAGCAAACACTCGTGGCAACTTCTTCAAATCATGCTGAAATTATTGCACTCCATGAAGCAAGTAGAGAATGTGTATGGTTGAGATCAATAAGCCAACACATCAGATTAAGCAGTGGGATACATGTAAACACAGAGCCAACAATCTTATATGAAGACAATGTTGCATGTGTCGCTCAAACAAAGAAAGGATATATCAAAAGTGATAGAACCAAACATATCCCTCCAAAGTTATTCTCATATACTCAAGAACTTGAGAAGGCTAAAGTCATCAAAGTCAAGTATGTCCGATCATGTGACAATGCCGCAGATCTTTTCACAAAGTCACTATCTACCACTACGTTCAGGAAACATGTCCATAACATTGGAATGCGTCATCAACGAGATTTACAAGATGACATCTGATCATTCAAGGGGGAGTTTGCGTAGTTGTACTCTTTTTACCTAGCTATGGTTTTTCCCATTAAGTTTTCCTAGAATGGTTTTTAATGAGGCAATAAATACGTAAAGCAAGAGACAATAGTGACACTCGTCTCCAAGGGGGAGTGTTACAAAAGTAAAAAAAAGTAGGAACACAAACATAATGTCTATTATATAGACGTACGCGTTCGTCAATCGAATTAATTTCTGATGGAGCTCATCGTCACTATGCAACATAGTAATTTCTGCTTTAAACTTCTTTATAAACAAACGAATTCGTTCGATTGTAATACACAACTTTCATAACTTTATAACTTATGATAAAAATCTCTCTCGCTCTCTTCTCCTTATTCTCTCAGTAACCCGATTTCACCGGGTATAAATTTTATTTATTTATTTATATTTATCGTCATAACAATCCCACTTTTATTATACCACATATAGCATTTTCTTCAAAAAGGTAGCTTTTGAGAGAAAAGAAAAGTGTTGTTTTCTTTTCCCATATATTGTTTTTTCCCCCCACAAATTATTAAGGTTCACGCAAGAGAGCCCATCCAATCCGACCGACCCGACGCGATTCTTCAAACAATACACTTCGGTCGAAAGGTTTGAGGCCATGCCATTTCTGATCCAAATAAAACCTTTCATTAGTTTTTTTTTAACGAGATGAAATGAAAACCTTAATTTATTTGTAGAACATTAGAAGAAAACGTGTTGTCATAAATTTCTGTTTTTATTGTTATTTAATATATTTGGGGGTCAAGAATCTGTTTTTTTTGTAGGACTTTAAGCCCATGTCCAACTCTCCTACTAGTATGATATTGTCCGCTTTGGGCCCAAGTGGCAAAGCCCGCACGGATTTATCTTTGGGTTCCATCCCAAAAGGCCTCATACTAATTTAGTTGAACATTACTTATATATTAGACCATTCTTGTCTAAACTTCAGATGTGGGACTTAGTTTGCTATCCCAACAAACCTCCCCTCAAACCAAGGACCACACAAACCAGTGTCCTCCCACCTCCAGCGAACTTGGCACCCATCTTGTACCGCCGTAATCTCCAACGGAACCCGCCGCCTAACCTCCGCATAGTCAGGAAGACTTTCGACACAAGGCACCGGCACCCGCTAATCGCGAGGTCATCTTGAGGGTTCTCCTCCCACACCGAACTTGCTGCCCACACCCACTTCTCCAGGTCCACCTTTTTCGAACCTAGGCTCTAATACCACTTGTAAAATTGAACCACGAAGTTGCTTCCTTTATACCTGCAACCTGATTTCTCTAACATCCCATATGAAATCAGATTTCTACTCATCTCTGGTAAGTACCTAACATCAGAGAGAATTACTTCCGAACCATCTAGATTCTTAATTCTGATTTTTCCAATCCCTTTGATGTCACAGCGGGTGTTGTTTGCCATTAGAACCTTCTTACCATTAACTTCCATGTAATCAAACAACACGTCCTTGTCTGATGTAATATGGTAAGAGGTTCCAGAATCCATGATCCACTCCTTTGACGTGTCTAGAGCACAAACAGTCAACACCATAGGATCCTTAATCTCCGTAGCAATGTTAGCAGTATCTTTCGGTCTGTAAGATCTCCTTTCTGGGCATTCTCTCTTCCAATGATCTTCCTTTCCACAAATAAAACAATCTGTCGTTGTTGTTTTATTAAACCGAGGCCTTGACTGAGATCTACCTATACTGTTAGATCCTCCTCTCCACTGCTTATTGCCACCATTATCATACTTCTTTTGTGATCTACCCCTTGACTCCACATATAGTCCTGAACCTTCTAGCCTTGACTTGTCCAAAAGTCCCTTTTTCCTTAGTTCTGTTTCTTTGGCATAAGCTGAAGTGATCACCTCATGAACTGTGAGTGTTTCTTTCCCTGTGCCGTATTTCAAAGTATGAACTAAGGGTTCATATAGAGGTGGAAGACTTGTAAGTAGTTGTATAGCTTGATCCTCATCACTTATCTGAATCTTGAGACTTCCAAGGTCTGCTATAAGCTTTAGGAAAACATCTATGTTCTCTTCGATCGACTTGTTTTCCTCCATCTTATAACCTGCGAACTGCTGCTTTAAGTAAATACGGTTTGGCAGCGACTTTGTCTGATAGTCTCGCTCTAGAGCTTTCCACATACCAAGGGCTGTAGCTTCATGCATCACTTTCCTTAGGATTTGATCACTTAAACATGTTGCTAATAGATTTCTTGTTCTTAAATCTTTTTCAGCAAACAGTGGATCAATCTTTACTTGTTTGGCTTGTGGCACCGGTGGCTTGTCATCAGGCTTAGCATCTTCTGCAATCACCGGCTTAATCGTATCACTTGTTGATGTTGTTGGTAACTCCTCTGGTTCCTTCAGAACCGAAACCAAACCTAGTATCTCTAGCTGTCCTAACAGCTTGAATTTCCACAATCTGAAATCTCCCTTGCCATCAAACTTTTCCATCTCAAACTTTCCTTGTGTTGGTTCCATGTCTACCTGATTTTTCTTCTTGCTTTGTTTTTAGGAAAAACAGAAGATCTTGAATCAAAAGACAACACGCAGCGGCTCCTCCTTGAAGAACAGATAAGCCTATCTTTCTTCCCTTAAGATCCTCCTTTAGCACTAGCAATAAACCTGGATTGCTCTGATACCACTTGTTAGGGCTTTAAGCCCATGTCCAACTCTCCTACTAGTATGATATTGTCCGCTTTGGGCCCAAGTGGCAAAGCCCACACGGATTTATCTTTGGATTCCATCCCAAAAGGCCTCATACTAATTTAGTTGGACATTACTTATATATTAGACCATTCTTGTCTAAATTTCAGATGTGGGACTTAGTTTGCTATCCCAACATTTTTTTTCAATTTATAAGGACTTAAATATTTTATTTTGACCTCATATTGTATGGACTTAAATCGAAAGATTTGAAAGATCTCCCTTCCCTCCAAACCGTACATACGACTTTTATTGAATATGGGGTCGGCCAGTGAGACGATGGGGATAAGCCTAAAGTTGTACGATTTCTATAAAAATTACAGAAAATAAATAACTTAGCCTACATGAAATATAATAGAAACAACCAAATCTTTCGCTTCGTTGATTTGATTAGCTAACCGCCCCACGTCCACCACGGAAATGAGACACCTAACTGTCGATAAATTTATGTTTGTACCTTATAATAAAAGAAATTATCATCATAAATATATAGTTATACAGTCTCACCATGTTTACACATCTTTTATTAAAAAAAATAAAAAGTTTCTTACTTTCTTACAGTTTTGGATGTTAAGGTCGATTTCACTAGTGATTTTTTCTTCTTCTTGAAATATATGAGAAAAAATAATGAACAAGATTCGGTTTTCTGTTATTGAACATCCATAGTTGTTTCTAGTTTGGCCTTTTTAAATAATCCAAGATTTTTAATAATCCTTACGTTCATTTATTCTTTCTCTTTTCTTTGGCCAAGCGCGTATGTGTCCCTACCGAGTCGTCGTCTCTTATGGTCAACTTGAAATATCAGCTAAAAGATCCCAAAGAATCTAATCTATAAACATCTTCAAATCTTGGAGAAGAAAGATCTCAAAATCTTGAAAAATAAATAATGGATCAAGATCGACACAGAGAACGTAGTGGTAACTGTTGTAGTTGCTGCTTAAGCTTCATTTTCACCGCTGGTCTCACTTCTCTCTTCTTATGGCTCAGTCTTCGTTCCGACAAACCCAAATGCTCTATCCAATACTTTTACGTTCCTGCCCTCAACAAATCACTCAACTCAAAACTCAATACCACTCTCAATTTCATGATTCGTCTCGATAACCCTAACAAAGACCAAGGAATTTACTACGACGATGTTCTTCTTTCTTTCTCCAACAAGACAAATTCCTCTATAGCTAATTACACGGTGCCTCGGTTCTACCAAGGACGCAAGAAGAAAGCCAAGAAGTGGGGTCAGATTTTGCCGGTAAACAACCAGACGGTTTTACGGGCGGTTTTGCCTAATGGATCGGCGGTTTTCAGGTTGGATCTGAAGACACAAGTGAGATTCAAGATTGTGTTTTGGAAAACTAAGAGGTATAGGATTGAGGTTGGTGCTGATGTTGAAGTCAACGGAGATGGAGTTCAACCTCATAAAAAAGGTATTAAGATGAAGAAATCTGATTCTTCTACGAGATTAAGAAGCTATTTTCCGGTTTGTGTTTTGATGAATTTACTGGTCTTTTTCGCGATTCGTTAAATTGATTTTATTGACTCTTTTCTTATGATTTTTGTTGTGTGTTAATTCAATGTTCTTCTTTCCTCTTCTTCGTAGTTCTAAATTGGACCAATCTAGCATGTACTCATTGAATAATTTATTTTGTACAATTGTTTCGTTTATGTATTAGGTTCTCTATCAACAAAATTCTATTTGAAAATCAATTATCCTTTTTTTGAAGTGTACAAACCATAGAAGACTCAATTGTTTTATCTTGGGCTTGAAATGATGGAACAAAGAACACACTAAATAAAATAAAATAAAATACCTAGTATAACAATAAATCTAACTTCGAAGACATAGGGAATGAAACTCCAAACGAATTAGCTGATGAACATATGGAGTTTTATTTTTTAATCTATGAAACTATAGGGAACATTGTGTTATTAATTTTAAATTTTTAAGCAATTATTCTAAATGAAATTACTAACAGCTTTTATCGCAAAATAAAACCAACAAAATAATTGATATATTTTTTATAAACTTGATCGACATCGATAACAGCTCCGTACAAAAATGACATGTTGCAGTGAGAAAGGGTGAATAATACAATATTTTGGGTGTTGTTATACAATATCTATTGGCTCAATATAACCAATTGCATATATATATATAGTATTGTAAGTATGCCAAATATTTTAGTATAACTTTGCTTTACAAAAAGTCAAGTCTGTCAGATTTGTTCTTCGTACGCGGTAGTATTTTCATAGTATTATTATCTACATTTTTTGTTTTGAATATTGTGAAAGTTGCCATCGATTAGTAGTATTAAAAGATGTCAAAAAGCAATGATATTTTCTAAATCATCTTAACTAATCTATTCAATTAGCAATGTAATATTATTTTAGATGGACAATGGTAGTATCTTTTTTTTTTTTTTTTTTTTGCTAAACTACAATGGTAGTATCTTTTCTATTTTAAATTCGTTTGGCCTTGTACTATCATTTTAATCGTAAATTTTTGGTTTGGTTCCGGTCAGATCATGTATTCCTATTTATTTCTAGTTGTTCTAATTCAAAAAACGTTAGGGTGACTTGGCTTTTTTTCCCTTTATTTACTCCTTCATTGATTTGGTATTCTTTGCTATGATTATTATTCGAATGAGGTGATAACTTGAAATATCAGCTCATTCGAATAATAATTAGAGCAAAGAATCAATGGATCGAGTGAAAACATGGGAATGGTTTTATATAATCCCATGCAATCTCCTCTTTGTATCGTCTCTCATGGCTCTGTTCCTCTGGTTTACTACTTTCGTCCACCACTTTTCAAGATGCTCAGTCCAATACTTTTATATTCCTGCCCTCAACAAAACTCTCAATTCACCGGACAATACCACTCTCAATTTCATGATCGGTCTCAAAAACATTAACGCTAGACAAGGAATCTATTATGATTATGTCTACTTATCTTTCTTCAATAGCTTCAACAGAGCTTCTCCTGTCCTCGTGGCTAACTACACAGTGCCAAGATTCTATCAAGGACACGAGAAGAAGGCCAAGAAATGGGGACACGCTCAGCCTTTTGACAACCAGAAGGTTTTTCGGGCGATTTCGCCTAATGGTTTGTCGGTTTTTCGGGCGGAATGAAGACGCGGTTGAAGTTCAAGTTTATGTTTTGGAAAACAAGGAGTTATAGATTCGAGGCTAGTGTGAATCTTGAAGTCAACGAAGATGGAGCTACTAAAGTCAACAACAAAGTGAATGGGATTAAGATGAAGAACTCCAATTCTTCTATGCGATTAATCTCTTTTCCATCTTTGTTTTTGATGAATTTGCTCGTCTTCTTGGCTATTCGTTAACTGATTCAGTGACTTTCATTTCCATTGGCTTTGTTTTCTTTCTCTCATGTTCTTTGACTATTTCCTCTGTTTTTGTTGGTTAGGTTGGTTTGATGTCGGTTACTGTATTAACCATATTTATCCATATAATATTTTTTTGTTTTAAAGATTAACCATATGGTCACTTAAGTGGTATGAACCGTAAAATACCGGATTAGTTAATTGACAAATTTTGTTAACCGGAGTTTCTACAAATAATTATAACACGCTAAAATCTTAATAGATACATTATGCTTTGTATACGTTTAATTACTTTTTGAATTCAAATAGGTAGAGCCTATGTTCGGCTTCATCTAGTAGGTCTTCTGAATATCGAGCCAACTACATAATTTCAAACACCTCTTCCATATCCATAGAGAAGATTTAACTAGGATCGTCCTAAGAAATTAGCCAATAGATCTTAAGAAATTGGGTGTTTTATTGGGGGAAAAAAATCTACTGGATGCCTGGATGATTTCTTTAGCTAAACCGCGGTTATCCTCTATCTGAACCTGGAAAACATGTTTGAAATTTATGTAGTTGTGATGTATAATTTTCAAAGGAAAGAGGGCGAGAAATTAAAGATTTCCCATTCGACGAGGATGGCTTGGTTGAGGGGAAAACGGCTTTTTCAGATCCGTACTATTGCCATCGTGCGAATTTGGACCTAGACTTTATGTGTTGTCTAAAATAGACATGAACTAAACTAATTTTCAAATTTAAAACCTGAACTGGCAAGCGTGCGGCTAAATTGGACTTTGACCCATTGACCGTTAATGGAACAATGACTAGGACGGACGGCACAATGACTTGGACAACGGTGAATGACACGTGGACGAGCCGTTGTGTTCTGTGGCCAAAACGACATCGTTTTTATTTCTTTAAAACGATGTCGTTTTATTAATTGGGGCAAAATACAAATAAAATCCCTAAATTTTAAATTGGAAATCAAATATATTCATTTTTTTATCTGAATTGGAAATAAAAAATTAGGAGTTAGAGTTCGACTGACAATTTAAATTGAAATCAAATATATACATTTAAAAAAAATCAATTTTTTTATCTATTTGTGGTTTCACATAGACATATTAATTATATTTATTAAAAATAAATATTTTTAATCACATTTTTTAAAATAAGTAAATTAGGTTTATTTTTACTATTTGGCTATATCTTTTAATGTAGACACATCTAAGTCAACCTTTAAATTTGTAAAATATGATACAAAATTAATTAGTTAAGTAAATTCATTATTTTTAGTGTATGAAATGTTGAAAGTCTTTGGATACTATTAAAGATATTTAAAAATCAAAACATAATGTAATTTTGTTTGTTTGGGTCAAAAAAATATGGATAATATAAACCATAATAATATGATAGCTATATTACATTTTGGACTATAACTAAAAGCATATATTTCATTTTTAAATATCCATATTTTAAAAAATTTTGTTTTGGACTATAACTAAAAGCATATATTTTAAGAATCAATAATATAGATTCTTATTTTTTTTATATTTTAAAAATTTTTGTTTTGTAAACTCTAATATTATTATTTATTTTTTTAAACTGAAGACTAAAATGGCACAATTTAGGGATTTTCATTTGTATTTTGCCCCAATTTAATAAAACGGCGTCGTTTTAAAGAAATAAAAACGACGTCGTTTTGGCCACAGAACACAACGGCTCGTCCACGTGTCATTCACCGTCGTCCAAATCACTGTGCCGTCCGTCCTAGTCACTGTCCGTTAACGGTCAACGGGTCAAAGTCCAATTTAGCCGCACGCTTGCCAGTTCAGGTTTTAAATTTGAAAATTTGTTTAGTTCAGGTCTGTTTTAGACAATACAAAAAATTTAAGTCCAAATTCGCACGATGGCAATAGTACGGGTCCGAAAAAGCCGTTTTTCCGCTTGGTTGAGCCATAACTTCAACAACGAACATGAAACGCACTTGTGGAATATATATTTTTATTCGTGGAATATTTTTCGAAGAAGTACTTACTTTCTCGAGAAAATGATTTCATATTTTTTTTCACAGATTTTATAAATAGAAAGCTTGCACTCCAAGGATGGAGAAAGAGTTCACCGATACAAGATCAGACTTAACAAAGGCGTTGGATGTAACGCCCCGAAAACCAGGATGTCACAATCACCTCTACTAACAGATCGCAACGTCCTTGTTGCGCATACCAAGATCGTTACCTCGACAATCTGACTCACACAGTTGTCAGGGTTCGCTCTGAAACCACTTATAACACCCCGACCGCCCTATCCATCGGCTCCACGTACACTATCATCCCATGGGCCCACATTCTCCGACGGTCAGTGCGTTAGTCCGGGAGGCTCGAAAGTCATGTTTACTGACCCTGCAAATCACCAGGCGATCTTTTCCCGTGTTTTGACCTCACTCACACGGTACTGAAAATGACTTCCTAGTAGGTCACCCATCCTAAAACTACTCCAGCTCAAACACGCTTAACTCTGGAGTTCTCTCAAGACCTGTGACCGAAAATATATGCGCACTTTGGTGATATAGGTAGCCAAATGAATTCTTTTAAATCTCTCCGCATATACCACATATATACCACATATGCCCTGAAATCGGGGTGTCACATTGGCGGTAACATTTGTCAAACGCAAAACAAAAACAATAGAGATAGATTCGAAGTCTATACTAACACAACGAATGTCGTGTAATAAAGATTTCAACTCATTAATCACATCGTTCGAATTGAGCAATGTGACAAGAGAAGCAAGATCCAAGAAACACATAAGTGATCGGAAACCCTCTGCATCCAAAGAAGATGGAACTTGTCTCCTCAATGCAAAGCCTTGAAGGATAGTCCTGATTTCTCCGTCCTTGTAACATCAACCAAGGCAACAGTCCAAAGTAGTTGAGAAGCATGAAGCATCAACATAGCAATAGGTACTTTTATTGAAGTTAGGGAACCTGAGAGGGATTGTTTTGGATCTGGCATGTGATGTGTGCCACCATCTTGAGAAGGGCCAAACCGGTGCGAAGTAGATCATTGATGAAGAGTATCCATGCATACTGCAGTAAGTAACCCAATCCCAAACTTCCATAGAACAGTATAAGTAAACGAAATCTGCATACTGCAATAAAATGATAATGCAGTAAGTAACCCAAATCTACATAAAGCAGTAAACCTGCACACTGCAGTAACACACAGCACATATGCGATAAATTGCCAACAAATGGCACAATTGAAGTAATAAAGGAATCTGATATACTCGGATCTAAAGAAGACGCGGTTGATGCTAACACGCTATATATACGAAATTTGTAGTGGATCGATTAACGTTTATGATATTTTTTTAAGTAGACTTTTTTCAACGTTAATTTGTAGTGCACCAACAGATTTCATGAATCTTTGATATATTTCTTAAACATAGCTTATTATAATTGATATATTGAACTATTACAGTTGGCCTTTTTCTTATCAAAATTAAGATATTTACTTCTCTATACATATATTAAAGAGAAACAGAAGATGAGAATATGTTATATAGATAGCCACTGAACAAGAATCTGAAATTTAGGAAAATCTATAACTAATACAACAAATAAATGAACCGGATATAAACCATGTAAACCGTATTTCACCAACGTCAAACCAACCACCAATATATATGTTTCCAAAATATAAATGAGAATTTTTATGATATGTAAAAATTAATAATTAAAACCTATTAATTTTACAAACATATACAGTAAAACCTCTATAAATTAATAATGTTGGGGCTTTAAAATTTTATTAATTTAGAGAGTTATTAATTTATCGATAATAATTTATAGAGAGATTTTTGTAATCCATGATTTTTTGACAATTTTTTGTCTTTTAAAATAAAAATTTTACGTAAAAGTTCATAAAAATTCTTGTATTTGTTTTTAAATTTTTATATAATTTTTACACATTCAACACTACAAGAAAACAGGGTGTATTCCGACGGCCAATCCCGTCGGAATAGGGTCATTTTCGACGGAATTCCGACGAGACTGGTCCATCATTTCTATCTCGTCGGAAAAAAATTCCGTCGGAATTTCGTCGCTTATTTGCGACGGCACTCTGACGATTTAACATCGGAATATAAACGGAGACGGAATTCCGACGGAACCGGAGATCCGGCGATCATCGACGGAACACCGACGGAACCGGAGTTTCGGCGATCATCGACGGAATTCCGACGGTACCGGACTTCCGGCGATTATCGACGGAATTCCGACGGTACCAGACTTCCGGCAATTATCGACGGAATTCCGACGGTACCAGACTTCCGGCGATTATCGACGGAATTCCGACGGTACCGGATTTCCGGCGAGAACCGACAGAATTTCGACGGAGACCGTTATTTTTGAAAAAATTATTAATAATAAATATATTAATTTAAATTATATTAAATATAATAAAACTTTAAAAATGTATTAAACATAAAAAAAGACAATTAAAATTGTTTCAAAAGTATTTTAAAGTTTGACAATAAATTTAAAAACTCTAAAAGGGCTATTCCCGCCTCTGGGAGTTCAGAAAGTCTCTCATCTGCTGTTCCAACGCTGCAAATCGTGCATCGGCGTCCTCCTTATCCTTCTTTCTCGCTTCCTCCACTGCCTTAAGCCCTCCTCTCAGTTCTCGGTTTTCTGCCTCCAATCTGCTACCACCGCCTTGTCGCACAGACGAAACCGATGAGCAACTACCCTCAGGAAGGCCGAATACACGGCCTATGGTCTTGGGAGTCGCCTACGATAAAAAAGAAATAAAAAGTTAGTTGTATTAAAAATTAATTTAAAATGTGTTTAAAACTGACACGGTTACTAACCTGATAGGTGAACTCGTTGATCATCTCGTATGGAACTTCGTGTTGGGAATGTCCTGAAATCACACTTGTATTCACTCTAGTGATAGTTGTACTGTCGAGATTAGACATTCATATGATACTAGGTGGTCATGACGTTTTGCAAGAAGCCACTGATGATCTATGAGTTATGAACTCATTACTAGTATTATATGATCCTACAGGGTCACACACCTAAGCAAATTGGATTCACTTTATGTGGGAATAATCATTAATGTAATGATCTAAATGATGTGTATTTGATACATATTATTTTCGTGTTTTAAAGAGTGTGTCGATCGACACACATGTGTTGTGTCGATCGACACGGGCTATTAAATCGAAATAGTGATTTCGGTTTAATGACTTAATTAATTCTGAATCGGTTCAGGGATTAATTACGTTTTCTCCAGGGCCTATATAAAGGAATTATAAGGCACGACCTGGAAGAGAGATTTTTCGATAGCCGTCACTGAGAAACACAATTCCCAGAGAGATCCGAACCACCGGCACTAGCATCCCGGCAGATTCCGGTTTGTGTGCGTGTGGACTATCAGTAGAGGCACGGCAATTGAAGTGCTACAGATCTCGATTCCCTGTTTTAATCCGTTGCAAAACTCCAGGTATATTCGAGATCCGTTCTATCAGATTTATCGTTTACAAACCCTAGATCCTAGGAAAAGGAATTGTCACTAGGTTGATTAATAGAGATTAATCCTGTAAAACATGAGTGAATTCCTACAGTGGTATCAGAGCCTTAGGGTTTAACCTTGTAATCTGACTGAATCGAATTTGATCAATTGTTTCTTATCAAAATCGTTTTGTTGTAAAATTGTTCAAAATCGTTTGAAAAACCAATCGTGTCGATCGACACAATAGTTGTGTCGATCGACACGGTAGTCTCTGCCTTGCACACGATGAACCGGTTCAATTGGATTGAATCGGTTATCGTGCTTGGTAACAAATCAATCAAACCGGCTGATTTCGGTTTATTGCGATTTGGTTGGCGTCGATCGACACAAATGTTGTGTCGATCGGCACCGACCGGTTATAGATCCGGTTCAATTGGATTGACCGGTTATCGCAAAATTGATTTGGTTTGGTTCATGTCGATCGACACAATTGTTATGTCGATCGACAGAGACCAATAATCGACCCGGTTCAATTGGATTGATCGGTTATCGATCTGGTTCAATTGGATTGACCGGTTATCGAAAATTAAATTTGGTTTGGTCATGTCGATCGACACACATGTGTTGTGTCGATCGACACGGACCGGTTATGGAAACATTTCTGTCGGTTATCGAAACCGGTTCAATTGGATTGATCGGTTGTCGAAGAACTGTTCCAGAAAGGCAAGTGTCGATCGACACTAATGTAGTATCGATCGACAGCCTGCAAAGATTGTGGGTTAGTGAACCTATAATCAAATAACCGAATCAGATTTAATGTGATTGGGTTCCTGAATGCATATATGTGATATGTGTTAAGGATTAAAAGTTCAACTCCTCAACTAAATATCAAGTGTTCTGGATGTCTTCCCGATCTTGTCAGCTGTCAAGACTCGTTTCATTGCGTGATAGGCTTGCAGTGCAAGGTATCTGCAGTTACATGAGTAAGGCAGTAGGTAATTGAGTTGATAGGCTTGCAGTGCATGGTATCGACTATTACATGACTGAAGAGATTGGTTTACTTGAATGGGCTATCAGAAGTTCTGGGCTCAGAGACATCAGGTGGTTAAAACATAAGATGTTTTATCCACAACCAAGAGTCATATTGGATATGATTAGCAAAGTGTTGTTTACCTATATAAGTAAGATTTGAGGGACAGCCAGTGGCTCGCTCGGGTTTTGGTGAAATATGGATCTTGGATTATTATATTTATTTGAGGAAACATAGTTTTGAATATAATACGAGTTTTCTTAATTGTTAAGTTTACTCTTTTATTGAACATGATAACTTACCTTCTACCTCTTTTGTTTCAGCAATGTCTAGCTCAAACAACACTTTCTCCCTGAGATCCGTCCTTGAGAAGGACAAGTTAAATGGATCTAATTTTCTCGAATGGTATCGGAACCTGAGAATTGTTCTCAGGCAGGAGAAGAGGGACTATGTCCGTGATAAAGTTCTCCCCGAGAAGTACCGTGCCAATGCCCCGCAGACAGAGAAGAATGCTTGGGATAAACATTCGAATGATGTGGTTGATGTGACTTGTCTGATGCTGGCTACCATGAACTCGGATTTGCAGAAGCAATACAAGAACGCGGCGTCACCCATCGAGATGATCACTAGCCTGAAAGCGATGTTTCAGGAGCAGGCTCGAACTGAGAGATACCAGACGGTTAAATCTCTAGTTGAGTGCAAGCTACCTAAGGATGCTCCAGTAAGTCCCCACATCATAAAGATGATGGGTTATATTGATAACTTGGGGAAACTAAACTGTCCCATTAGCCAAGAGTTGGCTACTGACATCATATTGCAGTCACTGCCGTCAAGTTATGATACGTTCATAATGAACTATAACATGAACAGCTTGACGAAGACGTTGACTGAGTTACATGGCATGCTCAAGACAGCTGAGCCAAACATCAAGAAGGGTGCCCCAAATGTGCTTATGGTACAAGGGGGCAAAAAGTTTAAGAAACCCGGCAAGGGCAAGGGAAAGGGCAAGGCTGTCCAGGTTATGAACCAGGGCAAACCTACGCCTTCTCCTAAGCCCAAGGCTGGCCCTTCTGATGCTGATAAGTGCCACTTCTGCAATGAGTCTGGGCATTGGAAGAGAAATTGCAAGAAATTCCTGGATGGTCTGAAGAACAAGAAAAAGACGTACGAGACGACTTCTCAAGGTATTTTTGTTATTGAAGTAAATGTTACTTCTTCAGGTTCTAATTCATGGGTATTGGATACCGGCTGTGGTGCTCATATTTGTACAAATGTGCAGGCACTAAGCAACAGTAGGACGCTGGAAAAAGGACAAGTGGAGCTGCGAGTCGGGAATGGAGCAAGGGTTGATGCGTTGGCCGTAGGCACTTATCATTTGTCTTTGCCTTCGGGCTTGGTTTTAAATTTGAATAATTGCTACTATGTACCTGCGATAAGCAGAAACATCATTTCAATTTCCTGTTTGGATTTAGAAGGATTTGATTTTTCTATTAAGAATAAATGTTGTTCTTTTAATCGTGATGGTATGTTTTATGGTAGCGGCCCAATAGAGAATGGGCTTTACGTTTTAAACCAATCAATGCCCGTCTATAACATAAACACTAAGCGGTTTAAGTCTAATGACGAAAATCCAACTTTTCTCTGGCACTGTCGATTGGGTCATATAAACGAGAAACGCATACAGAAGCTCCATAGTGATGGGCTTTTGGGCTCATTTGATTATGAATCATGTGACAAATATGAATCTTGTTTGATGGGCAAAATGACAAAGGCTCCTTTCAACAAACCAAATGAACGGGCCAGTGACTTATTGGGCCTTATACATACAGATGTCTGCGGCCCGATGAGCATAAGTGCTAGAGGAAACTATCAATACTTCATTACCTTTACTGATGATTTCAGTAGGTATGGCTATGTCTATCTAATGAGACACAAGTCGGAATCCTTTGAGAAATTTAAGGAATTCCAGAATGAAGTACAGAACCAACTTGGCAAAAGTATTAAAGCTCTTCGATCAGATCGTGGTGGAGAATACTTGAGTCAAGAGTTCAGTGATCATCTAAGAGAGTGTGGAATTGTTTCACAGCTCACTCCTCCTGGAGCGCCCCAATGGAATGGAGTTTCCGAGAGGAGGAATCAGACCCTATTAGATATGGTTCAATCAATGATGAGTCACACAGACCTTCCATTATCCTTTTGGGGATACGCTCTAGAAACGTCTGCATTTACACTAAACATAGTCCCATCAAAATCAGTTGCAAAGACACCATATGAGATGTGGACTGAAAATGTTCCAAGTTTGTCTTTTCTGAAAATTTGGGGTTGTGAAGCTTATGTAAAGCGTTTAATATCTGATAAGCTCGCACCCGAATCTCATAAGTGTTTTTTCGTTGGTTATCCTAAGGAAACCAAGGCGTACTACTTCTACAACCGTTCTGAGAACAAAGTGTTTGTTGCTCGGGACTGTACTTTCCTTGAGAGAGAGTTTCTTCATAAGAAGAACAGTGGGAGTAAAGTACTACTCGAAGAAGTTCGAGAATCACAGGAGCCTGCTCAACCTTATGAGGAAGAGCATCAGGTGGAACTACAAGAAGTTGTGGAACCTACACCTGTGATGCCTGAAGTTCGCAGATCCGGAAGGATCCATCACGAACCCGAGAGATACTATGGATTTCTCGTGAGCGATTGTCATGACTTGTTGATCATTGACAGTGACGAGCCTGCGAATTTCGAAGAAGCAATGTTGGGCCCAGACTCTGAAAAGTGGCTTGGAGCCGCTAGATCCAAAATAGGATCCATGTCAGAAAACCAAGTATGGTCCTTGGTAGATTTACCCGATGGTGTAAAACCCATTGAGTGTAAATGGATCTTCAAGAAGAAGATTGACGTGGATGGGAATATCCAAATATTCAAAGCTAGATTAGTGGCTAAAGGTTTCAAGCAAATTCATGGTATTGACTATGATGAGACTTATTCCCCAGTCGCTATGCTTAAATCCATTCGGATACTCCTAGCAACTGCCGCTTATTATGATTATGAGATTTGGCAGATGGATGTGAAAACAGCTTTCCTTAACGGAATTCTGGAAGAGGATGTGTACATGACACAACCTGAAGGTTTCACGGATCCTATGAATGCTGGGAAAGTATGCAAGCTTCATCGATCCATTTATGGATTGAAGCAAGCATCACGGAGTTGGAATCTTCGCTTTGATGAAGCGGTTAAAAAGTTTGACTTCATCAAGAACGAAGAGGAACTATGTGTGTACAAGAAGACTAGTGGGAGCGGAGTTGCATTTCTCGTACTGTATGTAGATGACATACTTTTTCTCGGGAATGACGTTCCATTGCTTCAGTCTGTCAAGACTTGGCTTGGAAGTTGTTTTTCCATGAAAGACATGGGTGAAGCCGCGTACATTCTTGGAATAAGAATCTATAGAGATAGATTAAATAGGCTTATTGGATTGTGTCAAGATACTTATATAGATAAGGTCTTGCACATATTCAGTATGCAGGATTCCAAGAAAGGTTTCACGCCTATGTTACATGGCGTTACTCTTAGCAAGAAGCAGTGTCCTTCGACACAAGCTGAGCGGGAGCGAATGAATAGAATTCCTTATGCTTCGGCAGTAGGATCTATTATGTATGCCATGCTCTTTACTCGTCCAGATGTTGCTTGTGCCTTAAGCATGACGAGTAGATACCAATCTGATCCAGGTGAGTGTCACTGGAAGGCAGTCAAGAATATCCTCAAGTATTTGAGAAATACTAAGGACAAGTTCTTGGTGTATGGAGGAAATGATGCAAGTTTTCAGACAGACAAAGACGATTTCCGATCTCAGTCTGGTTATGTCTTTTGTCTAAATGGCGGTGCAGTCAGTTGGAAAAGTTCCAAGCAGAGCACCGTAGCTGATTCCACTACTGAGGCTGAATACATCGCTGCTTCTGAAGCAGCAAAGGACGCTGTTTGGATTAAGAAGTTCATGTCTGAGCTTGGTGTGGTTCCTAGCATTTTAGAGCCTGTAGCATTGTATTGTGATAACAATGGAGCAATTGCTCAGGCGAAGGAACCAAGATCACACCAGAAATCCAAACACATAGAAAGGAGATATCACTTGATTCGTGATATAATTGATAGAGGAGATTTGAAGATCAGCAGAGTTCCAACGGATGAGAATGTCGATGATCCTCTAACCAAGCCCCTCCCACGACCTAAGCATGAGAGTCATACTGCTGCTATAGGACTTAAGGAAATTAAGATGTGATCTTGATTTTAGTGGGAGTTATCTTGTTTTAAGTTATGTTTTGATGTTCATGTAATCATACTTTGATGATTTTAATGAAATTCGATTTCAGTATTATTTAAATGTGTTTTAAATGATAGTCCCAAAATAATTTATAACATTCTATAGGTCATCAAGTTGAGGACTTGATCATGAAACCCTATGAGAAATAAATGACATAGATTATGTTTGTCCCTGGTCAAGGTTGTTAAAGTGGGACACTAACAACCGCGTGAGACTGGAATGTGATGTGACTGATGACTAAGTTTCATGGAGTCATTAATAAGAGTATTAAATTCAATCACATAGATATATGTTAGAGAACATATGATCGGACATGACCCGCTAATGAGAACTCTACAGGAAAATTAAGTGTCATGTGAGGTTCTCATAACGACTATAGATTATAGTCCTTAGACCTGAGTTCATCATGATTTCTTACATATGAATTGGTCCGCTTTGACTTTGTCAAACGTTATCCGTAAAAGGTGACTATAAAGGCATTGATTGGGCGTATCATGAAGTGTGTGAAGGAACAGGGATGGAACAAGATGGGATTTGTCCCTCCTTAAAAACAGGAGATAAAATATCTCAGGGCCCATCGAAGATTTGATACTGAGAAATGTGTGGCCGCACTCGAACAAGCTGAATGTCAGTCGTTTGTCTTGTCAGTATAAATCGGAGTTCGATGAACATGATTTTGTTTGAATAAGGATGACACGGTTTTTGCCTTATGCCATATCGAGATATAGAGACGAAGGGATTATCGGAATAGTTGATTCCAGTACAAGTGGGAGATTGTTGGGAATGTCCTGAAATCACACTTGTATTCACTCTAGTGATAGTTGTACTGTCGAGATTAGACATTCATATGATACTAGGTGGTCATTACGTTTTGCTAGAAGCCACTGATGATCTATGAGTTATGAACTCATTACTAGTATTATATGATCCTACAGGGTCACACACCTGAGCAAATTGGATTCACTTTATGTAGGAATAATCATTAATGTAATGATCTAAATGATGTGTATTTGATACACATTATTTTCGTGTTTTAAAGAGTGTGTTGATCGACACACATGTGTTGTGTCGATCGACACGGGCTATTAAATCGAAATAGTGATTTCGGTTTAATGACTTAATTAATTCTGAATCGGTTCAGGGATTAATTACGTTTTCTCCAGGGCCTATATAAAGGAATTATAAGGCACGACCTGGAAGAGAGATTTTTTGAAACACAATTCCCAGAGAGATCCGAACCACCGGCACTAGCATCCCGGCAGATTCCGATTTGTGTGCGTGTGGACTATCAGTAGAGGCACGACAATTGAAGTGCTACAGATCTCGATTCCCTGTTTTAATCCGCTGCAAAACTCCAGGTATATTCGAGATCCGTTCTATCAGATTTATCGTTTACAAACCCTAGATCCTAGGAAAAGGAATTGTCACTAGGTTGATTAATAGAGATTAATCCTGTAAAACATGAGTGAATTCCTACACTTCGGTGGGCGCCTGAGTTCCTTCATCCATCGGTTGCGATTGGAGGTACTCCTCCTGCCGCCTCTCCACGGTTTCCACGATTTCACGAGCAATGGGATCTTGGATTTCACCGGTCTTCTTGTTGGTGTGGGTTACTTTGAGCAAATCAAGGTTGTTAGGAAAAACACCGGTTTCCTTAAACTGTTAACATATAAAATTGTGTTAGCAAATTATTAAAAAATATGAATTGTTTAAATATTTACCATTTTGTCTGCTTTCGACGCCTTGCTTGTTGCGCTGAGGTTGTGGGTCGCTTGTCCCTTCCCCTTCCGGTCGCTGTTGCAGTTAGTTGAGTTTCTCTCAAAGGTCGCCTTAGTTGCCTCATTTTCCCAATGTGCAACTAGTCCTTCCCAACACGCATCTTTATATTTCATAACCCGAGGCCGCTTCCCGGTCTTCACCCACGCATCTTTCCACTCGTTCAGCTTCCACGAGTACTTCCTCCCCGCCTTTTCGTCGAATCCCTTTCGGACCAACGTAGTGAGCTGTGGATTCCACGTGAAGGTTTGCTGCAAAACACACCACAAAAATTTGCATTAGTAATTATAATTAGACTCATATAGGAAATATATTTTAAACTTATAAATTAAAAATCATACAGCAAATTGTCGGAACCAAGTGTCCCGGTCCTCCACTGGCATATTGTTGTATGTGGGATACGGTTTATCTAACATGGTATTCATCATGTCGTTGATAGAACCAGTAATCCCGTTTTGCGAGTAGTGGAACCTATTAAAATATTTGGTTAAATATTTTACTAAAATAATTTAATCCAATACATATTTAAATAAGACTTACCAGGTCGTGTAAGGTGGCGTGTCTGGATCTAGACGAGTCAACCTATCACGTACAGGTTGCGCCACAAACTGCTCGATGGTCAAGGATGTGGGTTGTGAATTCGCTGTGGGCGGGGGCTGAGACATGTGTGGGGCATGTAGGTCGGGAGTAGTGTAGGGGATATGCGTATCAGTCGCAGTCCGATCTCCCCCACTGGAAGATGCCCCTCCTCTAGACTGATGAAATAGTGGATAGTCCCTAAGGTTTCCAAAATTTTAAGAGTTTTAAATTTCGGGATTTATGAAATTTAGAATTTATAATAATTCAGCATTTTAAGATTTTGCGATTTAGTTACTTGGAAATTTCGGATTTAGGGATATAAGGATTTAGTGTTTTTAAGGGTTTTTTGAAATATAGAGAGTTAAGGAATTTAGTTTTCTGACATTTTGTTATTTAAAAAACTTAGGGATTGATGGGAATTTAAGATTTTTGTAATAAATGACTTTATTGAATTTGGGATTATGTGGTTTTAGGATTAATGCACTTAGGGATTTAGGGAAATTGGATTTAGAAATTTAAGTAACCAGGACTTGTTTGTATATTGTATATTCGGAAACCGAAGTTCATGTATTTAGGTTTTGATGGGAAATTGACTTTTATAATTTGACAAATGTTATTAATGTTAAAAAAATTCATTATTTTTAAATCGTTAAAGTTATAAATGTTTAAAATTATAATATATATTTTTAATTTAAAAGATTTAAAGTTTTATATATATTTTTTTTTAAGTAGGTTTAAGTGTTTAAATGTTTAAATTTTTAAAATTTATAATATATGTTTTATTAATGTTATAAAATGATTCTCTTACAATATTAATCATACATTAAATTGTAAAAAATCCCTAAAAATCATAAAAACCTATGAAAATCATTTTCTTAAAATTTATAAAATTATAATTTCCTAAAAATCCCTAAGTTAGTAAATTCCTAAAATTATGAAATTCCCTAAATTTTCCAATCTCTAAATTGTAAAATTTCCAAAATAACACAATTAAAAAATTAATCTACAAACCTTATTTAGTAACATTCTAAAATCCGAATTCACCCTAACATTCTACATGAACGAGAATCCTCAAGAACAATTTCGGAAACAATGAATGAAATTATGTAAAACTCACATAATGTTGGATTTGGTAAAAGATTGTGAGGAATCACGACGGAGGAGTAGTTTTTGCAAGGATTCGGCGGTTAAACGGCGGAGAAATGGCTCGGAATCGGTAGAGAAACGATTGGAGAAGTTTGAGAGAAAAAAAAATTTGAGATCTGTTTTCGGGGAAGACGAAGACTGTAGATTTATTAGACTGTCCGTCGTCCGACGGCATTTCGACGGACTTCCGACGGACTCAAAACAATTCAGACGGAACTTCCGACGGTTTTCCCGCTTTGACGATGACCACGAGGTTGTTTGGCGGCAAATAAAATTAGGGTTACCGTCGGGATTCCGTCGGTGTTTAAGACGGAATCCCGACGGTACTTTAATTTTTTATTAAATTTTTGTTAATCCGATCCTTAATTAATTAAAAAAATAAAGAACCGTCGGAATGCCGTCTGAATAGTAAGACGGAATCCCGACGGTTCTTTATTTTTTTAATAATTTTTTGTTTATCCAATCCTTAATCAATAAAAAAATAAAGAACCGTCGGGATTCCTTCTTAATAGTAAGACGGAATTCCGACGGTTCTTTATTTTTTTACTAATTTTTTTTTTCTCCGATCCTTAATTAATAAAAAAAATAAAGAACATTCGGAATTCCGTCTCAATTGCAGACGGAATTCCGACGGTTCTTTATTTTTTTATTAAATTATTGTTTCTCCGATCCTTACTTAATAAAAAAAATTAAAGAACCGTCGGAATTTCGAGGGTTAGTATTTTAAAAAATTAAGAGGGTTAGTATTTTAAAAAATTAAATTATTTATTTTTAAATATTTTATCCCAACATTAATTGTTTAAAAGAAATTGTAAAAGTTTGAGATTTCTGAAAGTATGGGATATGTATTTTTACGCTTTACTTTATAAATTTTATCTTGGAATTTTTAAAATGTTTTTGGAAAATTTAAAATTATATTACATTATACTTAATTAAAACTTGTGCCGTGGGATATATTTTACTACTACGGAAATAGTAAAAACAACATAAAGCTTTTATCATAAAATTATTGAACATAAAAACAACATAAAGGTTTGAAAATAAAAACAATATAAAGGCCATTATTGAACATAAAAACAACATAAAGCTTTTATCATTTAATTATTCTTAATCATGGACGAGTTGGATGTTTAGTCTTCATCGGAGTCTGGAACTATTTCATATTCATACGCAGTAGTTCCTCCATCTTCCTCCTCGGTGGTAGATACTTCCATTGGTTGGTATTTAGCAATCATCGAATTAACACCGATTATCTATTTGAAAATTGAATTTGGTTAAGCATTCCCATAAATATTTAAAAACGTATGGTGTATCTACCTTAACAATGTTTCGCTCTGTGATGTTCAGGTACTTTGAGTTCCTGTTAAAACGGCAAACGGTAACATGTTTTAGGATGACCACCGCACCTACACCAGTGGCGAGTTTGTACTCATCCTTGTTGAATATGTTATGGTGCATGGTTCCCTCGATTTTTCCTGAAGGATCTTTTAAGGTTACTAGCAGATCCCCCTGGTCATTGGGGGTCAAACTAGAGAGCATAGCCACAATCTAATAATGAAATAGAATATACTTGTCAGATAACTGTATGCCTAAATGTTAATAAAATAGGTCGAGAACGTAAACCTTTTTGACTTTCACAAATTTTGAATGCGGGGATTGAATTTCTGCAACCTGGGTCCAGAATGGTGTGCTCCTATTGTTATAGGAACCTACATGTATGAATGATAGATGTAGTATTTGTCAGCTATTATCATTATTGTACCAGTAAAATTACGGGTAATTATATATATATATATAGTAGTAGATATAATATATATATATATATATATACCTTCACAGATTATGTAATCCATAGTAGAAGTCCACCGAGGACTACTAAAATCATGGTCGGCCTGTGTTGGGCGTGTCTGAGAACTTTCACCTCGCAGCACCTTTGCATCATGAGACCTCTTGCGAAACATTCCTCGCCGTACAACTTGGCCAGGTCCCGGCATTACAGGCGTTTGGTTCTGGGATTGTTGAGTTGGATGGAGTGAAATTGTCGGTTCAGCATCAGTAACATTTAAGTTATCGTAAGGAGGGCTTGCAGGAACAAGAGTTGTGTTTGGAGGGTAGTGACCGGGGCCTCGGTTTTGCATATAGTAATTCCATAGATCTAAGTTAGCCATAACGCAATTGAATATTTTTGTGTTATGATTTTCTGTTGAAATTTGTTATGGAGGAATGAGAAAATGTGGAAACTTATGTAGAACGGATAACCGTCGGCAATCCATCAGAAATCCGTCAACCCAGTCCGACATAAAACCCCACCAATCCCTTGGGCCACTGCAGACGAATCTTAATAACCAGTCAAACTTTGCCGACATCGAAAACCGTCGGCAATCCGTCAGAAATCCGTCAACCCACTCCGACATAAAACCCCACCAATCCCTTCGGCCACTACAGACAAATCTTAATAACCACTCAAACTTTGCCGACATCGACAACCGTCGGCAATCCGTCAGAACTTTGGTAATACGGACGGAATACCGACGGTTTATACATATAAATTCTACTATAAATACACCTCATGGAGTGTATATCTTCTACACCTCTCAATAACACAAAAAATGTCTTCTCCCTCTCCTAATGAAGACGCGAAAACAACACCCAACCTTGATCCTTTTGGATTTCCAATAATACCAAAATTCTCGTGGGAAACCCAATCTTATTGCGACGAATCGTTTAAAGAGCTGCCCACTTACTCGTGGGAATTTGATACGTGCTCACCAATCCATAAAGAAGATTCCACATCAACAATAGTGCCTGACAGCCAGTGCTCTCCAAACATCCACAACATTCCAAAATTGTCGTGGGAATCGCCATCTCAGTGCGACAAATACACTAAAGATGTACCCACATACTCGTGGGAAGATGATTCATGCACTCCCAAAAATGAAGATGGGTTGGGTATTCCTAATCACAAATACGATACGTACCAGGCCGAATGTGCTGACCAGAAGCGGGTTCTGAAAGCCGTCCAACCATATCAATTCAGTGAACCATCATATACTTACGGTGGAAGTCCTTCAAATGAATGTAAGGATCAATACTATGATTTGATATGCGCCCAAAGCCCAGAAAAGCCACCGCCAGACTTATATATTGATGAAGATGCAATCCATAAATTGTGCGACGGAGTTTTAGATTCTCCACCAAAGAAAAAAAAGGGAAAGGAAATCACTTACGGTGGAAGTCCTTCAAATGAATGTAAGGATCAGTACTATGATTTGATATGCGCCCAAAGCCCAGAAAACCCACCGGCAGACTTATATATTGATGAGGATGCAATCAAAAAATTGTGCGACGGAGTTTTAGATTCTCCAGCAAAGAAAAAAAAGGGAAAGAAAATCACTAAATGGTTCTAACCAATGGTAAGTTTGGAGTGGAAACCGACATATGATTGTATAATGAGAAGTTTATTACGTACTTGTACCATGACCGTTGTGTGTTAAATATTTGCAAGTCTTTAATGTACTCGTTTAAGAATGTGTTTTAAATTTTATGTTTCATTAAATGTAATGTTTTATTGGAGTTCCAATACTCAAATTGTCGTCTACAATCGGTTTTGTTAATGAAATGAAATATATTATAGGCAAGAAACAAATGTTAGAGAAGAACATGAAAAACCAATTTCCTAATCACAATTTATTATTCTGAATCTCCAGAGGAACCTTCACTAGGGATGGAGTCTGAATCATCGTCAAATTCCCCACGGGGTTCCTCTTCGTCTGAATGCACTAGATCATCCCCGACATGTGTGACATCGACAACGAGGTCAATGTTATCCACCTCATCAACAGGTGACAGGCAGACTTATATATTGATGAGGATGCAATCAAAAAATTGTGCGACGGAGTTTTAGATTCTCCAGCAAAGAAAAAAAAGGGAAAGAAAATCACTAAATGGTTCTAACCAATGGTAAGTTTGGAGTGGAAACCGACATATGATTGTATAATGAGAAGTTTATTACGTACTTGTACCATGACCGTTGTGTGTTAAATATTTGCAAGTCTTTAATGTACTCGTTTAAGAATGTGTTTTAAATTTTATGTTTCATTAAATGTAATGTTTTATTGGAGTTCCAATACTCAAATTCTCGTCTACAATCGGTTTTGGTTAATGAAATGAAATATATTATAGGCAAGAAACAAATGTTAGAGAAGAACATTTGTTATTCTGAATTTCCTAAAAACCAATTTCCTAATCACAATTTATTATTCTGAATCTCCAGAGGAACCTTCACTAGGGATGGAGTCTGAATCGTCGTCAAATTCCCCACGGGGTTCCTCTTCGTCCGAATGCACTAGATCATCCCCGACATGTGTGACATCGACAACGAGGTCAATGTTATCCACCTCATCAACAGGTGACAGGCAGACTTATATATTGATGAGGATGCAATCAAAAAATTGTGCGACGGAGTTTTAGATTCTCCAGCAAAGAAAAAAAAGGGAAAGAAAATCACTAAATGGTTCTAACCAATGGTAAGTTTGGAGTGGAAACCGACATATGATTGTATAATGAGAAGTTTATTACGTACTTGTACCATGACCGTTGTGTGTTAAATATTTGCAAGTCTTTAATGTACTCGTTTAAGAATGTGTTTTAAATTTTATGTTTCATTAAATGTAATGTTTTATTGGAGTTCCAATACTCAAATTCTCGTCTACAATCGGTTTTGGTTAATGAAATGAAATATATTATAGGCAAGAAACAAATGTTAGAGAAGAACATTTGTTATTCTGAATTTCCTAAAAACCAATTTCCTAATCACAATTTATTATTCTGAATCTCCAGAGGAACCTTCAATAGGGATGGAGTCTGAATCGTCGTCAAATTCCCCACGGGGTTCCTCTTCGTCCGAATGCACTAGATCATCCCCGACATGTGTGACATCGACAACGAGGTCAATGTTATCCACCTCATCAACAGGTGACATTGGTACACTTCTCGATGGTTGTAGAGCATCATGTTCTGGAACTCCATAGATTTTTCCTCTGGGGTTTATTGGAGTTACGTGATCCACGGATCTGTACGGTAGGCAACTCGTGGATACCGAATGTAGCAAACCTATTAATAAATAGTGGATATTGTTAATATACATGAACAAGAAACCTTAACTATGAGTACATAGGTAAACATATTAGTGTATTGATACCTGGTCTGCTTGAGACGTAAATGGATCATAATACTGCAGTCTGCGGCTTGAATTGATCGAAATAACACCAAGAGAGTCAACTCGAACCCCCCGACCATTGGATGGATCATACCAATCGCATATAAACACAATGCACCTCAAGTTCAACATTCCTCGATAGCGGATTTCCAAGATTTCTTTTAAAATCCCATAGTGTATGGTATCGCCGGAATGCGCCGAAATACCATAGTCTGCAGTTGACCTTTGGCGTCCTTCCTCGAAGATCCTGAACGCATATCCCCTAGTGCAAAACTGGGGATATGAATTCGCGGTGCTGCCTAAACCATTAACAAACTCCACTAACCATGTCGGGAGAGCTTGACCACTTGCTAAACTTTCGGAAACTTAACAATGGTATAAATAATATATCAGTAACATATGAAAGTTAAAACCTGGAAAAGTAAGAGTAAGTAATTATATTACACTTACATAACATTTCAACCACCCCTCAAATTCTTCGTCTTTCAAGACAGCAAGTTCGGCATCTGTCTTACCATAATGGTACTGACGAGCGAGCGACATGTAAATCCTGTAACATAACAGTCATTAGTAGATGAAGGCAACTAATTCCATAAATATAGTATAATAACTGATATACCTTTCGTACTCCAAAATTTTGTCACAGTTTCTAAGGATATACGTATGCAAATGTGTGACCTCTTGTGGTAATAGTCTGCGTTTCTTTGGTTTTCCACTTGCTCGACCAACTTGGGCAAATAACTGAGGAACAACCACGGCATACACCGCTTTCTCACATCTATCATCATGTCGGGGAGGCCGTCTCACCTTAGTACTAACTGCCCGTGGAAAGTAAGTTTCGGAAAATTGTGAGACTTCCTCGTTTATGCTCTGGGCGACAATAGATCCCTCAACCTTGCACAAATTTTTGACCTTTTTCTTCAGATGGAACATGTAACGCTCGAAAGGATACATCCATCGGTATTGAACAGGGCCTCCTAAGGCTGCTTCTCGTGGGAGGTGAATAGGAAGATGTTCCATAACGTCAAAAAATGACGGTGGAAATATCTTCTCAAGATTACAAATGAGCACCGGGATATTGGCCTCCAAGTTACGTATCCCGTGGGAGGTCAGCGTTCTTGAACATAAATCTCGGAAGAATGCACCAACTCCTACAAACGCAAATTAAACAAGTTACTACATATATAGTAATAATATGGTAGTAAGAAAATAATGGGAATAAGAAATATACCTCCAATTGCTTGGTGGATAGGTCCTGGAAGAAGAAATGCAAATACAAATGGAAGAAGACGCTGCATCACGACATGACAATCATGACTCTTCATTCCTATGAACTTCTCTTCCGTCGAATCCACGCAATTACCTAGATTAGATGTGTAGCCGTCTGAAAATTTTACACAATTTTTAAACCATTCAAAAAATTCTTGTTTCTGCCCAGCGTCTAACCGGTACGCCGGCATCGGCAATCTACCATTCGAGACATGAAGAGATGGCCTCGAACAAATCAATGGCAAGTCGAATCTTGACTTCCAGTTGTCTTTGGTCTTTCCTGGGACGTTTAATATGGTGTTCATGATGCTATCGAAGAAATTCTTTTCCACATGCATGACATCTACATTATGCCGCAGTAGGTGGTCTTTCCAGTAAGGCAAATCCCAAAAAATACTCTTTTTGTGCCAATTGTGATATTCCCCACAACCGTCGACGGGGTAATGGTCATTACCCCCACATTCAGAAGTTTGCTCTGCACCAAAATCTCGTAACTGTTCAAAAATGTTGCGACCATCTATCTCAGCAGGTGGACCATGTAACACTTGTACATTCGTCTTGAAATGTCTTTTAGACCGACGATATGGATGATTTGCCGGTAAAAAACACCTATGACAATCAAACCACGAAGTGTGACGCACAAGTTTTTTTTTTTTTTAATTAACTTCATAAAAGTATTCAACGATAATCGTTCACACAACCACCACACAAAAAGCCATACAAACATCCAGATAATAGTGTCAATATTAAATCCGCGAATACACCAAATAAGTCTAGTAACCTAACACCGGGTTCACTAGATTAGACTATACACAACAAAACCTATCATCCTTTCCTCTGGCCCTGATTCCGCGATCACACTTTTTCTTTACCTGCAACACAATTGGGAAAAACGAGTTGCGTAAGTATTTAACAAATACTTAGTGAGACGGTTGTCCCATCTACAGGCCAATTACTTGAATAAAAAAAACATGAAATACCAGGGTTATCAAACAATGCACCGAGCAAGCAAACACGAAAACAGAAAAACCGGACAGCAGGTCCAGTGTCGATCGACAGGAACTACGTCTGTCGATCGACAGCCCAAACAACCCTGTGTCGATCGACAGGAAGCAATCCTGTCGATCGACAGGGACCTGCTGCCCACAAAGATTGGCCTATCCTCTCATGGCCAAATCTCCCCAATCCGAACAATCACCTGCGAATCCAGCAACCACAATCCACCAAAACACACAACAAACAAACATATCACATATATTCCATCATTCAAGAGCCTATGGTCGCGAACTCACCTTAGATCTGAAGAAAAGAGAGGAAACCACGAAGAACACGAGCTTCAATCTCCGATTTCCCGCACGAATCCAACACCCCAAGCTCTCCCCAAGAAAGCACACAAACTAGGATTGAGATCTAAGGAGAATCCACAAGAATTTCCTTTTAAAACTTCTCAAAATCCTTTAAATCTCCTTTTTCTCTCTTTTTCTCACTTTTTCTTCTCTTTTCTTCCTTTTTCCTCGGCCACCAAAACTAAGGGAGCCTTTTATATGAAACCCTAGGTTTCCCAACCCTAGATCAGATTTTAACCCGTGTCGATCGACAGACACAACTCGTGTCGATTGACACGGTACTCTCTGCCCCAACCTTCGAGAAGAGATGCCCTCGTGTCGATCAACAGACACACCGTGTCGATCGACACGACACCCCCTGTCCAAATTCTCGAGGAAAACGACCCGGTGTCGATCGACAGACACGCACAGTGTCGATCGACGCTCACCAAAAATCACATTTTTAGTTCACGGGCGTTACAATTCTCCCCCACTAATATGGATTCGACCTCGAATCCCGCAAAAGCACGTCCACAGAGGACTACTCCCTGGCCCGCGCCGGCCAATACCACAAGAGATCCTCACACAATCTCAGAGACCCATGAACTAATCCTATGTTTATACGCACGTTCCTTAGACATTTATTACGTTTAACTCATCACACACTCTAGGAAACCACCGTCCCCTTGGGAAACCACCGTCCCCCTGCACCATAGAGGAACCACCGTCCCAATATAGGCACTCGGTACTATAACGGAGACCACCGTCTCGATATAATACCTAGGAAACCACCGTCTCTTGTGAGACCACCGTCTCTCGGTATGCATACAGGAAACCACCGTCTCCGATACATACCCTGGAAACCACCGTCTCTAGCACATGAGTCAATCGTAATAAAAGTCTAAAAATGCCTATAAACATCAGCGACTAGGTCACCTCACATGGTCTATACTCGATACTCCCACCGGAATATCCACAAAACACGACCTCAATGGCCAACACAATCGATAAATCAGAAACACGATCTGATAACTAAGAAATATAAGAAAACACATCTCATAAATCTCCAAGGAAAAATGTATATCGTTACAACGAAACGAAAGATACATGAACCACAACGCTACTGGCACACGGCCTACACGAAACTGGAACCACTAAGAAAACTAAGCTCAAATGGCGACCTGCTCTTCGAACCATTTCTTAAACTTCAGCTTCATCTTTGCCTCCGGCTCCCAAGTCTCCTCCTGGAAACCGCCACAATCCCATAGGATACGCAACAACGGGATCTTCTCCCGACGCAATTCCTTGATCCTCCTCTCAAGGATTCTCACAAGAACCGCCGGAACCGTCATATCAGGCTGAAGATCCGCAGGGATCTCTGGCACTAGCTCCTCCGACTCATGCAGGGACTTCCTCAACATCGACACATGGAAAACCTTATGAAATGCCTTCATGATCGGTGGTAACTCTAACCAATACGCCACTGGTCCAACACGCTCCAACACCCGGAACAGACCCATAAATCTCGGACTAAGCTTGTTCTCTGCTATGGATCTGTTAGGACCCCTCAACATAGCCATCTTGAGATACACACGATCTCCCACTGAGAACTCAAGCTCACGTCTATGCTTATCCGCATAACTCCTCTGTCTATCCTGGGCTTCCTTCATGTTCAAACGCACAATACGAACCTTCTCTGTCGTCTCCTGAACATAAGTAGCCCCATGAATGCTGCGCTTCCCCACTTGGGTCCAGCATAAAGGCGTCCTACATGACCTCCCTTACAGAGCCTCAAAAGGAGCCATCCCGATACTCGCCTGAAAGCTGTTATTATACGCGAACTCCACTAAGCTCAAATGATCAGCCCACTGACCACCCCAATCCAAAACACATATCCTCAGTAAATCCTCCATAGTCTAAATAGTCCTCTCTGACTGCCCATCAGTCTGCGGATGATAAGCTGTACTCATATGCACCCTAGTGCCCATCTCTGCCTGAAAGGCTCCCCAAAACTCTGATGCAAACCTGGGGTCTCAATCAGAAACGATACTGGCTGGCACTCCATGCAGCCTCACAATCTCCCGCATAAACTTCTTAGCCAACTTAGCCGCTCCATCGGTCTTCTTAATGGCCAAAAAGTGTGCTCACTTGGTCAATCGATCCACGATCACCCATATAGCATCGTACGTCCACGACGTAGGTAACCCAACCACGAAATCCATCGTAATCATATCCCATTTCCACTCCGGGATGGGTAAACTCTGTAACTTGCCACTCAGAACCTTGTGTTCGGCCTTGACCAACGAACACGTGTTGCACTTAGCCACATAAGCTGCCACGTCTCTCTTCATCCCGACCCAGTGATAATACTGCTTGAGATCACGGTACATCTTGGTCGCACCTGGATGAATCGAGAACTTGCTCGCATGAGCCTCACTCAGAATCTCCTGCCTCAACACCTCATCACAAGGTACACACACTTGACCACGAACCAGAATCGTCCCATTCGGAGAGACAACATGCTCAGACCCCGCTGCTCGCGACAAATCTAACAACATCTGATCACTCTGCTGAGCCACTCTGATCCTACTAAGAAGATCTGCCCGATCAACTGCCTCAAGGCCAAACGGCTCCTCCGAAATAGCACAAAGACGCAGCGTGCTAATCTTGCCTACCAACTCCTCGATATCCCGCTCGCGGGCTGAATCGAACCTTCGCCGACTCAATGCATCAGCCACCTGATTAGCCTTGCCCGGATGATACATGATCTCCAAATCATAATCTGCCAGCAACTCGACCCAGCGCCTCTGTCTCATATTCAGCAACGGCTGAGTAAAGATGTGCTGCAGATTCTTGTGGTCCGTGTAAATCTGCACTCTCCCTCCATAGAGATAAGACCTCCAGATCTTCAGAGCGAACACTACTGCTCCCAGCTCTAAATCATGCGTAGGCCGATTACGCTCACTACCCTCCAACTACCTCTAAGCATACGCGATGACTCGACCCTCCTGCATCAAAACACATCCCAGACCAACTCTCGAAGCATCAATGTACACGGTATAAGGCTTTCCCGGCTCGGGTAATGCCAACACCGGCGTACTAGTCAACATCTCCTTGAGTCTCGCAAAACTCTCCTCGCACTCCGATGACCAAACAAACGGAACATCCTTACCGGTCAGCTTCGTCATCGGCTGCGCCATACACGCAAAGACCTTGATGAATCTCCGATAGTAACCTGCCAAACCCAAGAAACTCCTGATCTCGGTCGCACTGCTCGGTCTAGGCCAATCTCGAATAGCCTTAATCTTAGCTGGATCCACAGAAACTCCCTCTGCAGACACAATGTGACCAAGGAAACCCATCTCTCGCTGCCAGAACCTGCACTTACTCAACTTAGCATACGGCCTCTGCTCCCGAAGCCTCTCTAGAACCAAACGCAAATGCACCTCGTGCTCCTCGGAACTCCTCGAATAAAACAGGATGTCATCGATAAAAATGATAACGAACACGTCCAAGAACTCCTTGAACACGTCGTTCATCAATCTCATGAAGGCCGCAGGCGCATTCGTCAAACCAAAAGGCATCACTACAAACTCAAAATGCCCATAGCGCGTCCTGAACGCCGTCTTACGAACATCTGCCTCCGCAATCGGAATCTGATGATATCCTGAAGCCAAGCCTATCTTGGAGAACCAGTTCGCACCCCTCAACTGATCTAACAACTCATCAATCCTCGGGAGAGGGTACATGTTCTTCATAGTGACCCGGTTAAGTCCCCGGTAATCAATGCACAACCGGAAACTCCCATCCTTCTTCCTCACGAACAAAACCGGCGCTCCCCACGGTGACACACTCGGTCGAATGAAACCCTTACACAAAATGTCCTCCAACTGCTTTTTCAGCTCCGCCAACTCGGTTGGAGCCATCCTGTAAGGAGCCTTAGATATCGGAGCTGTCCCAGGCTCTAGCTCAGTCGTGAAAGGATCGGACCGAGATGGTGGCAATCCCTTCAATGACTGAAAGACATCCTCAAACTCCTGAACAACCCGGATATCCTCCAAAGCAACCTCACCACTGGACTCCGACATCACAATCGTCGCCGGATAAGCCTCGCAACCCTGCTCTAACATCCGCTCAGCCTGAATAGCCGAGATCACGAGACTACTAGAAACCGGCCTCAAACCCTGAAACGATAACTTGCCGCCCTCCTGCTCGAAGCTCACTCTGCCCCTGAAGAAATCCAGATGAACCCGGTAGAACGATAACCAGTCCATCCCTAGGACTAATCACCAAGTCCGCTGGCATCGAATGCCCAGCTATCCGAACATCCACTACCCTAGCACGGCCCGAAGTAGCCAGGAATCCACCTCCAGCCACCTTGACCATGCATGCGCGCTCACCAGCGCTACTCCAGATGCCACTACGCTCGGCACGCTCCGGGGTAATATAACAGTGCGATGCTCCGGAATCAAACATCACGTGGGACTCAAAGCCGCCCACCAACAAGGTTCCTACATATACCAAATGCGTTGGAAACCCTAAGACTCGACCACAAGTAAAAATAACAGAACAACAAACAACAACAACCAGGAAAATTCTACCTCTAAGAATTTTACGAAGTTTGAGTCTAGAATTTTACCTGTGATCTGCCCAGCTCCACTGCTCTGACCGGACGCTGCCGAAGGATACACACGCGGTGCAGGTCCAATCTGGCCTATCGGCTGCTGCACTGCCGCAACCTGACTCGAAGGCTGCACCACAACTGGCTGAATCGCTGCAATACCCGGCTGCTGCAACCTGGGACACCTCGACCTGATATGCCCCGGCTCGCGGCAGTGGAAGCAAACCTTAGCCTCCTGGGAGACCTTAGGGCAGTTCGCCATGCGATGCTCGGAACTACCGCACCCGAAACAACCCTGCGGCCCGAGGCTACCAGAACTCGCCCTAGAAGGATCATCCCGCCTCCTCTTCTGGCCCTGCGCAGGCTGACTGCCCTTGCCGGAACCTGAACCACGCTGCTGCTGCGGCTGCTGCTGCTGCTGGCCCTTCGGCTGGGCAACAGGAATAACCACACGCGGAACCACTAAAGAACCAGCCTGCTCGCGCTGATCCTCCTCAACCGCTGCCGCAAGCTCTACCAGCTCTGCCCTCGAGGCATAACTGGCACCCCTGCACTGGGACCGGATGCTCAACCGAAGTCCATGCAAAAACCTCTGCATAAGAGTCCTCTCATCCTCAATATCACGGCCCGAATGCACCAACAATCTGCCAAACTCAGCATCATACTCGCGAACCGAACAGCCTCCCTGCTGAAGCGACATGAAACTCAGCTGAAGACGATCTCGAGCCTCCTGCGGAAAATACTTAGCATTGAACTCGTCTAAGAAGTCCCCCCAGGTCCACACCGCTCTCCGAGCCTCGATGGCTCGCCACCACAGATGCTTATCACCACACAGATAGTGAATGGCCAACTCTACCTGATACTCCACAGGACAACGAATCGATCTGAAGTTATGCTCCACTCTCAAGCGCCACTCATCCGCCTCCGCAGGACCCACACGGCCCTCAAACGACGGCGTACCGATCCTCTGCATGTGCCCTATAATCTCTAGGTAAGATGGCACCTGCCCCTCAGCAACTACAGCCCCATGCTGTACACCAGCCTCTGGAGGAACACCCGGAGCCTGCTCAGGAGCCACAGGCGGAAAACGTGCCAACAACTGAGTTAGCAATCCCACAACCTGGTCATCACAACCTGGAGCTACAGCAGCACCCCCACCAGGGCCTACTGGAACTCCCCTGCCTCTACCGGCACCAGCCAACACACTGGCACTAAGCGACTGGGACTCTGACGCGGTTGCTCCACCCGATGATGCACTCTGCGCCACGCTCTCTGCCGACTCTGCAACTGGTCCACGACCACGACCACGGCCTCCACAGCCACCCACTCTGCCCCTACGGGCCACTGCTCTACCCCGACCTCTAGCTCGGGTATCCATCTCATTGCAACACAACAGCAGATAAGTACCCTAGAAGTCACAATCAAACACAACAACTTACCGCAGAATTTCTTTGAAGGCCGGAGAGGATGATACTAAGACTAGAATTGATTAAACACACAAAAATCAATTAACACACATAGTCTCAGCTCATCACAATCACCACTAGCCCTAGAACCGTATGGGCTCTGATACCAAAATGTGACGCACAAGTTTTTTTTTTTTTTTAATTAACTTCATAAAAGTATTCAACGATAATCGTTCACACAACCACCACACAAAAAGCCATACAAACATCCAGATAATAGTGTCAATATTAAATCCGGGAATACACCAAATAAGTCTAGCAACCTAACACCGGGTTCACTAGATTAGACTATACACAACAAAACCTATCATCCCCTCCTCTGGCCATGATTCCGCGATCACACTTTTTCTTTATCTGCAACACAATTGGGAAAAACGAGTTGCGTAAGTATTTAACAAATACTTAGTGAGACGGTCGTCCCATCTACAGGCCAATTACTTGAATAAAGAAACACATGAAATACCAGGGTTATCAAACAATGCACCGAGCAAGCAAACACGAAAATAGAAAAACCGGACAGCAGGTCCAGTGTCGATCGACAGGAACTACGTCGGTCGATCGATAGCCCAAACAACCCTGTGTCGATGGACAGGAAGGAATCCTGTCGATCGACAGGGAACCTGCTGCCCACAAAGATTGGCCTATCCTCTCATGGCCAAATCTCCCCAATCCGAACAATCACCTGCGAATCCAGCAACCACAATCCACCAAAACATACAAGAAACAAACATATCACATCTATTCCATCATTCAAGAGCCTATGGTCGCGAACTCACCTTAGATCTGAAGAAAAGAGAGGAAACCACGAAGAACACGAAGAACACGAGCTTCAATCTCCGATTTCCCGCACGAATCCAACACCCCAAGCTCTCCCCACGAAAGCATACAAACTAGGATTGAGATCTAAGGAGAATCCACAAGAATTTCCTTTTAAAACTTCTCAAAATCCTTTAAATCTCCCTTTTCTCTCTTTTTCTCACTTTTTCTTCTCTTTTCTTCCTTTTTCCTCGGCCACCAAAACTAAGGGAGCCTTTTATATGAAACCTTAGGTTTCCCAACCCTAGATCTGATTTTAACCCGTGTCGATCGACAGATACAACTCGTGTCGATCGACACGGCACTCTCTGCCCCAACCTTCAAGAAGAGATGGCCTCGTGTCGATCGACAAACACACCGTGTCGATCGACATGACACCCCCTGTCCAAATTCTCGAGGAAAACGACCCAGTGTCAATCGACAGACACGCACAGTGTGGATCGACGCTCACCAAAAATCACATTTTTAGTTCACGGGCGTTACACGAAGTCTTCCTTCCGTGCTGCAGTTGGAATGCAGAAGTATTGTCTTGGCAATAAGGACATGCCAATCTTCCATGCGTTGTCCATCCAGATAACATACTGTATGCCGAAAAATCGCTGATGGTCCACATAAGAACCGCACGCATCTTGAAATTCTGCTTGATTAAAACATCATATGCCTCAACACCATGCTCCCACAATATCTGCAACTCGTAGATCAATGGTTGGAGGAATATATCGAGGGACCGTCTTGGATGATCTGGCCCGGGAACTAGAATTGAGAGAAACAGGAACTCTCGCCGCATGCACATAGATGGAGGCAAATTGTAAGGTGTTACGATGACCGGCCACAGTGAATATTTTCTTCCATGCTTGCCAAACGGGTTGAAACCATCAGTGGATAAGCTTATGTATACATTCCGTCGTTCAGATGCAAAAGCTGGATATACAGATTGGAAGTGTTTCCACGCTTCCACATCAGAAGGATGTGTGATATCTCCATCTTGATTATGCTCTGCATGCCATCTGATAGCCTTTGCTGTGCGGTTTGATTCGTATAGCCTCTTCAACCTCTCCGTTAAGGGTAAATACCACATCCGTTTGAATGGAATCTTCACCCTGCCGCTTGTGTCCTGGAACCGGGGTTTGTGGCAAAAAATTACATTTGTTTCGGTTCTCGTCTTCTCTCCAGTATATCATACAGTTGTCGATGCACACATCTATAACCTGGTAGGGCAAACCAAGACCGGCGACAAGTTTTTGGACCTCGTAGTATGATCCTGGGGCCAGATTATCTTCTGGCAAAACATCTTTCACGAACTCGGCGAATGCATCAACACATTCTTCAGACAAATTATAATCAGTCTTCAAGTTCATCATCCTAGTAGCAGAAGACAGCGGTGAATGACCATCCCTACAACCGCTGTATAGAGGTTGCTTTGCTACGTCTAACATATTGAAAAACCTCCGAGATTCTAAATTAGGCTCTTCAACCCTATCACCCTCATACCCACCCGACTGCAAATCATCTCTAAAATAATCTCTAACCATCGCCACCGTACTTACCCCAACATCTACTCCCGCTGTAGGTTCCCATACTGTATCCGTTTCCCCTACGGTATTTGGAAAATAAGGTGCATTGCTACTAGTACTACCATATTCATAATTGGTTTCTCCATGTAAATACCAAACCTTATATCCCGGCCTAAAACCATATCTATATAAGTGATTCCAAATATTATGGATGGCAACACTAATTCTATTACAACAATTGGAGCAAGGACATTTGATATCCTGACCTTTTTTGGCTGCTTCTAAATTACTGGGTAAATTCATAAACTCGCATATTCCTTGAGCGTATTCATTCCTTAATAAGTCCGAGCCCATATCCGTCATTGGCTCGTCCATCTATGCCCGAAAATATGAACTCATCTTTGGAATTTTGTTTGTTTAAAGAAATTATGATATGATGGAATGACGAATTCGGCTACCTTATATGAAACATATTCCTGTCGGAAATCCATCAATACCCCCGACATCACACCCCACAATTTCCCATCGGCCACCGGAGAAGATATGGCACCCACACAATCTTTGCCGACATCGAAGACCGTAGAAATTTCTTCGGTATTCCGTCAGTAATTCCGACGGCATCTGGCCGTCGGGAAAAAGTCTTTACACGGCGACCACTGAAAACTTTACCGACATCGGGAAATCCGATTTTCGTCGGTAATCCGCCGGAATACCGTCGGAATATAACGACAGCGGATACCCGTCGGTATTCCGTCGGTTGGTGCCGACGGTATTCCAATGGAATACTGATGGAATGGGTTGCTGTCGGAATTCCTCGGACAAATATGACGGATTGCCGACGGTGTCGTGTTGGTCGGCCAACCGTTGGAAAACCGTCTGTTTTATCCGACGGAATTCCGACGGAATATAATGTTCCGTCGGAATACACCCTGTTTTCTTGTAGTGCAACCTACTCCACATTATGTTACTAATCTCGGTCATAATAATACGATCACTACAAGAAAACAGGATTTTTGTGACTCCGAATTGTGTCACTAATCAGTCACAAAAGAAGCATTTGTGACACTTTTGTGACGAAATAAAGGAGTGACAATTTTTTCGTCGCTAATTTATTTCGTCACAAATGCGACACAAATTTGCAACACTTTTGCGACCTGTTTTTGGCGTAACACATTTGTGACCGATTAGAGACGAAATTAAGCATCACAGTTTTGTGACACAAGAGAGACTAAAGAATGCGTCACTAATTACCAACTGAAGTGTGACACAAGTAATGTGGCTAATTTGCGACGCGGTTGTGACCGTTTACAGTGTCACTACTATGTGACTCTTTTATGACTACTTATACAAAAGTGGTAGTCTCTAAAGTGTCACAAAAGAGTGATTAAATTGCTATGTATATGTGACAATTTTGATTCATATTTTTTGTTGTATTGTACTTTGTATTCTACTTCGTATTATACACTGTATTGTGCTCGTATTCTACTCAGTATTCTACTTAGTATTCTACTAATAGCAATTTCACAAAAAAGGAATTCTACAGAAAGAAACATAGTTCAAGTTCAAGCAAAAGACCGTTCCGAATTCCGCAAAACGGTTAACAAAAAGTACAAATAGTTAACCGTTACATAGCCGAAACATTAGACATAACTGAAACATTAGATAATTATTTCAACCACAGAGAAACCATTTATGGGGCTGGTGTAGTGGGTGGTGAGGTGGTTGGTGCAGTTCCTTGTGCAGTGGTTGGTGTTGTGGTTGGTGATGTGCCTGGTGCAGTGGTTGGTGCTGTGACGTCTGCTGCGGTGGTTGGTTGAGGATCTTCATCACTGGTCGGAGCGTTGCGACGCGGAGACATGAGCTCCAAAGTATCCAAGATAGGAGCAGGTTGATTCATATAAGCTGCAATCCGAGGATTGTCAGTGTTCAAGAACGACACAAGCTTTCTCATTTCAGAGAGCTCAGCTAGAGCGCGTTGTTGCTCTGCATCTCGTCGACGGTATTCCTCTTCTTGTGCTTCGATCTTCTGGTTGGCTGCTGCAAGGTTGTCATGGAGCTGTGCAATCACATCAGTAGAAGAGCTTCCATAGCTCCCTTTGCTGCTTCCTTGCCCGACCAACTGGTTGAGTTCACCAAGTCCAAATTGGTTTCCTTTCTGGTCAGTCGTCGTACACTACAAGAACAAAACAAATACAAGCATCAAATTAAATTAATGAAGCTAAACTACTAAGTTTATACAGAACAAGTAGCAAGTAATTCAATACCACACACAGAACAACAATGTAAAACAGGATTGTATCATAAAAAAGAAGACAAATAATTTACCTTGAGAAAGATGGCATTTTTTTCATCGACGGTGAGACTGCGGTGAGTAGAACGCTATGAAGAGTTTTCAGAATTATCAGGCCCGTCAGCTGGATCCTCAGACATAACATCTTGGAGTTGTCTCTCATAAGCTTCAGCAACCTCTTTTGATTTCAAGTCAAGAAAGGAGCCATCTGTGTTGGTGTGTGTACGCAGGAACACTTCCCCGAAAGTGATCGGACGACCAAATTCCTCCTCCTTCAATTGCACGAAAAGTTATGTGTACGTAAGAAAAAGAAAGAGAAAAAAGTGAGGAATCATACCCTATCAAAATTGTAAGTGTACTAGAAGAGATAAAACAAAGGTTACCATGTCACGCAAAATCCTGAGGAAAGACTTCTGACCAGAGCGATGCTTAGCAACTCTTCGACCGCCACGATCAGACTTGCGGCATTGAGAAGCAATCGCAGCCCTTTGTTGGACCAGAGGTTGGTTCCAGTGCTCGCGCATTTAACCCCACAGTGTTTCATTGATCCAGTATGGCCTTCGACGACTATTCTTTGCTTGACTGACAATGCCGCGCAGCCAGTTTGATGCGATTCTGAAGAAATGCTGCCTCATTGTTGGAGTAATACCAATCTCATAATTGTACATCCCCTACAAAGAATTTTTGTTAGTAATTTCTTATATGAATGTTAAACATGTAAAGTAAAAGAACACTGAGTCAAAACAATTACCGCAAAGGTTCGGAAGAAGAGCTCTTGAACATCAATTGGAGTAACCATCCAGTTGTAGAAAAGACCGTCGAATTTACGACGGAGAATTCTAGCAATGTTACGAGTCAAGGAACCATCGTCTTGTCCAAACCTAAGACGTAAACATATACAAATATATTAGCACAGATATAATATTAGACAGAGCTATGAATGTGCAATGACAAATCTGTACAGAGCTTTATCACAAACCTATCGTCAAAGTTACTCACAGATGCAAGTCTAATCAGAAACCTACTCACAGATGCAAGTCTAATCAGAAACCTACTCAACCAAGCAATTTCCAGAATATACAAGCCTAAGTACAAATATAATCACATGAACAACAAACCAAAATTGAGATAACTTACCAGGTGGTCCTGACATTTGGGATGGGATGCTCTGACAAATGCAGCAGCTGCTCGCGGCCAAGTTGATTCATCAGGTTATCCAGGAGGGGTTGATAGTCGGCACCTATTGGGTTTAGAACAACAACTTCATCTTCTTCTTCGAGAGGCAGATCATTCGGTGGATAGTCAACTTGATCTTCATCTTCGTCTTCAAATTGAGGCTGTAGAACCGGCGGAGGAGAAAGAGGACCTCGACGTGCGAGCTGATGCGGTAAGATCAGTTGTGTCACTGGAGGAAATCGGCATTCTCGTTCTAGAAACACTGCCTGAAACAGTGTTCTGCGAAGAGGTATGGCTCGTGGATGAACCTCCTCCATTCCCACTCGTCCCTCCGACTTGTGAGAAGCCTCCTCCTGGAGTCAGTGGAGTACCGTGGCTGTTGACTCGACCAGTAACACCGCCTCTGGGTGTAGATGGTAGTTAGTCGGAGGAACCAATATCGGTTGTGGATCGAGCCGCTTGTTTTCCCATAGACCCAGGTGGAACAGGTACAAAGGGAAGACTATTCTGTCCACCACCATGACCACCACGTGTGGCTGGTCCGGATCGGCCACGACCACGAGTTACAACTCCAATCGAGATGCCTAGTCTTCCACCAGATCTAGTACCAGCAGTAGAACCAGGATGGTTTTCCATGATGCCTTTACCGTTCTTTTTAGTCATAGCGACGGATAGGAAATGGAAGAGAAAGAGAAAATGAGAAATTTCAAATTAGGATTTTGGATTAGGTTGGTGAGAAATCGAAGTTTCGGGAGAGGAAAGAGAGATTCGGTGTTTACAGAGAGAAAATGAGAAGAGACAAGAGAGAATCAGAGGAGGCGGATCATGAATTAGGGTTCATCAACCAGATCTCAATCTCGCCGCAGAAAGATAGAGAGAAAGATAGATTTGTGTTTGTGAAAATTAAATTAGGGTTTGTGCGAGAAAGTGTTGTATAGAAACGACGTCGTCATAAAATTGTTACAAAGGAGTCACAAACAATACGGCCCAACAAGCCAAAAGCCCAGTTATAGCTGATTCGGTCCAAAAACATTAGTAACACTCTTTAAATTCGTGACAAATTTGTTTCTGATTTATGACACATTTGTGACACTAAACATTGAAACCCTAAACCCTAAATATTTTTCACTTATAATATGAGGCATACATGTACCCTATAGTTTGAGCATCTATTGGTAAAGTGTGTTTTTTTTCATTTGTAAAGGTGAATGTTCAATTCCAAACAAGTATAAGTTACAAAGATTAAAGATGAAGTATAATGTTCTTTAGTATAAGAGTTTGTAAGTTGGTTAGGAAAATTTTGTAAACATGAAATTATCAATTTTTTAAAAAAACATTACGTACAAAAGGGTATGTAAGAATAATAGGAAGCAAAACTAATATTTTGTAACAACTCTTGGTTACAACTTTGTGTAAAAACCAAAACTTTTACACTGTGAGTTGCAAATTCGTTGCAAAATTGTGACGCATTGGTCAAAGTGTCACAAAAGTGTTACACATTAGTAACTCACTTTAAATTCGTGATAAATTTGTTTCTGATTTATGACACATTTGTGACACTAAACATTGAAACCCCAAACCCTAAATATTTTTCACTTCTAATATGAGGCATACATGTTCCCTATAGTTTGACCATCTATTGGTAAAGTGTATTTTTCATTTGTAAGGGTAAATGTTCAATTCCAAACAAAATCATTATGAACAAGTATAAGTTACAAAGATTAAAGATGAAATTATGTAAACATGTATAAGAGTTTGTAAGTTGGTTAGTAAAATTTTGTAAACATGAAATTATCTATTTTTAAAAAAAACATTACGTACAAAAGGGTATGTAAGAATAATAGGAAGCAAAACTAATATTTTGTAACCACTCTTGGTTACAACTTTGTGTAAAAACCAAAAATTTTACACTGTGAGTTGCAAATTCGTTGCAAAATTGTGACGCATTGGTCAAAGTGTCACAAAAGTGTTACACATTAGTAACTCACTTTGTGACGCATGATTGAAAAAGGGAAAAAAGTGGGAATTTCGCAGTTGCCCAAAATCGAACCCGAGACCCGGGGGTGGGTTTAAGGAGGTCAAATGCACTAGACTATGGTTATTATTCGGTATTGTTATCCAATAGGTAATATATAAAGTGTATTTTTGCCAGACCCGAAAAAGAGGAAAAAATGGGATTATTACATTTACCCCAACTCGAACCCGAGACCCAAGAACTATATTTACATACACTTAAATTTCATTAAAATTTAAAGTTCACATATTAGAGACACCAAATATATGTAAATAACCAACACTTCTTTTTAATTAAAATTCAAATCCAATACACACCAAACATATATAACTAGATTATAGATAAACTTTAAATATCTTCATCTTCATCTTCATCTTCCTCTTCTTCATCTTCATCTGATGTCGATAAATTACACATAAATTCATCTTCGGGTTCACTGTCTTCAATTTCGAGAGGTATTGGTGCTGGTGGACACCTCACATCGACCAAAGTATCAACATCAATTTCACCGACTGTTTCTTCCACGTTATTATCCTCTGTTTGTTGCAAAATGACCAATTCAGTGTCGGTAAACTTCCCTTGTACACGATGCCTTGGATTAACTTTCATCACGGCAAGCCATGATTTCCGAGGATGTTTAGTACATGGATATGACATATAACAAACTTGATCTGCTTGAGATCCTGTAATAGAGAATTAACTTTAAGTAAAAGTTTGCAAATATATATTTAAATACTAATTAAGTAGATCATACCTAAAATAAATGGTTCGTAGTTATGATATCTTCCTGATGCTAGAACGTCTACGATGCCTCCTTCGTGTTTCCGAGTTCCTTTTCCAACCGTTGGGTCATACCATTGACAATAAAAAAAAACTACGATCTTCAATTTCAAAAATCCAGGATATTGCAACTCCACGATTGTTTCGAGAATACCATAGAAATCATCCTCTTCAGATGGGTTAGAATAGTTTTGCCCATGTACACAAACCCCCTAGTTCATAGTTTTCTTGCCAGCTCCATGTTTGCGTGTATGAAACATATAACCTCTCGTAACATACATGGGCCACATTCTAACTTTATTTTCAGGACCTTCCACAATATCTAGCACCCAAGGAGAAAATTTTGTTTCACTTTTCATGTGATGCACCTACATACAAAGAAATAAAAAATGCCAAAATAGTTATTATTCACATAAGGGATGCAAATGTCAATGAAAATTCCAATATTGAATACATACGTATTGGTGAACCCATAAATGAAAGTCTGCATCTCGTTTTTGCAGTCACTTCATCGTCAGAAAGATCGGGGTTTTCATATCGAATTTGCTGCTCCAACATTCTGATCGAATGGAAAGTACATGTAAGATAAAGACGATTAAAGTTAAGTATTAGACTTTCATTTTAATATAAACTTGTAAAAATTACCCTTCAAGTGGCCTAAATTATTGCAATTTCGCAAAACATATGAATGTGCGGCCGTATAGTCTGCTTCGCTTAACCACAATGCAGTACATTTTCCACTTGGATGGCCTACAACAGTAAATATATGCGGTACTTCTACCGGATAAACAGGTACTTCACCTTCATCGTACCGGTTTCTCCTGCAATTTTGAACATATGTGTCAGATGAAACTTAATTAGAGATCTATTAAGATATATAGTGAACTCACCTTCTCCTGCTTGCTGTAGACATTTGAGGGGGAAAGTAGTGTTGGGAGAAATTAGATATCTCGTCGTTCCGGTACGATTCAATAATTGATGTCGCAGGACGAGCTTTGTTTTTTGCTTTGCCTTTTAAATGTTTAAAAAACCTTTCAAACGGATACATCCACCTATATTGCACTGGACCACCAAGCTCTGCTTCGTATGGCAGGTGGATAGCTAGGTGCTCCATGACATCGAAGAAAGATGGTGGGAAGATTTTTTCCAAGTTACAGAGAATCATCACAATATTCTCTTTCAGAAGTTGAATCCGACTTTGCTCCAATGATCTACTGCTTAGATCGCGGAAAAATGCTCCAATCCCTTGCAAAAACATCAAAATTAGTTTATAAATATCGAAAATCCAAATGAGAATAAAAAATAGACAATTTACTATATACCTGATAGTGCTTGATGAACGTTACATGGGAGAAGTTCCGCAAATATGAAGGGAAGCAACCGCTCCATAAACACATGACAGTCGTGGCTTTTCATTCCAGAAAACTTGCGAGCAATGATGTCTGCACAACTTGATAAATTTGCGACATACCCATCAGGAAATTTGACTTCATTTTTTGCCCATTGCAGTCAAGCATCTATGCCTTTTGCAGTCAACCTCCATATAGGAAATGGAGCGTTCCCGTGACCATCATCATGCAAATCACTCCGAGAACAAAACTTTTCCAGATCTTTTCTTGACTTGATTGTGACTTTTGATTTGTTTTTAACATTCATGACAGTATACATGATGTTATCAAAAAATTCTTCTCGATATGCATCACATCAAGACAGTGTCGTAGAGTCAAATCGCACCAATACAGAAGCTCCTAGAAAATGCTTTTTTTATGCCAATGATGTCATTCACCATAACCGCGAGGTTTCGTTTCATGACCATTTCCACCGACAATTGATGTTTTTGGTGCTCTCACATGTCTAATATTTCGGTGTACTTGTTGACCCGTATATGTATCTGGTGCAAACTCGGTTAAAACGGTTTTTCCCTTCCAAAAGTTAACTTTGTTTTTTCATAGCGGATGATTGTCCGGCAAAAATCTTCAGTGACAGTCAAACCAACACGTCTTCCTTCCAGCGGGCAAGTAGAAAGAATCTGTCTCGCCCTACAAATTGGACATGATAATTTCCCATGGGTTGTCCATCCCGACAACATACTGTATGCAGGAAAATCACTTATCGTCCACAACAAAACAGCTTTCAAGTTGAAGTTTTGATTTACCGAAACATCATACGCCTCAACACTGTGGGTCCATAAATCTTTTAGCTCCTCGATAAGTGGTTGTAGGAAAACATCAAGACTTGCTCTCGGATGATTAGGTAATGAATTTAAAACCGTCAAAAACAAATACTCACTATTTATACACATCTCTGGGGGCAAGTTGTAGAGGGTTAAGATCACCGGCCACAACGAATGATTTTTAGACATTCCAAAAGGATTAAAGCCGTCTGTACATAATCCAAGCCGCACGTTTCGCGTCTCGTCCGTGAAAGCAGGATGCCGTTTATCTAAGTTTTTCCACTCTGCCGCATCTGATGGATGACATATAACTCCGTCTTGTGACTCGTGCTCAGCATGCCATCTCATCGCCACTGCAGTCTTCTCAGATTGGTATAATCTCTTCAATCTATCACCGATAGGTAGGTACCATATTTTGCTAAATGCCACTCTGTTCCGCCCCCCAGTACTAGCCTTATATCTATCTTTTCCACAGAACCTACAATTCTCCAACGCCTTGTCTTCTTTCCAGAAAAGCATACAATTATCAATACATACATCGTATTTCTTCATCGGCAATCCTAGCTTTCTCACCACTTTTTCTGTCTTGTAGTATGAACCAGTTGCCTGATTAGATTGAGGTAATACGTCGCTAATCAATTCCGACCACAAATCCATGCAAATTTCAGCCACATTATGGTCTGCTTTGATGTTCATTTGCCGAGAAGCTAATGATAGCTGCGACAGACCAACCATGCAGCCTTCATACAGAGGCCTATTGGCAGCATCTAACATTTCGTAGAAATGTTTGCCTCTTCGGTAGGTTCTTCATGAACATAATCATTTCCGCTTTGATCATGTTCATGTGCATAATCATTAACATGAAATGCATCATGAACCATCCCATCATAATTAACATTATAGCCCTCGTAGTTCATTTCTGGATTAACGGTACTAAAATCATTACCGCTACTAAAATCATTACCGCTATTAAAACGACCATGTGCATAATGACTACTAGTTCCAACTCCTAATACATCCGGATCTTCCCCATGTTGTGCCCAGACATAATAGTTTAACATAAAACCTCTATTGTGAAGATGACTTGACACAGTTCTAGCAGGTTTTGGTCTACCAGAATTTTTGCATTTAAAACAAGGACAGTAGATCATACCATGATTCTCAATAGCGAAGTCTTGACTACATGCGAACCTTATGAACATGTCGACTCCCACCACAAATTTTTCCGTCAAACTATTGGTGTGTGGATTTGTACGGTTGTACATCCACTCCCGGCTTTGATGCGGCCACATTTTTTTTTTGATTTTTTTTTCTTTTTGTCTTTTTTTTTTATTTTTTGGATTTTTTTTATTTCTTTTCCCTCTCTTTTTTTGATTCTCTATTTTTTTTCTTTTTTCCCCTAATTTTTTTTTACCTCAACTATTTTTTTTCAAACTGAAGAATGAAAAGGTAAGAAGATTTGTGAGGAGAATTGTGAAGAAGTGTTGTCATATATATAGGAAATTATTTCCCACGCTTTTGTGACACCCAAATATTCGTCACAAATAAGTGACGCTTTTGTCACTCTTCTGTGACTATTTTCAATACTTTTTCAAAAATTAGGTGAGGTAATGATTCACCACGTTTTTTCCAACCCTCCTCTTGCCGACATACATTTAATCTTGTCTTCTTCTGACCGACATCATTTTTTGTGACTCATTTGTTACACTTTACAAGTGTCACTAATATTTGACAGATTGTGGAGTTCCAAATGCGTCACAAAATTGTATCACTTTATATTCGTCTCAAGTCTGTCACAAATATCCGACCATTTTGCGACGACGAGTTATGAGTCACGTATTCGTAGGTAATCGGTCACTAATAGGTGACGCTTCAGTGACAGTCTTTGGTAGTCACAGATTTGTGACGAATGTGGTACTCTTTTAGGTTTACTCACAAGTGTGTCACAAAGACGTCTCAATTCTGTCACAAATTTTTGTGACGAAAAAATCTGTCACAAAAATCATGTTTTCTTGTAGTGGATGGATGCTAATAACTTACTTGACTTTTTATATGCAAGAATAAAAATTACAGCTATTTTGTTATTAATGATAAGGTTGAAAACAAAATAATCGTAGTTTTAGAAGTATTAAATAATTAGCTTATCACGTTTAAAACTCTTCAGCTTGATGAAAGTAATCATAGTTTTAGATTACTACGTATAAAACTCTTCAGTTCATGAAGATTAAGTATTTAAACATTTTAGATGCAATAAAAAAAATTAGAGATCAGTTCCAACAAGATTCTAACTTTAAGAAGAAAATATATATATAACACAATATAGTCATACATCACTAAACTAACTTATATATATATGCATGTAAAATTTATAATTATTAATTTATACAATTATTGGGACCATATTTTACATAAGAGTTTCAAAAAAATTATTATCTTATCATATTAATTTATAGAGGTTCTACTGTATTATCAAAAATAATTTGCAATCATACCACTATTCGCTTTTTTCTTCAAGATCTCAATTTTTTTTTCTCCAGATCTCAAAAAAAATTTCAAAACTCACTTACACCTTCAAAACAAGACAACTAGTAGATCTTCCCTCCAACAAAAACATGGCCATATTTGCATGGACTATCGTGAGAATACATCGCAACACAAGGCACGAGACCGATGTTTTTCCAAGAACCAGTGTTGGACGAATACATCTCACATTCATATACAACAGCCTAACTCTATGTTATAACGTATTGACCATCTTGAAAATATGCGGAAAATTTTGTAGTCGCTGATTTTAATGTCGGACCCATAAGCTACTCCGACAATTGACACAAACTCAAACGAGGGTCTCCCTTGGAGAATAAATAGAGTTTCCTATGTACACGAATTACAAATCCATATCTGCAGATCCCATAACTTGTTTTCTAAACCTTTTTCACAAATCTGATTTATGCAACAAATAAGTCTATTGAAAGACGATATCATGTACATGTGTCCTTCATCGCTATTCTTATGCATAACCATTTTTTCTTTTCTTTCTGTCGCTAAGGCCCTACATCAACAAAACTATCAATTACCCCATAAAAGGGATTCAAGAACATGATCTCTTCAACATGCAATTATTCATACAGAAGCACCCTTTGGTATCCATTAGACAGACCAAAGAAGACAATTAAGAAACACCAAGCACACATCAGAACCAATCAAAAGGGATTAAAATAGATTTGTAAAATATATCAAAGTTGTTCATAATCTACCCGAAATCAGTTATCATAATGAATAAGGCGACACTTACAAGGAAGATCGGAAAGTCAAAATCATAATCAATGATCATGCAAAGAATCCTACTCAAATGGCAAAAAATAAAATAAATCGAAATCTCTTACTGGCTAAGAGATGTTCTCGCTGCGGCGATCGGGAATGAGATAACTTTGCGATGAAAAAGGGGAAGACAAATACTTTATATTTATATAAAATCTTAGGCAAATCTTCAATCCCTTTTCATTCAATAAAAGAACAATAATTATATAGATACAAATCTACGAATAAAGAAAAGAGAAAAACAAAAAACAAAAACGTTGTGGGAGGAGTTTAGATCTAGATTGCGTAATTTCCTCAAGTGCAAATTTCAGAATGCGCAAGCAAAGTAAGCTTCTCAAAATAGCTTTATAATTTCTTGCGCATTCTGAAATTTGCACTTGAGAAAATTGCGCAATCTAGAGCTCATTTCTTCCCAAAACGTTTTTTTTGTTTTATGTTTATCCCTTTTTCTTTAATCCTAAATTTGTATCTATATAATTATTGCTCTTTATTGATTGAAAAGGGATAGAAGATGTGTCTAAGATTTTATATAAATATAAAGCATTTTTCTTCCCTTTTTTATTCATCACAAAGTTCTCTCATTTCTAATCGCCGCAACGAGAACATCTCCTAGCGAGTAAGAGATTCCGTTTGTTTTAAAAAAATTTGTCATTTGAGTAGGATTCTTTGCATGATCATTTATTATGGTTTTGATTCTCCGATCTTCTTCGAAAGTGTCGCCTTATTCATTTCGGATCACTGATTTAGGTCTGGTTTATGAATAATTTTGATTCATTTTACAAATTTGTTTTCAAACCCTTTTGCTTGGTTGTGATGTGTGCTTGGTGTTTCTTAACTGTCTTCTTTGGTCTATGTCTAATGGATACCAAGGGGTGCTTGTGTATGAGTAGTTTGCAGTTGTGTGCTCCTTTCGGCTATAGCTAGCTCCTTACACTCACATAAACACAAATATTCATGTTAAAGAGATATTTTTCTTGAATCCTTTACATGGGCTAACTGATGGTTATATTAATGTAGAGTCTTAGCGACAAAAAGAAAAGAAAAAATGGTTCAAATTCGATCCCAATGCCGCAAGAAGATGGTAGAAGAGAAATGGGATAGGGTTTAGTCCATCAAGGTTTCTTTATTGACATCTTCTCGCGGCTCCCAATAAACTACTTATGTTCGTTTAAGTCACTCAGTAAGTATTGGCACGAATCTATTAGCAACAAATATTTTGCTAAGCACCAGATTACTCAATCAAAGGAGCATCCCTCTTTTGTCGCTTGTCCAAGTATGGATAAAACTATGGAGTTGTACTTATTGAATCCAAAGAACTTCAAAATTGTCAACATGAGGACAAATGATCTATCTTAGAGAAGCGATGAATGACACGTGTACATGATATCATCTTTCATTGGATTTATTTGTTACATAAATCGCATTTGTGACAAAGGCGTAGAAAACAAGTTGTGGGATCTGCAAATATGGATTTGTAATCCGTGGGGAAACTCTCCATTTTTTCCCGAGGGAGACCCTCGTTTGAGAATGTGCCAATTGTCGGAATAGCTTATGAGTTCGACATCAGCGACTACAAAATTTTCCGCATATTCTGCGTTAGAAAGAAACATCTTGCAGAAAGATTATATAAAGGAACTTAGTTTCAAGATGGTTAATACGTTATAACATATAGTTATGCTGTCGTACATGAATGTGAGGTGTATTCGTCCAATAGTGGTTCTTGGAAAAACATCGGCCTCGTGCCTTGTGTTGCAATGTATTTTCATGATAGTCCATGCAGATATGGCCATGTTTTCGTTGGAGGGAATATCTATTGGTTATCTTCTTTTGAAGGTTCCAGTGAGATTCTCTTGGTTGATTTGGAAGGCATATTTGAAGTGATGAATTTGCCTTAATACCCAGATGGTCTCGGTGAGGAAGACAATATAACGGAGCACACATATTTGATCAATCTACAAGCATCTCTATATGTGGTTGTTTGACATATTGTTTTTTTTTTTAATTATACACAGTTTCCCCAAAGGCTTTCTAGGCCCAAGAGACTAATCTGTGTCGCCGGCGATGCCCAAATTTTAATCCCCCGGTGGCAAAGAATCGAACCCGGGACCTTATTGGGAATCACCTCCCTCAAGTACCACTGGGATACGACCACTTGGTTGTTGTTTGACATATTGACTATATGGATACATGGTTTTGGAAGAGAGAGACGAAGAATAAATTAGTTGTTATGTATGATTGAGACACATTGGTTTTTTTATGATGTGGATACTAGAATCTGGGGGAAGAAAAAGACAAAATTTACTAAATTTGAGAATATTTCTATGTTGGCTTTTACCAAAAGCGTTCTTCCATGTAAGTTATGTTTATATATAGTGATGCAATGTTTCTTTCTTGTTTGCATTCTAATCCATATAGATTTGTTGTTCCTTGAATCACACAATGGCGGTGTGATGCTGTAGAACAAACATCAAGAAGAATACATATGTTCTCTAATGCGATGTCGAATTTGTTGAGTCGGAGAGGTTATGTGTTTTTCATTCAAGAACTTTCATATTGGGTTTTGTTTTTCTTTTGTACTTGATGAGTTTATGTTTCAAGACTTCATTGATACTAGTAATAAATTGTGGTTGCTTTGTTGCTGAACAGAGTTTATTTCTTGTGATTAAAACTGTTCTTCTGATTTGATTCTTTGTTTGTTATTGAATTTCCAGTTTGCTTTGTGCTTTCTTCTTTTGCTATTATACCGTATGTTAAAAGGTGGGCGTTTCAGTTTATTTTTGGGTTCGGTTTGGATTCGGTTAGTTCGGTTTGGGTTCAGATTTAGTTCGGTTAAAACACAAACATATCATTATTATTATTATTACGGTAGAAGAAATGTCATCGGACGATTCCAATGTAACCTTAATGATTTAATGTAAACTCAAAATTCAAACAAATCACATAATAAATAACCATAAATAAGCTAAAACCATAGTAAACCCAAAATTATTTTAAAATAGAAATGTAAACAACAACGTGTGATCACGATTGCTTCATCAATTTGCTGATGGTTTCTAGAGAACTGGTAATTAATCAGTTTTAGAGAAGTGTATGATTAAGGAGCAAGTGATACGAAAATTTTGTTTTCTCTAATTTGCTCACTGTGGCTTTAAGTTATTTAAAGTTTAGAAGTTTGGAGATAATTAAGCTATTTAAATTTTATTATGAAACATTAAATTAGAAAAAATGAAACTTCCCCGAAGTAAAGATTACACGTTTACATTCTTAATAATGATTTAGTATATTTAATATAATTAATTAGGTATTAAAAAAAACATATTGGGTTATTGGTTCGGTTTGATTGAAAACTCAACCGAACTAAACTATTTGGATTGAGAGAAATCTTAACCAAATGGTTTGGCTATCAACTTTGGGTCGGCTTGGGTTCGGTTGATTTGATTTGTTCGGTTTTTATGCCTACCTCTAATTAAACGTAAGTTAAACCGGATGGTTTAGTTTAAAGATTCAATTTTCCTCCCAAATATTGGTAATTTTTGGGGTTGATGATATATGATCCGTAAACCAGAGCTATCTCGAATTGGCATAGCATTTTGTTTGATTATATATTAAATATTTTATTATATTAAAAAATAAATATTTATAATAAATAGAAAAGTATGAGTTAAATATTTCGATAACAGTTTGAGATATTTTAACACTCGACTTACGAGTAGATACATTTCGAATCCTAGGTGGGTTTCTAGGTTTGGATTATCAAATTTTAACAATTTGTTACAGTTTCAGTTTCCAGATTTTGTATCATTTGGAGTTTGTTCTCAGGTTCAATTGAGTGTTGATCTCGTGTATATGTTCCGTAAATGAAACATCCGGATTGAAGAACTCATCTAGATAAAAAAAATGAACTATGATGCATTTAATCTTCATTTTCAAAATTACATCATGCAATAATTACATAACGCAATGAACATTAAACGTTCGAGCATTTATTTCTGCCGTTCGTGCGTTCAATAATTACTACTATACATTAAAAGTTAGTAGTCATTGTTCATTCATTTCTTGTAAGCTTAGCAATATGTAAAAAGATTATCAAGATATATATATATATATATACTTTCCCTAATCTCAATTCACAAAATTTGCATAAGCGAAAGAACACCAGAAGAGATTATGAAACCAACCTTGTGAGGAAACTGATGGATCACCAGCTCTCGAACTCATTATCTTCCATCGAAATAATCACAATAAGGCATGAAATGAGTTAGTCCCACCTTCATCCATTTTGAAAAGGAAATTCATAAGCAAAATTTCAATTTTTGATAATGAAGCAACAAATCCAAGAAAAAATAAACATGACCCCATCATCGCATCACATAGATCAACACTGTATGGTTTCTTTTTTGCCATCGATTACTAAACTTTGTAACGATCCAACAAAGGTTCAGAATCAGAATATAGTGTAAAGAACATCAATCGCTTACCTCATAAATACGATATTCCGGCGAAAAACGCAACTGAAAACTCCCAAACAGGAGAACAGTAGTTTCATGAATCCATGAATCCCATGGAATTCATTTTTAATTTTGTCGTCAAAATTGAGAAATGGTATGAGGAAATATGAAGAACATGTACTACGAGAAGAAGATACAAATGTGTGAGATTAGAGAGAGACTAAAAACAAGTCTGGAGATAGCCGCCACAGTGTATCACGGCATTGATATTTATAATCATATAATTTAGGTTAATTTCGTTAATATCTATGAAAACCTAAAAATTAAGTAAAACCTGAAATGGGCTTAGGAAAACACTAACATTTATTTGACCCCAAAAAAAAACACTAACATTTAGTTTTTTTTTGGGTGAATAACATTTAGTAATTAACTAAGGTATATATATCACTATTGAGATATAAAATAATAGTAGTTCAGAATTATTTATTGGACTTCTTTATTCAACACAAAAATGCAACATATCAAAAATATAAGAGAAATAGAATATAACACTTGTAAAAATATATTAAAAATTAATAGATCAAACTTATTATATAAATTTTATTTTGGTTGATTACGAAATTTATTTTTTGTGATTAATTTAAATGTTATTGTTATCGACGATATAGTTGTAGAAAATTTGAATCTTTCATTTTTAATTTAATTGGGAAAACAATCAATATCTTATTTGAAATTGTCTTCAATTGTTTTTAAATAGATCATCTTTTTAGTTCTAAGACGAAACAAAAAGTAGACACATGCCAACTATACTACGTTTGGATATAATAAAGGGTTAATTAGCTGAACGACAATAGATAACATAGAAATTAAGTATTTGACAATATTAAGTTGAGAGAGAGAGAGTCTATAACAATATGTATATACACCTAACGCACTAGGGTTATTCTCGTATTACAAAAGTATGGACAGTGCCAAAACCAACTAAAACCAACTAGCTAATTTTCACATTATCCTTTATCAACCGGTGCAAATACGCTATAATAAATCATTTTAGGTTGTTACAACATCTAAAACGATATTAAAAATATTAGGAATATGTTACCACTTATACCATATTAATAATTTTTAATTCCTTATTCAGTTTTAGATCTAATTTTGGAAATCAATATTATTTATACTTTTCGTTAATACTTTTTTGAGCGAAACATTTAAAGTTATTCATTAACATTATACCATCAAAGCTTTTGAAAATTAAGGGGTACTAAACCCTAACATAAGAGTCTAAACCCTTACAAATATACATGTAAATATTGAAAATTATACATATACCCTAAACCCTAATCTTTAGCATCAAAACCTAAATCCAAATGTGGACACGTAAAATTTGATATTTTAATAGAACAACTTGATCAATGAGCTTGCACTTGTATTTCTTTATTCTTATCTCTACTTTAATGTTCGAATTAAACAAGTCTTTTGTTTTGGTGGAATGGTATTTTCTATCTTTAACGCCAATTGTTTGGATCGTAATTCAGATTCTTCGTGCGGATCATATTTCCAAACTGAAAAGGTTAAGATTTTTTTAAAAAATATATTATGTTTTGTTTTTTCTTTGAGGGGAGCTCCCAGTATTTTTCCTCTTTAGCGCTAATTATTTTAGTTTTTCCATACGAAATTTTAGATAACTTACATATAACATTGAAGTGTCAAATGAGAATAGTCGTAGAGCTTCGGGTAGAAATTTTATCCTTTTAGGGATGAGAAATGCGCCTGTCTAAGTTACCTGGTGAGATAGCCACAATGATCCTCAGGAAATGTGTTGGACGCTTCACAAGTAATATTGTCATGAAGGAGTTCGGGAGGATGATAAGAGATTTATCTCCTAAATACTCTTTGGCGTCTAAATTAGGCTACAATTGGAGATTAAATTGTAGGAAATATGACCAGTGCCGTGCCAAGAGTTGTAGAGGCCCGAGGCAAACTAAAAAAGGGGGCCTTTTCAATAATATTTTTAACGGTGGTTTTAAACCATAAAATTAACTAATTTAAAAATAATGATAAATAAAGTCTAACCAACAAAAAAAAAAAAATTAATGTTAACAAAAAAAGAAATATGGCAAAAATAAATTCTTTTTCTTGAACTCTTTGATCAAATTGATCATAAACAAATTGCCGAACCAACTCTTTTTCTATATATATGACGGCCAAGTTATTCAACCTTTCTTATAAAATAGGTTTAATCATTTAGCAAAATCAAAAGAAACATGAAACAATGAGTAATATTACTATAATGGGAACACTAAATGAGCAGATGGTGTTTGTCATAAAGAGACATGAGTATAACAAAATCAAAATTGATAGAAAGATTGGAAACAAAATCGCACCACTAACATAATATAATTAATAGGAGGAATTTATTTGAAATACAAAATACAAAAAGAATTGGAAGAAAAAAACACGTGAAATCAAAATCTGACGAAGACTAACACATAAAAGAAGAATATAGATCTAAGAGTTTTCATAAATAAACAATAATACTCGGAAAAACATAAATAATAACACTGAAATAAAATTTTATAGGAAAAATTTGGAGTTTCAAACTCAGGTGGAGATATTATGGTAGACTAATCAAATTTTGTGTAACCACTACACTATGACTAATATTTGAAAAATCGGGTCCCTAAAATTTCTAAATTATTTGGAGGTCCTAGGCGAATGTCTTTTTCCTAAACCTATAGGCACGGCTCTGAATATGACTATGAGCGGTCGAAATAAGATAATTCTCAAAATTATTAAAAATATTAATTGTCTCATAATAACTTTTGCATATGTCTCATCTTCCATCTATACCTTGATGTGTTGTATGTGAGTGGTCGGAATGAGACTGTGACCAAAAGTGTTGATACCTCATTATAAAAATGACTCTGAGTGTGAAACTAAATCTCAAAAAAAGACCATGAATGGTCGAAATGAGACCAAATCTCGAAAGTGATGCCTCCTGTTTTAGTGTATGTCTCCTTTTCCATCTATCTTATTGTTGTATGTATCAGGTGGTCGAAAAGATGACTGTGAGTGATCGGAATGAGACAAAATCTCAAAAGTATTGGCCTCATGACCAGGGCGTCTATTTACGTGTGCAAGTAGTGCGGTCGAACAGGGCCCATAATTTAGAAGGGCCCAAAAATATTTTTTTATATATAAGTGTATGTTATTAAAAAGATTTGAGTTTGTTAACCATTAAATATTTAAAAAAAAAAAATTATTTAGACAACCAAATAAAAAAAAAACTAAATTAAGGATTACTTACCTTTGATATATATAATTAGCATAGAAAAATGATGTAGGAATTAGTATCAATTGTTAATATTAAAGGAAAAGGGCTTTTGAATATTAATTAGGTTTTTACTTGACTACATTTAAATATTTTTTATTAATTAGATCATCTTAAAGTACTTTCATGTTTTTATTTATTTACTTAGTGATATGTTGTTTATGATATCTAATATACAAAACATTCCTTTTATTATATTTCTAAGTAAATTTATTTTTCAAGTTACAAACTCAAACTAAAAAAGACTCGAAGGAATTCTTCTTTGATCGATAAGAAGAATGACTTTGTTTAAATATAATTTTTTAGTTGTAATTGTATGAATGAAAAAATTTGAGTAATAAAATTTTATTTGTTATAAAAAAAAATAAGAAAAAAAATATTTATGATTATAAACTATTCATTACGATAAGTTATATGTAATTTTTTTTATAATTAACGATTAAAAACAAATAATATTTAGGGCCTAATTTTGATATTTGAATAGGGCCTCTATAAAGTTTGAGACGGCTCTGCTCATGACACTTGTTATCAATGAGATATAGTGATTAGAATGACACCAATCTTGAAAGTAATGCCTCCTAGTTCTGAGGAAGTATCCGTTGTTGTCTTCTTCTATGAAATGTTTCCTAATTATTGTGTTCTCTTCCCTCTATCTCTATTTCTCGTCCTTTGTTGTATTTACAAAGACAGAGAAAATGATGCAAACACAATGATATACTTCCTGTTGGAACTATTTTTGAATAAACAAATGGGCCATTAATTTGGATATTTGGTTTATGAAAAATTGAGTTAAAGTTTGAATGAAAATTTGATTTGGGCCATTTTGGAAAAGTCCCAAATGGTGTGGAATGAAGTGTGCATGTAAAAAGTCTCACATCCCTTAGGGGAAACTTTTTCATGTGGTATATAAGGAGCTTAAGATATACCTATGTTCAAAACATAACACCCACACATGGAGAAACACCACCACCACCGAGCCGACCCGGGCCGAGTGCGCGCGCGCGCGGGCAATTGGCGGTTGGCGGAATTCTTGCCTCGTCCGAGTAATTTTTTGGACCATTAATTTGTCCAAATTTACTCAATGAATTTTCTGAAAATTTTCCATTTCTGATTTTGGAAATGTTACATTTCTGAATCTAGAAGTTTTTCTTTATTCGTAGCAGACTTAGTAAGAATAGGGAATTATTCCAAATCTTTACAGATTCGAAACTTGCGGAATACTCGAGAATATTCAACCCTTACACTATAATAAATGGTCTCGTCTCTCATAATTCTTACGCTCTTAAACACAGAAAATTCACAGTTCTAAATTATATCTCTCTCGTCTTCATAGCTTTAGAAAGTAAGTCTTTCAGTTTATAGTTTAGAGAGTATAACGTAGTACTAGTTCGCTGAGTCTATACCTCGGGTGCTCGAGTTATAGTTCGGATCGGTTGTATCATGAGATTCAAAAAAACAACGTTATTGCGAGCACAAATGTAATCGATTTATTAAATTAAAAAAAAAAAAATATTTTACTTCCGTGATTTACTGTTTTTTTTTTTTTTTTAACGCTTGAATGTATCATTTAACCAAATATATGGAACAAGGCCCAGGCCCAAATTCAAAAGTTTGAAAGAACGGGAGAAAAGCATGAAATAACAAAAATGCCACAAGGCATTATACCGATCAATGAAGACCAAAGTCCAAAGAAGCCATGGAGAACAGAGGAAGACTTCTGAAGGTAATCCCATCAAGCTTAAAAGCCACCTGGGCCGATGTTATTCAACTCTGCCGCTAAGGCTGCGGTGGCTTCCGAGCTTATTAATTCGCGAAGCCAAATTGGACCATCTCTTGCGATATAGGATTGGCGACGGTCATCCAATGTTACGCTTCTTGAAATGGTCTGAGCTACTTGATTACAATTTAATGGGGAATATGAGAGACACCAGAAGTCAAACCTCTGTAGCTTACTGTGGATACGGGATATTAACCAGCTATACCTTGAGAATGAAGATGGATTGCGCAAAGCTTCTCTAGCTTGAGTAAAGTGAGCTTCAAAGATCACTCTCTTCATATGTATGTCCGTTGATGCCTCTATTGCCCAAATGAGCCTCCATAGCTCTGTTTCCAGTTGTGAGGATAAGTTCGAATAGGACCGTCTGCTATGGACCAACGGTTTACCATTACAGTCTCGAGTTAACCAGGAGACACCTCCTACACGCTTCTCTTGAGACCACACCGCCCCCACATTACATTTGACCGTTATGGCGGAGGCTTGGACCAAACTATAGAAGATTGTTGATGTTGACCATGATGGGAACGTGACGATGCTTGTGATGTCTCTGGCATATTCAGATCAACCCATATTTTGGCATCCTCTAGAGCTTTTGAAAGGACGGCGGAAGCATCATATTTCGTATTGTCAAAGGTTTGAGCATTACGAGCCTTCCACAAGTACCACAGAATCCATGGGAAGCTGCGCCGAATTGATGATTCAAGATTAGTCTTGTTATACATGACCATGAGATGATGGATGTTGAGGAACACCGAGGAGGTTGAGAATCCGGATGAAGGTAGTGGTATGTTTGATAACTCCCACGTTTTTTTGGCCGTAGGACAAATGAACAGGACATGACAAATCGTTTCCGGAACTTGTGCCGAGCAGGCGAGACAAGATGAGTCCAATGGAATTCCTCTAGATCGCAGACGATTTTTTACTGCCAATGCTCCTGATAACGCTTTCCACATAAAATGTTTGAGCTTAGGAGTTGTTTTAACCTTCCAAACTTTGTTCTAGTGCCTTCTCAATCGGCGGAGTCTCTTTGTGTGATCCAGAATTCAACTTATGGTGTACCTCTAGGAATTTGTAATCACTTTGTGAGGAATAGATTCTTTCTTCACTGCTTATTTAAATACTGTCTTTAAATATTGATGTTATTCTTCGTTGTTTGTTATCGTCTCTATCAAAAAAAATCGTCTTTTTCTTAATTCGGTTTTCTGCTCCTACACAGCTACACTTCCTTTAAAGCTTTGTTTGTTTTTCCGTTTCATCAACAAAATTTCTATATTGTAAATATTTATTCTTCTTTTCATCAATAAATTTAACATTTCACAAAAAAAAAACGTAAAATCTAACAATTGAATATTTGTATATTGTTCAAACCATAAACATCTAAATCACAACCATGCACATTTAATGTGTTACACAAAATGCATAGGCTAGAAGTAAATGATAAGTAATTGATTCTGTCGTGGCCTTTTCTCAATCTATATACAATAGAACCTTTATAAATTAATACTTTAAATTAATAATCACCATAAATTAATAAATTTTCTCGGTCCCGAGTCGGGCTAATGTAAAAATTATCAAAATTTAATAAGATGATAAGATAATAATTTTTTGAAACTTTCATGTAAAATATGGTTCCAATAATAGTATAAATTAATAATCATACATAGTTATGCATATATATAACGATGAAGTGTTTAAAACATGGTTTCAACGATTATTTGTTTTGACTAAAAGTTGAATTTTTTTGAATTTTTTTTCAAATTTTACTTATTTTATCAAAAGTATTTAGGATTATATTTCAAAACTTGTGAAAATAATAGATGCGATAATTAATTTTTTTACACTTAACTTTTTTAAAATGTATCTTAATATATATGTATATAGTTTTTAACTTTATTATCAACATATAAGTTAATAATCATGATTTCTTCTGAATTTTGTACACAAGACCGTGTATATATATATTTTTTATCTACATGCTCTATTATTATATTAAGTAATTAACATCAATTTGAAACCGCAAGGTTAATCTTAATTTCAATTTAATACATTTGACTTTTACTAATGGATTCATTTAGATTATGTAATATAACATCATTGAAAAAACAAATTCAAAAAAATCATAACCCAAAAAAAATCTCTCTATAAGTGAATAATTATTAATTTATCGATAAATTAATATCTCTCTAAATTAATAAATTTTCAAAGTCCCAACATTATTAACTTATAGAGGTTTTACTGTAATGTATTGAGGTTCACCAAACCTAAGCTATAAGAAGATGTCATGTGTCATCTACTTTTTTGACGTGTGTTTTTTTATTAATTAATTTCTTTTTTGGTCAAATGTAATTAATTACTAAAAATTAATACTAATACTACATTAACTACAATATAGTAAATAAAATAAAATAACAATCCAACAATAGTAGTTTTGACATTTTGTGTATTTAACTAATGTATTATAAATATTTTGAATAACTAAAGTTTATTGAGTTTAAATATATTGATTATCAAAATCGAACTCACATTTATAAATCGAATTCTTGAATATTCAAATTATTGTATTTCTTTGTTTATAACGCGGTTAGAAAGAACGTTGGGGTCAAATCCACATAACCCATCACCCTATGTGTTTTACCAACTTTTCAAGGTTGTTAAAGTTTTTATATATTTAATGGTAATAATTATATATTTAACGACCATATAAAAAGTTACGTTTAGTGTTACTAAAAACATTACTTTACATTTGTATTAACTCATATACTATATACAAATCACATAAGTTTATGTTAATTCATATTTGATTTTTACTAATATAATCGGTCTATTTCTTGTATATATTACTAAATATATGTGAATATTATACAATAAATTGACGATTATTGATTCATATGTAAAATAGAATAGATTAAGAAATTTGTTATACCTCATCATGAGCTAATGTATTCCAACATAACATTTTTCAATTAAAAACACATTTTTTAGAGTGCGTCAAGAGAGAAAAACTAATTCTTTATATATACAAATTAAAAACAAATTAAAGACAAATCCATTACGATATTCATTAACATTTGCTTGAAGACATTTTTGACAATCCTCAGGAGATATCCCCGGAATACATTGCAACAACGTGTATATACTCTCATTAGCTAGGCGAGGAGATATAGCGGCTAGCCGGCTAGATATTGAGGTTCACCGACTCGTGTGGTCATAAACATCATGAGCGAGTCCTATGTTCTGGTATAAGTTGTAATATTCCCTGGGAACTTTTTAGTTAAGAATTCTGCTTGTGTCGGCTTTAAATCTATCCGGGTCGAAAAATGAGATGTTTGAGTATCGAACGAAACAGAGCGTCTTGTCGGCCCTCCAGACGTCTGGTTCGGCATTTTTGTAATTTTAAGAAGAGTGTTACTCACTTTGAGATCACGGTGTATGATTATGAGCCTAGAATCTTGGTGAGAATAAAGAATCCCTCGAGCAATCCCTCCAATGATATAGTACCGTCTTGTCCAGTCCAACTGATTTCGCTTTTTGGGGTCGACTACGCATTCCACATGCAATCAACAGCAAAACCATGTTTCAAGAATATCAAGAGAATTAGAAACGTAACAAAGATGAAAAAATTAAGGCTCTTGTCAGGAAAAAACTTGTAGACAAGTATTTGTTCGTCTCTTCCAAGCAAAATCCAAGAAGCCTCACAAGATTCCTATGTTGAAGCTTAGCCACAAGCACAACCTCATTCTTAAACTCTTGTGTGCCTTGTCCGGAGTTCTGTGTAGCCGCTTTACCGCAACTTCGGTTCCATTTAGTAACGTTCCCTACAAATATACATATAAAAAGCTTCTTAATTCTTAGCTTTCATGACAAATCAAGGAGTCTTATAATCTTGAGGAGCTCGTATGTATACACCTTGTAAACTTCACCATATAATCCACCTAGACCAACTATGTTGTTCTCCACAAATTTATCAGTTGCGGCTTCAATTGTTTTAAAATCAAACTGCAGCGACTGTGGACCTGTGATATCATCATCAGCTGCAACAATATAATGTGTAGTGTTATGACATATCCTCTGTTCCAAAAACAGCAAGGTAAAACTGCTAAACAAAAGCAACCTACTTTCAAGCTTAAAAGTTTTGTGTGATAGTCTCTAGTTCCAAAAACTAATAATCCTAAAGAGAGTAAACCCGCAAATACGGCTGCATAAACATCAATCCGTAGAAATCTTTTTATCATTCGGAGGAGAAGGAGGAAGCGGTGCAGGTTGAGATCCTTGAGGTCTTTTGAGGAGGTTGCATTGTTATGTTATCGAGAGCACCGAGATACGGATAAAGATCCTATCGGAAAACGCAAACCGGCCTCCAAATAGTTCCTCCTATGTTCTTATACCGCAAGACGCCTTGTAGTCACGGACATTTCTTTGAAGACAAGTATCACAATCCGCTCAAGTTATCCGTGTCATATTCCCATTGGTCGTAACACAGTAAGGTTATTATTATAATCCTCAAGTAAATGGGAATTTCTAATTGATTTAGTGAAAGAAAACAAAACCAAATGCAAAATGAAAACCGGGAGAATTACCTTAAACCGGGATTGACTCGAGTTAAACAAGGCCATTTTTGTACCTGACGACGTAATTGACATAACGGGTCCTAGAAAATTTGAAATTTGAAATGCAATAGTATTAGGGGTAGTTTAGTAAATACTTACTCAATGGCTAAACGGTTAAATACCACAAAATCAGGAGCTTTCCGTTTTCGAATCTCTCTCTAGATTGTTCCTCTCTCTCTTTTTTCTCTGAAGATCGCTCCTAGTCTCTTAGGGTTTTACCAGAACAAAATTCTCTCCTTCTTCAAACTCTCTGCATCTCCAATTTCAAACACATGATCGGATTCCATGCTTTACATCGATTCGTTTGCTCCGAAGTTGAAGACCGATCATGGTGAGAATATCTGGAGAGTTTTTTTTTTGAATCCGTGTGGTAGATTTTGATCCCGTCGAAAACGATCTGGGTTTTTGATTCGTGATTCAGTTTTAAAAAATTTTGTGATATGAGTTTTGATTTAAGAAATTGCTTCTTAGATCTAGCGATTGATTTGTGTGTGTTCGTTAGCGATTGATCTGGGTTTTTGATTCATGATTCCGTCTTAATCGTTACTAGCAGAAATCCTATGTTGTTCGTTATCTGATTTTGGTTTGTTCAGATTGTCAATTATTCGCTAAGAAGCTATTGTTTTGTTCAATTCGCAACTAAGACGCGATAGGTTCATGAACTGGTTACGTTAATGGCTTGTTTTCCAGTCATTGTTCATATGGGAGATTACAATTCTCGTTAACAAATAATGTATTTGCAATTTGCAGGTCAACATAACTTAATCTGTTGGATCCACCGAGGAGATAATAAAGAGATTTGATCAAAACTCTTGAAAGGTAAATTTTGGTAGCTAATAGGTTTTGTCGAAAATTTGGAAATGGATATAAATGATGGCCACTGATTAGATAGAATAATCATATTTGGTACATGTTTTGGTGTCTTATCGACTCACTATACACATACCTCCTAAAGGTACAAACGAGGTTTTTGAGGGATATATGCATCAAGATTGAAAATATGTGCATCCAGATGCAGCCAAGTTTTGCCTATATCTACTCTTAATAAGGTAGTTAGTAAGTTTATTTAGCGATGATTTGTTTTGTATTGTGGTTAAACGTTTCTTCCTAACAAAATGTTTTGGTTTCAGGAAGGTAGATTCTTATGCTGCGATAAACAAACAATGGTTAAGGTGAAGTATACTATATACCTCTCTCTCTCTTTATCTATCTTACCACACAACATAAAAGCAGAACACAAGGTTACAAAAACACTCAAACGCATATTCATACACGAAAACAATCAAACGCATATTCATACACAACAACAAAAAACAATCAAACACAAACGAAACTCACGCACCAATAATTTCACATCCCACGACGAACTCAAACACAAAATAACGAAAGAGCAATGCATAAACATAACAACTGAATTCAGTTTATGTTCTCATATGATTTTACATTTCAAGCATTTTATTTTTCTATGATTGTTGAGATTTCTCGATCAAACAACTACGGTAAACAACGTATCCTGCATGCATAAAGAGGTAATTTTCTTGATTACTTTTTCTTATCAGTGATGGTTGTAAATATTTTCAGTTTGAGCTAGGTAACAAAATTTCTTGATATACGTTTAGTCGCCAAAAGTGACCAAGAAAAGCGTTGTAACTTATTTTAAATTCCTCTACTTCTACTCCTTACCAGTTACAATCTCCTATCTGCGCAAGAAGGTATTGACTATTGAGATATTGAATCAAGTTAAGGTCAGTAAATTCTTTTTTTTTTTTTTTTGGTTTTCCGCAAATATATTCTCACACTAGCTTTGATCATGTTCTTCCTTTAGTCCCAGGTTAATAAATTAAAATCACTTGCAATGGCAAGCCAGCCCCGTCTTCAGGTATATCTTTTGTTTCACAATTGAGGTTGTTTACAGTGCATTGTTATTTGTCATAGTTTTTAGATTTCATACAGATTTGTTTTCAGGTACTCGCAGCAAGTAAGAACAGGATAACAACTTTGAAGGACTTTCCATATCTCCTAGTTCTTGAGGTTTCATTCTTTATGTCCCAAAATATATTCACCCATTTCTTATTTGGTTGATCAGTTGGTCCATGCACTGCTTTGATGAACAATCTATGAGATACTAGATTACCAAGTATAAAAGGTTGAAAAACTATCATCGATTTTCTCCTCTGAACCAATGGTTCTATGTGAGTTCTCATATTTGTGGTAATGGCGTTTGTCCCTGTAATAACAAAAATTGATGTTGATCTATATCCACATATACATAATTTTTAATTTTGTTTTGTGTTTTCTCTATGACAGCGTCTACAGGCTGAGGAAAATCATGTACTGAAGATTTCTCATTCTGCAACCATACTACTTGTAGGACTTTACCTTGAAGAAATTCAATGATAGAGGTAATCCTTTGTAGAACTTGTAGAACTAAGTGCCTTAGTTTGCTTAAGAGATAGGACTTGAAATAATTAATTTTTCTGGTGGTGAGAGAGAGGTAGGAGCTGTTGCGATGTTAGACCGATGGTAGTTACTTCTGAACGTTAGAATTCTTAGATTTGTAGGTACATACTAGCTGTATCTAGACAATAATAACCGCATTGATTATTCTATATATAAAGTCTTATCTAGGAATGAAGTTTTCCACTGATACAATAGAAAGTATTCAGAATTTTTTTGTGGTCTATGTTAACCTTGAATTTTTCTTTAGATCTCTCTCGTGAGGAAGTGCCAATCGCAAAGCGTTATCCTCCAATTACAGCTGTTTGCCTGAGAGTTCTGCAAGTCTGACCTTGAAGCAGGTATGAAATCACTTCTCAGAGATGTATATATAATCTTTCAGTGTGGCTTGATGGTACATCACCGCTTGATGATCTTCGTATGGAACTAAAACCTTTCCTCTGCCTTGTTTTTTTTTGTGTGTTATCAATGTTTGTAAATGGAAGGTTGACGTCTAACCAGATCAGTATTCTCTCTTCCATATTGATGCCCTCCAGGTTTTCTCACATAAGTTGTTTGTTTCTATTTTTGTACTTGCTAGTTGAGCTTCTATGTGAATACATAAATGTCATGCATTCAACTCTTAAGCTCCATAATTGCATCTAATGACTTTTAATATTCATATCATGCAACTTCTTGTAAACAGATTCGACTTTTCGCTTCTTTGTTAAGCGGTGGAAGGACAGATCTCTTTCTAATTCTTTTCCTATTCTTGATGCAACCAAGGAGGTAATATTTCTCTTTCCATTCATTTGCATTTTAGTTTAAAGAGTCTGTTTTCTTATCCTTTTTTCTAAATTCCAATAGGTCTATTGGCCAAAACATGAAGGCATTGGTAAAATTCAATGGAAGAGACTGAATATCCACCCATATTTGCCATATCTTCCACCTATATTACTGAAGAAACTTCCATAGTGGTATATATCTACAGTAATACAACTGGCGATATGGAAATTTTCCATTGTTATGTGTGTTATGTGCAGGTGATAATTTGGAATCGACTATAATGTTCGTGAAACCTTTTATTATGCACAGTTCTAAATGATCTCTCTTGGGTTTGGCAGATACAAGCTAAATGATCATCAATGGTGGAAACCCTTAACTTTTCTTATACCGGCAGTAGAACTTCTATACCATGTCCGGTTTACTCCTCTCAATGGAACTGGTGTGATTTCCATACAGGTCCATATTTCTCTGTTTAATACTAAAATTTATCACCTTTCAATATATTGGAATCATTCCAGAGAACTTATACTAACTCATGTGTCATTGATATTTCAGTCATATGGAGTGGCCAAAGAACTTAAGTTTCATTCACAGACCGTGGGAAAGGTTATTGGCGGTGAGAACAAAAAGAAAGAAGCTGGAATTCTTGTGAAAGAAGAAAGAGAAAGTTACATTGCATGTCTCAAACGAAATCAATGTCTACTGACTCATACAGGAAGCAAAAGATTAGAAGTCAGGCAATTGACGAGAAATCCTAGTGGACGATGAGAGATTATGGTATGCTTTTCTTGTCAATTATTCTCGTAGCATCAAGGTATTTTTATGTAATTGATATTCAATGTTTCAGTTGTTGTCTTCCATATTTATTTTTTCAGATGCTAATGGGAGAACTGTGATCGGCTTTCAAATTTATGCCTCCAAATCTTCAAGTTGGTGATGTTTTTTCAGGTAACGTTGTTTGGTCTGTTGGTCTCGATTTCAACATTACATCAGTTTATTGGATTGGGATCATATACAATGATAGCTTGGTTGAGATCACCAGAACGTTTTTTCAGTGAGATATTTCACATATATTACACTGTAAATTCTTAGGAAAACTATGTTCTCTAGTATGTGGCAGACTTAATAATTTTTCACTTTATATAACAGGAATGATCCCTAACCCCTTTTATGGCCTTTTTCCCCCATGGATGTGCGCTAGATCAAGGTAAATATATCTTGGATCCATTGTTATATTAAGCTATATGGACTCTAACATATTCTAACTAAATGACATCAGTTCTAAACACTTTTTGTTCCCACTATGATTAGGTTTCTTGGAAAATGATTCTTTTTCCTTGGCCATGATTGTGTGTGCCTTGGATCTCTGCTTATGGTGGTTGTAAGAATCTAACATGTCAAATGGTATTGTGTTGTGTCTCCTATCTCATGTTATGTTGTGGTTTTGACTGTTTATTGTAGATGTTGGTATTACTTTTATCATTAGCTCTGGATCATATACAATTATGACACGATGGCCGTGATCGCTCTAACAACACTTTCGGTAAGATACATAACTGATGGTACTCCATTTTTGCCAATCACTACTTTTGAAGGGATGATTTTGATCAGAGTTTACATCACTGATGGTACTCCACAACTGTCAGTGCTGTTTGGTCATGATTACACTTATAATGCAAGTACTTAAACTTTATTTTCTTATAACTTTCACATATTCTTTTATGATTCAGCTAAGAGGTATCTGGAAAAATTACAACTTAGAAGGCAAATAATGGGTGATTTTATAATTATTGTACGCGTCTCAATAAAGGTATCTTCACACGAAAAATGAATTTTAATTAATTTGTAACTTGCAGGTGAACAGAAGTTAGTTTCTGGATCAAAACTTTTGAAAAGGTACACATTCTTTGCTAGTATTTGTGTCGTAAGTATATCGAATCTTTTAGAACGGATTGCTACGGAAAGATTATAAAAGTTATATTTGGTGGCTTTGATAAATATATCTAATAGAAACTTTGTTCTCTACTGTTCGTGTCCATAAGATTCTCTAAACAATACTCTCTTCTTCTTTTTTTTAATCTCCATTTCAGAGCTAGAACACCTTAAAGATGCAATGGATCAGATTTTGAAGGGGATATTGAATCTTAGTGTTGGGGAGTCTTGTGCACATGAAAGAGCCAAATAGTTTCTCAATACTTCATGTGAAGGTACGTTATTGTGCATCATATTTCTTTACTCTCTCTCTCTCTCTGCTTGTTCTTATCTCCTTTGCCTCATGCATGCGCAGAAGTCTTCTTATCTCCTTTGCCTCATGCACGCGCAGAAGTCTTTGGACTACAAAAGTTGCAGAGGCGAATTAGATAAGAAAACACATTTTACACAACTACAAGATAAGAAAACGGTAAAACGAAACCTAAAAGCACCAAACTCAATACTCAAATCATATATTTCACATTGCACAAAACTACATACAAAATATACACAAAACTACATACAAAATAGACAAACAAAAAACCAGCAAACTCAAAACGAAACTTCACACGACACAAACTACATGCATCAAAACCAAAATGAAAACAAAAACCCCAATAATTTAACAATTCGTAGGTTTCTGTAAAAAATACTTTCTTTATGAATTTACTAGACTTGTACTGTTGTCAATACTTATAGCAATTTATGCTATATTTCCAATTACATCCATTGGCTCATTTTTTTATATTATTCAAAATTTTCTATCATTTGTAGTTGTTTCTGTTTTTTTTATGCAACTTATTTAGTCGCGAATGTCAAATATTTATATCATTTGTTGTTGACTTGTTTCTTATTTTTTGTATGCAACACATATCTTGTCACAAATGTTAAATATTCTTTTTTAAAATTCGTAAAGCCGTTTTTTTCTCAAACGTACTAGAGTTTAATGCTGTCAGTTCATTTAAAAAATTTAAACCATTAAATTTTAAACCCAAAATCATTTTTAGGTTTGTGATATTTTTGGAAACTAAAAATTTAGTGGTATTTTCAGAATTTACAAACAAATTAAATGGTGGTATTTTTGGTAACAAAACTTTGGTATTTTTGAGGATTCCCCAATACTGAATATGCGAATTTCAAGAGGATTATGCTTATGACGACGAAACGAGTACGTTCACTTGTGCCGGAGCGAACTACTTGATCACTTTCTGTCCCACCTGAAAACCGGAGTTTCGGTTTGAATTTGGGCCGGGTTTTCTATCTCACATGTTCTTTTGCTTCTTATGTAAGGAACGAAAGATGAATATCTTCTTCCACTTTTATGTTTTTCCTAAGTGTACTATTCAGTTGTTACATTTAGCTGATTTGCATACAAATCAATAATATTGGGGCTTCTGTTTTCGTTGTTAGTTTATTCGATCACTTGCAAGCTTTCTTGAAAATCACCGAGTAATTCGTTGGAGAACAAGGTTCCGGCTTCGAGTGAGCTCCGCTGCAACAATATTCCTCCTTGTTAAAAGCAACGGATGCACTCTTGCAAGCCGCTACATTGTTATGTGGATCCATGACACGAAGCTCGTTAGGACAATTGGTGTTAAGGTCAGCAACACACCCTGCGTATTTGCAATCTCCAAAACCACCTTGTGGTTTAATCCCTAGTTAGCAATAAGATTTCCTTCACAATATGTTATTTCATAGAACAACTTGGTCGATGAATTTCCACTTGATTTTTTTATTCTTGTCTCTACTTAAACCATTGGGGAGACATGAGCTAATTGTACGAATTGAAACAAAACGGATCAGAACTCACATATTTAAAGACTTATAAGAAAAACAAATATCTTCTACCGATTTAGAAAAATCAAATTATTTAATTAATTATTAACTTGTCGTGCGTATTGTTATGAACTTCATTCCTTTAGAACTTTACCAATTGGGATGAATTTGTTTTTCTCTAAGTGGATCCCATCAATTGAAGTAAAAAATAAGTGAAATACTACAGAGGTGAATTTTTTAGTGTCTTTGTACTGGTTATGTATACTCCACCCTCCAGAGAATATGTACACATCAGCAAGAATCAAAATATCCTTTAATTTCTTCTGCTTAAGAACACAGCAATGGAATACATAAATCAGAGAAACACCACTTTCTTTTATAACAAAACCACATTAGCCAATTCGATTTCAAAGAGAACCTCAAGTGACGAAAAGGTACATGTTTGTCTGCTTGTTCGAAGATACATTCTTGGTGTGCTTCAATCTTTCTTGACTTTTATCCTTCTGATCTTTTGCTACTTTTCTAAAACACAAAGTGTTAAAAAATATGAATTTTGTTAATGAAAAATTCCATTAAAAATCACTAGACTATACTGAATAGTTTTTGACAGCTATTCTCGAGAATGTTAACAATGCATTACTCTCTAATTAGTCATTATGAATTTTCATGTATCATCTGTCCTACATAAACAATGGTTCCCTCATAAATAGAGGATATCAAAACTATGGAAATGATGTGAGATACTCTACAGCCAGATTGGGTAAAAATGACTGTAAGGTTGTGAGATACTCTACTGTCACGACAGCTTGTATGCCAATCACCCCAAGGACCGTGCCTACCAAACAAAATTTGAAGCAATGGTCTCAGGGCCTCTTGATATTGCAAAATTTTGGGCACCAATGTATTGAAAAATGGTAAATCAAATGTATCATCCCTTACATTACTTCGTGCCATTTTTCGCCTTCTTCACCCACAACATCTTTACCACCACCGTAAAATATTTTCTCGCCAGAGAATTCAACAATTTCTCTCTCCATCAAAAAAACATAAACAATCAACATTTTAAAAAAAAAATCAAAACAAGAAGAAGACTATTAATGGTTCCTTTAATGACAAGTATAGTTTGGTTCAGACACAAAGCACACATAGCTTATTATTATCACTTTTAAGTCTTACCAATCAAAAGGACATGGAAAAAATTAAAAAAGAAAGATGAAAACCAAAGGCAGACAAAAAGATCTCAAAAACCTGACACCAAAAAAAAAATTCAATTAGAAAAATGAAAAATATGAGAAATATTCTTCACTTTCCTTCTAGCCTCACCCTGCATTGCCTTGCTCAAGAAAATTAATATAGGACATGGATTCGAAAGCAATGAAGGAGGGAATTAGTATATAATATGGACGAATGATTTTGTTGAAAGGTAACATAGGACTATTCACAAATTTAATAGCTTGTTTTGCATATCGAGGCAACTTCGTAACCTCTCTTCCAATATCCACATAGAGGATTTGGAAGGGAAATTTGAAATTATGGATTTACCTCAATATCGAGATGATATAAAAGAGGAAGAGCGGATAACCGAGGCTAGCAATCTAATCAATATGCGAGGATTTCTCTAATAACCTCTCTTTTTCTTTAGTTTATGATTTGTGGAATATATTTTTGTATTCCCAAGTTTTATAATTCATGGAACACTTTTCGATGGTACTTCTTGTGGAAATGATATATATATATATATATATATATATATATATATATATATATATATATATACATATGAAAATTTTAATTGAATCCATCAACCTTTTTGAGATTTTGCAAAGTGCATGTATATTTTTGAAAAAAAAACTCATGTTTCTGCACCTATGCAAATTTAAGACAGATGAGTTTATAAATGTTGACCAAAATTTATTATCTAAATTATATGTTAAAAAAACTTGGTCAAAATTCATGAACTCACCTGGATATTTGAAAAGTAATGGGCTACGAAAATCATAATGTTCGAAGAATATTGGATATTCGAATAAAATACCAATACTTGTGGTCTTCATATATTTATTACTTTCTATACCCAAAATTTTGAATGTCATGATTTTGTTTCTATATTTTGGATAATTTAAAATATAAATGGAGATAATCTATGTCATGAAAATTATAAATCTATATTTTGAAAATATATAGAAAATTAAAAATCTTAATTTTGATAATATTATCTTTGAAATTCCGTCAAGCTTTATGAACCCTATACTTTCTTTTTAGCATCTGAATAATTTATAATTAGCATCTGAATAAGAGTTTTATAAGGGAGAGCTCCAACGCTTAACAAACCAAGTAAATCAGCATTTGCAACACAGGATTTAACTCCAAACATTACTATGTCCACCAAAAAATTATCGTCCTATCTAGTCCCAAAAAATTCTTCTGCCTATCTTCAACAAACATCTGAACAATCAAGAAGAGAAAGAAGCCTTCTCACAATCAAAGATGTGTGGTAACCAAAAAGGATGCCCCAATAGAAACATAAGAACGCACTCTTAGATCCTTAGTCACACTTTGACCTAGGAGAAAAGCTCCTCCATTTGTTACTCTCATTTCATTTTCTACTTTCCACTTACTAAGTTACTAAAAACTTCCAACTTATAGCACACTTCAGCAGCTTGATAGTGAAAAGATGGCCAAAGCCTTGGTTCTGTTAATTGTTCCTGTTTTTTTCCAGAGAAACCAAAGGATCCAAGAAAAACATCTAATATTCTCAGGATTTGCAAGGAGATTCCTCATTTCCATTAACAAATGCAAGTTTTCATACACTGATTCTCTATTGAAACCACCAACTGGACAAGGGTAAGATGATAGAGCCCATACTTGTCTTGCTAAAGAACTCTGTAGTTTTATATTTACCTTGATCCATGAATAGGTTTATTTTCCCAAAAAATACAGATACTTTTATATAAGTTAATGGATTCAGACTAAAACTTTATACTAAATCATTCTTTGGAGAAAGACAGACCATAAAAAACTAGAGAACAATAAAGAAAAATATAAAATACAAAATTATAAATTAAAGGAACCAAAAACTCAACTAAACCAACCTGTGTATAGTAGCAGAACTCAAAATCAGCAACAACAGAGAATTAAATCAGAAGAACATTATTTAAAGGTTTCATAACATTAAATAGAACATTGTTCAGAGCCAAAGCACCCACAGCTTATTACTACCAACAATGAAGTCTTAAAACAGAAACCGCAATACACCAAAGTTCAAAAAGAAACAAAAACCCAAAAGTCTTAAACCAAAACAATAAGAAAGTTCTTGAATGAAAAACACATAACCTCTCCCGATTCAACAAACTCTGCTTGATGTTCCTTCTACAGCATCATACCGCCATTGCCTGATTCAAGGAACGAACAGACCAAAGCGGATTAGAAAGCAAACGAGAACGAATCACAATACCATTATATATATAAACATAACTTACATGGAAGAACGCTTTCGGTAAATGGGAACACAGAAGGATTTACAAATTCACGAGAATTCTCCCTTTTCTTCCTCCATTTTCGAGTATCCACATCAAAAGAATACCAACGTTCATCAGTCATAATTATGATCTGGTTTCCTGATGAAGTCATAGCTAAAACCATTTCGAAATCGGTGATTGGAGTTTTATCTACGTAATCAAGTACCCAAGTACTAGATTTCTCGTCGCCTTCCTTCCATTCCCATATATCCATGTAGCTCGGATGTATTACAACTATTGCGAGAGCTCCTTTCAGATTGATCAGATGGGTGGGCTCGGTTATTCTATCTTCGTCTCTGAGGTCTTCTGAGTATTCAGGCAACTGAATCACCTCGAACCTCCCGCTCAAATCTACAGATAGAATCTTACTAGGATGATCATCTAAGAAAGATAGCCAGTATATCTTTCCTCCGATAAAAACATGAGCAGTTCTGAATGGCATATCCGTCGGAATACAAGGCACGGGGCCGATGTTTTTCCAAGATCCAGTATCCGAAGAATACACTTCACCTTCACATGCAACCCTTCCTTCATGACTTTTCTTTCCAGCGCAGAAAATACGGAAAACTTTGTAATCACTCATGTCAGAGTAATAAGCTACTCCGACTCTTGGCACTAACTTATACGAGGGTCTCCCTTGGGGAAGAAGTAGAATTTCCCCAGTGCATGGATTACAAATCCATATCTGCAGATCGAATAAGTCGTCCTTTGCCTCTTCGCCACAAATCTGATTTGTGCAACAAATTAGTCCGTTGAAGGACGATACCAAGTGCATATAATCTTCATCCCTTTTCTCAGAAGGATTAATCTCATTCACATAAGAAAATTTGAAACTCCCTAGTTTCATGGAATACAACTCCATTGTACTATCCAGAGTTCGACAAGCAATGAACCCGGGATTCTCCCTTGATCGATTTAACTGCTTGTTAGCTAATAACTTAGTTCTAATAGAGCCATACCAATATTTATTAGTCGTCCGCAATGAACGTATAGATTGAACGGGCAATCTCGACAGGATGTCAATAAAGACACTCTGTTCAGATTCAACATGCTCCCAAGCCACTCGCTTGCGGCGTTGCTGAGTGTCAACCATTTTTTCTTTGCTTTCTGTTGCTAACGCTCTGCATCAACAAAAACATCAATTAGTCCATAGTAGGGATTCAAGAACAGAGATTTCTGCAACAAGAATACATGTATTTATGTGACTGGATTGATTGAGGCGATATTCACGAAGGCAAAAGGGTTTGAAAACGAAGGCAAAATGGATCACATGATTAAGGCGACATTAACGAGGAAGATCATCGGAAAATCAGAACCATGATTAAAGAATCATGGAAATAATCCTACTCAAAGACTAAAAGTGCATAAAATCAAAAAATTGAAACCGCTTACCGGCTAGGAGATGATTTCGCTCAAAAAATCAGAAATGAGCAAACTTATGGAATGAATGAAAAGGGGGAAGAAAAATGCTTAATATATAAACAAAAAAAATCTTAAACACATGTTCTATCCCTTTTTCATTCAATAAAAGAGATACAACAAATCTATGAATAAAGAAAGGCAAAAACAAAAAAAAAACGTCTACATTGCGCAATTTACTCTTCAGAACGAGCATGCATAACAAGCATCTCAAAGCTAACAGAAGCGGAATCAGAGAAAAATGATTGGTCCTTGGATAAACGACTAATAAAAGGTCCATTTGGTGAAAACCTTTAGCCCCAGTATCACTAGTTGAGTTGAGCAAAGGGAAAAAAAAAAAAAAAAAAGTGTCCCTGATCTCATATGGAACTGCAAGCCCCAAATTCCATGTTAACAATCGTTTATCCTCTATCTAAGGTATAATACCACATAAGCAGTCATTGACCACAAGATAAACTCTACAAGAAAACAACTAGTACTATGTATCTCAGGCACACTTTAGAAAAAAAAAAGTAGAAACCATCAAAGAGCAATTTAGCTAAGGGACTTGTTTCAACAAAGTGTAGGAAAACTTGTAACATATGAGATCAAAGCAAATAACAAAAGAAATTGTAGCAGTGGGAAAACTCTCTAGTTAGGCTAATGAACATTTCAGTAAACGTACCAATATGTAATCAGTGAATAGATTATGTGGATATATGTAATTCCCTAATGTCAAAAGGCAATGGTATATAACAAGAAAAAGAAGAGCAAAAGAGATGAAGAAACTAACTAACCTTGTGAAAAAAACTGATGATTCACCACCAACTCTCAAACTTGCAGAGATAGCCATGGAAACTATAGTTAAGTCCCACCTTCGTCCAGCTTGAAAAGGAAATTCATAAGTGAGTTTCTAATTTTTGATAATCGAAACAACAAATTCCAAAAAAAAAAAAAACCAACAAATCGAAGCAACATCAATTCAATTCTTTTATGGTTTCCGTTTCGCCATCAATCGTTGATCCCGAATCAGAAATAGTAGGAATACCTCATAAATACGAGATACCGGAGAGAGATTCCGATGAAACGCAGTTAAATCTCCCAAAAACGGAAACAATTCCATGACTACCATGAAACAACAATTCTGGATAAAATCCAAGTGTACGATGGATTAAGAGTAACACGTGCTGTGACAAGACGAAGAAGAAGAAACAAATTATGGTTGCTCTCGAGATTAGAGAGAGACGAGTGTCTCTAATCACGAATCCCCCACTCATTATTATACATTTAACATTTTATTATCATGAATTTAGCATAGTTAAACCGGTCAGGATCGGTTCTCATCATCCGGTACACATTTAACCGGTTTTTCTAGCATGTTTTTTTTTCTACTGAAAATTTAAGGGATTGATGGTTTTGCTTTAAACCGGGTCTTAAAATTTATAAAAAAAGTTCAATAGTGAACCAAAACTAATAATCCACAAAGTAAAATTTTGGAACCGAAACAAGTCAATCATCATCACCCATAGGACTCTTCAATCCAGATCTTAAAAAACCCTAGACCCTAAAATTTCTATAAGGAAAAACAAAGGACTAGTTTCTGTCTCCTCTTTTTTTTACTGGCTCCATAGTATTCAACACTTATCGATCGGATCGGATCAACCGTCGATACGCTGAAAGAAGTAGAGGTAACCCATGTCTTTAGGAGGATCTGTCGAGGCACCGACTTTGCTGTCATTGAAAATAACCCAACGGCCTTCTTTCAGTATGTGTGCCACATAGTGACCACAATGAGTTGATGTTCCAATGTGGCTTACTATCCCAAACAGTTTGTATCCTGCAGTTTAACACAAACGTAAGCTTTTTGAGTTATAATATTCTCACTTTGATTTGTTTTGAAAGATGACAAGGTAAAAGAGTTTTCAAGAAACTAACTCCCTCCTCCATCTGGTAATCCACTTTGAGCTGGAGTCTGCGCTGAATTGCTAGAGGAAACGTCCATGTCTGAAGACGATGCATTAGGGTTGTTGAATATCCAATCTGTTGCTTTCTCAATATCTCCTTTCTGATATGATCAAAACAAACCAGAAGAAGCCAGTAAAAGATTTCAGTAATAAGAGTGAAGAAAATACCAAAATGCAACTAACTTTCTCAAAAGAGTTGAGGGAAAATTTACCGAGGCTTTGAGTGCCTTTCGAGCAACGTCTTCAGGAAAACCAAAGGAGATTAAAGTATCAACGCTTGATTGATCAACATCAGATGTCTGATGGGTGATCCGTGCATCGATGTCTATAAAACATAAGACATCACCATATCAGAAATTGATCTCGAAATGTATTTTAGTTTTAAGAGACAAGTCAAGCGCCATGTGAACATATTTTCAATTACCTGGATCATCCATGTGAGAAAGTAACCAGTTCATCGCCTCTTCAACCCCGGCATTAGAAGTATTTATCGCAGCTTTCTGGCAATGAAGTTGGTTAAATCCCATTGAAACAAGTTGTGCAACTATCTCATCATTTGCCACAGGCTGCGCTGATTCCATCACTTCTTCTGGAACTGTATGCAGAGAAAAACGAATAGCCAACAGAATTATAGGGAGAATAACAAATAACCTTGTTCATCTAACAATATGATGAATAACGGAGGCCGTGGAGAAGAAAATAAAGAAAGTAGAGCACCAAAACACAAACTACTACCAGCTTAAAAAGAACATCGTCAAATAACCCAAAAACACAACCAGGATAAGTAGGTTACGCAAATTGTGAATGCAATCTAAGAGAAGGAAATATCCTGTGTGGATAGAAAATAATCCTCAGCAGAAGTGTACTTTGGCTGTAAAAAATTCCAGCAGAATGGTAAGGTGTCTGCTCAAAGATGTATCTAAGTGCTTCTGCAAATAAGGATCATTCATAGCATACAACAATACACAAACTTCATTTCTATAAAGCAACTACCCTGATAAAGAAATCATTGAAGGTATACTTTTCTTTTTTAATACTAAGTAACAATCTGAGTGCTAATTCCAAGACAGATTCAAAATGCAAGTGACCACTAGAAAAATTAGTACGAGGTCAAAATAATCAATAAACTAAGTCAATCATTACTCGAGTGAATTACATGAAGCACTATTGTTGTAAATAAATATAACAACATACCGCTATCTGGTAACAGTTCCTCTCCAGGTTGAAGCCCTTTGCTGCGCATGTGGCTGATATCAATTACATCCGGGACATCAATGTACACGTCTGCCTCACCAAATCAAGAAAAAATTAATAAGTATTTATATACAAGGCCAGTAAGGGAACTTAAAAGGATGTGTTTCAGAAAGAGACCAAGTTTCTTTGGCACCCAGCCCTCATCCATAACAAACTTCCGCATGTGCAAGACCAAATAATCTGGGAAAGATGTCAAACCAGTTGACCTGCATAAAATGGAAACCAAAAGTTAACCATTAAAGACATTAGTGATTAGTTTACTATCATTTTAGTCTTAGTTATGCTAGGATTCACTCCGGAAAGAAATATCATACTTGATCGCTGTTGTCTTCCCCTTCAGAGCTGTGCTATAGAAATCATGAATCTGCTCTGATGATGCAAAAGTTGCCAGACAAGCTTCTAAAGGAACTCGTGGGCGTACTATTTCATCACTTGACCTGATGAAAATAGAAATCTTCGATAAGCAGAGAACGTATGAAACATATCACACTTGGGTCAGTTCACTCACATATCATTTTCTTCGGGTCCTTTTCCTGCTTTCTGATTGTTAAAGGCTTCTAGTTCAGCTTCATCACCAAACATTAGGCAAAACAAAGACCACAGAATCAAGAAACACACCAAATGATAAAGGAAGAGGAACAGAGAAGGAAAAACAGGATATACCTTTGTTAGTTGCCTCATGCAGTGGAATATTCAAAGAAAGAATACAGTCATCCCTCTTATTATATGCAACTTTTCCAGATGAACAAAGAATCTTTTCTTCTACTCCAAACTTGAAGCTCCTTGACGGGTCTAAATCTGGTCTATTATTGCTGCCACGCTCAACCTTGTCTAGCAAATGGAGGAAAAACTCAAGAGCATCCTTCAAGACAGAATGGTGCTAGTTAGTGTAAAAACATAATGAATTTTGTAAACAGATTCCTAGGAGGAGCACCATTCAAACAAAAGTTAAAATTTATACAATATTCTGAACATATAAAAGACATTGTTTTCACCTGTTGTCTCATAGAAGAGAATTCTGCATGGCCTGCAGCAATTACATTTTTGAACATGCGGGGAGGTATTCCTTCTTGTTTCTATTATCAATTGAAGAAAAAACAATATGTCAAGTCATCAAAAATCCACACAGGAGGGGTAGGTAAACCACACGTATGTATATTTGTGCTATCCACGCGTATGTATATTTATTCAAAATCAACGAAGGACTTGATCAATATGCTTTTAAAGCTCTTGATCAACCAATGGTTTCTATCAAAAGATCAATAGGAAATTTATTATACATATTGACTAAGAATCTTACAGCATCTCCAGTTGCAGCATCCTTCTGCAATCAAAAGAATGGGAAAATCAATATACTGAGGCCCAAAGAGGTGGTTTAGATCATAAATATCTATGCAAGAAAAAAGAAAAAAAATGCTGAAATAGCATACCTCTGTTTCAGGAATAGAATACTTCCCAGATAGTAAACCATGTCCAAGCTTTGTTCTGCCACCAGTAGCAAGATTTAGAAAATGAGTATGCAAAACTGTGATACAATTGTCCCTCATGGAAACCACAGCATATTAAAACCGAGCAGGGAAAAACAGAAACTTGAAGAGCATACACAACTATAATGTAACCCTTTAATCTTTACAATGTCAAAAGTTCAAACACATGATATCAGAAAGTCCAGAGTATAAAATATAGTGACATTTGTTTTCCAGAAACTCACAATTGCATATTGAGGTCCAAAGTTGGATCGGCAGGAGCCATCTCAAAAGCCATCTTTAAGCTCTGATGTGAAAAGTATCTACAACAATCTCAGAACAAGAAGTTACTACAGTAGATTCTAAGAGAAAAATGTTTGTTTCGTTTTTAGTTATACAGGTAAAAAAAGAAACATGAGCGAATGGGATCTACTTGCTATAAACATACCTTGAAATAAATGAATGGGTCGAGAAAACAATCTGCATCGTAGCTGCTAAGTAGCAACTAGCAAAAGAAATGAAACGGGCATAAGACGCCAACAAGGAACTTAAATCTCTGATACATTCTCCATTACAAAGAGTACCTGTTCCCAAGGTTGACAAGTCCGGTATATCCAGGTCCAAAAACTGGTACCAATTCTTTTCCACTCTCTTGTATACGATTCCAATCAAAATTCGTATTCTGATCAAGTTCTCTTTCGGCAGTTGTCATTTCAGTCTGTCAAGATTGAAACTTAAGATTATTCATGCGGAAGATGTTTAACCAAAATGGTATATCTTTAGACAAAGAAGATGATCAGGCAGTATAACTGGCAAACAAGGACAGGAAAACTATAAGAATGTGTTTTGGGAAATGAAGCCTCTTAATTAAAGCAGTAGATGCTACAAGAAAAGATGAGCCCAAGAAAACCAAAAAAAAAACCTTAATATTGTAAATGTTAAGGTGTTCATGACGCAACAAATGCATGTTATTAGCCTGAACGTGTGTATCGGAAATTATGCAGGAGCACAGCTACATTTTTCCAATCGCAGTTATAAAAAAATATGCATTAAAACTGATGGGAGTCTACTGGCAACGGAAACATTTAGCCTCATACATATTCCACGTATGTACAGCATCTTGAAGAAAACATGGTTGTTTTCGTGGTAATTGATACTGAAGAAAAAAAATGAAATAAAGACAGAAGCTAACTGGAACAACCAGCACTTGACCAATGCGACCCAGGATGGGTATTCATACAAACCATGGAACAACAAGAATACCTAAGCTCGTGACTCTCATAGAGTATATGAAATTCATTACCACAGACAAACAACAATATAAAGTGACAATCAAGATGCAATCTTCACCATTATAAACTATAGAGCCATCCATTACTAACCTTCTGCATCGACGAGAAGTCAATCCCAAAATGAGCCAGATGCTCAGCCAGGAGCGGGTCCAAAACACTGTCATCCTCCGGGTAAGAATAAACATCTGAGCTGCCAAAATATTTGAAATGGTAAGTGCTGAAGAAATCGAAACCCTCTAATGACAATGATAAAACACATTGTCAGCATAACAACAAAATGATGCAGGAATCCCCCCTTGTCCAGCCCAAAAAGAGAACTATCAATTGCCATTATCCATAAACAAAAGTGAAGTCAGTAACTAATCTGGTTCCTATGAATAAGGCTCAACATCTTCATTTTGAAAAGGTACAGGGTAGGTAATTTACAGCCACATACAATGAATTATAACATTACTCCAGAACGTGCCTTAAGGGAAGAGATCAGCATTTTTGAACATACAAGTAATACGGCTGTAGAGTACCTAAATCTGTTTCAAACAGGCCAATTCCAATCCCCAAAAATCAAAGGTACTTACATTTCTCAGAAGTTAAAATAAAGACATTCCTCACAGAGTCGACTAAAACTAGATTTAGGAAACAACAAGACAACTTTACCTGCAGCTTCCAAGTCAGCTGTGATAGTTCCAAGCTTTACAGCAAGAGGGTAGGCTGTCTCCTTGTAATGCTCAACTGCATGGTTGTTTCCACCAGTTCCATCCCAATTTTTTCTTCCACAGAGAATCATTCCATCGGTAAGATTAAGCCATAGATTCTCATTCTTGTCACACTTAGCACATTTCCAACCAGAGGGAAGAATGACAATGCCACTCTTGTTCTGCTGCAGTGTCAATGCATGTTCACTAACTTGCTTTTTCTCAGCTGTCCAAGCTGCAACTTGCTCTTTCCTCTCAGCACCTACGGCACTCAGTACAGTATCAACAGCAATCCTCACCTACATTACAAAATACAAAAATCTAAATACATGCATTGTATTTCCGTATAACCTTCTCTGTCTAACACAACTAAAATCACCTTCTCTGGTAGTTCCACAGAAGGAAATGGAAGTGAAACAAAATCCGGAAGTAAGACTATGCTATATGATTCCTCATACTCAGGCTCATTGTTATCAAAGCCTCCATCAATTCCTACAAATTAGAAAACCGCTAACAAATCAAAAATCAATATCACAGTTTATTGCATTGTAGTCTTTCTTTGTTATACCTATAGCGAGAAGAGTCGGTTTCTTGAGAGGTCGATCTTCAGGAACAGACTTCTTAGTCTCCTTAATATGCAAATACACAGGATTTCCCGTTTTCTCAAAATTCCAAACAACATAATCCTTCCCAAAAGCGAGAAAACTGTTCATGTCTACGAACAATCCACCTTCGGATCTCTGTAAAATCATCAAAACCAAACGATAAACCATCCGACGCAAGAAATCGAACTGAATTGCATAGAGTAGTCGGTGAACTGAAGAAGAAGAAGAAGACGAAGTGAGAGGTTTTACCGGAGTGTCGAAGGAGAGGCAACACTCGTGCTTGTAGATGCGATGGGTAGGTTCGGGGATCTGAACCCTAGACAAATTTGATCGGAGGAGCTCCATAGGGTTTTTTGGAAATCGGCGAAACTCACGACGGAGAGAAAGAGAGAGAGCGAAATCGCTTGGTGTGAAATCGCACGTCTCTGTTAAAAGGTTTTGAGTTTTGAGATGAGAACGTCGTCGTTCTTCTAAATTCCTTTTCTCTTGATTCTTGCCTCAACTTTTGGGTTTCCTTTATACAATTGCAATAAACAAAAATAAAGTGAAATATACTGTGGACTAGAGACCTATCGCGAGATTATTTGTTTTATAGTAAATAGTTATGTTTAAAGAATGTTTGGAGAAGAAATATACTATATTCCTAATTGGAACTCCAAATTAGATAATGTAGATTAAAGTTATAGGTTCATGTGTAATTTGAAAAAATATAGTCTCATATCTCATATGATTTGAAAAATTTAGAAATCAATAAAGTATATACGCATGATATATGTAAATATGGTTTGAATCATTAAATTATTTTATATAATAGTTAAATCATTTTTAATTTCTTTTTCTTTTTGGTCACAAACCAAATCATTTTTATGTTTTGACGATTTTTTTTTATGATATTTTGTAAACTTTTACACATGAAAAAAATTCTACTAACCAAATTTTTTTTATTTTTGCTTATTCTTCTTGATATAGTTCTCTGTTTATTCATGATCAATTATTTTGTGTTTCCCATATATATATATATATATACATATGTTAAACATCTGCCTATATACATCAATAGAAACATGGTTGTTTCTATTTTTAATTACATAGTTTGCTATTTTTTTTTCTAATTTTTGTTTTATGTTAGATTTCTCTTTATTAATTATTTTCAACTAAATATCCTATATAACTATTTTTATAGAGGTTTTGTGCAATTTGTAAAATTACTTTATGTTTTTTCCATTTTAATTTCTTACTTTTTTGATAATTAACAGTTTTGATATTGAAAAATTTACATATTTAAATAATTGACATGTGTTATAATCTAATCGACTACTTAACACGTGTCGTGATCTTGTGAGTTAGAATTATGGTCACTCTCCTTTATATAATAAGATTTTGGAAAAAAAAAAAATTCATCTGAAGATTTTATTTTATTAAACTGAACATATGATTACAAAGCCGGTTCCAAACCGGATACAAAGCCGGAAAACAAAGCCGGTGAAAACCGGAAACTACGCCGGAACCACAAGGCTCACGGATATAACCTCAGATGCCAAACCCAAACACTATCTATTACAACAAAGGATAAAGGGATCCAACTGAAGAAAAGCAAAGTTCATGATCCAAGCCCAAACCACTGCTCCAAATGCACACCCACAAACTAAACCATAAAACAAAAGGAAGCCAAAACTGAGCCAAATAACATAAGAAGAACATAACCTAAACCTTGAGGCAAACCAATACAGGAAAACCAAAACGCGGCTCTAGGACCTACTTAACCGGGAAAAGCAGAGGCGAAGAAGAACGCAGGGAATAAGGAGCCCAAAGCAAGAACCAACGATGAAAATGACCATAACAGAGATACCAGAATCTAGAGAAGACCACGATGCCAAGGCAGAAATAACTCGACCACCGAGCCTGAACGAATTAAAACAAACCACTCTAGGATTTTGGAAAATTTATTAACCGAATTTATGTTGAATAAATTTTAAAAATATTCTAAATCAAGAAAAGAAAAATAAATATTTGATAGTGTTGCATACACACACAAAAAAAAAAGTATTGTACGGCCCATTAGAGTTTATATTTGTTGGGTTACCCAATAGCAATTGATAAGAAAGATAATACTCAAAATAATATATTACTTTGGTTTTGAAAACTATATAACCTTTGATCATCTTGTTGAGAACCTACCATTCACCCACACGCAGCAATCGAACACGACTTGGGATCGATATACACGCACAAACTTGTATACGTTACATCCTCTAAAGTCTAAACTTAAATAACATCTTCGTCTACACTCAACGAGTGGGGATAGATTGTTCCTCTTCCTCGGATACACAATGCACAAATGGACAAGACTTGGCTTTCCCTTTTTGAGGTATGCAATTCAATCAACACTTGGGATGCTAGAATGAATAAGTTTTGTACTCTTAATTAACAGCCAAAAAGATGAACCTTCTAATTCTTTGAAAATATTTCATTGTCTCTAGTCCTCTATGTGTATCCAAGTCTCTTTTTCTTGCTAACCCGGACTATATATACCCAGTGCCGGTCCTGAGAATCTGGTAGCCCTAAACCCAAATTATTTTTAGTCCCACAATTATATATTTTATATATAAAAAGAAATTAACGTATGTCCTCATGCTCGAACTAATAACCTCCCTTCCTTCTACATTAATTGGTACGTTACCAACAGAGCTAACGGTACGTTACCAACAGAGCTAACAGTACTTTACGTAAATAATTGGCCCATAAAATTATTAAATACTCCAGCGGCCCCAAGCAAGTGTTTTATCTACTTGTACCTAGGCTGACACTGTATATACCTTAACTTTTTGTTTATGCCCTTAACCGGTCCGCAGGACAGCATTGAGGGCAAGGAAAACAAAATTGTGCTTGCGGGCCTTAATTTTTGTAAATACTTCCTTTAACCCAGTTGGTTAGGGTTCATTGATAGAGAAGAAAAAATGCACGTTTCGAGTCCAATCACTTGAAATAGCCTAATAATTTTATATACTTTTTTAGTTTATTATTTCATGGGCCCAAAAAAAAATTACTTGCGGCCCTTGGTTTTCCAGAAGTATTCACGATCGGCTCTGTTCCAGAATAATTTAACTTGTAACAACTCTTTAATACGTCTTTTACATTATATACAACAAGCTCTAACATCTTATTGAATAAACACATATTTTCTCAAAATTAATTCTCGTTTATATAGTTTCTATAGTTAGTGACTCAGTTATATCATCTGAAGCAAGAATAATAGATCATAAATCTAGGTGTATAGTAATGTAACTTATTGATGAGCAAGTGCTACTTTGATGTTAACGATAATCGTGATAATAGAAAGATCTAACTGGAATTGATAGGTCAGTAATTAAGGCTCTGAATGGTAACAACAGAATGATTAAATTTCTGGCAGAATAATTAAATTTCTAGCAGAAACTGGCATAATAAAAGAAAGTTAAATGGTGTAAGTAGAACCATTATACCAATAGCATAATCATTCTAGAGACAAAAACTGACAGTATAACCATTAAACTGATAGTAGAACCATTAAACTGACAATAGAACCATTAAACGAATGGTGTCAGTAGAACCATTAAGCCAATGGTAGAACCATTAAACTGGTACCATTTGGACCCTAAATCTCATGTCACTATAGATCTCACTGTGCTGGTTCAAATTTCTATGTAAGACGTAAAAGTGGTCTAAAACCACTAAAGTAGTTGAAAACAAATACGAGGACCGAGTTTTGCCATCCAATTTCCTACATGTAGAAAATTGTTCTCTTTTGAAAATACTCTTATCCATTTAAACAATACTCCTATCCATTTAAACAATACTCCATTCAGTGTGATGAAAATGGAGGGAGGGGGATTTTTGGGAAGCTCGAAATGTTTTTCTAAGGTTCTGAATGGTAACAGCAGAATGATTAAATTTCTGGCAGAATAATTAAATTTCTGACAGAATAATTAAATTTTTAGCAGAATCTGGCAGAATAAAATAAAGTTAAATGGTGTCAGTATAACCATTATACTAATAACAGAATCATTCTAGAGACAAAAACTGACAGTATAACCATTAAACTGATAGTATAACCATTAAACTGACAGTAGAACTATTAAACGAATGGTGTCAGTAGAACCTTTAAGCCAATGGTAAAACAATTAAACTGGTATCATTTAGACCCTAAATAAATTTCGTTAACTAATTCAATAAAAAAACTTTGTGAGAGAAAACATAAAATTAGAAAACCGATGTGGGCAATTGTTACTTCCACTAACATTATTCCAAAGTTATAAAAATATATCTGTCCCAAGATTTTTTTCTCTTGTCCAATCAAAATATGCATATTAACAGATTACTCTCTCTTATTCGTGGAATCTAATTATTCCCCTTCAAAAAATAGAATAGCTAAAAAAGGAAGAAACAAAAGCTCCTTTTCGCTATAATTAAATTATATTTTTTCTCCCTCTCTGAATCAATGAAGACTACTTGAACTATAGATCCCTGAATTCTTCTATAACGAATATATAACTGAATATATCTAGCTTTATACATACTAATATAATAAAAATTAAATTAAAAAAAAACAGACTCCACTAGATATGTTTTGAAATATGTCTCGAGAACAAAGAAAAATACATGTCAAATCTCAATGATACCTATATTTGCATGGACCTTACACATTATTTTTAACTAGTGATACATATATATCTAAAAAAAATATAAATGGACAACATGTTTCGCTTATCGTCCATTAGTTTTTCTTCCCTCTTCATTCGTTTAAAATTGCGATGATTTTCTTATCAGCAATCAACGTATATATATGTTAAAATATACGTGAAACGAACATCTAATATAAGTCTAGAAATTGATCTATCTAAAAGTCCCACCAAATGTAGGAGTCCAGAAATCTACTGTAGTATCGTGTGCCACTGGAAATGTGCTTGAAACTGGCACTAAGCATAAACCTCGACTTCTAAGATCTGGTTCTTCTGATGATACTTCTAAGTCTTTTGGATGATCACTCTGCATAAATTAAACCAAAAGTTAATTTTCAAATGATCGTTACATTTGTTTCTTGGAATAATGCGAACGAGAGCCGTACGTTATTTCAACTGTATAATAATGTATGTAACAGTGCATAAAATTTATATTTTTTATTAAAAAAAACCTGTTGATGCTGTAAAGAAACTCCACTTTTCATGTATGGGTTGCTCAGAGCCTGAATTATAATCATTTGCAGGTTTGTATATACATCAGTGGAAATATATAATAGAGTTCATACATAATAAGTTTAATAAAATCGTAACATAGTATAAAATTAAGGGATGGGGCTAACTTACTGAAACTTGTTGGTGTAAGAACTTAATGTATTCAATGGCTTCAGAGAGCACTGAAGCTGCATCAGTCTGACACAAAAACGCATGAGATTCAGTAAAACAAAATCTAAGAATTATATCTTCATTCATTCATACCCAAAAACAAATATCTATAGACTTTACATATAAATATATAATATGATAATAAGTAATAGTGACAGTATACAAATATACTAATACACACTCATCATCTTTCTGAAAGGTAAAGCAAAAATTTGCAGACAAAGAGAGAGAGAAAGAGTACCTTTCCGAAAGGTGAAACCAATTGTTGGAGCGCAGCGATTCTGTCCCCCATTTTCTCTTTCCTCACCTAATTCAGCAAAAAACAAAACAATTTTACAAAGATAAGAAATTAAAGTAATAATATTCATGCAAGAATTCGAGGAAGAATGTTTGTTTTCTTCACATAAAATATTACAAATTTGCAACAATTGATACACCATTGATCATTCTTGGCTGATGGAAATGATATGTAAACCTAATTTTCTCGTTTTAAATTAGGTTTTTTTTTTTGTTTCTGATTAATGAAAAGATTCGGTTTTTAGTATTTGGCAAAACCATGGAAAGTTCGTTATATATATTCAAATGCACTATAAAAAACATTAATGTGCATAAAGATGCTTTTATTAGAGCCCCAAAAAAGAAGCTTTTGTTATTTTTAATAAAAACAATAAAAAGCAAATTACTAGTACCTTGAAAGCTGGTGACGGAGACGCTGCTTCGCTCTTAGCCCTTTTTGCCGCCGGTTGTTCGCCTCCGCCTCTCTTGACTTCGCTGCTCGAGTCTTTAACCTCCGATATACTCTACAACCAATCAATCCATATCAATACATATATAAACATTTTTTTTTTTGAAATGAATGTTAAATTATATTCAAAACAAAAACTTGTTTTACATAAACAATATCTTGCAGCTATGTAAATACCTTTGGTTGTTCATCAAAATTCGGCGGGTGAATCTGCGACGGAAAAAAGTTTGAAGACTCGTCCTGATGAGTAGGAACCACGTTTCCCGTCGCCGCGGGGTTCCAAAACGTTGCGTTGTTAGAGAATCTCAAAGGACTGTGTGGTTTCGGTGGTGAAGATCTTAGAAACCACGACGAAGGCATCTGATCGTAGCTTCCGGTGGATGATCCGAACTGAGAGTAGCCGAGATTCGATTGTTGATTCCTTGAGGGTTGTTGATCGGAAGAGCCAGGCAAAATAAATCCAGGAGGTGCTTGATGTTGATGAAACATAGCGGAAGAGGAGTTAGGAGTTGTTGCGTACAAGGTGTTGTCAATAGCGAAACCTTGACATGTTACTGTACTACTATCAGTACTTGAGCTACCGTGAGGGCTAAATTGATGATCTAAGAAAAACCCACGATTATTCTGCGGTTTGTAATCGCTATTATTGATCTGCGAGTCTCGCCACAACGCTTGGTGATGATGGTGATGAGACGAATCAGATTCTTGAAGCTGCTGGTTAGCGTTTGCGTTTGCATCTAAATTGAGATTCTCATGAAGCATCACACCAAAGCTTGTCTCCGCTTTACTATCTCCTCTTCTTTTGTCCCCCGCAAAGAAAAAAAAACACAAAATATACAATCTTTTATGATTTTGAAACCAAAAAGAGAGGAATTAAGGAACACATGCAATTTGAGGAAAGACTCACAAGAGGGATTGGTTCCATTGGTCAACAGGTGATTGTGAAGAAGAAAGCCCTAAACCAATCATTTGTAAATGATGGTTATGATCAGTGGAAGGTAATGAATGATGATGAAGAACAGAAACACCAGATTCAATTGAGCTTGCTCTTATGGAAGAAGAAGTAGATGGTGAAGAGGAAGAAGATACTTTCCACCAGCTTCCTGAGTTTATGAAATCATGATGATCTCCCATGGCTTTTTTTTTATTCTCACTAAATGTGTAATATATATATATATATATGTGTGTGTGTGTGTTAATGGATCTTAATTTTTGTTGTGTCTTCTCAGATTGTGCTTCACATGAAATGATGAGGATCCACACGAGAGAGATACTTATAGTTATAAATATTTTTCAGTTTTTTATATATGTTGGATATTTTTCTAGTAGGGTTCAATTTCGTTTAACTATTTATCAAGACATCCGATTAATGTTTGAGTTGACATTTTTTTTCAGGTGGCTCTCGCTGACTCTTTTGCCCACGTCATTCCCAACTTCCTCTCTCTCTTTTACAAAAAAAAATAGTGATTTAAAATTAAGTAAAAGAATAACAGTATTTCATTTCTCCTACTTTTCTTTATTTTTTCGTAAAGTTCCTTTAACTATTACAAAAAATACATTTTCAAAGACTGAAAGTATACAAATGTCAAATCAGCCCCTCTTATTTAAACATGCACCGTGTTGTTTTGTAATAATATTCGTAAATTAATATATATTTACTTAAGCTAATAATGAACATCAATAATCCATATGCTGATTATGGAACAAAACTCTAGAAATGAAAATATATCACAGCAGTAAGTAAGAAGTAAAACACCAACTAATGGAGTAATGAGGAAATACAAAATTGACTTGATGAATTAAATATAAAAATAATAAAAATGGAAGTAGAGGATGAAAAAGAATTTGACTAATTTTAAACGATACAGAGAAAAGAGAGACCAAGGATGGACTCGAAGAATCGCGTCACGGTCACGGTCACGGTCACAGTCATAGACCACTGAGATGTTTTAATTTCTTATCATTTTAAAATATATTTGGCCCTTTGGTTATATGACCTTCGACGATTTCTTTCCGGTCACACTAAAGTCAACGAGTGGGCTCCACGTGGCGTGCGCGCGTGCTTTAGCAACTAGGCCCCACTTGTTTCTGTCTCAGAGTCAGAGCCCGAATATGACACTTCTCTTTTTTTTTTTTCTTTTTTTTCCGCATCTTTTCTTGATATTAATTAGATAACAAGATTGTATGAGCCCTCAAGTATTTTAAGAAAATTAGTAGATAACTAGATATTTTATATTTAAACCCGATTAGTAAGATCTTTTATTTTTTCACCCGTCGTCTCCCCTAATCATTTCGCTTTGCCTAATGTTGGTCTCTATAAGCATCTTCTCATTTCCAATTATTAACCAAAAAAATTACATAAAAAAATATTTGAATTTTTGGATTTTTTTTGGATTATGCCCAAACAGTGATGCAACTACTAAAAGTATTACATACCTTCCTTCTCTTAGACCATCTTCATTGTAAATTTCTATTTTTTACTCCAAGTTTTTTTCCATTTTCACTCCAATGTATCACTCGATTTTAGAGCAATGGGATATTTTCTCATATTTTGGGAATATTTTGAATAGGACAAAAAATCTCCATTTTTACCTCTAAATATAGAGAAAGATGTAGATATCTCTATTTTAGAGATGGAAATAGAAGTGGGTTGGAAAGAAAATAAATGATTAATATTTTTAACTCTATTTTTAGGGGAATAGATAAAGATTGGTTGGAGATGTCCTTACAGCCGTTAAATTAGTATAGCTTGCATGATTCTTTAGCAAAAATTTTTTTTGCATGATTCTGTTATTGTCTAAAAATATACATAGTTAATAATTTAGAAACAATCAAGTGATTTTGTTCGTCGACACTAGAATCAGATTGATTTACTGGTCAATCTTACCCGATTTATCCATTAAAGTATTTGATTAATTCGAACAACTATACACACCACCAATTATAGTTTATTTAAAGAGTTGATTTTGTCTCTTCTAAGATAGCACTATATTGAAGTTAAATTTACCTACTAATTAACATTGAAGTAGTAATTATAACTAATTATAATGTCTATATATGATTGCCGCTGGAGAAAAAGGAGCTCCACGGTTGTATTCCATTTTGTTGGTGGTGATCTTTTAATTTTCAGGATAAAGAAAATCACAAACTTTCCCTTACAACATATTTACGGGGAAAAGAAAAGTTCAAGTTGCATTTTATTTATAACCATAACTCATTTGCACATTTATTCGCTGATTTTATTGGACCCCTCACTTAGATTTAAGATTGTAGAGACAAAATTTGCTTTTGCATAATCAGTTTTTAGTATTTAAGTATTTGTCCAAAATATTTCTTTTACGCATAATTAAGAGTATATGTCTAATGACAAAGTGATCGATGCATTTACAGCACCCATGAAACTTGAACTATCTTGACAATTTGAATTTACTGCTCTGTACTAATATTTATAAAGCCAGTGTTAACTCATCTTAATCTTCACATATAAATGTTCTCCAAATCGAATAGTTTAAAATCCAATTGCATTGTTTACAACATTGTTCTATGACTACTGCACTACAAAACCTAGTGCCATGCACTGTAATGCCATGCACTGCTTAAGAAAAAAATTGATGTACGACATGAAATAAACTTGTATCCGAATTGTCTTTGTATTGATTATGTCTCCGTCAATTGCCGTTTTTTTTTTTTCAGTCCAAAAATTTGTAGCAATATCCATTGATATTCACATTTTATAAAATAAATTTGTAGTCTTCTACACATATGTTTTTAAAAATGAAAACCTTTTTACCCTGTTTGATTTTTTACATTATATTGAAGTAGCTAGATTCGGGTAGATAATCAGAGACGTCATAACGACGTAAGCATGTGGTGTGTTGAAAAAAGACAAAAAAACAAAAAACAAAAAGAGAATGATCAGGAAGATGAACATGTAAATTGTACAGTGAGGGTTTGAGAAAGCAAAGAAAAAGCTGAGAGATTGTGATTGTTGCGGAGACAAACCCATACGGCCTTTCTCATGGTCATCCATCATCCTCAACTAGCTACTTCTATTTTCATTACTCTTTTTTTTCTTCTTCTTAAATCGTGGAATTTTATAGTCTTTGATTCAGAACGAAATAAAAGTTGATTTTTTTATAAATTCCTTTACTAAGAATAATTACACTACACATTCAATGATGATTATTGTTTTTTTTAGATTTTGATTTTAGCGAATTAATAACGTGTAACATACACAAATATCATGCATTATGATTCGAAATGATCTATATATAGTTCTTTCCATTAGTTTTTGTTTGTTTGATATTTCCAAATCGGAACCAAAACTAATGAAAAAATATGTTCTAAGAAACCAATATATTAAACATTTAAAACATCAACAATGACATACTATAATTAAAATTATTAGAACTCAAGATTCAGCTCAATGTAGAAAATGAAGTGAGAGAGAAAGAGTAAAGTTGAAAAGTTTGTTATTCGACTTTTGACTAAAGTCAATGGTACATTTACAAATATATAGAGTTTAGTAAACCGGGTAACAAACTCTAACTGACCGGTTTAGCATAATTAAATCTAATACCCCCCCCCCCCCCCATAAAGATGGCATGTACAAACGATGTATGCCCATCTTGGATAGTAAATTTCTGAACAAAGAAGGTTGAACTGCTTTTGTGAAGATGTCTACAAGTTGATTTCCAGATTTCACATGAAGAGTCTTCAATTGCTCAAGAACAACATGACAATCTATTTCAATATGTTTGGTTCTCTCATGAAAAACTGGATTAGAAGCAATACGCAGGGCTGACTGATTATCACAAAAGAGATTAGCAGGACCTGAAGGAGCACAATGCAGATCGTGTAGGAGAGAAGTAAGCCAGATTAACTCACACGTAGCATCAGCCATTGTTCTGTATTCAACCTCAGAGCTACTTCGAGATACAGTTTGCTGCTTCTTAGCTTTCCAAGTAATAAGGGAATCACAAAGAAACATGCAAAAGCCTGTAGTTGATCCTCTTGAATCTGGACAAGCTGCCCAATCCGCATCAGAAAAAACAGTCAAGTGAATCTATGAAGAAGCAGAGTAGAATAAACCCTGATCTGGAGCATTCTTGACATATCTGAGTACCCTCTGAGCAGCTTTAAGATGAACTGTAGTAGGTTTAGACATGTACTGACTCAAACTTATGAACAACATAAGTGATATCAGGTCTAGTGTGAGTCAAGTACAACATCCTACCAACAATTCTTCTGTATACTGAGGCATCTGAAAGAAGTTCTCCATCTAATTCAGACATTTTGAAATTTGGTTCCATAGGAACACTCACTGGTTTACAATTCAACAAACCATCATCTTCTAATAACTCTAGAGCATATTTCCTTTGATTAATAGAAATACCAGAAGAATTGCGAGCAATTTCAAATCCAAGAAAGTATTTTGCAGGCCCTAGGTCTCTAAGCTTGAAAGCAGCCTTGAGCACTGTTTTGAATTCTTCTACAGCCAAGTCATTACTACCAACCACCAATATATCATCAACATAGACCAGCAAGGCTATATAAACTCCTGCAGTATACTTGACAAACAAAGAATGATCATGGGGAGCCTGTTTGAATCCTTCAGCTAAAATGACCTGAGTCAACTTCTGGTTCCTTTGGCGAGACGCCTGCTTAAGTCCATATAAATACTTATGCAATCTACATACTGCATCCTTAGAATGAGATATTCCGGTAAGCTGAGTAAAACCAGGAGGAATCACCATGTATATCTCTTCCTCTAGATCGCCATTCAGGAAAGCATTACTAATATCAAGTTGAGTAATAGACCAATTCTTGATAGCAGCTAAACCCAATAACAACCTGAATGTCCCCATCTTAGCTACAAGGGAAAAAGTATTTAGATAGTCTAACCCTTCAAGCTGAGTGTAGCCCTTTGCTACTAATCTAGCTTTATGTCTTTCAATACTTCCATCGGGTTGGTATTTCAAAGTAAACACCCACTTGCATCCAATAGGATGTTTATCAGGAGGTAATTCACAAATAGAAAATGTACCAGTATCCATAAGAGAATTCATTTCCCCCTTTGCAGCATCAATCCACTCCACATATTTGACATCCTCATGAAAGGTTTTAGATAGGACAGTGGAGGAAATAAAAAGGGCAAAGTGTTTATACTAAGGGGATACATTTTCATAAGAGAGATATGAAGAAATGGGATATGAAATAGTATGATTAGGATGTGCTGGAAAAGGAGATTCATGATACAAAAGATAACAAAAAAATTCATTAAGATATGTAGGGACTTTAGTTTGCCTTTTTGGTTTTGAAACCATAGGTAATACTTCAGATGTAGAAGAAGAAGAAATAGAAGAAGAAAAGTGATCATGTAGAGGAGATGCAGGAATCACTGGAGAATGAGAAGGAATTAAAGATTCAGGAAGAGGAACTGAATCAGAAGAAGAATCAGAATGTAAATGAGAAGCCTCTTCCAAAGATATATCAAATGAGGCAGGAAAGATAGATTCAAGAATAGGAAGAGGAAGAATATCCTGACTAAAAATGTCAGATACTGGAGATTGAGTAAGAAAAGAAAAGCTAGACTCATGAAAAACAACATTTCTAGTGATAGACACAGTTCTTGTTTCAAGATCAAGAACTTTGTATCCTTTATAACCTGGTGGATAACCTAAGAAAACACATGGTTTGGCTCTAGGACTGAATTTATGACGATCTTTTAAAAGGGTAGAAACAAAGCAAAGACAGCCAAAGACTCTCAAATGATCATAAGAAGGAGATTTGGATGTTAAGATTTCAAAAGGAGATTTATTATCAAGGAGGGGAGAAGGGGTTCTGTTTATGAGATAAATGGGAGTAAGAACACAATCTCGCCAATATTCCAAAGGGATATGAGATTGAAAAAGAAGAGACCTAGCCACATTGAGAATGTGTTGATGTTTTCTTTCCACAACGGATTTTTGCTGTGGAGTATAAACACAAGAAAAGAAATGAACAATGCCCTTAGATTTTAAAAGAGAGTTAAAGGAAAGTTCTGGGGCATTGTCAGAACGAATAACTTTGACTGTTGTTTTATATTGGTTTTCAACTAGAGCCAAAATTTTTGGAAAGACTGTAGCAACTGAACTTTTATTAGGTAACAAATAGACCCATGTTACTCCACTACAATCATCCACCAGGGTAAGAAAATACTTGTAACCTTCTGATGTGGGGACATGAAATGGTCCCCAAACATCTAGGTGAATCAAGTCAAAAGGATTAGAAGACATATTATTGGAAGAAGGAAAAGATAAGCGTTTTTGTTTAGCCAAAGAGCAAATTTTACAAAGATTACTATGAGCTGATTTTCCAAGAGAAAAAATGAAGTAGTTTTGAAAGAACTTGAATTTTATTTGATGATGGATGTCCTAGCCTTTGATGCCAGACTTCAGAAGAAACAAGAAGAGTAGGAGAGCTTTGAGATAGAGAGGAGACAGTAGGAGATTGATGAGATTCCAGAACATAGAGATTGTTCTATTAGCTACCCTTCCCAATCATCAAGCCAAGAGTAAGCTCCTGAATAAAGAAGGGATTATGAGGAAAGATGTAGCAAGATTGAGAAGAGAATAGTACAGAAATAATACTATTCCTAGTAAGAGCACTAACACTCAAAAGATTGAATTTGAAATGTGGCACAAAGAGAACTGAATGAATGATGAAATTCTCAGAAAGAATAATACTGCCAGAAAGATTGACAGAGATTTTAGTGCCATTAGGAAGGGTGACAGAAGTGTTACTTATAGGTTCAGTTTTAAAAAATAGTCCTATATCAAAACAAACATGACAGCTGATATATTAGGTTTTTGGCCTAATTCACCCATGGTTTTGTGTTGCTTTTCTTGTCTTTTTGTTTCCTTTTGATGTCTTTTCAGGTTCTACAATGCTTTGGAGCATAATTTGGAGCTTCTGGAGCTCTATGAAGAAAAGGAGAAGAATTGGAGCAAAAAGAAGAGTTTTCACTCCACCGAGCACCTGCTCGGTCCGAGCGAGCACCTGCTCGCACCAAGACACCAGAACCTAAACCTAATAAAGCTGTGGCCGCCGAGTTCATCTGATGGCCCACACGATCCCCAGGAGTTAATGAGTCAACGTCAATCCCTTTTCATTAGGGAGATGATTGATTTTAATCATAAATGGGATTTCTTCTTATTTTCCTTATTTTGCCTTAAAAGATATTTTTAGTTTTTAATGCTTTCTCTTGTATTTGAAGGAGGTGATCTTCATCAGACTTAGAGGATCTTTTTGTTCACGAAAATAATCAGAATACTCTAGTTCTCTTTTTACGATTTTAATAAAAGTTATTTTTGTTCTTCCATTGTTCTTCACCAATCCGAATCACCACTTCATTTCCATTGAAGCTACTGTTCATTTCCGAATCATCACATCATCATCTAGAGAAGAATTCTAAACCCCCTTTCATTCTTATCTTCCATTATGAATCCTTATCTAATGATTGTTGCACTTGATTTAATCATGTCCGAGTAGTTTGCTAGCTAAGTCGAGGTGTTTTCAATGGTGATTTAGGGCCTTAGATGGTTGAGCCAAATAGGGTATTCTTATGTCTTCATCTCTAGGAAATCTCAATGCTTAGGCTAAATTGATCACTTAGTCTATGATCTCTAGGTTTAATCTATTCACCAAAAATGATATAGGTTGCTAGAATTACCTTTGATGAGCATTCGGTGGTAACCAAAACACCATTGATCGTTCCCATTGAATGTGAACATATTGAACCATTGCATTAAAGCTTGTTTACTTCATTACTAAATCCACTCGAAAGTGTAGGTATTTAGGTTGTAGGCAAAGGTATTGATACATCGCCAAAAGCGGGGCAATACATATTTATGTTTGAGTTCTAGACCGCATTTAAATAGACCCTGAATAGATGCTCAACCCAAGTGCCCGAAATCACCGGAGATTCATCTCGGCTTAGTGCCTTTTATCATTGTTTTATTACCGATTTTTATTCCAAGCATCTGCTCATTTGCATTGAGCACCCGCTCACGTCAGTTTACAACTCATTTAATTTATCTTAGCTTTATTTGAAATCTATAGATTCATAGTGTAACCTTGGTCTCTGTGGATTCGATACCTTATATACTACTGCTTTTGCCTGTGCACTTGCAGCATTATTTTGGGTTAAAACTCGAGACTATCAACAGCTAGCTCCCGTATCAATCACCCAACCATTTTCAGCAAAATTAAGGCCATTCTGAATTCCAACTGAAGAAATGGTGTTTAAGGGTTCAAAAGAAGTACCTGAAGGTGATTGTGTATGAGGGATTATATGAGGTTGAGGCTGTCCCATCTGCAAAAGTGAACATAGCACCAGCAATTTGAGAACAAGCAACAGGAGGTGAAGACGTATTCAGGACACTGAGCATTTTCTGAATCTGTTCTGATGTAACATCTCCCAAGTGAACACCCTCAGTATTATGCATAGACACAACACCATTCTCCTTTACTACTAAATTTGCCACATTTTCTTTTCTTGAAGGCCAATTCTGTGAAGATTTAGTGGAATGGCCATTAGACTGAGACTGATAACCATTCTTAGGCGCTACTGATTGTCCTGGAGGTTTATATCCTTGAGGATAACCATGAAGCTTATAGCATCTATTAACTGTATGTCCAGCCAAACCACAATGTGAACAAATAGGCCTTCTTTTCTGCTTATTGTAACCATTCGTATAAGCTGCAACAACTGGTTCGGGAAGGATACCAGCTTGTGAAGCTTGAAAAACCACAACACTACTAGGCACACTATTCTTCAAAGATCTCTGTCTTTCTTCTTGAGAAACCAGATTAAAGACTCTAGATAATGAGGGTTTTGGTTCCATCATCAAGATTTGACTCCTAGTAGCAATGTAGGATTCATCTAACCCCATTAGGAACTTTAAAACTTTGTCCTGCTCATCACGAGCTTCCAATTTCTTAATATTCACATAATCCAGCTTCCCACAACAACAACTATGAGATCCTTCTTGATTCTTGAGTTCTTCCCAAAGTTGCTTAAGTTTCGTGTAGTACTCACTCACAGTCTGATTACCTTGAACTTCTGCATAAATCTGTTGCTTCACTTCTGCAGTTCTAGGTCCATTACTTTGCTTGAATTGCTCATTAATGTCAAGCCACATTTGACGAGCAGTATCCATATACATGATGCTCTTAGCATTGGACTTATCCACAACATTAACAATCTAGGTACAAATTATATTGTTGCACCTTTGCCAAGAACCATAATCTGGATGTGTTTCTTCTAAATCCGGATAAGTTCCATTAACAAACACCAATTTATTCCTTGCTCCTAATGCCATTAACATCGATCTACGCCAAGTATTAAAATTTCCTAAACCAGTAAGTTTCTCAGAGACAAGAGAGATACCAGCATGATCAGCACTGTAAACATATATAGGATTGGAGTTTGGATCGGAAAGAGACGCCGTAGGATCACCGGAGCTCAACGGCGGATTCGAATCGGAATTTGATGAGTTCGCCATTGAATTATCTTCACGACACAATCAAACCAATGAAAAACAACTCAATCGACGAAGAATTTTAGGTTTTCAGTACAGAAAACGAAGGAAAGTTACGAAGAAGAAATCGCAACTGAGATTGAACGAAATTGATCGGAATCGAAAAATTTCACTGATGAATCGATGAATTCCGACGAGAAGATGAAGAAAAACGAAGAATCAAACGCAAACAACAACAGATTTGCGCTCTGATACCATATTAGAACTCGAGATTCAGCTCAATGTAGAAGATGAAGTGAGAGAGAAAGAGTAAAGTTGAAAAGTTTGTTATTCGACTGTTGACTAAAGTCAGTGGTACATTTAGAAATATATAGAGTTTAGTAAACCAGGTAACAAACTCTAACTGACCGGTTTAGCATAATTAAATCTAATAAAAATTACAGTGAAATAATTTGAACTATGATTCATTTAACTTTAACATAAACTCTTCAACCATTAGAGCACTTGTTTCTTTCATTAATTTTATAGTTCCTATAATACTGCATCTTTACATGCGTTAAAAGAAAAACTGTAAAAAAATTACAACGATATAATGAATTTGTGTTCCACCTGCATGATTTTTTTTGTTTAAATGTCAATTAACATTCCAAGAAAAACAGAACAATTCGTGCATGCTTTCGTACAATCCCGTCTCAAAATATTATTGGGCCCTCGGCGAATTTATTTTTTTTGGAACTTTTCTCTATATAATTTTTTTTTTGGATCATTTTCCTATATAAATTTTTTTTTTTTTTGAACATTTTGGCTTTTTTCCTTGAAATTTTTTTAAAAATCGAAATAGATCCGGGGCATAGGCCCCTCTGGGCACCCCTAAAGCCGGGCCTGTATTTCGTATATAGTCCAAAATGTAAAAAAGTTGTAGGATAAAAGTAAGAGGTTATATAGTCCAAAACGATCATCATCATCACTCCATAGATCAAACGATATAATTGATTAGATCTCGACCGTCATAATTTTTTGTTGGTCTGTAAAATATTGTGTACACACACACTCTCTCTCCCTCAACTATTCTTGTCGCCTCAATTTGACGTTTATCTCACAATTCTTCTTATTAAGTCAACCTATGAGTGATTTAATCGTTTACACGTTCTGTGCTTTGCTTTATTATTTTATTCTTTTATTCTTTTGACTTCGCGATCGGTTATACTTTAGTTGTAGTCTTGTAGATATATAATTTGCAGAAGCATATGCATTCATAAATAGATATACAGATTAATAAGGATTACCAATCAAAATCATAGTGGCTCTAGCTAGGATTTTATAGAAAATTATTTCACTGAGATGCATGGTGCAAGTTAAGTAGACTGACTATATTGTGATGTATTAATCCAAGTAAACATTGGACACACATCACATGTGAAGTGACCGATCTTCATATATCTATCACTATTACCCACTCTATTTACACTACACACACACACACACACACACACACACACATATATATATATATATAATTAATATGTATGTAATATTTTAAAGTGCGTATTGACAAAAATGTAGTACTAGAGTTAATTGAAAGGGTTCTATGACTTCGAGGTAAATATTTGACACGAAGAAGCAAAGTCGTAACATTCATAATATGCTTACGTTAATTATCAAATCAAATAAAAAAACTCACACCTTTCCTTTCACAAGTTTCTTCCCTCTCCTTTAGCAAAAAAAGTTTATTCCCTCTCCATGATTTCGCCACAATATCCAAAAATCATAAATTCGGTGTTAAATATAAAAAAAAGTCGGTTATACAACCAACTACATTTTTCCAGGAATTTGTAAAAATGATTTGAATCAATAAATAACTGTTTAAGATAATTTTGTTTAGAACCTTGTCTAAGACAAAAATTGGCAAGAAAATATTGTTTACCAGATAAAATACAAAAAATATTATTAACGTGAAAAAATTGGCATGAAAAGATACTACAATATTTTTTTCATTAAATCGGCTAAAAATAATATTGACATACAAATATTGATAAAAACATAAGTTCTAGAGAACATAACAAGAATGTAAATCTATTGGCTTGGAATTCTCGCGTAAGGAAAACAGTCTTCTCAACTATTGGCACTTCGATTTTTTATTAGATGGCAAATACATACAATGTATTTTGTTGATTAATTTTTTTGAAGTGCATTTTTTACAACAAAAAAAAACAACATACTATAATATGTTATCGCTAATCCTCAAGTTACACCATGCTTACAAGCCTACAGCACAAGATGAAGATTATATACCAAATCATGATACATCACTACAAGAAAACAGCCGCAAATCCGACAGAATTTCCGACAGACTATAGTCTGTCGGAAATTTTCCGACTGTAACCCGACAGATTACCGACGGAACTGAAATATTGCAATTCTGTAGGAAATCTGTCGGAATTATTTCCGACTGCCAACAACACCGTCGGAAATCTGTCGGAATTGCGGACGGTGTAAAGAGCGGCGCCGACGCCGGGGGAGATGCCGGTGTTTTTGTCGGAAATCTGTCGGAAATAAGTTACCGTTAATAATTTCCGACAGATTTCCTACAGACACTCAAAATCTGTCGGAAATCTGTCGGAAAAAAATAGCCGTTAAATAGCCGTTATTATATCCGTTGTCTTTCCTACAGATTTCCGACAGATTTCCGACAGACAGCGTTTTTATATATATGATTCCACACATCTTCATTCACTCACAACATCAACAACTTCCAACCTTGTTAGGAAAAATCGTTAAGAGAGTGAGATGTCATCTTCTAGATATTATAGATCGTGGATGGATGAAGAGATGTATGATCCGGAGTCGAAAGCATTAAATCCAAATTATGCACGGGGTATTTGCGAGTTCATGGCGGTTGTCGGGAATCGAAAGGTAATAAAATGTCCATGTTTAAATTGTTGCAATTCGCGTAATGTTAAGGTAGAACAAGTTTGGCATCACTTGTATAGGGATGGTTTTATGCCGGGATACAAAATTTGGTTTTATCATGGAGAAACTAATTATGATGGTGCTAGTAGTAGTAGTGCACCATATGTTGCGGATAGCTTAGGCGAATATAGAACGGATAGCTTAGGCGAACATAGAACGGATAGCTTAGGCGAACATAGAACGGAAGTAGATTTTGGTGCAGGTACCGCTGAGATGGTTCATGATGCGTTTAGAGAGAATTTGCCATCGATCGTAATAGGGGAGGATAGAGAAGAAGAACCAAATGAAGAAGCTAGAAGATTTTTGGAAATGTTAGACGCAGGGAAGCAGCCATTATATCATGGGTGTAGAGACGGACATTCACCTTTATCAACTGCTAGTAGACTGATGACCCTTAAGACGGACTTCAATTTGGCGGAAGAGTGTGTTGATGCGATAGCAGATTTTGTGAGGGATATTTTGCCTGAAGATAATCAGGCACCTGCATCGTACTACGAGGTACAGAAACTTGTAGCTGGTCTTGGTATGCCGTATCAGGTGATAGATGTATGCATCGACAACTGTATGATATATTGGAGAGAAGACGAAGACCGGAGAAGATGTAAATTTTGTCGTAAACCACGGTATGAGGATACTGGTGGCAGAGTTCCGATTCCATATAAACGTATATGGTACTTACCATTGACAGCAAGGTTAAAGAGGTTATATCAATCTGCGCGAACGGCAGAAGAAATGAGATGGCATGCAGAGCATCGTCAAGATGGAGAGATTACACATCCTTCAGATGCAAAAGCGTGGAAACATTTTCAAATGTTGAATCCGGATTTTGCATACGAGCCAAGAAATGTGTACCTCGGGTTAAGTACGGATGGTTTCAACCCATTTGGGAAGAATGGAAGGCAGTATTCTTTGTGGCCCGTAATCCTAACACCGTACAATTTGCCCCCTGGTGTGTGCATGCGTCGAGAGTTTTTATTCCTCTCCCTTCTAATTCCCGGACCTGAGCATCCGAAGAGATCACTTGATGTATTCCTCCAGCCATTGATTTATGAGTTACAAATGCTATGGAGTCATGGTGTCGAAGCGTTTGATGTTTCACGGCGGGAGAATTTCCATATGCGTGCGGTCCTTATGTGGACTATTAGCGATTTCCCAGCATACGGTATGCTATCTGGATGGACTACTCATGGAAGATTATCGTGCCCTATTTGCCATGACGACACTGACGCTTTCCAATTGAGGAATGGAAGAAAGCCATGTTGGTTTGATTGCCATAGAAGGTTTCTACTGGAACGCCACCCCTATCGTCGGTCTAAAAGATTATTTACGAAAAATAAACGAGTGGTTGATGCTCCAATTGATGAGATAGACGGTCCTACTATATTGGAGCAGTTGAGAGATTTTGGTGCTGAGAGGACTCCTGATTGTGGGGGTAATGGGCATGAACCTCTTTGTGGTGTAGGGGAAGCTCATAACTGGCACAAGAAGAGTATATTTTGGGATTTGCCGTATTGGAAGGATCATTTATTAAGGCACAACCTCGATGTGATGCATGTTGAAAAGAACTTCTTTGACAACATCATGCATACGGTGTTAAACGTCCCGGGAAAGACAAAAGACAATGTGAAGTCTAGGATGGATGTTTCAATGATTTGCAACCGTGATTATCTTGAACGTCTTCCCGATGGTACATATCCTTTTCCTCCGTACCGATTGCAAATAGAAAAGATAAGAGAATTTTTCCGGTGGATTAAAGACGAAGTTAAATTCACTGATGGATATGCAGCTAATCTGGGTAACTGCGTAGACTCGCGATACCTAAAGTTTATGGGAATGAAGAGTCATGATTGTCATGTAGTGATGCAGAGGCTTCTTCCATTTGCTTTTACCCATCTCCTTCCTCAATCAGTCCACGAAGCTATTGCAGCTGTTGGTGCTTTCTTTAGAGATTTATGCACGAGGACACTTACAGTTGAGGGGATCCGCAATTTAGATGCCAATATACCAGTGATCCTTTGCAATCTTGAAAAGATCTTTCCGCCGTCTTTTTTTGATGTTATGGAACATCTTCCCCTACACCTCCCCCGCGAAGCCGAACTAGGTGGTCCCGTTCAATTTCGTTGGATGTATCCTTTCGAGCGGTACATGTTCCATCTAAAGAAGAAGGTCAAAAATTTGGCTCGAGTTGAAGGTTCTGTTGTCGCACAGAGTATCAATGAAGAAGCATCACAGTTTGCGCAATCTTACTTGCCACGGCAAGTTCGTACGAAGAGTAGACGTCCTGCTCGTTATGATGATAGAGGTGAGAGAGTCATGTATGACGCTCTGGTCCCTGAGTTGTTTTCGCAAGTTGGCCGAGTGACTGGGAGAGGGAAGAAACGCTTCCTATCAGAAGATGAGTGGAGTCACTTACATATGTATATCCTAACGAATTGTGAGGAGATGGCAGAGTACGAAAGGTAAAAACATAACTTATTTAAATACTTTTTTTTTAATACCTAAGTAATATATAGGTTTCATATGTTATATATTGTTGTTTGCTTTCAGGATTTACATTGACTCAATACGTCGCTATTATCCGAATATGACAGAAGACGAACTTGGACAATCTAAGGAAAACGAGTTTGCAAATTGGCTGCAATATTACGTAAGTTTTTAAAAAACGCTTATATATCTTAAAATTAGTGCATTACTTAATACTTAGTTTGTCTAAATTATTATATCAGGTTTCTGAAGGAATGAAAAATGGAGAAAAGTTTCCAACATGGTTGCAAGAGATAGTTGCTGGCCCAAGCTTCGAAGCAACTTCATACGAGCAGTATTGCACTAGGGGATTTGCATTTAGGATTCATGAAGAAAGGTCGAGGCCAACAGCAGATTACGGTATTTCAGCTACATGTGGTGATCTAGTCTACTACGGGATTCTCAAAGAAATATTGCAAGTAAAATATCCAGGAATGTTGGCCATGAGGTGCATTGTTTTCTTGTGTGAGTGGTTTGATCCAAATTATCCAGAAGGTGTTCAGGTGAGCCAATTTGGCGTCACTTCAGTAAATTCTTCTAAGAGACTGCAAAAGTATGACCCATTCATCCTAGCATCACAGGCAGACCAGGTTTGATTTTAAAATTTTCTAATACGTGCGTTATTGATAAATGATGATATTGTAATTGCCTAAACTATAAATATGTTTGTTTCAGGTATGCTATATTTCTTACCCCAGGGTAACACATCGAAGAGATCCTTGGATTACAGTGACTCCAATTAATCCAAGAGGGCGAGTTTATGGAGTTCCTGAGCACGATGCTATGCAACCAACTAGTATTACTCCGATGGATCCAGTTCAAATTTCTTCCGCGGTGGACCTTTTTGTTGATTTTACAGAATTTGGTGATAACATAGTACACTCAGAATCAGAAGAAGAAGTTGGAGAATTTGATGAAGACGAAGACACAATTCCTTCGGAAGGACCTGAGAGCCCAGAAGATTAGTTGCATTATATGTTTGTATTATAAAAAGGTTTCGTATGCAATGTTTTCTAATTTTTTTTTTTTAAAATCTGTTTTTCTGTCGGAAATCTGTAGGAAATAAATATATATTTCCTACAGATTTCCGACAGCCATGGATATATAGACCCATGTCGATCGACGGTATGGGGGTGTCGATCGACACTGTCTCTTCTGGTTTTTTTTGATACCCAAGTCGATCGAAGGTATGGGGGTGTCGATCGACACTGTCTCTTCTGGTTTTTTTTGATATTTTGCAGCTTCTGTCGGAAATCTGTAGGAAATATATATATATTTCCTACAGATTTCCGACAGATCCTTTATATCAGGCCAACCTTAAATTACGACACGTGTTTCCCCAAATCTGTCGGAAATCTGTAGGAAATATATATATATTTCCTACAGATTTCCGACAGATTTGGGGTTTCAAGCTCAAATTTCTGAATTTCGAAAAGACACATTCTCGGCTTTCCATTCTAACAACAAAAGTAAAAGATAAGAGAGTAAGTAACCTTGTCGATGTTATACAGAACATGAATTGCGATTTTGTCATGTTTCAACCAAAACCGTTTCCTATAGTAACTTATATAAAACGATAGATGTTTACGGGAAATACTAAAAAACCAACTGTTTAGAATTTCAAAGTAACAATGATCATTATCAAGTATTTTATCTTCGGAATCATGATCATATCATGGTATTAATTGGTATGAACGAGAACGGATCGTTAACAAGCTTAAAACCCCAAATCTGTCGGAAATCAGTCGGAAATATATATATATTTCCGACTGATTTCCGACAGACATAATAATAATATTTTTTTTTCATAAAAATTATTATTTCTGTCGGAAATCAGTCGGAAATATATATATATTTCCGACTGATTTCCCACAGATTTGGGGTTTTAAGGTAAAATTTTAAAACTTCAATAAGACACATTCCCGGCATACAATTCTAACAACAAATGTAAAATATAGAACATGATGTTACATTTACTAAACAATTGATGTTTACGGGAAATACACGAGGATACTAACTGTTTAGAATTTGAAAGTAACAATGACCATTACCAAGTATTTTATCTTGCAAATCAGGATCCAATCATATTATGACCTTGTACATACGAAAACGGATCGTTAAAAAGCTCAAAACCACAAAACTGTCGGAATTCTGTCGGAAATTGTTCCAGTTTTCCGACAGATTTCCGACAGAAATACCAAATTTTACCTGCGAAATGAAAATAAATACCGCGAAATAAGACGGTCCAATTACACGCGGTCATTTAAATTTTTTGGGTTTCCGACAGAATTCCGACAGATTTAAAGTTGTCGGAAATTCTGGGATTAAAACAGATCTCTTTCTTCCCCGACGAACACAATCCCTAATTCCTAAAAATTTCCCCACCGATTCTCTCCTCCGCCGGCGATTCTTCCCCACCGATTCTCTCCCCCACCGCCGACTGATCCCGGCCGCCTCTCTCTCTCTCCCCCACAGCCGATTCTCCGCGCCGTTCTTCCCCACCTCCGCCGTTCTTCCACCGCCGACGATCCCCACCGATTCTCTCCACCTCCGCCGACGATTCCCGGCCGCCTCCTCTTCGCCGGAATGTCTGAAATCCCTTCCCATTTGTAAGTTTCCGACGAATATTCATATAAATTTTGGTTAGATTTAAGATTTAGGAATTTGTGAACTTGGAATTTGGAATTGTGAATTTGATTGTTAGATTGTGAATTTGGAATTGTGAATTTTGATTTTAGTTTGTGAATTAGGAAAATTTTATTTAATATTATGTTAAATAATTTCATTTAGGAAACTTATTAAAATTTTGGTTAGATTGTGAATTTGGAATTGAATTTGTGAATTAGGAAAATTTTATTTATTATTATGTTAAGGATTTATCCAAATTATAATATGATTTATACAAATTATAAAAAAAATTTAAGGACTTTTAAGGATTTATAAAAAATAGTTTGCATTTTAAGGATTTATAAAAAAATGTTAGCATTTTAAAGGATTTATACAATTTTATAAACTAAAAAATTTGATTTTTAAGAATTTAAAAAGCTCAATTCTATAATTTAAAAATTTATAAATAGCAATTCTATAATTTAAAAATAGCAATTCTATAATTTAAAAATAAAAATTATATAATTTAAAAATAGCAATTCTATAATTTAAAAATAGCAATTATATAATTTAAAAATAACAATTCTATAATCTAAATCCTAAAAATTTAAAATCTATATCCTAAAATCTATATCCCTAAAATCTATATATAAAATATAGGGATTATAGTGGTTTCCGAGCCCGAGCATCTAGCGGCGGGACCAGCGGCGAACGTCGTCGTCGTCGTCAGAGTAGACCTGAGGCGGCTACGACGTCTGCACGATCACCGTCGTCTACACCTGTACAGACGCCGGAGATGCCACCAGCCGCCACACTACCGTCCCAGATTAGCGTCGAGGACTTCGTGAGTCTTCCTGGACGAGGGCGGTTACCTAATCTCCATCCAGACCAGATCGGTAGAGACACATGGTAAGTTTTTGTTACATTTTTGTTTTTTTTTTACTAATTTAATTTAATTGTGATTAATGTAATTAAATTGGTAATTGTTTTTTTCTTAGGTTTGATGATTCTCGCAGCGGGATTTCGAAGTCCCTCAACAAGATGGAAATTACTTTGCTCCGCGGTCCGTATCCGACGTACGCCAAAATGCCACCGGAGGATCAAGAATTGTGGTTTCGCACATTTGCGGTAAGTCATCTGTTTTCACAATTTTTACTTTCATTTAAAGTATTATTATTTTTATTTAATTTTTCTTTTTCCAGCAAGAATTTAAGTGGGACCCACACTTGACCGCAACGGTCAGGAGGGAGTTCGACGTATACGCAGCAAGGCACTACTCGCACAAGGTGTTCGAGTGGAAGGATAAGTGGCTACACGGTCAGATCCCAAAGGAGATGGTTGAGAAGCCGACATTGTGGGAGGGGTTCATCGCCTATTGGCAACTACAGGAGACCAAGGAGATCTCTTCATATCACTCTACCAACCGGAACAGCGACCGCAAGGGCAAGGGTAAATCCACCCACAACCTCGGAGCTACCAGCAAGAAGACAAAGGCTAGAGATATGGTAAGTTTTTTATGCCATTCTTTGATTTTTATTAAAATTTTTTTAGTTTTATACATTTATATTAAATAAATATCTAACAACTGTAGGCTAAGGAGTTGGGTCGGGAACCCAACTACGTTGAACTTCTGGTAGCATCACACACCAACAAGGATGGTGTCATCCAGGATCCGGTAGCTCGAGAGGTTCAGTTGGCCGTCCAAAGAATGGAAGAAGACTACATTCTGTCTCAGCCACCAACGGAAGGAACCCCTCCCCTCACCCAAGCCCCGGACGAGATCATCAACCAATTCGTCTTAAAGGTATGTAAAATTTAAAATTTCTTCATTAATTGATTTTTCTTTTTCATTAACTGAAATTTCTTCCACAGGTTGCTCCGCAGAGCAAAGGGCGGATTTATGGTCTTCCCGACGATGCAGCGTCATCGGCGTCTTCTTGTTACAACAGCGAGTCATCCGAGCTGAGAGCCCAGATGAAGGAAAAGGACGCCGAAATTGAAGAATTGAAGTCGACGGTCCAGCAGATACAAGATGCAGCTACGGAGGACCGGGAACAGGCGAAGAAGGATCGGGAGGCGATGCAAAAGATGATGGAGCAGTTGATGGCGCAGGGTTTGCTTCCGCGTCCGCCGCCGCCGCCGCCCACCGCTTAGATTTAAAATTGTATCAAACGTTTTGTAAAACAATTTAACTTTTTATTTTAAATTAAATTTTTTTTTTTCATTTTATATAATTTAAAATTTAAATTTTAAAATTAAATGAATAATAATTAAAATTATTTTATTTTTTAATAATTTCTACGATTCTGTCGGAAATCTGTCGGAAATACACTGTCGGAACGCTGTCGGAAATAAACCTGTCGGAACGCTGTCGGATATAAGTCTGTCGGACATCAGTCGGAAAATCGTCGGTTTAGAAGTTGTCGGAATGCGTCGGAATATTGTCGGAAAGAAATTCCTACAGATTTCCGACAGCGGTTTTTCCGACAACATTCCTACAGATTGCCGGAGACTTGTTTCCGACTGCGTTCCGACAGGTCCCCGGACTCCGGCGACCTGTCGGAACTCTGTCGGAAATAGTTCTGTCGGAAATCTGTCGGAATTAGTGACAGATTTCCGACAGAATTACCATTTCCGACAATCTAGAACTGACGGATATATCTGTCGGAAATCTGTCGGAATTGCCCAATTCCGACAGATTTCCGACAGATATATCCGTCAGGTTCTCGCTGTTTTCTTGTAGTGCATGCACAACATATCGGCTGAAATTGATCCGAAGCAAGTCGATGATCAATCCAACCTCTCCGGAAATTAGTATGTGATGCACCGCACTCCTCTGACTTGTAGAAGAATATATATTTTAAAGACCGCAAAACTAACTCGCCTCCTCAGACAGTTTGATTTATACATAACCAGGTCGCGGAGCCCTAATCGATTCATATTTAGCTTTATACATAACCAACCGAACATTAATTTCATGCCTTAGTACGAAGATGCATTCTTGATTTGACCATTTTAGACATGTTTTTCGACATATGTGATATCTCCCAGTACTTATCTACTCGCCATTAGGGTTATAAACAATTTTTCACAAAATTAACTCTGATGGATTTTGAAATCATTTAAAAAAAAAGATGGTTATATATGTGCTATGATTTTTCAATTAAATTCTTCTGCTATTCAAGAAAAGAAAATTGTAGTAAGTACTAGGGGTGGGCATTTTAACCGAACCGACCCGACCTAACCGAACTCAAACCGACCCAACCTGAACCAAAGTCTACACACAAACCGTTTGGATGAGTTTTCCCTCAACCCAAATGGTTCGGTTCGGTTCAGAACCGAACCGAACCGAAAACCTAATATGTTTATTTAACTTATTAGTTAATTATGTTTAATAGTAATATAGAAATAATACGTAAGATTTATGTTGATTTTTTAGTATAATTTATGTATGATTTATGTATTAAAAGCTAACTTACAATATGTATTAAAACTAATATACAATATGTATGACTTATGCTGATTTTTTTTTAGATACAATACAATACTTATGATTTATGTTTAAATAAAACCGAATCAAACTTAACCCAAACCGAACTAAACCAAACCGAATTAAAACCGAACCGAATCAAAACCGAACCGAACTAAGTTTGGTTGGCTTTGGTTAGAGTTTTACTAAAACCAAATAAACCGAACCGAACCCAAACCGAACTTGAAATTAAACCGAAACGCCCACCCCTAGTAAGTAAAAGAGAATAAATGATCAGGTATGACTTATGATGATGCATAAATGTATAATTATATTATATATATATATATAAGTATATACTGTATCGTAAATTAGGAATATAAGCCGCCCATAAGCACTAGGACGAAAGAAGAAGAAAAAATTGCTGAAGGAAATATAAACAGCTAGGACTTCCACTTAGGCAGATCAAATGGAATTGTTGTCTGTCTTAATATGTCTTATGTAAGTCATAACGTGACCAAACTCCTTTTCTAATATAAAATTAATTGTTAATTCTTCCAACTACCTTAGAGCATCAGCATTCATGAATTTTGTGGGTATCATTAAATATAAAATTATTAAAACACATACTCTTTTTTCTCTTTACTCAACTTTATACCTTTTCTTTCATCATTTTACTTAATTTTTATTAATTTTATACTCTCTTTAAATATAAAATTATTAAAAACACACTCATACTCTCTTTTAACAACCCAAAAGTATCAACTCATTGATACTCTCTCTCCAATAATAACAACAATCTCATCTTTTTACTCAAATTTTATTAATTTTATATTTAAAAACACCTCATCTTTTTACTAAAAAACACTCTGTTTCCTCCTATTCCTCAAATTTTAATAATTTTATATCATATGATATCCACAAAGTATCACCGCTGTTAATGCTCTTAATATATTATATAGATATATCAATTAATTAATAATTCTATGTTTTGTGCACTGAATTCGTCGATTGCTTCATTATTTTTTTGTTTTGTTTTCTCTTTCTTTCAATCATATCCCGCCGTACTTGCTTATTCTAGTAGCATATCCTCCCTCCCCACGCAAATGTTATGATTAATTGATTATTATGTTATAATTATACATTATTATATATTTTGAATGTATGCAAAATTAAAAATATGTAAAAGCTATGTTTAGGTCATTTAGTGGTAGAGTTCATATCTGGATTGATGACTTCTACCTTTGGATAATTTGTTGTTGGTCATATTAAATAAAGTGTTTTCTCTTGGATTATATATCATGTGTGTTCTTAGTTTAAAGGAAAACGTTACAATCAAATTAGTCTAATAGAAACATAATCTCTTACTATTACTACAAGAAAATAGACCTCAACCTCATTATTATATTTTTGTTTTATTGAAAGTCCTAAATAATATATGTCCCTGTAGGCTTGGCCAATATATATTGCTCAAAAAAATTCTGATTTCAGTTCTTATTGTTTTAAATAATGTTTCAAGACTCATGTGAGCTATTTTATCGTCCTACATTTGAGTTGATTACGTAACTAAATAGTGTTATTCATTAGAATAACATCTTGATTAAATACTTCATGAAAAAATAAGTGGAAAGATTAATAATCGAGTTCATAATTTATCAATAAACCATAATGTATTCATCGTCACCAACTTTCCAACCCCGTCCTAGCCCCACTGATGTAGACCAAATCATAATTCTTCTTTCTAAAGCTAATTAATCGAATTCTTTCTTAATTAGTATATTTAGGGTTGACATATCGACAAAACTTGTTAGTTCATCCCCTCGTGAATAATAGTGTATTACTACGACTCAGATACGGATGAAAATCAACACATGGTTCATTTTTTTTTATTGGAAGAAATATGTACTGTCAATGAATGAGTTTAATTTGACATAACATTCACTTATTTAATTTTCTATATTTATTTAGTTGGTTGGTTTGTCTTCTTCTTTGAAAAAATATATCTCAAAGTGCTCTTGTTATGATTTTGGTAGTTTGATGAATTCTTAAAGCGTTAAAAAGATAAATAAAAAAAATGAAAATATTATGGTTTTATGTATATCATTCCACTCACGGACTCACCAATTCTGTGTAGTAAACTCTAATCCGAATCGCCAGTTTTTCACACATGGATCATATTCGAATGAGTAGAAAAGTTACAACAGACTGAAAACAATTATTTTTCTTAATTATAACAAAATAAGAGAGATCGAGTTATAAGATAAATGGAAATGTTGAAGGTTAAAAGACTATATTTGTTAAAAGATTAGTCTCTTGTGCTTAGAAAGCTTTTGGAGAAACTGTGTATAATTAAAAAAAAAAAAAACTATATTTGTGGCTTTCTCACTGAAATTTGATTTTATGTTTGTGTGAAAGATTAAAAAAATAGTCCGTAAATTCCGTTAAAAAGAGAGAAACAAAAGTGTCAAATATATTATACAAAGTGTTTGTAGCTTGCTGGTTTACTTATGTTATATGAGATCATATATATATATATATGGAGGAATTATAAATATGCCATATTTGAAAAATATTTTTTTTAAATATGTCTCATTTGAAAATTTATTGCAAACATACCACTTTGTATAGAATAAGACAAAAAAAATTTTTTTTTCTCTCTCAAGACTCAAACCCTAAACTCTATTCCCAAAACCTATATCTTAAATATAAAATAGTAAACCTAAACTCAAAAAATATAAAAATTAAGTTCAAAAAAATATGACATTCTTGTAAATATTTTCAAACGATGGCAAAACTGTAAAGTGATATGTCAAAAGTGACATATCATGAATTTTTTATATATATATGTCGGGGTTTTTTTTTGTTATATCACGTATATCTATGTCGAGTTTTCTACTCCTAAAATTGAGTAAATAACGTGCCAATGGATTATCTTTGTGGAAAGATAAAAAGTAAAAATTTAAGTGGTCATTTTAGATAAAAACACAGCATGACAGGTTACAACGTACAAGTCAACGTTAGATAAATATGCAATAAGATACACATCTTTTTTAGGAGTTGACATATTAATTTATTTATTTTCAACTGGCTAGTGCTTCATTTAAAAAATTCAGCTCAGCAATAAAAAAAATAATCGTAGAAGTGATATGGACAACTCCGGTACCTATCTCCGAACATTCTCTCGACCTTTATTATTTGGACTTGTAGACACGAGCCTTGAAGAAGATGAAACATGATGTGTTTCTATCCAACGAACTTGCTCACTTGGGGTTAGTCGGATTTTGGTTTGGGTGACAAAAAAAAATTTTACGCGTTAATTAATCAAACGATAAACCAAGTTCTAACATCTAAATGTATTGGGTAGAACTATTTTCTGATAACACATATTTTTGAAGTCGTAAAAACATAATTTAGTACTGTTTTGATACATATTAATTTCTATATAATCGAAAGTACTTAGAAAATCGTCAATATGTGGACAATTCGTTACAGCGTAAGATAGATCAAAGTTGTTATAATACCATGATAGCAATACCTCATTTTTGCATCATAAAATTATATATGAATTAAAATAAAACATCTTATTGACATGGAAAAAACATTTATTTACTCTAGTTAAGGAAAAAAGGAAAAAGAATTGATGATAACAATACGAAGAGAGCAAATAATGGAGCGACTTTTTGTACTTCTTTTCTCGATCTGCCATGATTGATTATATTCTCAAGACTAAGCTTACTAGTTATACTCAATTAAAAATCATCTTAAAGGGAAAGTAACTTTGTTTTATTTAACATTAATTATTGGAATTTTGTGCATTTGATTATCACATAATGATTAACCCTACAAGATTACAATAGTATAAAGTTTGCCTACGTTTAGAGAGATATTTCTCTTTTACAAATGAAATTATATACATCTACTTTGCTAGACTTCGAATGCTTACAACATGATAAACGATGTTGTTATTTCTTAGTGAGGGACCGATACAAGCCAAATGATGATGTTGTCGGTAAACAATAATTGGTGCATATGTTGAAACATACTATTAACTACGAATATATTAATTAGAATAGAAAACCCGTTTTAGATGAAGAAAAATGTAGTATTCTTTTATCTACCGATGATGTTAGGTAGATGGATTTAATTTAAGTTATTGTTTCACATCAACTTTCTTCTAACCGAAAGAGGCCTTTTGTATTTTAAAAAGGAAAAACAAACATTTGTTTTATTCTTCAACTTTTAACAGAAAACAATAAAAATCCAAAGAAAAGGTACTCTGCTAATTTATCATAATACAAAGCATGAATGTGATGATGATGATGGTAGATTCTGTAAAATCATACACTTGAAAACTCAAAGTATTCAACGACTAATTTATTTATTAGGTTTCTTCTTGCTTTGTGAAGGGATCAGAATTTATAAAGTAAAACCAATCTCTTATCAATTCAAATGGCCAAAAAACATTAGAGAACAAAACAGAGACCGAGGCATTCTGGTGTGTAACAGAAGACTCTATTACACTTCAGTTATCGATATACAAAATATCATCTTTTGACAAGTTCATTTTCCCGTTCCTCCTCCGCCCTTTCCTTTGAGCCCCATCCGATTCTCCTCTCTACGAAAAAACCGTCCATTTTAAGAACATTACTGATAAAGCGGGAAAAGAGTGAAAACCGAGAGATGTGTGTATAAGGAGACGAACCTTCCTCAGGACAAAAGAGAGGTATAGATACGCAGCTTCCCATTCATCAGCTGATAATGTGCCTGAAAACAAAATTTGGTCACATTTTAGTTACATTTCTATCGCATTGTGGTTAGACTCAAACAGAGCGAGAATCGAACAAATACTTACTTTGATCGTGGTTACCATCACCCAAAGCACCAAGCCTTTTCATGAGTTCTACAAACTCTGTCTTTTTCATAAACTCATGGATAAACTCGTGCGAGTTCTTCACAAATACCAACTCTAAATCATACTGCACAAAATTTCATGGTACAATGTCACACACTGATACATGAACAAAAACCAGTTTTTCTTTTAGGGTAAACCCATGAACATCGAGAGGAGGAAAATAATTACCTCTTCGGCTAAAGCCTTGAAGATGTTAAAGGGCACAATCCATTCAGGACAATCAACAGCATCCTACCATAAAAGTTCCCATTACTTTACAACAGCAAAAATGATAGGGGAAATTTATTGCTATTCTTCAAGAAAATTGTAGTACCTCAAGATGGAACACGTATTCGATACCAAAGGGGCTGCTCGACTTAAACTTCTGAAACATACAACCAGAATCATCATAAGCATCGGGAAAGAGAACTTTCCACTATATGAGAAGTGAAAAGCTTAAAGGACTTTGAGACTCAAGTAACAAAAGAAGTATCACCTTTTGGGAATGCTCTTCACCAAAACGAATTGAATATACACTATTAGCAATCTCCAAGCCCTCAGCTGCATATTCAGTATACAACAAAGAATCTAGTTTAGTTTGCCAAGAACTTTTCGTTTTTTCTAATTAGAATAGATTGAAAGAACACACTGAAGATTCAGTTTGGGGCTGTGAATCTCATCTAAGATCACAGATCAAATTCTAAGCAAAGAAGGTAGAACAAAAAAAGAACCTTCTCGAAGTTTTTTTATAATAACATTAGCATCTGGCATTGTTCCGATAAAAACGCCTCCAGGTCGAAGTAAAGCTGAAACATTAGCCAAAGCTCGTCGTGCACGTGCCTCAGTAGTCCATGAGTAATGCATAGCAAACTACAGTTAAAACTATGACTTAGTAAATTTCGGAATCTTAAACTGCACCATTAACCTCATTTCACCAAATGCTACTGGCATAAAACAAACTTCAACATATCAATGGCAAAAACTATACTGAAAAAATCTAGTTACAAAGACAAAATAGACTCCCCTGGCCAGTATAATAACCACAACTGTTACGCGAAATTTAATATCCAATCTTGAGCTGAAACAAGTGATTTAAAAATAAATAGGTGATTTAAACATAGGAAACCTGGCAACTGCAGACATCAAAAGGGGCATCCTCTTCAAGAACCTTGTCTAGCTCTACCTGAAATCATTGAAATGCAATTATTCACAAATTGTCGAACAAAAGAAATTTTGAGTTCGTTGTTGCATCTGACAATATCATGTACAAAAAAATATTCGGTCTTAAATGAGATTCCTAAACTACTCAAGGAGGTCTTGTCATTATACCTCAAAACAATCCCCACATAATAAACGGGACGGAAAACTGAACTTTTTACGACGTTGATTATTGTCTGCGTCACCATTATAACGCGTACGACAATCTTCAATCTATCCAAAAAAAAACACATAGAACCGTTTTCAGATACAGAATTCCAGAAAATGCAAAAAAAAAAAAAGCATTCCCAGGTATTATCCAGCCAGTCAACTTACCGACCCTTCGGCTATATCGATTCCAACATAGTACCCGATCTGCGCCTTATCCCACTTAATCAAATCACCACCCTGGAAGATTGAAAACAAGCAATACATTGAAACCAGTTCTTGATAACATAACAATTGACATTAACAATAAGATTGTTTAAAGACAAAGAACCTTCCCACAGGCGAGGTCCAAAACCGCATCGTCAGGACGAGCATAAAGCTGAATCAACACACTTTTAATCTGTTTGTAATACAAAGAAAAAGGAAGAACCAAGTCAATAAATCATAATACAAGAATCTCCCTGGAGAGAAGAAGAAGATCAAAAACACACCCAGTTATTAAGTTTCTTCAAATGAATGATGGGACTAGCTTCTCTCTCTTCCAAAGTTTGGTTTGTTCTCCGACTGTAATGATCAGCAACCTTCCTTGCAAAATTCTTTGTGTCATCTTCCAGAAACTGAGAATCACCTGATCATGTCAAACCAACAAAGAACCAGGCTTTAAGCTTTACAATTCATAGTCATAAGAATCCTTGAACAACAAAGCAAAACGTAATCCCCAAATTGATAGAAACTATAAACAAAAAACGAAACTTTTTCCCACGGGAGAACAAAAGAATGAAATCTAAGAAAACCCTTAAAATCGAATCAACAGATAACGAAGAACCGAGATGAAATAAGAGGAGAGAGTAAGGAAAACCTTGAGGATTTGATCTGATTCTGGAAGAAGGATGAGGAGGAGCAGAGCTTGAAGGAGATTCGGAGAATCCTCGTTTCATACCAAATAAGTATGTCTATCTTCTGCAGATTTGATGCTTCTCCAATGATAAGAGCCCAGAAAATTCTTCAATCTTCAAATTCCGATTCAATTTTGTGTTTGTTTGAGAAGCAGAATTGGTGTCTTCTTCTTCGTCTCTCGGATTATAGAAAAAAAAAACAAAATCCCCAATTTTGATTTTACTGGCTTTGTGGCTGCGGCTTATGAAAAAAGATGGAACTTTTATGAAGAAGGAAAATTTGAACCCGAATCTCATTAGCCATTGGATTTGGGCCTTGGAATCAGATGATTAGCGGTTTTACACATTAGGGTCGTTTTAGACAAGTTAAAAGGAAAAAAATGTTGTTTTGGATTTTCAATAAATGTTGGACAGAAAATATCTATTTTGAAAAGAATATCAAAAAGAATATTTTTTTAAAGATATAATATAGTTTGTGTTATAAAAAGAATGAAAATTTATCATAACGGTAAATATAAATAAAGATGAAAATTTTATACCCGCTGAAATTTTGGGATACTGAGAAAAAAGAAGAAAGCGAGAGAGAATGATTTGATAATCTGATGAAATGTTATTTAGAAGTTGTATCAAACCAATTGTCACAACCATCGCCTATATAGAAGTGAAAAAGGAAAAATTACTATGCTAAATAGTGACATGGGATCCATGAGCCTGATTGGAAAGACCCGTGGTTGTGGACTATATATGACTTTAGAATTTGGGTTACAGAGAAAATGACTCTTAAAACTGTGGATGCTACTTTTAAATATTAACAAAATCTGATTAGTAATACAACCTGTAAAATCTTTTACTGTTATTAATTTTTTTTTTATAGTAAATGTAAATTGTGCAACACAAAAATGCAACAACTTATCAAACAAAAAAGATACTGTCAAAGAAAACAAATATTTTAAGTTCTAAATATTGTGTTACTAATTGTTAAAAATTCAAATAATGCAATAACTTATCAAATAGAACAAGAAAATACTAATATGCAACAAAAAATATACATACATATGATAAATAAAAAGCTAACGAGTGCTCGAAAAGAATTTGATTTTTTTTTTAATGAATGAAAGGATTACAAATTAATGGGAAAATAGGTTGGGAACCATTTTGAAATCAAGCAATTTCATCTTATTGTTGCATATTATCATCGATGGAACAAAAAATCAATGTAACAAAATGGCATCAAAATGGATCCGAAACAAAAGTAGAAAAATTTATTGATTAATCAAGCAAAGAAAAAATAGTGAGAAGAGATGGATTTTAAAAAATGACATCAAAATGGATCTCAAAATGAATCAAGAGAACGAATGGGGAAGATTGTGTTTATTCATTAATCATAAGATCCTTTATATAGGATTATTACAAGAGAGAAAAGGAAAATTCCTTTTCCTAATGGGAAAAGGAAAGTACATAAAAGGAAAATCCTAATTCAACTAGGATTCATTAAACCGGCCTAAAGACTAAGTGTTAATGGGCCGTAAACGGACCAGAACTAGTTATGACAATCCACTATGATTTATAACACTCCCCCTTGGATGTCATAACTCTAATGGGCTTGTAATACGCTTTGGATGTTGCCTCATTAAAACCTTACCAAGTAAAACCCATTTTGGGACAAAACCGTGGTGAAGGAAAAAGAGTACAACACGTATTACTCCCCCTGTTCTGAACCTCACTGCAAGTCTTTCAAACGACGCATTCCAATCTGATAAGTAAGTTTCTTGAACGTTGAGGTTGGAAGTGACTTGGTGAATAGGTCTGCTGAATTCTCACTTGATCGTACTTGCTGCACTTGAATTTCTCCATCTTTCTGTAGATCGGATGTGAAGAAGAATTTTGGCAGAATGTGCTTCGTCCTATCACCTTTGATGTATCCATCCTTAAGTTGAGCTATACACGCTGCATTGTCCTCGAACAAGACCGTCGATTCCTGCTTACCTTCGGCCATTCCACAATCCACTCTTATGTGCTGGGTCATCAGCCTTAACCAAACACACTCACGACTAGCCTCATGAATTGCCAATATCTCTGAATGATTAGAAGATGTAGCTGCAATGGCTTGCTTCATTGACCGCCAAGATATTGCAGTTCCTCCATGAGTAAACACATAACCTGTCTGGGACCGTGCATTATGAGGATCTGAAAGATAACCTGCATCAGCAAAACCAACTAAACCGTCCTTAGATTGGTTAGTATAAAATAGACCCAAGTCTTTCGTTCCTTGTAGGTAACGAAGAATATGTTTTATCCCGTCCCAGTGCCTTTGGGTCGGACATGAGCTAAATCTTGATAATAAATTCACGGCAAAACATATATCTGGCCTAGTGTGGCTTGCCAGATACATTAAAGCTCCTATGGCACTGAGATATGGCACTTCGGGACCAAGGACTTCTTCAGAGTCTCTCTTAGGACCAAACGGATCCTTTTCTAGATCAAGAGATCTCACCACCATTGGGCTGGACAATGGGTGACATTGATCCATATTAAAACGCTTGAGTACCTTTTCAGTATATGCCATTTGATGCACAAGGATTCCATCATTTATGTACTCAAGTTGCAATCCCAAACAGAACTTAGTTTTGCCTAGGTCTTTCATCTCAAATTCTTTCTTGAGGCATTCAACTGTTTGGACGATTTCACCAGGGGTTCCAAGGATGTTCAAATCATCCACGTAAACTGCTATGATAACAAACCCTTTGTTTGCAAACATTTTTTTTATAAAAATACATGGACTGATGGGATCATTCTTATAGCCTTCTTTGACTAAGTACTCACTCAATCTATTGTACCACATACGCCCACTTTGCTTCAGTCCATAAAGGGATTTGTTCAGCCTTATGCAGTGTTGTTCTCGAGAACCTTTCTTATCTTTGAGCTCAATACCCTCTGGTAATCTCATATAAATCTCATTATCCAGTGGACCATATAAGTATGCAGTTACAACGTCCATTAACCGCATATCCAACTTTTCTCTTATAGCCAGACTTATCAAAAATCTAAAAGTTGTAGCATCCACCACAGGGGAGTATGTCTCCTCATAATCTATTCCTGGTCTCTGTGAGAATCCTTGTGCAACAAGCCGTGCTTTATATCTCACGATTTCACCATGTTCATTTCTTTTCCTCACAAAGACCCATTTATGTCCAACTGGTTTAATCTCATAGGGTGTCCGAATTATTGGACCAAAGACATCCCTTTTCCTTAAAGAATTCAACTCCACGTTTATAGCTTCTTTCCATTTAGTCCAATTTTCACTCTGAGTGCACTCATATATCGACGTGGGTTCTAGATCCTCCATAAGTTCAAGTGCTACCTTAAAAGCAAATATATCATCGATTTCCACACACTTTCTATTCCATTGTATTCCAGACATAACATAATTCATTGAGATCTCATTATTTTCAGGAACGTCAGAACCATGAAACTCGGCGTCCCGAGTCTCATTGCTTGGAACTATCGGTTCAGTTATGTCTGGGGTTCCATCAGATTCCTCAACCACGATTTCAGCACCTTTCTTTCTTTTCCGAGGATTCTTATCTTTGGAACCTATTGGCCGGCCACGTTTTGAGTGTGGTTTAGATTCTGTAGCAACTTGATTGTGTCCCTCTTGAACATCAATTCTAATCGGTGCATTAACAGCTGGTATGTAAGACTTAGTTACTCTTTTCGGGTCAGCAAAGGAATCTGGCAATTGATTAGCTAGCTTTTGTAAATGTATAATCTTTTGGACTTCTAATTCACATTCTTGAGTCCGAGGATCTTGCCATTTTAAGGACGTTTGATTCCATATAATTTCCTTTACCAGTCTGTTATCTCCTCCTAATGTTGGATAGACAGATTCGTCAAAATGACAATCTGCGTACCTGGCCTTAAACAAATCACCCGTGGTTGGCTCAAGGTACTTAATGATAGTAGGAGAATCATATCCAACATATATCCCCATCCTCCTTTGAGGTCCCATCTTTGTTCTCTGTGGTGGTGCAATAGGCACATAAACGGAACATCCGAATGTTTTAAGATGGGATATGTCTGGCTCTTGACCCGTTATTAACTGTGATGGGGAATATTTATGTTCACTAGATGGCCTGATACGAATTAGCTCTGCTGCATGTAAAACTGCATGTCCCCAAGCTGAGACCGGGAGTTTTGATCTCATTAGCAACGGTCTAGCAATCAACTGTATGCGTTTAATAAACGATTCAGCCAAACCGTTTTGTGTATGTACATGTGCCACAGAATATTCAACACTTACCCCCATGGACATACAATAATCGTTAAACGCTTGGGACGTAAATTCACCAGCATTGTCAAGACGTATAGTCTTTAAAGGAAAATCTGGAAAGTGTGCTCTTAAACGTATGAGCTGGGCAAGCAATCTTGCAAATGCCACATTTCTAGTTGATAATAGGCAGACATGTGACCATCTCGTGGATGCATCAATAAGGACCATAAAATATCTAAACGTCCCACAAGGTGGGTGTATTGGTCCGCATATGTCTCCTTGAATTCTTTCCAGAAAATTTATCGTTTCCTTAGTTACTTTGATTGGTGATGGCCTAGTAATGAGTTTCCCTAGTGAACATGCTTCACACGTGAGATTCTTTGGGATAACTCTCCTTTCTTTCAAGGTGTGCCCATTAGTACTTGCTAATATCTTTCGCATCATGTTAGCACCGGGATGGCCAAGCCGGTTATGCCAAAAAGTGAAATTCTCAGTAAACTCTTTGTTTACCATAGCATTTGCTTCTATCATTCCGATCTTAGCACAATAAAGGCCCACAGAAATGGCAGGTATAGTCTCTATGACTTTCTTATAGCCATGGACGGTTTCAAAGATTTGAAGGAATTCTTTGTTATTCTCGTCCTTAGTTTCAACATGAAGACCATTCATTCGAATGTCTTTAAAGCTCAATAGACTTCTCTTTGAACTAGGTGAATATAACGCATTAGGAATTTCTAGATGCGTGCCCTTAGGTAATAAAATATGGGCTTGACCGTGACCTTCAATTAAATTTGCTATACCCGCAATTGTGGTTACATTTGCCTTTTTAAGTGTAAGATCAATGAAGTATCTCTTATCTCTTAATATCGAGTGGCTTGATCCACTATCCACAATGAACACATCCATATCGTTCATACTTCAAAAGAGATAACAATAGATACTTTTAAATAACACTCTTTCATTCCATAAAGTTTAATAGAAAGCAATAACACAAAACCAAAGTATAAAGTGTAAAACGTAAAACAAGCAAAACACAAAACACCAAAACAGAAAATCAAAATCAATCACTTAAGTATATCTGAGGTTTCAAAATTCATCAAGTCATCTTGCTCATGATCGAAATCTCCTTCATTATCATGCTGGATCATATGAGTTTCTGGATTCTTCCCTTTAAGGCTCTCTTGATAGAGTTCAACCAGATGCTTGGGAGTCCTACATGTCTTAGCCCAATGATTACTCATTCCACATCGATGGCAAACTGATTTTGGGTTTGATTCTCGTGGTTGAGAAGTAATACCACGGTTATTACGATCATAGTCAGTTCGGTATCCGCGTCCTCGTCCTCGCCCGCGGTTAGAATGATCGTTATGGAATCCGTGGCCTCGGCCCTGACCTCGGCCGTATGGATTAAAATGGCCACGGCCACGTCCTTGCCATCTACCCCCACGTCCACGACCACGATGTCTATAATCACTTTGGACGTGGTTAATTTCTTTCTTTTCATCTGTGGCCACATTCGCTTCAGGAAGTGGGGCTGATCCAGGAGGTCTCATCTCACTGTTTCTCATTAGCAGTGTATTATTCTCCTCGGCTAGTAATAGACATGCTATAAGCTTTGAGTATGTCTCAAAACCTCTTTCACGGTATTGCTGTTGAAGTAACACGTTATTAGTGTGAAAGGTGGAGAAGGTCTTTTCCAACATGTCTTTCTCAGTTACCTTCTCACCACATAGTCTCAATTGAGAAACTATTTTGAACATAGCCGAGTTATATTCTTCCACGGACTTGAAGTCCTGGAACCTGAGATTCCTCCAATCATAATTGGCCTTTGGTAACAACACCGTTCTATGGTGGTCATATCTTATCTTTAATTCTTTCCAAAGGTCCAAAGGGTTCTCAATGGTTAGGTATTGATCCTTGAGACCCTCAACAAGATGATGACGAATGATCGATATCGTTCTGTATCGATTCCTTTCATTCTCATTATTATCCTCAATGATACATTCGCCAAGTCCTTTAGACTTTAGATTTATCTTAGTATCCAACGCCCACTGTAAGTAATTGTCTCCAGAGAGATTGAGGGCAGCATAATCCAAATTGTTGATTTTCGACATCTGAAAACATTCATCCTATTCTCTAAGAACTATAAGATTTTAAAGTTTATGCATATGATGCAAAATAGGTCATGGGTGCTTATATAAACGGGTACGGATGCATGATGCTTATGAAACCAGATTTTTATGTTTAACAACCTAACATAATGTTTTTATATGCTCATGATGCAAGCCTAGTATTCAAATTCTAAACCGTATGATGATATGACCGGATTTTAATCAAGCATGTTATGTCTATATGATGCAATCAGTTTCAGTTTCATGTTTATCAATCAACGAATCAATCCAAACAAGCAAACAAACAAACGAGTTCAAATAAATATGCAACCAAATTTGGACAGAGTGTTTACTGTCGATCGACGGGTGATTTGTGTCGATCGACACAGTTTAATTCAAACAACAAATTCAGGCAGAAGTTTACGTGTCGATCGACATAAAACTAGTGTCGATCGACACGGGTACAGATCATGCAATCGGTTTGGATTTTAATTGAATTAGGTTAGGGTTTCAAGTTAGGGTTTCAAGTGATTACGAATCATGAATCAATAAACACAATCAAGCAAGCAATAACAATAACAAGCATGATTTAGATTAGGGTTTCTAAGATTATCATGAATCTAGGTTCTTTAGATTAGGGTTTCTTATTGTTTACCTTAACCTCCGTGAGTCTTCTAGTTCGCCGTAACCGTTGATAGGCTGTATGAACTTTCTTCTAGTTCGCCGTAACCTTAAAGGCTGTATGAACTATGATTTGAACAGTAACGCCGGATGAACAGTAATCGTCGATGAACAGTAATCGTCGATGAACAGTGCACGATGAATAGTGCGCGATGAACAGTACGCGATGAACAGTACGATGAATAGTAACGATGAACAGTAATCGCGTTTTTTGTGTTTTTAGGGTTTAGGGAGCAACTCGTGCTGATAACGTGTTGTGAATCAAGAGAACGAATGGGGAAGATTGTGTTTATTCATTAATCATAAGATCCTTTATATAGGATTATTACAAGAGAGAAAAGGAAAATTCTTTTTCCTAATGGGAAAAGGAAAGTACATAAAAGGAAAATCCTAATTCAACTAGGATTCATTAAACCGGCCTAAAGACTAAGTGTTAATGGGCCGTAAACGGACCAGAACTAGTTATGACAATCCACTATGATTTATAACAAAGAAAAAGTTATTGATTAATTTATCAAAAATTATTTATGATAAAAATATGTATAAATTAAAAATGGTTTTCAATTACTATTGGGAGAAGAAAAATAAAGTTTTAAGGATTTGATTTTTTCTAAATTCAAAGTTAGGAGACTTATAAAAAGAACACGGAAAAAAAAAAGTGGGCTGTGAAAACTTGTAAATTGAAAAAAAATCTTAACAGCTGTCAAACCAATCACCCCATATAAATTAATTAACATTGATATTTGTGTACTATATGTTGTAGACTAATTATTGTAATTAACTTTTGTAACAGTGAATCTATTTTCTTAATTTGGGTGGAAAATGCCATGACAATACTTATTTAAAACAGAGAGAAATTTTTTTTTTTATCAAACCGATTGATATTATAATCTTACTCCCAAGCTAGGGAGATGAGTTTAAAGTTACAATACCAAATTTTGCAAGCGTATCGGATAATACATTTTCCGAGCTAGGAATAAAAGAGAAAGAGATAATAGCGAAACCCCTTCGAAGACAACTAATGTCAAAGAGGATAGATTTCAACTCATTTACTACACCGTTCGTGTTGATTAGTGTGATAAGCGAGGACGAATCCGAGAAACAGTTAAGTTCTCGAATATTCGCTTCATTAGCGGCAATTAATATGGCTTTCATTGCTAATCCCTCGGCAATCAAGGCTGAGTTAACATTTCTTCGTGCTGATGAGGCTTGAGAGATGATATTCATACTTTAGTCCCTGCATCCCATTCCACAATCCCTAGTTGTAACCTGCCATGAAGCATCCACAAAAAGAGAATGTGATGGTAATTTTAGCGGTAAAATACAATGAGATTTATTTGCACCACTCGGAAATCTTTTCCAAAGTTTTTTTTCCTTTTTGATATTATGACAGATATTCTACTACACGAATCAAAACCATTAACGTGAATTAAACGCTTGAAATCAACGTTATGTGGTAGTATGTGGTAAAATCAACGTTAATTCTGTCAAAGCATTCACCATTCAAAATCCAAAAACTTAGCTGCAAAAATCACAAAATACAAGAAACGAAGAACACACGTATTCAGCAAAATCAAGACTAACATTTTCTTCTGTTAACACACTACTACTACTACTCTTCTTCCTCTGTTACTCTCAGCTTCGTGCATCCCAAACATTGTATCATACAACGGTTTGTTCAACGTCTCCGGCAAGTAAAACGCAAGCCCACCTCCAACTAAACCGCAAACCGCAAACACTCCAAACGGTAACCCCTCCCCTAAAACCACCACAAACGGTGCAAGAATCGCTCCCATCTGAGACGCCTGAGTCGCGCAACCCAATGCCGCGTTTCTCACCACCGTAGGAAACAGCTCCGCGATATATATGAACATCAGATTGTACGTTCCTGCCATTCCGAATATCCCTAAAACCCCTGAAACCATTCTAACCGTTTTCCACGGACCGACACCTCCTACAATGAATCCAATGAGGCAGAATACGCAGCTGAACCACTGTGTCCCTATGCTCAACGGTTTCCTCCCGTACCGGTCTAGTAAAACCGCTGTTATGGCAAATGCCGGCATTTCTGCCACGGCATTAAGGAGGACGTTGAGGTAGAGATTGGTCTTGAGGTTGACTACGTTGAGGCTTAGTCCGTAGTATACAATTGAGACCGTGAAACTTATGGCGACGGTTAAGATAAGCCTGATCCGCGTGAGAGGCGATAGTAAAACATCTTTGAGTGATCCCTCAGCCACAGTATTTCCCTCGCAGTTGTTATTTTCGGTCGCTTCTTCCTCGTCGTCTAGAGCAAGAGTGACTCCAGCGGGAATGTGGCGACCGTTTGTTTTAGCGATTGTATGCATCAGCTTCATCGCCTCGTCTACTTTGCCTCTCACGAGATACCATCTCGGGGACTCGGAGATGAACGGAATGACGACGAGTAGGAACAAGAGAGACGGTAAGGACGATACGATAAAAAGCTCCCACCATGATCTGAAAACGTAAGCAATGCCGGATAAAACCGCAATCCCCGTGGAGAAAAAGTAAAAAGTTGACATTCCCGCTACACCGCGTTTGCTTGGTCCTACGGGTTCAGTGGCTAGGACAAATGCGGTTAGGCCAACACCACCGGTGCTGAAACCGGTCAAGAACCGGAGAACCACGTAAGTCCAGTAGTTTGGGGAGAAAGCGGTCGCGATCCCAAAGATTGCGTTGATTATGCAAACGACTGTTAGTGAACCTTTTCTTCCTAGCTTTGAGTCCGACAAATGTCCGAATACTCCCGCACCTATAGACAAATGAGTCGGTACAAAATATTTAGTAGTCATGTTTGTAACTAGAAAATGTTAACAAATAGTAACAAAATAAACAACAATAGCTTAAGGCTAAAGACTTATCAAAGATTTGGTAGTTCATAGGAGTAGGGACCATATAACACATGTGACATGTATGGTCCAATAAGTTACTAACAAAAGTGGAGTCCTTTATGAGATATGTTGGACCAATGTCACACAATCTTTTTATATTGAGATATGAAAATGATATCTTCAACTTCAGTGGAGTTTGACAAGTCTTAAGCGTATGCAAGTGTTATTGGATATTCCTTTGGATATCCAATTAAATACTCCATATAATATGTAACATTTAGAGGTTGGATAAGCCAGTGTTAAAGTGTCAATTGTCAAGAACTAATCTAAACATAAGCTAAAAAAGGCAACAACTTTTGATTTTTCTAGTAATAAGCCATGATAAGGAGGTCACGTGACTCATCTAATCATTTTGTTGTTTAGTGCAACTATACAAGCGTTGAATGATTTCATTTTATGTCTAGATATATTTTGGCCTCGTTTGTTTCAGTGTGAACGTAAACGTATAATCACCATTATGAGTTTTAAACTATAAACACGAATGAACACTGTTAATCAATACCATAACTATATTTACAAACAATCAAGTAAGTCAAATTTGTTTTTGGAAACAAATTAAGTTTGATAGAAATGTTTGAACAAAAATATGTATGAAATCATATTCATGAATCAAGGCCATGTTTTCAAAATTTTCAGGTCAATTGAACGAAATCATTATCTTGCATTGCCATTGACGAAGAGAATATTATATTAACGATTTACCTAAAAAGCCATCAAGATAATATCTAATGTGATCAACTCATTCATTCAGTCACATGTATATCATATACAATTCACTTTTCATCATATTATAGTTTTGTTCTTTTTTTAGTTTTCGGCGATCAAATTCCTTTTCTCTTCGTCGGTCAATTTCGACCACGGAGTAACGTCATGGGCAAAGGCATTATCATCCAACATTTATAAGTTTTTAGTACTATAATTTGAGAAATTTTATAATATGTCATTTTTCAAAAATACCACTATCACTATTTTCAATTTGGGTTAACTATGTTATATTAGAATTTAGTTTTTTGGATTTAAGGTTTGTTAGGAATAAAAAAAAAATTTAAATTGAAAATTTTGAGATATAAAATTTTAAAACGTATTTACATGTAAAAAAAATAATTCAATAGTAGCATGTTTGTAAAAAATAATTAATGTAGTATTTTTGCAATTGTCCCATAAAAAATTGTGGGGTTTATCTTTACTCGATATAGTGTTATTCTCCAACACTCGGATAAATAAATCATTACAATGGCATGTGATCGGGGCACGTGGCGTACCTAAAAGGATCCAAAATCCAGACAACGTGCCATCAAAGTGCTTTGAACTAAGTTTTTTGGTCGATCGTATTATAAGCACAACTAACAACTAATTACGTCAAAATTAATTATCAGATAAACCTCGAAAAGAACAAAATTCGCTTAAAACCAATTTCATGTTTTTAGAATGATAGTTTTCCTCATTTATACCGATTAGTGAAGCAAATTAATAATATCTCTAACAGTTAATCTCCATTAATATACATACATAGTTGGCAATTTTCTTTGTTAACCTAAATTTTGAATATCAAAACAAAATTTGAAATCAAAGCTTTTCTAATAAAAGAAAACAAAAATTCGAAATGGAAAAAAAACTTACCGATCATACATCCGGCGAAGAAGAGAGCTTGAACGAGACCGACTTTATACTTATCGCCGCAAATCAATCCCCATTCAGCCACCGTGGAGCTCCCTTTACCTCCGATCCATTCCCAAGAACCCGGATCCAAATCGCAATTCGATAACCCGACCGGACAATCCGACCCGACGCACCTCCAATCGGGTTCCTGATCGGCGAATATCATCACCATGGTGTGGAAAGCTTCTAGTGCCCATGCTATACACGTCAGCACGAAGTGCTTCATCTGCCACCGTCCAAACTCGCCGCAGTATTTCTGTAACATCTCGTCTATGCACAATCTCTCTTCTTCTTCCTCCGTTTCTTTCTTCGCCGGAGTGTTAAGCAGCGGTTGCCGGACGTCGTTCTCCGCCGCACCATATGGGATTGTAATCTCATATGGTGCTCAAAAAATAAAATTTTTTTTTTTGTTTATCAATATATGTGGTTAAATATAATTAACACGGTAATATAACGAAAAAAAACACGGTAGCCCAGTGGTCCGCGCACCCGCGTGTGACACGCGACCAAGGTTCGAATCCTCCCCGCGCGGTACTACTGGTACAACTTGTAAAGATTTTTTTGGGACAACTGGGACTACTATGACTACTGCGAACTAGTACAACTGGTACAACCGGAGGGTGCAACTAGTACAACTGCAAAAAAAGGGACTATTAGGACAACTGGTACAACTAGTACAACTGATACCAACACCATGCCAGATTAAATGAGCACCACCGAGATTACAACCCCCTACTTAACATTTCAGAATTTGGTTGACGTTTGATTTTGGAGGCGTTTCAGAATTTTTTTTATAATATTTTTGGAGGCGTTTGATTTTGGTTGACGCAATGAAGGAGATTGCCTCTTTGTCGTATTTATGTTAGAAGAGGTGTGTGAAAATCTCTTTTTGCCGGTTGTTATCAGAAAACAATTTTTTTTTTTTTTTTTTGTTAATATTTTTAATTTAATCTTTATTAGATACATATTTTTTTCTTTAATTAAACGTTTATGAGTTGTCGTCTAAAAAAATTAGTATGTCGCATTCTATATTGTTCCAAGAAAGGTAAACAAAATTATTCTCGACTATTTGCAAGAATCCCTTTATATAGCTAGTGCATATCAAATCAGAAATTGTTCGAATGACACCATTTTTACAGGTGTACACTCTTTCAGATTTTCTACCATTTTTTGATTTTTTTTTTTGTATAAGTATATTTCTATACTAAATATTGATTTAATGTTGACCCAAAAAAAAAGAAAAAAATAGATTATCATTTTATAGAACAAATAAAGACGGATTTTTCAAGTTTTTTAAAAAAACACTTATCTATGGATCATATGTTAAACTTGAACAATAATAAACGAAAATTTTGTCAACTGAACAACGATCTCTCCGATATACACACTACCATTCTTTACTTTTGAAGTAGAAAGCTGGAGCATCGCAAACAAAAAAAAGGCGAAGAAGAACTAGTCCAACCACAACATCAAGACGCACCAAAAGACCGTCTCTTGACCCTCTAATCTTGACAAGCCAAATTGCTACCTCTTGGATCGATCATGAAGTGGTCAGTAAAATGTGGTAGAGGCTAAGGGAAAATATGGAACAAAACACATTTGGCTTGAAAGGGTGTTGTAAAAACATCTTGACACTATACGCGAAAGTGGGAGGACTTCTCAAGGTGATGGCATGCCTATTAAAGATGCATATTCTTGTTGTGAAGATTGGGACAAATTATGCAAGTTTGGTAATAATGCCTGAGAGCTCATTGGAGTGCCAAACTTTTTATCATAACTAAACTTTCTATGTGATCTTAGAGATTATTTTGAGGTTTTAGGTTGATTCATATTCCTCAAAAATAAAAATGTTTGTGCTCATTTGCCAAAAGAGCTTTAACACATGGTTATCTGACACTCTAATTTTACCCTCTCTACAAAGTAAATATCCAATTAGGCAAACAAAACTTTATATTTATAAATATTCAAATAATCCACAAACGCATGAAACACTAAGGAGAATTTAAGGGTCGATCCATGAGACTAAAATGCTCCATTAACTATTTAGGGCTTTGATGGTTTACAAGCGAAGAATTCAAATAAAGTAATATACAAAAAGATAAAAAAAGTATTGGACCATGAACTAAATTATCATTAAGGATGAATGAACAATAAAAAATGATTCAAAAGATTAAATAAAAACTATTTTCTTAAAACATGGAATTCATCAACATGACTAATCTATTGTTGTGGCAGTAATTTACTTCATTTAATTATTAATTATTTAATTATCATCAGTTTTTGTTTGCAATTACATGACCATGAGCGTAGGGAACAAGTTCAATTAGTTTACTAAACACTATTATCATTTAGTGTCAATTGCTAGTTATGTAAGTCTCACTAATTTTTTAATTCAAGCATTTTCTCGAACATTTTTCGTGTGTGAAATACGTCTAATGTCTAGATTTGTAAAATGGCAAAATAAAAATAGCATTTAGAGCAACCTTAAGGAATGATCTAACAAGGATTAACGTTAATAATCATGATCCAACAAATGAGGAAGTATGGATCATGGACAAAAGCAATTGATTTGGAATCACTAATGACTAACTAATGATGTCTAAACAAACAAGCTAACTCAATCCCATGACAAAGATCACACACAATAGATTCGTTAATTTTCGTGAGACTAACCCATTTACTAATCATTCAATTGGATTAGTTTCCCAATTGCAATTAAAAGATTAATAATCATTAAGTATAAGCCCATAAATAAAGTAAGCACATGAATTATCAAGTGTCAATTGGCTAAGATGTTGAAAATTTTGATCCAAAATGTAAGAACATTTTTCGGAACTCAAAACCTAATTATGAAAAGTTCGGTTAAAATGTGTGAAATTTGTTTAAATATGTAAAAAGATTGAATTAGATCAACCAAAAATAAACCGGATCATATCCAACTAGTCCACTACATAGAAGAAAGAAAAGATTTGTCGGATTAAATGATGCCATTGCAGGATCGATCGCTCTACCATGTGTATTTTGGCGTGTCTCGACCCATTTGGAAGAGGCATCATTAGAGGTTGCCAGTTCAACCCGACTAGGGCTGGGCAAATTATCCGTTATATTTGCTCTGATCCGATATACGTTTTGATTCGATCCGAAAAATTCGAATATCCGTTATAAATCAAAGCAAAGCAAATAGTAAAATCTACTGTCCGTCTAAACCGAAGCAAATCACAAATACTAATATTAAAAATCCGAATATCCACTCCGATCCGTAATTTCATATATATTTACATATATTTGCATTTTTAGTCTTTTCTAAATACATTAGACAAAAAATATTTATAGTTAAAATAAGTAGTTATTAGTTTTTTAATTGAAAATATATGTTTTTGTATTTTTTCTTACATAAAAATACAAATATTTCGTTGTTCACCATTGAATTCTTCTACTTTTTAATTTTCTGTAATTATATTGAGGAAATTGTATAGTTTATTATATTTATTCATTATTTAGCTTAAATAGCACATTAAATAAAATAATTGTAATTAAAATTATACTGTTTTGGTTTCGATTTTTTGGTTTAAAACAAATATCCGTGAATATCCGCAAAAAATTTGGATATCTGTAATTTCGAATATCTGAATTTTTTTAAAGCAAAGCAAATCGAAAAATAAAATATCCGTTAATAACAAATAAAATCACAAATACTGCATTTCTTCCGGATATTCGCTCTGTGCCCAGACCTAAACCCGACGACCGAGTTGGATATGGCATCTGCATGACCGGCGGTTCGGTGGATGACATCCCACTTAATCTATTTTTGTATTCCTTCTTGATTCTAAACCTCTTTTCTTGAATGTTTTTTGAACTTCACGCTTTTTTATTGGTCCAAATGTATTACACCTCTAAAACAACACAAAAGATATCAAAAAGAAAATACAAAAACAACTCAGCTCCACCAAATTTTGTTCCTCTAAACGTGCAACCATTTGCACCCTATATATTTAAAATAATATCATATTAAAAAAAAACAATAATGTCTAACATATCGTATCCTAATTAGTCAACTCCATAATAAAAAACATGCAATGCTCAATTGATCAATTGTAAAGTAAAGATTATATATTGAAAAACGTTCTGATTGATATCATATAAAACCATACAATAATGTCTCGCGAATCGTATGCTAATTGTTTTATGTGAAAAATGAATTTATCGGAGCATATCAAATAGATATGTTTAATCGGGACAAACCAAAACAATACAACATCTAATACGAATCCAAAAGTCTCTCTCATTAACCGTCAATCTTGTTTCTAATCGAACGGTAATAACATCGATATGTTTGATTATTTACTATTGGACGCGCATTACTCGGACATATAACATAAATCTCTCTCCTCTATAACGCATCCTCGAGACAATGGCTACAACAATTCCTGAAGAAGATCGTAGCCATCCCAGCGAAGCTGAACAATCCAGAGAGAATGGGTGGGTGGCGGGGGTTATCGTGGAGACGACTTGGGCTAGATTGGTGTGTTGGAGGCTTCGTCGCTTGCTCACAGAGCTGGGTATGACCGTGATACCGTTGATTATTAGATGTTTTAAGGCGGAAGAATATACACGAATTCCCTAAATCTAAGAGCAGCTCTCCAACAATTTGGATTCCTGGTCCACGTAGCCCCTTGACCAGGAACAAATGCAGCATACAAAAAATTGATTGCATTCCTCGATGCGCCGAGAGTCGGCCGTGTGAACTATATTCTCCTCGATAGCGACTTCGACTACGTTGATCGTCTCAAAAATTGGTAAACCGTGGCCTCAACGTGGTTCACATATTTGATAGTAATAATGTGAGTCATTCTATTCGAGAGTGGTAATGAGAATTTCCAAAGTAGAATGGAATACTATTCTTGAAGGACTTGTCTGAATGGAAAGAATGCAAGCTATTTGTGGAGGAAAATGAGGTCACGCTTATTCCTCAAGAGTTTGAAGATGATGAAGATGCTGGAGTTCACGAGGTTAACTTCGTGAATGGTCAAGGATATGAGAACCGTGGGTTTAAACCCAACTATCAGAGCCACCCCAACCTCTCCTACCGAAGCACCAATGTCGAGAACCCACAAGACCAAGTCTATCCGCAACAAGGATATCAGAAGTTCTACTCCAGCAACACTCAAGGGAAGCAATTCATCCTTAACCAGAATCAGAATCGGTTCCAAGGAGGGAACCAACAACAATTCACTCCGCCCCAACAAGCTACTACCGCACCTACATCTCAAGACGAGTTGAAGAGTCTCATGCAGCAGCTGATGGTCAACCAACAAAAGGCATCTACTGAGATTAATGCCAAGGTCGATCACATGCACAATGACCTGAATGCGAAGTATGAGGCTGTTACCGCGTACGTGAAGAAGCTGGATACGCAAGTGACTCAAACCGCCGAGGCTATTAAGAGACCAGCTGGGTCTCTTCCAGGACACAGTGAGGCTAATCCGAGGAAGGAATATCAAGTGAATGCTATCGAGTTGAGGAGTGGAAAGAAGTTGGTACCAACTACGATCACGAGCTCTCAAGTTAAGGCTAAGGAGAAGATTACCGAGCACCAGGCTCAAGAGGATGACTTTTCTGAGAAGGATATGCATAAGGAGATTGGTTCAAGCTCAAGGACACCTCATGATTCAGTTTCGATCAATGCTGCGAAAATTTTTTCCGAGCACCCGCTCTCTGCCGCCGAGCACCTGCTCGCAAGGGGTGCTCCTGCAAAAATTTCAGAAACTCCGCCCGAGCGAGTTTATGTACCCAAAGTGCCTTACCCAGTACCTCCTAAGAAATCTAGGAAGGATTTGGAGAATGCTAAGTGTAAGGAGATGCTTAAGGATTTGACGGTGAAGCTTCCTTTAGTTGATGCCGTGCAAATGATACCGTCACTCAAGAGGTACATGAAGGAATTGGTTGCTGGTAAGATCGTTGAAGAGGAGAATGTGATGATGGTTTCTAAGGAGTGCAGCGCCATACTTCAAAGTAAGGTGATGATAAAGAAAGGTGATCCGGGAAGATTTGTGATTTCCGTGAAGATTGGACCTTGCACGTTTGCATGCTCATTGTGTGACTTAGGATCCAACATTAATTTGATGCCATATTCTATGGCTAAACGTTTGGGCTTCACCGAGTTCAAACCCACCAAGATTTCATTGGTTTTTGCGGATCGGTCTACAAAGCTTCTGGTGGGTATCATAGAGGATTTGCACGTCTGAATTGGGGATACTCTAATCCCAGCTGATTTTGTGGTTCTAGAGCTTGATGAAAAACCTAAGGATCCGTTGATTTTGGGCAGAGCTTTCTTACGCACAGCACGTTCCATTATTGATGTCGAAGAAGGCATAGTGGACCTCCTTCTAGGAGAAATGGTAGTTCGGTTTGAAATGAGCAAGCTCCTCAAGAAACCGATGATAGATGGGCACACGTTTGTTATCCATGATGGATCAGAGATGTTAGAGGATAAGGTAGAAGAGATTCTAGCAAAGGATCCGCTTGAAGTCGCATTGACTAAAGCCGAGGGTGAACATGGTTTTCTGAGGTAAGACACCCAAGGATTCGCTAAGTTTCTGGATTCTAACATCCGAGTGGATAAGGGAGTTGAGTTTCTGAGTCTGGGAGAGAGCACAAAAATGGAGGATCTGCGAGCACCTGCTCCAGAAAAATCTACTGTTCACAGTTCTTGGAGTGAGCTGAAAGCTCCAAAGCTGGAATTGAAGACCCTCCCAGCAGGGCTCAGGTACGCATTTCTAGGTCCTAATTCCACGTATCCTGTTATAGTGAATGCTGATTTGAACAATGTAGAGATCACCTTGCTTTTGTGTGAATTGAGAAAGTATAGGAAGACTCTAGGATATTCACTAGATGATATAACTGGTATATCTCCTGACTTATGCATGCACAGAATACACCTAGAGGATGAATCAATGACTTCTGTCGAGCATCAGAGCCGGTTAAATCCGAGTCTATAGGATGTCGTCAAGAAGGAAATAATGAAACTTCTAGATGCTGGTGTGATTTATGTTATATCTGACAGTAAGTAGGTCAGTCCTGTGTATGTTGTGCCTAAGAAATGAGCTATCATGGTAATTAAAAATGATAGGAACGAGTTGATACCGACTAGAACAGTAACCGGACATAGGATGTGTATACATTATCGGAAATTGAATGCTGCTACTCTCAAGGATCATTTTCCTTTACCATTTATCGATCAGATGCTTGAGCGTCTAGCTAACCATCCTTATTAATGTTTCTTAGATGGTTATTCAGGTTTCGTTCAGATCCTTATCCACCCAGAGGACCAAGAGAAGACGACGTTCACATGCCCTTATGACACTTTTGCGTACCAACGCATGCCTTTCGGTTTGTGTAACGCCCCAACAACGTTTCAACGTTGTATGATGTCCATATTTACTGACCTTATTGAGGATATTATGGTAGTGTTTATGGATGATTTTTCTATGTATGAGAGTTCTTTCTCTGTGTGTTTGTCTAATTTGTGCAGAGTGTTGCAAAGGTGCGAGGAGAAGCATCTTGTTCTCAATTGGGAGAAGTGTCACTTCATGGTCTGAGATGGGATAGTGCTTGGGCACCGAATATCAGAGAAAGGGATCAAAGTTGACAAAGCAAAGATAGAAGTGATGATTGGTTTACAACCGCCTACTACGGTTAAGGTAATCCGAAGCTTTCTAGGACATGCTAGGTTCTACCGTCGGTTCATCAAGGATTTCTCCAAGATTGTTAGACCCCTCACTAGATTGCTGTGTCAAAAGGTGAAGTTTGACTTCAATAGTGACTGTTTGGCTGTGTTTTACACCATCAAGAGTGTCTTGGTTAGTGCACCGATAATACAACCGCCGGATTGGGAACTACCGTTTGAAGTCATGACTGATGCGAGTGATTTCTCTGTGGGAGCTGTTCTAGGTCAGAGGAAAGACAAGAAACTCCACGTGATATATTATGCTAGTCGGACGATGGATGACGCTCAAAGTCGGTATGCTACTACCGAGAAGGAGTTATTAGCGATTGTTTTTGCTTTTGAGAAGTTCAGATCGTACCTCGTCGGGTCTAAGGTAATTGTTCACACCGATCATGCCGCATTGAAGTATTTGCTTACCAAGAAGGATGCTAAGCCCAGATTGTTGAGGTGGATTTTGTTGCTTCAAGAGTTCGATCTTGAGATTAGAGATAAAAAGGGTCCGAAAACGGAGTTGGAGACCATTTGAGTAGGCTACAAGTTGAAGATGCGACGCCTATGGATGATAGTCTACCGGATGAGCACATCTATTCGATCGATATCTGTAACAGTTTCGGAGCACCAGATCGAGCACCTGCTAGCAAGGATCGAGCACCTGATTAATTGTTCTTTTGTGGAATAATTCAGAATGCTTAACCTCCGAGTTTCCCTTGGTTTGGTAAGTTTGCTAACTTCCTGGCTACTGAAAAGGTTCCTGAGAACCTAACAGGAAGCGAGAGGAAGAAGTTCTTCCGCGATGTTAGGCGCTACTTTTGGGATGAACCGTATTTGTACAAGCACTATTCGGATGGACTCTATAGGAGATGCATATCAGAGAGCAGAGATCCCTGGGATCTTACAACATTATCACGGTTCGTCTTATGCTGGACATTTTGCCACATTCAAGATAGTTTCGAAAGTGTTACAAACCGGTTTTTGGTGGCCAACGATGTTCCGGGATGCGAGTAGATTTGTGTGGTAAGTGTGATGCCTGTCAGAGGCAAGGGAACATCAGCAAGCGTAATGAGATGCCTCAGAATTTCATTCTGGAAGTGGAGGTTTTCGATGTATGGGGTATCGACTTTATGGGACCTTTTCCATCCTCATATGGAGATAAATACATTGTAGTGGTCGTTGACTATGTCTCCAAGTGGGTTGAAGCGGTGGGTAGCCCGACCAATGATGCTAGTGTGGTTGTCAAGATGTTCAAATCCGTGATATTTCCGAGTTTTGGAGTCCCGAGAGTGGTGATAAGTGATGGAGGTACACACTTCATAAACAAGATTTTTGAGAACTTGTTAAAGAAGAACGGTGTTACGCATAAGGTAGCTTCTCCTTATCACCCTCAAACAAGTGGTCAAGTCGAGATCTCTAACAGGGAGATAAAGAATATCCTGCAGAAAACAGTGGGTGTCACGCGTAAGGATTGGTCAAGGAAGTTGGATGACGCTTTGTGGGCGTATAGAACCGCGTATAAGACTCTGTTGGGGACAACGCCTTTTCATTTGGTGTATGGGAAGGCATGCCATCTTCTGGTGGAGCTGGAATACAAAGCGGTATGGGCTGTTAAGATGCTCAACTTTGACATCCTTAGTGCATCCAAAAGGAGATCCATGCAGCTGCATGAGTTGGAGGAGATTAGGCATCTCGCCTATGACAACTCTAGAATATATAAGGAGCGGACCAAGGCTTACCATGACAAGAGGATTATCTCCCAGACCTTTGCTCCTAATGATCAAGTCTTGTTGTTCAACTCACGCATCAGGTTGTTTCCAGGCAAGCTTAAGTCAAGATGGTCGGGCCCGTTCACGATCAAAGAAGTAAGACCACACGGAGCCATAGTGTTGCTGGACACTAAAGGAGGTGAGTTTGTCGTGAATGGTCAGCGGGTCAAGTCATATCTCGCTGACACATGCATTGGAGAAGATGGATCTATTCTCCTCAGCGACCCTCCTCACGCCTAGACGGTCTATAAAGTCGAGTTAACGACTTAAAACAAACGCTTGATGGGAGGCAATCCATCGGTAAGGTTTTTGTACATAATTCGGTTTTCATTTTCCTTTTATTACTGACATTTTTACTTGTGTTTTCAGTAATTAAAAAAAAAAAAAAATCTGAGCACTTGCTCAAACAGGTGTGAGCACCTGCTCGCAATCGGGACATAGTACCGCCAAGTCTCTGGAAATGAGACCCGTCGGTCCCATAGGCAGACCGGTCGATCCAGAGCATTCAAGGGATCGATCGATCTGAAGGCCGGATCGATCGGTCCCATGCGCGGATTAGAACACGATAAGCTCCTGCAAACGAGACCGACCGATCCAGTATCAGGACCGGTCGGTCCCGTACCCGAACAAAGCCTGAGTTTCTTTTTTCTAAAAAAAATAAAATAAAATTACTTAAGTTTTCTTTTTACTAACCTACTTCCTTCTTTTTCTTTTGCAGCACCACATCTTCTCCCCAACCTCCTCAATCACTCACGCCAAAGCTCCTCAATCCTCTCACCGAAACACACCCTCTCCGTTGCTCAATCCTCTTTTCACCGAGTCTCTCTTTCTCTCTCTCCGTCAAGCTCTCACCGCCGCCGTTCGCTCACGATGCCTTGAAGGATGAGCTTCGGCAACAAGGGTAAGGGAATAGCCTCCTCCTCCACTGCTCGGAGACCCTCCACGAACCCTTGGCCTTGCCCCGAGAATACTCCGTTCGATCTTAGAACCAATGAGCTCCCACCTTCTTCACAAACCGCTTGGGACGAAATCGACGCATACCATTACAACCGTCTATTGGATTTGAAGCTCGAACCGACTAGGTTCTTGTGTGAGGCGACATTGCAACAATTAGGCCTTAAAGAGCAAGTGCGTAGTCTTTTCCTCATCGTGCGCTACATGAGTTTTGCGTTAGAAGAGGATGTGCTTTATACGGATACCACTAGGCAGTGCCTTGCTACCGCCACGCTCACGTATGCCAACCCGGAGAAGCCAACCTTTGATGAGGCCACTTTCTCGTTCTTTGCTGGAGGAACGCGATACGAGATTCCTATGCACGAATTTTGCATAGTATATGGCTTTCGCGAGACCGACAAGAAGTTGGAATGCCCAAAGAGATTCAAGGAGTCCAAGACGTTTTGGGGCCTCATCGCTTTAGGATAGTACTCGAGCAACTCCGCAAGCCAGAACCGCCTCCATCATCTTGCTCTCCGTATCGTCACGAGGGTACTCAGCAACATGCTGTCCGCCCGAGTCGATGGTAACAAGGTCCACATTGATGAATTGCAGCTTTTATTCTTAGGTTGTGGACTAATATTGGGTGATGAGAACACGAAACAGTTTAAGGAATATCGCTTTAACGTGGGTATCCGGTTTGCCGAGGCGATATGCTCGGTCAAAAACTCCCCCACTTCGACCAACAGGGGACCTAGAGTTGAGCGTATTGGAAGCTTGCTCACTACACTATTCTGCCATCTCAGAGTGGATTTATCAGAGGCTTCTTGCGTCGACTAGCAGGCACGATTGGACATGAAGCACCTGCTCCATTCCAAGATCATCATCAAACAGAGCGTGTACCAATTCATAGCTGCAAACGGGGAAGCCAATTTCATTGAGCTTCCGAACATGGCCATCACACAGCTCAACACGATGAATGATCTTGCGTTTCAGCCGTCTCCGGGGCACCTTGTGCCAAACCCAAGCCGTTCTTCTTTAGCTGCCAGATGGAGCTCCTGCTCGCGTAGGAGCACCTCCAGACCGAGCACCTGCTCGCAAGATGTTGGGCCTTCAATCCCACGCTTGACTTATCACACCATCCCTCCCCTAGGTGAGTTTGATCTCCCACACATCTCTGATGATGCTGAGGATACTGAGTACAGGAGATGGATGATCCAATCCACGAAGAAGAACAATAGCCTCATGCTGAGGATTATGGAAACACTATCCAAAGGATGTTGTCACACCACGACAGCAAGGGACGCTCAGCCAGTTCCCTTAAGTTCAACCTCAGGCTCGGGTCAGCCATTGACAAGGAAGAAACGGAGGACGCGCGGCGAAAGAGGCGATGAAGCTTCTACTCGGTGATATCTCTTTCACCCTTCTATCATCGTATTATCCGTTTTATTTATGTTTTTCTTGTGTCACCAATCTCCTAAACTTTTTCACACCGGAGACGGTGTGATTTATGTCCGGGGGAGCGGTCTTGTTGTTGTGTTTGCTTTTTATTTTTTGTTTTATTGAGTCAAAACTTTGTAGGGTATTAAAACTTTATCGTATGATGATATTTGAACTATCTATGTTTAACCTTCTCTCTAGTGACCTTTTTTACATAGCATGGGTACAAGGAACAGCTGGGACACTTCGATGCACTATCTTCCAGGTTTCAGATTGACCAAAATTTCCTCTCGTTATTGGCACTAGATTAGGGAAACGAACCATATTGAGGACTCCTTATTATTTCTACCACTCTTGTTGTTCCTGAATAGCTAGCTCATTTTTAGCTAGTACCCTCCTTAACCATTACCTCTTTTCAAACTCCTCGCCTTCTTGTTACTTCATTGCCGCATGTGCAGCATATGCGCAAAAGGGCCGGAGTGAATCGAGTCGACACTGCATCTAAATCACTCTTTCTGAAGATTGAGCACCTGCTCTGAAGTCATTGAGCACCTGCTCCTATTTTCAGAAGATGATTTTATAACGAGGATGGAATAACAATGATGAGCTCCACTTGGGTATGTGCATCAACTCTATCAATCTTTGTGTTTGAGAGACACATGCTTGTAATGTAAGCCCTCTTCATCTAAAAAAAAAAATCGATGATGAATAGTGGTAAGTTGTAAAATATACAACTTAGTGTGGATATCCAAGGTGGACGATGGCTAGATGAGACGTTAGAGAGATTTGGAGAAGAAAGACTGGTTTAGAGAATGTGGATATCAACGTACTTATTTTCTCTTGCAATTTTGTGCGATATCCTGCATCCTCTACTAAACATCGGGTAACCCTTAAACACTCTAAACACCTTGAACTCCACCTCTAAATAGCCTTAAACCCTTAGCGCTGTCTTCCCTGAAAAGGTGCCTTTAGCGAGATCCTCACGCATACTTTGAGTGCGTTGAGTTTGTGTTTGGGAAATGGCTTGGTTGAGAAATGTGTTAAGGTTGTTTTGGTAAAGCTTTGCTATTCGTAATTTGAATTACATGGTCTGCAGATTGAAGTTTATTCGGTTCACTGAGGATAAAAGAGTTCCCGCGTTTTCAAACCTCTCTCCTTTTCTTATTTCTGAATTTGTTTGAGGACAAACAAAGATCTAAGTCCGGGGGAGTTGATATATTAGTATTTTAGTCTCTTTCACGTGTCGTTTTCTATTTGTTTTCGGTTCTTTCTAGTTCTTTTTGGGTCTTTTCAGGTTCTAGGAGGCTCTCAAGCATGGATTGGAGTCATTGGGGGTCATTGGAGCAAAATGGACGAATCTGGAGAAAAGATGGCGTTTTTCATAACCGAGCACCTGCTCGGCCTGGAGCGAGCACCCGCTCGCACAAGGACTCGAAGAGTGGAAGCTCCCTGGAAACAGGACCGGTCGATCCAATCCAGTAGACCGACCGGTCCCGACACTCGAAGTCCCGAAGCCAAAGTTCTCTGGAATCGGGACCGACCGATCCCGACACCCGAAGACCCGAAGACCGTTGCTGCTTGAAGACAGACCGACCGGTCCGGAACCAGACCGACCGGTCAGTCACCCAAAACTAAGTTGCCCTAATTTTTACTATAAATAAGAGGAGCCACCTCCTAATCAGAGAGGCACTTTTCATTTTTCTATTGCACTTTTTGAGATACTGAGACTCATTTCCTTCAAGTATTTGAGATTCTTCAAGTGTTCTTTATTCCATTGGATTTACTTGTAAGATTTGGAGATTCATCCCACGACATCCATTGAGAAGAATTCTAAAATCCTTATCTCTTTTATTATCATTATGAATTCTTCTCCATTGATTGCTGCGTTTTTAATCTCCATGGTCGAGTAATCTCATAGCTAGATTAGGGGCTTTCAATGGTGATTTAGGATGCTAGTGACTGAGCCAAATAGGAATGAAATCATTTGTCTTCATCAATTGAGATTCGTATTGCTTAGACTAATTTGATCACGTAGTCTATGTTCTCAAGTTTAACTTATTCACGACAGTGCTCTAGGTTGCTATATAAGCCATTGGTGAGCAATTGGTGTGTGACCAACGACTGTTGATTGTTACCATCAATTGTGAACAGATTGAACCCATTCGATAATGCTTGTCAACATCTCTGAATTCAAACGATAGTTTATGCATTTAGGTTGTTAGATAAAGATACTGATGCATCACGAAAGTGGGGCAATATTACATTTATGTTTGAGTTCTAGACCGCGCTTAATTTGAATCCTGAATAGTTGCTCAGTCCTTAATTCGAAATCACCGACGAATGATCTTGATATAGTGTCTTTCTCTTATTGAATTTATCATCGTTTATTTGCTGTTTCGTTTCATTGTTTAATTACAACCAATCCACATTTTATCTTAGTTTTAAATTAGAATCCATAGTTTCATAGTGTAACCTTGGTCTCTGAGGATTCGATACCTATTGTATTACTGCGATTGTCTGTGCGCTTGCAGCTTTATTTTAGGGTTAAAACTTATTGCATCATTACCAAATCAACATGTTCACCATTGTTCACCTTGGTAGCTTTTAAACTCTTGAAATTTTCTTCAAGTTTGTTTAGCTTAGCTTTTAAGTCAGAAATTTCTGAACTCATTCTTGCAAATCCACTGTACATATTCTCACCGACTCCGTCATGCCCGAGACAAAATAGTCTTCGGATAACACTTCAAAGCATGGATATGACATGCTTTTTCTTCGATTTCGAAATGTCACCTTTTGCTTTTCTTTTTGAGTTATTGTCTCCCTGCTTTTTGAACTCCATCTTTTATTAAACTACATGTAAATAGATTAAACCCATCACAAAACAAATTTTTGTAAAAGACATAAAAATACAGAACAAACATTCTAAAATAAATTGCTGCCCAAACAAATCATAAATTCAAACTTGTAAACTCAACAGTTTAGTTTGCCAATCAACTAAATAAGGGGGTACATGAAAAAATCTATCAAGATTAGGTACGTGAAAATTTCTAAAAATATACCCATTGAAAACACCATTCCACGATCAAACACAATAGACATAGAGCAATACTATAAGAGAAATATTATACGTAAAACAATAGATGTGAATAATTTGTGAACTAAAAAAATTAAATAGAGCACGTTCTAAAATATACACACGTAAACTCCTATCCGACGATCAAATCTTTTTAAGAAAAGCAATATTATATGTAAAGCCATGTATGTGAATAATTTGTAACCTAAACAACATAAATAGAGCAATAGGCACAACGTGAATACCTTGTAAAAAGAAGAATAATTCCTTGCAAATTTTATTAAAGAAGGCGTTGACTGCTTCAAAGCTCTCATGCTTCTCTTTATATAAGAAAAAGTGTAGAAGGAATTTGTGTTGTTGATATACATGATATATATTCAATGGATTTATCTACTAGTAAAATTTAAAATTTAAAATTTAAATTACTAAAACAATTTTATCTCAAACAAAAATAAAACTAATATTCATATCAACTGTATTTACGAATTAATTATCTGTAAAATATAATTAGGATAAAAAAGAATTTTTACATATTAAAATAGTTATTTTTCAAAAAAAAAAAGGTTTATTTTTCAAAAGGATTAATTTGTTGTATGGCCAAAAATAATTCAAATCCTAGCAAAAAGCCCTAAATATAATGGTTTAGATTTTTGCCACATAGGCACAGATAGTTAGTTTCACAATTATAATTTTTTTAGTGTTATTAGCAAATTATCCCTTTTCAAAATCATAAACTCAAATAGGGTAGTTTTTCAAATTGTGCCTTTTTTTTAGCAAAACTCATCAAGTACATATTTCTGTACTTCTGTAAATAAAATATATATTTTCTATCCTCTCTTTTAATTTTAAAAAGGGTCAGTGTATTATAGATGCACACATCTGATTTATTAATAACTTTGTGAATTACAAATCACATGATCGAACATGTTGTAAAAAAGTCGGTCTATCAATTTTCTTACCAAAACACCTTTCTCGTTTAATTTGATTGTCTACGTCACTGAAGGGTATTTCCGTCAATCCTTTGTCTCCTACGAATCCGCTTATCAACCGTCGATCCTGATTCTGATCGAACGGTAATCATATCGATCCGTGTGATTGTTTACTATTGGACGCTCAGGCATCTCTACACCAAGTATATATATCTTCCTCAAAGCTTTACTCTCAACGTACTTGATTCTTGCCTCTCTTCGCTTTGAATTTTCAACAGTAATCGTCTCTTTTCTCGAAATCACAAATGGCGGGTCGCGGAAAAACTCTCGGATCTGGCGTTGCTAAGAAGTCGACGACGAGAAGCAGCAAAGCCGGTCTCCAATTTCCGGTGGGTCGTATCGCCCGTTTCCTCAAAAACGGCAAATACGCCGAACGTGTCGGCGCCGGAGCTCCGGTCTACTTAGCCGCCGTTCTCGAATACCTCGCCGCAGAGGTAAACCCCATCTCTCAGATCCATCGATTTCCAAATCTCATCTCTAATTTTCGTAAACCCTAATTTTGAAAATTGGATCTGTGTAGGTTCTGGAATTGGCCGGAAACGCAGCGAGGGATAACAAGAAGACTAGGATCGTGCCACGTCACATTCAGTTAGCTGTGAGAAACGATGAGGAGTTGAGCAAGTTGCTTGGTGACGTCACCATTGCTAATGGAGGTGTGATGCCTAACATTCACAGTCTTCTTCTTCCCAAGAAAGCTGGTGGTGCTTCCAAACCTTCCGGTGATGATGACTAAATCACAGTTCTTGTGTTGCAATTAGGTCTTGTATTGGTTCTTGTTTCTAAATTAGACTACGGTGTAGAGTAATTTCCTTGTTTCAAACTTAATCTTTAAGATCTACTTAATGTATTTGGTGTTTTGTTATATTATTAGATATTTGTGCCATTTAAATGCAAAATTTTGAAATTCATCACAATTAGCTGTAAATTGGTTAATCATTACCCAAAAACATCAACATTATACAGTAATAATCTCTCTTAATACCAGGGAAAATGAAAAATGAACTACACATTGGACCTTTAATCAATTACTTCTTCTTATTACCAGTAATATTCGAAACTAAATCCTTAAGAAACTTAGCTGATTTAGTGATAGGAGAATTCATAGCCATTAAGTTATACAGAACAAGCTCAACTTCCTCCATAGATGGTCTAGTTTTGAATTGTGAGACAACTTTCAATGTACCATTACCTTCTTCTTCAACGAGAACATTCCATCTCTCTCCACTCACAACACCATCTCTAACACACTTAAAAATCACTCCTTTTCTCTTACTCAACACTCCTCTCACTTCTAAACCAGTAAATGCGTAAATCACTACGAACGAACCGATAAATCCGTCAAATTCGTCTCCGAAGCTCTTCTCTTCTTCGAATAACCATCTCGGGTTGATCATCACAACCGGCTTCGTCGCAAAAGCTTCAGTCGCCGTTTTCACTTCCTCCAGTTTCGATTTCTCCGGCGACATGAACACCGCCACGTCAGCTGATCTCAGAGCTCTGTTAAACGATTCGGAAACCGGAGACATGGCGATGTGGTTAGAATTGTCGGAACGGAATGATTTAACAGCGGTTTCGACGAATGAATTGTCAGGCCAGAGGAAGAGAAGCTTGACGTTGGAGCCTCTTCTCGAGATCGGTAAGTCCTCGAAGATCGAAGAAGCGAGGTTGGTGAGAGAGGAAGGAGAATCGTCCTCGAGGATCGGGATTTCGAGACGGAACCGAGGTTGTTTGAGTTTCTTGAGCTTTGGGGAAGCGAGTTTAGGGTTGTTTAAAGGTTTGATTAGACAAGAAGAGAGACAAGTCTTGGCCTGAAGAATGGCTTCTTCTTTGGAGATTGGAGGAGAAGAAGACGAAGAAGGAAGAGTGGAACAGAGAGGGGTGAAGAAACGAGTAGTGTTGGATTTGTGGTTGAGAGGTGGGAATGGTTTCTGGAATTGAAAATGCAAGATTATGGATTTAGGAGAAGATAAAGAAGGTGAAGATGGAATTTGAGATTTGAAAATCTGTGAATTGAGTTTGAAGAGAGTAGAAGAAGAAGCCATGGTTGATGAGGAAGACAAGAGGTAGAGAAGGATAAGGTTGGTTCAAATAAGAAACTTCGCACGTGTGAAGTTATCCTCGCACGTGTGGAGTTAAAAATACAATAACCGATCGAGTTATAACTAAAAGTGTAAATTATGAAATGTGACATAAATTGGACAATTTTTATAAAATACTTTATAAGTTCTAATTTCTTTTAAAATCTGCCATATTTTGGCATTTAGTGGAGGAACCAATTTACATTTTTCCTCTTCTTCTTTCTCCATTTTTTCTTTTTTTCGATCTCTTTATCTTTTCTTGAAAACCAATATCTTTGGTTCTTTTTCTCCCTCTCTCTCTTTCTTCTTGTCGGAATATTCTCTCTCTCTCTCTCTCTCTTTGAAAATGATCAAGCCGTGACCACGTGGCGTCGAATCCAAGCGCAGGAGTTTTTTGGATCTGGATTACCCGGAAACGATGGTGGTTGTGGCTGGGTTTGACCCGTTAAAGGATTGGCAAGGAAGTTACTATGAGTGGATAAATTTGCTCTCTTTCTCTTACTCAGAGTCGGACGTCCTCAGTGACATAGTTGTCCTCAGAGACGGACGTCTAGTATGGTGACATCATGTCCTTCGATGTCCACCACACATATGGTTATAGAAACGGTGGTCAACGGTACCAGTGACAGTGGTGGATATACATGGAGACGGTGACTATCTAAGGATAAGAAATACAAGATCGAGAACAACAAATACAAACGAGGACAAAAAGTATAAGATAGAGGACAAAAAATATAAGACAAAGGACGTCTATTTTGTGATAGATTAAGAGAGAGGACGTCTATTTTGTGGTAGATTAAGACAGAGGACGTCTATTTTGTGGACCTCCATTGGACGTCTAGTTTGGCTACATCTTGTCATTCGATATCCACCACACATACAGTTATAAAAACGGTGGTTAATGGTGTCAGTGACGGTGGATGAGATGGTGGCTATCGGAAGACATAAAATACCAGACCGAGAATAATAAATACAAAATAAAGTAAAAATATATAAAACAAATGACAAACAATACAAGACATAGGACAAAAAATACAAGACGAGGACAAGAAATACAAAACAGACGTCCATCGTCCCGGAGAGAGAAAGAAAGAAAGAGCAAAAAAAGAAAAAGAGAGCAAAGCGGGAGAGAGGAGAGAGAGTACGAGAGAGAGAGAGAGAGACAAGATGAGGACAAGAAATACGAAACATACGTCAATCGTCTCCGAGAAAGAAAGAGAGAAAGAGAGAGCAAGGAGGGAGAGAAGAGAGATAGTAAGAGAGAGAGAGAGAGAGAGAGAGAGAGAGAGAGAGAGAGAGAGAGAGAGAGAGAGAGAGAGTTGTTTCATAAAAAAAGAAAAAATGGAGAAGATGATGAATAGTTCAATGTGTGGCATTTTTCGTAAATACCCAAATTCATTAAAGTTTATACTGTCTTTTGGCGTGGACGTCTGTACAGTGTTGTGGCAGATTTTAAAAGTCCACTAGACTTATGGCAGATTTTATAATGGCATATTTGATTTATGGCATATTTCATAATATCCCCTAACTAAAATTGGTTTCAGTTTGGGATCGGTTTACCCATCAATACTGATTTCTTCAAAACTGAGGGATTTCTCTGTTTTCTGAAGTATAAAAAACATAGTTCTTGATCGTATTGCATAGTTCTTGATTAGAAAGGACAAGAGTTCTTGATCGTATTGCATCAAAGATATTAGAAATAACTAGGAGACAGATCGCAAGAGTTTTCCTAAGCTTTTGGCAACTCCCTAAGCTTTTTTGTAAGATCCGTTGCCTTGATATAAAAACACAGCGGCATTCTTCTCCTCGTCAATCAAGAAACTCTCAAACTCTAAATACTTAAGGAGTTGCCTCATATCATATGTTAAGAATTTGATCCATGACACTACATCAGACTCAACCATATTCGTAATCCAAATATCACCCGCAAACAACACTGCAAGCCGCTCTTCTTTAACCGAAGATAGAGACAGACTGTTCATTATTACAGTCAAAGGAAAGAGGCAGACGCGATCCAAATATCCCTCTTGAAAATCAAAAAATAGTAAAAAAAAAATATGTTTGTTCCTCGTTATAGCTAGCTAAACAGTATATATTTCCTTTCATAGACACACTAGACTTATAATACTCTATATTATCGTCTAGAGTTGCGTTAAGAACTCTCCAAGAACTAGAGCTACTCAAATCGTAGATTACGAGGTTATTATCAAAGACCCTCAAGATTTTGTGGCTATGGCAAGATCTGTCGTATCCAAAAACAAAACTTTGGAGCGTCGAGTAATTGTTTTTGTGGTGGATTTGTTTCCTTCCAATACGGGTTCCAAACCATAATACTCGAATCGCATAGCAATATTAATAAACCGTTGCAGCTAGTTGTACGTGGTATTGGATCTGAATCACGTAGGTTATGAAGTTTCCCTTCACGGGTTATCGAGAGATTAATGTTTCTGCCAAGTCCATGGAGACTGATGCTAATCAAATCAAACGTACCCTTCCCGACTATGATCATCAGAAACTCATTCTTTCTTGTTCTTGTTGCGTTAACCAAGAGCTTATCTGCAAATCTCTGATCTTTGAATAAAAGGTTCCACTTTGTGCAAGTAGATCGTACTACTTTCAGAGATGTCAACGGAACCCTAGAGAGTATCTCCTCCTCTAAGTCACATGGTAGATTTGACATCATCATCATCGTCTTTATTGTTTCAAGTTTTCATAGAGAGTATCCTTTTTTCTCTACGTGTCTCTATGGTTTCTGATTTTTATAGAGAGGCCATTCGATAGATTGTTAGTGAAGACACAGAAGCCCTAAATTTTAGTACAGACGGTGAAGTATCTGTCACATTTACTTAGTCGCTCTCTAGCGTTTCAGAGCCCTATCATAATAAAGATCCTTGTTATTGGGCCATTCTTATTTAGACAAGAGGTAGAGAGGGTAAGGTCGTTCAAAAAAGGAAAATTGTATTTTTTTCTTTAACCTTCCATCTTTTTATTATTCTATTACAAATTGTGAGAATTGTTGCATCGACGATTCTACGACGAGCAAATTTTTTTTTTTTATTCATACTAAACGTTATGTTTAAAGAAATACATGTAAATGGACTAATTCATGATCTAGTTTTATGGACATAACTTGGAACATAAGAGCACGTAAGTGAGCAAAGTCTTGTGTATGTAAATTTCTCGATATTTACTTTTCTGGAAAAGCCACTCTTCAATGGCGTAAGCTTTTACGTGATATCCTTTGTGATAAAAAACCGCAGCGACCTTCTTCTCCTCGTCTATCAAGAAATTCCCAAATTGAAAATATTTAGCGGTTCCTACCTGATAAGAACCCAAACCAATTCTATGGAAAAACAAAGAGGATTACACAAAATCTAATCAAGTTCTCCTCTAAACTTGATTAGCCAACGAAATATCTGAATCTTGGGACACTCTCTCTCTACAATTCAAGATAATCTTCTAAATGACTAAGACGAACCTATTTATAGAGTAAAGTTCTTTACAAACACCAATACTCACTGCCATGTCATCATTCTTATGCTCTTCTTCACTCTTCTACTCTTGATATAGTATCTATCACTACCATTTCAAATTTCACGAATTTCTCCACTCACCGCATCGGGCTCAACCTTGTTTGTAACCCAAATCTCAACAACAAATCCATCCCAATGGTCAAAAAACAGTGAAGGTGACCCAGAACTCGCTATCTTCCGCCACGGGTGGCCAGTTTGAGCGCGGGCCGGCCCGTTTGACTTTGGACATGTTATTTGTTAAAAATGGCCGATTTTGTAATTTTTTCTTTTTTTTTAACCCAAAACATCCCTAGATCCACCCCATCAAGGGACGGTACAATATAAATCCAAATTTGTTAGAATCGCCAGAATAAAACCCTAATTTAACAATTCTTAACTTGGTTTATTGCGAAAGGAAGAGAGGGTATAAGTCACGAAGGAAGTGAAGAAAAATGTTGCGCGGTATCATACAATCCTCCTCTAAGGTAAAGTAGATTTTCGTCCCTCTAATTGCGCATATATAGAGATCATGAATACAATACATATTATACATTCATAGTTGAAGATAAACACATACGCAATAGAGGTTTAGGGTAGGTCCTCTCTCTTCCTTTTCTCTCTCCTCTTTTTCTCTCTAGCGGCAAAGTAAATCAGATCTAGGTCTTCTCTCCGGCGGTCGGCTCTTTCGCGGTCGCCGGAGAGGGTGGGTTACTCTCGAGCTTAAGGTCGGTTACAGGTACAGAGACGAGATCGGAGTTTTAACGACATCATCTCCGACGACGCAGAGGCGTGGATAGTCACCGTTCGAGGCGCCGTGGTGGCTAGGTTTTCGCGGTTTGGTTGGGAAAGATCACTCACCTTGGATCTGGATACGCTTGAGGACGGCTGAAGAGGCCTAAGGGAGGAAGCTTGGAGATCATGTACGCGACTCTTCTTAGATGCGGCGATGTTGCGAAAGTCGGACGGTGACTCGGTGGGTTAGCGTCGTGTGTTGAGGAAGGATTCGGTGCGGCGAGTTGTGCAGGGGCAATTCAATCCGCGGTTGTCTATCCTTTCTTGACCGGATCGATGGTGTCGGCGAGTCTGGTTTGGGTTTTGGGTAGGAATTGGTTGGAGCAGAGGTGAGAAATTAGAGCTTCGTTCGTCGAAGGAGATCTAGGAGCCAAACGTCGTGTACACCGGGAGCGAAACGGTGGGGATCAGGCCAGTTCTGAGGTCGGAGCTTCCGGTTGGGGTCGATTCTCCGGCTTGGCGGCGAAGGCTCGGGACGAGCCGCAATACGGCGGAGCTCATAATCGCCGGTTGAAGCGGCCGTGCGGCGAATAGCTCTCTTTCTTTGGTTTTTTTATCAAAACCCTAATTTTACCTCTAACCGATTTTCCCAAACCGGACATTTTACTCCGGTTTTATCTCTCGTACCGTGTAACCGTTGCCCGGTTAAGGGTTGATTTATATAATATATAATTAAAAAAAAAAACAGAGGTTTAGGGTTGTTATGATTTGTCAAACATAATGTTATTTGATTCTTACTTTCGTATAAAAACACATATTTTTCAGATTTGTACAAGAAGGAAGACTGCCACATCGTTTTATCCTTGTGGTAGCTTAAGATCCTTTGGGGGAGCTAGTGAAATCAACAACAACCAGAACAAGAAGAACAAAGGAACTCAAGATGAATCTAAGCTGATTTTTGCCTTGTTGAGTGCAAAAGAAGCTAAACTTGATTGTTTGTATCATGGATCACAAGAGATGGATCAGAGACATGGATCGAAGAATAACTCATCTAGAAGAAGTCATGGAGTCCCAAGACACTCCACAAATTATCGAGGCGGTTCAAAACTTGGAGCACAATCTCATCTTCAATGAGTTATCATCAAGAAAGAAGTGTACTTTCCCAACTGAATTAACCTTTTCACTTCTGCAAAGATTTGGTGGTAAACCCTCTATTTGGATTGGACGACATCTCAGGGTTTGGCAAATGAAGATGATATGTAAGAAAGTCGAGCCACACCACGTTCGTGATGAGCATGCAAATATAGTTTTAGCAAGGGCAATTGTTTCAACTATCGTTTTAACTTTGTTGGCCTACCATTAGTTGAAGCGTAAAGAACCAAATACATTGTTTTCACTTTTGATAATTATCGGTTATGGATTTCGAGAAGATGTAAAACTTGGATAGAATCATACTTGTTAATTTCACTTCAAATTTTGCTCTAGTTTTTTGCCTTGTTAATAAGTTGCCGGAAATCATCGATATAAGATTTAAGTACATTGTTTTTGTAGGTAAGAGTATTTCTCATGGTGAATCTCTGAATAGTGTGAGTTGTTTTGCTTTGCTTTTTGAACTGTTGGAGCTGGTTTGCCTTGCATCATGAAATCAAACTAAGGGCAAATGAAGTGAGTTTGTAGTGACAAGTGAATTCGAGGATGGCCTCGCTTCCTCTTCACAACATGACAACATCATCTATGAACGCCATAGTGGCGTCTGGTTCACCAACACTTTCCCAAAACATGTGCCTTTCCGATTTTAAATTGTGGTTTCATTATCGTTTCGTAACAGCTTCACGTATATGGTTACTTGGAGTCATGAAGTCTCTTCGGGATACAACTTTTTGTCTTTAAAAGTTACTAATTGTTTGTTTGTTAATCGAATATATGGATCTGAAATCGGATTGGGGTCCATGACTAAAACCTAGCATAACAACTAACTTAAGCCACTCAACAAATTACTAATCCTAGGATTGAACCAACATAATCTAAAAAACTTAATCGACCATATATTTAATGCGCAAGTGAGTTTGTTTCACGGGGATACCAAGTTTGAAACTCAGAAATGGGAGCGAATTTACGTAATGTCCCTAGTTTATTGTTGTGCCACTTACTCGGTAGGCAAAATATTCAGTTTTAAATAGTTGGAAATTATGATCATCAACTTCAATATGTGTCAAATTTCTTTGTTCCAAAACATAAACCAAAATGGTGTTACAAATATAGTGATGATTAAAATTTAAAACCAAACCAGCACAGTCTCTACTCTTCATTCATTACTAGCCGACAAGAACAATTTACTCTCGATGGTCGTTTCAGTACTACAACTCGTCGGTCGTATATTCACGCGTGCGAACCGAGTATCCTCGCACGTGCCAGCCTTACATTAACAATTCATAAAATTTCTCTTCCTCATCATCCTCAAGATTCTTTCTTACCATCTCTCTCATTTGATTATTACACTCTTTTCTTTAATTTTTATTACACAAATCAGCTTTAATGTCCTAAAGACGCAACATTCTCGATTCCACGTCTTTTCTTGGTTCTCCACGGAACCCAATTTCTCGGATCTGAGGATCCCATGAGGTGTTTCTTGATCCATCTTTGAATCATCCAAATCGGCAATGGAGTCGATAATAGCAAGAGCTTTGGAGTATACTCTCAAGTATTGGCTCAAATCTTTCTCCAGAGATCAGTTCAAGCTTCAAGGCCGTACCGCTCAGCTTTCCAATTTGGGTCCGTTTTTGATTTCCCAAGTTTAAAGATTGTGTTTTTTCCTTCTTCTTCTTTCTGATTTCTGTTTTTCTTTTTCTGATTTGCAGACATAAATGGTGAGGCTATACATGCCAGTATGGGTTTACCACCAGCTCTTAGTGTCACCACTGCAAAAGTTGGAAAATTGGAAATCATGGTTTGTGTTCTCATTTATTAGCTAGCTACTTGAGGAACAAATGGGAAACTGAGTTTATGATTGTAGGTTTTGAGATGATTTGTTGAAATAACAGCTCCATAGTCAATTTGTATATCTTTAGCCTTTAGGTTCCACCTTTATTAGATATAGATTTAGGATTGTTAGGAACATGGTTTTGGTTTGTGACAGTGTTGTCAAGAAAAGAATGAATTGTGATAGTTGGATATGCTATTAAGCTGAAAAGTAGTTGTTCTGTTTCTGTTAATGTATGTAATCTATCTAGCTCTCTACAAGCATTAACTATTTTCTTTTCTTCTCACTTTCCTCTCAAATAGCTACCGTATGTCAGTAATGTACAAACGGAGCCTGTAGTTGTGCAAATTGATAAACTCGATCTTGTTCTTGAAGAAAATCCTGATGCTGATGTGACAAAAGGTCCAAGCAGGTACTGAAGCCTTCTTCATCTGTTTTGCTTTTACCCAATCTTGATCAAAGTTTACTTGATTTTGAGATAAACTATTGATATCTTTTTTTTTTGCGTTCAGTGCTCAGTCTCCTACTGCCTCTGCAAAAAGTAACGGCTATGGATTCGCAGACAAGGTGAGGTATCTTTGTTACTTGGCACAATTTATTAGTTTATCACATAAAGCATGCCACTGTACATGGAGGCATTTGTAGTTTTCTACTTGTTGGTCCAATGTTCTATCCTCTTCTGATTGTTATTTGAAGATTTATACAAACACAAGCGATTACTACAATGTCTCATATTTTTTTTCATTGATATGAGAGTAGAATTTCTGCCTCACCTTTAGACGATTGTCCGAGTGAAATGCTGTTAATGCTTTGTTCAATATTTGCCTGTAAGTGTTAGTAAAATAGCCAGATTAAAATGAAGAAATAGCTGTGCGGGTAATGATTTTATCGCTCATGTAGTTGGGTAGGCAGTTTTGAGCTTTGTTCAATATTGTTCTTTCTTCTACGTGTGGTTGAAGACTAGCTGAGCATACGATCCTTTTCATTTGGTTGATGTCGATTTTCTAAAGTGTCTTTCTTCGGGTTTATAGCTCTTTTCATTTCCATTAAACAAGCACTCATGTAAGTATCTTTTATTATGTTGATCAGATTGCAGATGGAATGACTTTACAAGTTAAGGTGGTCAATCTTCTTCTTGAAACTGGAGGTGGTTCTCACCGTGAAGGAGGAGCAGCCTGGTATGTTCCCTTTGGCCTTTACTACACCTATTACCAAGTAGGCGGAGATTTTGCTAGCTTCACGTCTTTGGGGGTGTTGGAATCTCATTACTGACTAAAATTCTAGTTATTGTTTTAGATGAAACCTGACTACAATTTTATTGTATTTCCTCTTCCCGGCGATTAATACTAAATGCCGTGAATTGTTTCTTATGTATGTCTGAGCTCTTATACTTATGTATCTAGGGCTGCTCCTCTGGCGTCTATTACAATACGTAACCTTGTTCTGTACACCACAAATGAGAATTGGAAGGTGAGGTTGATGAACATGATATAAGATAATCTTTCTGCTCGAATTAGCATTTATAAATGAATTTGCATTTACAGGTTGTAAATCTGAAAGAAGCAAGGGACTTCTCTACTAACACAGGATTTATTTATTTGTTTAAGGTATTGATGCCATTCTGTAGTAGTTTTCCTTGATACTGCCAAATATCAAGATAGTGCCAAATATCTGTTGTTTCCATGACCCTTACTGTTTAAACTACTTTATTACTTCCTGATAGTCTTCTTTGAAGATAATATTCCTAATGTTGTATTGTTTCTCTGCCTGTGATGTATATACGTTTGTTATCAGAAACTTGAATGGGAAGCTTTATCAATTGATCTGTTGCCACATCCTGATATGTTCACCGATGCTAATTTAGCCCGCTCTGAAGAAGCAAATCTCAGAGATGACGATGGTGCAAAACGAGTTTTCTTTGGCGGAGAACGCTTTTTAGAAGGAATCTCCGGCGAAGCATATGTAAACATTTGCTACCGTTTGTCTTTCACTTGTATATATGATATTGGAGTAGGATGCTTGAAGGCATCAAATGTTTTGGTCCGTAAATCGTTATCCCTGATGGTGGTTTCTTGTTCAGATTACAGTTCAGAGAACAGCGCTAAACAGTCCACTTGGGCTTGAAGTCCAGTTGCACATCCCAGAAGCTGTTTGTCCAGCGTTAAGTGAACCAGGTTTGAAGACATATTCCCTTTAGTTTACAGATAACAGGTTGATGCAGGTTGATTTCTAAGTCTATCCATTGTTCTTTGGAACAGGGTTGCGTGCTCTTCTCCGCTTTCTAACTGGAATGTATGTATGTCTAAACCGAGGAGATGTGGATCCAAAATCTCAGCAGGTCTTAATCTCCTGTGGATCTTTATAAAGCAAAAGTTTTATATGATCTTTTTGTTCTCACTCTTTATTGGTTTGCCTTCGGCAGTCTGCTGAAGCAGCAGGACGTTCTCTTGTCTCTGTTCTTGTGGACCACGTATTTCTTTGCATTAAAGATGCTGGTTAGTTTCTGATTTGCTTAAATTGAAAGAAATCCTCTACTTGGGCATTTTTGCATGGAACCATTACTCTTGTTTTTAGGTTTAACTTTTACCACTTTTCACGGCATTTCAGAATTCCAACTGGAACTACTGATGCAGTCACTCCTCTTTTCTCGAGTATGTTCTCACTGATTCTTAGATTTTTACAGAGTAAATTGCATGATATTGTTTCCTGCATTCACATTATGGACCATGGAACTTTCAAGTTTGTATGATTTTATTGTGTACATGTCTAAGTTTAGTTTGAGTTGGAACATGAAAAGCATGGTTCGATTTTGGTTAGATAGTGTGACTTTAGGTCATGCTTTTGAGGATTCGACATATTTTTGTATAGGTATATACCCATAGGAGTAAAAGTAAAAATTACACACATTATCTTTAGTGAATTTGGATCTTGGGCAATGTGAGGAGTTCCATCATAAATTAGAGATATGGACTAGATTTGCTCTCTCGTTAGAAATTAGAATGGTTTATAGTTAATATGATTTATGCACTTAATGGGTTTGACAATTAACTTGGTTGTCCCCTTTCAATAAATCTCTTTCCAGTGATGTAATATGTTATATTCCCTCATAGGGTTCAGTGCACTTCATTCTTCTGAGCATCTTAATGAATTATATCTTGTTATATAGCTCTAAAATCTGACAGCAGTAGGCATATATACTTGCAGGCCTGTGTTTCGGACGGCGAATCAGCTAACTATTTGACAAAGATTTTGATTGGTGGACTATTTTTAAGGTGAATATACTATACGTCTGACTAAAATCCCTGATTAGAGTTATGTGTAAATAGCCATCTTTAGAGTTTAAACTGCTATATTGTGTTATTGTTTACAATATTATATAATCTTCTTGTGCATGTGTTGATTTACAACGTTGAATCTAAAGTTCTTGAATCCGTACTCATGGTTGTTATTTAGGGATGCTTTTTCACGCTCTCCTTGTGCTCTTGTCCAACCATCTATGAAAGCTGTTGTCGAAGACCTTGCAGTTCCCGATTTTGGTAATAACATTCCCAGACCGTATTTTACAAACATTATTATTCAGTGATTATCCTGTCAATTTTTTTGAACTTTTTTCATGCTGATTTATTTTCCTTCCACATCTTTGGGACAGCCAAGAACTTTTGCCCTCTCATATATCCATTGGACAGCGGACCGTGGCAGTTAATTCAAGATGTTCCCTTGATCTCCTTACACTCTCTTCAGGTCAAGCCGTCCCCTAAATCCCCACACTTCTTCTCAAAAACGGTCATCCAGTGCCAACCACTCATGGTATGTTTGTGTATAACAAGGCAAATTAATTTGTTCTCTCTTTAACAAAATTTCACTGTTTTCTCCTTATTTCGTTTCTCAGGTACATCTTCAAGAAGAAGCTTGTTTAAGGATTTCTTCTTTCCTAGCTGATGGCATTGTTGTGAATCCCGGTGATGTTTTACCTGATTACACGGTTAATTCTCTTCTTTTCACCCTCAAGGAATTAGATGTTTCTGTTCCGTTAGACATGAGTAACTCGGAAGATTCAACAACCAAAGAAGACATTTCCACGAAAAAGGTCTTCGCTGGAGCAAGGCTTCATATTGAAAACTTATCTTTTGCGGAGTCACCTACCCTAAAAGTTCGATTGCTAAACCTGGAGAAGGATCCTGCTTGCTTCTGTCTATGGCCGGGACAGCCGATTGACGCCAGCCAAAAGAAATGGACAGCTGGAGCCTCTCATCTTAGTTTGGCTTTGGAAACATCCCCGAATTCAACAGAACTTAAGGGCTCTCCTGGTCTGGAAATGGGTTTATGGAACTGTGTTGAAGCAAAAGATCTGTCTATAGAAGTTGCTATGGTATCTGCCGATGGCAAACCACTGATAACAGTTCCTCCTCCTGGTGGTATTGTTCGCGTAGGAGTTGCTTGTGAGCAATATATTTCACGTGCTTCGGTAGAGCAGTTGTTTTTTGTTCTTGACCTCTATTCTTACTTTGGTAAGGTCAGTGATAAGATTTCGATCGTTAAAGAAAGTAAACGTCAGAATACTGTCTCTGTAACTGGAGGGTTGTTGGAGAAGGTTCCTAGTGATACTGCTGTAAAACTGGCTTTGAAGGATCTGCAGCTTAAGTTTCTTGAGTCTTCTTTTACTAGTACTCAGGACACGCCACTTGTTCAGTTTCTTGGCAAAGATCTTCTTGTGAAAGTAACTCATAGAACCCTCGGCGGCGCTGTTGCAGTATCCTCCAACATATACTGGGAAAACATTGAAGTTGATTGTGTAGATACCGACGTACAACATGAACATGAGAATAGCTTGAATGGTCCCTTAGTTAGCTGTAATGGGTCTACCCCACTCAGACGTGTGTTTTGGGTCGTCAACGGAAGACAAGATGGGCATAGTGGCAGCACACCTTTTCTTGACATAAGCATAACAAATGTGGTTCCCCTCAGTGAAAAGGATATGGAATGCCACAGTTTAAGCATCGTGGCTTGTATTTCAGGCGTACGTCTAGGAGGAGGAATGAGCTACACTGAAGCTCTATTACATCGATTCGGAATTCTGAATCTTGATGGTGGTCCAGGAGAGGGTTTGTCTAGAGGATTAGAGCATTTATCTTCAGGACCTTTGTCAAAACTTTTCAAAACATCTATAGTTGATGAAAGGAATCAAGGTATTTAAAAAACAACAACTTCCATGTGAAAGTCTCCTATGTGCATATTGTTCTTGTTTACAGCTTCAAGTTTTGCTAACCGTTTGTAATATATGCATGTACGTACTCCAGGTAATTGGAATGGAGATAGTTTCCCACATTTGGGAAGGCCAGATGACATCGATGTCTCCTTTGAGTTAAGAGACTGGTTGTTTGCTCTGGAGGGAAGAGAGGGTGTGGCAGAAAGGTGGTCTTCTAATGATAATGAAGATATTGGAAGAGAAGAAAAGTGTTGGCACACAAATTTCCGTACTTTCCGAGTATTAGCCAAGAGTACACCGAAGCATGTGGACCAAAATGGGACAGAAAACCACTATGACGCTCACAAGTTTCCGGTGGACTCAATTATTGTGAGTATCCAATGCTCAGTTTCTTTCCTGAACTTTCCAAGGTTAATGATAACCAATTCTTGAATCCATTATAGGTTAGTGTTGAAGGTCTACAGACATTGAAGCCTCAAATGCAGAAAGAGACCAGTTCAGGTATTGATTTGCCGACAAATGGAGTTCACGAAAATGGTCACCTGCCTGGAGGGGTAAACATTGAAGCTAACATTGTGGCATCTGAAAACAAATCTGTTCATGATGACTCATTGAACTGGGTGGCAGAAAGTCTGAAATTCTCCGTTAAGCAACCCGTAAGTGAAACCAAACTCATTGCTCTTTGCTTTCATCCTTTTAGATACGCAGTTTTCGTAATATAAACAATTTTGTTATTTGTGCTGCAGGTTGAGGCAATAGTTACAAAGGATGAGTTGCAACATTTGACATTCTTGTGCAAATCAGAAGTTGACGCAATGGGAAGGATAGTCGCAGGAGTACTACGTGTTCTGAAGCTCGAAGAATCTGTTGGCCAAGCAGCTCTAAATCAACTAAGCAACCTTGGTACACTTATCTCAAACTCCTCTGCTTCTATATAATATTGTAGTATCAGCTTTCTCCAGTTCTTGAAAAATAGACTAAATATTGCAGGAAGTGAAGGTTTCGACAAGATGTTCTCGCCAAAGGCGAGCAGAGCAGGCACTCCCAAAAGCTCACCTTTTGCTGCATCAGCAGATTCAATGAGAGAGATTTCTTCGCGTACAAACCTCGAATCTACCATTTCTTCCATTGAAGAAGCCTCAATGGAGTTAGAGGCCAAGTGTTCATCACTAGTTTCTGATCTCAACGACTCAGAATCTTCGATAAAACACGTCAACGACCTCAAGCAGAAACTCGAGAACTTGCAGAGCTTAATGGCTAAATTACGAACCCAAATCTAAAAAAATTATACTCAGAGAAGAAGAAATGAAAGCATACAGTAAAAAAAAAAAATTTCTTTTTTGTATATAAAGCATATATAGAGATGTGAGAATTTGTATCCTAAATACACCCAGAAACATAATTTGTGTATGCATGAGCAAATTTTGAGAGATTTTACCAGAAAAGCTCTGCTTTTTGTACTTTCTTCACGATTGATTTCCATCCCATGAGTGACAGTTGATTAAAGGAATCGCTTTTCGTCTCCAGTTTCAGTTTGTAGATAATGTTGGTTGTTTCGAAGCCATACTTAGTAGACCCTTCTTTGTATCGCAAAGCTCTTAAGTTATGCAGCTACGAAAACGTCGAGAAGCTAGTTTTGTTGATCCATGGGAAGTCTGTGACAAATGGGTTCGGTTCCAATCTCCGATTGAGCAACAGTTTGATGAACTCGTATGCAAAACATGGAGATTTGGAACACGCACGTAAGGTGTTTGATAAAATGCCTCAAAGAAATCTAGTTTCTTGGAATATAATGATCCATGGATACACCAGCAAGTCTTGTGGAGATACTTCGTTTCGTTTGTTTCGTTTCATGCTTGTGGAAGGTAATCTACTCTTTTCTACACTTCCTACAAATTTCAAAACTTTTGTGACTCAATTTGGTTAGTTAGCTTCTTGTGCTTTGTGTGTCAGGGAAGAAGCCAGACTGCCATACCTTTGGGAGCCTTTTGAGAGCTTCTATTGAAGTTAAGTGTCTTGAAATGGTCAGTGAATTACACGGATTTGCGATCAAGCTAGGTTTCGGGAGAAAAATTGCGCTGATTAGGCCTATGACTGATGCATATGTGAAGTGTAGTAGCCTAGTCAATGCTAAGAAGTTGCATGAGGGCTCGATGAAAAGAGACTTGATCTCTTGCACTGCTCTAATTACAGGTTTTGCGCAGCAGTCCGTCTTCACAAGAGAAGCCTTTGATATCTTCAAAGAGATGATAGCGATGGAAACAAAGATGGACGAAGCTATAGTAACCTCAATGCTTAAAATATGCACCAAAGTCTCATCGTTAGCCATTGGAAGACAGATCCATGGTTTCGCCTTAAAATCCTCTCGAATCAGATTCGATGTTGCTTTGCGTAACTCGCTAATAGATATGTATGCTAAGTCTGGAGAAATTGACGATGCAGTCCTTGCTTTCGAAGAGATGGAAGAGAAAAATGTACGATCATGGACCTCTTTGATTGCAGGATATGGGAGACATGGGGATACTGAGAAAGCTATCGATGTTTATAACAGAATGGAGCATGAAGGGATCAAACCGAATGACGTCACATTTCTTGCTCTCCTCTCTGCTTGTAGCCACACAGGACAAACCGAACTAGGCTGGAAGATTTTCAACACGATGATCAACAAGCATGGCATCAAAGCTCGTGAAGAGCACTTATGTTGCATCATCGATATGATTTCACGTGGTGGCTATTTAGAAGAAGCTTATGAACTGATGAGAAGTCAAATGGGTATCATAAGTCTTAGCTCATCAACATGGGGAGCTTTTCTTGATGCCTGCAGGCGTCATGGGAACGTCGAGCTCAGCGAAGTAGCAGCTGCACAGCTTCTGAGTATGGAACCAGAGAAACCGGTCAATTATATCAATTTGGCAAGTGTATATGCAGCTACTGGAGCATGGGATAATGCTTTGAAGACTAGAAAGCTTATGAAAGAGCGTGGTTCCTGCGATAAAGCGCCTGGATACAGCTTTGTATATTGAACAGAAGTGAACAAGAATTTGTTCTTGAAGGTATAAAGATACAATGTGGTACACATGTTTCAACATAAAGAGCATCTCAAGGTTAGGAATAGGAACAACTTTATCGAAATCGTAGCGCGATCAATATAGATTAGAGTTACAATAAAACAATGGATATCTTATTCCTCCGGGCTCCTAATTTATCTGTTCCTACAAGAGTCAGATTGCTACTTGGTAATCACGTCCCAACGCCATATTGTCCCGTCCTCGCAACCAGCAAGAATTGTGCTAAAAACCCATGAAAAAAACAGAGTATGTCACTAAACCCATGAAGGTTCCAATACAATGGTGAGAGAGAAGACGGATATACCTTCCATCAACGGACATGGCGGTTTGCCTGATCACAACCTTTGATTGAGCATGTATTAACCTATTTAGCAACAGAGAATCATGTCAAGACTACAACTGAAACTTAATCATTCGGGTTTAAAGATCAAGCATCGTGTCTGAATCCGAAACTACACTTACTTTGTAATCAAAACAGGAGGGCAACTTTTTAAATCCCAGACATAAATCTTTCCATCCTGACTCCCTGATAACCAACAATGCCAGTAATGTTACACAAAATGGATTAGAAAAGTTGAGTACATATATAATGCAGATTCGTATATGGCGCGCTTTCTGATCACCTATTGCAACAGTATTGAAATGGAGATCACAAGAAAACTTGATAAACCATATATCACACATTGGAGCTGGATATCTTTGTAGAACATCCGAAGTACCCTGCAAACCGAAAAATAAACTTTAATCAGTAAAAAGAATGATTCTGTTATGTTTGGCACATTATTAAGCTCCTAACCTCTCCAGGAGAATTCTCTTTCAGTTGTGGTTCCCACAATAGGATCTCGCTGTCCACACTCTAACACCAGACAGAGCACTCAAGAGTAAGTGATTTGGTATATTTACAAGTTTCGTTCTTTCGCGTATTCCACTAAATGAAATGATCTTTTTTACCAATCATGAGTCACTAACCTTTGAAAGAATAAAATCACCAAACCAACGGTTACAATCTACATAGTTTGTATGAACTGAAGCTGTAAATACCTACACATAGAAGTGATCTCATTAACAAAGACCATCAATACGGTATCTCTCACTCGTTGTTACAAGAGAAGGAAAAAAATACTCACAGGGAATTGTACAAATTTGGAAGGGAATTTTGACGGATCATCAGTCCATGTGAATGATTTTTCGACATAATTCCAAAACTCTGAACACAGCCAAAAGAAGATAAGCCATTTTCTCAAAAGGTTTTTAACTAATGGAAGTTCCGATCAAATGTGCTCGGTTTTACTCGTACCTTTCATAGACCATATTTTAATAGTGGTGTCCATACCACAACTAACGAAACGGTATATATCAGAGGGATGAAAATCCTACAATTTCCAAGAGGAGATTGTTATCCTTCACATGTATCAATAGTATTAAGTGAAACTAACTAAATCAGATAATTGTTTTACTGGCTCACCACACTTAGAACTTCATAGCGATGGCCTCCGGCTCCAGCAAATATCAGAATACATATCCCAGTTTCAACATTCCACAGTCGAACAGATTCATCCTGATCGTATTAAAACGTAAGAACTCTTGATCATCCACAAATAAATGAATGCCACGATATAACCGAAAACAGAAAGCCAAGAGATTTACCTTGCTAGCAGTAATCACAAGTTGAGGTTTCATTGGTTGTGTCCTGATTTCGTTCACAGAATCTCCGTGGCCCACAAGGCTCTACACATGTTTGACCACAGATTATACAAGAAAGAAACTATCATTTGCTTACTAGTATACATAAATAAAACATCCAAAAATTCTTCATGCCATTCTAAAGATCAGAAAATGCAATAATACCTTATGAATCTTTTCCTTGTTGACGTTAATGACTCGAATTATGCCTTTTAGTCCTCCAGCCACAACAAATGGGTTTCCGTTAGTGCCACATGCCCAACTTACAGTGTAAAATGACTCATCCCTCTGGTTTACAAAGCCCAAAAGACCTCAATGAAACTTAACTTCTTTTATTTTTCACAAAGATATAAATGACAAATATATACTACTTACATCATCATCAGCAAAGGATTGTAATGCAGATATAGCACCATCTTCAAGACAATTGTACACAGTAAGCTACATAAAAAGAGGTACAACAATGGCAGTAATGAGATTTTCATCACACAGCTCAATAAAGGTTTAGAAGAAAGAACTTCTTTCGTCAAAAAATTTATGGGAAACTCGAGAATATTGCTGACTAAACTCTCACCACAAAATCACTCAACTGGCAATTCAATGGTTACTAGGACAGGTGACAATACTCACAACTGTTCAGAAACTACATTCCCATTGAGCATCCACACAAACTTTTCAGAAGAAAAAAAACTATTAGGATAACTGCATTTAGAAGTATATGAGGCCTAATCAAGTGTATAATATTACGAAGTGACTCCACTAGTTCCCGATTGGCTTCCAAAATGGATCCCGAGAACTTTCACACAGTATCAGAGTTAACTGATTGCCTATGAGACCTATTGACTCTCACCACAAAATCATCCAATTGATAAATCAATGGAACTAGTTAAGAAACTACATTCACATTGAGCAACCTTACTGCAGAAAACTAAGCCAAACGGGTACTCGATCTTTCGACTAGAGATAAAAGAGCCACAATCAAGTACATTAGCAGTCCTCATTGAAAACAAGTTAGCGCAATCAAATGTATAAGATAACGAATCAACTCCACTCATTTCCGATTGATTTTTAAACGAAAGCCGAGAACTTTCTCATGGTATCAAAGCCCACTAAGCCAGTATCATGGAACCTAAAGAGCAATCAAAGGAATCAACTAGTTCTAAAATAGATAAAGCCATAAACTTTCGACAAAATCTCCATTACCAAAAAGCTTCACAACCATTGATGAGCTAAGGAACCCTAAGATTTCACCAAAGTTTCAATTTTTATGTAAATCTCAAAAGCTGCAATTAAGAATCCAGAATCAAACGTAAAAGGAAAGTCCTATTTTGAGCAATCGATCTCAATCCAAAACCTAAACAGACCCAGGAGAAGAAATCTTACCCGATTACCACCAGCGGTAACGAAGACAGTGAAGAAACGAGCATCAAGGAAGTTGAAAACAAGGGCATACAAAGGTTTCCTCCCTTCTTGAATCCGATTAGTGACTTTGTAAGATTTCTTGTTCGATGGAGTCAAAGACCCAACCAGTGACTCGTTCCCTAAAGCTATTTTCGACATTGAAGGCCCAAATCTCTCTCTCTCTCTCTCTGGATACTCTGTCTGAAAGCCCTCACACCAGTCTCATGCAACAAAAGAGGTTTTTGGGAGTTTCGATTATACACAAAAATACATTTACGGGTTACCAAAAATACTCTCTTTGTGTTTGTAACCATAGATTTGACCTGACAACATTTTTTTTTTTTGACTGGACACAATTATCTTTATCATTATTCTTTTCTTTTTTTGTTATGACAGGACTATCTTTAAGAAAATTAAAAAAAGAATATCTGGTAAGGAAATCGAATTACCATATTGAAAAAGAAAAAAAAGACAAATGATCAAAAATAATAATTTTGTTTGATACGATCAAAGTTATCAATTTGTTATAATACAGTGGATATGATCAAAATAAATTTGTTTTTTTGACCGTGATAGAAAATTTTGAAATTGATTTCATATTATATAAATTTGATACATATAGATTTTAACTTAATAAAATAGAACATTGGATTTAAGTTATTTTGGTTTGATAGTGAGAAAAAAAATTTCATGTACGTTTAGTTTTTTTCTGCTACTTTTTAATGACGATTTTTTTTTTTTTGATTTTTTCAAGTTTCAGTTTTTACTAAATATAAAACTTTAAATTAAAATTAATTATTAGGTACTCCATCCATTTTAAATTAGTATGACCAGTGTTTTTTCTCTTCCACAGTTTCCTACCACCATAATCTAAAATATTTTTCAATATCTACCACAAAACAATGTAGACATCTTAAAAAAAAGAATTTCTATCTGTGGCTATAACTTATGATATAATCACTGTTTTTTCTCTACCACCGTTTCCTTTCCATCTACAACTATTGTTTCTATCTTTTTTCACCACCGTCTCCATCACCACCATCCACCACTGTATGTATCATCACTATTCACCAATGTATGTATCATTATCATCCACCATCTTCATCAAAAGAGAGAGAGAGATGAGCTTGAGAAAGACAGATATGGTAATGGGAGGGTAAAAGTATCTTCTTATGTTGAAAAGAGAGAAAAGTGTTAGATTTGAAAGAGTTTTGAGATTATAGTAGATTAAGAAATAATTTTAGAGAAAATGATATTTAATAATTTTCTTTATTTTATTCAGCAATAACTACGTTTAAATAAAAAATGACATGGAGTAGTGTTTTTTTTTGCCGTCAATTTCTTTAAAGCCCATTTGTTGAGAGTGAACAATGACTAGACCCAATAAGTAATCCAAACACAAACTACATAAAGATATACCATTCGTCCGAAAAAACTTTAAAAGATATTCAACCCAATACCACAAATGCAAGTTGTTGATATACATCGCCAATTAAAGAATTTATTCAGAAAGCATCGGAGAGAAGATAAATGCAATTCTGATGGGTAAAGCATCAGACCAAGCAACAACCAAAACAACAACGACAAAACTACGAATTGATACGACAAGAGAAGGAAACATACTAGAACTTCATCACTGAGAGGAATAAACCAAGCCACAAGAACCTACATATCCAAACCGAGAATTCACCTTAACTGCGCAAAGGAACCATGCCTCAAAACCTCACTAAACTCCAATTGAACCCAAAAAGGGCATGGAAAGTAACTCAGTCCAACGACAATTACTACAAAATCAATCACCAACATGAGCAGCACAAAACTCCAAGGACCAAGCCACAAAGGTTCCAACATTGACGATGAGGCCAAACATCCCATATATGACAAAGACTATGGTTCGACACATAGCCAACAAACCACGAATTCATCCTCGATTTAAAATAGGGAAGAAAAGCTATACCTTGCATCAATCAAAGACACCACCAGTGAGAGAGTTTTGCGAGGAGAAGGCTAATCACATCTTTAACTTAATATGACGAGACTCAAAACACATAGAAGAAGATTCTTAATGATCATGACTGAGGCGTCAATCCAAAAACATGAGTTTCACCGCTGTCTTTTGGTAGTTAAAAACTTGTGGAGAAGATACCCACCATCTTCACTAAGAAGCCAGATCTCCTAGCTTGAGGCCACAACAAACCAAACCCAATTGAACGTTGATGCATATCGGACCCTGACTCCAAAGTTTCAACGAGAACCAAACCATATATGAGAAGAAAATCATCTCCCGTCCTCAAGAATCAAAACAAACCATACATATATACCGAGCAAACACTGAGAACCACCAAGAAACACCCCCACAAACTACATGGAAGCCGAGAAAATCTAATCTAGCCACCAATCAACAACCTACATGGAGCACTTTCACTAGTAGAAAAACCTGATTTGAAAACAATTAACGCTGGACAAAAAACCCGAACCAGAAAATCAGACCGAAATCGACTTGCAATTATTCAAATCGAATTTGAATCGATTTGCTATGAGTACCCAATATATCCTATATGAATAGAACTGAAGAACCGAACCGGTACCAAATCGAGAATGGAGTGGTTACCCAAAATCAGGCCTGGTTTATGACCTGAGCCACATGTGCTTAAGCACAGGGCCCCACTTTTTGTTTTAGTTTTTCTTTGCAAGAAATGCCCCAAATTTATGTATATCTTCTAAAAAAGGCTCTAATTTTTACATTATTACAAATGACTCCGATATTTTTGAATGATTTTTATAGAGCACAAGGCCCATTTAAGGACTGAGCCAGGCCTGCCCAAAATACGTGATTTTCTAATATTTTCTCTAGTAGCGCTATTCATTTAACTTTAACATTAGAAGGGATTTTATATTTTATATTTTATATTTTTGGAAGCCGTAATGAACATGTTGTTATCTTACGAATGCTTTCTAACACCTGGAAACTAACGAGCAGAACTAGATCACAACCTGACAAGAAATTAAGTTACGTTTAGCCCTTAATAGTCGAGTTTTCCTAACTATACATGCATCTCATGAGAGCTTGAAAACTTTTTGAAAGGATTACCAATACATCTTACACTACCTTTAGAAGTTAGAATTGATTACACCCATAGACACTGTATCTTAAAAAGTTAACAATTGACACACTTTGTGGATGCAACACTCTTATTGGTGTATGAGTTGATTACACCCATGGACACTTTATGTGAATAAGATAACATTAGACACACTTTTGGGATGTGACACACTTATTAGATCTACAATTACTTATATACTCTCAAACCATTGAATATGTTTTTTTTAACTTATTCAATTTATTTTTAACTCATTACTACACCCAAACTTACCAACTTATTTTTAACTTGTCCATTACCCAAACAAATTATTTTCCACTTTCTATTTTCTACGTACAATTCTAGCCGCACTTTTGAGTTCTCAGATCTAACAACAATTTTCCAGATCTAAACTTCTCTTAGCTTAGAGTTCTCCACACCGATTTCATCCTCATTTCAACTACGTTCATCGCCATTTAACGACCTTATCAAACCTTTTTCTGCTACTGCTCCAACTCACCTCTACGTCCAACAACTCTTAACCACCATGGTTTTGTCAAGATGGCGACGGCGACGAAAAACTTATTCTTATTTGCTTAGATGAGATTTGTGTGTTTTCTGGGGAAAATTTTAAAAGAAAGAAAAAGTGTGATTGGTGTAGTGGACACGCTTATGTGGACACGAAGAAGGTGAGTTAACTTGCAGCAGTGAACACGCTTACGTTGACACGAAGAAGGATACATAACTATTGTTAACCACTAAGTTATGTGCTAGTCTAGATGGAAATATTGACAAAATTCTCAACCATCAAGTAAGCATATGGTTGTGTTTTGTTGACCACATAATTCGGATTTACCAAAATTTCAGAGCTTTGCATTATAATATGATTGTGTTGTTGACCACATAAACACGTCCACTAGTAGCCTCTATTTTTCACCAAACTCGAATTACCTACGAAATTCACTAGTAGCTCACATATGTAATTGTACTCTGTACTCTACTTTACAAAACAATCCAAGCTGTTCATTCAAAAAAAAAGAAATCATGAAACACACATCTAAAAAAGGTATGATTGCATCTAATGGTCAACAATCATAAATGAGCTTTTGGTCTCATACACGTGTTTTTGCTCTCATACATGCGTTGTCATAAATGAGCAGCATCCTCACCGCACAATTTCATTAAACATTAATGTAAATGGACGACTGAGATTAGAAATAAAATATCAGTAAAAACCAAACAGACTCAGTTTTCCTCAGGGTATTTTGGTCTTATTATATCACCAAAAGAAGGAGAAGGTGTGTCATATTCCTCAAGTGTCCACATAGAAGTTATTTTAACATAAAGTGTCCCTAGATGTAATTATTTCTTACAATTACTATCATACCCTCAAAAATGAGTTGCAACAAATAACTTTCATTTAGTAATTCAAGAATTATTTACCCAGATTTTAACTTTTCCCCCATCTTCTTCTTCACATCGCTCTCTCTTTCGTTTTCTTCCTCTGTAAAATCAAAATCTCTCTCTAACCCATCTCCAATTATTCGATTCGTTCCATAATCTCTGGAATTTTTTTAATTTTTATCAATTAAATCCAATATCTCTTGAATGCAATCTGAAGAGAATCAACGAAGAAGAAGAGTTTTTCTACACAACAATGGTGGTTGCAGCAATTTCTTGAAACTCACTTCGAGATCGACCTCAATCCATCACTAACAATGGCGGACAACGAAAACCCAGAGGCAAACAATTCCCTTCTCGTTACTTATCTCCTTCTCCTTCACACTCTGTTTCCTCAAACACCACAACAACCACATCTTCTTCATCGTTTTCTTCTTCCTCTGTGATTTTGAAGTCAAGTAAACGTTACCTATCTCCTTTACTCTCTCGTCCGACGAATTCCGCTTTGAATCCGATCAAAGCGCCATCGTTGTTGCCAAAACGAAGATGGTGAGTTGCATAAAATGGTGACCATAATCTATTGTCCATAAATTACTGACCACTGACCGCCGAAAACTGATCTAGTGGTGAACACAATCTACTGGTGACCACAATCTATTGTCCACAATGGTGACCACAATCTATTGTCCACAAATTACTGACCACTGATCGCCGATTATTGATCTTTCATTGTCCACAAATCACCACCGTAGAACAAAACAAGCCGAATAACAAGCGAGACAAAAGGGATATGCATCGAAGTTTGTCATAGATCTCCAGCATGGTATCCGCGTCTTACTCCACTAAATTCTCTACCACCGCCGCCATAACCACCGTGTCCTCCATATGAACTGCCGTTATATCCTTGAACATGAGTACCGTCGGTGGTGAGACCTGAGATTCGAATCCGTCGGTGGAGAAGAAGAAGATTGTGTTTTCATATTTTATTTTTCTTTAATCGAAATCATTAATAGCCACACAAATCTCAAATCTCTCATACACGTGATGTTATAAAATACTTGCATCCTGGCCTTATATTTTCATTAAACGTAAATATAAATGGATGGCGGAGATTTAGGCTAGGTGTATGAGAGATTTGAGATTTGTGTGGCTATTAATGATTTAGGCTCAGCTTCCTTCCAGGGTATTTATGTCTTATCATGTCACAAAAGAAAGAGAAAGTGTGTCACATTCCACAAGTGTCCTAACAGAAATTATTTCCACATAAAGTGTCTCTAGGTGTAATTATTTCTAGATGTTAACTCAAATATCATATCGGGCCAAATAATACTTCTAGACCTGGCCTAAAACTCGACCATCTTATTTTTTTGACATTTCTTCCTTTCACAACATTAATTCTAACTTTAACATTGGAGGGGATTCATAAAAAAAATTGATTTAAATCTTTTTGGAAGTTGTAATGATCATGTTATTTTATTACGAAGGCTTCACAACACTAGCTCAATCTTTTGAGAGTGTATCTTTTGTCTACATTAACGGTAGTTTTAATGTTTTGGCGGATAGCCTTGCAACATGCGTTTAGTCGTATGATTGTAATGTCCGGATAATAGTAATGAAAAATCAATGGTTGCTAAAAAAGGCTTCACAACACGTGGAAACTAACGAGTATGACTAGATCATGATCCGACAAAAAATAAGTTATGTTCAACCTTCAATGGTCGAGTTGCCTACTCTTTGTTTTAAATTAAATTAATCATTTTATGGATCCCGAAGTCTATCTCGAACAATATCTTCAATAACTTACAATTTCTCCTTTTTAAGACTACGGGTTTTATTTTAGTTTACAAAAACTATTCTAAACTAATTCTGTATCGGTATGAGATTTAATTACGATAACGAGTGACTATTAGAAAAAAAGATTTTTTTTCTATAGAAAGAATATAGAATTGACAGAAAGCTCCAGACGTAATTTTATATAGGTAAATTTTTTTTTTAATAAAAATGAAGGAATAATTTGATAATTCCATATAAAAAAATCATTTCAAATCTATAAATCAATCCATCTCTTCTCATCAAAATACCCAAATTTTTTTTGAAAATTATATATGGAAAAAGAAGCTCTTGTTGTAAGTTCTGATCTTGTTCTTCAGTCTTGTCATGTTAATTCTATGGTAGGTCCAAAATAAATTTTACCGTTTCTTTTCATATTGAATGTCTTCTTTCGAAATTAAGCTCGATTTGTCATGTAGCAATCATGATTTGTCGATAATCACATTTCTCATGCCTGATTGTTACTCTCTAAATATGTGCGTATGTATATTTATATATTTATATAAGCACACATATAATTATCTATGTGTATATAAATGCATCAAAGCAACACACGATCTCCACAAGATTAGTGGATCGATTAGTTTCAGATCTGAGAAGCAAAACCTAAAATTTGTAGATCAATTTGCATAATCTCTGTAAGTCCTTTTTTTAGTTGATTTTCTTCAAACATTCTCTAGGAGAAAATGGAGAATGACTTGGACTTAACACTGAGGTTGGGTCTGCCGAGTCCTACTGTTGGGACACACCTGAGCTTACTCACTCCCAACACTCATCAGGTTTTATTTAGTTAATTCATAAATTCTTATCATTTATATAAAAAAATTCACTATAATTTATCGATGTGGAGTTGATCAAAAAAATTTTGATTGATGTGGGCATGAGTAAATATGAAATCTTCATACGATATCTGATGAATTAATCGTCGAGATCTATTGATACCATCACTTTTATTAGTTTTACTTGATACTATTTGAAAAACTTATTTCATGTTTATCATAAAACTCTTTTTTTCAAAAATTAAATCTCTTTTTTTAAATAGAAAAAAATCTAAAATCATCGAACTAATTATTAAATTCATGAACCTCTCTCTGTTAAAAAACGCTAATCCAACTGTCTTAAAGGTAATAAAAATATATTTGGAGGAAAAATACAATATATCCTCATCATCACTTTTTCTTTACAATTTTAACCATTATTACTACATATGGACATTACTACATAAAATATGAATTAATTTAATTTAAATCATAGGGAATCAACGTCGCCGGTGGCCGCCAAGACGACAACAACAATAACGGCGGAGATAGCGATCTCCGCCGTATTCTTGGCCCTGATGTAGTGATCAGAGACACCGAAGGTGCAAGAAACAACATCGACATGAATCACAGAGTGTATCAATACGTCTTTCAGAGATTCGCTGGAATCGGCGAGACGTTGAATTTTGCTCCTATACCGATGCCATCATCTCCGGCGCCCGCGCCGGCGACTCCCCCCGGAAATGACTATGTTCTGATTGATGTTCGTGCTAGGAGAGCACATCGTAATAAGTCTTTGGTGACGGCTAACGCTCTGGACGCTGACGAAAACGCTAACGCAAACGCGAAGCGGCGTCGTGGTTACGGTGGTTTCTGCGGCGGATGTGGCAAGATTGACGACGGGCAGATTAGGTGTACGAACAAGAATTGCAATACAATTACCACTCCTATGTGGCGAAGGGGTCCTCTTGGTCCTAAGGTGATTTCGTTAATTATTATTACATCTTCAAAATTTATCCACTAATTAAAAGGTTTGAATATTAATAGCCTAAAAGAAATTAACGTTAATAATCATTTTTTGTTTCAGACCCTATGCAATGCTTGCGGGATCAAATTCAGGAAGGAGGAAGAGAGGAGAAATAAAAGAGACTCTGAGTGATTTGTAATTTTTATTAAAAATGAAATAAAAAGAGAGTTTGATTGTTAATTAGACAGAGAATTATCGATGTCTCTAGTTAAGCTTTGTGAGAGGAAAGCTAAATTTTGGAGATTTGAAAAAATCTAGTAAAATTCAAGGTCGATCATTTGAAGTTTTTTTCTGAAACTCACGGATTTTCAACATTTTTTTTGTTTTAAAAATATTATTGCAATTAACCCAACAAATGCTGATACTCGCAAAATGGTGACTACTAAACAAGAGAAGAATGAAAAAGAACGAATATCACTTTTATTTGGGGGCGGAGGGTGGCTACATACATGAATATCTCAAATGGTAAATCCATTTTTGGTCATAAGTCATTACAAAAATGGTAAATTATGAAAAGGGATTCATGTCACTTGTTTTCAAAAAAAAAAAAATATATACCGGAAATGTGTTTTTCTCTGTTCTCCAAATATATGCTATTACAGAGATTTTTCCTCTTCTTCTCATTTTTAAATGAAAATTTTAGATATATACCCGAATAAGATTAAGTATTCTAAATTCGATTGGATTACATACACACATTCTAAATTATATATTTTCTATATCCTTCAAATATATGCTATTACAGAGATTTTTCCTCTTCTTCTCATTTTAAATGAAAAGTTTAGATACATACCCGAATAAGGTTAAGTATTCTAAATTCGTTTGGATAATATACATACGTTCTAAATTCTTGCTGATAAATTAATTACCGCTGTAAAATGAAAATATTGGTATGATTTTGTTCTTTTACGAAAACAGGTCATTTTTTTCTCTAAAACCAAAGCAAACGGCTTTGCTTGTGACTTGTGTCGCTTTCGAGCATATCTGATGATAATTATCTAGTCAGACAAGTAAATATAAATGTAAAACCATTTACATTGGTTTTAGAGAAAAATGTTATTTAAAAATGATACTACTGTATTTTGTTTTTCATCTAAAATTATAAATCATATTTCAAAACATGATTTGAAACATACACAATCAAAATAAAAAACAACCAAATCCTCGGTATTTAAACTGACTGATATATAAATAGTATAATACTCAGAGTTTAAACCCTGCGAAAGGAAGGCAGAGAATTTGTCGTTACACACAATATTATCTTATGTTTTTTTTTTGAAACTTAATATTATCTTATGGTATTGCGAAATTTTTAATTATTATTATTATTTTTTTTGCACAAGTGAACGTTATGTTAATAAATTATGGTAACGACAATAACAGAGACGTTTAAAGTGGCGACATATGAAGATAATTTTCTTGGACATTGGACAATTAATATCGAAGAATCCAAAATTAAAAGATGGAATAGTAACGCCACATATACATGGTAAGAAGATAGCCCAAAAATATGCTCTCATGTAGCACCTTAAGTTTCTGTGTTAGAAAAAAAAAAAAAAATCAAAAGCCTCTTTAACCTCCAAAACCTAACGAGAGACAACCCATTATGTGATATATAAGTTAATAATATCTTAAGGACCTAATTGTTATTAGTTTAACCCTAGCTAGCTTCTTGTATCAGTATAAATACTTGTAACTATTTCTCTAATAATATTAACTCATTCAGCCTTTACATAGTATCAGAGCAATATCGCTCCTAAAGACCTAAAATCTTTCTATTCAAACATAAATCCCGGCGCTTCTCCAATGGCCACCGCCGCCACCCCTGAAGCAATTCCAATCACCACCGAAACAATCCTCAACGTCAATATGGCAAACATAACCAAACTGACAAGCAACAACTATATCATGTGGAGCCTTCAAGTTCGAGCTTTCCTCGATGGCCATGGTCTTCAAGATCACATCGACGGATCTGCGGTGATTCCTCCGATGACAATCACCACTGGTAACGTCACCTCCACAAACCCTGCTTATACCAAATGGAACCGACAAGATAAACTTATCTATAGTGCTCTTCTTGGATCTATCTCCATGTCTCTCCAACCGGTGGTCTCTCGCACGACGTCGGCATCTCAGATTTGGGATAAACTGGCTTCGACCTATGATAAACCGAGTCGTGGCCACATTCAACAACTTCGGGAAAAATTAAAGAGCTTCTTCAAAGGATCCAAGACCATTGATGATTATCTTAATGGAATTACCATTTGCTTGGATGAACTTGCCTTACTCGGCAAGCCTATGGACCACAAAAATGCCATTGACATTATACTTGGCTGTCTTCTAGAAGAATATAAGACAATGATCGATCAAATAGAAAGCAAGGACACACCACCGGCAATTACCGAGGTCCATGAACACCTCCTTAATCGTGAAGCCAAGATTCTCTCGGCTAACAAGGTTGTCTCCGACACTCCATTCCCGGTCTCCGCAAACAATACTCAATACCAAAACAAAAACACCAACCAGAACAAGAATGCGTCAAATAACCGCTACAACAACACACAGTGGTATGATCGTAATGCTACTCCATGGACCTCCCCGCAACAACCTCAAACCAACACCAATCAGAGACCTCCCAACCCTTACAAAGGCAAATGTCAAATCTGTTATACACAAGGGCATAGTGCGCGTCGTTGTCCCCGTCTTCAGTCAATTCAAACGTCAACTCCGCCACAACAAAATCCTTTCAAACCATGGCAACCTCGAGCTAATGTTGTACTCGGTTCATCATATGGTTTGAGTGATTGGTTGCTTGATTCCGGTGCAACTCATCACATGACTTCGGACCTTCAAAATCTGTCCCTTCACCATCCGTATAGTGGCAGTGACAATGTCACTCTTGCTGATGGCTCAACAATACCGATTACTCACACTGGTTCTAAGCTCCTTCCCTCTCAAACTCGTACTTTACAACTTGATAAAATACTTTGTGTTCCTAATTTACACAGGAACTTGGTCTCGGTATATCGATTGTGTAATGCTAATGGTGTTTCCGTTGAATTCTTTCCTGCCTCGTTTCAGGTGAAGGATCTGAATACGGGGGTCCCATTGCTCCAAGACCAAACTAAAAATGATCTGTATGAGTGGCCCATGAAGAATAAACAAGCTGTGGCTCTGGTTTCCGATGCTGGTCCTAAACCAAACCTCTCGTTGTGGCATTCACGGTTGGGTCACCCATCATCATCCATTTTAAAAACCATTGTTTCATATTTTTCTCTTCCTGTTTCGTCTTCTTTTCAAACACCATTATCATGTTCTGAATGTCCCATTAATAAAAGTCACAAGCTTCCCTTTACACAAACCTCTTTTGTCTCCCAACGGCCTCTTGAATATATTTTCTCGGATGTGTGGAGTTCACCCCTTATCTCTCCAGACAATTATTGATATTACCTTGTTCGGGTTGATCATTTTAGCCGCTACACTTGGTTATACCCTCTTAAAAAGAAGTTTGATGTCAAACAAACTTTCGTTGCTTACAAGGCTCTAGTTGAAAATCGGTTTCAAACACGTATTGGTATGTTATTCTCCGATAATGGTGGTGAGTTCTTAGCCCTACGTGAATTTCTGGCCACTAATGGGATAACTCATCTTACTTCCCCCCCTCACACTCTGGAACACAATGGAGTCTCTGAACGCAAGCATCGCCATATTGTCGAGACTGGTCTCACACTTCTGTCCAACGCCTCCATTCCAAAGAGTTTTTGGCCACATGCTTTTGCTGCTGCCGTCTACTTGATAAACCGAATGCCAACTCCGGTTCTTTCAATGCAATCACCATTTGCAAAGCTCTTCCAAGTGACACCAAACTATCACAAGCTTTGGATATTCGGGTGTTTATGCTTCCCGTGGTTGCGTCCTTATTCAACAAATAAACTTGATGATCGGTCCCTCCGGTGTGTGTTTCTTGGTTACTCATTGACGCAAAGTGCGTATTTTTGTTATCATCCTCCGACGGGTCGAGTCTATACTTCCCGTCATGTTATCTTCCATGAAGATGTTTTCCCGTTTAAAGATAAGCCACAAATTCCCAACGGTGATCAAGAAACCATAAACACCACAATGGATGTTCCGTCTGTCACTACAATCCCGGTGATTACCTCGGTTAGTAATGGAAACAATGGACCCCCGCAATTGGACCTTCACCAACAGTCACCACCTACGCCGAACTCTCAGGTATTGCCCTCAAACACTACTCCCTCATCTTCTTCTTCTCTATCTATCTCTGAGCCCACTGCTCCCTCTCATAATGGGCCGCAAGCCACAACCCAGCAACCACCACCTTCCATTGAGCCCACTGCTCCACCACAAAATGAGTCTGAACCCGGGACTTAATCACAACCACTTCAAACACAACCACCATCCCACCCAACTGGTCAACCAGACCCACAACCATCCGTCTCAAACCAAACTAAATCCCGAAGAGCCACTAAGCCACCCACAAACCCACCGTCAAATCTCCACAAAATGCAAACAAGAGCCAAAAATAATATTAGTAAACCGAAACAGAAATAAACCTTCACCGTTGCAGCACCTTTCTCCAAAAATTATGAACCTAAAACGATCAAACAAGCACTCAAAGATGAAAAATGGCGACGTGCTTGCTCTTCCGAGTTTGATGCTCATGCCCTTAACCAGACTTGGGAACTCGTTCCATTTCGAACAAGTCAGAATCTAGTGGGTTGTCGATGGGTTTTTACTACCAAATTCTTGTCAAGTGGTGCTCTTGATCGTTACAAAGCACGCTTAGTGGCCAAAGGATACAATCAACGGTATGGCATAGACTATGCCGAAACTTTCAGCCCGATTATCAAGTCTACTACCATTCGTTTAGTTCTTAATATTGCTACAACAAAGGCTTGGCAAATTAAACAACTCGACATCAACAATGCTTTCCTCCAAGGTGAGTTAACCGAAGAAGTTTATATGACACAACCACTTGGGTTTTTTTATCCAGATTTTCCACCTCATGTTTGCCGCTTGAAGAAACCAATCTACGAGCTTAAACAAGCTCTGCGAGCTTGGTACATGTCCTTGAAAAATCATCTTCTCAACACCGGATTTACGAATTCTCTGGCGGATGCATCCTTGTTTGTGCAAAACTACAACGGCAACATTACCTACATTCTTGTTTATGTGGACAATATCTTTGTTACTGGTAACAATGACTCGGTCATCCCCAATGTTCTTGTTTATGTGGACGATATCCTTGTTACTGGTAACAATGACTCGGTCATCGCCAATGTTCTTCAATCCTTTGCAGAACGTTTCTCTATCAAGGAACCTACTGATTTACACTACTTTCTTGGAATCGAGTGTACGCGCACAGCCTCGGGAATGCACTTGATGCAACGCAAATATATCTCTGATCTTCTAGCTAAGCATAACATGCTTGATGCCAAACATGTGTCTACGCCATTAGCTTCTTCTCCAAAAATTTCGCTCTTTGATGGTACTCCACCTGCGGATGCGTCTACGTATCGCTTGGTTGTTGGTAGTCTATAATATCTCGCTTTTACGCGTCCAGACATAACATATGCGGTCAACCAATTGTCTCAATTCATGCATAAACCATCTCAGGATCATTGGCAGGCTGCAAAACGTGTTTTACGATACCTTGCAGGAACTATCTCTCATGGTATTCAGCTTCATGCCTCGTCTCCACTTACACTGCATGCCTTTTCCGATGCGGATTGGGCGGGTGATACCGACGATTTTGTCTCCACGAATGGCTACATTGTTTACATCGGCAAAAATCCAATCTCTTGGTCCTCAAAGAAACAGCGTGGTGTCGCGCGTTCTTCCATTGAAGCCGAGTACCGTGTTGTAGCAAATACAGCTGCCGAGGTACGCTGGTTATGTTCTTTACTCTCCGACTTGTACATTCAACTACCCGCTGCTCCGGTTGTGTATTGTGACAACATCGGAGCCACTTATCTCTGCGCCAATCCCGTTTTCCACTCACGCATGAAACACATAGCTCTAGACTATCATTTCGTTCGGAATCAAATATACAAGGGGATGCTGCGTGTTTCTCATGTGTCAACACAAGACCAATTGGCGGATACACTGACCAAACTACTACCATGGCTACGTTTCCAACAAGCGTGTGTCAAGATTGGAGTCTCTAGAGCCCCTCCATCTTGAGGGGGCGTATGTGATATATAAGTTAATAATATCTTAAGGACCTAATTGTTATTAGTTTAACCCTAGCTAGCTTCTTGTATCAGTATAAATACTTGTAACTATTTCTCTAATAATATTAACTCATTCAGCCTTTACACCCATTAGATATATCGTCATATATGTCTACCTCATAAAACATGTTTTACTACCAAGCTGAAACCATAGGTTATGTAAACCGCTGCTACTATGTACCCCAAAAGGATTGGTAAAAAAAAAACGAAAAATAATTGGCTTTACTGCTAATAATCCACTAAAATGTTAATTTTGTTTTACCGTATTCGATCTTGTTTTAATACGAACTGTATGTGGGTAAAATCTCTTGACCAAACTCCAACATCATTACAAAACCCGATGGTTCTGGTAATAATTCTGAAATGTTGACAAAACATGTTTTTTTCTTTGCATTTGATGTAAATTTGTTTTGTCATAGTCATCAAAAAAAAAAAAAACATTGTGTCATAGTCATCTTGAAATATTTTTACTTTGTTTGTTTCCTATTCGATGCCAAAAGATTATTTTTATTCTTTTCGACGATTTACTCAGATGTAACATCTGATAAACCATGCTCAAAATCCAAATGAGTCTTTACTTCAAACGCTAACCAATTAGAAATACGTGGAGAAGAAAAAATGCAATCAGCATCCCTATCCCGGGTATTTCTCCGCACCGTCTATTCCGACCTGACCCGACTCATAAAGCACAACAACTATACCTGTAAGACAAAATAGAAAGAGAAGGGTGAGTAATTCGAGGGAGAATTACTCAGTTAGGGTGGGCTAACGCCACACAATCCATCAAGCACATATACACAAGCCAGAATATAAGCAAGTAAAGCCCAAAAGGCTATCATAAGTGATAATACTAAACGACTGGTCCTATCATTAACACATATTTCTGCCACATTAATATCGCCATAATATCACCAAGGTCCGCCACCTCTTGGGTATCCGCCAACCCTAACCCCGCTGTGAGTTTTATACTCATGAGTCGAGGTCCTCCACCTCTTTATATGAACATCTCATATATATATATATATATATATATATTTCACAGGTTACAGTCCATTCCAACCAGTAACCCGACAACCAGTGTCACGATAAACCATTCATACTATCATTTCTACATGATCAAGCAAGCAACTAGGAACCAGGTTCTAGCAGTATCATTCTGTATTTTAGCACCAGTCTAAACCACTCATATTCAAGATAGCATATAAGTACCATAGGGATACAAATCATGTTCCTCACCTCTTTAATCCAGCTCCTGGAATGGAATGATCTGCCCTAGCTGGTCCTACCTCTGGCTCAGCTTGCACCGTGCTGAAACCACACAAGAATAACTCTCTAAGGCTCTAGTACCACATACATAAATTCAACTAAGAAAACAGACCGGTTAGGCAAACCGACCCGGTTAGCTAACCCGGTTCACCTGACCCGACCCGATCCGGATCCACCCGACCCGAACCGGATCCGGTTCTCCAAACCGAACCAATTCATCCCGGTTCACCAGACCAACCCAACCCGACCCGGTTAACCAACCCAAACCAGATCAATTAGGGTTCCCTTAAACTGGATTAGGGTTTCGTGGTTACCTTGCATAAAAAGTCACCTCCGAAGCACTATGTTCCTCCGATGTGATCCAGAAGTCGTCAACGACCCGCCGCCGCCGCCAATCCTTACCGGTACTCCACACCAGAATCCTCTCGGGTGATGCCTCGAAACTTGACGAATCGGTGCTCAACCAACCCGCGTGACTTGCTGCCACCGTCACGGTTCCTCTTCTGTCGCGACCCCTTCCACGCCGTGCTCCTCTTCCTCGGCTCGCTCCCCTCCCTCGCCTCGCTGAGGTACCGCCGCGTCCCACTTGATCGGAACATCGACAAAGTCCTCATCTCTCGGCATTCTCGTGGTATCCTTGTTGGCATGCATCATTCGCGCTCCCAGCGGTCGTAGCTTCCGGCGCATCTCCTCCGTCGTCGCGTCTCCATATTCTCCCAGACGAGCCTCCCCCGTCGCTCGTGGTATTGGTGGCCATGTTCGAACTCCGGTGATCCCGTTTCTTCCTTTCCACGTTGTCTCCATGATCACCTCCGATTCTCCCCACTACAACACGTTCTTCCTTGCCCCGAATCCGTTCCCCTTCTCCTTCGGCTTCCCTCCTTCGCTCCCCTTGGTGTCGTCGCCGCCGCCGGTTCTCATAACTCTCGCTGTCGGCCTCCCTTTCTTCTTCTAGGTTAGATGAGTGCTTCCCACTCTTAGGGTTATGCTTAGGCTTATATACCTAGGTTAGATTAGGGTTGGGCCTAAACTCCTATTGGACCGGGTTACGGCCCAATTAAATTTGGGGCCTTCGGATAGGGTATTACAATAGACATAACACTCCCAACACCATCGTAAAAGACATCATAAGAACTCTCTATAAAAGAAAAAAGGTAAATTGTTCGAGAACAAACGCATCCAAACTCTGCAAAAAAAAAAAAAAAAAAATTATAAACATGAAAAAATCAAATTTGATGCAGTTTTGGCCTCGATGACTTCACACTTGATCATGTAATCTTTCTTTTAGTATGTTCTCATTGTTTTTTTTATTTCTTTTTTGCCAAGAACATTGTAATAGGTTACACTTGCTTGGCAACTATAACATTCAATATATGCTTTTATGTTTAGCAGAATTGTCAAAAAAAAAATGTTTAGCAGAAAAAAAAGAAATCAAATTTACATCAAATGCGAATAAAAATACGATCCATATTAAATCAAATATTTTAAGTTTAGAATTTTAAAAAAAAAAATTCCAGCCATAAAAAAACCAAATCTACATCAAAGGCAAAGAAAAAGACGATATGTATATAGAACAAATATTTAAATTTTGAAGACTATCAAAAAGAAATTTAAATACGGAAAAAAATATATTTTATTTTGATCATATATAGTTCCTTCACATGGATTTGGTTGGTGTGTGTGGTTTTGCATGCGTTTACTCGTTCGCTCGAGCTCATGGAGTCATGGGCGCGAACTCTAACCATGCACACCGTGTACCCACGAGTCACATGCGACGAGTACGTTTACCTCAATTAACATTAATAAATAAAATGAATTGTATGCAAACATCAATAGTGAGATATGTGTGTGCTTTTACCAAATTTTCGGACTTCGGTTCGTATGTTCTGTCCAAAACAAATTTGCGGATAACTTCTACCAATAAACATGTTCATTTTGAATTAATCACGATCGAAACACTATTGCCGAAAAGAAATTTTTTTTTTTACCATATAAAACTGAAAAACTTTTTTCATCATTTTAATTTTTATTATGTGTCACTAAAAACAATTTATCGAAACAAGATAGTTGAGTATAAAAAAGAAAAAAGAGTTAAAAACCAGTATACATAGTGAATGCCCCAACCGAAGAAATGAATGTACTATCAAGTTAATAAGGAAAAAGGTATTTATTATATATATATATATATATATATATATATATATGTTGGAACAAATTTTATATATATTGAAATGGGCTTAGTATAGACATTAGGGTATGGAAAATTGGGTTCTAAAATGTGAAGGTGAAATGAGATAAAGCCATTGGGCTAAGAGGTAAAGCCTCTTGTGTTGGTTTAATGAATGCACACTTAAAACCAACAAAAATTTAAGTGTGCATTCATTAAACCAAAAGACTATTATTTTTGGGAAATTTTTTTATTAAAAATTTAATCCAAACAATCGCAACCCTTCGGTTCTGGTGACCGAACAGTCGCGACTAAGATTCATTGTCTTGGTTCATGTTCACCGAACTGGTGCGACTGAAACGCAACCTTTTGGTTCTTTAAAACCAGTGCCATCGTCTTCTTCACAAAGATACTTTTTCTTGCGAATTTTTCTAACTCAGAAAACTTCGATCCTCCACATAGTAAGTCTCGAGAGTATTCATAAATATCTTGTTCGTCAGATAACGATTTTGAGTGGTGCAAATCGTTTTTCCTTACGGTTTTATCCTGGGATTCGTAATTGTATCAAACCGTCTCACTACGGGCGATTTTTCGAATTAAGGAAAGAGAGCAATCTCGACTCCGTGTTTGTATTTCAATCGAGAATTTCTTCTTCTTCTTAATTCTTGTTCGTATCTTATTCGGATTTCTCAATTCGGTTTTAGCGGTTCTTACAATCTTAATTCGAAAAAAATCTGTTCTTCGCTTATCGCTTAGTCGGATTGAGAATTTGCCGAAATTATGTTCGCGATTCGTTTAACGTTTCCGTTAAATCGTTTTCTAATAAAGTTTTTTTTCTTTCAAAAACAGTAACAAAGTTTGCGATTTATTCTTATATTTCCGCGAAACATTTCTGAAGTTTTCAAGGATTTGCGATTAATTTTTCAAAATTTTCCGCAAATCATTTTTCTTATACGAACGTTTTTAAGTTTTCACTTACTTCGTTTTGTTTTCGCGAACGCTTTCCTTAAGCGAGTTTGCGAAATAATTATCACGTTCTGATATCATTATGTTTTTATGTTAACAAATGACTACAGATGGTGATGATGTCGATATGACTGGGAAAAATTCACTACAAGAAAACATGTGTATTTGCGACGGAAATTTGCAACGGAAAAAAACCGTCGCAAATTTGCGTCTGATTTGCGACGATTTTGCGACGAACATTCTTCTTTACTCGCAAAACCGTCGCAAATTTGCGTGGGAAGTTTCCAACGCAAAATCGTCGCAAAATTGCGACGCTTTTGCGTCGATCTGTACATTTCGTCGCATTATCGCTGCAAATTCGTCGCAATATTTGCAGCGATATTGCGTTGATTTAACGTTTGCAACGGATTTGCGTCGAGGTGTACGTTTAGACGCAAAATAGTCGCAATTTTGCGTCGAGTTTGCGACAATATAACGTTTGCGAGGGATTTGCGAGGAAAATAGGTAGAACACGTTTTAATTGATTCTTACTTGTTTATGAGTGTAATATTTTAGCCGCAAATTAGTCGCAAAAGTCTTGCACATTAGTTGCAAATTAGGCGCAAATTGAAATGAACATTCTATAAAATCCACCTTATGGATCTCACAATATTATATAATTCAACAAATATGGATAACAATTGATCTTTGATACCGGGTCCGGCTGGTGTGAGACAAGCAGAAGAACGGGCAAGGAAAAAACTTGAATTGACCCACTTCATAATGGTCTTGATGTGATATTCGAGGATTCAGAAGGAAACGAAGATGAGTTTGATGAAGACGAAGAGGAAGAAGAGGACGACGATGATGACGAAGATGGCGGAGTAGAACGTTATGTTTCTGATCATGACGAAGAAGATTAATAAATTTATTATTAATTATGTGTATATTATATAAGTATGTATTTTTGAGTGTGTTGATAATTTTTTTTTTAACCAAGAGATATAACCATTTGCTACGATTTTGCGACGGATTTGTAGCAAACTTCCATACCCAAAACTCTTACCAATACATTATTTATACCGTTTAAATTGCCTTTTCGTGGAATATAAAAACATATCATAGAGGCCTTAATTCATATATATATATTGTTTTCCATCAATGTCCAAGTAATAAGAATAAGAACAAAACACTAAGGTTTAGGGTATGGAAGTTTGCTACGCATTTGCGACGGAATCGTAGAATTTGCGACGGATTTGCAACGATTCCGTCGCAACATCGTAGCAAACGTCCATACCCAAAACTCTTACCAATACATTATTTATACCGTTTAAATTGCCTTTTCGTGGAATATAAAAACATATCATAGAGGCCTTAATTCATATATATATTGTTTTCCATCAATGTCCAAGTAATAAGAATAAGAACAAAACACTAAGGTTTAGGGTATGGAAGTTTGCTACGCATTTTCGACGGAATCATAGAATTTGCGACGGATTTGCAACGATTCCGTCGCAACATCGTAGCAAACTTCTATACCCAAAACTCTTACCAATACATTATTTATACCGTTTCAATTGCCTTTTCGTGGAATATAAAAACATATCATATAGGCCTTAATTCATATATATATTGTTTTCCATCAATGTCCAAGTAAAAAGAATAAGAACAAAACACTAAGGTTTAGGGTATGGATTCCGTCGCAAAATCGTAGCAAACTTCCATACCCAAAACTCTTACCAATACATTATTTATACCGTTTAAATTGCCTTTTCGTGGAATATAAAAACATATCATAGAGGCCTTAATTCATATATATATTGTTTTCCATCAATGTCCAAGTAAAAAGAATAAGAATAAAACACTAAGGTTTAGGGTATGGAAGTTTGCTACGCATTTGCGACGGAATCGTAGAATTTGCGACGGATTTGCAACGATTCCGTCGCAAAATCGTAGCAAACTTCCATACCCAAAACTCTTACCAATACATTATTTATACCATTTCAATTGCCTTTTCGTGGAATATAAAAACATATCATAGAGGCCTTAATTCATATACATATTGTTTTCCATCAATGTCCAAGTAAAAAGAATAAGAACAAAACACTAAGGTTTAGGGTATGGAAGTTTGCTACGCATTTGCGACGGAATCGTAGAATTTGCGACGGATTTTCAACGATTCCGTCGCAACATCGTAGCAAACGTCCATACCCAAAACTCTTACCAATACATTATTTATACCGTTTAAATTGCCTTTTCGTGGAATATAAAAACATATCATAGAGGCCTTAATTCATATATATATTGTTTTCCATCAATGTCCAAGTAATAATAATAAGAACAAAACACTAAGGTTTAGGGTATGGAAGTTTGCTACGCATTTGCGACGGAATCATAGAATTTGCGACGGATTTGCAACGATTCCGTCGCAAAATCGTAGCAAACTTCCATACCCAAAACTCTTACCAATACATTATTTATACCGTTTAAATTGCCTTTTTGTGGAATATAAAAATATATCATAGAGGCCTTATATATTGTTTTCCATCAATGTCCAAGTAATAAGAATAAGAACAAAACACTAAGGTTTAGGGTATGGAAGTTTGCTACGCATTTGCGACGGAATCATAGAATTTGCGACGGATTTGCAACGATTCCGTCGCAAAATCGTAGCAAACATCCATACCCTAAACTCTAACCTATACATTATTTATACCGTTTCAATTGGCTCGTCTTCGAATATAAATGTATGAGCCGTATAATAAATAACAATCCTTTTATAATTATTGAAATAAAAAACTTATCAAAACTTTATCAAGAAAACATATATAACGAAGTGTCACATACCTGCACTTATACTAAGAATGTGATCAATCTATCATTTTTGCCGATTTTACGAAAAACTTCAATTAGTATACTAACTTTGTTTCATACAAGGACTAAGGACCTAAAGAAGTGTTTATTTACATTTATGAATTGTAATTTTAGTCTAAAACATCCAAAACCCTAAGTATACCCTAAACCACTTTAGCGTGGGATTTGTGACGATTTCGTCGCAATTGCATCGCAAATGAAATATTGCTACGGATTTGCGACAATTTCGTTGCAAATGCCACGATTTCGTCGCAAATGCCACGCTAAATTTGCTACGCTTTTGCGACCTCACTTACGGTCAACTCAATTAACTGATCGAACATTCGTATTGGGATTTACAGTTTGCGAGGATTTTGCGACGGTTTGAAAATATTTGCGAGGCATTTGCGACGGTTTTTTTAGTATTTGCGAGGCATTTGCGATGTTTTGTGGGAGGCAAACGAAACGCTGTGGCGGCAAACATGCATTGGGTAAAATATTCGGCCCACTTTGCAAGGGATTTGCGACGAATTTGCGAGGGATTTTTTTCCCTATATAAGCAATTCCAATCCCTCGTTCATTCCTCACACCTCTCTCTTCTCTCTCTACAAAAAACCTTTCTCTCTCTAAAAAAACGTTTCTTCGACGTTCCGAATCCCGACCCCTCGACCTTCCGAATCCGAACCCTCGACCTGATAAGGTAATTTTCTAAATTGTTCGTTTATTTTATGAATTTAAAATTTTTCTTTTAATGTTATCTTTAAAGTTGTTCAAATTAATATTAAATATCAAATTTTTTTAATATGCAATTACTAATTTCAAAATTATAAAATTTATTTAGATGGCGGAGAACGACTATACCGACTACTTAGAGCCTGGTGTTGGTCGTGGTAGTGGTCATTCACGACCAGGACAGCGTACACATTCCGCCCGCGTCTCCCCTTCAGTGCGCACCTCTTCTTCCGGTACCGCTAACAGGATTCCGGAGTCACAGCCGACGCCACCTCCCGAGCCAAACCCTGGAGCAATTCCTTCATGGGATGACTTGACCTTCGAGCAGCTTCTCGTTACTCCCGGACGGCAGGCTCTTCCCCATTTAGAACCTGACTCTGTCGGCAACGCTGTGTGGTAAGTAATTTTTTTTACATTAATTTTGTTTAATAATTATTAATATATTTATTTAAACATAATATTATTTTTATAATTTTTTTTAGGTTTTGCAAAAACAAGGTGGGAAAGGATATTAGAAAGATCATAGAGCGGGATTTCAAGATATGCCACACGAGTTGGAAGTATGTTAACCTCGAGACCAAGGATCGGTGGTTCAAAACATTCGCGGTAAAAAAAATTTTAAATTTTTATTTATTTATTCAATTTTGTAATTTTATAACTTATTTATTCAATTTGCAGTAAAAATATTATTGGGACCCCGCGATTACTGGTTTAGTTCGTGAAGAATTTGAGGAGAAAGCGAAGAACCGTCTCAACAACCAAATAGAACGGTGGAAGGAGAAGTGGCAAAAGAACCCGGAACCGAAGGTATGTATGCCATCTTTCTTCGATCCCAATATTTGGGCTGGTCTTGTCGTCTTCTGGCAGTTGGAGACTTCTGCGGAGAAGTCTGCCCAGTGCTCGGTTGCTCGATTGACGAAGGTTGGCGGTAGTGACCAGCCTTCGAAGCACTGTTTGGGATAGATTTCTTATGCTCAGCATGCGGTTGACATTGTAAGTTATTAAATTTTTTTACTTTCAATTTTTACGGTAACAAAAAATTTAATTTTTAATATGTTTCCATTTTAAGACTGCGGAAACAGGAGTTCCCGCAACGATGACATCGGTTTGGGAGAAGACCCACCGCAGGCCGGACGGGACATGGGTTGATGAACATGTCCACAAGCTCCACGACGATGTCATTGAGCGACTCGACGAACTCTCAACCCAGCTTACTCCCGATGGTCAATCTACTCAGCTGACACCGATGGAGATTAACCGTGTCGCATTACAGGTAAAAATTTAATTTCTTTTTATTTTTATTCACAATTTTAAATATTTATTATACTAATAACATTTTTAAAAATAAAATTATAAACTTTTAATTTTTTTTTGTAGATGGCTCCTCGAAACCGTAAGGGAAAGATGGCATTTACAGGATCTATCCAGACGGATGATCAGGGAGTGCCATTTTGTCCCGTTTCGAGATATGCTTCTGATCCGCAAATGGCCAAGGAGCTCCGGGAAACAAAAGAACGGCTCGGTCTAACGGAGAAGAAGTTAGAGAGGACGGTGAACGTCTACGATAATCTGTTTCGGGAGTTAGCGAAGTCGAACCCCGCCATTGCCGGGATTTTAAGGAGGGAAGACGAAGAAAGAGGCACATCGAGCCAGGATCCGCTCGATAATTTTAACTTCGATTAGATTTTTTTTGGTTTTTGTTTTTTGTATTTTTAATGTTTTTTTTATTTTAAACCTTATTTTATGAATTTTTATTTTATTTTAAATATTTTAGAATTTTATTAATAAATAATAATTTTTTTTTTTAATAATCAAAAACATCTTCGTCGCAAAACCGTCGCAAACAAAAGCCGCAATTACGTCGCAAATTTTTTTTACGCAAACCCATCGTAAAACAATATCGCAAAATCGTAGCAAAAACAGTTGCAATTTCGTCGCAAATTTCGCCGCAAAACCGCCACGAAGTTGACGCATATGTTTGCGTCGTAAAACCGATGCAAATCCGTCGCATATTTGATATGAACAGTATTCGTCGCACAGCCGTTGCAAAAAGGAACGTCGCAAATTCGTCGCTACCATTAGCGACGAATTTGCGACGATTCATAAATTTGCGACGGTTTTGCGACGATATTTGGTTTGCAACGACCTAGTTGCGACAAACCAAAAATCGTCGCAAAACCGTTGCAAATCTCTGTTTGCAACGGATTTGCGACGAAAACCTCCCTTGCAAAAGCACCTGTTTTCTTGTAGTGATTCATCTGATGGAAAAACCGAATCGCTTGTTGACTCGGTGGCCCGAGATCTGTTCGGAGTTCGTCTCCAGACAAGTGTTCCACAAGACAACTATCAGATGATGCCTCAATTACCCGCAGCCATGGCACACGAGCTAATGCCGGAAAAATTTGACGGTAAAGGCTTTAAAACATGGCAAAAAAAGATGCTCTTCTACATGAGTAACTTAAACTGCGAGAAGTTTCTCAAGGAGGATCCACCGATCGTTCCATTTGGAAACAAGGATGCTCACCTTCTTGCTGCTGTTGATGCATGGAAACATGCAGACTTTGTGTGTAGAGGCTGGATCTTAGGCCGCCTCATTGATCCACTGTATCAAGTATACAGTCAGGAAGCACGAACCTCTAAGGAACTCTGGATGGCCTTGGAGAAGAAGTACAAGTCTGACGATGCTGGTTGTCAGAAATTTGTTGTTGCGAAGTTTCTAAACTTCAACATGGTGGACTCCAACCCCATCATGGAACAAGTCGATGCATTGAGTTTGTTGTGCCATGAGATAGCGGGCGAGGGAATGCAAATCTGTGAGATCTTCACTGTCAATTGTTTCATTGAGAAACTTCCCCCGAGTTGGCTAAGCTTCAAGAACTATCTCAAGTACAAGAAGAAGCATATGTCGCTCTCAGATGTCATCACGAGGCTCCAAATAGAAGACAGGAACCGTGCTAATTTCTCTCCTCTAGAGGAACAACACAATGTCAATGTGGCTGAGCATAAGAGCAAGGGTAAAGGGAAACGGATATTTCCGCAAAAGTCCCTAAAATCGACATCCTCAACAAACTTCAAGAAGATTGCAAAACCAGGACAGAAGTTCAAAGGAAAGTGCCACAAGTGTGGCAAGGTAGGCCACAAATCTGATGTATGCAGGAGCCAACCCAAGGGTAACAGAAAGGCTGAAGCTAACCTCACTGAAGAGGATATGGTTGTTGTCGTCAATGAAGTGAACCTGGTCGATGACAACCCAATGGAATGGTGGTATGACACAGGTGCAACCACCCACATCTGCACTGATAAGTCGATGTTCACCACTTATCAGAATATCAAATCGGAGGAGCAGCTGTTCATGGGAAACACGACTTCATCGAAGATTGAAGGTCGCGGCAAAGTGGTTCTGAAGCTGACTTCAGGACGTGAGCTCACACTCAACAATGTGAAACATGTACCGGACATGAGGAAGAATTTGGTATCAGGAACTCTCTTGAGCAAGGCAGGATTCGGGGTCACCTTCGAAGCTGACAAATTGATACTTAGGAAGAATGGGATGTATTTGGGAAAGGGTTATGAGAAAGGAGGACTTGTCAAGTTGTATGTTTCGACAATTCTTCGTACTGATAAGATTAATAACGCTAATGTTGTAATTGTTGACAATTCATTTAATAATAATTATGTTGCTTATTTGGTTGAGTCTTTTAATATTTGGCATGAATGTTTAGGACATGTCAACTATAAATCTATGCAAAGATTAATGAATTTGAACCTAATTCCGAAATGCAAAGTAAACAAGGACAAATGTGAAGTGTGCGTACAGGCCAAACTCACAAAAATTCCTTCTCCCCAAGTTCAAAGAACCACATAACCTCTTAGTTTAATACACACAGATTTATGCGATCTGAAATTTATACAAACTAGAGGTGGTAAAAAGTATTTTATGACATTTATCAATGATAATACAAAATATTGTTATGTATACTTGTTACGTAGCAAAGATGAAGCTTTGTCCAAATTCAAAGAGTATAAGCTTGAAGTTGAAAACCAACTAAGTAAAACTATTAAAGTAGTTCAAAGTGATAGAGGAGGTGAGTATGATGGTCCGTTTAATGACTTTTGTCAACAACATGGCATCATACATCTAACCACAACTCCTTATTCCCCCGAGTCTAACGGAGTTGCGGAACGGAAAAACTGAACTCTCAAAGAGATGATGAATGCAATGTTGCAGGAATCTGGATTACCCCAATCAATGTGGGGGGAAGCTTTGCTTACTACGAACTATATCCTCAACAAGATACCACATAAAGTTACTAGCAAAACACTATATGAACTTTGGAAATGTATTTTACCTTCGTACAAATACCACAAAGTGTGGGGGTGCCTTGCTAAAGTTGCAATACCACCTCTGAAAAAGGTCACAATTGGACCTAAAACAGTGGACTGTATTTTCATAGGATATGCACACAACAGTAGTGCTTATCGGTTTCTGGTTCACAAATCAGACATACCTGATATTCATGTGAATACAGTAATGAAATCACGAAATGTGTCTTTCTTTGAACACATTTTCCCTTGTAAAGAAAAACAAAGTCAGAAGAGGACATTTGAACAACGAGAAACAAGCCTCTCAACAAATGAGGCAAGCACTTCCGGAACCTCAACACATGATGTGGAAGACGTAGGAGATGAACCTCGACGCAGCAAAAGAGCTCGTAAGGAAAAAAATTTTGGTGATGATTTCATGATGGTGTTTCTCACAGAGAACACACCAACAACTTACGCAGAAGCCATGTCTACACCAGAAGCAGCCTATTGGAAGGAAGTTGTTAATAATGAGATTGATTATGTATTGTAACATCATACATATGAGATTACCGATCTACCCGAAGGGTCTAAAACACTAGGGAGTAAATGGATTTTCACAACAAAAATGAAAATCGATGGTTTTGTGGATAAGTATAAGGCCAGACTTGTGGCTCAAGGATTTCGACAAAAAGAAGGTTTGGATTACTTTGACACATATTCTCCAGTGACGCGAATAACCTCCATCAGACTTTTGGTTAGTATCGCAGCATTAAGAGGCCTAGAAATACATCAGATGGATGTCAAAGAAGAGATCTATATGAAACAACCTGAAGGATTTGTTATCCCCGGACAAGAACATAAAGTTTGTAGACTTGTCAAGTCATTGTACAGACTGAAACAAGCTCCAAAACAATGGCATGAAAAATTTGATAATGTGATGATGTCAAATGGTTTCAGCAGTAACGAATGTGATAAATGCATATACATCAAATGTACCCCCACACGAATATGTTTTGTTGTGTTTGTATGTTGATGACATGCTCATTACTGGCAACACTAATGACATGATTAATCAAACAAAGAACTTACTTCATAGTAACTTTGAAATGAAAGACATGGGATTGGCAGATGTCATTCTTGGTATTAAGATTCACCAACATGCTGGAGGAATTATCTTATCACAGTCACATTATGCACAAAAGATACTAGATAGATTCAAAAACTATTCAAGTGGGACTGCAAAAACTCCAGTTGACCCTCATATTCACCTGACTAAAAACTCAGGTGATGCAATTTATCAGGTGGAATATGCACGAGTAATCGGAAGTCTAATGTACTTGACAAATTGTACTAGACCCGACCTAGCACATGCAGTAAACATACTGAATCGCTATACTAGTAATCCAGGACATAAACATTGGAAAGCAATAACTAGAGTTTTAAATTACCTACGTTATACCAAAAGTTATGGACTACACTATGGTAAAGAACGAGCAGTTTTTGAAGGATACAGTGACGCAAACTGGATCGCGGACTCCAAAAACTCAAAATCCACAACTGGATATGTCTTTACACTTGGAGGTGCAGCAGTGTCCTGGAATTCTTCCAAACAAACTGTGATAGCCACATTGACCATGGAATCTGAGTTTGTCGCTTTAGACAAAACTGCTCAAGAAGCAGAGTGGCTTCAAAATTTTTTGGAAGATATCCCTATGTGGGAGAAACCAGTGCCAGCTTTACGTGTACACTGTGATAGTCAATCAACTATCTCTCGGGCACTGAATAATCATTATAATGGAAAGTCTCGTCACATTCGACGATGACATAAAACCATTAGAAACTTGATCTCCACCGGAGTACTCCTGATTGATTATATCAAATCTGTCGATAACCTAGCTGATCCGTTCACTAAAGGTTTGGCAAGAGATCAAGTAGTCAAATCATCAAGAGGAATGGGTTTACAAGCCTATGAATAAAGTTAAAGTTTGATGGACACCCTACCTACATGACTGGAGATCCCAAGAACTAGGTTCAAAGGGACAACAAATTCAAACTTAAACTGAAATAACACTGTGAGATTAATATCTCTACCCAGTTCCTAGGATGACATACAGTGTTATATCGGTATGGAATAAGGATAAGCTTTTAGCTTTTAATGATTCTTTAGCCTTATAATAGATGGTATTTCAGAATACTTCTAACGCTAAGCTAATGAAGATCACCTAGTGAGTGTGAAATGGGGCCGTTTCTAGGAGAATGAAGGAAAGGCTATATTCTCCAAGTTCACTCATGAAAACCAGGCAAGTTCAAGGCCAAAATGAACACAATAGAGAACAAGGTTCTATGAGAAAATGAGTTGTGTTATAGCTGTTGTCTAGGTTTACATCGAAATCCGGGTGGTTCAAGACATCATGTTCACCTCGTGGCCAAGTAAATCCGACAGCTACTAACTACGAGTGGTTCAAAGCTAAAAAATTGCTACCAACTCAGATACTCTCGAAAGTCCGTATGTCTGTCTAGTCATATAAGTTAGTCTAATCAGTAGAGTCTTAGAGTTTATCGAGTCGTCATATGTTTAGAGGTCATTTCTATTCATGTGGGGGATTGTTGGAACAAATTTTATATATATTCAAATGGGCTTAGTATAGACATTTGGGTATGGAAAATTGGGTTTTAAAATGTGAAGGTGAAATGAGATAAAGCCATTGGGCTAAGAGGTAAAGCCTCTTGTGTTGGTTTAATGAATGCACACTTAAAATTGTCCCACATCCAAAGTTGGAAACATTTTGGTGTTGTATAAATAAGGCTAAGCATGTGTAGTGTTCAAACAAGTCAAGAACACATATGCACCATGAAGGAACCTAGGGAGTCTCACACGCGCGCACCACCACCACCACCGGGCTCGGGTTTGGGTTTGGGTTTGGTCAATTGGACCTTAGGTCCATTAAAGACTATTATTTTTGGGAAAAAAATTTATTAAAAATTTAATCCAAACAATCTCAACCCTTCGGTTCTGGTGACCGAACAGTCGCGACTAAGATTCATTGTCTTGGTTCATGTTCACCGAACTGGTGCGACTGAAACGCACCCTTTCGGTTCTATAAAACCAGCGCCATCGTCTTCTTCACAGAGATACTTTTTCTTGCGAATTTTTCTAATTCAGAAAACTTCGATCCTCCACAAAATAAGTCTCGAGAGTATTCATACATATCTTGTTCGTCAGATAACGATTTTGAGTGCTGCAAATCGTTTTTTCTTACGGTTTTATCCTGGGATTCGTAATCGTATCAAACCGTCTCACTACGAGCGATTTTTCGAATTAAGAAAAAAGAGCAATCTCGACTCCGTGTTCGTATTTCAATCGAGAATTTCTTCTTCTTCTTAATTCTTGTTCGTATCTCATTCGGTTTTAGCGGTATATAACATTTCTCCTTTTCACTTCTGTTGTGTGTGTATGTGTGAGCATTCGATCACTGGAGCTACAGCACTGACCCATTCTCAGCTTACCAAAGAGCTACTTGCAACAACCACGTCTAACATCACAAATATATCATATTTGTCTAGTAAATTATTGTCCACCAACTCAAATTTCAAAGTGGTTCGTATGAGACACATCAAACTTTTCAATCACCAAGCAAACTCAACAAGGTTAAAAACACAATGAAATTAATAAAAAAAGATTTTAGAGAAATTCTGGAGACAGGTATGTGGAAATCTTTGGATTTCGGCCTAAATGATTACTTGAAACGGGTTTCCGAAATTTTCTACAAATAAACATATTGACCATCAAATTAGTGAGATTGATACGAAACAGCGATAGCCAATAAAAAAAAAAATCATATTTTTAAAGCGGCCAAATGCATTTTTATAAGATATATCTTAATTGAGTGGCATTAAAAAAAAAAAATTAATCAAAACATGCTAACAAAAAATATTGAATAAGCCAAACATGAATATCGTCAAATTTCAAAGAAAAAAGGTGTTTAAGAATACCTTATATGTAGAATCATATATTTGTTTTTTCTTTTCTTGTGTGTGTGTGTGTGCTCGTTCACTCGAGCTCGTAGGTATAGGAGCACTGACCCATGCTTACAATACCCACGAGCCACTTGCAACGAGCACGTTCATCATTCAACATAAGTTAACTTCTCTTGTTCTATAATTAAATAAAGTACCACATATTCTGATTTCAAAGTGATTCACATGAAACAATTTAATCATCAAGTAATCTCAACAAGATTAAAGACACAAGGAAGAAAAAGATTAAGAGAAATTGTTGCAAATTATATATAATATGAAAACTTACATTGTGTTCGTCCCCAAGAGTGGGGAGTGTAACTTAAAAGAAGCTGATGATGTGAGAGAGACACACCAGCCCAGACAAGACACAACACAGTAAAACAGACACAGTTTTGAGAGAGACTCCTCTTACAAACACATTACAAGCAAGAGAGACAGAGAGACAATACCCAGGAAATATTACATGGTAGAGTGAATGTAATAAGAACACAAAATACCAAAAGAAGAAAAATATCAGACGATGAAATCTACTACCAAGAAAGACTTAGAACCATATGGATACATCTTGCTCCTTCTGCTGAATCCCATCCATAGTTCCTATTACTCCCGGCATTGACATATCATCTCTGTAATCGAATGACGCCATATCGAACGGAGTAGAATCAAACACAAGCTGAAACCTATTGCCACTACCGTTGTTGTTGTGATGGGCAGCTTCAAAGTTATTGTTGTGCGTGTGCGTGTGCGTGTGCGTAAACCCAGTGTTGTTGTTGTTCCCTTGGAAAAACGTTTGGTTGCTATTGTTGTTGTTGTTGTTGTTACCTCTGTTTGGGATGTTCAAGTCTTCGAAGAAGCCTCCTTCAACCATGTTTCCCGGGAACTGAATATGTTCTTGGTGATTCTGGACCGGTGGCTGAAGCAGTGACATGTTTTGATTCTCCATGACCATAGAAGTTTGGTTGCTCTGGACGTTTCTGTCGTACATGGACATGAGCTCAGAGATCATTTTCTGTCCATCTTCAGGAACTCCAATACCAGTTAAGTCGATTGGTTGGGCCACCGAGTTCACTGGCCTTGGCTGAGAAAATCCAACTACAGGTTTCATTTCACTGACATGGAACCTGGATGCTGCTGCTGCTGCTGCTCCATACGGTAAGCAACTCTCTCGATGTGAACAAACCAATTGATGATTGTCTCTTGAGTTCCTATCCAGAAATCCCCGGCTGATTTCACTATGCGCACAGCCAGGATTCTCGCAGGTGAAAACCGTTCTGTCCATTATAGCGTTCAGATCTCTACTTGGCTTCCTCTTTCTATTGAATTCTGTTGGGACTTCTTCCTTGACGGGAAACTCATGCATTTTGGCAGCCATACCAAAGTTTGAAGGATTCATCACTTTTCCTGGCTTTATCTCTTCCACTTCATAATGAGACTCCTTCTCGAAACCTTCAACGTCATATTGACTACAATCATTCATTAGAAGAGAGGAACTTCCGCCAGGTAAAGAAAGAGGAGGACACGATTCTGGATAAAGCTCTCGAGCCAAGGACTCCTCTTGGTTGATAATGGCAAGCCAAGTAGCACTCTCTTTAGCAGTCATCTTATCCTGCAAGCATTTAGATTGCCTCACGAGCTTACGGATCTTAGCAATATCCGGAAACATATGCTTGATAACCGCAGTCAAAACGCCGACTTTCCACGCTTTCTTCAAATCATGAGGCTTCTTGTAAGGTGCAGGACCTTGATCTTTAGGCAAACCGAGTTGATGCCACCAATCCTCTTTCCCGTTAGGCCACCACGGAGGAGGAACACCTTTCTCCAAAGGAAACCGTCTCTGAGGAGGATCACAATGTTGCATCAAAGCCGACAAAAGCGATCCAAGAGTCGTATCTTGAAGTTCTTGCAACGTATGAGGAGTCGGTCCAATCAAATTGTTACCTTCATGAGCCCCAGGGATATTGTTATCCGCTTGGTACTTGGTAATAGCAGCAGGTCCATTACGATCGAACCTAACCTTATCTTTCCACCACTCCCTAAGATTATCCGATGCACCAGTCACAGGCTTTCCGTTTTCCGGGATGATACCGTAAACAAAGCCTTGAGCTTTACACACTTCCATCATCTTCAACATGTACTTCAAGATCCCATCTTGAGCCCTAGACATTTTCTTCCTCCTAGCTTGCTCTTGAGACTGCCTCTGCTTAACAGCATCAACTCCTTCTTTGCTCTTATCCTGCTCCTTGAGACGCTTAAGCCTCATCTTATCCCTCCACATCCTCCTCTCCAGTTCATCCACATCAATCTCATCATCGGTATAGTCGTCTTCCACAATCGAATCCGGTTCGGTTTGTGGCGCGGTACAGAAATCCCCTTCACCGAGAGATCCAGAAGAGAAGAAATCCATGTTTCCACACATTCCAATCTCGTTAAACATCATCGTCACTAAGAACCAGAGCCGATTAACCTGAGATAAACAAATGATCAATACATAACCATGAATATCTGAATCTAACACAACCAAAAAAAGAGCTTTTCGTATTCAATTCTCAACGAACAACAAATACATCAGATCTTATCTTATTGAATTCACTCTGAACAGAATCAATCAATCGGCAGAAAAAACCATATCTACTACAGATTCGATTTCCAAATATAGTATGAGATCCTCAACATCGAAAAAAAAATCGAGAAATCCCCAAATATAGGAAGGATCATATCTGAAGAAGGCATAATAAGAAAGAGAAATGAAAAATTCAAAGTATTTTCCTATAGATCGTGTAAATACAAGTAATCTGAATTAAAAACCGATCGATCTACCAAAACCCCAAAGAAAAAACCCATATCATCATCATCAACTTCAGTAAAATCAATAACCCTAACATGAACATAAAAAAAATTGGAGAAGCGAAGAAGAAGAAGTAGTACCTGGAGAAAACAATAAAAATTGAGAAGTATTTGAAAAAGGACTCTGGCTTTCTCCTATCTGGGTTAAGGAAAGAGGAAAAAAGAAACCCTAATTCATCGAAAAAATTCGCCCAAAAGTAAAGAGGATGGAGAAGGAGAAGGGGAAGAAAAGTCGACGAAAGGTCACGTGGGTAGAAAGCGACTTTTGTTTATTTGCGTTTGGTTTGTGGAGTCTCTGTAGATCAGGGAGAGAGAAAAGTAGACTTATGGAGTATATATATTAGTATTTATTTTTACGCAAAAATTAAAGAGGTACTATCATTTATTGGCATTTCATTTTTTATTAATTCAAAATAAATAAATAAACAAAGCGCCTTTTGGCACTACACACTGCTCCTCGTTTGGGGTTAGGGCTCGGCGTTCGAGTACCCGTTTGGGTTCGAGGCAGGTAGTTATATTCGTCGGGTACCTATTTTCAAAATTATAAAACCCATTCGGATATAACGAATAAACGGGTCGGGTTCGGGTCGGGTACTAGCGGGTATCGGGTACTCGAATGGGTACTAGTATTTTATGATTACACTTAAAAAAAAATGTTCAAAAGATTAAAAAAAAATTATTAAAAAAGCCAAGCCTTAAACACAAATTGAGTTTAAAAATGCCAAAGTTGACGAAACACCAAGGTATGACAGTAAAAAAACGGAAAAGAAATTCAAAACACAACCTAAATGTAGTACATCCCCTATTTTAGTGCTCCCATTTCTTAATCGGATGGCCGTTCGAATTTCGAATTTTATGCTCAGTTCGAATTTTATGCCCGGTTCGAATTTCGAACGTTATGGAGAAAAAAATCTCAAAAATCAACGAAGCCGAAATTGAATTGAGTTTGTAATACAATATTACTAATAGTGACCAATTAATCAATAACATCCAACCATAATCACTGTGTATAGAATACACACATTTATATGTGTATATAAAAAAAAATAAAAAAATTCGGGTACCCAATTGGATATCGGGTATTATCCGATCGGGTTTGGGTAACCGAACCATACGAAATCAAAACATGATCGGGTATTATACGTTACCCGTACCCGACCCGAATCCGGTTTTTCGGGTCGGTTCAGGTTCGGGCATCGGGTATGGGTAAAAGGCCCAGCCGTATTTGGGGTTACTTTTTTTTTGTACACTTCCCTTTTTTAATTACGCGGTATGAATTTAATTTCTTTTTGTTTTTACACACGTATTATATTAATTGCCCGCGAAACTAATTATTATAAAATACGTTACTCATTTTCATTTTATCCGCAACTTTTTTTAACGTTTTTTTATTACAAGAGAAAAATTACGTCATGGACAGCTACAATTATCGATTAGGACAATATTTAATCCGAAGAGGTAAGAAAACAATTTAGTAAGTTTTCGAGCTTTTTGATTATTAAACTAGTTTAATATCACATTCTCCAACACATCTGTTGAAAAGGAACCAAACACAATGTTTTAATTTTATGCTTTCTTTTTGCACTTGTCGAGTGGCTAAAATCCCAAAAGAATATGCTTACTAAAACAAACACAGAAGAAAATGTGATTGAAATGAGTGATGAAAATATAGAAAGTATTTACAAGATGAGTCTGAAGACAAAAGTTGGACTGTGAAGATCAATGAAGTTGGAGTTGTTGGGATTTAAGTGTTGGAGATAAATGTTTTCTCTTGGTTCTTCACTAACTCCACTCTGTGTTGCATACTCTAATGCCATTTCATAGTCAACCTGAAACCATCACATGAAGAAATTCAGCAATGATGATGTAGTGGAAACTTAAAATGAGATTGATTGATGCAAAACCTGTTCCACATGCTGAGCAAGCTTTTCTGTCAATGTATCTTTTGTGATGATTTGTTCAGAGACTTTATTAAGCATAACTGTGTCTTCCTCTCTGTAACGTTTTCTCTTTGTTGTATGTTCTTCCGTCATTTGTTTTAGAACGTCGTACACTGCTCCCGTTGCATCCGGGATGTATCTGCAACATTCGGCTTTTCAGGATTAGAGCAAAGAACGCTTGTCACTACGGAATGAAACAGATGTTCTTCTTTTTTAACTTACCTGCTCAAACTACGTTTACGCTCTTGTTGTTCACGGGCTTGCATTCTCTTGACTATTTTGGCTTTCAGTTGGATGCAGCATTGTTGAATTGCAGACTATATGGAAGAAAAAGTGTCAAAAGTTAGCTTTAACAAGTTGCGGATAAGGTCGAAGAAGAGTCTTTTAAGTTTACCTTGACTGCAGTAGCTATCTCACTGATGTCATCTCCTATGTACTCTTTCCCTGTCCCTTTGAAAGGAATTTTTGTACTCACTATGCTCACAAATACTCCTATTTTATCTTGCGCCTGGTTGATCTTATAGCTACTCCAACTGCAAAGTTTTTCAACACACATTACTTAAAAAGGTTGGAGAATGATACCAATATACAACGAGAGGTAGCAAGTTAAGAAGAAGTCTCACTTGATTCTCTTTGAGGCTGTCCTGGTAACAACATCAGCTCCTTGTTCAAAAAGGAGAGGAATACGGTTTGCAAAACGGAATATGTTGATCCCCTGTCATTTTAGTTCCCACAAATTCCCAAGAGAATTATTCAGATAGTAGATAAGCTCACTTCCACTTTTGATTGTTTACGATAACGAGCGTCATGCTCAAAATTTAGCTAACTTATGTGGCAACACGTAAGGACAAACTTAAATATCTGGGAACTCTCTTTTGAGGGTGTTTGCAAGCTTTCCAGGTGGATGAATACACAAGAATAAACAAAAGGAGGATATGACTTGCCTGTTTCACATCTCTTCCACCCACACTAACACCAGCTTCAACAATGAAAGGATGACCTTCAAAGACCTGAGCACTGAACAAAGAAGGTAAAGACTGACAGGTAAGATATCCATTATACTACTCCATATCTAACTCAGATGCATTTGCAGAAGATTGATGGTGGTAGTGACAACCTTCCTGAGTACGTTGCCACCATATCTGGATGCAGCTCTTTGATAATCCCTAGACGAAGATTGTATTCTCCTGCCGGACTAAGACACTACAGCAGAAAACAAAAACCGCAGTATGATTAGAGCTAATTTTTGCAATCATCCAGATGTTCTAACAAGTTTAACTTTTATATGAGCCTCGAGAGAGAGAGAGAAAAAGCTAACAAAGCAGTTCACAATGAACAGTTAAGAGAAAGCAGCTGCTTACATCACCACTAGGGTCGTCGAATTTAGCTTGGCGGAATAGCTGATGTATCCGTACCATTTGCTGAGATGTCACAGATTTGACAATCATACTAGGGCTGAAATCGGGTCCCATTTCCCCTGAAAGAAAGCAAACAAGCATTATCGTTACTGAATTTGACTCAAGGGATAGCACAGGCTTAGTAAAATATAAAGGGACAACTTCAAACTTATATAACAAAAATAAGATCGATGCCATACTTACCAATTAACCGCGTTGCAAGGGTTTTGTTAATATTCACAAATTCGTTCTGAAGAAACTGCAGAATGGTCTTTTTGGAAGTGTCTGTAATAAGGCGTTTGATAAGTAGCAAGTCAACTGCCGAAGGATGGTGCTTTGTCTCGATAGGAATTGGGGGCATCACATCAGTTCTTCGAGTAAATTTTATAGTGACATTTTTCCTACATGAAATAAAAATTGAACAATTCAACAATGGTGTACATAAACAGATTTAGCACTAAGAAGACAGAGAGACAAAGATCATACTCGGGTGTTTCTGATATAAATCTAAACATAAACTGAGCATAAGGAGTAATAACAGCCATCTGACGCATATAGTGCAAGATCTTAGACTGGAAAAGAAAAAGAGAAAATGTGTTAGACAACTGTGCACGCACAAATATCTAAAGAATGGTTAAGAAAAATTAGCAAAAGGACAGATCTAAACCACGTACTCTGTATGTTGTCCAGTTTCCCTCGATTAGCACATTTATTTCGGCCCCATGCCATCGATCTTTGTTGACCTTCTTTTCGTGTAGATGAATATGAGGAATGTTCCTGAAAAACAATCATTTGAAGACCATTCTTTGACGCTCAGCTAAGTGAGAAAATTTAGAAAAGATTTGAAACAAGCATCCATGAGCTATTATCATGAGAAGGTTCACAAAAGACGTGGAGTATTCAAAGGATTCATGGCTATTATCATCTAATGCACAAACACAAGATGTACGCTTACAAGAAACAGTTCATGTATTCGAGGGGTACCTGTGAATATCAATATCCAGTCTGCAGAAAGTAACATAGTTTTGACTCTTCATAGATGAAGAGATCTCTATGGGGAGGCCTGTACTCATTTTGGACCAAATTAAGGCCTGTAAGCCAGGAAAAATATAGAGAAACTAGAAGAGTTAAATCGGTTAGCCCCAAATCAAAGCTAATTAGTTCAGATCTTTTGTAAGCTAAGGAACGAGCCATCTTTCTGTTTTGGTCATAAACTGCTGAAAGTTACAAATTTGTATCGATAAAACACATTAGCATTTTACAGGCCAATCTCAGATATCCAACATGCTATGTAAAACGAAAAAGAAATGAAAGCGTACCATCTTTGCCCCCAAACCAAACTTCCCACGTGTTTGCTTCAGTCCATACTTCGTCCCAGACAAAACTGTAAAAAGAACAATATGTATATCATCAAGCCTCATAAATAAAAGCTCATTAGGTTGATATGCCAGGCTAAATCAATAGAGGAAGTGAGGGTGAGCTATTTACCTCTCCCAAACATATTTGGGATGTCATCATGTGGCATCCCCTTACCATTATCCTACATTATGACCAACTCAAGTCATAACATAACTCAAAAATGTGTAAGAACATAATTATATATACATATGGCTGTCACTTACCCTCAGAATTGAAATTGCACATTACGTTGAATAAACAAAAAAAATGTTATTGAAGCTCTCACCTTACATGTGACCTTGTAATATGATGCTTCCCCACGGGCCTTTAAAACCTTTGAGACTCCAGGCTCTTTGTTTTTCTTTCCCGACGCCAAATTTTTTGCTTGTATCTCACTGGCACGAGCTTCCTTTGCTAACCTTTTCTACATAGCAGGAAACGGCTACAAAATTTAGCGTTGTTGATGAAAATACCAGTACTGACAGTGACAACCCAGAAGCTTGCAGAACAGTGAAACTTCTTGAACATAAAACAAAAGCTCACAAGACACAAAATTCACAAACCTCACGGGCCTTCTCTGTCTCGTAGTCATCATACAGCTTTGTGTCAACACGTTCTCGATCGATAAGACCAATCATGGTATTAAACTTAGATTTTACAATCTCTTCGCTTCAAAACAAAAAACAACACGGTCATCATCAATCTACATATGAGAAGAAAGCAGGTCAAGATGAAACAAAAAAAACCTACACTATCTATTCTAATTATCATTTTTGCTTAATCTCAAAGTATTCGACTTTAAACAAAACTAAGGAACGTACATTGTTACTTCAACCTCAGGTAGCTCTGAAATCGACTCTGCAGAATCAAGAGCATTTTCAACAAGCTCTCTAACTGTAGTATAAAGCGACTTCCCTGGCTGGAAAATCCACAATTTCAAGACCCAATTTATTATCAAACGATCCAAAATTCGCAAGAAATGCGATTACTAAATTGAAACTACTGAAATGGTAACCAACAAATCGGGACTCACATTATCAAATCCAGCAATGTTCTTGTTCTCCGCGAAAAATTCAGCTGGGGATTCTGCAAATTCACGAATTTACAAAAAACATTAAGCTCAATTTTCACAGCGAAAAACGAAATTACACTCGCAATGTGTAGATACATAGCATTACTTTGCTTGAGAGTGCTCTCTTTACTGTTCTTAGAGTTCTTTGAGCTCCCCTTCTTCGTTTCAACTGGACTATCATCGCCCGCCATGGAAAAACAAATTTGGAAAATTGAGGAAGATAACAAAAATCTAATCAACCAAATCTCTCAGTACAACGTTAGATTACACAAAAAAAATTCAAAGCAGGATCTAGGGTTTAATCAATCGAAGGAGGGAAGTTAGATAAGAGAGAAGAATCTGTAGGGGGGCAAAACAGTCATTTCAAGTGTTCTCATTAGCGTTTGCGATTGTTGAAGACTAGCGGTTACGATGAAATGGCGTTTGCGGTTGAGTAAGCAGCAACACTGCAACTGTAATAATTGTGTTTGGATCAAATACACAGAGAGATCGACGAGAAGAAAAAAATGGCGAATCCTTGTCCTCCAGGAATCGCGATTCTCGGAGCTGGGATCTTCGTGAAGACGCAATACATTCCACGTTTAGCTGAGATCTCCGATCTCGTCGTCCTTAAAGCGATTTGGAGCCGAACTGAGGTAACATTTTCCTTTTTGCTATCACGAAATATCGTGTAGTTTCGATCAAAAGAGCTTGATTCGGTTGATGTTAATGGCAATGTTGAGATGATTACGAATCGCATTGCGAATTGGTAGGATATATATATTGGTAATTTGGGCGATTGTGATGGTTGAAGGAATCTGCAAAAGGAGCAGTGGAGATAGCAAGAAAGCATTTTCCTGAAGTGAAGTGCAAATGGGGAGAAGAAGGTTTAAATGAGATTATACAAGACAGTTCAATAGTTGGTGTTGCTGTTGTTGTAGCTGGACAAACTCAGGTATCTTTAATCCTAGGGTTCAAAAATGCAGAGAAGTTTATTTTGTTATTACTAGCAGGAGCTGAGTGGATTCAACATCTTAATTCTGTAGGTTGAAATGTCATTGAAGATGCTCAAGGCAGGGAAACACGTCCTTCAAGGTGACTTTTCCACTTGAATAGTACTAAAAGATTGAAATTTTAGCGGCCTTTCGCTACTAAGTAAGGGCATACTTTGGTTCTATGATCGTCTTCTTCCTCCAAGAACAATGTTATTACTTGTAGGAAGTGTGGCAATTTAAAACACTAAAGATTTTCTTCTTTCTTGACATGTATGTTACTGCCCTGGATCGGTTTACAGAGAAGCCAGCTGCTGCTTGTAAGTTGATCACTGCTCTTGTTTAAATTAGCTTGGCATGTTATTTAAGTTCCATCCATCTTTACTCTTTGGTAAATGAGAAACGAATGAGATTACTTTGGGCCAGAAAACTTAAAGACTTCCTCGTTATTCCACTCTAAAGTGCAGCCGAGATGCTTTCTTCCTTTCGCTTTAAAACGTTTTTTGTTTGTTGCAGCAATCAGTGAGATAGAAACCGCAATGTCAAGCTACAGAAATTTATCTGCTGGTTCTCCACGCTGCCCAATTTGGGCTGTGGCTGAAAATTATCGTTTTGAGCCAGCATTTGTCGAGGTAACTGTTACTTTGGGTCTTGGCACTTAAAGCTTGATTAAGTAGCATTATGCTTGAAAGATCACATGATTGCTTTCTGCAGTTAAAGAAACTGATAGCAGAAATTGGGGATATGATGAATGTCCAACTTATTATTGAGGGATCAATGAACAGTTCAAATCCTTATTTTTCAAGCTCCTGGAGGCGAAATTTGAGCGTACGTTATACATTCTGTTTCACCACATTCTTAATTTTTCAGACTTCATTGGATCTTCTTAATATGCTGCTTGTTTAGACTGACCTATTTTATCAATCACTCGTATATATCTTGAAGAAACTGTGTTCATCTATTGATATTCACCGTCAGCTCTTCATTTGCAGGGTGGTTTTATCTTGGATATGGGTGTGCATTACATTGCAGGGTTAAGAATGGTACCATATAACTTCTCATTAACTAATAAGCTTCTTCGATATCCTCCTGTTGGATCCCGGATATGATGTATTGGATTGTCATGAACAGCTTGTTGGGTGTGAGGTAGCATCAGTCTCAGCCAGCACTTCCCATGTGGATAAGACTTTACCTGGACCAGATAACATAACATCAAATTTGTAAATGCATACTCCTTAGCCCCTGTTTCTTAGCACACCAATTTCACATGAATACTCTAACCCATGATGTTTCTTTGCTCCATAGTCAGCTCGAGAACGGATGCTCTGGTGTTTTTGTTATGGTTGTGTCTTCAAGGTCGCCAAAGGCATGTAGTAAGACTTGGATGTTCTGTTTTAGACAGTGCTTAGCCTCCACAGTTTTTCTCACAGATATTATATGTTTTAGATATTATGGAGAGTCGTAGGACTAAAGGGCACTGTTCAACTTGAGCGTGGAGTTCAAGATGGGCGACATGGTTACATGGTTTGTATACTTTGACATGTGACCAACTGAAATATCCATGTTTTGCTTCAACTCAAATGGCTATATCTTGAGCTTTTCAGGCCACGGTTTACGAGGAAGGAGGGACGTCAAGGACCATCTTTTACCCGTTCAGCGGAGTGACTGAAGAGCTAAAAGCGTTCTTCAATGATATCTCAGAGACTTCAAAGGTAATCCTTGAGAATCTTAGCCTTCAAATGCTGGAACTCAAAACATAGTTATATTACTAAATTCTCATCATCTATCTTGTTGGATCTGATGCAGGAGCAAGAGCCTCGTCTCTCGTACGTGGAAGGTGCTCGAGACGTTGCTGCTCTGGAGGCAATGCTTGAATCTGGTGCAAGAAACGGAGCTGTAGTCCATGTGGCCAAATTCTAGCTTTGAAGATAATAAGTATGATTTAGACACCCAAGAGACGAGACAACCCAAAGTTTTGTTGAAATAAAAGTTGTTACCTTTCATTCTTTCAACACGAAAATATAGACTTTATAATCCGGGAAATTATGCATTCTAGGTTTCTAAACCTTAAAATAATTACAATAAGAATTTCAAACAGATTAAAAGCCTATAACCCGGTATCTAAGTCAAGGCATCCAAAAGCTCATATGAATAGATCAGAAACCAAAACATAAAGAACACTCCATGGATGGGCCTGAAATGGATGCAGCTCAAAGCATGTGCTCAAATCCTCCACCTTGATGTGCCGGGACTCGACCAACTCCAACGTTGTGAACCAACTGTTGCAGCCACCTCCTTGCAATTTGATCCTCCTGCAAAGTCATATACGCAAGTTCAGCTAAACTATCTCTTACACAAACAAGTTCAAAACCTGAGTAAAAAAAAATATGGCGATGACTTACGCGAAGACAATTGCTAAAGGTTCCATCGCGTAGCGAGTCAGGAAGACAGCTTCCAAGTGCAGCACATGCCCTACGTAACACACAAGTGACAAAGCTCAAGCATGGAAAGCCAAGCACATGAAAAAACCTCTGCTGAAGTTTGTTTTATGCTAAACCAACCTTGGGTTGTCTGATAAACGGAGATAGCAGCGAATGATATGCTTCAAAAGGCGAGGAGAAGGCTGCTCCACAAGAGACTGAACCATATTGCCCAACACTCGGCCAACTGCAAAAAACCGCTCTGCTGTTGTACAGATGTAATCCATCCCCACATCATCCAACAGTATCTTTTGGACTATAAATGTGGCAACCTGTCATAAACACAGCATGTTAATTCATAAACAAGGTGTTGCACATTTTCAATCGTAGCACCATTTAACTAGTGCGAAACTGGTTCTATGAAACTTCGCATCCCAGACTAGGAGATATTAGTAACTGAGAATGACAGATTCGTTAATCAAAATTTTGGCTAAAGCATTCATTTAGTTAAGAAAAACAGTAACAAGAATCAAGACTCATTTCTCAATAGAATTCAAAAGTTAGGGTTTGGAATATCATCTTAGCTAAAGCGTTTATACAGTTTAGAGAAACAGTAGCATCTTAGCTGAAGACTCCTTTCGTTATAGGATTTTTACATATTGGGATTTGGCTTGTCATAATAACGATTTGAAATGCCAAAAGGTCAAGCAATGAAACCAAAAACAAATATGTACATCTACAACGAGTTTTAAGATTGTCAAGAGAAACGAAACATCATATGAATATGAAAATGTTATAACAAGCTGAAAGGCTTACTGTTTTTGACAGCTCACTTCCCATCTCCATGGTACGGAGGCACAGAGGAATAATTTCGGTTGAAAGAAGGAAGCTAATGACCTCTGTATCATCAACCTGGTCAACAGAGAGAAATAAGGACGTCAATGACCTTTATAATTTCATACATTAGCTAGCAAAAAGGTTTATAAATTCTCAAACTGTATCATTTATTCAGAAACAAGACCATTCACAGATTTTTAAGTCGGGGAACCTCAAAAAATAGAAGGGGATGGTTTACCTTCACAAGTGCACCAATGACACCTAAGCTAGTAAGGCGCAAGTATTCAAAAGGTCTTGACTTGCTTGTTGTATTAAGGAAGGGATAAAGATACAACGGGATGTGAGCTGTAACATAAGAATGAAGAAGGCATACCCAACGAATTTATCAGTTGTCGTACTTCATGAAAGAAATGGAAACCATATACAATAAACAGATGACCACCACTCACTAAGCATCAAACAGACAAGATGATATAATAGACATCCTCAATGCTTACATAACATTATTGGTATAACCCAATTAATATAGCCTCATGAAAAGAAGAAGAAACATTACCCTTGAGAAACAACATCCTCGTGTCGGAGTGAGATGCTACGCACTGCAAGAGTACGAAACCAAGACAAAATATGTGAATATGAAATCAAACATTCTACATAAGAGGTAGATTTGGCCATGTGAAGCGGATTATGTACCTGAAGAAGGGCGAGTGAGTTGCAAACACGGTTCGACTGAGCAGGAGTGAGATTTGGAGGTGCTAGAACAGAGTAGATTGATACTATCTCCTGCAAGCAAATAACACTAAAACAAGTCAAATCATACCGAATAAATAGCATTTGCTGAAGTAATTATGACTTGGAGATATTAAAGAATCTTTAGTAACCGGCAGATTCATCAATATAGAAGAAAGAAACCAAATAAATACACATTTAAGTCATACCTGCAACAATGCAGCAATGGTACCAAAAGAGTTCCACAACAAAGGCGCCAGATCTTGAAACAATTCTCTTTTCTACAACAACAACAAGTGTGAATCATAAGAAATGTCCCCAAAATCAAGGAGTGGGATAGCCTAAAGCATGCAAACAAACAAAAATTACCGAAAACCCTAGCATTCGTTCACGAATCGGACCTAACAAAGAACCGATCAAACCCTAGGGAGGAGAAATAAGGAAGAGAAGAAAAGATGTTAAGAAGAGAACCTTGGAAAGTTCGAGAAGAGCGTTTTCTCTGAGTTCAGGATTGCTGAGATCGAGAACCAACTGCTCAGCGGAAGCCAAATTCCGATCTTTGTTCGCCGGAGCACCGGTAGAAACCTGGGTCGATGTGCTTGGACCACCGAAAGGTGTGCCCATGGAGAGAGACGGAGGTAGATTCGCCATTCTTTAGAGTTCTCGGAGGTTTTTCTCTTCTTTTCTGAAGTTTCAATGGATTCGGTTTCTCTTCTCTTCTCTTCTGTATCGGAAATGGCAATAAAACCTAGTATTTAAACTAGTAAAAAACTTTTATTTTGGTGAACATAGTTTTATCAATTTTATTTAAAATTCCCACTTTTGTATAGTAATTAGGTAATATACATGTCATGCACATACTTAATTTTATCTTAAAAAATGATAATATATATATGTAATGTTGATCTTCTATTAATACAAAAGTATATAAAAATTATAGTAGCATTTAAAATTAGTAAAGAAAAATCAAACTTCTTGTAGCTAAATTACCCAAAGCTAAAGTTTATACCTAAATTTATCATTTTATTAAATTGCATGCTTCATTTTTTTAATCTAGTTAATTAGTTTCTTATATTAATTAATAAAATCAAAATGTTTTATGATTAATTATTGTGCGGATGTCCGAAAGTTGATAAGATTTAGGATATTGCTTATCCAGAATCGGCTTAGATAGGAGAACACGTGAACCGCATCACAACCACGTGTCTCAAAAATTAAGGGTCTGAAAAATTAAAATTTGGATAAAATTTTAAGTAAAAGGAAATAAGAAGAGCCCGTATCTATCTTTTTATAACATAATTTTATGGTTAGTTAACCGAATTTACAATTATATTTTTTACTTTTTTTAACAAAAAAGCTTTCAAATACCATAAAAGTGTCAAAAACAATTAGGTCCATTTAATCTTGAGTCGGTCGCAATTGGACATGGAAGAGAGTTAGAGAGATACAAAAGAAACTAGGGAAAAATATGAAGAAAGATGGAGAAACTTTGGTGGATTTGAGAGAATTAGTACTCTCTTACTTAGTTCACCACAAATGCACTAGTTCTTTACAAACCAAAAAAAAATATTGATCTCTTCTCTTTTGTGATCAATTAAGATATGTGAGTTCTCCAATCAATCCAACACATAACCATTTCCATGTCATTTATACTTTCATGGCTCGTATTCATTGTCTCCAAGAGGTAAAACATGGTTTTTCTAATTCAGAAATCATCATCACGGTTTGAGCAACACTAAGACCAGCAAAGAATGAAGTTTCATTGTCATTAAGTAAGTCGTGTGTTCATGATTTTGAATTACTCTCAAACTCGTTACAACTTTTTGATGTGTGTGTGACCTATTTTCCGGTGGAGCTAATTTTTAATCAAACTCATGATTATTTCTAAAGCCATACCTTGAGTAATTCTAACGACTACATAATGGAGTATGTGCAAACACTATTTTGAAAACATAATATGGGGCAAGTTTTAACTTGCACGTGGTAGAGTATACAACGGAGAAAGTATCATTAGAGTATACAACGGAGAAAGTATCAACTTTGTGCAAAGAATCTTTGACGGGGATCTCTCGCCAAGTGTTTAGCCAGCTTGTTTAGTTGCTTTTCAAAAATTGATTATAATATGGACGGTTCTAGATCTCGATTGTTAGCCCGCCTCTCCGACCGGTGTATTTCTCGACTTGGAATATACCGGACCGATTAGGCGAGTATGATTCTCAATGGAGTTTTAGTGTGACGGCAAGTTGTCCTCCACCGGGAAATCTCCTCTAACAAAGGGTTTCTTGTAATTTGTTTGAGATGTTACGGACTCAACTTATTATCTCTAAATAATTGGATTCCTAGCCAAGCTTGTTATGGGATTTGTAGGTTAGTCCCACTACTTAGTAGTGTGCATTGTAAAACTACAAAACAAAAAAATTAGATAAATGCAAAGTTTTTTTTAAAGAAAATGTATCTTAAATAGCTTTAAACATTTAAACATGTAACAATCCTCGAATTATAAGAAATTTTCTCTCTGTTTTCTCTCCTGGTTCGCCCTAGCCGCACTTTATACACCACCGTTGCTTGCCTCTCCGGCCACCACCGGATTTATGTCGGTGGCCGTGAGAGGGCTTCTCTTTTTCCTTTTTCTTCGTTTTACTTTAAGTTATCTTCTATTCTGGTGCTTAGTGGCTCCAAAGAATCGACCTATTGAGCGTATCGTTGTAGATCTGGCCTCTCTACGTAGATCTGAGAAGAAAATCCAGCCACCAACTACAGGTCCTTCTGCATCGACGGTGAATCCATCTCCAACGTCGCTATCTTCCCTTCCGTCGGCTGATACCATGGACGATGGAGAAAGCTCAACTATCCAAGTGCTCATTGTTTACTTCAATCTTTACTCACATCGAGCTAAGAGTAGTGCTAGATCTGGAAATTGCTCGATTAGATCTCACAGAATGATACTCACATCTCCTGGCTATTGCTCTCTCCGGCTTAGTTCCCGAGATGATGCTCTTCGTCACCGCGTATAGGTAGTAGCCGGAAAAGCTTTCATTGATAAACATCCACCGTATGGAGATCTCTCCTCTTCGTGCCTGGAGAACATACTTCGCATACACTGTTCTTCATATCATCACTCGACGAGCATCAAACCTCACCCGGTGAGTCATAAAATGTGTTCATCCTCTCCAACAATGTTACTTTTGGATGTGTATGTAACCATTCTTGCTAGTGTATCAAAATCAAGCTCATACTCTTCATCGACCTTATTGATGGATGTGTGTGAAGTTATGTTGGGTATAGAGGATAGTTTTTGTAGGGTTCTTCTTTGTATTTGCTCTGCCTATCACTCTCCGTCAACCCGTATGCTTGCTCTCTTACTCACCATGGTCAAAATTGAATCCTAAATTGATGAATTTAGGAGATATGCACTGTTTGTTGGTGAGTTGCAGGACTGTCTTGGGTAGGATGCAATTCCTGAACCTAGACAGCTCACTAGGACCAAGTTTATCTTCCCTTGATTCTTGGCTTGTGTATCGTGGCTCTTGGGTTATTCATCAACGCTTGGATGGGAAGAACCCACAGATGACTTGTTCTCTGTGATGTTTAAAGGCTCAACACTTAGTAGTGAAGCTATTGTGAAATCCGTACTAGATGCGGTAACAATCACGGATGGTGGTTCATGTGGCATGTTCTTAACCTCCAGCGGACTCATTCCATCGCCTAGACTCAACGCTGAAGAGACTTGAGGACTTCTTTTCGTCGTTAGATGTTTTGGTATAATGAATCTGTCTATCCTTTGTTTGTTCTTCTTTTGTTTGCTCTTTGCAACACCGATTGTATTAGCATTAAGGTTTCTTATTCGCATAATTATCGATGTAACTCATGTTTCCATTTGAATGAAAAAGATGTGTTGATAAAAAAAAAAGCTTTAAACGAGTGATGCGCGCCTTGAATGTGTGTGTTTGCACGTATTAAGTTAGTCTTCAATTGGTTGATCATCTTGTTTTCACTTGAAACAATTAGCGTTGTGAGATTTGTCTTCAATCTTCAAGATTCATTTGTCTTATGGCCTTATCTTTGAACATGATCTTTGTCTTTTTAAGAGTGTGTTTTTTTATATAGAATTATTGAGTTCTTAAATTTTTCTTTTGGATATTAATTTGTGTTGTTAAGTAATCAAAGCAGTTATAAACTTATAGTTTAAACATTAAAGAGATGTTTGGTCAAGGCATTGAAAGGTTAAACAGATATATTATAATAAATGTCATGATTTAAGTATTTGTAAAACCATTCGATTGAGTCAAATGTTCCAAATTGAATTAATGGGTTAGTGGTTAGTGCAAGCTGATATTTCATCCTTGAAAACATTATCTACATTGAATTTGAGTTATTGAGTGGAAAAAACGTTGGTTTTAAAAATCAAACAAAAGAGATTACAAATTACAAGACCCATAGATATCTATAGAAAAATATCTTTGGAAATACGACAAAAAAAATATCTTTTGGAAATATCATAAAACATCGATGGCTTTTTCTTTTTTCTTTTGTGATTTATCTTTTTGTTATAAATCACCAAATCATTAATGATGTAGGGAAGTCATGCTGACTATAAGACGACGACAAAAAAAAAAAAAGAATGACGACAAAAAAAAAAGTCATGCTGACTATAATGCCACGTCGACTATGAACATCAGAAAAAAAAAAAAAAAAGCAAAGACACATGTGTTGACAAAAAACTGACGTGTCAGATATTGCCACGTCACATGCCATTTGGCCAATGTAATAATGACAAATCATCAAGCGCTTTTTCCTTATCAACCGTCGAAGTTCTAGAATTTGTCGGATATTTCATTGGACCGACTTTGTTTCTACAAATTTCAACATATTTTCTCTCTTTTTTAAAAAAAAGATAAAAAGTAGTTGCACCAATCATATAAGGCTTTGAAACAATTTCGGTGGTTCCGTAGTAATTAACTTGGGATAATTATGCTTAATGAGTTTATTGAAACAATTGCAGTTGTTGAAGAATTTATATTTTTGGGTTTCCTTCAAAATATCATTGGATTTGTAGACAACTTTTGTCAAAGAACAACTTTTGTCAAAGAATTTGATCATCAATAGAATTAGTCAAACACCGCAATAATTTGGGCATTCGAGACGAATGAAAATATTAAGTAATTATCCCAACTAAGTATAATTGATAAAAACTTAAAAAATTTATCATCACAAACAAAAGTAATTTAAGATTCCTTGATTGAACTTTTAAAAAAAAGATTCCTTCATTAATATTGAATATTTATTATAAATTTATTAAATGTTTTTAGTAATCATAGATATGACACATCCGAAATATTGTGCGTGAGAAACAAATTTTTTCTTGTTTTTCTTATCGTTTATTGTAGAATATGTTAGATCCATCAACTACCTACTCAAATCTAACTTGAAACGAAAGAAAAGTTGAGAATTTTTAGGGTTTCCGAGTACTTGGCCAGATACATCAAATTCGCCACGGCAAGGCCCGCCAAGCGTTTTTCGGGCGCTGAAGCGGCCAACGCGGCCGCGTTTTTGAACAGGGGTATTTATACATGTTTTATTAACATATATGCTCTTAAAATATAGTATTAAAGTAATATCGAGTATAGGAGTAGTAAAATAGTACTATTTTATTAATCGACGTATGAATTCGTCTTTAAATTTTTTGTATGGCCCAAGATTCATGCATACTTTACAGAGCATGCACTTAGAGCATTTCAATCTCAATCAAAATCCCACTCTAAAAGAAAGTTTAGAGTAAAATCTTTTCTAATCTCACTCTAAATCCTATACTAAAATAGAGTAACTATATTTTTTACTATACATGTAGAGTAAACTCATTTCTCACTCTATTCTAGAGTTAGAAATTTTTTATTTATAAAAAGTCATTTAACTTTTTACTCATTTACTTTTACATTGTTAAATTTTGGTTTGGAGAAATTTATTTCTTTCACCGGCTAGATATTTTGCTCATATTTAATAAAAAATATCGGATAACAAAAAAAAAGATGTAATCATAAAAAACAACAAAAGTGAAAACCATCATTTAACTTATTAAAAAACAATATGAAACAAATAAAATATGAGAAAAGACTAATGGCGAATGAACCATATATAGTATGCAACAAGTTTTGGTCTGAAAATTTAATATGATCTCTTATTATGAAACAAGTTATCTATAAAGTAAAGCTTTGTTGGAAGACGATTATGATTATGTAAATTAGTTTTTTTTTGGTACAATGGTAAAATATGTATGGTGTGTGTATAAGTTCTTATTTGGTAAAAACAAAATTTGAGCTGTAGAGTTTTTTTTTCTTTCATTCAATGGATCACAATGTAACTAGTTATCAAAAAAGCGAGGTATATATTAATATTTAAAGAAATAAGAATAGTGTTCTAGTTCCTTCGTTAATCTGTCCGCCACTTGCTTACTTTGACGGGGACCCATATTACTTTTGCCATCAAGACTTTTTCATGCTAAAATCGGATATCGATTTCCAATTATGTAAGACCAAAATTGGTTTTAAATCCATTTGCCACTTGATTACTTTAACAGGGGACCCATATTACTTTTGCCACCAAGACTTTTCCATGCCTAAATCGGATATCGATTTTCCAATTACGTAGACCAATGGTTTTGAATCCATTTAATATGTAACGCCCGTACTTTTTTTTTTTTTAAATAAATAATTAGTCCAGATTAAATGATTCCAAAATCATTTGATCCTCAACGACTAACTCAGGGTGAACAACACAAGCGGAAATACTCACAACATAAACTATTCAAAATAAATTCCAAACACCAAGTCAACAACTCCATACTAACAACCTAACACCAGTTCTACTAAACCAAAACGCACAGACAACACATCCTAATCATCCTCTTCCTCTACCATGATTCCGCGATCACACATTTTTCTTTTACCTGCAACTCAAAAGGGAAAAACAGAGTTGCGTGAGTATTATCATAAATACTCAGTGGAGCGGTCATCCCGCCTACTGGATACATAGTAAGGGAAATAGATTATCAATTCTACGCGATCAATCAACAATTATCAATATTCCAATTACCAACATTTAAACAGTATTAACCAATTACCGATTCACAATTAAAATAATACAGTAACCAGTTCTCAACAATTAATTCATAACAATCGATAATCCACAATATCCCAATAAACCGCATTTACCCAGCGTTAACAAAATCACCAATACACGAATCAACAATGTCGTAATTAGTTCACCACGAACACTACACCAGACAAAACCAACCAAAAACATCACATTTCCAGTGTATGGTATCGATCGACACACCCACATGGTGTCGATCGACACCCCAATCCAAAACGCACACTTCACAACTAGGTGTCGATCGACGCACCCACCTGGTGTCGATCGACACTCTACTCACAAACACAATCCTCGAGATACGAAAGTGGTGTCGATCGACACTACCTCTAGGTGTCGATCGACACTGCTTGCAGAAACCTAAATCGAGTCGAATCCTCTCGTGACTCGATTCCGTTTCAACGTGCGAGACAATCACGATTCAAACCACACAATATCACACAGAACAATCACTAAACAACCAGAACAATCCAAAATACACAGTCCAATGAATCTGATAACCTAATAATCTATCCTAATATCCACGATCACGCACTCACCTCGCTAATCGAAGAGGAATGAACGGAGAATGATGATGATTGACAAAGAACGACGAACACAGCAACAAACCAGACTCTCCTTCACTGGAAAATGGTTGCGAATCGATCACCGATGAAAGCACGAAGGAAAACCGACGAAGAACGCGAAGGAGATTAAGGAAACCTAAGAATCTCTCGAAACTCTCTCGCGAATCCTTTCCCCGCGATCTACTCTCCTTTTCTCTCTGGAAAACGCGGCCACGAACAACATAGGCTTAAATAGCCGAGCCCTAGGGTTCTCGCTAAACTGACCAAATCCCAAACCGAACCAAAATCAAAACCCCAAGTCTAATTTCAATGCGTGTCGATCGACAAGGACCTCTCTGCCCAAGACCTTTGCAAGGCAAACACCCGTGTCGATCGACAGACACCCATTCCTGTCGATCGACAGGCATCCAGAAAACCCATTGGATCACGAGCGTTACAATTCTCCCCCACTAACAAGGATTCAACCTCGAATCCCGCAAAACACGTCTACAAGGACTACACTCTGGTCCGCACCGACCAATACCACTGGAGACTCTCACCTAATCTCTGAGCCTCCCGAACTAATCCTATGTTTTTACGCACGTTTTCTCAGACATTTATTACGTTAACTCATCCATACTCACAAATACTCTAGGGAAACCACCGTCCCCTCGAGAGAACCATCGTCTCTCCGCACTATAGAGGAAACCACCGTCCCAATATATGCGCTCAGTACTATAAGGGAAACCACCGTCCTAGTATAACTACACAGGAAAACCACCGTCTCCTGGAGAGAACCACCGTCTCTCAGCATGTATACATGAAACCTCTGTCCCCGATACATACTCTGGAAAACCATCGTCTCCAGATCATGAGTAATACATAATAAATTCTAAAACGCCTAAAAACATCAGCGACTAGGTCACCTCACGTGGTCTAAACTCGATACTCCCCAACCGGAATATCCGCAAAACACGACCCTCACCGGTCCACACACATAACATCAGAAAACACAATCTGATACTCCAGAAATATAAGGAAAAACTCATCTTATAAATCTCCAAAACGTATATCGTTACAACGAAATGGAAATACAAGCATCAAAACAACAACACCGGCACCAAATACCAAAGAACTAGAACCACTAAAAGAACTAAGCTCAAATGGCGACCTGCTTATCGAACCACTTCTTGAACTTCAGCTTCATCTTTGCCTCCGGCTCCCAAGTCTCCTCCTGGCAACCATCACAATCCCACAAAATACGCAACAACGAAATCTTCTTCTGACGCAATTCCTTAATCCTCCTCTCGAGAATCCTCACAGGAACCGCTGGAACTGTCAAATCAGGGTGAAGATCTGCAGGAATCTCCGGCACTAACACCTCCGAACACTTGGCTACACAACCGACTCCCTAGAAGAACCACACCTCAACCTCGAAGCACCTCACCAAACTAACTTCTCGCACGCCCCAGATATCTATTGCTCTTAACTCAGGCTACACCTGACACCCATAGGACGCATCCTACAACCCATCAGGAACACATACCATTCGCACTCTCGGGACGCATCCTTTGAGTCAACGGTATCTGGGAATCTCACATCCCCACACAACACACAGGAAAGCTCACCTCTCCTCACAAAACATGAGTTATTCGGGACCACAATCCCTAGAGCAATAAATACCGAGCACTGAACACTGAAACTGAACTGCCCAACAAGGGCCCAAAACCACTCCTAACGCCTCAGCGCACACCACCTTCAGCCAAAACCCTGCATGTCCCGTTCGAAGGGACATGAACTGAACTAACTGCTTCAAGACAACTCATGACTGGGATTCCTTTCCTGAATCCCACAATGCTCTAAGCACCCCTGAACGCGTGACGATACGCAATTCCTGCTGATTTTCGATCCTGATAACTACTCCGCTCCCATTGATGACCCAGATAAACTTCTGATAACTGAAATTTTCCTTGCTCGCCCTGCACAATATCCTCCTAACCCAGACTATATCTAATGGATTGATCGCACGATAATCAAACAAGAACACACACGATCAATCGTAAACCCAGAATTGGATTTCTCCACGCGCCATAACCAACCAACCAAAACTTCCTTAAAAATACAGAAATGCCATCCGAGACGAACCTTGAAACCTTTGGATACTCCCATCTGACTTCTCGCAACCAACCGGCTCTCCACTTAATCGTACTGCTCGACTCTGCCTCCATCTTTTGCTCCTGATTCTTTCCAGAACAAAACACCATGAACTGCATGCTCCTCATACAGAACTGCTCAACTTTACCAAGACACTTCTGCTCCCCAAAGCCTCTCCAGAATCAAACGCGATAAAACTCCTGCTCCCCAGGATTACTCGAATAATCCAAGACATAAATGCTGAGGAAGAAATGAACACTTCGCAATAATTCCTTGATCACATCAAAGACTCTCGTGCCTATCGCAGGCACCTTTAACAACCAAAAGAATCGCCACAACTCGAATTGCCCAAAACCGGCCTTGTCTCGTCCCGAACTTACGATGCAATATTCTCAATCTATCTAGGTCTGGCGGTCGATTGTACAACAATCAAACAAGAACATGTACAATCGCCCGTCAGTCCAGGCTATACTTAATCCAAACTAAGTCTGACAGTTGATTGTACAACAATCAAACAAGAACATGTACAACAACCCGTCAGTCCCGAATTGGATTTCATATTGCTGCATTAGTTACCGAGACTCAACCAAGGCCCAGCCTTATTAACGATACTTCGACTCACAACTTAAGTCTCCCGCACTGTCTATCACATACCATAAACCTGACTGCTCCAACCAACACTACCCGAGATTCCCACTCGTTCCACAACCGCCCACCATGGACCAACAATCCTGGCCTGACTAGGCCCATACCACACAAGATCCTCCCCTGATCTCTGAGGCTCCCTCTAATCCACACACAACACATACCGCTCGCACTCTTGAGACACATCCCTCGAGCCAACGGTATCTGGGGATCTCACATCCCCGCAAGAGATCTCACATCCTTTGCTACTTATTCCGGGAACACGCTTCCCAATAAGTACGCAGGAGAACACACATATCTCCTCTTATTAGAGCTTCCCCCCGTGGTATAGTCTCGATATTCCCAGCCGGAATATCCTAAAAGAAACGACCAACCATGGTCCACACATACACAACACATAAGAACCATTCGCCTTATAACACATACGAAAATAAATAAGGAACACCATCTTATAAATTTTCAAAAATGTAAATCGTTTAGACACCAACGAAATACCAAAACCAGAAACAAAACTCCAAAGCTCAAAACTCTGAAAACGGAACACCAAAATTGGAAAGAACAACAACTCCAGCTCAAACCTCGAACTCCTCCTCTAGGCCCTCGACTGCTACAAGAGCTCCACCAGCTCTGCCCTCGAGGCATACTTGGAAGCCATACCAGGCTTCTTCAGCCCGATCTGAAGTCCTACCACGAACTTGCCCATCTGGGCTCGTTCCTCATCCATGCCGCTACTCGCATAGACCACTAGCCTGCTGAACTCAGCATCATACCCACGCACTGATCGGTTGCCCTGAACCAGACTCTGGAACTGCAACTCTAACTGCTCCACAGCTTCTTGAGGAAAATATTTGGCATTAAACTCGCCCAAGAATTCTCCCCAAGTCCACAATGTTCGCCTTCTCCTGGCTTGCACTCCTGACCACCAGAGATGAGCATCGCCTTCCAAGAACTCCACCGCTAGATCAACATAGAACTTATCAGGACATCTGAGAATACGAAGCCTTCGCTCGACCCTCAATCTCTACTCATTTGCTTCCTCTGGCCTCCCACCACCCGAGAATGACATAGGCCTCATGAGCACCAACTCGATAGACCATTCAAGATACTGCTCCCTCCGGGCCTCCACTGGAGTCTGCACTGGCACTGCACCCTGTAGTCGCTCCAAAATCAAGGCTAGCATCTTAGACACATGATCCTCCGGATCCTGAACTCCGCCTGAAGCTTTACCCGCACTTGGGCCTCCTGCCGCATAAGCAGCTCCGACGCCGGCAGTACTATCCGACACACTGACAGTGCCCTCTGACAACTCCTGATACGCTGGCGAACCGACCACTTGATCCGATGACTCACTCTGAGTCTCCCACTCGAACGACTTAACCACGCGACCCCGACCACGACCACGACCACGACCACGACTCCGGCCTCCACGGCCACCAACTCTGCCACCATGGCCTCTCGGAACTCTAGCCATCACACACTGCACTTAACACAAGTGCACACTAAGACACAAGAACTCACAATCAAAGACACACACAATTAGCTTACCGCGGAATCTCTTTAAAGGCTTGAAGAGGATGATTCTAAGACTACAATTGACTAAACACACATAATCAATTAAACACATAGTCTCAGTTCATCAAAATCACTACTAGCCCTAGAAACGTAAGGGCTCTGATACCAAAATGTAACACCCGCACTTTTTTTTTTTAAATAAATAATTAGTCCAGATTAAATGATACCAAAATCATTTGATCCTCAACGACTAACTCAAGGTGAACAACACAAGCGGAAATACTCACAACATAAACTATTCAAAATAAATTCCAAACACCAAGTCAACAACTCCATACAAACAACCTAACAGCAGTTCTACTAAACCAAAACGCACAGACAACACATCCTAATCATCCTCTTCCTCTACCATGATTCCGCGATCACACATTTTTCTTTTACCTGCAACTCAAAAGGGAAAAACAGAGTTGCGTGAGTATTATCATAAATACTCAGTGGAGCGGTCATCCCGCCTACTGGATACATAGTAAGGGAAATAGACTATCAATTCTACGCGATCAATCAACAATTATCAATATTCCAATTACCAACATTTAAAAAGTATTAACCAATTACCGATTCACAATTAAAATAATACAGTAACCAGTTCTCAACAATTAATTCATAACAATCGATAATCCACAATATCCCAATAAACCGCATTTACCCAGCGTTAACAAAATCACCAATACACGAATCAACAATGCCGTAATTAGTTCACCACGAACACTACACCAGACAAAACCAACCAAAAACATCACATTTCCAGCGTATGGTATCGATCGACGCACCCACATGGTGTCGATCGACACCCCAATCCAAAACGCACACTTCACAACTAGGTGTCGATCGACGCACCCACCTGGTGTCGATCGACACTCTACTCACAAACACAATCCTCGAGATACGAAAGTGGTGTCGATCGACACTACCTCTAGGTGTCGATCGACACTGCTTGCGGAAACCTAAATCGAGTCGAATCCTCTCGTGACTCGATTCCGTTTCAACGTGCGAGACAATCACGATTCAAACCACACAATATCACACAGAACAATCACTAAACAACCAGAACAATCCAAAATACACAGTCCAATGAATCCGATAACCTAATAATCTATCCCAATATCCACGATCACGCACTCACCTCGCTAATCGAAGAGGAATGAACGGAGAATGACGATGATTGACAAAGAACGACGAACACAACAACAAACCAGACTCTCCTTCATTGGAAAACGGTTGCGAATCGATCACCGATGAAAGCACGAAGGAAAACCGACGAAGAACGCGAAGGAGATTAAGGAAACCTAAGAATCTCTCGAAACTCTCTCGCGAATCCTTTCCCCGCGATCTACTCTCCTTTTCTCTCTGGAAAACTCGGCCACGAACAACATAGGCTTAAATAGCCGAGCCCTAGGGTTCTCGCTAAACTGACCCAAGCCCAAACCGAACCGAAATCAAAACCCCAAGTCTGATTTCAATGCGTGTCGATCGATAGGGACCTCTCTGCCCAAGACCTTCGCAAGGCAAACACCCGTGTCGATCGACAGACACCCATTCCTGTCGATCGACATGCATCCAGAAAACCCATTGGATCACGGGCGTTACATAATAAACATAGGATTTTTTTTGTTTTAAATCCTTCAAAAATCCTCATTTCGATAACCAAGACTCCAAACGTGAATATTGACTATTAGAATAGCTTGAAGAGCTGTAGAGTTTATTTTACAGTGCTAATGTATGGGGAAATTACAAATATGTTATTTTTGAAAATTTTTTTTTCAAATATGTCATCTTTGAAAGTTTATTGCAAACATGACTCATGATGTTATAGAAAAAGACAAAACCATTAAAAAAATTTCTCTCTCAAAACTCAAACCCTAAAAATCTTCCCCTCCAAAAGTATACCTCAAATATAAAATAATTTACCCAAACCAAAAAAAATATAAAAATTAAGCTAAAAAAAATTGCATTATTACAAAGATTTTCAAACGATGATATAATTGTAAAGTTGAATGCCAAGAATGTTATATCATGAAAATTCTTTTGCCTAAAATGTATTTTTGATAAATTATGTAGTTGTAATGTAAAAAGAAAAATCAAAAGATATAGAAATGATTGCATAAATTGTCCGATTTTGGAGGGCTTCTTTCCAATATTGGAATACTCATAAATTGTCCGATTTTGGAGGGCTTATTTCCAATAGTGGAATACTACGTTATAGATACAAAAATATCTCATCCTAATCATCACTCAAAATATCTTATTTTCCCTTTTCCACTTTTTTCGCTCACTTTTGCCCTCCCCCCTACTCAACTTCAATATCACACCACATACTTTAACCCGACCCGAAACCCGACCCGATCCAGCCCCATGTCAGGATCCACCACCGTTTCCTCCGGAGACTCCGACCTCCGTCTCACGACTCCCACGCTCGACGCCGAGTCTCAATCCCTTCTACAGTCGATCGCTACTCAAGGCGGTTACGCCTTTGCTCGCATGGCGGCTCTAGCAGTGGCCGGCGACCAAAGCGCGGCGGAGGCGGCGCGTGATATGGCCTGGGAGCAACTCCACTCCGGTCCATGGCACTCCGTTCTCCCCGTTTGGCGCGACGCTTACTCAATGGCTTGTCTCCTCTTCGCCAAATTCCATTTCGCCGCCGGCGAGTTAGGCGAAGCTCTCGGAGCGCTCGATATGGGTCTTGTCATGGGAGGGATGCTTCTCCGTAAGGACCTTCACGATTCTGTTGCCTTCGTTTCCTCTGAAGCTCGTAAGAAGAGTGTCGAAGCTTCTGGAGATTTCAATGGTGAGAAATTGGTCCCGGAAGTTCCCGTCGACGTCAATAAGGTAACACGTTTAGCTAATCGGAATATGCTCTTGAATTACACCTAGGTTTTTCTCAGATCTTGTTAACATTTGATAAGCTCCAAATGAAATTGGAGATAAATTGGACTTTTGATAATAGTGTTGAAGATTTGTTCATGTTGTTGAATTTGCAGGTGCTTAGGATTTTACCTTGCAGGTCCTTAACTTCTCGAAGAGTAGAGAAGAGGTCTGGTTTATCTTTGGAGGGGTTTCTGCGTGATTATTTTCAAAGAGGTACACCAGTTGTGATAACCAACTGTATGGCTCATTGGCCAGCCAGAACCAAGTGGAACCACTTGGACTATCTCAATGCCGTCGCTGGTAACCGAACCGTCCCCGTCGAGGTTACTTACTTACTACCCGTCACTTCGTAAACTTACTTAGTTAGCTAAGAAGATGGATTGGATCAGAATTAACTTTTATGTAGCTGGAAGCCTGTAAAGTTTTGTAATGCTAATTCAGGTAGGGAAAAACTATTTGTGCTCTAATTGGAAGCAAGAGCTTGTGACATTTTCTAAGTTCCTTGAACGGATTCAGACCAATAAAACTTCATCCGCGGAACCTACTTATCTTGCTCAACATCCGTTGTTTGATCAGGTATGCATGTACCAGGCAGGATGTTTGATGTATTGTGCATCATACTGAACCTTATGGCTTATTGGTTGAACATGAATGTGGCAGATAAATGAACTGAGAGATGATATATGTATTCCTGATTACTGTTTTGTTGGTGGAGGAGAACTCCTATCACTTAATGCGTGGTTTGGCCCGGCTGGGACAGTTACTCCGCTACACCATGATCCGCATCATAATATTCTTGCTCAGGTATATATAGTCACAGATCTTTTCCTTTAATTTAGCATGGCTTCTTTGTCTGTGCTCGTTCTCTTTTTACGCGATCCAATGTATATGTTCTGCAAGTCTTTAACAATCTTTTCTTCTTTGATGTTCTTGCATCATAAAGCCTGATCATCTCGCTGGATTGAAGCTTGATGTCTGAACAAAACTTTTGACTAACCAAAGAAATCGTTTCGCCTGCAATAGCGTTTAACTTCTCTATTTACGCTTTTTTCTTGTCCTACTGTTTTGATATCATTTGTTCTTCAGGTTGTTGGCAAGAAGTATATAAGGCTTTACCCATCCTCTCTGCAAGACGAACTTTACCCTTACTCCGAGACAATGCTCTGCAACTCTAGCCAGGTAAGTTTACTCGTTCTAAATCCATATCTGATTTCGGGTTGAACATAGAACGGGAACTGACGTGATTCTTCTTTCCAAAACCGGATGGTTTCAAACTTTTTTTGAAGGTTGATCTTGACAATATTGACAAGACCGAGTTCCCGAAGGCAACGGAGCTAGAGTTTATGGATTGTATACTAGAGGAAGGCGAAATGCTGTACATTCCTCCCAAATGGTGGCACTATGTGAGGTCCTTAACGATGAGTTTCTCGGTTAGCTTTTGGTGGAGCAATGAATCGGATTCTTCTAGCTCGTAGCAAAAGGAGTTTATGGATTGTATACTAGAGGAAGGCGAAATGCTGTACATTCCTCCCAAATGGTGGCACTATGTGAGGTCTTTAACGATGAGTTTCTCGGTTAGCTTTTGGTGGAGCAATGAATCGGATTCTTCTAGCTCGTAGCAAAAGGAGTTTTCTTAGTCTCTGTTTGAGGTTCTAAGTTTACTCTCTCTGTCTTATATACACAACTATGTCTGTTCGTAATTCCGGATTAAAGGAAAAAGAAGTAGAGTAGAGAAGAAAACAACTGCTTCGAGCATGAAGATGTTTGTTTGGTGTACGTTTATGTTGTACAAGACAATTGAGAGCTCTGAACACAAACACATTTTTTTTTGTATTATAATTGTTTTATCCTTTCATTAAAGAAAGGTTTAATCGAAATCTACTCGGTAATTATGTCTCTATTAGTTGTCTTATGTCATTGTATTTGCACTAATTTTGTTGATATTTACCTAACCCATGCTTTGGAGTTCGTTGATGACTAATACTCAAAACCAGAAGCAATAATTGTACTTCCTCGACACGTAATATCTCCAATAAACTCAAGTTGTCACATGACAATCCAAAACAGGGTTATGAGTACACTATGGATTGCAAGAACTTTGAAACACATGGTTAAAAACAAAATATCTAAATCCACTACCTTGACAACTTTGACAAAGTGGAAGCCCATTCATCCAGTGGTCAAGGGTTTAAAGGTATTTACACCAGGTCTGAGATTCGAATCTCATATAATACAGCTTATTGCAGATTATTGGATGAAACACTTTTCGGAGGTTTTAGAGCAACCGATTGAGCCATTCATCACTATGACTATCATTGAAGATGTCGTACATGCTAAGCCGATCGTCGGAGAGAGTATGTCCATCATGTCGTACATGCAGAGTCGTTCGTCGATGAAAGCTTGTCCATCATGGGAGATGTCGTACATGAAGAGCTGCATCATGTATGCATATGTGGAAGCTGTTCACCTTAATCTCGCATAGACAAGCAGCAGGCAGGTAATTGAATATCATCACAATATGATTATATCAAATATAAGCTGATAATGTAATACCTAGACGATTAAAAAAAAAAAAACTTTGACAAAAGTCTATAATTAGTCAATTTTTTTGTAATGTAGGAACAAATAGCCAATTCCTACATTAATAAAAAAAAAGTTGTCACATTCATGAATGCCAAGAACAAAAACATGTCTCTGACTCTGAGTTTCATGTGCATGTGGAATAATACAAATTACTAAACAGTCGGCTGAGTTGATTCGATTGACAGAGTTTGGATCGATGGATATTAACGACAACATCGATGATGAGCTCCACTGGGCTCTCAAAATATTGGGCCTAATATTAGCCCAATCAATGATATTATAAAAATGCTCAATCCAAAAGCCAATAAACCAACATTGTCAACGACTCAACGTCAAACTACAAGTCCTACAATTATTTGCGAGTCGAAGATGTGTATCGTCGTCTTTTTTTTTTTTTGTCATCTAGTGAACTTTATTCAAACGAAAGTAAAATACAAGGTATCGTCGTCATCTCATAACAAGATTAAAAAAAAACGAATAAGAATGCTTTGAAAACAAGATTAAAATGCAAGAACATACCACGTGGCCTCGTGTTGACCCTTCGATATAACTGTTGTAAGCAAAGCTTATCCAACCGGCAAGTCGCATCGGAAAATCTAATCGCAGTTCAATTATTTGCATGGGAACTCTCCCCCACTTTCAGTTCCTGTCTCTTTCTTTAATTTGTCCTCAAGCTTTTTTATTAATAACTAATGAATGTGCTCCAAATTCTAATCGATGAGTATGTTTCTTCATTTTTGTATCCACAAAATGCTTTAATAATTAATCATTTAATCCCATGTTATTCATTAAACAAACCCACATGTCAAACTAAAGTTCTATACCAAATTTATTCAAATCAATGATCTTAGAATAATTTGACAACCGTTGTTGACTAATTAGAAGTAGGAATTTCATGATTAATCAAAGATTACACGAACACACAAGTTTCATTATTGTAACCAGTCCAAAATGTCTAATCATATAACTAAATCGAATTATTTAACATTAAAAAACACCTTTACAAGAAAATAAAATAAAAGAAAGCCAAGTCTTTTTTTTTCCTTAACAAAAAATTAGGGGTTGTATTCAATATACTAGGATTCGTTTTATCTTTAGTAATTTCAATAACAGTGGATTTTAAAGTACTTTTTAAAATCACTATTTCAATAACAGTAGATTTTAATAAGTTTTTTAAAATCCATGGTTCAATAACATAAGATATGACAAATTTTGATTTTAATGATTCTAGTAGATTTTAAAGGAAATTTCAGAGGATTTCCTTGTTAAAAATACAAAGACTCAAATTTCATGGTTTTAGATGGGATTGCAGAGAATTTTATTATAAATCTCATAGAATCACACAAAATCATTAAAATAACCTAAAATCTCATTAAAACTCAAATTTCTTTAAATGCAAGATTCAATATACCCTCTAAATTCGCTATTTATATCCCACGAACGGTTATCTTCTCCACTCACCATCAAGTCCCAATTCCCAACACTGTCACAAGAAAAAAGAATCTTCTCACAATGAAACTCAACGTCGTCGTTTTCTTCCTCCTCCTTCTAATCTCAACCGCCACGTGTTGTCCGCCGTCTGACCGCCGTGCACTCCTAGCTTTCCGGTCAGCTCTCCACGAACCGTACCTCGGCATTTTCAACTCATGGACCGGTCAAGACTGTTGCCACAACTGGTACGGTGTTAGCTGCGACTCGGTGACTCACCGAGTCGCAGACATCAACCTCCGTGGCGAGTCAGAAGACCCAATCTTCGAACGAGCTCACCGAACCGGTTACATGACCGGCCGAATCTCTCCGGCGATCTGTGACCTTACTCGTCTCTCCCAAATCACAATCGCCGATTGGAAAGGTATCTCCGGCGATATTCCCAAATGCATCACTCGTCTTCCTTTTCTCCGTACACTTGACCTAATCGGAAACCAAATCTCCGGTGGGATTCCGAACGATATCGGACGGTTGCACCGGTTAGCTGTTTTAAACGTTGCTGATAACCGAATCTCCGGTACAATACCGAAATCGTTAACCAATCTCTCTAGCTTAATGCATTTAGATCTCCGTAACAACTTAATCTCCGGTTTAATGCCGCCGGATTTCGGCCGGTTAACTATGCTTAGCCGTGCATTGTTAAGCGGTAACCGAATCTCCGGTCGGATCCCTGAATCACTAACCCGAATCTACCGGTTAGCGGATTTAGATCTCTCCGGTAACCAATTGTACGGTACAATTCCACCGTCGCTAGGTCGAATGGCGGTTCTAGCGACTCTAAACCTCGACGGTAACAAAATCTCCGGCGAGATTCCGTTAACTCTGATGACGTCGTCGGTGATGAATCTGAATCTGAGCCGGAATTCGTTGCAAGGGAAGATACCGGAAGGGTTTGGACCGAGGTCGTACTTCACTGTGCTTGATTTATCGTATAATAATCTTAAAGGACCGATTCCGAGTTCGATCTCCGGTGCTTCGTTTATCGGACATTTGGATCTTAGCCATAACCATCTCTGCGGGAAGATTCCGGTGGGTTCGCCGTTTGATCACCTTGAAGCGGCGTCGTTTATGTTTAACGATTGTCTATGCGGCAAACCATTGAGGGCGTGTTTAAGAAACTGATTTTTATGGTAATTTGTTTTTTGTTTTACTTAGAAACGTTATGTTTTATGATTATGCATAATTAAAAAGAGAATCTATATATAAGTGTTTGCTTATGTTTTGTGTTGTATGATTAAATTCTTAGTTGAATTATATAAAAGTCAGTTTATCAAACGATTAATCATTTTTTAACAACAATAGTAGTTTTGTTTTTCAGTTTGTTACAATATCATTATCATATTCTATTACAAAGATCTTTCACTGAATCAAATATTCAAATATAACTAGACATGTGACACATAGTCGCATGCTCTTCCGGTAACATACATAACTATGACAAAACCTGCAAACTTGCACTATGTTGAAACTTTTGATAACATTTATTTCCATAACTAACCAAAATAATTTCCATTTTATAAATCAAATATACATAAAAACACATGAAATATTTGATCAATCTAACAAAAAGTCGTTCAAAATAATTTGGCAGTTAGTATAAAAAGAATAGTATCTTTAGTTGAAGAGTGACAAGAGTCAACATTTGGGAATATCCGAATAAAGGATATACATATATTGAAATACCATACGGATAGGCTTGTATTTATAGTGTCCCAGTAAACTTTTTTAGTTTTTTTTTATCTTACATTCCATATTTTATACTACAAGAATGTATTAACTTGGTTTTGTTTTACAACATTTATTATTGTAGAGCTTAGATATATATGAATTGGGAAGAGGAAAACATTTAATGTAGAAAAATTCAAATCACATGAATAAGAGGGAAAAGAAAGAAACAAATGAATGAAAACATTAATAGATAATGGTGTGGGGTTTAATAATAGTTATAAAAGGTACAATAAAAGAATAAATGGGCAGAAGCATTGCATGTGAAACTCTGTAAGCATTTTGCGGTGAGTGTGACCTTCAGTACCTGTCGCTGTTTTACTACATGGGTCTGCACTGAGAGTATTCATAGAAGTAAATGGGCTCATTGGAGCCCAAACTAATTGGGATTAGTATGATGTTGATTTTTTTGGCTTAGTGTCAAACACAACTTGTTTTTATGACTTGTGGTGGTGTGCAAGTTTAAGTTATTGATAAAGTTGTCTCATATACCTCTTTATACCGCACGATTCTTGGCACTAGCACAATTTGAGTAAAGATTCTTATATATTCACGTCAAAACCCCATGTGAGGTCAAACTTAAGAGATTAAAGTATTTCAACCTCATCATTTCTATATTGATTTTCTAATGACATATATTTTGTATTTTAACTACACAAATGGTCAGGACATATATTTTGTATTTTAACTACACAAATGGTCAGGACAAATCTTACATGATACCGCAAAACTTGTCAAAAAAACTTGTCAAACATTCATCAAAACCCTTTGCTTCACAAGTAAAACATTCAAATAATATGATTTATTTGTGTATATGTTTCTGTTTATAATATAAAACAACGTCTAGTGTATAATAAGAAGAAAACTTAAACAAAACGAAGTAATGTTTGACAAAATATTATAAACATATTGTAATTTGTAAAGTGGATCTTAATATATGTGTATGAAGTTATTTTATAATATTATTCCTGAACATAATTTAAGATCCACATTACTTTTGCTGAAGTCATTTCACACACATAAATTAAGCTAGTTTTGAATCCATCGTCGCGAGAGGATCTTGAATCATTCCTTTGTATAAACCGCAAAAACCGAATTGAGAAATCCGAATGAAATACGAATAAGAATTAAGAAGAAGAAATTCTCAATAATAAAACGTATACGGAGTCGAAATTACTCTCTTTCCTTAATTCGAAAAATCGCCCGTAGTGAGACGGCTTGATACGATTACGAATCACAGGATAAAACCGTAAGGAAAAACGATTTCGCAACACTCAAAATCGTAATCTGACGAACATATTTCTATGAATACTCTCGAGACTTACTTTGTGGAGGATCGAAGTTTTTCTGAAGAAGAAAAATTCGCAGAGAAAAAACAAGTGAAGGAGACGATGAATGGCGCGCCGATTTTATAGAACTGACCGGATGCGATTTGAATTAAGTCGCAATTGTTCGGACCGACCGGGTTCAAAGAACCATTGACCGGGTGCGACTGAATTGAGTCACAATTCTTCGGTTATCATAAACCGAAGGGTTGCGATTATTCGGTTGAAATTTTAATACAAATTTTCCCCAAAAAGAATAGTCTTTATTGGACATTCGGTCCAATTGCTCAAACCCAAGCCCAAGCCCAACCCCAACCCGAGCCCGAGCCCGGCCCGGTTCGGTTCGGTGGTGGTGGTGGTGCGCGCGTGGTATCCTTGTGTCTCTCCATGTGTGGGTGTTATATTTTAATCATAAGAATATCTTAAGCTCCTTATATACCACTTGAAAAAGTTTCTCCTAAGGGATGTGAGACTATTTACATACACACTTCTCATTCCACACTATTTGGGGCTTTTCCAAAATGGCCCAAATCAATTTCTCATTCAAACTTTAACTCATTTTTACATAAACCAAATGTCCAAACCAATGGCCCATTTGTTTAATAAAATTAGTTCCAACAATCCCCCACATGAATAGAAATGACCTCTAAACATATGACGACTCGATAAACTCTAAGACTCTACTGATTAGACTAACTTATATGACTAGACAGACAGACAGACTTTCGAGAGTATAACGAAAAATTACTGTATCTGAGTTGGTAGCAATGTTTCAGCTTTGAACCACTCGTAGTTAGTAACTGTCGGATTTACTTGGTCAGGAGGTGAACATGATGTCTTGAATCACCCAGATTTTGATGTACACCTAGAAAACAGCTATAACACAACTCCATTTTCTCATAGAACCTTGTTCTCTATTTTGTTCATTTTGGCCGTGAACTTGCTGGTTTTCATGAGTGAACTTGGTGAATATAACATTTCCTTCATTCTCCTAGAAACGGCCCCATTTCACAGTCACTAGGTGATCTTCATTAGCTTAGCGTTAGAAGTATTCTGTAATACTATCTATTATAAGACTAAAGAATCATTAAAAGCCAAAAGCTTCTCCTTATTCCATACCGATGTAACACTGCATGTCATCCTAGGAACTGGGTAGAGATATTAATCTCACAGTGTTCTTTCAGTTTAAGTTTGAATTTGTTATCCCTTTGAACCTATTTCTTGGGATCTCCAGTCATGTAGGTGAGGTGTCCATCAAACTTCAACTTTATTTATAGGCTTGTAAACCCATTCTTCTTGATGATTTGACTACTTGATCTCTTGCCAAACCTTTAGTGAACAGATCAGCTAGGTTATCGACAGATTTGATATAATCTATCGTGAGTACTCCGGTGGAGATCAAGTTTCTAATGGTTTTATGTCGTCGTCGAATGTGACGAGACTTTCCATTATAATGATTATTCAGTGCTCGCGAGATAGCCGATTGGCTATCACAGTGTACACGTAAAGCTGGCACTGGTTTCTCCCACATAGGGATATCTTCCAAAATATTCTGAAGCCACTCTGCTTCTTGAGCAGTTTTGTGTAAAGCGACAAACTCAGATTCCATGGTCGATGTGGCTATCACGGTTTGTTTGGTAGACTTCCAGGACACTGCTGCACCTCCAAGTGTAAAGACATATCCACTTGTGGATTTTGAGTTTTTGGAGTCCGCGATCCAGTTTGCGTCACTGTATCCTTCCAAAACTGCTGGTTCTTTACCATAGTATAGTCCATAATTTTTTGTATAACGTAGGTAATTTAAAACTCTAGTTATTGCTTTCAAATGTTTATGTCCTGGATTACTAGTATAGCGACTCAGTATGTTTACTGCATGTGCTAGGTCGGGTCTAGTACAATTTGTCAAGTACATTAGACTTCCGATTACTCGTGCATACTCCACCTGATAAATTGTATCACCTGAGTTTTTAGTCAGGTGAATATGAGGGTCAACTGGAGTTTTTGCAGTCCCACTTGAATAGTTTTTGAATCTATCAAGTATTTTTTGTGCATAATATGATTGTGATAAGATAATTCCTCTAGCTTGTCGGTGAATCTTAATACCGAGAATGACATCTGCCAATCCCATGTCTTTCATTTCAAAGTTACTATGAAGTAAGTTCTTTGTTTGATTAATCATGTCATTAATGTTGCCAATAATGAGAATGTCATCAACATACAAACATAACAAAATATATCCGTGAGGAGTACATTTGATGTATATGCATTTATCACATTCGTTAATGCTGAAACCATTTGACATCATCACATTATCAAATTTTTCATGCCATTGTTTTGGAGCTTGCTTCAGTCCGTACAATGACTTGACAAGTCTACAGACTTTGTGTTCTTGTCCGGGGACAACAAAACCTTCAGGTTGTTTCATATAATTCTCTTTTTCTAAATCTCCATGTAGAAAAGCGGTTTTGACATCCATCTGATGTATTTCTAGGCCTCTTAATGCCGCGATACTAACCAAAAGTCTGATGGAGGTTATTCGCGTCACTGGAGAATATGTGTCAAAGAAATCTAGACTTCTTTTTGTCAGAATCCTTGAGCCACTAGCCTGGCCTTATACTTATCCACAGAACCATCGGTTTTCATTTTTGTTGTGAAAATCCATTTACTCCCTAGTGCTTTAGACCCTTCGAGTAGATCGGTAATCTTATATGTATGATGTTGCAATACATAATCGATCTCACTATTAACAGCTTCCTTCCAATAGGATGCTTCTGGTGTAGACATGGCTTCTGAGTAAGTTGTTGGTGCGTTCTCTGTGAGAAACACCATCATGAAATCATCACCAAAAGATTTTTCCTTACGAGCTCTTTTACTGCATTGAGGTTTATCTGCTACGTCTTCCACATCATGTGTTGATGTTTTGGAAGTGCTTGCCTCATTTGTTGAGAAGCTTGTTTCCCGTTGTTCAAATGTCCTTTTCTAACGTTATTTTTCTTTACAAGGGAAAATGTGTTCAAAGAAAGACGCATTTCGTGATTCCATTACTGTATTCACATGAATATCGGGTATGTTTGATTTGTGAACCAGAAACCGATAAACACTACTGTTGTGTGCATATCCTATGAAAATACAGTCCACTGTTTTAGGTCCAATTGTGACCTTTTTCGGAGGTGGTATTGCAACTTTAGCAAGGCACCCCCACACTTTGAGGTATACGAAGGTAAAACACCTTTCCAAAGTTCATATGGCGTTTTTCCAGTAACTTTGTGTGGTATTTTGTTGAGAATATAGTTCGTAGTAAGCAAAGCTTCCCCCCACATTAACTGGGGTAACCTAGATTCCTGCAACATTGCATTCATCATCTCTTTGAGAGTTCGGTTTTTTCCGTTCCGCAACTCCGTTAGACTCAGGGGAATAGGGAGCTGTGGTTTGATGTATGATGCCATGTTGTTGACAAAAGTCATTAAACGGACCATCATACTCGCCTCTTCTATCACTTCAAACTGCTTTAATAGTTTTACCTAGTTGGTTTTCAACTTCAAGCTTATACTCTTTGAATTTTGATAAGGCTTCATCTTTGCTACGTAACAAGTATACATAACAATATTTTGTATTATCATCGATAAATATCACAAAATACTTTTTACCGCCTCTAGTTTGTATAAATTTCAGATCGCATAAATCCGTGTGTATTAAACTAAGAGGTTCTGTGGTTCTTTGAACTTGGGGAGAAGGAGTTTTTGTGAGTTTGGCCTGTACGCACACTTTACATTTGTAAAAATTAATCGCAAATCCTAGAAAACTTCAGAAACGTTTCGCGGAAATGTAAAAAAAAATCGCAAACTTCGTTATTAATTTTGAAATAAAAAATTTCAGAAAATGATTTCGCAGAAACATTAAACGAATTGCGAACAGAATTCGGCGAATTCTCAATCCGACTAAGCGACAAGCGAAGAACGAATTTTTTGAATTAAGATTGTATGAACCGCAAAAAACGAATTGAGAAATCCGAATGAAAAACGAATAAGAATTAAGAAGAAGAATAAGTTCTCGATAATAAATCGTATACAGAGTCGAGATTACTCTCTTTCCTTAACTCGAAAAATCGCCCGTAGTGAGACGGTTTGATACGATTACGAATCCCAGGATAAAACCGTAAGGAAAAACGATTTCGCAAAACTCAAAATCGTAATATGACGAACAGATTTCTATGAATACTCTCGAGATTTACTTTGTGGAGGATCGAAGTTTTTCTAAAGAAGAAAAATTCGCAGAGAAAAAACAAGTGAAGGAGACGATGAATGGCGCGCCGATTTTACAGAACCGACCGGATGCGACTGAATTGAGTCACAATTTTTTGGTTATCATAAACCGAAGGGGTGCGATTATTTGGTTAAAATTTTAATACAAATTTTCCCCAAAAAGAATAGTCTTTAATGGACCTCCGGTCCAATTGGTCAAACCCAAACCCAAACCCAAACCCTGTTCGGTGGTGGTGGTGGTGCGCGCGTGGTATCCTTGTGTCTCTCCATGTGTGGGTGTTATGTTTTAATCATAAGAATATCTTAAGCTCCTTATATACCACTTGAAAAAGTTTCCCCTAAGGGATGTAGGACTTTTTACATACACACTTCTCATTCCACACTATTTGAGGCTTTTCCAAAATGGCCCAAATCAATTTCTCATTCAAACTTTAACTCATTTTTACATAAATCAAATGTCCAAACCAATGGCCCATTTGTTTAATAAAATTAGTTCCAACATCCTTCACATAGATCATTTTTATCCTTCATAGTCTACGATGACGCTATTTACGATGAAACGATAGAAAAATATTCCTACATAAGGATGAAAACTTCACCATTTCTAGTTATAAAAAAATCGAATTTTTCCATATATGTTAAGAGTCGATAATTGAGTATACTTCTGCATTGGAAAAAGGGTGTAGTATAACTTTATCTAGTGTATACTGTTGGAACCAGTGGTGGATGTAGCATAGAGGAAGAGGGTGCACGTGCCCCATAGTTTTCTAAAAAGTTAATGTATTTTCTTATGTAATTTTTTATGTACACCCACAATTATTTAAAAAGTGCACCATTAACAAATTAGATAAAACTCAAATGAAAAAAACAAATAAATTAAACTCATTTAACAAACAAAATAACTTAGGTATTGAAGCCTACTCATGTATTCCTAGAATTTTTATTAAAAATCTTTCACTAATTTCACCTATTCTTTTCACAAAATTTTTTCTTTTAAAAATATTTATTGATTTAGTATTTGTGCCCGTTTGAAATAGATTTTGGATCCGCCCATGGTTAGAACAAGTTTGGGTCTAACATATATATTGGTAATTTTTGTATTATCACTTATGAGTTCATTTTTCAGCTTCAAATTTTCTTGCTATATAAAAATGAACATGGGTTTTAGATAGAATCACCCTTCGATAGATTCGTAAGAGTATTGACGTGGTCTTTTTACTCAGGTGAATAGATTTGAGTCACAGGCTCACAGCTAACACCGTACCAGTTGTGGCAACACAAAACATATAGTAAATTGTAAAGTATATCTTATGTTCGGGAATAGAACTAGCATCAACCTTCAGCAAAGCTTCACCAGACCTATACCAAGCCTACTTTTACAAATGGGGTTCTAAATATCATTTTTGCCTCATGACAAGTATCTCATTCAACTATGTTTGGTAAATAATAGCTCTCCTCATGTAATAGTTTCTTTTGTAGCTGGGCTTGCTGTAAAATCTATACTATGAAAGGAGAGCTAACACTCTCCAGAATCGTGACACGTCAGCACTCGAAAAATGGCCACGTGGCATTGTTATTTTATTTTCATTGAAAAAAGACTATTCCTCTTCTATTTGGACGTTAAGGTCTAAAACTTTTAATGGAGCTTTACGTCTTCCTCCGTTCTTATCTGTTCAACTCCTATAACCCCATAAATTTACTCTCAGAGCAAGGCATAGACAAAGAGTAATCTGGGCGTACGTCTTCCTCCGTTCTCATCTGTTCAACTCCTATAACCCCATAAATTTACTCTCAGAGCAAGGCATAGACAAAAAGTAATCTTGGCGTTTTTGGATCCTCCACTCATTCCTCGCTGCTACGTCGCGTCCGGTGACCTAAATGACGACAAGCATTCTTACGGATACTGCGGTTTCAAGGAAGTGAGTCGGTTTAGAGCCTAGATCTCTGAAGAATCAAACATGTGCGGTGAGTTACTTATGATCTTCAATCTATATTGACATTGCATTTTTCTTTGTTGTTGTTAAGACTGCTTGGGGAAACAGGCTTGAATGAATAAACCTTACACATCTCTAATCATTTACTCTTACGAAAACCAATTGGAAATATAAATTTTCACCCAAAAAAAAAATACAATTATGGTTTTACTTTCGGAAACCAGAAAGATCAAATCGCCAGTTTCTTTGTGTTTTATAATTTAGGTTAAAGACAACAATAAGCATTGGAAGACAGGTTAAAGCCAGTTTCTTGTATTTCACCACCATTGCAAGGTAAGATTTTCCTATTCCTCTCCGTTGAGGCTTTAAAATAATGGTATGTATTGTGTAATGCTTTAAGTAGAATTATCTGTATGGGATCTTGCTACAATATTTGTGTAGTAACCTATATATATATGCTTCTTTCGCTTGTCAAGTTCGTAATGTTTTGTGCCCTTACATGTTATGTTGGTTTTGTTAAAGACATGTGGCTCAGCAGCCACTACAAGAAAACATGCTGATTTCCGACGGAATTTTTTTTCCGTCGGACAATTCTGACGGATTTCCGACGCTCTGGCGACCAAAATGATTCCGTCGGTATACCGTCTGATTAATTTGACGGAATTCCGACGGAAACCCACTCTGTCAGTATTCCGTTGGAATGCCGTCGAAACATACCGACGGAATACAGACTATTGAGATCTGTCGTTATATTCCGACAGTTTTCCGACGGCATTCCAACGGTTTTACGATGTCGGCAAAGTTTGAGTGGTTGCCATATCGTCTGCGGTGGAAGATGGGATTGGTGGGGTGTTATGTCAGACGTATTGACGAAATTTCAATGAATTCCCGACGGAAATCCGTTCTACATAAGTTTGCAGAATTTTTCATTCCATCATAACAAAATATCGAGAAACAAAAAAAAATTATAAAGATGAGTTCATATTTTCGGGCATGGATGGACGAGCCAATGATTGATGTGGGCTCGAACTTATTAAGGAACGAGTACGCTCAAGGAATATGCGTGTTCATGAATTTACCCAGTAATCTAGAAGCAGCAAAAAAGGTCAGGATATCAAATGTCCTTGTTTCAATTGCTGTAATAGAATTAGTGTTGCCGTTCATAATTTTTGGACTCACTTATATAGATATGGTTTTAGGCCGGGATATAAGGTTTGGTATTTACATGGAGAAACCAATTATGAATATGGTAGTACTAGTAGCAATGCACCTTATTTTCCGGATAGCGTAGGGGAACCTACAGCGGGAGTAGATGTTGGGGTAAGTACGGTTGCGATGTTTAACGATGCGTTTAAAGAGAATTTGCAGTCGGGTGGGTATGAGGGTGATAGGGTTGAAGAGCCTAATTTAGAATCTCGAAGGTTTTTCGATATGTTAGACGCATCAAAGTAACCACTATACAGCGGTTGTAGGGATGATCATTCACCACTATTTTCTGCTAGTAGAATGATGAACCTGAAGACTGATTATAATTTTTCCGAAGAATGTGTTGATGCATTCGCCGAGTTCGTGAAAAATGTTTTGCCAGAAGATAATCTGGCCCCAGGATCATACTACGAGGTCCAAAAACTTGTCGCCGGTCTTGGTTTGCCCTACCAGGTTATAGACGTGTGCATCGACAACTGTATGATATACTGGAGAGAAGACGAGAACCGGAACAAATGTAAATTTTGCCAGAAACCCCGGTTCCAGGACACAAGTGGCAGGGTGAAGATTCCATTCAAACGGATGTGGTATTTACCCTTAACGGAGAGGTTGAAGAGGCTGTACGAATCAAACCGCACAACTAAGGCTATGAGATGACATGCAGAGCATAGTCAAGATGGAGATATCACGCATCCTTCTGACGTGGAAGCGTGGAAACACTTCCAATCCGTATATCCAGATTTTGCATATGAACGATGGAATGTATACATAGGCTTATCCACTGATGGTTTTAACCCGTTTGGCAAGCATGGAAGAAAATATTCATTGTGGCCGGTCATCGTAACACCTTACAATTTGCCTCCATCTATGTGCATGCGGCGAGAGTTCCTATTTTTCTCAATTCTAGTTCCCGGGACAGATCATCCAAGAGGGTCGCTCGATATATTCCTCCAACCATTGATCTCTGAGTTGCAGATGTTGTGGGAGCATGGTGTCGAGGCATATGATGTTTCAATCCAGCAGAATTTCAACATGCGTGCGGTTCTTATGTGGACCATAAGCGATTTTCCGGCATACGGTATGTTATCTGGATGGACAACGCATGGAAGATTGGCATGTCCTTATTGCCAAGACAATACTACATCATTCCAACTGCAGCACGGAAGGAAGACTTCATGGTTTGATTACCATAGGTGTTTTTTACCGGCAAATCATCAATATCGTCGATCTAGAAGACATTTCAGGAAGAATGTACAAGTGTTACATGGTCCACCGCCTGAGATAGATGGTCGCAGCATATTGGAACAGTTACGAGATTTTGGTGCAGAGCGAACTCCTGAATGTGGGGGTAATGGACATCACCCCGTGGACGGTTGTGGGGAATATCACAATTGGCACAAGAAGAGTATTTTCTGGGATTTACCTTACTGGAAAGACCATCTATTGCGGCATAATCTAGGTGTCATGCATGTTGAAAAGAATTTCTTTGACAACATCATGAACACCATATTAAACGTCCCAGGAAAAACCAAAGACAACTGGAAGTATATATTCGACTTGCCATTGATTTGTTCGAGGCCATATCTTCATGTTTCAAACGGTAGATTGCCGATGCCTGCTTACTGGTTAGACGCTGGGCAGAAAGAAGTATTTTTTGAATGGTTCAAAAAATTTGTCAAATTTCCAGACGGCTACGCATCTAATCTACGTAATTGCGTGGATTCGACGGAAGACAAGTTTATAGGAATGAAGAGTCATGATTGTCATGTCGTGATGCAGCGTTTTCTTCCATTTGTATTTGCATATCTTCTTCCAGAACCTATCCACCAAGCAATTGGAGGTATATTTCTTACTCCTATTAGTTTCTTACTTCCATAATATTACTATATATGTACTAACTTGTTTAATTTTTGTTTATAGGAGTTGGTGCATTCTTCCGAGATTTATGTTCAAGAACGCTTACCGTCCACGGGATACGTAACTTGGAAGCCAATATCCTGGTTCTCCTTTGTAATCTTGAGAAGATATTTCTACCATCTTTTTTTGACGTTATGGAACACCTTCCTATTCACCTCCCACGAGAAGCAGCCTTAGGAGGCCCTGTTCAATACCGATGGATGTATCCGTTCGAGCGTTACATGTTCCACCTGAAGAAAAAGGTTAAAAAATTGAGCAAAGTTGAGGGATCTATTGTCGCACAAAGCCTAAACCACATAATCCCAAATTCAATAAATTCATTTATTACAAAAATCTTAAATTCCCATCAATCCCTATGTCCCTAAATAACAAAATGTCCGAAAACTAAATTCCTTTATTCTCTAAATTGCAAAAAACCCTAATTCCCAATATCCTTATATCCCTAAATCCGAAATTTCCAAATAACTAAATTGCAAAATCCAAAATTCCTATAAATTCCATATTCCATAAATCCCGAAATCTCACTCTTAGAATTTTGGAACTCGTAGGGACTATCCGCAATCCATCACTCTAGAGGAGTTGGGACTTCCAGTAGGGGAGGTCGGAGTGCGAGTGAGATGCATATCCCCGACAGTACTTCCGACTTAGAGACCCCACACATGTCTCAGCCCCCGGGTACAGCCTTCTCAGCTCCCACATCCATGACCATCGAGCAGTTTGTGTCGCAACACGGACGTGATAGGTTGACTCGTCTAGATCCAGACACGCCACCTAACACGACCTGGTAAGTCTTATTTAAATATGTATTGGATTAAATTATTTTAGTAAAATATTTAACTAAATATTTTAATAGGTTCCAATACTCGGGAAACGGGATTACGGGTTCTATCAACAGAATGATGAATTGCTTGGTAACTAAACCGTATCCCACATACCACGATATGCCAGTGGAGGACCGGGACACTTGGTTCCGACAATTTGCGGTATGATTTTATTTTATAAGTTTAAAATATATTTCCTATATGACTCACATTTTAATTACTAATGCGAGAATGTGGTGTTTTTGCAGCAATATTTTACGTGGGACCCACCGCTCACTTCGTTGGTCCGAAAGAGATTCGACGAAAAGGCTACGAGGAAGTACTCGTTGAAGATGAACGAGTGGAAAGATGCGTGGTACAAATCCGGGAAGGTTCCTCGGGTTATGAAACATAAAGACACATGTTGGGATGGACTAGTTGCACATTGGGAACATGAGGCAACTCGGGCGACCTCAGAGAGAAACTCAAGTAACTGCAAAAGCGACCAGAAGGGGAAGGGGGCCGCGACCCACAACCTCGGAGCAATAAGCAAGGCTTCACTTGCAGACAAAATGGTAAATATTTAAAAAATTCATAATTTTTAAAAATTCGCTAACAAAATTGTATATGTTAATAGTTTCAGGAGACCGTTGTGTTTCTTTCGAATCTTGCTTTGCTCAAAGCTACGCACACCAACAAGAAGACCAGTGAAATTCAAGATCCGATTGCTCATGAAATCGTGGAAACCGTGGAGAGGCTCGGGGAGCAGTACCTCCAATCGCAACCGATCGAAGAAGGAACTCCGGCGCCCACCGAAGTTCCATACGAGAAGATCAACGAGTTCACCTACAAGGTTAGTAACCGTGTCACTTTTAAACAAATTTCAAAATAACTTTTAATACACCTAAGTTCTAAGATTTAATTTCTTTTTTATCGTAGGCGACTCCCAAGACCAGAGGCCGTGTATTCGGCCTCCCTGAAGATAGTTGCTCGTCCGTTTCGTCGGTTCGACATCGCGGTGGTAGCAGATTAGAGGCAAAAAACCGAGAGCTGACCGAGCGGCTTAAGGCAGTGGAGGAAGCGAGAGAGAAAGAGATAAGGCGGAGGCCGAGGAAGCGAGAGAGAGAGATAAGGCGGAGGCGGAGGCACGATTTCGAGCGTTGGAACAGAAGATGACCGACTTCTTCAGTACCCGTAGGCCGGAATAGGCCTTTTGAAGTTTTAAAATTTAATGTAAAACTTTAAAATACTTTTAAAACAATTTTAATTTAATCAGTTTTTATTTTTAATTTTTAATATATTTTTCAATGTTTTATTATATTTTATTTATTTTAAATTGTTTAATTATTATTAATTTTTGGTAAAAAATAACGAAAACCGTCGGAATTCCCTCGGTATTCTTGTACCGTCGGAACTCCGTCGGTACTCGCCGGAAGTCTGACACCGTTGGAACTCCGTCGGTACTTGCCGGAAGTCAGACACTGTCGGAACTCCGTCGGTACTTGCCGGAAGTCCGAAACCGTCGGAATTCCGTCGGTAATAGTCGGAAGTCCGAAACCGTCGGAATTCCGTCTCCTTTCCGTCTTCCGAAGTTATAACGACGAAATGTCGACGGAATCCGGATGTCCGTTTTACGTCGGAGTTCCGTCGCAAGTGGTCGACGAATTTCCGACGGTTTTTAATTTCCGACGTGATAGAAACGACGGATAAAACCCGTCGGAATACCCCCTGTTTTCTTGTAGTGAGCCATGAAGCAGCTTCTCCTCTTCCAATTGGTTTTCATTATAAAAGCAACTCTTTTCAGTCTCTTAGCCATGAATCCTTTAACATTTCTTTTGTCAAATAGTGCTCAAATATTTACAGGGGATGATAACATATGACTTTTTGTTAGCAATGAGGGAAGAGAATCAAATTACATAAGTTGACCATTTTGATGAATTAGATTCATCATCAGATGCAAGTTTTGATTTTGATTTTCTTGAAATACCAATACAAAATTATCTCTAAGTTTATGTGTAGGAAAACAAATGAGGTGAATATATCATTTAGTCTATTTCAAAATGTTTGTTTCCCTTCCCTTGTTTCACTTTCTCAAAGATTATATTCTGTTTTGTGATAGAATCATCAAAATCGGTCAACAATGAAAAAAAAACCAAGGTCAAAAGCATTTTTTTTTTTTCATTGTTGACCGATTTTGTTACTTCCATTAAATTCAAGGAACAACGCACTATTGGTTTTCTTGGGCAATTTTGTTACTTCAACCCAAGATTTTCTTGATCAGTTTTGTTACTTCCTTTCAATTTTAGCAATTTCCATTATGTTTATTCAAATACTATTGGTCAGTTTTGTTACACCCAAGATGTAAAATACTATTGGTTTATTTAAAACGTCACTGAATATAATATAATTTTGTTTTGTTATTCTTTTAAAACTCTTTCGCCTGTACTGATTACCAGATGTGACAAGGAAGAAGCTTGAGCCGTCATCTACTAAGGTATAAACGATTTGACGAAGTTATTTGAGGGTCATGGTCGAATTTTTAGTTTAAGACACGTTTAACCAAGACATTGAACTATGCTTCAAAAGATAATTTTGCTAAAGCAACAGAGAATAAGGATACACTACTAATAACAAAAAACATAATAATATATAATTAGTTAAATGTATAGTAGTACTTTTGTTTAAAATGTTTGTCAGATTTTAATCGAATCCGAGTGTCTACGCTTTTTAATTGATAACAGAGTGATTTTTCAAATCATTTACAAAGAATTTTGATACAATACCAATTTAAAAGTTATAAGTAACACTACATATTAACTAATTTGTGGAGAAGTGGTTAATATAAATATATATGACAAAACCCGCGCGTTTGCGCGGGTATAGACCTAGTGTTGTGTGAAACGCTATGTTAAAGATAAATTAACATTCAATAAAAAAAGAAAAAAGAAAAAATGGAGTAGAATATAAAGAAACAACTATTGTAGTTTACTCGAGGGAAATACCAAAGGAAGAACAAAAACACACATGTCCGAAACATAAAAACAACACAAGCTAGCATTACTATAGTTATAGGGCCCAAAAATCTATGAAATCTGACCACAGTCGGAGATCACCACAGGCACTGTAGGCGGCCTGCCAAACACAGTTCTGGTTCCTTTTATTTGCATAATTCTCGTGATTACATCCAATCCCTGAACAACTTGGCCGAACACGACGCGCTCGTAGCCGAGAAGCTCGTCCTTTTTCATGCAGATCATGAACTGAGATCCATTTGATTTGTCAACACCAAAATTGGACATAAAGAGGAAACCTGGACCGGTGCACTGCCTGATGAAGTTCTCATCCTCGAAGAATATATCGTCGTAGATCGATTCTCCTCCCCATCCGTTCCCTTGAGTTATATCTCCTCCATGGAACATATAACCAAGGTCGATATGGTGGATGATTGACCCTTTGTAATGGAGTGGCTTACCAAGCTTCCCCATGCCTTTCTCCCCGGTACAGAGGGCCCGGAAGTTCTCTACCGTCTTTGGGATAGTGTCGGCGAAGAGCTCCATCGCGATCCGACCAATCAGTTTGCCGCCCACGGCCATATCAAAAAAACCTTAGGGTTAGCCATTACAGGCGAAGGATTTAGGGTTATATGCGAGGAGGGAGAGAGAGGATCTACACGTTCACTAATACGAGGATGAAATCTTCCAACGCCACCATCTCGACCAGCAGGTGGATGAACGGTGATCGTAACCCCTTGACCAGGCGCTCCGGATCCAGCTAGATTGGTAATCGTAAATCCTTGACCAGATGGAATGGTTAGGGTAAAGCCACCACCAGGCAAAAAGTTAATTTTCATTCTGGAAGTGGATTAGAGAATTTAGGTTCCTGTTATTTGTAAACGCGTACGAGATCAAAAATGGAAAATATCCCTGACCGTCTATAAAGTACACTTGTAGAGATTTTAAAGCGTTTACGTTCGTTAACCGTGGCTAAGTCAAAATCTAATTAAGGAATCTTATATACTAAGTCAAATCTAATCAATTGCTGTAATTCTAATGGATGTAACTAAACTGCATAAGGAAACATAACTGAACCAAGCCGAATTAATAAGAGGCCAATGATGTGAGAAGCCCAACTGGGATCGTGATCACATAGTAATCTCCGTACAAACCGTTTTACTTTCGTGAAGGCAACCATTCACAAAGAGAGAGCATCTTATCAACTTAGGTTTGGATATTTTTCTTCTTTTTAAGTTTATTTGATAAGCTTGGAGTCGAGAACCACGCCTGGAGAATTTCAGAACCAAGCGTCCGTTAATGAGTACGGAGACTAGACGCTCTGTTTTTTTTGTTTTTTCCTAGACATCTCGCTCTGTTAGTATTAGTTAGATCTAGTTATTTTGATGGCGTTTCTTGTTTCTTCCAGTCCTAATCAGGTACATCGATGCCTGCGAAGCTAGCAGTACACATACGGTCCACCTCGATTCCCCGGTCGGGCATCTATTCAGCACACATAGCCATATCAAGAACTTATGACGAGGTATTCCTCCCGAAAACCAATAGCTGTAGGATATCGCGTTTTAGCATCTGATAGCTTCTTCTGTACAAAAACCTCAGTTTTTGATCTCTGTTGTATCGCGGTTTTAGCATCTGATAACTTCTTCTGTAGAAAAACATCTGATATCGCGGTTGTATCCACCCCTTGTAATTGTCTTTTTGATCTCTTGGGGTGATAGGAGTCATGAAAGCTTGTAGTTGTTGAAATTCTCTTCATCGCATAATCTTATTTATAAGCTATGAAAAAATTCCACTCGGCATTGTTAATTATTGTGTCTCTGTTTTATGTTCCTACTTTTGCTGCAAGTCAAGTAGCTATCGTTTACCAAGTTCTTGTCACTTATGTGGGTTTATGTAATTAACAATACTGCTGCTTTGTTGTTTTGGTTGACTAAAATGTCCTACATCCTTTACCTCTCTCCCATGACTAAAATTGTTGAATCTCATCATGACTTGCCAGATCTTTTTTGGGAAAGTACATACCACTTGACGTCTTTTTCTATGCTTAGTCTTTGATTTTTTTTCCCTCTCTTCCACTTCGAGCAGGTTCATCAGTGTAATAATGAAGTTCTCAATAACAATGGGAAACCTTGTATACTTTTAGATGGTACTGAGAACATTGCCCGGATGTGTCCAATGGATATTTACTAGTGTATCAACAATCTTCAGGTTTTTCTTCTATTTCCATGACAATTTGATAGTTGCTTAGTTCACTCTTGTTTCCTTCTCATGTTTTTTTATCGTATGTAGTTTACAGTCCATGTTTAAACTCGATTATGTATTTGAGTATCAGTTGCCACCAAGTAGTAACGATTCTTATTTTCAAAGTTTCAGATGCATTATGGTTGTTATGCTGTTAATTAAATCTTTTCTATTGAACAATAAAGTATATAGACTCTCTTTCACGTGAAAGACCAGATTTTCAAGCTATTCCTAATTTTGTTGTTTGTAGATTCCTTCTCGTACTTGTCTATGTCCTTCAATGATCAAGATGTGTAAAGATTGAACCTTATCAAAATTTTAGCACCTAGTCACTACAGATCCAGTCTCTTGAATTTTCTTATTTGATAATCTCTGGTTGTTTCCATCTTCTAGTAATCCACCAAAACGAACGAAGATACCAAGGAGTTTTGGTCACGCTGAGCTATGGAGGAGAGTCTCTAATGATTTTTTTTTTTGGATTTACAGCACGTTGAGAGAGTCCACAACCATATCTTCAGCAGACGCTTAGAGTATTCTCGTTCTATTTTGCAATTTCGAGCTTAGAAACTGAGTTAACTAACTTAGAAAACTGTGTTCAAGGAATTGTGAACTAGCTGATTATTTTCTCACTGCTTTATTTTTCTTGGTTTTGTAGAGTCTAGCAAAAATTCAGAGGAAGTGCTGGTTTACTGGAATACATTTGAGAGTAATACATATTCTAAAGCATACTTCCAAGCTCACAATAGTTTCATGCCAGGTACATAATTCGGTTCTAAGCTCACAATTGTTAGGAAGCTGATGCAGCGCAGGCAACAAAGGAATGATGCTTTCGGGATCATCTGCAGCAAATGCTACTCCTGGTCCTAGGTAGTGCATGAGAAACTTATCAGGTGCTTGCGCCAATTGATAAGATCTTGATACAATACCACCATTAGTAATCCCCAATCGATATTTGACCATTATTTGTTCATTACCATCAGCAATCTGTAAAACAAATAAAAGAAACATTGACGTACATGAATAAATATGTAAAGAGTGTATTTGTCTCTAGATGGATGGGAAGAAATTCATACCGGAACATCAAAATATGCATAGGTGCAACGGTGTCCATCATTACGCGTTGACAGATGTATTTGATACATGTGAAGGCCTTGAGTACGGTTTTGACAATTAGACCGGCTGGCGGAATGGCCACGTTCCGCAAGAAATAGAGTGGGACAACAAATGGTTTGCTGAATCCGCTCTGATGAAGTCTGCCCACATGAAGGTTCAATATTTTGTTATTTTAGCTACAACCTACAAATTGAAAGTTTAGAATTTGAATTATCAGTTTCTGATTTAATCAGTGAAAGTTAGAATTTGAATTATCAGTTTATAATTAATCAGGAAATATGAATTATTAGTTTACAATTAATCAGTCCAAGGAAAGTTTAGAATTATCAGTCTAAGAAAGGTTTAGAATTTGAGCTATAATCAATCAAGGAATTATAAATTTAAGGAAAGTTTAGAATTTGAGGTATATCAATCAGTGAAGAAACTTCCTTTTAACCTTTCTATAAGCATCAGTCAGGGAATTTGAGCTATAATCAATCAGGGAATTATCAAGTTTAGATTTATAGTTAAATCTACGATTTTGAGCCAATCAATCACTAAAGAAACTTCCTTTAACCATTCTATAAGTATAACCTATGAATTTGAGCTACAATCAATTATGGAATTATCAATCAAAGGAAAGTTTAGAATTTGAGCTATATCAATCGGTAAAGAAATTCTTTTAACCATTTTATAAGTACTAGATTTTGACCCACGCCATGCATTGGAATATAAATTTCAGTTTATTGTATAGTATAAACATATTGTTTTGAATCATATATACCAAAAATATTAGATAAATAATCAAGTCTACTACAAAAATTATTCGATTGATTTTCGAATTTTGAGTGTCCTAATAATAAGTCTTACGTTTTAAGTCAAAAACAAAGGAAAAATAAATCAATTAAAGATTTTCTTACCGGAAAAAAAGTTTTGTTTTTTTTTGTAGATGGTGGTTGTTAGATATGTGTTTTTGTGTTTGTTAGCTTATATAGAGGGAAGTGGTGATGGTAGTCTTATTTTAGGTTTGAAAAAGAAGAAAAATTATATATATATAAATGTTTATTTCTGAATTTTATTTAAAATTAATGCAAAATTTTAGGAATGTTTCGTAATGTTGATAAATTTAGAAATGTGTTATTATTTTAAATTTTTAATAGGATGATAATTAGCCTTAAAACACTCTTAGCATGACACATATGATTTTTTTAAGTTAGAATGTCTCGACACATAGGATTTTTTAAGTTAAGATGTCTCCTAAAAGTCTCAATGACACCTAGGATTTTGAGGTTTTACTGTTTTTTCAATTAATATATATAGGATAATATACGAATTTGAGCTATATCAATCACGGAAGAAACTTCCTTTAACCATTCTAGGAGTATAATATACGAATTTGAGCTATATCAATCACGGAAGAAACTTCCTTTAACAGCCTAGATTATAAATCTACACTACTTTCTATACATCCAAATTTTCTAACTTACTTGTGATGGCTGGATCTCCGGCGTCGCCGCCGCCGCCTCCGGCAACTACTTTTTGTTGAAGAGGAAGAGGAGTAGTAGTAAGCTGGAATGTCTGTTGGGGTTGAAGCGCTATGTCGAATCTTCCATCCGGATGAAATTGAGGAACCACCGGTTTTCCGATTTGCTCTTGAAATTTAGGGTTTGATGGAGGAGGAAGTGAAAGTAAGAATGAAACTATGGCAAATCGCCTCTTTGTAGCTGAATAAATATATTTTATTGATTCATTCAACTTAACATTACACAGAGATTGAGCTTAGCTTTATACTCTAGCTAGAGCTAGGGTTACAAAAGGGGTTTCCTATCCTAATCTCCATACACTTGTCACACATCCAGTGCATTATCAGATAGGAGCGCATACCTGTTGGATAAGGTTGCTTGACTCTCCGTACACCTCTCTGTCTTCACCGAGCTTGCTTCTTCCCCTGCATTTCTATCTTTGTCGTATTGTAAAGAGGAAGAAGACGACCGTTGTTTTGTCTTATCCTTAGAGCATGACCATTGGTGACACCTGAGGGTCTAAAGAGGTGTTCTTATAATATAAAAGTATTAAAATTTGAGTAAAAGGAAGAAAAAGAGTGTTTTTGTGGGGTATATTGAAATATAAAATTTGAGTAAAAGAAAGAAAGAGAGTGTTTTTGTGGATAAAATTAGATCTTTTGGAGAGAGAGGGATCTAATATTGGATCTTTTGGAGAGTGTTTAAAAGAAAAAAAGAGTGTTTAAATATAAAATTAATAAAAGTTGAGTAAAAGGATGAAAGAGAAGATATAAAGTTGAGTAAAAAGAAGAGAGAGTGTGTGTTTTAATAATTTAAAAATCACATTAGACCCTCCGGTGTCTGCGTTGGTCATGGCCTTAGTTTCGAGCTCGATGTTGGGCCTTTCACACTCAGCTCGGCCCAACTCCATCTGCTTTATTATTTCCAGAACGTTGTCGTTTCAATTAAATCCATCACTCTTCAAAGTCAAACCTTTTGTTTCCAGAAGAGAATTTGTATCAGCTTTGTGCTTTAACAGGAAGAATTTAATTCTTAACACTGTTCATCTCAATTACCCTTATGTTTTCTCTTTTGGTCACAATAATAATTATTAAGGAAATGCCACTCCATCTAAGACTATTAATCAAACACCCAAGTTTCATTAGACCGAGAATCCCTATAGTTTTATTGGTTTTAAATCTTTGCACAAGTTAAATAAAAAGGTTTGTTCAAATCATTTTATAGATATTTCTAAAATTGGTAATTATTAATATTATATCGGACGGTTATACCGGTTAGCTGTTTTAAACGTCGCTGATAACCGAATCTCCGGTACAATACCGAGATCGTTAACCAATCTCTCTAGCTTAATGCATTTAGATCTCCGTAACAACTTAATCTCCGGTTTAATGCCGCCGGATTTCGGCCGGTAAACTATGCTTAGCCGTGCATTGTTAAGCGGTAACCGGATAACCGGTCGGATCCCTGAATCACTAACCCAAATCTACCGGTTAGCGGATTTAGATCTCTCCGGTAACCAATTGTACGGTACAATCCCACCGTCGCTAGGTCGAATGGCGGTTCTAGCGACTCTAAACCTCGACGCTAACAAACTCTTCGGCGAGATTCCGTTAACTCTGATGACGTCGTCGGTGATGAATCTGAATCTGAGCCAGAATTCGTTGCAAGGGAAGATACCGGAAGGGTTTGGACCGAGGTCGTACTTCACTGTGCTTGATTTATCGTATAATAATCTTAAAGGACCGATTCCGAGTTCGATCTCCGGTGCTTCGTTTATCGGACATTTGGATCTTAGCCATAACCATCTCTGCGGGAAGATTCCGGTGGGTTCGCCGTTTGATCACCTAGAAGCGGCGTCGTTTATGTTTAACGATTGTCTCTGTGGTAAACCATTGAGGGCTTGTTTTTTTTTTGTTGAATATGAGGGAGCCGAGTCTCCCAATTTATTATAAAAAGAAAAAATTACACTCTAACATGTCTTGGGTGCGTCGTCCCAATATCATCCTCTAGCATAATCGAACTAACAACATTAGGCTTTTGATTTAAGGAATGAAATCCTAACGGTAAAGAAAACTCATAGTTAGCTAATCCGTCCGCAAGACGATTAGCTTCCCTATACACATGTGAAATACGGACAATCCAGCCCTTCGAAAGAAAGCCATAGCACAAACGTACTAGGAATGACAGCGGATGAGCAGCACTTATCCCTGTCTTTAGAAAATCCACCACTATCTCCGAATCCACTTCCAACTCCACCCACCGAGCTCCCCGCTCCCAGGCTTTAACCAAGCCATAGTACACACCCCAGAGCTCCGCCAAAGGAGCCGAGCATATTCCGATATTCACTGCAAAACCACCACACCAATCTCCAATATGATCCCGTAGTACACCACTAGCGGTTGCCAGCCCCGGGTTTCCATGCGATGCCCCATCCGTATTCAACTTCACCCAACCCTCCCCCGGTGGGTTCCAACCAACAAGTTTTTCGACCCTTTCTCCTTGTCTCCGATTCATTCATACCACCGCATGAGCCTTCACAACCTCTCTTGCTATGTCTTTAACAAACCGGACTCGATCCTGCCACTTCCCATTTACTCCAAAGACATTCCCACATCTCCATTTCCATCCCCACCAAAGCCATCGCAAACAATGTAGACCAAGATGAAGGAATTTGCGCAGGTTTTAACCAGTTTTAATCTCTATTAAAACAACCTAGTGACAATTCTTTAGCCTAGGATCTAGGGTTTGTAAACAACGAATCTACAAGAACGGATCTCGAATATACCTGGAGATTTCCAGCGGAAGATTGTCAGGTTAACGAGATCTGTAGCGCGTCAAGTGCTACGCCTCTACTGATAGTCCACACGCACACAAACTGGAATCCGCCAGGATGCTAGTACCGGTAGATCGGATCTCTCAGGGAACTTGTGTTTTGCAGAGGTGGCTATCAACTAAGTCTAAAAACTCACTTAACAGGTTGTGCCTCATATATCATATATATAGGTTCTGGAGAAAACCTAATTAATCCCTGAACCGATTCAGAATTAATTAAGTCGTTAAACCAAAATCACTATTCCGGTTTTTAGCCCGTGTCGATCGACACACTAATTTAGTGTCGATCGACACCTCCTCTAAAACACAATTCTTATGTGTATCACATACACATTATTTGATCATTACATTAATGATCATTCCCACATAAAGTAAATCCAGTTTGCTTAGGTGTGTGACCCTGTAGGATCATATAATACTAGCAATGAGTTCATAACTCATAGATCATCAGCGGCTTCTAGCAAAACGTCATGACCACCTAGTATCATATGAATGTCTAATCTTGACAGTACAACTATCACTAGAGTAAATACAAGGGTGATTTCAGGACATTCCCAACAATCTCCCACTTGTACTGGAATCAACTATTCCCATAATCCCTTCATCTCTATATCTCGATATGGCATAAGGCAAGAACCGTGTCATCCTTATTACAGCCAATATCATGTTCATCGAACTCCGATTTATACTGATTAAAAACAAACGACTGACAATTACCTCGTTTGAGCGCGGCCACGCATTTCTCAGTATCAAATCTTCGATGGGCCCTGAGATATTTATCTCCTGTTATATAGGAGGGACGAATCCCATCTTGTTCCATCCCTGTTACTTCACACACTTCATGATACGCCCAATCAATGCCTTTATAGTCACCTGTTACGGATAACGTTTGACAAAGTCAAAGCGGACCAATTCATATGCAAGAAATCATGATGAACTCAGGTCTAAGGACTATACTCTATAGTCGTAATGAGAACCTCTTATGACACTTATATAACTATCCTGTAGAGTTCTCATTAGCGGGTCATGTCCGATCATATGTTCTCTAACATATATCTATGTGATTGACTTTAATACTCTTATTAATGACTTCTTGAAACTTAGTCATCAGTCACCTCACATACCAGTCTCACGCGGTTGTCAGTGTCCCACTTTAACAACCTTGACCAGGGACTAATATAATCTATGTCATTTATCACTTATAGGGTTTCATGATCAAGTCCTCAACTTGATGACCTATAAGAATGCCATAAATTACTTTGGGACTATTATTTAATTATCCAATAATCAAATAATACTTGAAACAATTTCATTATGACATAACCAAAGTATGTCCACATGAATATCATAACATAACTAAATCCATTACAACTCCCACTAGAATCAAGATCACATCTTAATATATCTAATACCTACAGCAGGAGGGTGAAACTCATGCTTAGGTCGTGGGAGAGGCTGCGGAGCTCTGCTTGGAACCCTTTCCAATAAACCGCATGGTTCGGTGCTCTGCTTGGAACCCTTTCCAACAAACCGCACCGCCATATAGACACAAGACATAACCATAATCCGACCAAAAATTGTCTTTGTCCGTCTAACCACTCTCAACAAAAACCATTACTTCCTCAGTTCACCAAGCTCCTATCCTTAGTATTCCTCAAATACTTGAGAATATTCTTGGTAACTGTCCAGTGACTTTCACATGGATCATATTGGTATCTACTCGTCTTGCTTAAAACACAAGCAATATCTGGACGAGTGCAGGTCATGGCATTCATGATAGATTCCACTGCATATGCCTGGGAATCCTACTCAAACGTTCTTGCTCAGCCAGTGTCTAGAGACATTGCATCTTGCCAAGATTAATGCCATGAGACATTGGTATGAGGCCCTTCTTGGAATCATGCATACTAAACCTGTCCAAGACCTTATCACCATAAGCATCTTGACACGATCCAATTAGCCTACCCAATCTATCTCTATAACTTCTTATTCCAAGAATTCATGCGGCTACTCCTATGCCTTTCATTGAAAAATAACTTCCGAGCCAAGTTTCTAAAACTAAAGCAACGGAACGTTATTTCCGAGAAGAAGTATGTCATCTACATACATAACGAGAAATGCAACTACACTCCCACTAGTCTTCTTGTAAACACACGGTTCCTCTTCGTTTCTGATAAAGTCAAACCCTTTTGACAGCTTTATCAAAACGAAGATTTCAACTCCGTTATGCTTGCTTCAATCCCTAAATGGATCGATGAAGCTTGCATTCTTTCCCATCATTATTAGGATCTGTGAAACCTCAGGTTGTGTTATGTACACATCCTCTTCGAGAATTCCATCAAGGAAAACTGTTTTCACATCCATCTGCCAAATCTCATCACCATGATAAATGGCAGTTGCTAGGATAATCCGAATGATTTTAAGCATAGCGACTGGGGAATAGGTCTCTTCATAGTCATACCATGAATTTGCTTGAAACCTTTAGCCACTAACTTAGCTTTGTATATCTTGATATATCCATCCACGTCAATCTTCTTCTTGAAGATCCATTTACACTCAATGGCTTTTACACCATTAGGTAAATCTACCAAGTACCATACCTGGTTTTCTGACATGGATCCCATTTCGGATCTAGCGGCTCCAAGCGACTTTTCGGAGTCCGGGCCCAACACTGCTTCTTCAAAATTCGCAGGCTCGTCATTGTCAATGATCAACAAGTCATGACAATCGGTCGCGAGAAATCCCTATTTCTCGGAATCGTGACGTATCCTTTCGGATCTACGAACATCAGGCACCACAAGTGTAGGTTCTACAACTCTTTGCAGATCCGGCTACTGCTCTTCCTTAACAGGTTGAGCAATCTCCTGTGACTCTCGAACATCTTTGAGTTGTACTTCACTCCCACTGTTCTTCTTGGAAAGACAATCTCTCTCAAGAAAACATAGTTCTTAGCAACAAACACTTTGTTTTCAGAACGGTTGTAGAAGTAGTATGCCTTGGTTTCCTTAGGACAACCAATGAAGTAGCACCTATCGGATTTGGGTGTGAGCTTGTTAAATGTTTTACATAAGCCTCACGACCCCAAATTTTCCAGGAAAGACAAATTGGAACATTTCCAGTCCACATCTCATGTGGTGTCTTTTCAATTGATTTTGATGAAACCCTATTTAGTGTAAACTCAGACATTTCTAGAGTGTATCCCTAAAAGAGATATAATGGAAGATCTTTGTGACTCATCATTGATCGAACCATATCCAATAAGGTCCGATTCCTCCTCTCGAAAACTCCATTCCATTGGGGCGTTCCAGGAGGAGTGAGCTGTGAAACAATTCCACACTCTCTCAGATGATCACTTAACTCTTGACTTAAGTATTCTCCTCCGCGATCTGATCGAAGAAGTATTCTCCTCCGCGATCTGATCGAAGAGCTCTAATACTTTTGCCAATTTGATTATGTACTTCATTCTGGAATTCCTTGAACCTTTTAAAGGATTCCGACTTGTGACTCATTAGATAAACATAGTCATGCCTACTGAAGTCATCAATGAAGTACTGAAAATTTCCTCTAGCACTGGTGCCCATCGGGCCGCGCACATCTGTATGTATAAGGCCCAATAATTCTTTGCCCTTTCATTTAGTTTGATAAAATGGGCCTTAGTCATTTTGTCCAACAGTAGGATTCACATTTCTCACATGATTCACAATCAAGTGAGTCTAGAAGCCCATCACTATGAAGCTTCAGAATCCGATGGGGCCCAAAACGACAATGCTAGAGAACCGATTGATGTTTATGTTATAGACAGGCTTAGACTGGTTTAAGACATAAAACCCATTCTCTAATGGGGTGCTACCATAGAACATATCATTAAGATGAAAAGAGCAACATTTGTCTTTTATCAAAATAAAATCATTCAAAATCATACAAGAAAATGAAATGACATTTCTGCTCATAGCAGGTACATAATAGCAATTATTTAGTTTCTAAAACCAAGCCTGAAGGCGACTACAAATGGAAACTTCCTACAGCTAATGCAGCAACCCTTGCTTCATTCCTGTTGAGCATATCCACTTGTCCCTTTTTCAACGTTCTATTGTTGCTTAGGCCCTGCATATTTCAATAAATATGAGCACCACAACCGGTATCTAATACCCTTAAGATAGAACTTGAAATAACATAAATACCTGAAGAAGAAGTCTCATACATCTTCATTATTTCCATAGTATCTTCCATGTATTTCTTGCATTTTCTCCTCCAATGCCTTGGCTCCCCACTGTAGCTGCATGTATCATCATCAGATGGGCCAGACTTGGGTTTAGAGGGAGACTCAGGCTTATCCTGATTCACAATCTGGACGGCCTTTCTCTCACCCTTGTCTTTACCAGGTTTCTCAAACCTTTTGCCCTTCTTGATGTTAAGCTCAGCTGTCTTGAGCATGTCATGCAGCTCAGTCAACGTCTTCGTTAAGCCATTCTTGATGTAGTTCTTGATGAACTTATCATAGCTCGACGGCAGTGACTGCATAATGATGTCAGTAGCCAACTCTTGGCTAATGGGACAATCCAGTCTCCTCTGGTTATCAATATAACCCATCATCTTTATGACATGAGGACTCACTCGAGCATCCTTTGGTAGCTTGCACTCAACTAGAGATTTAACCGTCTGGTATCTCTCAGTCGAGTCTGCTCCTGAAACATCGCTTTCAGGCTAGTGATCATCTTGATGGGCGACGCCACGTTCACACATTGCTTCTGCAAGTCAGAGTTCATGGTAGCCAACATCAGACAACGCACATCGACCACATCATAGTAATGCTTATTCCAAGCATCATATACTGCATGTGAAGCATTGGACCTTAGTTTCTCGGGGAGAACTTTCTCAAGGACGTAGTCCTTTCTCTCCTGCTTGAAAACGATTCTAAAGTTCCGATACCAATCAAGGAAGTTGGATCCATTTAACTTGTCCTTCTCAAGGACGGATCTCAACGAGAAAGAGTTCTGATTAGACATAACTGTAATAAGAAAAGGAAAAATCAGTTATGATATTCAGAAAATGAGAAATCTTAACAATTAAGAAAACTCGCATTATACTCAAAACAATGTTTCCTCAAATGAATATAATGATCCAAGATCCATATTTCACCAAAACCCGAGCGAGCCACTGGCTGTCACTCAAATCTTAGCTATATAGGTAAACAACACTTTGCTAATCATATCCAATATGACTCTTGGTTGTGGATAAGACATCTTATGTTTTATCCTCCTGATGTCTATGGGCCCAGAACTTCTGATAGCCAACTCAAGTAAACCAATCTCTTCAGTCATGTAATAGCTGATGCCATGCACTGCAAGCCCATCAACACAATTACCTACTGCCTTACTCATGTAACTGCAGATACCTTGCACTGCAAGCCTATCACGCAATGAAACGAGTCTTGACAGCTGACAAGATCGGGAAGACATCCAGAACACTTGATATTTAGTTGAGGAACTGAACATTTAATCCTAACACATATCAAATATGCATTCAGGAAGGTTTAGAATCTCATTAAATCTGGTTTGGTTATTTGATTGTAGGTTCACTAACCCGCAATTTTCGTAGGCTGTCGATCGACACTACCTTAGTGTCGATCGACACTCACCTCTCTGGAACAGTTCTTCGACAACCGATCAATCCAATTGAACCGGTTTCAATAACCGACCCGATAACCGGTCAGTGTCGATCGACACAACATTTGTATCGATCGACATTGGCTAACCAAATTTAATTTTCTATAACCTGTCAATCCAATTGACCGAATCGATAACCGGTCAATCCAATTGAACCGGATCGATAATTGGTATCTGTCGATCGACATAACGATTGTGTCGATCGACGCTAACCAAACCAAATCAATTTTGCGATAACCGGTCAATCCAATTGAACCGAATCGATAACCGGTCAATCCAATTGAACCGGGTCGATAACCGGTTGGTGTCGATCGACACAACATTTGTATCGATCGACACTAACCAACTCGCAATAAACTGCAATAAGCCGATTTAATTGATTTCTAACCAAGCGCGATAACCGATTCAATCCAATTGAACCGGTTAACCAATCGCAAGGTCGTGTCGATCGACATAACCATTTGTGTCGATCGACACTTGGGTTTCTGGAACTTTGATCTTACGATCGAAAACCCTAGAATTTTAGCAAAATCGTGTCGATCGACACGATCGGTTCTGATCAACTTTAACAAAACGAATTTCAGTGAAAATTTGATCTAGCAAGCATCCTAAACATCACATGTTTCAATCTGAATTCTCTAATTCAATTATATGCTTTTAGATTCATTAGTTAAACCCTAAGGCTCTGATACCACTGAAGGAATTTGCGCATGTTTTAACCAGTTTTAATCTCTATTAAAACAACCTAGTGACAATTCTTTAGCCTAGGATCTAGGGTTTGTAAACAACGAATCTACAAGAACGGATCTCGAATATACCTGGAGATTTCCAGCGGAAGATTGTCAGGTTAACGAGATCTGTAGCGCGTCAAGTGCTGCGCCTCTACTGATAGTCCACACGCACACAAACTGGAATCCGCCGGGATGCTAGTACCGGTAGATCGGATCTCTCAGGGAACTTGTGTTTTGCAGAGGTGGCTATCAACTAAGTCTAAAAACTCACTTAACAGGTCGTGCCTCATATATCATATATATAGGTTCTGGAGAAAACCTAATTAATCCCTGAACCGATTCAGAATTAATTAAGTCGTTAAACCGAAATCACTATTCCGGTTTTTAGCCCGTGTCGATCGACACCTCCTCTAAAACACAATTCTTATGTGTATCAAATACACATTATTTGATCATTACATTAATGATCATTCCCACATAAAGTAAATCCAGTTTGCTTAGGTGTGTGACCCTGTAAGATCATATAATACTAGCAATGAGTTCATAACTCATAGATCATCAGCGGCTTCTAGCAAAACGTCATGACCACCTAGTATCATATGAATGTCTAATCTTGACAGTACAACTATCACTAGAGTAAATACAAGTGTGATTTCAAGACATTCCCAACACAAGATCCCTCCCCAGAATATCTTGTTACGCCCAAATTCGAATATAGCCACTCGAGAAGCGATTGTGTAAAGAAAGTCCTTGCTCTCCCTCGAGGTATGATTCGGTTCCACACACCAGCCATAGCAGGGCAATCCCACAAGACATGCATGATAGTTTCTTCCCCACTTTTGCAAACGGCACACAGTGTAGAATCACTAAGATGACGCCGAAAACGTTCCACATTCGTCATTACGACTTGATTCGCAACTAACCAGAGAAATACTCGCACTCTCTCCGGTGCCACCGCTTTCCATATCCGTTCAAACAGCTTCCCCATCTTGGAGAAGTATCACGAGTCAATAAAGCGTATGCAGATTTAACGGTAAAGGAACCATCAGCATTCTCGCCCCACGAGATCCTATCTTTCGCACCCGTCACATTATCCAACACTATCGCTAGAAGTTTCAGTCTTTACCTCCTTCGGCACACACACCATAATTCTAGTAAAATCTCAACCCCCTGCGTCACTCCATAATCCCCGAGCACTTAATTAAATCATGAGGAATCGTAACCACTGTACCTTCTTCCAGTGCCGAATTTGACAGCCAACGATCAGTCCAAAAGCGGATGCTACGGCCATCTCCAAGAACCCAGGACAGCCCTGACACCACCACATCCCTTAAGCTCACACTAACATTCCTCCACGTAGAGGACCATGTACTCTTAGCCTCCATCCATGCTTTATCATGAAGATCTCCCACTTTATATTTCTTTCGCAAAACCTTGGCCCATAAGCTATTGTGATCATTAAGTAGTCTCCATCCCAACTTAGCTAATAAGGCCATGTTCATATCCTTTGCAAATCGGAGCCCCAAGCCCCCTTCCATCCTTGGCTTACACACTCTCGGCCATCCCATAAGTTGTTGTTTCCTCCTTTCCACTGTACTTCCCCACACAAAATCCCTTGACAATTTATCCAACCATGTCAAAGTAGATTTTGGAAGGGCAATTGTACTCATGGTATGTACTGGCAACGATGATAGAACCGTCTTAGTTAGCGTTATCCTTCCCGCCATACTCAAGAAACGACCTCTCCATCCGGCTAACCTTGATGAAACTTTTTCAACAACATCACTAAAAGTGTCTTTGTTAATACGCTTATGTAATATGGGCATTCCTAAGTACTTCCCCAACTCTCTTGTAGCTCCAATTCCGCTCTCATCACTTATCAGTTTCACTAAATCCCGATGCACATTTTCCGAGAAAAATATTTTAGATTTTTCAAGACTCACTTTTTGTCCCGATGCAATATAAAACCATTCCAAAACCTTTCTTATCACTCGAATTTGTGCAACCGAAGCTTCCGCAAAGAGAATATGGTCATCCGCGAAACATATATGTGATAAACCCGGTCCACCACGTGATAAAGTAATTGGCTTCCACTCTTTTCTGCCCATTAAAATATCCACTTGGTGACAAAGCCGTTCAAGACACAACACAAACAAGTACGGTGACAACGGGTCTCCTTGCCTTAATCCCCGTTCCGGTTTAAAACCTTCTATCCTCTCTCCATTCCATAAAACATTCATCATGGGACCAGTCACACTCTCCATTATCCAATTTATCCACACCTCCGGTAATCTTGCGGCCATAAGTGTGTCTCTAAAAAAATCCCACCGAACTCGATCATATGCTTTCTCCAAATCCAATTTTAAAAGCAACCAACCCTTTTTACCTTTCTTCCGTCGCATAGAATGCACCGCTTCTTGTATGATAACTATATTATCGGTACTTAACCATCCCGGAATAAAACTTGATTGCGCGGGTCCCACAAGCTTTGATATAACCTTCTTTAGTCTCATAACCAATGTCTTTGTAATCGTTTTGAATAAAACATTGCAAAGACTAATCGGCCTAAACTGCGTTATTCTCTCAGGTTTTCCTACTTTTGCAATCAACACGAGGAGCGCATCATTAGTCTCTGCCGGTAGTAGACCCATAGCAAAAAAATCCAACACAAATTTCACCACCGACGGACCAACTACATCCCAATTTTGTTGGTAAAACACCGGTTGAAACCCATCAGGTTCCGGGGCTTTAAATTTCCCCATACTACGAATTGATTCTTCTACTTCCACTTCCAAAAAACTGTCGATTTAAATAAGCAAGCTCAGACCATGTCAAGCTCGGAAATCCCTCCACTGGAAGCTTTGGTACCTCTTGGTCCACATCGGTCAAAGAATAAAGGCGTTTGTAATAACCAATCGCCATATTCTCTAGCTCCTATATATCCTCAATCCATCGACCCTCATCATCCTTTAACGCTTCAATTCGGTTTCTACGCCGCCGAATAATGGTCGAAGTATGAAAATATTTGGTATTTCTATCCCCCAACGCAATAAGTTTTTCGCAGGATTTTTGAAACCAAAGTACCTCTTCTTGTTCAAGAACCACTTCCAAATCTTTTATCAAAGCCCTCTCCTTGTCTATAAGAGCATTCGTTTGACTCACCTCCAATAAATCTTGAACCTCCTTTATCTCTTTCATCAAAGCGTCCTTCCGTTTTTGCACATCCCCGAACACATCTCTATTCCACTTCTTTAACACTTTCTGTAGACCCTTCAACGCCTCCGGGGTTGTAATCTCACTTTTCCAAGAAGTTAATAATAACTCTTTAAAACTTGGGTGACTTAACCATGCCGCCTCAAACCGTAAAGGTCTTCGACTAGGATCATGACCCACCTGCGGACTCAGCTGCACATACAACGGCACATGATCAGACGATAGAAAAGGTAGATGCGAAACAGAGGCTTCCTGCCATCGTAGCCTCGTATATGCACTGCAAAGCACTCGGTCCAACCTTTTTGCTACATATGTACTCGCCATTGTCCATCTTCTCCAAGTAATATTGTTTCCACGAAAACCCATATCAATGAGGGCCAATTCATTGATCCAATCACCAAATGCTAGGGAATCCGGTGATAATTGACCATTCCCACCTATCCTTTCGTCAAGTCGAACTATTGTATTAAAATCACCACCTATGATCAAAGGCTCATCAATCCCTTCCACAATAGTTTTTAAACTCCCCCAAAGACCGCTTCTCCGACCCACTGTTGGCGCTGCATAAACTACAATAAGATGCAATACTTCCAATCCATTCACAACTTTAGCATGAATAAATTGGTCAGTAGCATCCATAACCGTCACATCTCCCACTTCCGACCGCCACAACAACCATAATCCACCACTTTGACCGCTTGCGTCAACCCGAAATGAATTATCAAAACCTAAACCTTGACAAATAACCCTCGCTCTATCTCCACCAGCATGAGTCTCAAAAACAGCGAGAATATCCGTTGCAAACTTCTTCAAAATGTATCGAATCGATCTCCGAAAATTGGGTTTGTTCGCCCCACGGCAATTCCATAAAAGACAATTCATCTTTAATTTGAGGTATAAAACTTGAACCACCGGGGCAAGCTGTTATGCTGACAACGAGCCCACCACTCCATCACCAGGCTTATCGCCCAACATAACCAGCTCTCGGCTCGTTACTCCACCACCCAATTCTCGGCTCGTTAATCCACCATCCAACTCTGTCCGCATTCTCTCCACCATCTCCATTCCTCCATGACTCGATTCCTTCTCCACCTGACCACCATTTTTCTCATTAATGAAAATCCCACCTGGTCTTCCCAAACTCGTCTCCTCTACCCGTAACCTTTTACCCGACAGTGACAACTCCATTTCTCTTCTTGTCGAGCCAAAAACCAGACCCCTAGTGGGCCCAATTAGTTTGCTTTGTTTTGTCCTCGGCCCATTAATCTTCATGGGCTTTAGTGATCCAACTCCCTTCTCTTTAAATCCCACATTTACTCCTTCTTTCCCTTTCTCCCCATTAAACACTACCACCCCTGAACTTGCGTGAGTTGCACTATGTTCTTCTTTTGATTGATTCGAAATTGGTACAATTTCCTTATTAACATCCTTGACAATATTCATCTCACCCACGTATGATATTGCCAAATCTTCACTCAAGCTACCAAATCTATTAGCATTAATGAGACTCTCTTTGCCATTAATTTTCAGGATTCTTTGTTGATCCTTTCCCAAATTATTTTGTAAGCTACCCGCGGTACTACTCGCCGAGTTGGACAAATTCTCTGGCCTCCGTCTCGACCGCCTGACTTCTTGAAAACCCCCATTTGCGTGTGTAGCTTTGCTCGTCCCATCTGCCATTACATGTTTGCGAGCTTCTCTCGGCTTTTCAACCACTACTTTGGGATAATTATGAATCAAATGACCATATATTCCACAGCCAGAACATATGTTAGTCAACCCCTCATACGCCACATAATACCGCTCTCAATTTATTAGAACTGTCCCTTTTAAAGGCTTTGCTAGATTCACTTCCACACATACCCTAGCAAACCTTGCTCTCTCGAAAGTCAACGTGTTGAGATCAACCCTAATCGGTTTACCAAGCTCTCTTGCTATGCCCATCAAAATGGACTTATGATATAGGTAGACGGGGAGATTTGATAGCCTAACCCACACAGGAGTGGTCACAATCTCATTCCGTAATGGATTGAATTCTGGGGACCACGCTTGCACCGTGAGATAACTACCAAATGCTTTCCATGGACCTCCTGTCAATGCTGCCATATACTCGTCCTCCACTTCAAAACGAATTATAAAAAACTGACGAGGTAGATCCATAACGTGCATCGCCCCCTTCGGTTTCCATAACTCTCGAAGTTTTCTGCTTAGCACTGCGATCGACATACTTCGACCTAAAACTTTCACGATCATACACTTCTGCCATAAACCATTCATCGCCTCCAACACTTCATTCTCTATCGTAATCACCGGTTCTCCATCCTCACCATTCGAAAAATCGAGCTTTAGCCTGTTTACGACAAACTCATCGTCAATAACATCTTCTGGATTAGGCATCCCTCGAACACTACTGCTCGCTACCTTACTCGCCCATGAACTCCCTTTATCCGGCGGTCGCCCCTTCTCACCGATATCAGCCATAGTTTCATCCTGATCCCCCGTACGCTCAATCCCTAGTTCACCGCCGCTCATAATTTCATTCACCTCCAATTCGTTAAGATGTTTATCTACACGATTACCATTGAGGGCTTGTTTAAGAAACTGATTTTTATGGTAATTTGGTTTTTTTTATTAGAAACGTTATGTTTTATGATTATGCATAATTAAAAAGAGAATCTATATATAAATGTTTGCTTATGTTTTGTGTTGTATGATTAAATTCTTAGTTGAACTCTGACATTATATAAAAGTCAGTTTATCAAACGATTAATCATTTTTTAAACCAATAGTAGTTTGGTTTTTCAGTTTGTTACAATATCATCATATTCTATTACAAAGATCTTTCACTGAATCAAATATTCAAATATAACTAGATATGTGACACACAGTCGCATACTCTTCCGGTAACATGCATATATATGACAAAACCTGCAAATTTGAACTATGTTGAAACTTTTGATAACATTTATTTCCATAGCTAACCAAAATAATTTTCATTTTATATACGTATCAAATACTCCAGTTAGTATAAAAACATGAAATATTTGATCAATCTAACAAAAAGTCGTTCAAAATAATTTGCCAGTTAGTATAAAAAGAATATAGTATCTTTAGTTGAAGAGTGACAAGAGTCAACATTTGGGAATATCCGAATAAAGGATATATATATATTGAAATACCATACGGATAGGCTTGTATTAATTGTGTCCGAGTAAACTTTTTTTTATCTTACATATTTTATACTGCAAGAATGTATTAACTTGGTTTTGTTTTACAACATTTATTATTGTAGAGTTAGATATATATAAATTGGGAAGAGGAAAACATTTGATGTGGAAAAATTCAAATCACATGAATAAGAGGGAAAAGAAAGAAATAAATAAATGAAAACATTAATAGAAAGTGGTGTGGGACTGTGGGGTTTACTAATTCTTTGACTGAAAAATCACAAATGACACAAATCTGATGGGCTGAATGGGCCTCTGTTTTATTTTTTTATTAATTAAATTTAAAACGAAAAATAAATAAAAGACTAAAAAACAAAAGTAGAAGTTGATATTTACAATCCAACCGTAGATCCGACCCGTTCCGATAAATTCGGAAAAAACCCACCCACAACCCTTTAATTTTCCTCGATGCAGTTTCAATTTCAAAGAAAAATAACCGAAAATCTCAACTTCCCCTCTTCTCCTTTACTCGATTAGCAGAACTAAGAACAACTAAGACTTGGGCTTTGTGATTTTGATTAAGGTATGTTGAAATTCGTCTTACAAGTTTGAGAATTTGTTAATTTCGTAATGTACTAATGGGTTTCAATGTGAATTGATGCAAATTTGACCCTAGAAATGGTGCGTATAATGCTTAGAGGAAATAAATCGGGAACAAGATCGGAAAGATATGCAGTTAGTTCGTCGGAAGAAGACGAGCATGAAGAATCTAGGGTTTTGGAGGAATCATCGAAGGATGCAGAGGAAGCAGCGAAGGACGCAGAGGAGAAAGACGAGCATGAAGAGGGTTCGCAATTTGAGAGAAATAAAGAAGGAAGGGTTTCAGGTGAAGCATCGAAGGATCCAGAGGGTAAAGAAGGAGATGAACCAAATGGCTCAAATGAAGATAATGAGAAATCTGGTTCAGAGAAAGACATGGAGGAGGAAAACGAAGCAGAGGATCCAACAGAGGTATGTAAACACATTTATCTATGGATAATAAAAAGAAATACTCTGCTTAAGTAGACAATAATGTGTATAGTACTTGCAGGAGGAAGAGGTTCTGGAACACGACATATTCGAACCTATTAAAATACACTTCAGACCCGGGGATTTTACAAAGGGAATAAAGATTCAATCAAGGTGTTATGTTAAGGAGGCAGTTAAGAATATTAATGAAATTCTTAACGCGAATGAGAAGAAATGGTTTCATGAACATCCACAGTTCAAACATTTATTTCACATGCCTTTGGAGAAGAAGAATAAGGTTCAGGGCATGTGGATGCTCTTTCTTCACGCAGTGGGTACATGAAAGAATCGTGAAGCTTGGTTTGTCGTCAATGGCGTTCTAATTCGATATTCTCTCAGAGAATACGGGCTTCTTTCTGGTTTATATTGTCATAATTATCCAATTGGATGGGAAGCAATGGGCGGATTAAAGTTTGTTGGGAAACATTTTGTCCATGGATCAACCATATCGTACGAAGTTATCGAGGAAAAGTTCTTGAACATGGAACCTTGTAGAGATAGGTTGAGAATGGCTATATTGTATTTCTTATCCAGTGTGATTATTGGAAAGGCAAAGAAAGGCGAGAAAGGAACCCCAAAAGGAGCACCAAGTGTAGAACACTTCTTTCTCAGAGCGGTTGATGATCTTAAGTTGTGTAAGACGTTTCCGTGGGGACGTTTGTCTTTTGATGATAATCTTCAACAAATGGATCATTTGTTTAAGAGTTGTGGTGGAGTGGTGGACAAAAAAGGCTGGTGTTATCCAAGTTTCAATATTCCTTTGCAGGTAAATCATATTGACTATCAATTTCAGTTTATTTTAATTAGTTGAGATTAGTGAATGAGTTGTAAGTGAATATGGTAATGTATTTTCTTTATATGTGTAGATTCTAGCCTTTGAGACGATCAAAGTGTTCAAACAAAAATACAGAGAGTCTGTTAGCATTGGCTACAATGATTGTCCTAGGATGTGCACCACCAAATTCACAAAACATAGTATGACAGGTTTTCCACTTTCTGAACTGTATGAAACACTTGGAACATCTAAGGTTAGTAATACTTGTAGTGAAATTCCTTTTTAAATAAATATTTCTTCCTGATCCACTTATGGTTGTGTTGTATGACATTCTACTTATTGTATTTCCACAGGACATAGACAGTTTCTTGGTTGAAACTAGTTCTGAGCATACTCTTTCTAGATCAATCTTTGATGACAAGGAGGACATTGAAGATGAGTATTGCTTCATTGTAAAAAGTTGGGAGAGAAGACACTTTTTTGATAAGAGGCCTATTTTTCTTTAAATGTCCTTCGACCATGATGTCAATGGAAGATATAAGCAACAAGCCGATGGAAGTTACTTGGATACGATGGAGGCCCATGTTCCTGTTGCGGATGATATGGAAGGAGATGTTCATGTTGTGTCTACTAAGGAAGTACAGAAACTAAAGCAAGGCATGGAAGATGGTTTGAAGAAATTGACCAAAATAATGGAAGATCGTTTCAAAGAATTGAAGGATATGATTGAAGGGTAGGATAAAATATTAAAGACTGTGGAAGCATTAGCGAAGTTTGAGGGATGGAATGGTGAGACTGATATGGGTTTTGTCCCTGTGTCTTGCCCTCCATCTAGGTATTCTGGTCGTGGCTGTGGTGGTGGCCTGGAGAAACAGATGGAAGCTGGTGGTTCTGGTGGTGGTCTGGAGAAAGAGAAGGCAGTTGGTGAGGGTAGTTCTGGTGGTGGCCTGGAGAAAGAGAAGAAAGCTGGTAAAGGTGGCTCTGGTGGAGGCCTGGAGAAAGAGAAGGAAGTTGGTGAGGGTGGTTCTGGTGAGGGACAAAAGGTAGCTAGTTCAGGTGGCGGTCGTGATACTGGTGATGATCCTCTTGAAGAGTTTGAATCTTGTGAGTCCGAAAATGAAGAAGGTGAGGAGGACAAGGAGACTGATGATGAAGAAGGTGATGAGAACAATGATGAAGAAGGTGAGAAGGAGATAACAGAAGTTGTTGGTGAGAAGAGGATTAGGAAGCCATCAAACCTCCACAAGTCTCCATGGACCACTTTGAAGACCCAAAAGAGGAGGAAGAGAACTGAGAAGCCGAAGCCATCCTCTTAAAATCTGAAATGGAATACGGAAACATTATCTTCAACTTTCCCTCTAAACTCTATCTACTTTTCATATTCAAAGTTTGTAATATGTTTGAACTACTGGTACTCCTAAGTACAACTACTAATGATACTACTAAATAAAATTTGTAAAATTTGTACCACAAGGTTAACATTAATGAATTTGAATCCTAAAAACTGAAATCTTCAATATGAGTATGAGAGTAACAAAGTCATTGACATTGAAATTATTTAAAACATGGAGGTACAAGTCATTACAAAACATGAAAGTGAAATTACTAAAATATTACAAAACATAGAAAAGAACTACTTAGACAACATGAAGGTCCTCAACCTCTTCAGGCGGTTGAAGTTCCTTTCCTCCAAACACTATGGATTGAAGTTTAATAACCATCTCCTTTAGCTTAGTTGTTTCCTCCTCGGACCTTTCAACTTTGGTCGTCATCTCCTTAAGCTTTTTTTTCAGATCAATGGTTTCCTTCTCAGACTTGGCAAGGGTAGTCGCCATCTCCTTTAGCTTTTCTTTCTCTGCATCACAATCGCGTAACAAGTCCCACATAGTTTCAGGGGATATGTGGTCGGGAGAGCCTATCCATTCAAATAGCCGATCCCCTATTGCTTCTACCTTGTCCTTCAGTATTTGTATCTCCTCCATAATTGCATCGTCCCACATTCTCCAAATGTGACACTCTCCATCCTAAGAAAAACAATTTTAAAAGAAACTATTATAGAACAAACTATGAAAGAAGGCCAATTGAATAAGAACACATAATTTAGCCCCTTACATTGGTATCACCAGCGCAGGTGTAATATCTCCTCCCTTCTTGAGCTCCATGTGTGTATGTTTTCACCACAGTAGCTTCACCGCAATAGCAAACAGTCGGAATGCCTCTAGGGACTTCTTGCCATGTAGCCGGACGAAGGAACATGTTGACTTCCTCATCTGAAGATGATGAGTTGCTGTTGTTTGAGCCATTATCGCATTCACTGAACAAAGTACGCCTCGTCTTACCCATGTTCCTGTACTTAAACAGTATTGGATACACAAAAGGATCCTACAAAAAATCATAATTTTGTTTCCAATTTCTACCGATTCAAACCTACAACTTAAACAGTATTGGATACACAAAAGGATCCTACAAAAAATCACAATTTTTTTTCCAATTTCTACCGATTCAAACCTACACAGAGCCGAGAAAGAAGAAATTTTGTTACCAAGTTCACCAAATAAGCTTTCCCATCATGTCCAATAATACTATTTATAAAGTCTAATGAGTTAAGCTCCGTTGCAACCAAGTAATTCGCTTCCGCACATCTCTCATGTAATAAATCATCCACATCGGGTACTAAAACCTTATCGTAACCAACACTCTCCTTCCTATGCTTGTTGAACCATTCTGAAATCTTGGCCACAATTGCATCTATCATAGGCAACAAATTGTAATGCCTTGCATCCTCAAGGACATTGTTAAGGGATTCAACAGAATTAGTTGTATCAATGTTGTACCTTGCTCCGGGAAAATATCACCTTGCCCATTTTTCCACCGGTACACTATCATCTAGGTACACTCCTGTTTAAGGATATCTACTCCTAAAATCAGCATATCTTCTTTCAAACTCATTCTCTGAATAGATCATACCAATTTCCCGGAACAACTCTGCCACTAATTTTATGTTTGTGTGTGAAATTCTAAGTTTCACATTTTGGGACAAATGGTAGATACAATACCCATGTGTAGCCTCCTTATACACCACCTCTACAGCCTTGATGAGGCTGTAATTTCTGTCACTCACAAAAACAAGCTTACCACTGTCCGGTATAACTGTCTTCTGTTTCAAAAAACCAAGTCCAACTTTCATCATTTTCACTATCAACTACAACAAATGCAACCGGATAAGTGTGTCGATTAGGATCTTGAGCTGTAGCAATCAATAGCACACCACCATATCCAGATTTCAGAAAAGTTCCATCCACAATCAGAACTTGCCTCATCGATGAAAACCCTTCTATGGAAGCTCCCAGTGCAATAAATAAAAACTTGAACCTTCCTAACTCATCTAACTTCACTTCTGTTTTTGTGCCAGGATTCACTTCCTTTAACATATACAAATAAGCGTACAACAACTTGTATCCTTCTTCAGGATCACCACGCACCTCGTTAATAGCTTCATTTCTTCCTCTCCAACATGTAGAATATGATGATGGCACACCATATTTCTTTGAACCAGACCAATGAGAGCATTAGCTCTTGGGATCTCCAATAAAACTGGATAATCTTCTTTTAAAAGACTAGCAACTAATCCTTGGGTAGCTCTGTTTCTATTCTCGCTGCTTTCGGTGGCACTTGTCCGAGAACATGTGTGAATGTTGTTGTACACCGCAACACGAAAACAATGTAATCTCTTAACCTTTGCAGCGTGAAAATACCATTTACACCCTTTCCTCCAAAGACGACATTTCAGCATATATCTCACTTTATCGCTCTTTGTTGTGTAGAAGGCAAAAGATCCTTTATGTGCACCTCTCTCCATAAAATCTTTTACTTCTTTCTTACTATTGAACTCTGTACCTATTTTCAAACCAATCCCATCTTCCCATCTTTTCTCCACCCTATTTCCTTCTTCATAACTTGGAGGCGGAGGCTGATTAAGCTCTTCATCCATAACATTATCCCAACTCCTATCCGAAGAATAACCCTTGCCCCTATCCGAAGAATAACCCTTGCTCTCATCCGACTCACCACTGCCTTTAGTCTCACTATCTCCATTAACTTCATCCTCATGTTGTTCTACACCAAATCTATACTCCATTGCCTCATTTTCTTCTTCCTCATGTTGTTCTTCCACAGTTCTTTCATCCACACCGTAAAGAATAAGAGCATCATTACCAGGAATATCCCCTTTCTCGTAATTCAAACCAACTGAACTTCCTTGATCTCCTTTTGAAACCACACCCTTACCTTTACCCTTATCCAGCTGTTTCTTTCTTGAAGAAACACCCTCTACCTCTACATGCAATACACTTCTCCGTTTATTGCTATCTTCTGACGTTAGATACACATAAACATCATCACCATCACATATATATGATTGTCTCGGAGGTGTTGTGTCCACTGGTATGAAACTCAGATTCACCTCTGTCCTAGCTGAATAATCCCAACCTTCTTGCATACAGCATCCACTAACATTGTATAATCTATTTCCTCCAAAGATACCCTCTTGAACAATAGTGGATACATTTTCTCTTCTCTTGAAATCCATTCAACCCCATCTATATTCTTCACATAATATCCTCCACAATCAAAATGTAGATGTAAGCTTGTGTTCATTGCTTCCTGCAATCAAACTAAATCAGTAAACGTAATCAAACTAAACCAGTAATACTTTCATGATTACCAGTTGTTCATGAAGAAAATCAGTGTTACCTTTTGGTGATAAATATACCAAATTTGAATTCGAGATTCACTATGATTTAACCGGATACACTATCACAAATCCATCTAAATTCACTAATTCTTAACTAATGCAATGGTCTTATCTAATTGAAATCGTAATGTGCATGAATCTAAATTGAAATTCAATTGAACCATCTCGATTTTAAATTGGATTTCTGATTCAAGCTCAAATTTAGTTAATTTACTAGCATATGTTACTTTCACTAAAGCTAAAGGAAGCAAAACTGACCTCCATAGGCCGGATTTCATCTTGAACTTCTAAAGCTAAAACAAAATCAAAATCAAATTGAATCCTAAATCACCTCGATTTCGAATTGAATTTATGATTCAAACTAAATTTACTACCATATTAGTTCGACTAAAGCTAAAGCGAAGTAAAGTTGATCTGAATTGGAACTTATGTCGGATTGGACGAGACATACAAGAAGAGGGGAAGACAAGTTGGAACACCGTCGGGAAGCTTGAGGTCGAATTCACCAACAGAAACACAATGGGTATAGCTCCGGTAGAGAGGGTCGTTGCTTCAATCGAGCTTCAGTTCAGCTTCAATGGAGGATTGAATGGAGCTGGATCTGGTCGTGAAAAGAGAGAAGACGAGAGAGATATGATTGGTTGGGAAAGTTTAATCCCATTGGTTGAGAGGGGAGAGATTTTTCTTTTGTTTTTTTGTTTTCTTTAAATCATAATTACTTAGGATTTTTTGGTAATTTTACACTCATTAATGGTATGAAGGTGAGAGAATGATAGAGTGTGGCATAAGAGATTAGAGCTTGGTTTTTTGATTTGGCAAATAAAGATTATGACATTTAAGAATTTGATCCAGAATAAATGGGCAGAAGCATTGCATGTGAAACTCTGTAAGCATTTTGCGGTGAGTGTGACCTTCAGTACCTGTCACTGCATTAATCTCTTATTGTCTAAAAAATTTTAGCATGATATTTTTCTTTTGTAGTTTGTTTAAGAAAATTGTAAATGGGCTCATTAGAGCCCAAACTAATTGGGACTAGTATATGTTGATTTTTTGGCTTAGGCTTGATTAGCAGAGCATTTTTTTTTTTTTTGTCAACAAGCTCCATATATTAAATCACATTTGGCTCGTAGAAAACTCCCGAAATTGGGTGCTATCTACCAGCTCGTCGAGATCTACGTGGGAAAAGATAAGATTACATACTTGTGCCTCTTTTGCAAGGGCATCGGCACGGTCATTACAAGAACAAGAGATATAAGCAAACTGGAACGAAGTAAAATTTTCTCTAAGTTCGGCGAAGTGATCTAGCTCAGACTGGAAAGCTGGTCAATCTATCGGATCGTCGGTCATCGTCAGTAAGTTTGAGCAATCCGTCTCAAATCGGGCCCTAGGTACACGTTGCTGAATAAGACAATCAATCGCCCAAAGGAGTCCCTCAAACTCTGCATGTAAGGCTGAAAGGCTCCTACGGCATCCTTGCTTGCCGGTGTGTGTTTGCCCTGATGTGTCCATGAAGAACCATCCGAGACCGCTAGTGGGCCCTTGAGCTGTCCAAGATGCGTCCACTTGACAGATCGGGATATATGGATGCTCGGATCGGGTGGTATCTTCAATCTCGGTAGTATTGCCTTCTCCCTCTTTGTCTTCTTCTCTATCCAAATTCGCGCATCGCCAACTTTCTTCCTCTAACTGGGCTACTTGGAGTGTAATCGCGGCTGTTACATTCTTCCCATTGAAGAGCTTTTTGTTCCTCGCCTTCCAAATGAACCAAATGATCCACGGGAATGTATCCCTTTGTGGTTTGGGGAGACCCCTTTCTTTTTCCCTCCAAAATAGGAAATCTATATTTTCGTATAGGGATGTACTCAGGAAATAACCCGGAAGGGATGGATAAGGCCCACACCTGCAGGGCCGGGGGACACTAAAAAATCATATGATTAATTGTTTCTTCTGGTGCACCACATCTGGGAAAACTTTTATCGTTTCCAAGGTGTCGGTAAGTAAGTCATTGACAAGTAGCTATACACCCCGTTAAGGCTTGCCACATAAAGTGTCGAAGCTTACCGGGGGTCTTGATTTTACACACTTGGCTAAGGAGACCCGTGATGCTCGGTTCAGATATCTGTTGGGATTGTAGTCTTCTTTGGTTTGTGTTGTGTAGAAGCTCGTATCCAAATTTAACCGTATACATTCCTGATTTTGTATAACTCCACGTATAACCGTCCAGTTTGAAGGTTCTACTAGGTTTCAACCCTATAATTAGGGTAACATCCTCGGGGTGGAATAATTCTCGGATTCTTGTGCGAATCCATTCCGGTGAGCTGTGTAGTATAAGATCTTTAACCAGTAGATGAGGCTCTCGCCAGATGTGTCTATCAAGGCGTCTTGGTAACCGAGCCGGTGTGTCTGGAATCCATGATTCACTCCACGTCTTGGTATTATAACCAGAGCGAATAGTCTTTTGGAGACCTAGTTCGAGCAAGGGTTTTGCCGCCATAATGCTAGTCCAACCATACGAGGGAGATCTAGCCTTACGAGCTACCATCGGGGATGATTGAGGGTAGTATCGTCCACATAATACTCTGGCAAGGTGAGATGTTGGAAAGTGGATCAACCTCCACAACTGTTTTGCAAGGAGAGCGAGATTAAATTCACGTAGATCTCTGAACCCTAAACTGCCTAAATCTCGAGGTGTGCAGATCTTATCCCAAGCAATCCAATGTAAATCTCTACTATTTTGCTAGGAACTCCACCAAAAGTTAGATATAGCACTCCTAAGTTTATCTGTGATACCCTGAGGGACTAAAAAGCACGACATAACATATGTCAGAAGGGCTTGTGCCACCGATTTTACTAAAACCTCTTTCCCCCCTTTGGAAAGGAATTTAGCAGACCAGGTGTTAATGCGGTTGTTAAGGCAATCTTGAACATAGGCGAATACTTTTATCTTAGAGCCACGTATTTGTTTCGGTAGTCCGAGATACATACCCATAGCTCCCTCGCTCTGCTCTGTACTATTTGTTCTGGTTCTGATTAGCAGAGCATTTAAAGGAGCATCATGCTCTGTACTATTCAATCACATGTAATTAATAGAGCATTAAGCAGAGCATTTACTAACTGCTAATGCTTCCAAATGCTCTTGCCCTCAATGCTCTCAAGCAGAGCATTTCCAGAGCATTGAGCTCTAGTATATTAAAAAAATTTAAAATAAAATTATAAAACTAATTTATTTTTAGATAACATCAAAACAAATTCTATAAATAAAACTTTTAGTATTATTAGTTCAGGTTTATCATTATTTTATTTGTTCTATAGTTTGATATAATATTATTAAAAAAAAATTTATTTAAATATAATTTAAATTAGAAAATTTTTAAAAAGTCTTATCATAATTTAAAAATATAATATATACACTATGTATTTCACTAAAAATGAATATACGTTATTTATGTAATTATAATATATATATATATATATGTTTATTAAAATTTAACGTTCCTTTATATGTTCTATTATTTTTAAATAAATTTTAATAAAATATAACTTGAATAATAACATATTCAGTTTAATAATTTATAAACATAATTATATTAACATTAAAACTTAATATACATTATTAGTTTATATGACATACTATTTACTAAAATAGTATTATAATGAAATAGTAATTTAATAACATATTTTTAAAATTTTGGTGTATAATTTGTGACTAATATATATATATATATATATATATAATGTATGAGAATACATAAAATAAGATAATAAAATAATTTATCTTAATTTTATATATAATCACTCACAGCTCTGCCAATCATGCATTTTAATCAGAGCAGTATAGCGTAATGCTAATGATGCTTGATGCTCATGTTCCTGCTCCAGCTCCAACTCCATTATACTTTTCCAATCGAATCCTTAGTGTCAACCACAACTTGTTTTTATTAGGGCTGGGCGTAGGACGGATACCCTGAGATTTTGAAGTATCCAGAACTCGACTCGATCCTAGCGGGTATTTGAAAAAAATCTTTGTACCCGACCCGCTAAAAGCGAGTACCCTGTTAAACGGGTACCGTGTAAAAATCGCTGACCCGCCGGGTACCCGACCCTTTACCCTTACCTGATGATTACAATATACTTTATTTTATAAACTATTATATTAAAAAATTTATATACCAAAAGATGAATAGTCATTACAATAAAACCAAATTTTGATAATATACAACATATAGTTTTCTTTAAATATAATATTATAAATTCGAAATTTAAAACTTGTAATATTATCTTCAAAATTATTAGTGACAATTCACTGACATAAAATTTCAACTATTTATATGCTCATGTTTTAAAATTTATTATCAAAAAAGAAGTTTTTAACTCAAATGATATAGCATTATATACCGTATAATTTATTTTGTAATTAAATCTATCAAATAAAAGTGATTTATGATACTAGTATAATGGGTCAGGTAAGTAATACGACGGATAATTAAAAAAAATTGATACCAGATACCCGACCCTTACCCACGGATAATTGTATTATAATACCCTTTACCAGACTCGAAGATCACGGGTACCCTTTTTTTGAGACGGACTCGAGCCGGGTAGTAAAAAAAGAATGGGTAACCGGTATTTATGCCCAGCCCTAGTTTTTATGACTTGCGGTGGTGTGCAAGTTTAAGTTATTGATGAGGTTGTCTCAGATACCTCCTTATACCTCACGATTCTTGGCACTAATAACATTTGAGTAAAGATTTTTATATATTCACGCCAAACCCTATGTGAGGTCAAACTTAAGAGATTCAAGTATTTCAATCTCATCATTTCTATATTGATTTTCTAATGGCATATATTTTGTATTTTAACAACACAAATGTATGCTCAGGACAAATCTTACATGATACCTGATATATCATGGGTTTTACCCTGTTTCGGCCATGATATAAGTCCATTATCTAGAGTCTTTATGGTGTTTTCTAGTATGTTTTAGAGTCTTTACAGGTACTAGACGTTTGGAGCATAAAAGATGTTTACTGGGAGTTTTGGAGCATTGCTGAACGAAGTGGCAAAGATTGAAGCGAAGAATCAGAAATCCAAGTTGGTGTCGATCGACACCATCTATGGGTGTCGATCGACACCCTGTTCGATCAAGGAAAAAGGCCGATTGCGAAGAAGTCTGTTCGAAGCCCAAAAGTTCCAGATGTTTACTTTTATGTTAATGACGGTTTATGTACTCTATAAATACGTTTTCGCAGCCATTGTTTAGGATTATGCTTTATTTTTACTTAGTCTAAGAGATTTCTATCAATAAAAGTAATGGTTTCTTCTTTGATTATGTCTGAGTAATTTCCCTGTTAGGTTTAGGGTTATTCAAAGGTGTTTGATGATTTGCTAGATCTGATCTGAATTGCATAGGATTAATATCTTTAGAATGTTCTTCATCTTGTCTTGTGATTAATGATGATTTTAGATTCATGATCTGAAATCTGATATTAGGATAATTAATAGAAACGACAGTTTTATTAATTACTTGATCTAGACTTTGATGAGCAAAATTCCTTTTCGCAAAGAAATTTGGTTTAGGGTTTTGTGAACAATTAAACTTGAACTTTAATGCTTGTTTAGATTGTTAGGATTCGCAAATAAATTTGGTTTTCTATGATTTAAATTTAGATAATCTCTGCAGCGAAAGTTGATTGATTTTATAATCGTGTTCATGTTTAAGAACTGTGCATCATAATCCTATCTTTTATTTATCATCTACATATCTGATTCACCTGCGATTTCTCTGTGCCTAGCTTCTTTTTAATTGATTTACAACCCGAATTTACTGCTTTGTTTACTTGCTTTTCATACGCATCATCCTGCTTAGTTTAATCTGAATTTAATAATCTCTTGTGTAATTGATTCCCTGTGGATTCGATCCTAAAGTACTATAACTGATCTCTTAATTTGAGAGAGTTTAGCTCTAGGTCTAATTTGAGCTTATCAATACCGCAAAAATTGTCAAAACATTCATCAAAACCTTTTGCTTCACAAGTAAAACATTCAAATAATATGATTTATTTGTTAATTTTGTATATGTTTCTGTTTATAATATAAAACACCGTCTAGTGTATAATAAGAAGAAAACTTAATCAAAACGAAGTTTGATGAATGTTTGACAAAATATTATAAACATATTGTAATTTGTAAAGTGGATCTTAATATATGTGTATGAAGTATATAATATTATAAACATGTTTTTCCAATTCCACATAATTAAAAAAAAAAAAAATCCCTCCGCATCTTTTTCTCAACTTCCTCACGATCTTCAGAGTTGTAACTTCTCATCTCTTCTTTAACATCAACTAGGTGAGAGTCCGCGCAACGCGCAGGTATTGTGTATTACAATTATGTATCATTTCTGATGGTCATTAATATACCTTTTAAATACATAAGAATTGAGCTGACGACTTCCTTTGTCAAAGCAACAGATGATCAGTGCCTTCTTCTCGGCATATGCTATGGCTTTCCTTCATAATGTTATGGTTTACATATTCATTATGAGTGTGTTTATGTCTGAATAACTATATACAAAACACAAAATAAAAAAAATATATATGAGGGAGTTTAGTTAGAGGGGCGAAATGTTTTTTGTCCTTTTTCTATGAATAATTTGTTGAACCTAATTAGGCATAAGCGGAAGATCTTTCGACCTATATAGCCAGTTCTATATTCTATATATATAAGCTAATACAATATAAATTATGGTTTGTGTTTTTAGCATTAGTACAAATCAATTAAAAGAATGTGTATATATGTGCATAAACACATTTTTTGTTATGATTAAAATCCACCACTGTAAACATACAGAGCCCATCAAAATCAATCTAGTAACACAAAACAAATAGCAGATTACAATTTAGTGAACACAAAATTGAAAAGCTTTAAAGTGAGGAAGAGTAATAGAGGTTTCTTCGTCATAAATGTAACATTGGTGTAAATGATCATACCATCATCATTGAGTTTAGCAAGAATAAAAAATTTACATCTCGATTTGAAGCTGGGAAAAAATATTTGATTGGTGTATCACCTGGCAATGAAATCAGTCGGTAAACCAATTGGAGTAGACAAAGCTTCTTGGATCTGTTGCATGTTCTCGGGCTGGTCATTGATCTCGTCCATTGTGTTGTGACTGATATTTCTATAAATCATGTTAGACAGTTGAAACGTTAAAGCGTTCCGAGTAATGCAAGAAAGAAATATAGAAAAGCATAAGAGAATCGACGAAGTTTAAGAAGAAGCTCGTGTTAGCAATTCCGCAGGCTCTATAACAGTAAACACATACATTACTTTCCGCATTGATTTTATTGCAGAAGCTCCACTCCTCATATCATCTACAGTTTCGGTTGTTGCTTTTGCCCCACAGTGTGAAGCATAACCTGAGTAACCCAAAAGACATCTCAATCGCAGATGCGTATAGCAGCGAATCTAAAGATCAACTAGAACATAAACAGAGAAGAGAAGAGAACATACAGCACAAAGCTTCTTTGTGCTCTTCACACCAATTCCTTCAAATTATCCAGCGTCTTTTGGTTTTAATCAGTGTCTTTATGAGAGAATTCAAATCGAACGAGTGAAGAAAATTTCGGAAATGGATAAATACGCATAAGTGAGCGACGGAAACCCATATCATGTTACTGAAATGGAGAATAAAACGAAAGATAAGTAAATCGCTAGTACCATATATGCCGGGCTAGAGACAGCCTCTCCGTATGAAAAGGTTTTATTGCAGACGAAATCAATTGATTAAAACTAATACCAAATCCCCAAATATTGACAGTCGATGGATGAGGTGACAAGTTCCGGAGTTCCAGTGAACACAATTGGTGTCATATCAGAGAAGAGAGCATCAACATTGAATTCATGGGGATCATAACATGATAAGTAGCTAGGAATTCATCGTGAGGAGAGGAAGCAAAAAGGGGGTTGTGAAGAAGAAAATCTATAGCGGTTCGTCTTCAGGTTTTTTTTTTTTTTGGAACTTAATTTTTAGGAGTCTTAATAAAAAGACGGAAAACTGTAGACTCTTACCTTCCTTTGAGAAAATACGTACGCATGTAACCAAGAGAATCCAAATCATCCCTTCGACTTTGTTCTGTTCAAACACCGGCGAAAACGACTTAACGAATCGAACAAAAAAATACACAACTTTGGGAATATATGTAACATCACAGAACATCACTCTTACCGACTCCAAGGTGAGTGTTAACACTTGCGCACCGAGCTGTCCCAGTGAGATTTTTGTTTTCTCTGTAAGGAATGTTCTTGTGAGTCTGAAGGTCTCTGTCTTTCTTCCCTAGTCCGAAATCAATGGTATACACCTGCGACAAAGAGAGAAAAGGAACTAATCTCAGAAGTTTGAAGCAGAACCAGCTATTAGGGTTTCATGTAATGTCTAAGCTATCTGATTAGCTTTGCGTCCAAGGCCCATTAAAAAGTTGCCAGGCTTTATATCACGGTGAAGGAAACCACAAGTATGCATAAATTCAACCCTGTTAAGCTGAAATGTTGAACAAAGAAAACAATCTCCTCCATTACGAACAAATTCATACATCAAAGCTGGAAACCAATAGCGGATACATATACTCACAAGTTGGTCGGCAAGCATGAGAACTGTTTTCAAGTTAAACTTCCTGTTGCATTAGTTAAACAAGTCTTGAAGACTCGGGCCTAGAAGGTCAATAAACCATTACGCTGTATTCACCTTCGACTCCAAACCACTTGAGGCTCGGAATACCAGCTTCATAGAGAAGGAAGGAACAAGAAAGCTATATTAGTTATTCGCAAAATATTAATGCAACCAGCACGATACATATTTGATAATACGAGGTCCTGATCCGCCACAGCAGAAGAAGCATATACAATGACGAGAAGCCTATCATCGCAAATGAATAACTAATGGTTGTGTAAAGTGACACTTACATCCTCCTTGGAGTAGCATATACAACTTTGACTCATAGTGAAGTTGTGGATGGTTGGTCTTCACAGATTTCTGAAAATTGAATTGAACAAAAACAATGTCAAAAGAAAATTTCAAAAGAACACAACAAGATCATGTTAATAGCGAATGAAACGGTAAAAGCAATACTCATCGTCTTCATGTGATAAGAATTTTACAAACAAACATCACATGAAACTTGCACTTGAACCAAAAAAAAAACTTCTTTTTGTATGCATTTTCATTTCTAACAATCTAGAAACAAAAAACATTAAAAGGTTTAAATGTAGTAAATTCTTTACCAGCTTGACAGCAACTTCTTGTCCTGTTTGTACATTTACACCTGCAAAAATAGTTCAACACAAACTTGTAAATTTATAAAACCTTACATAGAAGGATGTACTAAATTGAAAACTCGTTCTCTTTATTACCTAGGTAAAGCTCTCCAAATGATCCACTACCAATTTTCCTTCCAAGCTTAAACTTTCCACCAACCACAAGATCCTTAGGAAAAATTTAGGAAAATCAATGCAACATTTTTTCTTTATATCCAATATTATACTAAATTTCTTATCACATTTGAAGCTTATCTACTTACCAACATTTCCATCTGATGTTGAATTCCCAAAGTTATTGTAAAATTTCTGAGTGGAAAACCCCATGTAACAAACACCGTTAAGGACTTGACCTTCTTCTCCAACCAAACAAGAAGACCAATGTTCTCCGATGCTTTACTCAAATACGCAACACAACCACTTCCATTAAGAGGCTCATCATCGACAAATTTAACGCTTTTGGAATGCCAACCTGGAGTTACGATTGTTTGACGGAGAAGAGAATGGACGTTACAATTCACCTGGAGATGATGATGGAATTGGATGAAGGAGAAGGTAGGTGAGTGGTGATTGGGTCGCCCAGCGCTGATTTTGAAGATCCAAACCTAATGTCTCGAGAGAAGCCTAGGAGACATTATATACTAGATGGAGAGTGTTGGCTTCTTGTTATATACTAGATGGAGAGAAAACAAATTCACCATTTCACCACTTTTTTATCGCCAAATTAAGGAAAAAAAAATAATTTTATTTATTAAGGAAAAATACTATAATTACGTAATAGTTTTAATTTAATTAATTTGAAATATATCTATTTAAGTAAACTGCATTAATTAGAAAATATTTACATCCTAGATTTAGGGAATCTTAAACTAACTTTTTAGAACACACATTCTAAACTCCGGTAGATGTATGACACAGTTGTAGAACTTATATTCTGAAATGGGTTGAAGATATAAGGAGTTAATTGTAGAATATTTATTATGAACTTTGTAGCACAAAGTTCAAGGAGCGGAAAACGCATTCTATGGGCTTTAGAAAATAGAGCATCTAGTAGAACTAAACATCTACCGACTCGTAGACGTAGAATGCCAATTCTACAAGCCGTAGACGAAAACAATATAATTAATTTTAACCATTGTTTTGAAGTTTGAAAAATGTTTGAACACATGAACATGACTAATATTTATGTTATCTTAATTATTAAAATTTTTAAAACCCATTATTTTAATTTTTTTATTTTCTCTAAGGGTATTTTAGGTAAAAAGTGGCCAAAATATAAGAAAATGTATTAGGACAAAATCAAGTTCAATGTGACCTATTTTTCCAAATTCCAAAAAAAAATAAATAATAATTAGATAACTAACAAAAATTGACTAATGTGGCTAAATTATAACCATAGGATTTAAGGTATATGGTTACAATTTTAATTATAATTTTTTTGGGGGTTATATTTGCTAATTTCCCTAAAAAGAATATAACGTAAGAAAAATTGGGAAAATGTGAACCGCTTCTGTTTTTTTCTCAAACTAATAAAATTTTAGTTGATGAGGTCAAAACGTAAGTACCCACAAATTCACGTTGTTTATTTATTTATTTTTTTTTCCTTTCTTTTCAATTTAGGGTTAATTTGCCAAATAACATAATTTTGAATTATAATTAGTGTAATAGCCATATAATAAATATAATAAAAAAAACTAACAACTAATATAGGAGAAATTACGATTTTATCTTTAATACATAATACATAATACATATTAATCTAGGGGAATCTAGGGCAAAATTGTCCGTAATACATATTATATACAATGAACAGTAATCTTGACTATAGAGTAATTTTTTTTTTTTTTTTTGTTATATTTGCCTATTTTCCTTCATTTTACTCTTTCTATAATTATTTTTCTTTTTTTTTCTTACCTTATTAATTTTTTACTGTTCGGATCCATACAATAACAAAAAAACAAAAAAAAACAACTAACATTTGTTTGTATGACTATGGATAGTGACTTATAATTTTAATCTATGATACATAATTATGTATGTTCTTATTTGAGAAATTTTGAGTTATGCCACTATTGGCATACCACTTTTCAATTATGCCACTGTTTTAAAATCATTAATTAACAGCGTGCCAATGTTCACTTAAATGAAAAAAAACAGATCTCACTTTCTCTCTCATCTCTCACACGCTCATTTCCTAGATCCAATTTTTTTTCTCTCATCCAAATTTTGTTTTTTTTTTCTCTCTCTCTCTACCAGATCGCACATCATGAGATCGGATTTTACTATCACTGAATTCGATTCTCGTCATCTCTAATTTCACTATCTCTGATATCTGTCGCGATTTCCGCTAAGAAGATTTGAGAAGGTGTTGTTAGCAAAGAACGTGGATCTGAGATTAGATCGAGCAGATTTAGGAAGAAGAAGAAGAAGAAGAAGAAGAAGAAGAATAGATCTCAAAGCAAATTCAAAAACAAACGACTGTAAATTTTCAAGTTTGGGTTTACTATTATGCATTTAGGGTATAGATTTTTTTTGGGGGGGGGGGGGGGGAGATGGGGGTAAGGTTTTGCCTTTACATTGTAAAATTGTAAAAAAAAATTATAATGTTTTTAAAAGGTTTAGTAAAACTGTTAATAAAACCTTATTAAACTATTTAAAAACCGTGTAAAACTGTTTGTAAAGTTTTTGTAAAGTTTTATAAGGTTTCTGTAAAGTTTTATAAGGTTTTTAAACAGTTTTATAAGGTTTTTAAACAATCTTATAAACCTTTTAAAAACTTTGCAAACCTTATAAAAATCTTATAAACCTTTTAAAAACCTTATAAATTATTTAACTGTTTAGTTTTTAATGACGTGTAAAAAAGTCTTATAAAACTGTTTAAAATCTTTATAAAAATGGGAAAATCCTAAAAATAACCAAAACCCAGATTTGACCAAAAAACAACCAAAATCCAGAACTGACCAAAAATTAACCAAAACCCAGATCTGAACAAAAATCGAATCAAAAGCTCAAATTTGTAATCCAAATCGAATAAAAAGCTTAAATTCGTAACCAAAATCCAACCAAAAACTGAAATTTGTAGCCAAAATCGAATTTAAAAAAACAAAAGTCAGGGATTAAACCTCTTCTTCTTCTTCTTCTTCTTCTTCATCATCTTCTTCTTCTTCTTCTTCTTCTTCTTCTTCTTCTTCTTCTTCTTCTTCTTCTTATCAAAATCGATTTAAGGAATTTACAGAGATTTACATGGATGAAAGAGAATAAAAAATCTTAGATCTTATCTCGCTGCGTTTGCGTCCAATGAAGTCAGAGAGAGAATCGATAACTCTCGATCCATAACCCAAATCCAATTGCAATTTCAAAGAAGAGAATTTTGTAAGAGAAAAAAAATTGGATTGAGATGAGCGTGAGAGAGATGGGAGAGATGAGAGAGAAAGTGAGATCTGTTTTTTTTTAATTAATCAATGAACAGTGGCACGCTCGTAATGATTTTGTGAACAGTGGCAAATTTGATTAAATTTTTGTGAACAATGGCATATTTGCAATTGCCCCTTCTTATTTTACTTCTCTTTACTTTTCTAGAACTATAAAACTTTCCTTAATTTTAAAATATGGTCAAATTATATAGAGATAATACTACGCAATCAATATTGTGACTAAATCTGTTTAGCATATATATATATATATATATATATATATATATAATTTCAAGTAATTGTTAACAAAAAATAATCATTTCAATAGCCCATGCAAAGCATGGACATGAAAACTAGTATAATATAATATTCCCGAACAAGATCCACTTTACAATTGCTGAAGTCATTTCACACACATATATTAAGCTAGTTTTGAATCCATCGTCGCGAGAGGATCTTGAATCATTCCTTCACATAGCTCATTTTTTCAAAAAAATATTCCTGCATAAGGATGAAAAATTAAGCATTTCTAGTTATAAGAAAATGAATTTTTTCATATATGTTAAGAGTCGATATTTGAGCATACCGCTGCATTGGAAAAAAAGATTGCCAGTATATATTGTTGGAATTGAACCAGTTCGGGTCTCACAGTTTGGAACCATTTTCTTGCTATATAAATAAGAACATCGGATTCAGATAGAATCACCTTCGATATGTTCGTAAGAGTGTTGACGTGCTCTTTTACTCAGGTGAGTAGATTTGAGTCGCAGCTAACACCGGCCGTACCAGTTATAACACAAAACATATTGTTAATTGTAAAGTATATCGTTCGGGAATAGAACTAGCATCCTCCTTCAGCAAAGCTTCACCGGACCTATATATCAAGCCTACTTTTATAGATGGCGTTCCAAATATCATTTTTGCCTCATGACAAGTATCTCATTCAACTATGCTTTGGTAAATTATAGCTCTCCTCATGTAATAGTTTCTTATGTAGCTGACCTTGCTGTAAAATTTTGTATAAAACGATATATATGTTAAGGATAAGTTAACATTCAACAAAAAAAAATGAAAAAGGGGTAGAATATAAATAAACAACTATTGTAGTATACACGAGGGAAACACCAAAGGAAGAACAAAAACACACATGACCGAAACATAAAAACGACACAAGCTAGCATTATTATAGTTATAAGGCTCACATATCTATGAAATCTGACCACAGTCGGAGATCACCGCAGGCACTTTAGGCGGCTTGCGAGGCACAATTTTGGTTTCTTTCATTTCCATGATTCTCGGGATTACATCCAGTCCTTGAACTGTAGGGAACCAGAAATTAATCTGCTATAACAACGATAAACCGAATAACGAATTCAAGAAAGTGAGAACGAATTCTCTTTCGTTAATTCAAAATATCGCCCGTAGTGTGACGGTTTAATACGATAATGAATCCCAGGATACGATCTTGATTAAGACTGATTAGCAATACTCTAAAATCAGAATCTATGAACCGTATATCTACGATATACTCTCAACTAATGCTAAGACTCGGAGAATGATCGGAAACAAACGAGAGAGGAAGTTGTGTTTGATCTTTTGCTTTTGTTCTTTGTAAAAGCTTCTCTGTATTAAAAGATGAAAATGAGTTATGGCTTTATTAAATAGCCTAGAATGAGTTATGGCTTTATTAAATAGCCTAGGATTATCATTTGTTGATCGTATTATCACTCTCACGTGGAGGAGAATTAGGAGCTGCTCAACAAAGTGGAGAGAGGGAGAGGTGGCCGTGATATTAGGAGGAGAGGATAATAGATTGGTTAGGATCAATCTTATCCCAAACCGAATCCGAATATGCTCTTTATATTCTTTTATCCAAAACCGAGACCTTAACCAATCTCATCATTACAAACCAATTTCTCATTCAAATCTTATTTTAGTTGACATTGCAATTAGCCCATTAAGCCTATATTGGCAATGAAACTTACGTTCCAACATGAACAACTTGGCCGAACAGGACGTTCTCGTAGCTGAGAAGCTCGTCTTTTTGCATGCAGATCCTCCGTTGGATTTGTCTACAGAAAAGTTGGACATGCAGAGGAAACCTGGACCGGTGCACTGCCTGATGAAGTTCTCATCCTCGAAGAATATATCGTCGTTGATTCCCCTCCCCATCCGTTCCCTTGAGTTATATCTCCTCCATGGAAAATATAACCAGGGTCGATATGGTGGATGATTGATCCCTTGTAATGGAGTGGCTTACCAAGCTTCCCCATGCCTTTCTCCCCGGTACAGAGGGCCCGGAAGTTCTCTACCGTCTTTGGGGTAGGGTCGGCGAAGAGCTCCATCACGATCCGACCAATCAGTATGCCGCCCACGGACAAATCAAAGAAAACCTTAGGGTAAGCCATTACCGGCCACGGATTTAGGGTTATCTGCGAGGAGGAAGAGAAAGGATCTACACGTTCACTAATACGAGGATGAACTCCTCCAACGCCACCATCTCGACCAGCAGGCGGATGAACGGTGATCGTAACCCCTTGACCAGGCGCTCCAGATCCAGCTAGATTGGTAATCGTAAATCCTTGACCAGATGGAATGGCTAGGGTAAAGCCACCACCAGGCAAAAAGTTAATTTCTATTTTGGAAGTGGATTAGAGAATTTAGATTTCTGCTATTTGTATATAGACACCAAACGCGTAGGAAATCAAAACTGGAAAATGGAAAATATCACTTACCGTCAATAAAGTACACTTGTAGAGATCTTAAGCCTTTACGTTAACCGTGGAAGTCAAATCTGATTAGGGTTAAATCTTATATACAAGGGAAATTGCACTCAATAACACCCACCAAACTTTTTTAAAATCTAATCAATTGCTGTAATTCTAATGGATGTAACTAAACCGCATAGATTGGTTATTCTTCAGTGCACCCTGTATATAATTATATATAATAGTAATCCACCTTTTTTGTTTATGATGACATCATAGTATTTTTAGAGAAAAAAATTTGCATCCAACGCTTCATGTCAATTTTAAAATTTAATGGAAGGTCAAAATTTATCAGAAAAAATTGTAAATTTCTATCAACGTCGGTTGCGATAGAAATTGTTGTCTTTCTTCTTTAACAAGCAATTTTGGTATTAATAAAGTGTAGACTCAAACCCTAGAATTTGATATCTCTTGACATCGTTTCTTCTTACGCTGCGCCATCATCCATATTAAAAAATGTGATGTAGTTTATTCGGAAATTATAATCTTTGGAGTATGTATCATTATCATGGATAACTAAATAGAGTATTGAGATTTCTATTACAATAACCACAGATTATTAGCATAATATTAATCATAAGACATATATATGTAAACAATCAATTATAAAAAAATTTTAAATAAAGAAAAATTTTAGAACAATTTGTATAAATTTTAAAATAAAACTTCCGTTGGAACTAGATTTAACACTTAAATTCGGCCCAGAAAAGCATGCAAGAAATCGATAAGCATAATATAAAGGAAGTGGGCCTTCGCCCAAAGTCGAATTATAATAAGACCTAAACATGCGATGCTAGCGGTTCTAGATTGTGGGCACAACGGTCTTTAGGCCAAGATATCTTTGGAGTCGTGTTAGTCAAACGAGCTGGAACAGGTCTGCGAGGATCCATGGACTTGGTTTACAGGAATATTGTACTACAAGAAAACAGGGCCATTTGCGACGGAAATTTGCGACGGAAAAAAAGCCTCGCAAATTTGCTACGTTTTTGCGACCAATTTGCGACGACATTTACCAATACGACGCAAAATCGTCGCTAATTGGCGTAACGAAAATAGCGTAGCAAAACAGACGCAAATTTGCGACGGTTTTGCGTTGAGTTGTACGTTTGGACGCAAAACCGTCGCAAATTTTGCGACGCGTTTGCGTCGAATCAAATGTTGCGACGGTTTTGCGTCCAAACGTACAACTGGACGCAAAACCGTCGCAAATTTGCGTCGAATTTGCGATGAAAGTAGGTTGACCACGTTTTAATTGATTCTTACTTGTTTATGAGTGTAATATTTTGGCCGCAAATCAGTCGCAAAAGTGTTGGAAAATAGTTGCAAATTAGTCGCAAACTGAAATGAACATTCTATAAAATCCACATTAATTATCTCACATTCTATACTTCAACAAATATGGATAACAATCGATCTTTGATTCCGGGTCCGGCTGGTGGGAGACAAGCAGAAGAACGGGCAAGAAAAAAACTTGAAGAATCGATGTTGGAAGAATGCAATTCTTATGAGAGACAAGTACAGATGGTTAACTGTGTTGTCGAGGCAGAAGATTCATCGTTCATCGATGTCCTTTGGAAGACGACAATTGCAAATGTCAACAAATTAACATGTATAATGAAATTTTATTATTATTAATAGATATTAGTAATTACATTTAATTACTAATATAAGAAACATAAATAATTATATGTCTAAAATGTTATTATTATTAATATAAGAAACATAAATAATTATATTTCAAATTTTGTATATTGTTTAATAAATAATTATATATAGTTTACTTATTCTATATTGAATATATACAGGTGGACACACACGTGGGTGGACACTGGTAAAAGAGTTGCATAATATAAAACCACAATGGCGTCACGTACCATATGTGGTAGCAGTGATTCATAAAATGGAACCTAATGGATTGGGGGACGCGATGGTCATACTAAAGGTAAAATGTATATATAAGTTATAACAAAAGGTATTTTTAACAAATTACATATTTAGTAATCGAAAAATGTTATTTGTTTTCCCTAAAGGATCCTACCGGGACTGTACAAGCGAGCATTCATAGGTCCGCCATATCTGATAACAAGTATGGGCCGCACATAAAGGAGGGTTCGGTATTGGTTCTGAAGGAGGTTGTAGTTATTAAGTTTGATAGGGCGATACCATATCTTAACATTACTCTGAATAACATAAGCAATGTAAGTTACAATATATATTTTAAAGGTATTGTACTAAGTAGTATCATTACACAAAAATCAAGTTATTTATTTGACAGGTTATATCTAAAGAAAACATGGGTACAACGTTCACAGAAGAAGGTAGTAGCAGTCGTGTTAATCGAAATCCAAACAATTGGTTATCCCAAGTAGATGACGAAGGGTCGACGACGGATGATGGTGAAGAAATTGATGATGAGTAATACATTACGTCATCAATAGAAGGAAATAAAAATAAATATGTGTTTATGTTAGCAGTTTATTTGTATTACGTTTTTAAGCAATAATGTACTATATATATATATCGATTGTTAATTAGTAATGTTAAAATAATAAAATAATGTAAAATATCATAATATTATATTAATATAAGTTTCAAAAAATTTACTTGTCACCCTAATACATTAATACTAATAACAAAAAAGTACAAATTAAATTTGAACTTACCAAACTATAAATACAAAAGTTTCGTCGTAATAACTTACCAAACTATAAATACAAAATTGCGACGATTTTGCGTCGACTTGAATGTTTGGACGCAAAACCGTCGCAAATTTGCGACGATTTTGCGTCGACACCGCATAGTCGCCGCAATATCGTCGCAAATATTGCGAGGATTTTGCGTGGTAAGATATTTTGTAATAATAGCGACTACTTAGCGTCTGTTTTGCGAGAAAATAAAATTTGCTACCATTTGGCGACGAATGTATTACAACACGTGTTTATGATGCTTACCGGACTATGGGTGCAATATTTTTGGTCGCAAATGTGTCGCAAAATAGAGGCAAAAATGTCACAAATTAGTAGCAAAACAAACCAATTTTCTATAAAAACCTCGAATGTGTGATGAACGAATTCACAACAAACATTCCAATCATAATCTAAAAACAATCCGAGGAGAATTTTTTTTTCTTCTAAGATTTCTTAAAGAGAAATTATTTTGATAATTAATCGAAGATGTCTTCGCATCATGAGGTCTACATGGTTCGAGCATGGATGTACAACGACCGCAAAGATCCAGAAACTGGCGAAGTGTCTAGAGAATTTAGAGAAGGGCTTGACCAGTTTTTGACCCAGGCGATAAACAACCAAGGGGTTGTCGCAGGATATACCAACGACGGTAACGTAAAAATTTTCTGTCCTTGTGTGAAATGCAAAAAATTTGCTCCACATGATACGTGAACTGTTTGTAAACATTTATTTACGAGGGGGTTTTTACCTAACTACTATGTTTGGTTTTCGCATGGGGAGGATTTTGTTGTCAATGTTCCGGGTAGTTCAAGTACGAGTAATTATCGTGGGAATGTAGAAGGTGGTAGTAATTATGAGGATAGTAATTATCAGTATGGTCATGATAATTTTAATGAATCTGCATATGGAAATACAGATGGGAATATGTTTAATGATATGGTCAATGATGCATTTCAAGAAACTACTGCTTCGTGTAGTGATAATACTTTTGAAGAACTAAACCCGAGTGCTAAAATTTTTTATGATATGTTAGATGCTGCTAACGAACCTATCTACGAAGGATGTAGAGAAGGGCTTTCAAAATTGTCGTTAGCATCTAGGATGATGACAATTAAAAGCGAAGATAACCTTAGTGAAAATTGCATGGATAAATGGGGTGAATTGTTTAAAGAGTATTTGCCAGAGGGTAATAACTCTGCAGAGAGTTACTATGAGATACAAAGATTGGTAGCAAGTCTTGGATTACCGTCTGAGATGATTAATGTCTGCATTGATAATTATATGATTTTTTGGAAAGATGATGCTCAGCTGCAGGAATGTCGTTTTTGCTCTCATCCAAGATATAAGAAGACTAGTGGTCGCACCAAAGTCTCATTCAAGCGTATGTGGTACCTTCCAATAACAGATAGGCTGAAGCGATTATATCAATCAGAGCAGACAGCAGGGGCAATGAGGTGGCACGCAGAACACGATTGTGAGGAAGGGGTGGTCGCCCATCCATCAGATGCAAAGGCGTGGAAACACTTTCACACGGTACATCTAGACTTTGTTGTAGAACATAGAAATATGTATTTGGGTCTTTGCATTGATGGGTTTAGTCCTTTTGGGATGTCTGGTAGGCAATATTCATTGTGGCCAGTCATAGTGACGCCATATAATCTCCCACCGGAAATGTGTATGCATCAAGAATTTTTATTTCTCAGCATTTTGGTTCCAGGGCCAAAGCATCCAAAAAGATCACTTGATGTCTTCCAACAACCTCTTATCCAGGAACTAAAGCAGTTGTGGCATGTTGGTGTACGCACATTTGATTCATCGAGCCGTAAGAACTTCAACATGAAGGCTGTCCTCATGTGGACGATAAGCGACTTTCCGGCGTATGGTATGCTATCTGGATGGACAACGCACGGAAAGTTATCATGTCCTTATTGTTTAGATAAGACCGAATCATTTCAATTGTCAGCAGGAGGGAAAGCTTGCTGGTTTGACTGCCATCGTCGTTTTCTTCGAAGGGATCATCCTTATAGAAAGAGTAGGACGTTATTTCGAAATCGAGTTGTTAAAACCTCCCCCTTGGTTTACCTCTCAGGTGAGGAGTTGGAAGAACAAATGGATGGATATGGTGCGGAAGAAACAGTAAAAGTTGGAGGTAATTGGCAAAGTAATCCAGCAAATATGCCTGTTGGGTATGGGGTATACCATAATTGGCATAAGAAAAGTATATTTTGGGAATTGCCTTACTGGAAGGAGCATCTGCTGAGGCACAACTTGGATGTCATGCATGTGGAGAAAAATTTCTTTGAGAATATTATACACACATTGTTGAATGTTGCAGGGAAAACAAAAGACAATCGGAAATCTCGTCTGGATCTCGCGGCTTTATGCATAAGGCCTGAGTTGCATCTAACAGGAGATGGTAGGGCACCTATTCCAAGTTTTCGACTATCACTTGCCGCGAAGAATGCTTTGATTAACTGGGTTAAGGAGTGGGTGAAGTTCCCAGATGGCTACGTGTCAACTTTTTCAAGGTGTGTTGAGCAAGGGGGGAAATTTTATGGGATGAAGAGCCACGATTGTCATGTGTTCATGCAGCGACTACTTCCTTTTGCCTTTCAAGAGCTGTTACCGCAGGATGTACACGAGCCAATTGCAGGTGTTACGTTTATCTATGGTTATTAATATATACATACATGTATTTTGTAATTGTATTAATTAACTTACTCCGGACCGGATTGACGTTTTAATTTAGGTATTGGAGCATATTTCAGAGACATATGTGCCAGCACTTTAATGAAGGACGAAATCTCGAAGTTGAATTCAGACATTCCACTCACTATTTGCAACTTAGAGAAGATATTTCCACCTTCCTTTTTTGATGTGATGGAACATTTGGTTGTACACTTACCACATGAGTTAGATTTGGGTGGTCCAGTCCAATTTCGATGGATGTACCCCTTCGAAAGGTTCTTCAAACATTTGAAGATGAAGGCGAAAAATCTCGCAAGAGTAGAGGGATCAATCATTGCTGGAAGTTTGACAGAGGAGACATCAAACTTCTCTACTTACTACTTTAGCCAAACCGTGAAAACTAAGAAAACCCGTCGTAGACGATACGACGATGGTGGGATTGGCCGAACATATCACTTGGAGGGTGTACCAGATGTTTTCTGTGATGTAGGTCGGATGGGTGGAAAAGTGAAGGAATCAATGTGGTGTGATTTCAAGCATATGCAAGCTGCCCATACATATATAATGCTAAATTGTAACTACTTTCAGCCATATGAGAGGTATATATATATGTATATATTTATATATATTAATTGAAAATATATATACAACTAATTAATTAACGGGTGTACAGAATGTTATAAGGCCAAATACGAGAAGCATTTCCTGAACTAAATGATGAAGAAGTTCAATTTTACCTAGAACGTGATTTTGCTGGCTGGATGCAGGAGAAGGTAAGAACCATATGCGCGCATGAGTTATATTAGTATTACTTATATATATATATATATACTAATTATTTCAATTTGACAATAGGTGGCGAAGAAATCTCGACAAAGTTGGCCTTTATGGGTACATGAGTTTGTTATGGGGCCCATTGCAAGCATAAAAACGAGTAAGATGTATTGTACTCGCGGCTTTATTTTTCACACATTTGAGCATGGACAAAATAAAGCCACTACAAATTATGGTATTCATGTCCCGGGCGATACAAACTTCTATGGTATTTTGAAAGAAATCTTTGAGATTGAGTATGCTGGTGTGTTGAACTTGAAAAGTGTATTATTTCGTTGTGATTGGTTTGATCCAACCAATGGTCTCGGGGTTAGAACCAGCAAATTTGGAGTTGTTGATGTAAAAGGAAATAAGAGCTACACTGAGAAGTTTGAGCCATTTGTCTTAGCATCCCAAGCAGAGCAAGTAGTCTTCATTCCTTACCCTCGTACTCGTGGACGACGGGATCAAGATTGGCTATCCGTTATTAAAGTTAACCCAAGGGGTCGAATTGTCAGGGGATTAGCAGCTGATGCTGATGATGATCAACCCCCAGTGCAACCTGCAAGAACCGAAGAAGTTTCGATCCCTACAGAGGTAACCACCGATTTGACAAGAATTGACCCACTTCATAGTGGTCTTGATGTGATATTCGAGGATTCAGAAGGAAACGAAGATGAGTTTGATGAAGACGAAGAGGAAGATGAGGACGACGATGATGACGAAGATGGCGGAGTAGAACATTATGTTTCTGATCATGAAGAAGATTAATAAATTAATATTAATTATGTGTATATATTAAGTATGTATTTTCGAGTGTGGTGCAAAAATAATTTTTTTTTAAACAAGATATATAGCAATTTGCTACGTTTTTGCGAGGCAATCGTCGCAATTTCGTCGCAAGTATTAAGATTTGCGACGTATTTGCGACGACTTCGTCGCCAAAATGTAGCAAACTCCTATACCCTAAACTCTAACCAATCCATTATTTATATTGGCTCTTCTTCGAATATAAAAACATATCATAGATGCCCTAATTGATATATAACATTATTTGCATCCATGTGAGAGTATTAAGAATAAGTAAAAAATACTAAGGTTTAGGGTATAACAATTTGCTACGTTTTTGCGACGAAATTGTCGCAAATCCGTCGCAAGTATTAATATTTGCGACCTATTTGCGACGATTTTGTCGCAAAAACGTAGCAAACTCTTATACCCTAAACTCTAACCTATCTATTATTTATATTGGCTCTTCTTCAAATATAAAAACATATCATAGAGGCCCTAATTGATATATAAAATTATTTGCATCCATGTGCAAGTATTAAGAATAAGTAAAAATACTAAGGTTTAGGGTATAGGAGTTTGCTACGTTTTTTGCGACGAAATCGTCGCAAATCCGTCGCAAATTATAAGACTTGCGACGTAGTTGCGACGTAGTTGCGACGATTTCGTCTCAAAAACGTAGCAAACTCTTATACCCTAAACTCTAACCTATCCATTATTTATATTGGCTCTTCTTCGAATATAAAAACATATCATAGAGGCCCTAATTGATATATAAAATTATTTGCATCCATGTGCAAGTATTAAGAATAAGTAAAAAACACTAAGGTTTAGGGTATAGGAGTTTGCTATGTTTTTGCGACGAAATCGTCGCAAATCCATCTCAAAGCGTAAGACTTGCGACGATTTTGTCGCAAAAACGTAGCAAACTCCTATATCCTAAACTCTAACCAATCCATTATTTATATTGGCTCTTCTTCGAATATAAAAACATATCATAGATGCCCTAATTGATATATAACTTTATTTGCATCCATGTGCAAGTATTAAGAATAAGTAAAAAACACTAAGGTTTAGGGTATATGAGTTTGCTACATTTTTGCGGCGAAATCGTCGCAAATCCATCGCAAATCGTAAGACTTGCGACGTAGTTGCGACGATTTTGTCGCAAAAACGTAGCAAACTCGTATACCCTAAACTCTAACCTATCCATTATTTATATTGGCTCTTCTTCGAATATAAATGTATGAGTCGTCTAATAAATAACAATCCCTCTAAAATTGTTGAAATAAAAAACTTATTAAAACTTTATCGAGAAACACATATAACGAAGTATCACATACATGCACTTATACTAAGAATATGATCAATCTATCATTTTTGCCGGTTTTACGAAAAACATCAATTAGTTGACTACATTTGCTTCATACATGGACTAAGAACCTAAACAAGTGTATATTTAACTTTTATGAATCGTAATTTTGGTATAAAACATCCAAACCCCTAAGTATACACTAAACCTCGTTTGCGTGGGATTTGCGACGAAAACGTCGCAATGCTTAATTTGCGAGACATTTGCGACGAATTTTTTAATATTTGCGAGGCATTTGCGACGATTTTTTTAATATTTGCGAAGAATTTGCGACGTTTTATGGGCGGGAAACGAAAAGTGTGGCGGCAAACACGCATTGGGTGAAATATGCGGCCCAATTTGCGATCGAATTACGACGGAATTGCGAGGCAAAATTTTCCCTATATAAGCAATTCCAATCACTCGCTCATTCCTCACAACTCTCCTCTCTCTCCAAAAAAATGTTTCTCTCTCTACAAAAAAGTTCCGTCGACCTTCCAAATCATTCCCGTTCCCTCGACCTTCCAAATCTTTCCCGACCTTATATGGTAATTCTCTAAATTTTCTTTTATGATTTTTAAATTTTTCTTTCGAATATAATTTATTAGTTAATTGTGGTTTATAGGAGAATGATTAATTAGGAATGGAATTGTACTTGCGAATTGAGGATTAATTAATATTGATATTATAAGAGTTAAAATTGTTAATTAACTAATTTTGTTAAATTATTTTGATGTTTAATGTTGATTAGATTAATTTAATGTTATCATTAAAATTGTTAAAATCAATTTTAGATTAAATATTTTTTTAATATGCAATTACTAATTAAAAAAATTATCAAATTTATGTAGATCGAAGACAACAAGTATTGCGAGTTCTTACAGTCCGATGCTGGTCGTGGTAGTGGTCATTCACGACCAGGACAGCGTACACATCGTTCGCAGGCCTCTGCTTCCCGCTCTGGTTCCAGGATTCTTGAGTCACAGCCGACGCCACCTCCCGAGCCAAACCCTGGGCCAAACCCTGGAGCAGTTCCTTCATGGGATGACATGACCTTCGCGCAGTTTCTCGTCACTCCCGGACGGCAGGTTCTTCCCCATTTAGAACCTGACCCTACCGGCAACGCTGTGTGGTAAATAAATTTTTTACATAGTTTGAATTTAATTTTGTTTAATAATTATTAATATATTTACACATTATATGCTTTTTTATATTATTTTTTAGGTTTTGCAAAAATTCGGTCGGAAAGAATGTTAGAAAGATCATAGAGCGGGATTTCAAGATGTGCCACACGAGTTGGAAGTATGTTACGCTGGAGATCAAGGATCGGTGGTACAAACAATTTGCGGTAAATTTTTTTTTTAATTTTTTTTTACTTTGATTTATTTATTTATTCAATTTTGTAATTTTATAACTTGTGTTCTAATTTATGACAATTTGCAGCAAAAATACTATTGGGACCCCGCGATTGATAGTTTAGTGCGTGAGGAATTTGAGGAGAAAGCGAAGAACCGTCTCAACGACCAAATAGGACGGTGGAAGAAGAAGTGGCAAAAGAATCCGGATCCGAAGGTATGTATGCCATCTTTCTTCGATCCCAATATTTGGGCTGGCCTTGTCGCCTTCTGAGAGTTGGAGACATCTCAGGAGAAGTTTGCCCGGTGCTCGTCTGCTCGATTGACGAAGGTTGGCGGTACTGACCAGCCTTCAAAACACTGTTCGGAACAGATTTCTTATGCTCAGCATGCTGTTGACATTGTAAGTTATTACTTTCAATTTTTACGGTCAAAAAAATCTGAAGTTCTAATATGTTTTCATTGTCAGGCCGTGGAAAAAAGAGTTCCCGCAACGATGCCAGAGGTTTGGGAGAAGACCCACCGCAGGCCGGACGGGACATGCGTTGATGAACGTGTCCACAAGCTCCACGACGATGTCATTGACCGAGTCGACGAACTCTCAACCCAGCTTACTCCCGATGGTCCACCTACTCAGATGACACCAATGGAGATCAACCGTGTCGCATCACAGGTAAAAACTTAATTTCTTTTTTAATTTTATTCACAATTTTAAATATTTATTATACTATTAACATTTTTAAAAATAAAATTATATTATTATTATTTATGTAAAATTGTAAACTTTTAATTTTATTTTGTAGATGGCTCCTCGAACCCGTAAGGGAAAGATGACATTTACCGGATCTATCCGGACGGATGATCACGGAGTGCCATTTTGTCCCGTTTCGAAATTTGCGACGGATCCGCAAATAATCAAGGAGCTCCAGGAAACAAAACAACGGCTCGGCGAAACGGAGAAAAAGTTTGAGAGGCAAATGACCGTCTATGATAATATGTTTGCGGAGTTAGCGAAGACGAACCCCATCCTTGGCGAGATTATGCGACGGGGACAAGACAACGAAGGAGGCACATCGACGACCAGGGATCCGCCCGATGATATTAATTTCGATTAGATTTATGTATTTTCGGTTTTATTAGATTTGTTTTCGGATTTAGATTTATGTATTTTCGGTTTTAAAATACATTATTTTATGTTTAATATTTAATTTAAAATTTTTCGAATTTTTTTTTAAAATTATAAATTATTATTATTATTTTTTAATAAATCACATCGAAAACCCTCGCAAAACCGTCGCAAATAACAGACGCAAATGCGTCGCAAAACTATTCGTCGTAAAAATATCGCAAACAAATAGTCGCAAAACCGTCGCAAATTTTAGCCGCAAATCAGTCGCAAAAAATTTAGCCGCAATTCCGTCGCAAAATGCTTCGACGCAAAACAACCGCAAAATTCCGCCGCAATCTCGTCGCAAATCCGCCGCTAGTTTACCGACGCTTTTGCGACGAAAAATATATTTGCAGCGATTTTGCGACGAGTTTTTGTTTGCGACGAGCCAGTTGCGACAAACCAAAAATCGTCGCAAATGGACAATTGCGACGATTTTGCGACGAAAATGACCCTCGCAAATGGACCTGTTTTCTTGTAGTGTTGGACAATATTTTGGAGTAATACATATTCTAAAGCCTTAAAAAGGTATGTCGGGAAATCAAAGTTTGTTTTATTCTTCTCTCAAAATGATTCAAGATCTTTGGCCAACAAGATTTTCATATCCAGAATACAAAGGTAAACAAAAGTATGCTACTATGTCCATCACATTTAAATGTAAAAACTTCACTGCTGAACCTGAGGCAGCAAAGGTAGGAGAGGAATGATTACTTCATCATGATCATCAACAAACTCTGCTTAGGTAATGCACGAGAAACTTGGCAGGTGCTTCCTTCAAATGGTAACGTCTTGCTGTAAGAGTAGAATTATTTGCAACCGACAATCAATACTTGACCACCACTTCATCACCATCAACCAACTGTAAAATAAATCATAGAAGTGTTGACATATATGAATTAATTAAAGAGCGTATTTGTCTAGAGATAGAAGGTTAGAAATTCATACCGCAACTTAAAACCATGCATGGTGGAAATGGTGTCCATCATTACGCCTTGACAAATGGATTTGGTACATGTGAATCCCTTCAGTACGGTTTGGTTCAAATTGACCGGCTGGCGGAATGGTAACATTCCGCAAGAAGTAGAGGACCTCGAGCTGGGACAATAGGCGGTTCACTGAATATGCTCTGATGAAGTTTGCGCACATCAGTGTTTAATATTTATTATTTCTTCTTTGTGTAAAGAAGAAGAAGAAGAAGAAACTTCCTTCAACCCTTCTATAAGTAGCCTAGATTATAAATCTAGGAATTTGAGCTATAATCAATTTGTTTCGACTAAATCTGAATTTTCTATAAATCACGTAATGATATAATCCTAAATTTCTATAATCCGACTGATATAAGTCACGGACTAGTATAATATAGACTTTCCATAAATCCATAATCTCTGAAAATCATGGAGATATAAATCACGGACTAATATAATATAAACTTTCCATAAATCCAGAATTTCTATAATCCGACTGAATAAATTACGGACTGATATTACTAAACTTACTCGTGATAGCAGCATCTCCGGCGCCTCCAGCGCCGCCTCTGAAACCTCCGACAGCTGGCATATGGTGAAGAGGAGTAGTATGAAGATGGAAGGTCTGTTGGGGTGCAATAGTTATGTTGAATCCTCCATTTTCCAGAAACTGAGGAACCACCAGAGGTCCTCCATCAAATCGAAATGTCATAAGCATTTTCAGATTTGCTCTTGAGATTTTAGGGTTTTGAATCTTTTAAGAAAGCTTAAAAGAAAGAACTTTGAGAAGAAGAATTCTAAATATTATTCAACTTGAAACCTACAAACTTACTATTACACAGGATTTTAAGGAAAACAAAGTAAATCAGAAATAAACACGCGTCTTAACGACATTGGACGGCACTAGATCCAAGAACCTCAAATCTGTTACAAAGGACGATTTGGTGAGCTGGAGTCACTTTTAGAGCACCACGCATAGCGTGTGCTTTGTGGTCGTTACAGACTGACGGCATCAGAGAAGATAAAGGTAACGTTGACTATTTTGGTGTAGAACATTTGATGGGCTTTACTTGTTGTCTTGGGCCCATTTTATTAGACTTACCCGAGTCTTCTCTTTTGACCAAACCTTCTTTGCTAACCCGAATATTTGTGACACCCCGGTTTCAGGGCATATATGGTATATGCGGTATATGCGTAAAGGCTTAAAATAATTGATTTGACTACCTATACCACCAAAGTGCACTTATCTTTTCGGTCATAGATCTTGAGAGAACTTCAGAGTTAAGCGTGTTTGAGCTGGAGTAGTTTCAGGATGGGTGACCTACTGAGAAATCATTTAGAATACCATGTGAGTTAGGTCAAAACACGGGAAAAGATCGCGTGGTGATTTGTAGGGTCAGTAAACATGACTTTTGAGCCTCCCGAACTAACACACTGACCGTCGGAGAGTGTGGGCCCCCGGGCCGAGAGTGGACGTGAAACCCATGGATAGGGCGGTCGAGGCGTTACGGTATTAGTCTTGGGGTTTGATGGAAGAGGAGCTTAATCTCTTATTTACCCTTTTACCTTTATTAAAAAGAAGAATGATTACAGAAAATGCCCTCCATCTTAAACTTTAAATAAGATATGGACGAAAATGATAAAGACTAAATTACCCTTATTAACTAAAAATTATTACAGGATCTGCTCCTTTATCTAAAACTTTAAATCAAACACCCCCGTTATAATTTTGTTTTTTGTTCCGATTCTTTTTAGGATTATTTACATCAATAGACATTTTTTACAGACATATTACTTTTAAAGACACTTTAGAAGGAAAGTATACCTTTTTAATGGCTAAAGTGAAATATAACATTTATTAATCTATTCCTAGTAATTTTTGGGTAACTTTTCTAGTTACTCGACATCTTATCTCTTCATTTTAAATATATATACGTATTTAGTTACCATATTCTAATTAATCTAAGATCAAACTCATCTCACCCAAAAAAATGTTCTGGCCGTAAATGGTTGATATTCACGGTGAAAGAAAATCAGCGGCGACGAGAATCATTCACGTTGTCGTTGTCGAGGTTCCAGACTTGGACTGTGAGACGAAGGAGAGAAATGGCAAGTGGTTAGGGTTTCAGCAAATTGTTTGGTGTCTTTGATTTGGGAGGAGAGGTTGGTGACAAATCAATTACAGTGGTGGTGAAGAGAAGAGAAAAGAAGAGAGCAAAAGATTGGTTTTTACCAATGTTTTTAAACCCGACTCAGACATCAAACCGGAGTACCTATCGGATCACCGGATCATTGGTCCAACCGTGGATCAACCGCAATATGTTATTAAACTTATATATATATATAGATATATATATATATCTATATATATATATATATCTTTTATTTGTAAATAAATAAATAAAAAATCATACCCTCAATATAAAATATGGTTAATTTAGTGTATAGCAAAAAAAAAACATTATATCTAATAAACTAGCCAAAAGTGATATATGTTGCCAAATGAAAACCATTAATTTTAGGGGTTTTGCTAGTTTTTAAGTTATTATTTTGTTTCTTTGTTATACATCAAACTATCCCTATAAAATATAACAAAATTTTTAACTTTTTCATCTTTGATTCAAAAACCAAAAATAAAAGAGTCCTAAAAGTAAAAGTAGTTCAAAACTAAAAAACCCTATATCAACTAGTCAAAACACACCTTCTAATTCAAGTTTTAATATTGCTTCAAAACCCAAACTGCCGGTTCGACCAACCGGTTCACGGATTAATAGCGGATTTTCCGGAATTCTACTGGATTTTAAGTAGCCGGTTTTACCATTAAACCCAAACCGTAATATTATCGGATCACGGTTCAACTGGGCGGACCGGACGGTCCGGTCCGGGCCTGAAAACATTGTTTTTTACTGAGAGTCAACCTCTTATTTTCTTAAGAATCTCATGTGATATGGTGTTACACGACTCTTTGTTCCCAATTACGAACCCACTCTGTTTCTTTTTCCTAGCCGACTACGATAATTTGATTTATGGATTAAATGATCGCAATGCTACTTTAACAGCCATATTTCCAAATTTTCCAATTTCTTTGAGAACTTTTTTCACGGTGTTGTGCTTGATGCTTGTCCTTGTGATATAGAGTTCCAATATTTCTTTAGCCGTTCCACGAATTCCGATATATGTGTATGTATGATGTGATATAGATGATATTTTCATACGGTGGATTCATGAACAGTGGATGGTCATGAAGGAAAAAACTTTTCTTTCTCTTTTTCTTTGTATATAATTACCAGAAATTTTAAATCAGTTTTGTTCAAGTTCAAGACATTTTACATCAAAATTGGGTTTTGATAAATAAGATCAATCAGAACCTTTCTGATCACGGCGCTGATAATCATGGAAAATAGCACGAACCGTACCCACAACATCATGGCCGTAATAACATATGTTGATCAATCTGTATCCACGACATCATGTCCAATGAGAAGGTTCCAAACTAAATGTTTCCTCTGCATCATTGTCTTCTTCACCAACCTCATAATGTTCAAAGCCATAATCTTTTGAATATGCTAGCAAAAAGCACCTAAATCAACACGAATACACTCTAACTCCAAATTTAATCAACAAATCTCATATGTGATAGTGCAAAATTAACATCTTATAAAACCATAAACATAATAGACCAAACAATTTTGTAGTGCTATAAAGGAGCAGAGAAATGTGAGGCAAGGAGAAGGAAAGCGAGGGAGAGAAGTTTAACAAAATTTAAAAATGCAAATAGACACAGATTTACATAATGTTCACGCATACCGTCTAACCCTGCAAATCATTATTGGTGGCGAGAGAAATGAAAAACAATTCGAGGTCGTACACAATTTTTATCGGTGGTGGATACAATTACCTGTGAAAATTGGTTGCGACGACGAGATGAGCTTGCTGGAAAACCTGAAATGGTTTTATAAAATCCAGGACCGTTCATGGTTCGATATTTCTGAAATTTCACAAAAATCATAACCTCTAGTCGGCACAACTAAGAGATGAGTGTAGGGTTAGATGTACTTGGAAGTTTCGGAAATAAGAAATCGATTATGAGAAATCGGATTCGCATTTCTAGATATGTGTTGGATGTGAAACTGTAAAGGAGACAATGAATAACAAAAATGAAGTATTTTGCCATTAATTACTTCTTCTTTTGTTGCAATTTTGTTGATATCTCAATCATCTCTCGTTCAATTGCAGGGGCTTTTTTGCCATTATAATTTTGGAACAGTGGAAAAAGTATACCACCTTCAAAAAGTATCTATATTGAAACAACAAGTTCAAAAAGTATCTATAAATGTTAATAACTCTTCTTTTTAAGTGAAAAGTTGGATGATTACAACTTTGCTCTCAATGAAATCTGAATATTACTTTTTTTTGCTCAAACCATTACTTGTATTGCTATTAAACTCCAACTTTTTTTTTTGAGAAAGTTTTAAACTCCGACTTTGCCAAAATAATGGTTTGAGCAAAAAATGTTGTAGTGTAACATACTACATTAGACAGAGAGAATCCCTATAGTTTCTGTTTTTGAAGTCTTTGCACAATTTAAAGAAGAAAAAATTACTCAAATCCCATGGAACTATGGTTATATGACTAGAATATCATATATCTTTCAAAAATTACTCAAATCTTTTCACACCCCTAGTAAATTACGATAAACACTCTTGATTAGTTTTTCTTAATTGAAATTATTGTTAATTAAAAAATGAAAAACAAATCCACTTCAGTAAGAAATAACCGTGATCAGAAAAGAGGGAAGTTTCAAAAGCAGAAACGTTTAAGTGTGCCTTCTCAAAGAAAAAAAAGAAAAAAACCACAAACTTTCTCAACTATCTTCTCCGTTTAAGTTTCTCCACATTGTTTCTTTCGAAATCGTCTTCCCCGAAAATCGTCTTCGTCTTGAAATCGTCTCGTCTTCGCCGAAATCGTCGTCGCCATAATTGTCTTCTCCGCAGTCGTCTGTAATCGTATTCTCCGGTATGTTGTTGCTGAGTTAGTTTTTTTTATTGCGGTTGAGTTATAAATTACGGCTGAGTTATTAATTATATTGTGGCTGAATTAGGGTTTAGGGTTTCTAAGTTATAAATTATGTTGTGGCTGAGTTATAAATTGTGGCTGAGTTATCAATTATATTGTGGCTGAATTAGGGTTTTTTCGGCTGAGTTATGGTTATATTGCGGCTGAGTTATATATATTATGTTTTGGCTGAGTTAGTTTTCTATTGCGGCTACGTTATTTAAGTCTTTTGTGATCAGATGGAACAACATCAAACACCTGATTACCCTAGAAGATCAAGACGCACTGCTAATCTAGAAAATAAAGCGCTCAATCATAATTCCTATATGGGAGATTTCGACTTTGTTAAAGAACAATTAGGACTTGAGGTGTGGGAAGAACTGAAGAAGTTTCCTGTTGGAATAATTGCTAAGCTATTTGATGGAAAGTGCGGGTGGTCTGCTAGGACTGTACACTATATACTGTGTAGACAGCTGAAAGTAGAGAAGAAGGAGATTTGGAGTGTGGTTGGTGATCAACCTATCAGGTTTAACTTACTCGAGTTTGGTGAGATCACTGGGTTAAACACAGATCCAGTGCCAACAGAAAGTATTGAACCTGACCAATACAGAAAGTTCTGGGAGGAGTTGAATGTGCCGCATGGGTTTGGACCCAAGCCTGATGAACTGAGGGCAGCAGTAAGAGGCTGTCGGGCCTGAAGTTTTGAAAAGCGTAAATGGTTAGGGCTGTTAGTTCTTCAAGCCATGGGAATTTATGTTGGGCATCATAATTCTAGGACACTGTTTGAAACTGCAAAAAGAGTATTCGATGATGACTTATCCATGGGGTCAGGCTGCATTTGAAGCTCTTGTTGGTAGTATTAAGTCGTTGAATCTAGTAGGAAAGACATACTACATCAACGACATGAGTTACGCTTTATTGGCTTGGGCGTATGAATATGTCAGTTGCTTTCGAGAGCGTTTTGGCAAACTAGTCAGTGAGGAAGAAGTTTCGCTTCTTCGATGGGATGCAACGCGCACACGTGCAAGTTTTGATAGTGTCCTAAAGAAGGAGATTAAAGACCATGGTCATGTAAGGTTTTAGGCTGAGTTATTCTTTATTTGATGGCTGAGTTATTCTTTATTTGATGGCTGCGTTATTATTTATTCTACGGCTGAGTTATTATTTATGTGATGGCTGAGTTATGATTTGTTTGATGGCTGAGTTATGATTTGTTTGATGGCTGAGTTATGATTTATTTAATGGCTGAATTATTCTTTTTACGGCTGAGTTATGATTATTCGATGGCTGAGTTATGAGTTACTGTTGTAGGTGCATGTGAGGCATATGGTTTCGAAGGACTTTGTAGAAGGCATGTTTCCTCAGTGGCCGGGTCAAGACGATGACCCACAACTGAAAAACCTGATAAGAGACCCACATTCTGGTAGGTATGTACCAGGTGATTATAGGGATGTACAGAGGAAGAAGGAGAAGAAAAAAACCAAGTTGGCTTTAGTTCCTTATGACTCTGAGTCTAAGTCACCCAAAAAGAAGCAGAAGAAAGATAAGAAACACGAGGGTGAAGCTGCTGAGGAGAATGAAGCTGCTGATATAGAGAAGAAGGAGGATGCAAAGGGAAAGGGTTTAAGCGAGGATGCGGTGGCTCTGAATACCATAGTCGCTACGCTGGAAAAAATTGCGAGTAAGTTTGAGATCCATGACGATATGTTTGGGAAGGTTGACTCTATGTTTGAGAAGTTTGGGTTGAAGTTTGAGGCCATTGATTCCAACGTTGGAGAGTTAACCCGAAAATTTGCTAATATGGAGAAGAAAATTGGTGATTATGCTAAAGATGCAGTGGATGAGCGTTTGAAAGTTCTGGGTTTTTCGGAAAGTGCCCAAAACTATGTTCCCAGCCCAAAAACGCAAACATTACTACGGCATAAGTCAGTTAATAGTCCAACGGTCCTTAACACGGAATCTGAGACCCCTGATAATGTTGTGTGGGCGAAAAAGCCTTCGGTTGATGAGCCGGCTAAGGCCGCAGCAGTATTTTCCAAAATTGAAGGCCGAAATTCCTAAGGGTACCCCTGATGAGCTTGGTAAGGCCAAAGAGAAAGTTGTGGAGTCAAAATTGAAGGTCGGAATTCCTAAGGGTACTCCTGAGGCGAAAAAGAATTTGTTTGGTAGTGGTCAAGTAAATTTCGTTTCTATTTCTCCTGCTAAGCAACCAGATTTACGACGCGTCTCCAGGAGGCAAAAACCAAAAGAAAATGAGGCTGCTGCTGATTTGAAAAAGAAGGCTGATGATGCTGCTAAGTTGAGGACTGAGGCTGCTGCTAAAAAGAAGGAGAACGCTATTAAAAAGAAGGAAGAGAAAGCAGCGGCTGAGTTAAAGAAGAAGGAAGAGAAGGCGTTGGCTGAGTTAAAGAAGAAGGAAGAGAAGGCAGCGGCTGAGTTAAAGAAAAAGCCGACTGAGTTAAAGAATAAGCTGGCCGAGTTAAAGAAGGAGGTCCAAACAAAGGGTTTACGTGACGGTGTAATAAGAATACCTATTATTCCACCTACTCCTGGGAAGAAGAAGGGGAAGGCTGGAGGTGAATCTGATCAGAGGATGTGACCGAGGAAGCGATCGCAAAAGGAAATGAATTGTTACCGAAGTCTGATGAGGACGATGATGAAAGGCTTAGGTTAGCGAGAATTAAGAATTACCGGGCGAGGGTTGTTCAATTAGGTACAACTGGGTTAGTAGCAAAGTCAAGTGCTCCTTCAGCAGTTTTTCCTTATGTTTTTGGAGACTTTGGGACGACGTGCATGAGGAAGGATTCCCAACCTTCATCAGCAATCTATGATCCTCTCTCACCTGTTGACCCGGATAAATTGGATAAACTTATGCAACATCTAAGGCCATTCGAGTATGGACTTTTACACCATTTTATTTTATTTTATACAGCTATTAGCAATATTTGCCTAAACTGACTTGTGTTTGATTGTTAGGGACATTCCACTGACAGATGGTAGTAACGAGGAAGTTAATTTCTACAGACTACTCATCAGTGAAAGAGCCTAGTGGCCGAAGGGTGATTATGGATGGTTGTTTGACACTGTAAGTATAAGTTACGGCTGAATTATGATTATTTATGGCCGAGTTATTAGTTATTTAATGGTTGGGTTATGATTATTTATGGCTGAGTTATGGTTGTTTGATGGTTGAGTTATGTTTGTTTGATGGCTGAGTTATGGTTGTTTGATGGCTGAGTTATGGTTGTTTGATGGCTGAGTTATGGCTGTGTTTTGTTTGATGGCTGGGTTATGTTTAATAATGGCTGAGTCATGATAATTTGATGGCTGACTTAATATTCTGTGTACAACATGTTGCTTCGTATATCAGAGTCTTCATCAAAAGGTCCATGCAAGATCCCAGCCCATTTTGTTCCAAGCGTATTGCCTTTGTGGACCAATAGTTCCTAGGATCATGGATTCAGGATTTCAGTCAGTTCAAGATGAAGCCAAAGATGTTCAAATTCAAAGACTCAGGTTATGAGTTACTCATAAACGGTGCGATTCCTCAGACCTTCAGACAAACAAAGAGTGGTTAGAAGATGTCGATCACTTGTACGGAGTTCTTCATACTGGAGGCGATCATTGGGTGGCGTTTCACGTGGATCTTCTAAAGGAGAAGATTGATGCCTACGATCCTATCATTGGACAGGTAACTCCTGAAAGTCAACAAAAAATGCTAGATGCATTTAGGTCGCTGATGCAAATGATCCCTGCAATGATCAATGCTGTAATTCCTGGCAATTACAGCGTTTGCAAAAAACAATTTGCGTTCAGATGGAAAAGCGGCAAAAACATTCTCCAATACACCCAAATTGGCGATTGTGGGGTGTATTCATTGAAGTTTATCGAGTGTCTAGCGCTTGGTATAACTTTTGATGAGATATGCGATGTAAATATTCAGGGTTTACGGGTGAAGATGGCAGCAGAGATCTTCGATGAACGAGGACATGATATGTATGCGCAGTTCAACTAATTTACCAATTATGAACCTTCTATTTATTTTTTTATTAATAGGATTTGACTGTAAATGGTATGTTTTTAGTGTATAACTTATGGTTTTTATGATATATTACTCAGCCATTTCGTTTAGATAACTCAGCCATACCCTAAAATCGGAAATATAATTTGAAGACTTCTGGTATGTTTACATAACTCAGCCGTGTCATTTAGATAACTCAGCCGTGTCATTTAGATAACTCAGCCATACCCTAAAACAATTTATATAAGATTTAAGACTTACAAAATTATAATTAAGCTCATTTTATTAATATAACATGAATATAAATCAACTGAATGTGCATAGTTTCTTCAATTTATAAACCTTAATGTGTATGAAATCGAAAATGTAATCTAACTTGCTCTTGAAATATATGTCGTTATTCAAACCGATGATGTCAACGACAATGGAGGAGATGCATCAACTTCGGAAAAATGTTCGTGATGAGATTGAGTGGGGTGGCAATCGGAGGATGAGAGAGCTCAAAGAAAGTTACACTTATGGAGGTTGCAATTGCAATGGTGGCACGAAGTTCTTAAAAAGCAATTGTGCTTGGAATGGTTATGGTATTAACGAAGACATAAGTACTTCTTCTGCTTCATTTTGTGAGATTTATTTTTGGGATTATGAAATAGGTTTGTTTTTAGAAAATGTATAAGAATAATGTGGATGTGATTTCTTTCTTCTTTTTATTTATTAATGTCAAATTTCCTCTCAGTTTGTAAGACTTGGTATTTGATCAGCCGTAATGTAAACAAAATCCATAACTCAGGCGTAATGTAAATAAAATCCATAACTCAGCCGTATCGTAATACCATAACTCAACAATTTATGTTTTTAGTTTAAACATAACTCAGCCGTCTTAACCATAACTCAGCCGTATCGTGATGTTTCGTCTTTCTATACCATAACTCAGTCGTGTCACGACGTTTCGTGTTTCTATTTTGGGCGGGAAAAATCCCGCCAAAAATCTATAACTCAGCCATAATAATGAATCCATAATAGCCATAATGTAAACAAAATCCATAACTCAGCCGTATCGTAATACCATAACTCAGTCATAACATACAACAGTAAATATATGCCGTGGAATAGTAAATGGCCCATATTAAATGTTGCAAGTTTCATTTCAGCCTATATATACTTCTTATATGGCTCATTTGTATGTATCCAATTATCAAATAAAAATCAGAAAAGTCTTTGTTCTTCTTTCATATCAGAGCAATGCTCTTGGGTTTGTGATTTGGAGTATTCGGTTTTCAAATTTTATTTTAAACTTGTTAAGATTAAATCGTTATAAGTGTGGTTTCCATTCCCCTTATGCGCTTAATCTAACACATATTTGAGTGATTTCTCTTGCAAGCGAATGATTGCCTCAATCATGGTGTTAAGTCCCACAAGTTGTCATACATGGTTGAAGTTACACCGGAACCCATTGGAGAAGAAAACTTTTCACCATCCGTAGCCAAACTTGAAGAATTGGTGAAGGAATTGTCTGAGTTATAATGTAATGGCTGATTTATATGCGTTCTAAGTAGGAATAGGTTATAAATGTATTTGGGTGGGTTATAATGTAATGGCTGATTTATAATGATTAAGTAATTCTAATGGGTTATAATGTAATTCTAATGAGTCTGACATTGGGAACACAGGCTTCCGGTTGAAAGATCATAAGGGTACAATTGATGTGACACTGAGTTATGTGGGAGCATTTCACCTTACACAAGAGGAGGTATTTTGCACAATTTTTATATTAATATGTTATTTTGTCACTTGGAACTCCAAATTCGATAATTCTCCTGCTTTTCTTGTGAATTCTTATGTTTTCAGGTCCTTTTGTGTAGAAGGTTTCAAATAACACTTTTCAGAGTTCTCTTGGATCACAATGTAGAAAATTTGGTGAAAGCATTGGATGGATTGCATCTCAGAGATGGCTGATTTACCATGGGTTATATTGTAATGGCTGATTTATAATGCACTGGCTGATTTATGAATCAAAAATTCAAGGTTTGGCTGATTTAAGAATATATGATGGCTGATTTATGAATGTATGATGGCTGATTTATATAGATAAGATAATACTGATATGGCTGATTTATAATGCAATGTCTTAAAGAGTACAAAGTGAACAACTAGATAACACAATTAAACTTCAATGTCTTAAAGCGTGGTTAGCTGCGATCTAGCATCCTCTCTCCGTAACTCAGCCATAATAATGAATCCATAACTCAGCCGTATCGTGACGTTTCGTCTATCTATACCATAACTCAGCCGTGTCACGATGTTTCGTGTTTCTATTTTGGGTACCAAAATCCGTAACTCAGCCATAATAATGAATCCATAACTCAGCCGTATCGTGACGTTTCGTCTTTCTAACTCAGCCGTGTCACGACTTTTCGTGTTTCTATTTTAGGGCCCAAAATCCGTAACTCAGCCATAATAATGAATCCATAACTCAACCGTATCGTGACGTTTCGTCTTTCTATACCATAACTCAGCCGTGTCATGACGTTTCGTGTTTCTATTTTGGGCGGGAAAAATCCCCCCAAAAATCCCGAATCTATGTATTTAATGCGCCGATTTGACAGTGACATATACACTCGCCGAAAAGCCGCTACACCTAGCGTAGGTGTGCAGTGACCTATACACTCTCCAAAGAGCCGCTACACCGTAGGTGTGCAGTGACCTATACACTCACCAAAGAGCCGTCCAAAATCCAGCCCAAATGTCTTAAAGAGTAAAAAGTGAACAATCAAACCAAAATCCATCCAAAATCTCTATTTGTTTTGTTTTGTCACGACGTTTCGTGTTTCATTTGAGCCTATATATACTTTTTATATGGCTCATTTGTATGTATCCAATTATCAAATAAAAATCAGAAAAGTCTTTGTTCTTCTTTTATATCATAGCAATGCTCTTGGGTTTGTGATTTGGAGTATTCGGTTTTCAAATTTTATTTTAAACTTGTTAAGATTAAATCGTTATAAGTGTGGTTTCCATTCCCCTTATTCGCTTAATCTAACACATATTTGGGTGATTTCTCTTGCAAGCGAATGATTGCCTCAGTCATGGTGTTAAGTCCCACAAATTTTCACCATCCGGGGCCAAACTTGAAGAACTGAAGAAGAAATTGGCTGGGTTATAATGTAATGGCTGATTTATATGCGTTCTAAGTAGGAATAGGTTATAAATGTAATTGGCTGAGTTTTAATGTAATGGCTGATTTATAATGATTAAGTAATTCTATAATGGCTGATTTATAGTGGACTGGCTAAATTAAGTAATTCTGTAACGACTGATTTATAATGCATTGGCTGAATTAAGTAATTCTGAAATGTTACGGCTGACTTATGAAATGTTACGGCTGACTTATGCAATGTTACGACTGACTTATGAAATGTTACGATTCAGTTTCTTCAGAACCGTTAATCAAATTGTGCGTGAATATCAATGAAATGTAAACAATCGTAATTCAAATTGGGCATGAATCCATAACTTAGGCGTACTGTAAACAAAATCCATAACTTAGCCCTAATACAACAAAAAATTAAAGCCATAACTCCGCCATAATACAACAAAAAAATTACACAAACTTTCTACATTGGACAAGTTCTTGCATTATGTCCAACCTGTTTACAACGAGAACATGTGTGTTCTTTCCTAGGACGTTTCTTCTCAAGTACAACTTCTAGAGCATATTTCATCCTACCTTTCTTAGGCCTTCCTGGTGGTTGACGAACAACCGGGGGAAAGCACGGTTGGTTAGCTACGTTATCTGGAACTTGGAGCGCTGAATCTACCGGCATGATCGACTCAGCGTATGCGTTTACTAAATAATTGTTGTGATAGTAAGGATTGCACATGGATATATGACATTTATCCCTGTACTCGGCAGCTGCGATTGCATGCACACATGGTAATTTCTCGCTTTCGAAACGCCGGCATGTGCATGTTTTTCCGTCCAAATTCACAACATGCAAAGAATCCCCAGAAGATCCATATATAACTTCAGTGTGCCGTCATAAGTGTGGCGGCAGTAACACGACACTATTATAAATACAAAATAAAAAAATGTTATGGTTGACTTATGAAATGTTACGGCTGACTTATGCAATGTTCCGGCTGACTTATGAAATATTACGGCTGACTTATGAAATGTTACGGCTGACTTATGCAATGTTACGACTGACTTATACAACCTGTTCACGACTGACTTATGAAATGTTACGACTGACTTATGAAATGTTACGGCTGACTTACATGTAGTTGTTTCTCGACACCACGCGAAAGCGTGGTTAGCTACGATCTAGCATCCTCTCTCCGTTCAACAAACCAAATGGTCATCATAACCCATATTGATTCTAATAGTCGAACAATGTTAAGACTTCTAGCATTTGACAGTGCATGGTTTATTGATTCCGCTATGTTCGTAGTCATCAAATTGTACCTTTCACCCGGGAAATGAACACGCGCCCATAGTCGGACATCAGCTCTTTCGAGGTAGACATGGAGTTCATGATTAATCGCTTGAATCTCCTCGTATATCGTAGTAAAATCAGCCATCCTAAAACATCTTGCTGCTTTCTTCACCAGATGAAAGACATCTTTTCCGTTGTACCTTCCCAAAATTTTCTTATATAAATGATAAGTGCAAATTCCCCGAGAAGCCATCGGATACACATTCCCAATTGGTTTCCCTATCGAGTTATGCCTATCCGAGAGTATCGCAAGACCCTCATCGTTAGGAATCACAAGTTTTAGCTGCGTAAAAAACCAGTGCCACGAATCATCATTTTCAGTGTCAACCACACCGAAGACAATTGGGAAAATCTGAAAGTTACCATTCTGGGCTAGTGCTGTGAGAAGCGTCCCTTTGTATTTACCCTTAAGAAACATACCGTCGACAACGACAACTTTACGCATGAAAGGAAACCCATTTACGCTCGCACCAAATGCAAGGAACACATACATGAATCTTCCAAACTCATCGATTTGAAGACGCGTAATTGTACCCGGAGATGCTCTTCTGATCTTGTATAAGTAAGAAGGCAAGTCTTCAAACCCACTCTCAGGAGTTCCCATCTCGATTTCCCTTGCAAATCTTAGCGTTTTATGTGATTTCCAATAATCCATCTGACGACATCGAAAATGATACAAATAAGTTAGCCTCATCGTAACAATAAGTCAGCCGAAACGTACTAGTAACTCAACCGTTAAGTTTAAATAACTCAGCCGTTAAGTTTATAATATAACTCAGCCGTTGAGATTATAGAACTCAGCCGTCTCATTTATATAACTCAGCCGTTAAGTTTATAATATAACTTAGCTGTAATATAACTATAAATCAGCCGCATCCTAAAATTAAGTCAGCCGCAACGTACTAATAATTACCTTTACACCAAATTGCTTCTGGATAGATTTTCTGACACTCCTAGGTCGAACTGACGGACCAACGTCGCTGAGAAAGTCCTTGTACAACTCTCCTAAAATAGTCGCTGTTGCTTTTCGAGATCGACCAGAACGCTCAGTTATAGAACATGTATGATCCGAATCATAAATACGAACATAAAATGCCAGGAGATCCCCTAGTGTTGTAGCACGAACTCTCCAGAGACATCCACCAACCCAACACTTAACAACGAGTGTATCCGAATCAGATACGTCTACATTAAAATCAAATCGATCCCTCACCGTAAGAAGTTTCAGTCGTTTCTCCAAATCTGCTTTACTCTCGTATCGTTGCCCTACCGAGAGGTTTTGGGAAGACATATCTAACCTTGGAACCTCCGGATTCCCTTTGCATTCGCTCGTCGACAAGTTATGAGGTCTCTTCTTAGGAGGTAGTGTCGGTGAATCTTCGTCTTCGAATAAACTGAAGTTATCACCTTGAGATGACTCACCATCCGAGTCGTCGAACATATCAAATCGGCTTTCAAATTCATCATCTTCTTCGTCTTCTTCGCCTACTTCGCCTACTTCAATTTCTTCGACTACTTCATTTTCTTCGCCTACTTCATCTTCTTCGCCTACTTCATCCTTAAATTGAAAGCATCATAACCCCCACCGTAATCTTCAGATCTAGATTCAACTTCAAAGCTATAAGTGAATAAACTTTTATTATTCTCTCTCGCTCCGTCATTCCGACTAATTTCATTCTCCGTAATCTCCACACAAAGACGTAAGTGTTCAATTTTTCTGATGCTTAAAAAAACTTGCAACTGTCGAGTATTGGAGAGGTAAACTGGTAGAGTATCGTGCGCCATTTTTTTCAAAGCTTTATTCGAGAACATGTAGCTTAGTTGAATCTGACGGTTCGACTCCTTCAATCCGTAATCATCGAGTACTATCTTCGCAAGTTTGTCTAGTGTTGTTTTCTCATCTATATGCACAACTCTACACCCTCTACCGTCAGCGTTGAATACATATATGTGTTTCTTAACCTAGTTACCGGAAACAATAATTACCGGATCCATAAGATCTCTGATGAATGAAAATAATGAAAAAGGTAGATGAAGAAGAATAAGAAGAAGGTCGTAGATGAAGAAACCTAATATGTAAGAGCAGATGACATGGAAAATAAGAGCTGATGACATGGAAAATCGGAATTGATGACATGGAATATCGGTAAGTCAGCCGCCAAACAAACACATAACTCAGCCATTAATAAATCAGCCATCAAGTATAATGTAAGTCCGCCGCAACGTGAATAGTATTTCAGTAATTAATCTTTCGCTAATAAATCAGCCGTAATTAGGCTAGGAAATATTAAGTCAGCCGTATTGTCAAATAAATCAGCCGTCAAATGAATGTTATTCTAGTAATTAATCTTTCGCTGATAAGTCAGCCGTAACCAGGTTGAGTTATTGTTAACCCAGCCAATTACGGCTGATCTACGTAAGTCAGCCGTAACTACCTCTCATAAGTCACCCAACCGGAGAACATAACTCAGCCGTCTCTTATCTAAAACTCAGCCAATTTTCCACAAATCAGTCCACCGTTGTATAACTCAGTCGTAACTTGTGTTCGTTAGTCAACCGTTATCTCATAAGTCAGCCATATTTCTGTAAATCAACCATAACTAACGGCTGATTTATGTTCATAAGTCAGCCGTTATCTCATAAGTCAGCCAGATTTCTGTAAATCAGCCGTAACTAACGGCTGATTTATGTTCGTAAGTCAACCGTTATCTCATAAGTCAACCAAATTTCTGTAAATCAGCTATAACTAACGGCCGATTTATGTTTGTAAGTCAGGCGATCTCTCATAAGTCAGCGCATTTTTTAACTCAGCCGCAACGTAACCATAATTCAGCCGCAACGTAACCATAACTCAGCCGTAGCACTTTACGGCTGAGTTCATTAATACACGTCAGCGATTGCCTACGTGGTTGCTTACGTGGCTATGACATTTTTGTAATACGCTTTTTGTCACAACGCAACAAAAGGGCACGCTGGGTATTAAAAAAATGCCAGTAATAAAAAAATGTTTTATATGATTCTAGTCATAATACCTAATTTATGTTGGATTTGTATTGATCATCGGTAAATAAAGAAGAAGATGGAAGGACGGACAGACGCTCAAAGACGGACGGACGGATGCTCGAAGACGGACCCGCAGTACGTGTGGCATCAAGGCCCAATACGCGGATCGAGTGTCGGGACAGACGGACCCGCGTATCAGGAATGCACGAGACGCGGGACGAAGAAACTCGACCCGCAGTACGTGTGGCATCGATGCCAGTACGCGGATCGTCGAGACACAGTGTCAGGTTGCGGTACCAGGTAAACGGATAAACACGTGGACCCTATTCGGGTAAACGGGTCATGTACCGCGGGAAGGTTTGGCGTCGAGGAATTAGACTCGCGGTACATGTGTCATCGAGGCGCGGGTCGAGTACTGACCAAGATCAGTACGAGGAGCGCGCGTTGACTTTCTGTCCCGCGTTGACCATCGAGGATCCGAGTGACAACGATTGGTCCTCGTCCCGCAGATCGAGTTCCTCGGTCCTGGCATCGAGGGAAAGTGACTCGCAGGTCACTTTCACTTCCAATCGTTTGAAGTGAGCCGTTTGAATCCCAACGGCCTCTTTCCTCTTTTAGAACACATTTTTTATCTATTTAAACATTGTTCCACATACTTGTAAAATTATCATGATTTTATTTTTAATAAAACAAGTTCATACTCTTTCTTCTTAATCTTCTTCAATCCGAAACTTCTCTCAATTACTTAATCTTATTCCGCAAATTCCAACATGGTATCAGAGCAATGATCCTTTGATTCTTGATTCTTCAGCTTACTCTTGTCCAATTCAATTCTTAAACTCTTGAAAATTCTTCTAAACTCTCGGTTACAAATCATTTCCCGACACCTTCTCTTTTTCTCCAAAGTTTCAATATTTGGAATTCATATCTTACCTTTCTCACTTGAGTTATACTCGTGAATCTTTAAAAAGAAGACTATGGAAACCGGCGACTCAAGCAAAGCTCTTGTTCTCCCGGTTACTCTCATAGGAGAGAACTATCTCATGTGGTCAAGAACCACCAAAACGGCCCTATGTGGGCGTGGTCTATGGAACCACATTGATCTTAGCCTCATGCCAAAGGAGCCCGACGCCGATTCATCCGATGAGGAAGAAGAAGTTGAGGAGGCAAGGCGTGTCAAAGAGGCAAAATGGTTCCAAGAGGACCAAACCGTTCTAGCCATTCTCCAAAATGGCCTTGAAGCTCAAATCCTTGAAGCTTACTCATATTGCGAGACCGCAAATAAGCTTTGGGAAACTCTCAAGAATTTCAAAGGCAACATTACCAACTTGACCCGTGTGTTTGAAGTCAAGAAAGCCCTCAATGGCCTTAGCCAAGAAGATATGAAGTCTACCAAGCACTTTGGGAAGTATAGGTCTCTTTGGGCCGAGTTGGAGATGCTCCGACCTTTCACCATTGATCCGGCGGCTCTCAATAAAAAGAGAGAGCAAGACAAGGTGTTTGGCCCCCTTCTCACCTTGAATCCGGTCTACATTGACCTCATCAAGCATTGATACGGTCAAATTTCCCTTTGTCCTACTATCTCAAATTAAGAGATCGATTGTAGTACTTAGGGTATCGAATCCTCAGGGAATCAAATTGCACAATAGATTTAGTCTTTTAGATTATGCTAAGCAGAAAGATGTAGGTAAAAACGATTGCAGAAAAGTAAATCAGGATGATTGTAAAGCTTTTAAAACAATAAGAGGAAAACGCTAAGCTTTAGGGAATTCGCAGGAAGAAATCCAAGTAGCAGAATAAAATCACTTTTGGGATAAGTTATGATGCACAATTCTTGAACTCGAAACACTGTTTTAAAGTAAATCAACTGTCGTTGCAAATACTATCTATGCTTAAACCCTAGACAACCAACTGTCGTTGCGAAATCAGATTGATTTAAACAAGCAATTATATTCGGGTTCGATTGTTCACAGAGATCCAAAGCCAACTCTCGTTGCGAATCGAATCTCTGCTCACCTATGATTCAGTTCTAGTTATTCAATAATGCTGTCTCATCTACTAAACAACCTAGGATATCCAATTCAGCGCTAAATCAGAATTCAAAGCAATCAAGGTGAAGAATACAAATAAATATGAATGCAAATCCCAATAGTAATTAGACTCTACAACTCTTCATTCAATCTTTGAAAAACCCTAAAACCTAACAAGGGAATTACTTAGACATAGTAATGTAAGATAAAACCCTTTTTATTAAAATCTCTTAGAAAGTAAAGCATAGCCTAAACAATGGCTGAAAATAAGTATTTATAGAATACAAAAACGTCATGGGCCCAATTGCAAACATCTGGGGTTTTTGGCGCGAAAAGGAAATCTTCTAAAACTTGAATCTGGGTTGGTCCGATGGTCGTGTCGATCGACACGATTAAGTATGTCGATCGACACTTGATAAATGTTGGTTTCGAGCGACATCAACAACCTCGTCGCTCGACACTGATCTGAATTCTTCAATCCGAACTTGCGACTTTGACTGCTCATTCCGTTAAGCTCCAAATTGCTCCAGTAAACACCAATTGAGTCCAATTCATCCTTGTACCTAATATAAAACACTAAACACTAGAAAACACCATAAGACTCGATAAAACGGACATATATCATGGTATAAAACTGGGTAAAAACCATGATATATCAACTCCCCCAGACTTAGCCTTTTGCTTGTCACTAAGCAAAACAGTGTACTCACTCCTTTAGGAACTACATACCTTTGCAAAGTCATCCGGTGATACTTCGATGTTTCCCTAGAAGCTTAGCAGTCCTCCAGATTGAATCCAAACCCCTTAGAGAAACTCAGACTTTCAGTCGCAGACCCCTTTCATTATTTAGGTGCGGTCTCATCGAAGGAATATCGATCGCTGGACCTTCTAGATTCTTTCGCTTCCTTTAAACACTTTCCCGCATTTCACCCTCTCTCTTCCCTCTGAAACTGTTTATCCAATTAAGGATATCATAGAGATGCAATGCCTTTTTTTGTTGAACTTTTTTCTTGTGATGGCGGGTACCTCAGCAGAGGGTCCTTTACCACCGAATGCCTAATTGAATTCGGGCTTGCACTTTTCTGCAGATTTTTTTTTATTTCCTTGGCATCTCTATGACTTCACTAGATCATCACTCATTACTGTTGTTCTATGAGGCTTTTTGTAATGGCGGTTACCTCAGCAGAGGGTCCTTTACCACCAAATCTAGGACAGTTGTATCCGTCACTGGGAAGAAGTTTCAAGAGTGGTCCGTCCTCGCTTTCAAGTGTTTGGAAGTTGAATCAAGTCCTGCGATTACCAACGCCCTTGACAAGAGATTAGAGTTCATTAGGGTCGGGGTCTTTGACATCCTTTCTGGCGTTCTCCAGAAATCTGAACTCGCTCCGTTAAACCGATCCACTTCCAGTTACCCACTTTAGTAAAACCAGCCAACTTGCATTGATAATGGTCCTTGAGTGCTGTTCAAAGCAAGTCTAAAGGAGGTTTTGACTCTAAAAATTTGAAAAATGACTCAAAAATCCAAAAGAAAACACAAAAGTCAGCGACTGCCTCCCCCAGACTTAAACAACACTGTCCCCAGTGTTATTAAATCCGAGATTGGTGAAACAAAATTAACAGGAATCGAAACGAATGAAAATTAAAGTAAGAATTCGGACCTGGGGGTCGTGTCGAGCGACACGACTTTTATGTCGATCGACACTTATGATTTGGTCGCGTCGAGTGACTTAGTTACTGTCGTCGATCGACACGTAAAGTTCCTTGGTGTCGAGCGACACTGATGTCTCCGTCGCTCGACACCACAGTCTGAAGTTCACTCTCACTTGTTTTCGAACGTCTATTTTCCTGAAAATCAACACCAAAACGAAAACCAAACATAAAATTGAAAAAGAAAAATAAAATAAAATAAAATAAAAAGACTCACAAGTGGGTTGCCTCCCACTAAGCGCTTGTTTTAAGTCCTTAGCTTGACGTGTTAGTATGGCGGACTTATGGCGGATCTTTGAGAAGCATAGTACTTCCCTTATCCAGGTGGATGGTTGCAGTAGTGTTCTTGGATCGGACCTTCTTGACAGCTCCCCCAGACTTGTCAGAAACTATTCCAGGGAAAAGTTTCTTTGTATTCTCCAGCATCTGTCGAAGGACTGCCTCTCCATTCTCCTCTAAGTCTGAAGGGATAATGATCCTGAACTTGGAAAATGCTTTGGAAGCTTTCTTCTGTCTCCTATGTCCTTCGTTCTCCTCTTTGCACTCCCGAGGAATTCCTGCAAATTCATCAAAAGAAAAACCAAGCATACTACGAGAAACTCGTTGCTTGCATGAGCGCGTAACACCTTTTGCAACTTTTAAAGTCTGATGAAGAGGCTTGGAATTAAGAACAGGAGGTGCGTACCTTTGCTCAATGGGAGGCTTGGGGGTTGGGAGACTCGCATGATCTAGCTTTTCTCCCTTAATGACTGTCCAACAATAGAAGTTATCCATTAAGATCGATGGGTAGAAGACTTCCTTGTTGATTTCTGTGAAGGAGATTCTCTGATTTGGGAAGTCCAGGACAGCTCCAACAGTGTTAAGGAAGGACGCACCGAGAACCATTGGCTTAGTGGTCTCAATGATGTGGAAATCAGCTGGTACAAGGCAATATCCAACTCGAATCTTCAGATTAAGAATGAAGCCTGCAGAAGCTACTGAAGTAGTATCAATAAGGCCGACTAGAGCATTTGAAGACTTGATATTCGAGATCCCCAGCTTCTTCACAACATCAAGTGAGATGACGTTCACATTAGCTCCAGTGTCCAAGAGAGTGCCTTCCAATTCCATGCCATTAATCGAACAAGGAACGATAAACTGCCATGGACTATCCCTCTTGATCAATTCCCTTAGGACCGATTTTTCAACTACTCCAGGCTCCTTCTCACTACTCTGAATGCTTGCTGACTCGCAATGCTTCACAGAAGCTCTGGGATACGGAAGAGGAGGCTTGTAGACGCGTACGACGGTGCAAACAGAGGCTTTCGCGGAATCTGGTCGAATTTGGGTCTGGTGTCGAGCGACGCTGTAAGCGTGTCGCTCGACACTTGAAGGTTCCTCGCGTCGATCGACACGGTAGTCTACATCGATCGACATGCTCTGTTCCATCGTGTCGATCGACGCTAAAGGTTTGTCGATCGACAGATATGCCCCTATTCCGAAAATTTGAGCTTCTTCTTCTTCCGTGAACTGATCGATTCGCCTCGAAGCTCGTTTCTTCTCCGTTCCAGACCTTAAACTGAGCATATTGGAGTGGAGCTTCGTCACTGTTGCACTGGTTTGCTGCACTTGAGTATCAAGCTTCTTTACATGGATGTTCAAAGACTCGATCTTTCCATTCAAGTCCGTGTAGATGGAATCCAACTTTCCATTTAAGTTGACAGTCAATGTCTGTTGTCCTTCCAGCATTCGCTCCATCATAGACTCCAGTTTACTCTCTGCAGATAGCGGTGGGGGTTTCTGATAGGACGAGGATCCGTAGTCTCTCTGATAGTTGCTCTGGAAGGGTTTCTGATAAGCTGAAGAACCATACCCTTGATTGTTGAACCGCTGATATCCTGAGCTATTGACGTAGTTCACGTCCTCTCCTGCTGTCTGAACATCTTGCGCAAAGTAAACCGCTTTCTTCCCAGCTAGAAGATCATGCATTGAGTCCAACTTCTTTGTAACCTCTGCGAGCTGATTACCATTGACGTTCTGACCCTGACTCCTCTCAAAATCAATACTCTTGGTACTGTTGCTGCTAGCTAAGTTCTCAATGATTCTCAGGGCTGTCTCTTGAGAATTCGTGTTGAAATTTCCGTTACTCGCAGCATCTAACGTGATAGCATAGCGAGTGGCGATCCCTCTGTAGAAAATGTTCAGCAGCTGAACCTCGTTGAAACCGTGATGTGGACAGTCCCTCTGGTAGCTCTTGAATCTATTCCAGGCAGCCCTGAATGCTTCGCAATCACCTTGTTTGAAGGTGGTTATCTTGTACCTGAGATCCTCGGATTTCGCATCATCGAAGAAATTGCTTAAGAAAGCATTCTTCGTGTCTTCCCAATTCGTCAGTGAACCCGGAGGAAGTGTCCTTAGCCAATGCTTGGCTTCTCCATGCAGAGAGTACGGGAACAACTTGCAGAACATATAATCTTCAGAGACTCCGTTAGCCTTGATGCTAGATGCCAAGTCCTCAAACTTCTCGATGTGATCCATCGGATGTTCATGTTGTAAACCGCAGAAAGGATCTTGAGCAACAAGGGAGAAGTAGGCAGGCTTGAGCTCAAAGTCATTGCGTTGGAACGCTGGAGGTCGAATCGCGGCTCGATTCGCGTAAAACTGCTCTGGTCTGTTAAAATCAGCCAGCGTCCTGTTCTGGCCTTCATGTCGATCGACATGGATATCGTGTCGATCGACACGTGGGTTTTGACCCTGTCGAGCGATTAGCTCTCTCTGTCGCTCGACACGACGTAATTCCACACGTCGAGCGATTTCTTCTTCGTGTCGCACATGATCCTGTTCTTCCCGAGCAAGTCTGATTTCTTCGTCGAGTCTCCGCTGCTCCTCGTCGATCTGCTCAATGACCACGTTTCCCTCTGCGTCGAGCCTCTGTCCAAGCTCGTTGCATGGGTTTCCTTCTCTGTCGAAAAACCCACCATCTCTCTGGAACACAACCGTATTCGCAGCCATCTTTGCTTACGCCTGAAATTCAAAATAAATAAAAACAAAAATAAAGCTAGTTAGTAAAATAAAAAAAACAAAAGTAAAAAGCACTTAGACAAAATCCTAATGATAAAAATCTAATGGCGTTGATTCCCCGGCAACGGCGCCAAAATTTGATACGGTCAAATTTCCCTTTGTCCTACTCTCTCAAATTAAGAGATCGATTGTAGTACTTAGGGTATCGAATCCTCAGGGAATCAAATTGCACAATAGATTTAGTCTTTTAGATTATGCTAAGCAGAAAGATGTAGGTAAAAACGATTGTAGAAAAGTAAATCAGGATGATTGTAAAGCTTTTAAAACAATAAGAGGAAAACGCTAAGCTTTAGGGAATTCGCAGGAAGAAATCCAAGTAGCAGAATAAAATCACTTTTGGGATAAGTTATGATGCACAATTCTTGAACTCGAAACACTGTTTTAAAGTAAATCAACTGTCGTTGCAAATACTATCTATGCTTAAACCCTAGACAACCAACTGTCGTTGCGAAATCAGATTGATTTAAACAAGTAATTATATTCGGGTTCGATTGTTCACAGAGATCCAAAGCCAACTCTCGTTGCGAATCGAATCTCTGCTCACCTATGATTCAGTTCTAGTTATTCAATAATGCTGTCGCATCTACTAAACAACCTAAGATATCCAATTCAGCGCTAAATCAGAATTCAAAGCTATCAAGGTGAAGAATACAAATAAATATGAATGCAAATCCCAATAGTAATTAGACTCTACAACTCTTCATTCAATCTTTGAAAAACCCTAAAACCTAACAAGGGAATTACTCAGACATAGTAATGTAAGATAAAACCCTTTTTATTAAAATCTCTTAGAAAGTAAAGCATAGCCTAAACAATGGCTGAAAATAAGTATTTATAGAATACAAAAACGTCATGGGCCCAATTGCAAACATCTGGGCTTTTTGGCGCGAAAAGGAAATCTTCTAAAACTTGAATCTGGGTTGGTCCGATGGTCCTGTCGATCGACACGATTAAGTATGTCGATCGACACTTGATAAATGTTGGTGTCGAGCGACATCAACAACCTCGTCGCTCGACACTGATCTGAATTCTTCAATCCGAACTTGCCACTTTGACTGCTCATTCCGTTAAGCTCCAAATTGCTCCAGTAAACACCAATTGAGTCCAATTCATCCTTGTACCTAATATAAAACACTAAACACTAGAAAACACCATAAGACTCGATAAAACGGACATATATCATGGTATAAAACTGGGTAAAAACCATGATATATCAACTCCCCCAGACTTAGCCTTTTGCTTGTCCCTAAGCAAAACAGTGTACTCACTCCTTTAGGAACCACATACCTTTGCAAAGTCATCCGGTGATACTTCGATGTTTCCCTAGAAGCTTAGCAGTCCTCCAGATTGAATCCAAACCCCTTAGAGAAACTCAGACTGTCAGTCGCAGACCCCTTTCATTATTTAGGTGTGGTCTCATCGAAGGAATATCGATCGCTGGACCTTCTAGATTCTTTCGCTTCCTTTAAACACTTTCCCGCATTTCACCCTCTCTCTTCCCTCTGAAACTGTTTATCCAATTAAGGATATCATAGAGATGCAATGCCTTTTTTTGTTGAACTTTTTTCTTGTGATGGCGGGTACCTCAGCAGAGGGTCCTTTACCACCGAATGCCTAATTGAATTCGGGCTTGCACTTTTCTGCAGATTTTTTTTTATTTCCTTGGCATCTCTATGACTTCACTAGATCAGCACTCATTACTGTTGTTCTATGAGGCTTTTTGTGATGGCGGTTACCTCAGCAGAGGGTCCTTTACCACCAAATCTAGGACAGTTGTATCCGTCACTGGGAAGAAGTTTCAAGAGTGGTCCGTCCTCGCTTTCAAGTGTTTGGAAGCTGAATCAAGTCCTGCGATTATCAACGCCCTTGACAAGAGATTAGAGTTCATTAGGGTCGGGGTCTTTGACATCCTTTCTGGCGTTCTCCAGAAATCTGAACTCGCTCCGTTAAACCGATCCACTTCCAGTTACCCACTTTAGTAAAACCAGCCAACTTGCATTGATAATGGTCCTTGAGTGCTGTTCAAAGCAAGTCTAAAGGAGGTTTTGACTCTAAAAATTTGAAAAATGACTCAAAAATCCAAAAGAAAACACAAAAGTCAGCGACTGCCTCCCCCAGACTTAAACAACACTGTCCCCAGTGTTATTAAATCCGAGATTGGTGAAACAAAATTAACAGGAATCGAAACGAATGAAAATTAAAGTAAGAATTCGGACCTGGGGGTCGTGTCGAGCGACACGACCTTTATGTCGATCGACACTTATGATTTGGTCGCGTCGAGCGACTTAGTTACTGTCGTCGATCGACACGTAAAGTTCCTTGGTGTCGAGCGACACTGATGTCTCCGTCGCTCGACACCACAGTCTGAAGTTCACTCTCACTTGTTTTCGAACGTCTATTTTCCTGAAAATCAACACCAAAACGAAAACCAAACATAAAATTGAAAAAGAAAAATAAAATAAAATAAAATAAAAAGACTCACAAGTGGGTTGCCTCCCACTAAGCGCTTGTTTTAAGTTCTTAGCTTGACGTGTTAGTATGGCGGACTTATGGCGGATCTTTGAGAAGCATAGTACTTCCCTTATCCAGGTGGATGGTTGCCGTAGTGTTCTTGGATCGGACCTTCTTGACAGCTCCCCCAGACTTATCAGAAACTATTCCAGGGAAAAGTTTCTTTGTATTCTCCAGCATCTGTCGAAGGACTGCCTCTCCATTTTCCTCTAAGTCTGAAGGGATAATGATCCTGAACTTGGAAAATGCTTTGGAAGCTTTCTTCTGTCTCCTATGTCCTTCGTTCTCCTCTTTGCACTCCCGAGGAATTCCTGCAAATTCATCAGAAGAAAAACCAAGCATACTATGAGAAACTCGTTGCTTGCATGAGCGCGTAACAGCTTTTGCAACTTTTAAAGTCTGATGAAGAGGCTTGGAATTAGATTGATTTAAACAAGCAATTATATTTGGGTTCGATTGTTCACAGAGATCCAAAGCCAACTCTCGTTGCGAATCGAATCTCTGCTCACCTATGATTCAGTTCTAGTTATTCAATAATGCTGTCGCATCTACTAAACAACCTAAGATATCCAATTCAGTGCTAAATCAGAATTCAAAGCAATCAAGGTGAAGAATACAAATAAATATGAATGCAAATCCCAATAGTAATTAGACTCTACAACTCTTCATTCAATCTTTGAAAAACCCTAAAACCTAACAAGGGAATTACTCAGACATAGTAATGTAAGATAAAACCCTTTTTATTAAAATCTCTTAGAAAGTAAAGCATAGCCTAAACAATGGCTGAAAATAAATATTTATAGAATACAAAAACGTCATGGGCCCAATTGCAAACATCTGGGCTTTTTGGCGCGAAAAGGAAATCTTCTAAAACTTGAATCTGGGTTGGTCCGATGGTCGTGTCGATCGACACGATTAAGTATGTCGATCGACACTTGATAAATGTTGGTGTCGAGCGACATCAACAACCTCGTCGCTCGACACTGATCTGAATTCTTCAATCCGAACTTGCCACTTTGACTGCTCATTCCGTTAAGCTCCAAATTGCTCCAGTAAACACCAATTGAGTCCAATTCATCCTTGTACCTAATATAAAACACTAAACACTAGAAAACACCATAAGACTCGATAAAACGGACATATATCATGGTATAAAACTGGGTAAAAACCATGATATATCAAGCATCTCCTAAGAGCCGACAAGCTCCCGAGCCTTGATGAGATGTGCGCTCAAATCCAAAGAGAACAAGGGTCTCATGGATTGTTTAGCGGAAAGGGGGAGCTTCCTACGGCCCACAAGGCGTACACACCATACGGTGGTGACCGAAGGAACAACAACAATAACCGGCCCTACCAAGATGTGACTTGCGAACATTGCAAGAAGCTTGGCCATCCCAAGTCTCGGTGTTGGATTCTCCATCCCCACCTTAGACGCGACTCAAGAGGCCCGAGAATTAGCTACAATGAGCCAAGGGCTAACTATGGCGCGACCAAGAGCAACCAAGCTCAAGCTGGCTCTTCTAGACAAGGAGAAGAAGTGAACCATGGAGACTTTGTCAAGAAGGCTGACCTCGATGCCATTATCAAAGCTCTCAAGGAATCCGGTATCACTTATTACTCTAAAACTCCTAATGAATCTTTAATTGTTGATTCCGGTGCATCTCATCATATGATTAGCAATAAGAACATGCTTAGTAACATTGAAATGGCTAAGGGAAATGTATAAATTGCAAATGGTGAAAAAGTACCCATTGAAGGAATTGGAAACTTGAAAATATTTGAGAAAGAATCTAAGGCATTTTACATGCCGAAATTTGCTAGTAACTTGCTTTCGGTAAAAAGAACCACTAATGATTTAGATTGCTTTGCTATTTTTGGTCCTAATGAGGTTTGCTTCCAGGATATTAAGTCGGGAAAGATCATTGGAGGAGGTGGTACTAAGGATGAGCTTTATGTGCTTGAAGATATTACTCCAAGATCATTTTCTTTTGCTTCTAGTTTTAAATTACCAAATAATGCGATTTAGCATGCTAGATTAGGACATCCTCATTCTAGAGCTCTTGAGCTTATGATTCCCGATGTTGCGTTTAATCATGTATTTTGGGTAAACATTGCAAAACCGTATTCAATAAATAAACAACTATCTATAAAAATTGCTTTGACTTAGTTCATTCGAATGTGTGGACATCTCCATGCTTATCAAGAGATAACAACAAGTATTTTGTGACCTTCATAGATGAAAAGTCAAAATATACTCTGGTAACTCTATTACCATCAAAAGATAGGGTATATGATGCATTCATTAACTTTGAAAGTCATGTGATTAACCATTATAATGCCAAGATCAAAGTATTTAGGCCGGATAATGGAGGAGAATACACAAGCCATCGGTTCAAGGAACACTTGGCCAATCACGGCATCCTTTATCAAACATCATGTCCTTACACACCACAACAAAATGGTGTAGCCGAGAGGAAGAACCGGCATCTCATGGAAGTGGCTAGATCCATGATGTTCCACACGAATGTGCCTAAAATATTTTGGGGTGATGCGGTCATGGCGGCGTGCTATCTAATCAATAGAACACCCACAAGAGTTTTAGAAGACCGATCACCATTTGAGGTACTCACACACTTTAAACCTTCTTTAGAACATCTAAGGGTTTTCGGTTGTGTTTGTGTTGTTTTAGTGCCCGGGGAGCTAAGGACCAAATTGGATGCCAAGAGCACTAAATGCATACTTCTCGGCTACTCCAACACCCAAAAGGGCTACAAGTGCTACAACCCGGAAACCAAGAGATACTTGGTGTCTCGGGATGTCAAGTTCATGGAATACCGAGGTTATTATGAGAAGAAGGATTAGGACGACCTCAAAGATCATGAGGTTCCAACGGATCAAGGCGCGTCCTTGAGATTTTTTCTCGAGCACTTGGGTCCGCCCACCGGCGACGGACGAGAAGAGACCAGCCTGGTCCCCACCGGGACGAAGGATGTCTTGGCGCAACCCGTACTCCAGCCGAAATGGAGGAGGAAGCTATGGAGAAGGAGGAATGGTGCCGACCGCTCAAGTAGACGCCCAAGATGGTGCCGACACCCGAGACAACGCTCAAGCAAATGAGATCGCGGCTCAAGTAGCCCCACTTCGGAGAAGTGTGCGGGTTAGGAGCGACCCATCCACATGGAAGGACAAGCGCGTATACTACAACAATCAAGCTGTGGCTCACCCAATCCAAGCTACGTGTTCTCTTGCCCTTGTGCCTTCGGATCACTGGGCGTTCCTTGTGAAGATTGACGTGCACACCATTCCCTCTACCTATGAGGAAGCTATGGAGAAGGAGGAATGGAATGGTGCGGTTGATGATGAGATCGGGGCCATGATCAAGAACCACACTTGGGATGAAGCCGATCTCCCGAAAGGAAAGAGAGTCGTGACCATTGATTGGGAGATTGAAAGGTTTAAGGCGAGGTTAGTTGCAAGAGGCTTAACTCAAACTTATGGAGACGACTACACGGACACTTTCGCCCCGGTCGCCAAGCTCAACACGGTTCGAGTGGTCCTATCCTTGGCGGTCAACCTTGATTGGGAGCTTTGGCAAATGGACGTGAAGAGCGCCTTCCTCCAAGGCGACCTAAAAGAAGAGGTCTACATGACGCCCCCGCCCGGTCTCGAAGCCATTATCAAGCCCGGGAAGGTCTTGCGCTTGAGGAAGGCGATCTACGGTCTCAAGAATTCTCCAAGAGCTTGGTACAAGAAGCTAAGCTCTACCCTATTGGATAAGGGTTTCAAGAAGTCAAAGTTAGATCATACCCTCTTCACTATTCAAGGGCAGAAAGGGATCATTGTGGTCCTTGTCTATGTGGATGATTTCATCATCTCCGGGAGTGATAAAGAAGGCGTTCAAGACACCAAGGACTATCTCAAGTCGGAGTTTGAGATTAAGGACCTTGGTGAGTTAAAGTACTTTCTTGGGATTGAAGTTTGCCGATTCCACAATGGCCTTCACATTTCACAAAGGAAGTACACCATGGATCTTCTCAAAGAAACCGGCAAGCTAGGCACTAAGACGGCCAATACTCTACTCGACGAAGGCTACAAGGTCATTCGAAAGGGGGAGATTGAAGATGAGCCATATTCGGATCCCTCACGCTACCGGAGATTGGTTGGGAAAATGATCTACTTGACACTCACTAGGCCGGACTTTTGCTTTGCGGTCAACCAAGTGAGTCAACACATGAAGGAGCCCAAGGTGCACCATTGGAACATGGTGGAAAGGATCCTCCGATATCTCAAAGGGAGCCCCGACCAAGGCATTTGGATGGGAAAGAACCAAGACACGGAGCTAGTTGGCTATTGCGATGCGGATTGGGCCGGAGACCGAGAAGACCAAAGGTCCATGACCAGCTATTGCACATTTCTTGGCGCCAACTTGGTGACTTGGAAGACAAAGAAGGAAAATTCGGTTTCATGCTCTAGCACCGAAGCCGAGTATAGAGCCATGAAGAAGCTCACTAATGAACTCACTTGGCTCAAAGGAATTCTCTTGCATCTTGGAGTCAAGCAAGATCATCCGATCACAATGCATTGTGACAACCAAGCCACCATCCACATTGCAACAAACTCGGTGTTTCACGAAAGAACCAAACACATCGAGATTGATTGCCACAAAGTCCGAGAAAAGATAGAGCAAGGGATGACTCTACCGGCGTATACAAGGAGTGAAAATCAATTGGCCGACATACTCACCAAATCCGCAAGTCTAGTTTGCAACCATATCTTTAGCAAACTTGGGCCTGTGGATTGACCAAGCCATGATCAAGTCCTCTTCCCAAGACCTCTATACTCTTTTTCCTTAATAGTTTTTTTATCCCATGAGGTTTTTCCTATTAAGGTTTTAAAGAGGTAGTTGGTTATGGGTTTCCAAGCTTAGCCTAAATCCTTTATGCTGAGCTTGAGGGGGAGTATTGACCAAAGGTAAATAAAGAAGAAGATGGAAGGACGGACGGATGCTCAAAGACGGATGGACGGACGCTCGATGACGGACCCGCAGTACGTGTGGCATCAAGGCCCAGTACGCGGATCGAGTGTCAGGACAGACGGACCCGCGTATCAGGAATGCACGAGATGCGGTACGAAGAAACTCGACCCGCAGTACGTGTGGCATCGATGCCAGTACCGGGTAAACGGATAAACACGCAGACCCTATTCGGTTAAACGGGTCGTGTACCGCGGGAAGGTTTGGCGTCGAGGAATTGGACCCGCGGTACGCGTTGGGGTCGATTTTCACATTTTCAACGTTAACGTTCAAAGACAAGTCTATTGAAGGAACAACCCTCCGGATTCTCAACGTAGAAGGTGAGACGATACGTAGATCCTCTTGCGAAGCGAACCATGCGGTAGCGGAAAGAGCCTGGACGAAGCGGGAATGGATCGGGACCAGATGGTGCCGACCACGGCTTCACCTCGTGTGCCGACCACGGACTCACCCCAGTAGGCCGACCACGGCTTCACCTCATGTGCCGACCACGGATTCACCTCGTGGACCGACCACGCGCTCTCCACCTTAGGGCCGACCACGGGATCGCCACCTTGCGACCGACCACGGGCTCGCCCTCCATGGGCCGATCATGCGCTCACCTTAGTTGCTCGTCTTATCTTTAGCTTGGTGTAGTCTCTGGCCCATGGACATAAAGGGCGCCTGAAGCCCAGTCTAGGCGCGAAGCCCGCTATGACATAGCCGACCTTAGCATTAACAGGATTCCGCAAGGAGTTAGGAAGTCGTAGCCACCTTAGAGATAATATATATACTCAATGTAAAAGCCCTTGAGAGGGCATTCAAAAAGACACTCACAATCTCATTCACAATCTTGTACTCAAACACATTGAAAGCAATAACAAAACTCTTTTCTTATATCTTTTTGTCTTAGCTTACCCTAGAAATCTCTACTTCCTTTCGAAACCCTTACAAATCTAATTGTGCTAGTTTAGGCTCCCACAATTTGGCGCCGACTAAGGGGAACTAGAGAATTTCTGACACAAAAAGGCTAGGTTGCACAAGATCTGGGAGATGACCAACGACAACAGCAAGTCAAACAGCAGCGAGGAGTCCTCGTCTCGCAGGAGCAACCAGGAGAAGGAGAACTCCGTTGAAGCTCCTGCACCCAACGCTGCTAACAACCCAGCAGACATGACGGAGATCAAGCAGATGCTGGAAACGCTCGTCAAGCAGGCGCAGGTGCAGAAAAAGTTCAACAAGGCGACGACAAGCAAACTGCAGGCGCTTTCAAGAAGAAAGCGCAAGATATCCCGCATCAACACGCCTCAGACCAACATAAGAAATCGGGACACCGATGGAACTCCCGAGCGTGCTGTGGAGGTGTCTGACGACGATCAACCTTCTCCTCGGAGACGTGCCTGAACGAACACTACTGGCGACAGCGCCAGGGCTGACGGAGAAGGAGAGCCCACCATAGCAGAGCTGTACCGGAGGGAACAAGAGCGCAGGTCTCCACGAGGTTCCCGAGGCGAAGAGGTCGCAGCACTGAAAGCCCAGTTAGACAGAGTCGTCTCTGACCTAAAAGCTACCCAACTACAGATGAACCGGAGCACGGCGAAGGCTCCTGGGATCACCTATGTGCTCGAGAGGGCACATAATACACCCTTCGCTGAGAGGGTCGCGAGAGCTCAAATCTTCGACCCCGGAAAAGTCAAGATTCCAATCTATGAAGGAACCACCGACCCTGTTGTCCATCTGATGGAATTCGAAGTCGCCTTAGGAAGGGAAAACTTCACAGAAGCCGAGAAGGACATCGGCTACTGCAAACTGTTTGTAGAGAGTCTCAAAGGACCTGCCCTCCAGTGGTTCTACAAGCTGGAGAAGAACTCAATCCACACCTTCCATCAACTCTCAGAGATGTTTGTGCAGCATTACAACATCTTCGCTGAAAGAAAGATCTATGATGCGGAGCTGTGAAAAAAACAAGCAGAGTGAGGATGAAAGCCTGCAGTCTTTCGTGACAAGATTCAAGCACACGTTGTCAAAGGTGGACGGCATGACCAACACGTCCGCGCTGAAGGCCTTGAGAGGAGCGCTTCAATGCCCTTCTTCATTCTGGCAGGAATTGACTGTCAACCCACCCGCGACCATCCAAGACGCTCTCCACCACGCTACAGACTTCGCTCGAAGCGAAGAGGAAGTTCGCGCTAAGAAGGGCGGGAAAACCAAGCAAACAGGCGAACCCATCCAGTCCGATGTGACGCCACCACCCTTTTAGAAGCTCTTGCAATAAACTACGAAGCGACTTGATCCCTGCAAAGGGTACGTAGGCTGCTTGTCTTTGGACAAGTTCAGTTGCCCCTCCTCCGTCAAAAGGGGGGGGGTTACGCGTTTCACAAGCCCCATCTCCGGATGAGCTCCACTGACCTCCTCCACCTTAAGGTGAGGGGGGGGGGGGAGTAGGTGTTTTCAAAGCCTTGTCTTCGGACAAGCTCAATCTCTCTAGACGATTTCAGTTCCCTCCTTCGTCTAAAAGGGGGGGGAGTGGGGTACCCGTACTCTACTCTTTGACGACTACATCATCACCAGAAAATTCAAACACTTGACACAAACCTCATCATGAGAATAGCTATGTCCTTCATGGGCTAATCAAAGCTTCATTCAAGTAGAGTCGTTCCGCAATCATTGCTGCTGGCCACAGTGATGATGCGGGAATACGAACACAATGACATCCAGCATCGGATTCAAAGCGCGCTATATAAGTATCAGTGTTCAGTGTTGGGGCGGACGAACCCAACTGATCACTCAGAAACCCAACAAGCGTCGTTGGTAAAATGCAGCTGCTAATGATTTCGTTCGGCATGTACCCTGAACGAGTCATTCGGAAACCCAGGATGCACGTTGGTAAAACTTAGGGTTTACTTGTTCTCGGACAGACGTGTCTAGAGAACAACACCATTCTGTAAAGCCCAACAGCAACATTGGCAGATAAAGAGCGTAAGCACATTTGCGTTTTCACAGCCTAAACAAAGCCTCATTCATGAGCGAACAAAGCCTCATTCATGAGCGAATAAAGCCTCATTCATGAGCGAACAAAGCCTCATTCATGAGCAAACGAAGCCTCATTCATGAGCAAACAAAGCCTCATTCATGAGCAAAAGGACAAAAAAAATTCTTTGTACTGCAGCAACGCAGTGGCTTCGGCAAGCAAAGTAAGAAGTCTTCAAACCTTCAATCAAGCACGAAGTCTTAAAACCTTCGGTAAACCAAACGCTTATAGCGTTGGCAAGCATGTGTTCGGCTCCCTTGCCCGCGGCAACCTCGCCACCGGCATTCGGGACACGGAATCTTAAAACCTCCATAGTAAATACAAAGTCTTAAAACCTTCGAAAAAAAAAAAAAAATCTGCAGAAACGCAGCAGCTTCAGCAGACGAAGCAGGAAGTCTTGAAACCTTCAGAATACTTACGGAGTCTTAAAACCTCAAGTATGAAGTCACTCTCTACTGATGTGTGAGTGGTCATGCCAATAACGCCATGACTTCAAACGTTAACGCTGATACCCAATACATCTTTAACTCGGCACTAGTATCTCTAACATTACCGAGCTGGGGGGCTAACTGTTGGGGTCGGTTTTTACCCGCTCAACGTTAACGTTCAAATACAAGTCTATTGAAGGAACAACCATCCGGATTCTCGACGTAGAAGGCGAGACGACACGTAGGTCCTCTTGCGAAGCGAAGCATGCGGTAGCGGAAAGAGCCTGGACGAAGCGGGAATGGATCGGGACCAGATGGTGCCGACCACGGCTTCACCTCGTGTGCCGACCACGGACTCACCCCCATAGGCCGACCACGACTTCACCTCGTGTGCCGACCACTTATTCACCTCGTGGACCGACCACGCGCTCTCCACCTTGGGACCGACCACGTACTCTCCACCTTGGGGCCGACCAAGGGATCGCCGCCTTGCGACCGACCACGGGCTCGCCCTCCGTGGGCCGATCACGCGCTCACCTTAGTTGCTGGTCTTATCTTTAGCTTGGTTCAGTCTCCGGCCCATGGACATGAAGGGTGCCTGAAGCCCAGTCTAGGCGCGAAGCCCGCTGTGACGTAGCCGACCTTAGCATTAACAGGATTCCGCAAGGACTTAGGAAGTCGTAGCCGCCTTAGAGATAATATATATACTCAATGTAAAAGCCCTTGAGAGGGCATTCAAAAAGACACTCACAATCTCATTCACAATCTTGTACTCAAACACATTGAAAGCAATAACAAAACTCTTTTCTCATATCTTGTTGTCTTAGCTTACCCTAGAAATCTCTGCTTCCTTTCGAAACCATTACAAATCTAATTGTGCTAGTTTAGGCTCCCACAGTACGTGTGTCGTCGAGGCGCGGGTCGAGTACTGGTCGAGATCAGTACGAGGAGCGCGCGTTGACTTTCTGTCCCGCGTTGACCATCGAGGATCCGAGTGACAACGACTGATCCTCGTCCCGCGGATCGAGTTCCTCGGTCCTGGCATCGAGGGAAAGTGACCCGCAGGTCACTTTCACTTCCAACCGTTTGAAGTAAGCCGTTTGAATCCCAACGGTCTCTTTCCTCTTTTAGAACACATTTGTATCTATTTAAACATTGTTCCACATACTTGTAAAATTATCTTGATTTTATTTTTAATAAAACAAGTTCATACTCTTTCTTCTTAATCTTCTTCAATCCGAAACTTCTCTCAATTACTTAATCTTATTCCGCAAATTCCAACAATTTGAGCAAAGTACCCTTTAAAGAAAAAGGTTTATTTGTTCAAATCATTTTATAAGTGTTTCTAAAATTGGTAATTATTAATATTATATCAGACACATATAAACTAGTCTTGACTCTTGAATCCATCGTCGAGAGGATCTTGGAACATACGTTCGCATAGCTCATTTTCATCCATTATAATCTATAAGATGAGACACTATTTTGCGATGAAATGATATCTAATTTTTTTTAGGGCAATATTCATAGATACCACTTTTAAAAGTTTTTGTTCCTTAGATACTATTAATTTTTAAAAGTTCCATAGATACCATTTTTTAAAAATATTCCAAAAATACCACAAACTTAAAATTAGTTTTAAATGATCAAAATTAAACCCTAAATCTACACCCTACCCCCTAAAACTATACCTTAATTGTACAATAGTTAACCCAAACCCAAAAATTTAAATTCTACACCCTTTAAAAATTAATTTTTGTGTTTGTAGTATTTTTGGAAACTTTGATAGAAATGGTATCTAAGGAACTTTTAAAAGTTAATGGTATATAAGGAACAAAAACTTGTAAAACCTTTTTTTCTTTTGTTGGTAAATAAATTTTCATTTCAACAAAAAAAAAATTTGTTTGATGGCATCCTAGGGAATTTCTCTTTTTTTTATTCCTAAAGAAGAATGAAAAATTTATCGCAACAACTTAAAAAATAATGGAACAATTACAAAAATGTCACTTTTGACATGTCACTTTATAAATTAAGCAACGTTTGACTGTTTGAGTATACCACTCATTTGAAAAAAGATTGCAATCGGCATTTCTTGTATTATGAATTCAGTGTCGGGCTTAACATTTTCTTGCTATACTAAAAAACTAAACATAGTATTCAGATGAAAGAATCTCCTTCGATATGTTCGTAAGAGTGTTGTGGCAACTTGACATGATCTTTTACTCAGGTGAGTAGACCTTTGTCAACTGAAACATTTGAATAATCAATAACGTAATAAACATGGCATCATGATGCCCCAACACTTTTACCATCATTTCTAAACTGTGGTCGGTCATCTCTTACTTGTGATTTTGAGTTATATATGACTTGAATATAATTTCTCTAATCGCTAAGACTTGATGATCTAAAACTAGTTGAATTCAATAATGAATTTTGTTGTTAACTTTGATGATATAAACTTCATCAACGGCAAAAAAAGATTATAGCTTGGTTATTGATGGTAATTAAAATAATCTTTGGACTGTGTATCCATCGTATACCATTTTAATTACCATCTGAGCTATCATTTTTTCTTCTATTTATTCAAAGATAACGACTTTTTAAACGGTTACGATTCTTATAGATCATGTCAAAACCTGATGTGAAGTCAAACTTAAAGATTCACTTCTTTATTTTCCCATCATTTTCTATATTGGGTTTTCTATGACTTATGGTTTGTATTTAGCTACACAAATGTATGCTCAGGACAACAACATCTTATGATCTCGCATAATTGAAAGTGCGAGAGCTGCTGTAACAGAATTACTACATGACTTTAACAGACAGTAAGTGCGACAGCTACTGCTACATGTGCAAGTACAGAAAGAAATACAAAGAACACAGGGTTTTCTTTTCTCCAAAATATATTACTAGATCAATCATGAAATTTTTTTACAAGTTTGTAACTCTACCTTAGCCTCTTTGACAAGGATCTGTAACAGGGCAACCCTTAATCCCTTGTAATTCTAACATCATGGGGATTAACCCTTACAAAACGACCTTATGACTCTATTTATACATCATAGGACGTCAACATGAAGACTAAACCTAGCCTTGGTTTCCAAGTTTGGTAAAATCTTGCATTTTCACTAAATATCCTCATTTCCTTAATCTTCAAGCTCTTTAATCTTTTCCAAGTAAGTAAACATCTTTGGTTATCCATCAACATCTTATCACGTTCTTAAGTCCATTATCACATAAGTCCATTATCACGTCAGTCCAAGCCCATCTCTCAAGCCCACTCCGTTTGACACTCCAACTAGTGTGTTGTAGTAGTTCTTGTAGTACTTCGAACTGATACAGAAATTGTTTCAGTTGCATCTTCATCTTTCAACGGTATTACCATCACCTTCCCAGCTTCTCAACTGTCCTACCGCATTACAAAAATTTTGATGCATGATTTGAAATCAGTTTTGTAAATCATTACTTTATCGCAGCTTATCTTTTTCGATTATTATTTTACGTATGCCATGTAAATTCTGAGTGCTGCGTATGTGAAATAAGAAAAAAAAAACATTAAAAAAAATTGTGGATTTCTCGAAGTGTAGTTATCAGATAACGTGCTTTATGGAAGAAATTAGGCCGTGTAATTATGATTACACATTCCCATCATATTATCTATACTTATTTTTATTATTTCTACTACATTTTCAACCCAACTTTGTGATACAATTCTTAACCAATCCAATACCCACTAACTCCATCTTTTTCCCGACATTCTGACCTAATGATTCTTTTTCTCATTGTGGGGATCGAAACCAACACAATTAAACTTGTAAGGATTCTTGAGGGGAATTTAGAGATTTCTATGTTAACTAGGGATCACAAGAGATTGAGAAAGAGTTGTTCTTATAGCTGTGTAAAGTTGAGTACAGAGTTTTTGTATGAAATTCTGGATCCCCTTAGGGTTTATACAAAAGAGGTATATATACTACATCTAAGGCGGTTCTGCTCCCTAAGTCTTCGCGGAATCATATTGCTTCAGTCGGTCATGTTGGAGTGGGCTTCAGGCTTCATTCATGTTGGTGGATCAGAGAATGCATTGGGCTGAAGATAGGATAGACGGACCGAACCGACCCTGTGGTCGGGCCACAGAGGCCGAACCTGTGGTCGGTCCACAGTGCCGACCTTGTGGTCGGTCCGCAGTGCCGACCCTGTGGTCGGTCCACAGTGCCGACCCTGTGGTCGGTTTACTCCTGCTTCGCCTCACTCCATGATCACTTGCTTCGCTTTTCTTCGCAATAAGACTTAGGGGCTTACTCTACCTTGCTCCTTGAAAGTTCAGAGGGTTATTTCTTCGTATGCTTGACTTTGAACGTAAATGTTGAAAGGGTGAAAACCGACCCCAACAGTTAGCCCCCCAGCTCGGTAGTGTTAGAGCTAATAGTGTTGAGGTAAAAGATGTGTCTAGATATCAGCATTAATGTTTAAAGACAAGGTGTTCGTCTATCCTTTCTCATAGTAGTAGAGAGTGACTTTATGCAAGAGGTTTTAAGACTCTGTAAACGTTATGAAGATTTTAAGACTTCGTGCTTCCCTTGTCGAAGCTGCTGTGTTTTCTGCAGAAAAGACTTTTTCTTTCTCTCTCGAAGATTTTAAGACTCCGTGTTGCAATTGCTAACGTCAGTGACGTTTCCAGGTGATTTCCGGAAGGAAGAGTGTTGTGTTCTTTTGAAATGGATCCGGGACCCGTTTGGTGAGGTTACATTAAATCAAACTGACCCCAAGGTGCAGCTAATTGAATTAGCTAAGTTATGCTCGATATGACACCGAAGTCGATTAGAGAGGTCGACTTTGTCTAGCCACGAAGTGATACCAAAGTGAAGTTACCGTCGAAGAGGATGAAGTTATTCTGTGAACGGCAACGTCGATTCAAATGAGCCTTGAGGCAGGTTGAGTCGGCGAAAACCGTATCGACCCCAAGGCAGAGATTGTAATCTTGACGAGATCACTTTGACGCTGAAGTCAATTTTAAGAAGATGATGACGAGGAGTATTACGGTGATTTGGGTAAAATGTGACCGCGAAGTGAGGTTGTGCTCTAGTGAGAAGAACTTGACCACGAGGTAGTTTCTAGAGGAGATGACGCGGTGTCTGTAAGTGTGGTAGATCACCCTGGATCCCTAAAACCAATTGTTTGTGTATAGGTGAGCTAGGTGTTATGGAGCAAACCACACTTGATAGTGGTGGATCGGCGGTGCCGTTGTGTCAAGACGACGATGTCGTCGCGGCCTCGACTCGGACCGATCCCACGGTCGCGGTTCTGGACGAAACCGATTCCTCGGTCGCGATTTCGTGCGGGTCTGAAACCATGGTCGTGACCGACCGTGTGATCATACCATCGCCCGATCGCGTGGTCGCGCCTCCGATCGACCGCGTGGTCGCACGTTCGACCGAGTGCGTGGTCGCACGTTTGACCGAGCACGTGGTCGCGCCTTTAACTTCATGTGGGATTGAACCTGTGGTTGCATCCGATCGGGCCGATCGCGTGGTCGTGCCGATTGCATCGCCTGGTTGGACCGACTGCGCAGTCGCGTTGCAGCAACATAATCTCCGACTCCCAGCTCTGGCGGGAGGGCTTTTGCGCTGGCGAAAGCCAAAGTTGCTGAGGTTTGATCTCTCTCCCTCCTTGTTCTTTGCTTTACTTCCTTTGGTTTTGACAACATTCTTTATGTTATTCTTTGTGCATGCAGCTCTCCACTCAGCTGGATCACATGGCCTTTTGTTTTGAGGAAGACTCTCGCTCTCGTGACAATGAGCTTAGCGAGGCCAAGAAGGCCAACGTTGAGCTCACTAAGAGGAACCGAGCCCTCGAGGACGATGTTCCTTCTGTGAAGAGGAGATCAGAGGAGTTGAGTGGAAAGTTGTCAAAAGCATCTTCGAGGCATGTGAAGGACAAGGAGGAGATTGCATTGCTTAAGAGTAAGTTAGTGGAGGCTGAGGATCTCAGGGACACTAGGATTGAGGAGGCCGTTGCTAAGGCCAAGGATGAGGCAGCTCGTAGCTCTGCTACTCGGACCAGACAGGTCGCCAGGTTGCTTGTTAGGATTGAGGGGACAGCGAAGGACAACATACTGGACCTTGCTGAGATCAACGCGAACCTGGAGCTGATCGAATGTCTTCGCGGGCCTGACGGACCAAAATGACGAACAAACCTTCTTTATTTTTATTTTTTTGAAACAGACGATCAATCTAAATGATGCTTAGAGAACTAGTTTTTTTTTTTTTTTTTTTTAATTATCAAAAGGAAATAGAAAACGTGATAACGATAATGAACTAAATGTTTTTTTTTAATGAGAAATCAACTTAAGAAACCAAAACAATGCAAAAGTAATCAAATAAAAAATAAAAGGAAATGAAAATTGAAGAACACAACCTGATTGTTCAAGAACTTTGGCTCTGATATCAAAGATGATGTAAGCTTAAAAGACTTGAGACAAACCGGTTCGATTTAGACTATTGGACAAAGGTCACTCTTTGCCTAAATCAAGGATAAGGTGGAAGCGAGGGTGGACTTATGCGAACCACAATAGGTGTGAAAGCCTACTGATACTTCACAGGTTTCTCAAGACTCGGACTTAGCTCACGAGACAAAGAGAATAACGAATATGTTTCGAAGAAACGATTATCTTTATTGATTCAAAGGTGAAAAACTCGAACTATAATGCAAGGCATTATATAGCCAGGTTCTCAAACATAATAAAAGGAAAAACACAATAGACCTACAAGAAATAAAATAAAAACGAAATAAACTAAAACAAGAAAGAGCCGTTAGGCTTTAAACACAAAATCGTCTAAAAATGGTAACATGATATCTTTTGATCATCAACTTGATCAAGTCTTCTCTTGAGATCCTCCAGCTGATAAGAGGGCTTTCTAAGCTTCTTCTAAGGTCAAAGAAACCGTGGTAAGATGGGCCTCAAGTCTGGGTTGAATAGAGTCCATTTGGTGTTGTTGGCTATATAAGGATCCACCAGACATGTCTTCACTGCGGAGCATTTTCCGGACGATTGGTAAGTCCGATCGAGATAATCTTCAGTGTTTTGGATACTAGACTCAAATTGCTTTCCATCCATATGTAGATCACTTCCTGAATCTTTGGGGTCAGGAAGCGACACCTTGTTGAATATATCCGTCAAATACAAGCTCTCCGATGGTGTTAGTTGCAATCCTTCAAACTGATCAAGCATGATCAATCCTTCATGATCCAGCTGCTTCACGAACATGTTGAACTTGTTTTCCAAGCTCTTACTCCTACTCCTTGTTATTGGTCCGCTTGGTACAAGTGGTGCTTGAATGATTTGACTTGGTGGTTCTATGTCCTCATCATACACTCATTTAGTTTTCACCTTGCTTTGTCGATTTATACAAAATAAAGAACTAAAGACGAAAGGAAACAAATTAGACCAAAAGAAATTAGAACTGAATAACATTAATGGGCCGAGCCAAGTCCATGATCTAGTTTAAAGGATTGTAGACTTAGGGGATATATTCCCGATATATTTTCTCCTAAGAAAATATTATTATTTTTTAACCAAATATTAATTATTATTTTTTACAAGGAAGTTTGAAATTCGATTCACAGTTAGCTAATGTGATTGACTAACAATTATGCAAATTAATAAAAGACAAACTTACAAGAATTTGTGGAAGCTTTTTCAATATAGTAGTTTGACAAATAGTTTATTAATGCTTCTAAATCAATATGTACGGAGTTCGGAACTCAAAAAATACAAATTAATGGAGGCATAATTTACAGGATCGTGATGCAAATAGAGCCGTTATTTCATGGTTCTGCTGCATGTTAGGTACAAATTGTCGTTGTTATAATTATTCTCATAATTTATAATAATTCATAAAATTTAGACGATTAAAAAAAGAAATTACAAAAAATTAAAACGTTGTGCAAGTAAAAATTGTCTGTCATGATGCATTAGAAGTAAAAATAATGTCCATGAACATGGAATAAAAATATTGTCTATTGTAGATCTATAAACATTGGATTGAATTATCCGCAATACAATCGTCTTTATAACATTTTTCATATTTTAAACAAATTATAAATCCAAACGAAAACATGTCGTATATATTGATAGATGATATGTTTTCTAAATAAGTAGTAATTATTGATTTGAAAAAGATATATAAGATTCTTATAATCATACGCCTGATATTTCATTTACTTTTCTAATCATAAGTTTTTAAGATAAAAAGAGGTAGTAAACAATCGCTACTTTTATTGGATATTTCTAGAGAATGAATTCCTTACTAAGCAAAAGAATTAGTTTGGTCTCTTTTTTTTAATCATCGGACTATTGGTGTATATGAGGGTAGCGTAAGCTGTGGTCTGTGCGTACTTATTATTAGTAAATAGATGTGGTTCTACGTCGATTATAGCTAGCTAGAGCTGGGAAACAAAACGCATTCTTTAAGATAACAATATATTAATAATTTAATTATTTACCCCCAAAACTTAAAAATCTTTCATGCGATTCCTTGGTTTTCTACATTCACGAAGATCTAAACCTTCCCTTGTCTCACTTGATTTGCAATTCATTATATATAGATTGATTAATGGCAATAAAAATGGAATAACAGCCGCTGCTCTCTTTAAATTTAAAATCACGATCCACTCTATGAACTTTAAAATAAAGATTAAAATATATACATTGATATACTAGTACTCGTACTCCATAACTTTATTCAGTAATTGAGTCTATCTACTGCTCTTTCTGAAAGTTTTTTTTTGGGTCAAATTAACGATAATTAACGACTTACCTTATAGATAAATTTTCTGTTAAATTATAACCTATGGGAAACGAATGTTTACGCCTGATGCAGTTAATTACTTTAACAATTTTTTTTTTTTTTTTTTGATAATCCGCCAATAATCCTCCTTTGGCCCAGCTTCCTTTTCGCGCATTTAACTGCGGGTTGGGTGGCCAAATTTTAACAAATTTTAAGATGATCAATGCTGGTAGCATGTACCAAGTGTATAAATAACTTGTCTTATCACATCACTACAAGAAAATAGTCTATTAGTGACTACTGTTTGTGACTGAAAAATCAGTCACTAATTTTTGCGACTACTTTAAGACGAATTTCCGACTGATTTGCCACGCCACTAACAGGCGTCGCTAATTTGTGATGCCAACAATTAGTCGTAAGGTAGTCGCCAATTAGTGACTACTTTGTGACACCTAAAAGTAGGTTCAGAGATCGTCACAAATCAATCACAAATTAGCGACGCCTAGAAGACGATTATAGTAGTCGCAAAAGTGTGACGGATTTGTGACTATCAGAGGAGTCACAATTTAGCGACGCCTCCGGAAGAGTCACTAAAGTGTCGCAAATCTTATGTCGGCACAAGAAGACAAATTGATATGAATGTCGGTAAGAAAGAAACAAAAAAAAACGTGTTTAATCACGAGTGAACCTAACTAAGATATTTTTTCTAACGGTAGTCGCAAAGTAGAGACTAAAATGTTACATATTTGTGACGCTTTAGTTGGCGTCACAAAGTAGTGGCAAATCTTTTTGCCTATATATACGATTCACTCTCCCCCGTATCACTTACACATTCATCTCTCTCTCTCTCTCATTCAAAATCATACGGGATAAAAAAAAATATTGTAGGAGGAAAAATAAGATTTGGAGTGAAAAAAAAAGAAAAAAAAAAAGATTTGGGAGTGAAAAAAAGGAAAAAAAAAGAAAAATAAAAATAGTTGAGGAGGAAAAAAATGTGGCCTTATTCATCGCGGTCTTGGATGTACAACCGGCTCGATCCAATTACGAAAAATATATCCGCCGAGTTTGTGGAGGGGGTCGAACAATTCACGAGGTTTGCAGCAGTCCAAGACTTTGCTCTCAGTAGTAGAGGTAAAATATACTGCCCTTGTGTTACTTGTCGAAATACGCGTAGACCAAAACCAATTAATACTGTAACGAATCATTTACTTAGTAATGGATTTATGGAAGGATATTACGTGTGGACGGAACACGGGGAAGATTATAATGTAGTAGGAGTAGGTAGTAGTATTAATTACGAAAATGCTCAGTTTAGTACCGGTAATGATCAATTTAGTATGGGTAATGAAGAGATTCATGATGGTAGTAATGTTTACGCTGAAATGGTTCAAGATGCATTTCATGGTTTTACGCCATTGAATGAATATCAACATGAACTTGATCAAGCTGGAAATGATTATGTTTATGGCGAACCTACTGGAGATGCAAAGAACTTCTACCAGATGTTAGACGCTGCAAATACGCCATTGTATGAAGGTTGTTGAGAAGGTCACTCGCAATTATCGTTAGCGGCTCGACACATGAACATCAAATCATACCATAATTTGGCTGAAGTTTGCATGGACTCATGGGCAGAAGCGTTTACAGAGTATTTACCTCAGCCTAATCATGCAACCAAGTCATACTACGAGACGAAAACATTGATACGAAAGCTAGGGTTGCCGATGCAGAAATACCATGTATGCGAGGATAATTGTATGCTTTTCTGAAATGAAGACGCGGCGTTGGAGAATTGCAAGTTTTGTGGAAAACCAAGGTATATGCCTGATACCGGAGGGCGGAAGAGAGTGCCAATTAGTAAAATGTGGTATCTTCCTATCGGTGATAGGCTAAAGAGATTCTACCTATCAGATAAGACTGCAGCGGTAATGAGATGGCATGCTGAGCACGAGTCAAAAGACGGAGTTATGTGTCATCCATCTGATGCGGGTGAGTAGAAAATTTTTGATCAACTGCATCCCGGTTTTGCGACGGAGACACGAAACGTACGGCTTGGATTATGTACAGATGGTTTCAATCCTTTCGGTATGTCGAAGAATCATTTGTTGTGGCATGTGATCTTGACCCCTTACAACTTACCTCCACATATGTGCATGAATGAAGAGTATTTGTTTTTAACGGTATTGAACTCGGGACCTAATCATCCATGTGGGAGTCTTGATGTTTTTCTTCAGCCGCTGATCGAGGAGCTAAAAGATTTATGGAATAATGGAGTCAAAGCGTACGATGTGTCATTACAGCAAAACTTCAACCTGAAAGTCGTTTTGTTGTGGACTATTAGTGATTTTCCAGCATATGCTATGTTGTCGGGATGGATGACACATGGAAAACTAGCTTGTCCTATTTGCAAAGAAGATACAAATACTTTCTACTTGCAAGATGGTCGGAAGACGTGTTGGTTTGATTATCATAGAAGATTTTTGCCGCAAGATCACCCGTTACGAAGGAACAAAGTTAATTTTCGAAAGGGACGTAACGCAATAGATTTGTATCCACCTGAATTGTTGACGGACGAACAAATATATAATAGTATACAATATAGCGGAGCAAAAAAACACCTGAATGTGGTGGAAATGGACATAAAAAAAACCTCCCGGCTATGGAGATTGGCATAATTGGCATAAAGAAAGCATTTTCTGGGAGCTACCGTACTGGGTGGATCTGAACCTACGACACTGCCTTGATGTGATGCATATCGAGAAGAACTTTTTTGATAACATCATGTATACTGTGATGAATGTGAAAGAAAGATCTAAAGACACGGTGAAGTCAAGACTAGATATGGACAGACATTGCCACCGACCTGAATTGCGGGTGGATGATTATGGGAACGCCCCATTCCCTATTTGGAGATTGTCCACAAGAGGACTAGATGCATTACTAGATTGGGCGAAAAATCAAGTCAAATTTTCAGATGGCTACGTAGGGAATTTAGCAAGTTGTGCAGACATCAATGCCCAGAAGTTTTCGGGAATGAAAAGTCACGACTGCCATGTTTTTATGGAGAGGTTGCTTCCGTTCGTATTTGCAGAACTTCTTCCGCGAAGCGTTCACCAAGCATTGTCAGGTACGTATACATACAGAAAGTATTTTATTACTATTTTTGGTGCTCTGATTATTGACGAGATATGTTTTACAGCAATTGGTGCCTTTTTCCGTGACCTAAGCAGTAGATCCTTGGATCAAAGCCGGCTCCAAATTTTGAAGAAGAATATTGTTATGATACTCTGCAATTTGTAAAAAATCTTCCCACCAGCATTTTTTGATGTCATGGAGCATCTACCTATTCACTTGCCATACGAAGCCGAGCTTGGGGGTCCTGTGCAGTACCGGTGGATGTATCCGTTCGAAAGGTTTTTTAAATATTTGAAAGGAAGAGCAAAGAACAAAGCTTATCTAGCAGCATCGATTGTTGAAGCATACAGGAACGACGAGATATCTAATTTCTCTGAACACTACTTTCCCCCCAAAATGTCCACAGCTGCAAGAAGAAGGTAAATAATTAAGAACCATATAATTTGTTTTGTGTTGTTTAATTCTGTACATAGCATATTAAGTAACAAAATTATTTTGTAGGGCATCTCGATATACCGAAGGCCAAGTACCCGTGTACACTGCACCAGTGGTAGATTTATTTACTGGGGTCGGTCGCCCAAGTGGCAAATGTACTGAGTTTTGGCTGAAAGACGTTGATTATAAGACCGCACATTCATATGTTTTGCGTAATTGTAAGTATTTTCGACCGTTCGAAAGGTATTAATGTTTTCTCCTACATATAATTGTTTTCAAAGTGATTTGTTTTGAGATCCTTTAGTAATTTGTTGTTTTAAATGCAGGTACTTGGATGCACAAATTAGAGTTGAAAACCAGGACTATCTGATGAAGAGGTCACAGCGAAAAGAGACGATGAATTTCATTCATGGATGAGCCAATATGTAAGTATTCATATTATTTATTTCTCAATTTAATATAATTGAATAATATTTTTTGTGTGTAGGTGCAAGCGAAAAAACATGAACACAATTTTCCAATGTGGGTTCACGATATATTAGAAGGTCTTGAGAATAAGGTGAAGTCGTGGCCTATGTTTTTTACGAGGGAGTATATGTTTCACACGCGTGACCACGGAGCACACAAGAAAATAATGAATTATGGGATTTGTGTTCGAGGACAGAATTATTCAGACGCCTCCGACGAAGATGATTTTTATGGCACAGTTGAACAAATTATCGAACTCGCATATCCCGGAATCTTGAAATTAAAGATCATCCTTTTTATTGTCAATGGTTTGACCCTACGATCGGTAAAGGGACTCGAAAGAACGAGGTTGGCGTTGTCGATGTGCTATCATCTCGAAAATATCCAAAATACGAACCATTCATCTTAGGTATAAATTCATGTGACTCCCAACATATGTCATACTTATTTGTACTAATATGAAATGTTTTTCTTTCACAGCGTCTCAAGCTGATCAAGTTTGTTATCTCCCCTATTGATATGGTCAAATTTACCCTAGACCTACTCTCTCAAATTAAGAGATCGATTGTAGTACTTGAGGTTATCGAATCCACAGGGAATCAGGGACACAATAGATAATTAAATTCAGACTAAGCTAGGCAAATATAATATAAGAAAAAGCAAATAAAACAAAGCAAGATAGTGGTAAGCTTTAAACAATGAAGATAAAAGCTAGGTTCAGGGAATTCGCAGGAGAATCAGATATGCAGATGATCAAATAAAGATAGGATTATGAAAGCTCTGTTCCTAAACATGAACACGAATGTAAAACAAACCAGCTGTCGCTGCGAATATTATCTATGCTTAAACCCTAGACAACCAACTGTCGTTGCGAAATCAGATTGATTTAAACAAGCATTAAAGTTCAAGTTCAATTGTTCACAAAACCTTAAACCAAATTCCTTTGCGAATAGGAATTTTGCTCATCAAAGACTAGTTCAAGCAATCAATAACACTGTCGTGTTTATCAATTAACCTAATATCATATTCTAGTTCATGACGCTAAAATCAGCATTAATCACAAGCCAAGATGAAGAACAATCTAATGATATTAATCCTAAGCGATTCAGATCAGATCTAGCAATTCATCAAAACCTTTGAAAACACTAAACCTAACAGAGAAATTACTCTGACGTATTCAATGAAGAACAAGACATCTTTATTAGGGATATCTCTTAAGAGTAAGTTCTAAACAAAGTAAAATAAAGCTTAGCCTAAACAATGGCTGTAAATACGTATATATAGGGTCCCAAACCGTCCTAAACATAAAAGTAAACATCTGGAACTTTCGGGCTTCGAACGAGCTTTTCTGATGAAAATCTGGGCTTGACAGAACAGGGTGTCGATCGACACAAAAGATGGTGTCGATCGACACCAATCTTCAAATCGTAAATCCTTGCTTCTGAAGTCTTCGTGTCGAGCGACACACTAAGTCCCGTCGCTCGACACAGCCTCCAAACAGTGACACCGAATTTGCATTTCGCCACTTCATTCCGCGAATGCTCCAAAACCTCCAGTAAACATCTTTTATGCTCCATACGGTCCTGTTCCTGTAAAGACTCTAAAAACACTTGGAAAACACCAAAAGACTCTAAAACATGGACTTATATCATGGTTGAAAACCGGTAAAAACCATGATATATCACCTATCCAAACCCAAAGCGTTCTCGAAAAACATGGCTATCCGTTGTGAAAGTGAATCCGCGAAATCGGATTCAAGGAAAATTCGTGGAAAATGAGGAGGTTATTTTGCAACAAATGGTCGACGAAACAACCACATCGAGCGTTCAGGATTTACACATCGATGGTTTAGTTGATGTGACGCATCCGATGGAAGGTCTTGGTTTCGAAATTGGAGACGAAGATCCAACCGATGAATTCCAATGTAATTTATCGTACCACACCTCCGACGAAGAAGCTTGCGATGAATATTAATGTTTTCATGTATGCGTACTATTTATATGTTTATGAGTGTGTAATGTATTTATGGAGATTATTTTTTACTTACCACTTAACTCTATATAAATGAATGTATTTATGGAGATTATTTTTTACTTACCACTTAACTCTATATAAATAAATGTTTGTGGAACAAATAACAATAATTTTACAATGGCACAGCGGTTAACAGAATCTAAGCAACCAATATTCTCACGAACCCGAGTTCGAATCAGGGGAACAACGCCCACATTTTTGTCCTTACTACTTTCATGTGTATAAATAAAAGTTAGTATGAGTACTACCACATATATTCCTATAGCACATCGGTTAAACACATCTAAACAAGCATCCGAACCCGAGTTTGATCCCGGGGTTCGCTAAACTTTTTTAAATTCCTATAAATAATTTTGTCATGGTTTAGTGACAAAATAGGGTTTTGGGTTTCAATTAGTCACTAATTTGCGACGCTTTACCGACTGATTACTCACTAATTTGCCACGTTTTGTCCAATAGCGACTGATTAGTCACTAATTTGCGACGCTGTTTAACATTGCAACACATTTTAAACGAAAATTTTTTGCCTCCATAATTCATAGATGTATTCTACCTTGTATACCACACAAATTCAACGTTTGTCATACGTGATAATACATTTTCTATCAATGTAAAAAAAACATACTATATGAAAACCTCATTTCATATAGTTTAGGTTTTAAACACTTAGTAGTTTTAAATTATAATAGGTAAGCTTAATGTTTTTCTAAATTTTCTTTGTTATTGATGATATAAAAGGTATATCAATTTTTTTAGGGTATATGGCATAGATGAAGTTTAGAGGAACAAAAATTTGGCTCTAAATGTTTAGGGTTTTTTTTTTTTTCAACCCAACATTAATTAAAAGAAATACTCCCGATTGGTCACCCAAAGTGGAGGTATATTGTTTACATAAGAAAAAGTAGAAGCCCGTAGACGAGCTAATTTAGCTAAAGCATTTGCCTGAACATTTGATGTACTGATGGAAAGATGCACGAAGGTCTTCAAATCTGCTTGCAAGGATAGTGAGCGCCGGCCAATCCTCTGGTGACTGGGAGAAGTTTAGAAGATCCACACAATCTGTCTCAAACCTCTGGCATGGCACATTATTCTCTAACATGCTGCTCATCGCCCATAGAAGCGCTTCTATCTCTGAATGAAGGGGTGACCGTACTCGCCTGATTCCTTTTGCTCCTAGTAAAATTCCTTGAGATCCCTTGTGATAAGACCACCCTATCCCTGATGTGTTATTTGTATCCTTCCAAGAGTCATCTATCTTGCAACTTGGAATCCCTGTCGGAGAATCTACCATTGGAACTTGTGCCACCGAGTGAGACGCCTGTGTTTGTGCCTCATTCCATACCTTACATTCATTTACCGCTTGAGTCAATATATCTTTTGTGTCCGTGTCTATGCCTTGGAACCCGCTCTAAATGTTTAGGGTTTAGGGATTTGATTTGTGACTAACTTGTAATCGTCACAAATTAGTTGCTAATTACCTACTAATTACCCACTGAATGGAGACCAATAACTGGGCCCCATTGTAGAATTATTTGGGCCTTTTTGGAGGCCTTATTTTGCCGCCTAAATGAAAATTTAGCGACGCCAATGGAAAAAAATTTCATTAGGTCGGAGACTCAAGGGTCATTCTCTTATTCATCTAATTTTCAAACCCTTATTTCATCTCTCTTTTCTCTCAATCCTCTCACGAACACAGACCCTAATTTCTCAATCATCTCACGAATCCTTTCAATTTTGGGATCAATTCTTCTCTTTCTCCTTGTTCTTCATCTGTATGAGTGGAATCCTTTGGATCCTTTCGATCCTGGGATAAATCTCTTCTCTTTCTCAGGAAACCTTTCGAATCCTTTCGATTTCTTCATTCAATCGATTTCACCTCAAAAACCCTAATCGCTATCTCTCTCCCGTTTTCGATTCAAACCCTCTATTCTAAAATCAAAAACCCTAATCTTTCCAGAAACCCTAATCGCCATGGTTGGGTCCAAATCCAAGTCCGGTGTTAAGACACGAGGCGGTGGCATCCAGAGACAAGGCGGAGGTGGAGGAAGATCAAGCGCCGGAACGAGTACCGGTGCTCTTGAGGCTTTAGCCACTGTGGTTACTCTTAAGGCCTCTGCTACTGGTGGTTCACAGATTTGGTCATCTACAGACAACCGTGCTCAGATTGACGGGGCCTCAAGGCGTGACAAGGGTAAGGGAATCGACGGTGGTGGAAGCAGCAGTCACATTGACGGTGGCGAGCTATCACCATCGGGACGAAAGGGACATAACTCGTCCCATGACTCCAATCGTTCTGGCCGTCGTTCTCCGACGTCTCAAGAAACTCTTCAGTCGGCTGGGAATGTTTCTGTCTCTCGAACCCTTCCTCTCCAGTATCCAGCTTCTTCTAACCGTGTTCAACCTCAACCAACTCTTCGAAGACCCAATCTGAACCTGAATCTCCAACCTTAACAACGCCTTCAGGTTCAGACTCAGGTTCAGGAAGAAGAAGAAGAAGAAGAAGAAGAAGAAGAAGAAGAAGAAGAAGAAGAAGAAGAAGAAGAAGAAGAAGAAGAAGAAAACGTAGACGGCGAGGAGGATTTAGACCTCAATCCTGATGATATCGAACCTGAGGACGAAGGTAATGAAGGTAATGGCAAAGATGAAGACTACGAGCAGCTGCTAGCCGATATACTAGCTGATCCTCAACGTCAAAGGCTTCCTTTACTGTTTGAGCAACCAGTGCCAGACTCTATTTGGTAAAATTCATTTCTGTTTCCAATTTATTAACCGCTTATTTTGATTTACATTGCACTGCACACTGGAACTAGTTATTTAGAACTGCATACATTGAACTGCATATTGGAACTGCATACTGATATATGTAGATGTTGGTTTCTATGTTATGTCAATTTGATTTACATGTTCTAAACTGAAAATATTTACATGTTGCTTTCTACAAACATTTAATCATTCACCGTTTGATTTAGGTTTTACTTAGTAACATTCACAGTTTCACTAATGGTTTACATACTTTAACCTCTGCTCTTATTTGTTTGCAAGGTTTGATCGGGACAATGGGCTACTAACCCGTGAGATATCAACAATCTTTCGGAGGAATTTCGACGGCCCTTGGTACAGCTGGACCGTCACTCCAATAAACAAACAAGAGCGATACTTTAGATCTTTTGCGGTAAAGTTTTATTTTGTATGTCTTTTTTGTATAACTTCATTTATGTTTATGCTAACTTGCAATTCTTTATTGTGCAGAGCATATACAATTGGGATACAGGGATCACTTCTATTGTTAAGGACCACTTCGAGGCGATTGCAACGAAAAGAATGCGAGGGATTGTGAGTCAGTTTAGGACGAAACGAAAGAGGCCAAACTGGATTGGTGAGAAGCTTTGGGCCAGAATGTGTGTCTTCTGGGCCACTCCAGGGGCGAAGAAGAAGAGCGCCACAGCTTTAGCCTCCCGCAACTCAGATCGAGGCGGACAAGGACCTCATAGGCACCGATCAGGTCAATCCTCGTACTTGACCATCCAGCGAGCTATGGTAATGGCTTATATTCCTTCCTTTAATCTGTTACTTTTCTTTCACACTGGTTTACAGTAATTGGTGCTGTCTTTTCTTACAGGAACATGAATTACAAAGGCCTGTCTCTTGGGCCAAAGTATTTATCAAGACTCACACCAATCCAGATGGGAGTTTCATCGATCAAAAGGTTCAAGAAGTTGCTGCCTCTTACGAGAAGTGCCTTGAAGCGGCTTTAACTGAGCCCGCTGAAGATGGAGAACATTCTGACCTTACTTCTCAGCGTAACCTCACCATTGATGAACAAAACAATCTCTTCCTCAAGGTATGATTCCATATGCCTTTCCTCACTTCTGGTTCTGGATTTACATGTTGATGGTTAGGATTGAATTATATATGTGTTTGTTGTTGCAGTGTACAGAATTTGATCCTAAGGGTACCCCTTATAGAGTGGGACAACTTTCAAAGAAGATGAACAAAGGAAAAAGAAAGATCAGTTACGGTGAGTGTTCGTCGCCAGACCCGGGAGAGGTTCAGGAGGAGCTGAAGCGTGCTCGCCAAATGCTTGCTGATCAAGCGGCCAAAGACGCGCGGAGGGATGAAGAAAATGCTCGCCTTGCTGCTGACCTTAAAGCAAGCCAGCTAAAGATCAGTCAACTGGAGCAGAAGTTTGATGCGTTTTTGCAGAGAAACCAGCCACGAGTTGCCATCAATCCTTCACGCGACGCTCCTGCAACGAACGGCACACCGCAACACACCTCACCTTAAATCAGCCTTCACTCTTACTCTCTCTATGAATGTACAACTTTCTTTTGATATAATAGTTGTACTATTTTCTTTTGATACATTGCTTGCTAGCCTTTTGTACACTACTAGTAAGTTTTACAAGCTAAATGCTTGTTTTGTACATTAATTTCAATTTCCAGTTTCTTTGTTCACAACTACTACCAAATGAATACAACAAAATCAAACAAAACTCAGTACCATTTAAGTGACTAGTTAGTGACACTAGAAAAAAAATAGCGTCGCAAATCAGAGGCTTATTAGTGACGAATTTGTGACTACCATTAAGTTATAACAACATCAATATAGTCTCTAATTCGTAGCTAATTTGCTACGAATAAAGTAGACGCAAATTAGTCACAAAAGGATCGTCGCAAATCAGTCGCGAAGACAGCGGTCGCAAAAACAGTCGTCGCAATTCAGTCGTAAAAACAGCCGTCGCAAATCAGTCGCTAATTTCCATCCCAGAGAGTCTCAAATCAGTCGCTAATTAGTGACTACATCAATAATTCACAAATTCGAGGCTTATTTGCGACTACTATGTACAGTCCCAACTGCGTCGCCAATTAGCGACGTAAATATATAGTCACAAATAGGTCGCAATTTAGCGACTAATTTGAGACTGCAAAAATTACCGACTACTTTATTTCGTCGCAAGGTAGTCGCAAATGGGTCATTTGTGACGTTTTGTGACTCTTTTGGGAGTGGCAAATGGCTTGTTTTCTTGTAGTGCATGCACTATCAATAGTATCTACATATGGTCTACATTGTTACTATGTTAGACGAATCTGTCTCCTTGTGACTAAGAAAAAAGTACAAAGTAATGAACCAGACCAACCAATATTAATGAGACGACAACCTACAGGCCAATATAATGAAAATTCGAATTATATATCATTCCAAATATTAACTATTGAAACCACTTAACAACAAACACAAACGCCACATCCATGCCTCTCTAATATACATACTCATTTGTGTGTAGTCATTAACCTATATATAGGGTCCTTTCTTGGGATCATTGAATATACTAGAATGTGCATATATATTCATGCTAGTGAGTTACGAAAATTAATTAAAGCCCTCCTGATAATATTATGCGGTCCCGTGTTTCTTACAAAACCAAAACCCTATGTAGAACCCTATACATTTTTCATCAAACTACTAAAAATTGTATCAATTTTATTAAGGTAACGTCAAACTAGTTATTTTCACAATCAATTATTATAACTGATACTAAACCATGCATGTTTGTTCCAATTACAAAAAATAATTTAAAATTTTATCACTTAGTTTTGTGATATAATTTTAAGCCATATTTTTTTTGCTAAATGGTTAATATTTCATAGAAATGAAAACGTTTTAGGCTTACAAATCGGAATTTGAAACCTAATGTAATGGTTTCATGGCAAAAAAGTTAAAAACATGGAAGCATAAACATGAACAAATTTCAGTCTGTCGACTCGGCAAAACACGAAGTTAGGGGAGATTGACGAAGTGATGACGATGTCCCTTGTTCGTGCTAATTCAACTGCGGGAGATGAGACAGTCCTGGTATAACAAATAAGTCGTACTTACTTAGCTCCGAGATGGTAGAAGCCGTTCATTGGAGGCCAATACAAGGATCGTCAACGGTGAAGACCACACAACCCTCGAGCACATACTCCTCTCGCGTCATGTGCGAGTGGCTCGCAATACAAAACCATGAGCTAAAACAAGCACAAAACCTCACAAACCAAATCAGAAAACGGCGCAACTCACCCTACCAAGCTCATCTTGAGGCCAGCTAGTACATAGCTAGATCTTCTAATAGAACCTGCGCCAATCACCCTTAGTCTTACTATGTCCTCTAAAACGCATAGCTAGAACGACAATCCAAACCATACCAATCGTTACAACAACTACACACAACAACATGAGAAGCTAGACACAAGCAACAACATGCTTGACATAAACTACAAATCTATAAATACGACAATGGAAGACCAAGGAGACAATACAATTAGCCATCACCGGCAGCAATATCAACTCCAACTCTGCATCATCGCAAGGACCTGAAGACCTTGCAAAGGATCCTCAAAGACGAGTCCATACACCCAAGACGCCACTAACAACTGAATTGTTGATTCAACTGTGTCCACAAGCAAACCAACCGAGAAGAAGCTACATCTTTAAGGCAAATCGTCAAGAGAATACAGAAAGTACCTACCAAATCCTTGCCCTTAATCAAAACCGAGAAGGGAGAGACAGAAAGATCGAGACTCCAAACAATAGAGGAAGAGAAAATCTCAAAACCAAAGAAGCAAAGCATCTTTGCCTCCACGACTGGAAATCTTAACACGTCTCTAACCCTAAAAGAATCAACGCAATTCCAAGCGAAGACAGAGATGGCTCACCTTCGAAACCGTCCTCATGAGGTAAAATCTGACGGAAAGAAGTCTAAATCTTGAAAATGCGACTCATGGCGGAGCTTCCAAAGCAACCTTGGAAGAGGATGAAACCGGAAAAGGCAGAGAAGCGAGGCGAGGACAAGCACACGTCGCTCCGATGTCAAGCAAAGCTTGCTCCGTCGTCGGAATCGCGAGGAGGGAGATAGATCTACAAAGTAGATCCACATCTATCGAGATGTGTGAGGCAAGAGAAGGGTTGTAGCTACACCCAACCAAAGACAATCTTCGTCGACAAGCGAAAATCACGCCAGAGATGACCCTTACTCCGAAACGCGGCCGCCACACACGACGTAACTCCGATCCACTCACCACGGGAAAACAAGGCAAATCTAGAAGACAAGCACTAGAGAACATGAAACAGAAATGGGAGAAGATTTGTGACGACCCAATTTTTTTTTTTAATTAATTAATTAATCCGAATTAATAACCCCATAATTATTAATTCTCACAGATTAATTTCAACACCAAGCAACAAACAGCGGAATTCACACAACTCAATTATTAAACAATAAATCTACAAATATTATTATTTAAACATTTCTAACAACCTACTAAAAATACAAACACACAAACATCCCTAATCATCCTCCTCCTACGCCATGATTCCGCGATCACACAATCTTTTACCTGCAACACATGGCACAAAAAGTTGCGTAAGTATTATCATAAATACTTAGTGAGACAGTCATCCCGTCTACAGGCTAAGTACATTTTTAACCCACACGCAAGAAACCCAATACGATTAAAATGCCCACACGATTCAAACAACACTGCCAATCGACACAAATAATTAAATAATTAAATAACTAAACACAACCAACCACACAATTTCATCACGGAAAACACAAACAACCACACAATTTCAAAACAGAAACCACTATAAATCGTTTGTTAAAACTTGATGTTGGCTTAAATGAGCCTACGGTCATGCACTCACCTTAGCCTAAGAAAATTCGTGCACAGACGAACTTCCACACACGCTCTCAAACACCAAATAATTCACCTAAATTAATTTGTTGGTCACAAAAATATGATTAGCATACCATCAGAAAGCTCTTAACTAGATCAATCTTAAAATGGAATCGGTTTTCCCAAAACCGGTTTAAAACTTAGAGAACCGGTCCAAATTGTACACGGTTCAAAAGTAATATATGACCAAATCACAAAAAAAAATCAAACGATCACTAAACGTTGTCTCAGAAACTTAAAACCGGCCTAAAATCCATAAGAACCGGTTGGATACAAATCCAATTGAGAGAACAATCTCAAAATTTAGCAAACTTACCGATCCAAATTCTATCAGCTCCGACCTCCAAACTTCAATCGGAAAACTGATCCAGAAACTAGAGAAGAAGATCTTTCCAACAACCTATAGATCATTGCCTAATTTCTTCTGGATCCCTAAAATTCATCACAAGATTTTCCTAAACCAAATTAGGATGTTCTGAACAAAGCAGAGTCGACGAGTTAACTTCGAATCAACGCTGAGAACCGAGTTTACCTCGGAATCACGGTCGGAAATATGTTCTGAAACTTAGACAGAAATAGATTTCCAACGACATACAAATAGTTGCCTAACTCTCTCTGAAACTTTGTAAAAAACACCCTGAAAGCTTACTGATTCTCTACACGATTCTGCAGAGACATCTCTCACAAAAACAAGGATATCTCTTAGCATACTGATCCAAAATACAAACGGATTTGCCTCACGGCTAGATAAGACATAGGAGAACGTACCCAGAAAGTTTCAGCTCGATCCGTTTTGATCTCAACGTCTTTTTCTCTTCTCTATCAAACGGACATAACTGAGTCCTTCTCTCTCTTAATCACCAAACTTTTAAGAAATCACCAACTCCTCCCACAAACTCTCTCCCACGGTTCTGCCTTAATGCACAGAAAAGGGAGGCTGCCAACTTCCTCCACCCCAAGCCAATTCCACTCCATCTCTTTTTCTTTTTGCATTAAAAATTCTAGTATTACTTTTCCTTTTGTATTTAATAATCTCTCTGAATAAAATACACCAACTAATTAGGAAAAACAATACTCAACTCACAAATATGCTTCTTTATACAATGGTCACATCACTCGTTGTATCTGTATTTTGCATAAAATAACACCCGACACACCATTTGTCGATCGACAGGACCAAAAAGCCAAACTGGATTTCTTTTTGGTTCGCGGGTGTTACAAGATTGCCCTCTCACGGCACCGGACAAAGCCGGCCACCGGAGAGGCGAACGGGTAAGAGGAGGAGTTTGAGTTTGGTTAGGTTTGAGAGAGAAAGTCGTCGTGCGTAAATCTCACGTGCCCGACCTCTGTGTTGGTTTGAAAATTAATGTGTTGAACTACATACATTTTAAGCTATATAACTCTTCATTTTTAGCTTATACTAGGCATTGTCCCGCGCCAAGCGCGGGATGAACTCCATTATAACTTTATGATGTACTTAAGATATAGCTTTATCTCAATTCTTGTGAAAAAAAGACATGGGGATAAATCCTAATCCAATCCGAAATAAATTTATGTTATTTTTGTAAAGATATTTCCAAGCACATATTTGAATATATAATATGGCGAAGTTAAAAAATATAAACAAAATATATCTCGGATCATCAAATATATTATTATTTATAACATAATAAATAGATAACCAACATATATAATAATTAAAATAAAACTATAAAACTAAAATAGTAATAATAATAATAACAATGAAAATTATGTTATTCCAATGATCATGTGCAAGAGCTAATATCCTATCATACTCATGAGGCTCAAGAATGCCACTTAGAGTGGCTAGTAGACCACTTATTGCGCCTTCAGAAGGTAAATATGAAGTTTGAACAATTGCATAGGCATACTCATCCGGATCGTTTAATACATGCACATTGAAAAGTAGGATATGTAATTCCACGTACAATTCGGATGTCTTCGAAAGACGGGGTCCCTTGATATGAAGAAGAAGTAAATTACGAAGATAATAAGTTTCACCAATATTTGGAGGGACATAAACCAATCTAGTACTATTAATTATCACACGTCTTCTATTCCATCTAGAATTCACCTGATCCCAAACAAATTCGAAGAAAATTGAAGATAAGTAAGGGACCTGGAGAGTTCACTAAGTTGATTATATTTCAACCAAGACTGAAACTGAGTTTCTTGAGAATTAACACATTGAATTTTCTGACCAATAAGACCACAATCCGAATAGATGGTTATATTAGGGATGGGTAAATGGTACGTAAGAACAACACAATCCGAACTTGATAAACTGCCCTTTTGAACCAAATCACATGATTATAAATACAAAACAACAGTAACATTAGTACAAAGTTATGAATAAACAAATCATGAGTAGTTAAATTATGGTAAATAAAAAAGTTATTAACCTACCATAAGTATCATCATCAGACCCACCACTAACATTAAAGAAGAGACATGGCAAACGGATTGATGAGATATATTTTGCACCACACTAAATGTCTATATATGCATTTATAATAAATAGGGTACACAAGATACCTAGATACACATAATATTCAGTAGAATATAATTAAATAGAATTTTTCCAAGTTATTGCCTTAAAATGAACGAAACAAATCAATGTAAAAATTAGGTAACTATCATAAAATATAATTATCACATATATTGATAATATTCTCGTTTCAATACATTGAAATAATTATGTTCGTCTTAAGAAAATTACAGAAATATAACAAAATATATACTCGTACAATAACATAAGATATGGATACCTACCTTATAAAATACGTTATTTATTTTTGTATATGAATTTTAGCTATAAAATATTTAATCTTCATGAAATGCATAGACGGTTATAAAACGATGTTTAGTTAATTACCATTATATTTGAGTCCCCATGCATAACAATTTTTTTTAATAAGTACATTGTAGATTAGAGTGAATCTTAGACGGATTGTATTAATTTTTCATAGTTAAAAATCAATAAGCAAAAACAAATTTTATTTGATTTTAAGATACATAAAATAAAAGAAATTCATAAGGTCTAGATGATAGAACTAATAATAATAATAAACATTTTTAAATATTAAATAGTTTGGGAAACAAAGAGCATTTTGTAAAATTCAACCAAGTTCATAAATATATGGATATTTCTAAGCAGTACTTTCTAATTTATTTCGGATTGCGTTCTTCCAAACTTGGACTTCAGGAATATATAAGAGGGTTGATTTCAATAATTGTGGAGTTAGTTGTTATCGATACACCCCATATACCTACCATCAAAAGTTGCATAATAGTCATGATCAAATATCTAACATGTAGATAATGAGTTCTTCATATACGACCTTCATATTTGTAAATGGGACCAAATCTGATCACACATACGATCTTTGGACCTTGAGCATTTGTATACAAATCGTAAAACGTTGAAATATAATCTTCACACAACCGAACACGGATAGGACAATCAGTGTAGTTTAGAGAACAACAAATAAAATACAAATACAAATACATAATCCATAATATTTAAAAATAAATTGATGATAGCAACCTTACTTTTCGTCTCTGAGTATAACATGAACATATTGTTGTCTCTTAGGATATTCAGGTGAATGACGGTCTACAAAGCCATGAACACTCTCTATAGAGCCAATTATATTTGTGCACACAACACAAATCTATTTAGTTTTTACATAAAACAAAACGAACACATTAAAACTAAATACATTGTAACGAAGAAACTAATCATACCAACGTAATCTCCATGATCATAGCACCCATCACGTATAGTACCAAAATCAGCAAACACTTAAAAATTATTCTTAGTCACCGGGGCTAATATGAAAATAAGAGTTCTTGGGACAATTTCTCTTTTATAGTTTCCAAACGTTGTACTTGAACCAACAATAGGTTTAAGATCAAAATTAACAATATAGATCCAAGAACCTTCACCGATGGTGAGATTAACAGCATGGAATTGATCCTTAGGGAAAGAACCTCTTACCTTGCTCCCCTAAATATAAAACTATCATTAATATAGTATAGACAATGATAAAGACAGATCATATCATCAATATATCAATTCACCGCATCCAACAACATATCTCTTTATAATATTTAATAGTTACCTCGCCATCGACAAAGATCATGTTGTAAAGATTATCACACGTAGGATACGTGGTAGAGATTCTCAATATTTTCACAACAATACGCCAACGTTGCAAGTATGGATTCAAAGAGACCACGTAATAAAAAGGTGTATTAAAGGGTATATTGAATATAAGAGACATGATGTCGGCGAAAATAAAATAATTAATACCACAATATTACTACAACCACTATATATACACAATTAAATTAAACAAATGGAAGAAGATATATACGGATAATACATTTAAATAAATATTCTTTAAAAAACGAAATCATAAGAATATAATATTTACAAAATTTAAAATATAATTTATCCCAAAAGTAATTATCACCAAGACTTATGTTTATTTCATATTATCTACTCCCTCCGTTTCACGAAGATATATTTTTTGAGTTTTTAAAGTTATTTCATGAAGATAGATTTTCAACATTTATTGATGAGAGATTGTAGCTTTCAAGAAAAAGAATCAAATACTATTGGTTAGAATTTCTTGAAAACTGTTTATTGTAGAAATCAATACACTTTTTAGAGATAATAATTATTTTTCTTAATATGTGTGAAAAACTCAAAAAATCTATCTTCGTGAAACGGAGGAAGTGTTATTTTATAAGATTTAACTAATATATATAGGACTTGAAGAGATTTACCTACATTCATATGAGTCGGGGGGAATTAGATTATTATAGAAATCCATACTTTGAATCATACATAAATTTGCAAGATCCATAATGATAACAATTGTAATAACAATACAATCACGACAACAACTTTAAACTCAACAAAACATAATCGTAATCGTAGGAGGAACAAAATCATCATAATTGGCCTCATAAGCAACAATTAGGTCCTTCATAATTCTGGGTATTGGTGCTGTCCAATCAAATCCAAGCTCTTGCCACTTCGTATAAGGAGACTCTAGACGCCTAAGCTTTAACTCAATGGCAAATTCTTCAAACTCAAGACGTTGAGCCTCATCTGGGAATCGTTTCTTCTTCTCAACCACCGTCTCATATACCATGCATGCCTTATGGTACTTTTTAAGCAACTAAAAGGAGAACAACGAATTAAACTATGGAACTAATTTGTTGATTACTTATAAGCTAAATCATGGAATAACACATACCTTCTTCAGAAAATGGCCGCAATGTTTGGAACGTTCAGCTCTCGTGATCAAAAGTTGTGGTATTTTTAATCCAGTCGGTACAAAATATTTTGGAGACAATGAAGAATCGTTCGAACCTTGAGACATGCTTGATTCTAAAACAATGATGAAAAGACTATGGAAATGATCGAACAAACCGAATGTGTGTAGACGAACACTTAGACAACGCTATATATATAAAATGTATGTGCTTTGTAATCAACGAACTTGAATATATTATATAGTAGAAAGTGTATTTTGACCATCCAATAAACTATGCATTGGAATAGACAACACAATGCTAAATACAATGCATTCACTAATATGACACATATATAAAATATAATCTTATCAATTTTTTGTGATATCAATGCACGTACCATAACACGTGAACACACCCTTTTCGTATTTTATTATGTTCAAAATCAATCCAATCTTAAAAATATTATATCTTATGCAAAATTTGTTGTAATTCAAATAAGCTAAAAAAACAAAAGTGTTGAAGAAGAGAAAAATGGAAGAGAAAATGGATGTTTGGGGTTTCCGAACATCTAACAACCGGATAAGATCATAGAATCATTGTTATACTTCACGTGATATATAATATTAGATCACGCATATATAAAGTATTTATGAACGTCAGTCATGTGAATGCATATTCTCAAAACAAATATAGTCAAAGTTAAAATGACCAACTAATGCATGTGAATCAATTTTCACCCACGATCATTTGATCAATATCGAGTATTTCTTTTTGAAGCTTGATACATTGTTTATGCAGAAGTCCTTTTCGGTATTTGGTGCATTGCATAATGTGTCTATTACACATCTAAAAAAATGTTACACCAGAAAATAAAATAATTACTAATCAAAAAAATATATATTAAAAAACTAACAATCGTAAAAATACAATTTTCTTTATACATTTACCAAAAATTTCTTCGAAGCCTCGCAATTTGTGAGAAAAACATCATCGATTAGAGACTGTGGTAATTTCAAACCTGACGGTTGATAATCGGAGATCGATTTAGTAGAGATATCGGAAGTTCCAAACATTTTTGTACAATTTAACGTTCAGTAACTGAATTTTGAGATAAGAATACTGCATTCTCTTAAAAGATAGTATTTATAAGCCAACCGAGCATGGAAAATATCAAAAATGTGACACGACTCTCCATAATTGTCTCTGAAAATAACAAAATATAAAAACTAATTTATTAATTAGGTATAGACTCGAAAAGACAATATTTGACGTGAATTATCATAACCCTTTTGACTACTAAAAATTTTGATTCGACCATACAAATTCAACATTGATTTGTCCAAACTTTCATGTGAACTACACATGCTTTACGAAGGTATTGGAATCTGAATCATATAATGAGAACAAATAGACATACCTATTACCCATACTCATGCATGCGAGAATATATTGATCACCTTTTTGATTGTTTGTATTTTTTTTCTTCTAAATACAATGCTAATTTTAGACGTAAAAAATATATCGAATGTATTTTAATTACATTATAGTAACGTTGGAGATAAATTTGACTGGCCAATATAATTAAATTAAATATATCATGTTTAAGAATAAGTTTTGGTTAGATAAACATATATATAAATTAATATTATTCTCTTAATATAAGATAAATAAGATATTTACTAAATAATTTTAAAACCATAAATATGAATATACTCAACAACTCAAAACATTGTTAAACAAAAAAAAAATCTAAAAAGAAAAAAAATGATAATGAACACCTACGGTGTTAATACTAATCATATATTAGCTAATAGATCACGTGAAAGTGCAAGTATTATATCATACTCATCACCATCTAGAAGTCTTCGTAAGCTAGCCAGTAAACCACTTTTACCTTTAGGAGTAAACCACAGTGAAGTGTCAATGATTACATCTGCATATTCATCTGGATCTTCGACTATACCCAACGCTTGACAGGCAGTCTTAAAAGTAGGATACATAATCCCCCTAATAGTTCTGATATCTCCAAATAAGTAGGTCTTGTAACATGCAGAAGTAGTACACGGAGGTAATAAGGTTCACCAGTAGAAAGAGGAACATAAACCAACTTGCTTCTATTAATTATTTCTTGTCTTTTATTCCATTTACACCTAATTGGATCCCAGACAAATCTTGAAGGGAATTCAATATATGTTAGAGAGTTAGCGACTTTATTATGTTTATTATTATATTTTAACCAACTCGTAAATCGAGTTTCTTGAACGGGAACACATTTAACTTTTTGACCAATGAGACCACCATCCGAATAAACAATTAATGGGGGAATTGGAAGATGGAACGTAAGAACAACACCATCGCTACGGTAATGCTTACTACGGTTTTGACAATATAGTAAGCATACGATTAAGTCCTCAAGATCCAATCTTTTTCGAAGGTCATGTCTCATATCTCATCCTTTCGCCGCCCTTGGTAATCAAATGGCTCACCCTTCTCTCCATTGTCGAGCTCTGTTTCAATGTTTCAATGTTGCTCTCAACAGTTTAGGGAATAGCAATATTCCTCAAAAGGGGTGTGTTCCTATGGAATTATCCATCAACCTGCTGCACATATCACATTCAAGATTCACAAGAAAATATATATCTTAATCAAAACTTTGCTACTTTATAAGTGATTAGAGTGTCTTTATATGATATAATTATCGTCTCTCTGTAGTTTACTTATATAATTACACCTATCCACACTGCTCCATAATTATAAAACTAAATGGACATCTTGCTGAAAGCTTTTGATGGGTAATGCTTTTGATCTTCACCTTCAATATCACCTTCCAGACAAAGATCTTCACTTATTCCTCCACAAAACCCATCTTTCCACATCAAAATCCTTAAAATTAATCAGAAACAAATAAAAAGAAACAAATCAGAGATCTTGAGGTGAAGAAACAGAGCAGCTCTGTTTCTGTGTCTCTTCTACTAAATGTAGAGTAAAGACAAAAAGAGAAAACTCCCAACCTACCACTTTCATCACCAATCTTGCATGCATTACCACCAGAGACCCTCCTGGAATAAAAAAGAAGAACAAACAAATAGAGCTAAAGACACAAATATATAGCAATAGAGAGAGAAAAAGATTGATGACAGAAGCTTCTAAGTACTTTATGAAGTACCATCATTCGTTTTATTCTATCGTTTTGTTTATTGATTACTTCTCTTTATGTTCGAGTTATTTATTCTACTCCGAAGATTAGAAGTGAATAACGTCTTTGTTCTTGTTACCGCTTTGAGGTAATGAATAAGAATTATCTAGAGTCAATTATGTTGTGTCTCGGTCCTTTCACCATAGCTTCTAAAAGCACCACCGAGTGCAACGATGGCCAAGAGAAAGACGAATCTTGAATCGCAAGCATGAACTACTTTCTCACAAAAGAAAGAAAAACTATATATATGATAAATCATGATAAGATCAATTATATACCTCATATGATGTCTTTATTCGCTCTTACTAACGTTAGGGACTTGTCATATAATAACACCACTCCAATTAGTCTTAGAAAGCTCAATAACAAACTTATCCAAATCTCGAACTGGTCTCAACCGAAATTATGTTAACACATAGAAAGAGAACAAACAATTATACCACGATGATGTTCACTAATCAAGTAAGAGAGAACATTATCGATAATATATGTTATTATAATTTAAATATTGTACGAAGAATCAAAAGGCATTTGAAATAGTAGATTTACCTACCAAGAAGTAAACAAAATAAAAGAACCAAAGTCCTTCAGATTCCCTCATCAAAAAGAAACAAAGCAAAGAAAATCAAAAGAGATTTCTGCAGAGCCGGATCTCAGATTGTTGGGGTCCTATCAAAAATAAAAATAAAATTTAAGTATTTCAATTTTTTTTTCTTAGAAAATACAATTTTTTACAATAATACATTTGTTATATTTTTTTCTCATGTGAAATAAAATTATGAAAAGTTTATTTATATTTTTAATTGTTTTTTAACATATAACTTCATAAAATATTAGATTTTATAAAAAATAGTTTGTTACCTTTCTAAATTTTTATTATTTTCCATTAAATGAACACATTTTCCATAAACTAATATATAAATTTGAATATTTTTTTAAAAAAAGTGGGGCCCCTAAAAAATGGGGGCCCATGCAAATGTTTCAAAAACATGTTCTCAAATGTAGCTCTGGATTTATGTAATCTTTGTATGATGTAAGATGAAGAGTTTTCATGGAAGCTCCTAGATTCCCTTTATGAAAATAAGCTTTGATTAAAGTAAGATGTATGCTCCTAAATCCAGAATCTGTTTTCAAGAAAAGAAGAAAATAGGATTGAAATGAAAACGAAAACGAAATCAAGAAAACCGGAAAGAATCAGAACAAATCTGAAAGTTCTCATACCTCTTTCGACGTATGCCATTGTAGTAACATAATTCAGGGTTCCTCTTCTTCGTCAACAATCTCCACCGATTAATTTTATATTGGCCCTTTTGCATGATGAATATAGAACAAATGACATAAAAGAAGAATTAAAAATTAGTGTGGATGTAAATTATATGTCTAACAATGTAAATTATGTATCTGATACCGTGACGAAACTGTAGAATTAAAAAAAAAAAGTCATTATTAAGATCAAAACAAAATACAAACGATTTAGATAAAAAGAACTATTTAAAAGATCATAAAAAAAGACACAAAATATTGTTAATAAGACTATGAAACGAACATAAGGTTATAGAATTTACCAACCATAAACCTGCAAATACAACAAAAGTTGGGTAGCATCATTATCTAGTCTTTGGACGTTAATCATGATATGGCAAAATTATGATATGAACTTGCAAATACAACCCAAAAAAAAAAAAACAACAAAGAAGTAATTAGTAAGTTCGTGATCATCAACATAATATAGTCGGTTGTATAAACATGATCATTAGCAAAAAGGCAAGAATAAAAGCAAGGGATATGATATAATATAAAACCTAGAAGCATGTGAATGAAAAATAATATAGAAAATTATGAGAGCATACTGCATACAAAACCTAAACAGAGAAAAAAAAATATGAAAAGCTAGCATTGAGAAAGAGGTATATATATATATTTATATATACAAGACAATTTTACGGCTACACACCGGATATGTTAAACGACTATTTTTTGAGGATAATTATAGAAGAAATATCAAGATAACTATGCAAAATTTCTTGTTTAAAAATGTAAGTTTACCATTAAGATCCGAATAAATCTAAAACGAAAATATATTCGCTAAATAAAAGGTAAGTTTAAAATTAAGATCCGATCAAATCTACAACCACAATATATTCAGCCCACTAAAAATAATAAATCGGATATTAAATACGCCTAGATTTGACACGTAGGATAACTTGTTTCTCTAATAGTCGTATGATAAAAGTCTTACACCCAAACAACTTTCATGCCATGTATTCTTTTTGGTGAGGTTGATTCTAGTCTTCTTGAGAAGACGGTCTTTCGTCAACTAATCAATGCTAATTTAATCAGTAGCACAAGTTTACCGTATGCTTAAGAAAAATGAAAACAAAACTTTTTTTTTTGTTCACAAAGAAAACAACTTGATAGAATCTAAAACCTCAACATGATTAAACTAAATTGAAGTGTAATGTAGCACAACATCTCTGTACAGACTTGTAATTGTAACAAAATACCAATCAAAACATAAAGTTTTACATTGAAATTAGTTTCATAGGCATCTATAATGGCATCATGAGTTGAAGGCAACGCCTTTGCACTCATCCTCAAATCCTTCTACTAAGGTTTTCACCATCTCTTGACCCATTTTCTTAGCAAGCTTCTCTCTATCTAACTTTCTTTTCCATGTAAGAACTAAAACATATGAGAAAATTCATAGAAGATCTGAGGTTTGAAAATTAGATTAAACAAACAACTAATGAATGTAACACTTGTAGTAATTAGTTTTAACCCCCCAAAGACCAGAAAGCTAATATAAGAAACAAAGCATTAATGACAATCGAAATTAGGTTATAAACGTATAAGTTTAAACCATTTTAGGATCTTTACTGACATTTCGATCCCCGGCTTATAAAGAGCATCGATGTATGTGAAGAAATCATACCTTAGCATGTGTGTTCCCGTATGTAAAATGTCTCTAAGACTTTATTATCTCTAACACAGAAAAAGAATGCATGAAGATATCTTAATACAATAATTCCGATGAATTCACATAACCCCGCCAAAGCCACAAGTATGACCTGTTAATACAAAATCACAACACAAACAAAGAACACGTTAACACAAAATAAAATAAACATAGAAGGTTTTCCAACTAATATACTATGCAAATAACCTACACAAATTAAGTTTCAGAAGAAATATCAAAAAAATATTAAAGCTTAAAAAATATAAAAAAACAAAAGAATAAGATATCAGAACAATAAAAAATTAGATACGGTATTTAAACATATAGGTATATCCAATAATTTTCATCAAAAACGTATTAAGCATATTTTGCCAAAACAAATTTGTCATAAGTGAGTGAAAAAAGAATCGTGGGATCAAAGAAAATTAAACTCTTATAAATCTTTTCAAAGACGATTGAAGCCAAGTGCGAGATCAACCATGGCTTATAGAAGCCGGTGAACATGGATCCTGCCATAATTGAGTGGGCAGCCATAAACTCAATTATATTATGTTAGTTAAAAATACAAACATCAAACTAATAATAAAAAATTCGGTACATATTATATAAAAACAAAAAATATAAGATAGAATATGAACCAATAATCAAAATCAACTGTAACAAAAAAAAACTATAACCAAAATTGACACAAATATAATAAACAAAATAAAAACCAAAAAGCACATCATCAAGTTAGCCACAAAAAGATAAAATACATACCTTCGTAAGGAATAAAAAACCTGTGATCAAAAAGAGGAACAACAAACGAAACAAAAATCAATACTAAGTTAGAGAATAAAATAAAATAAAATATATTATGAATATATAAGATAAAATACATACCTTCGTAAGGAATAAAAAACCTGTGATCAAAAAGAGGAACAACAAACGAAACAAAAATCAATACTAAGTAAGAGAATAAAATATAAAAAAATACATTATAAATATATATATATATATATATATATAGATTAACGATAAAACCAAACAATAAAGAAAACTCATACCTAATAAGCATATAAAACCTGCAAACAAAACCATAACAACAATATAATCCGATAACAACATCATATATCACGACTCCATCACCGATGGGTTATACCTTTAATACATATACATGAAATAGAATCTGATAAACATTGAACAACAATAAACCAAACAATAAGAAAATAGATACCAGACAAAAAAAGACGAAACAAACGTGACGAAGAAATATGCATCTTCGAGTAAACCCTAAATATAATATATATAACATAACATGAGGTTGCACCTAGGGTTCTAATAACTAAAACCGACTTTTAATGATGGGCCAAAATTAAATCAAGCCCAAATCCAATAAACGTCATCGTTAAACAAATTAGGAATATTTTATTATTAAAAATGGTGATGGCAAAGGGTAATAAATAAGTGGATTTTAGGGAGGGTAGAAATATAATTAGCCACTCCATATCAATTGTGAGGGTGCCACGTAGGACTTTTGACTTCACATTAAAAAAATTATATATATATATATATATATATATTTCTATAAATATTTGTTACATAAATTGACTTTGTTTTTCTTTTTGAACTTAGCTTTTATACATGTCTTTCGATCTCAAGCATAAAAATACCCCTATCATGTAAACCCTAGTTAGTTCAAATTCATTGTAAGCACAGAAAATCCCCAAAAAGGATAAAATTTAATGGATACTATATAATACTAGTAGTATTGAAAATTAAAAATGGAAAAAGGAAACTCATCTCGAGGCGACACGAGCACTTTACCGGCTATTCCTCCCACCACATACCACACCACATCACATTTCTCCATGGAAACTCTACAAAGCCTTTCTCTGGTTTCCCGTGACTGTGTGACCTCTCTCTCTCACATTTTTTACCTCCAAGAAATTGCCACCGGTTTTCGTGATTTCAATGTCTATGTCTCACTTTTTATATATTCATGAGTAAATAATTAATATTAAACCTCAGGCCCCATGCTTTTACACCAATCTAAAGAATTAAAATTAAATCATAGGCTTCAAATTAACAATCCATTGGCACTTATTGGCGTTTTTATGCATACACATTTATGTGTCCAAACAAAATAATTTGATCCGTGTGATTAACTAGATAAAACCACAGCATCATACTTACTATGAGAAGTTCGAGCGGCTCACTTTCCCATCTGATCAGATAAGTAAACATTTGCATATTTAGGATTTCGCATACGCTTCTTAATGGAGGCTAAATAATAGCTGCACAATATGTCATGCATCAAAATCAACAAAGACATAAGGAATAATCGTCATTAATGTGCGTAGAAACACGAAGTATTGGAATATCAATGTGTTTGTTACATTACTAATCAATCATCCTATTTCATAACCTATTTTGTTTCTTTTGTATTTTGATCGATGAGTGATTCTAAAAGATATGTATTCATAAAATGTAAAAACAACATTAACAACATATGTTAGGAGATCTCGGAGAATATACGAGATCGAATTAAATAGAAAGTTAATATTTGTGTATATGTTAATAAGTAGATTTCCTATTATCAAATATGTAAAGAACGTTGATCAAGTTAATTATCTTGTATAAATAGGCCTATTGGCTAATGAATAAATTTGAGAGAAACTATTTTACTTCTAAGGTTTCCTCCAAATTTATCATGGTATCAGAGCCTTCGATCCTAACTTTTATGGGTTATGGCTCTTTTATTTTCCGCATCTAACAAAAAAAACATTTTTCTTAATTAACAGAGCTACGTCTCTGTCTTTTAATCTCCTTCTAGGTTTTTTTTCCTTCGTTCTTCTTAATTATTATAGTTTCGTATAAGTTTTTGTTTCAAATCTTAAAAAAATAAAGAAAGAAGAAATTCAGAGACAAAATCTTCATGTGGTTATCTATCGTAAACTATAAATTTGATGAAGCCACGAAGATGATGAATCCGGATCCAAGAAAAAAAAATCGTTCGTTCGTCTAATACTACAAAGAAGACGATGTTCGATGATATAAAAAAAGTTGTTGTGAACTATGAGCATGAACCAATTGACGAGTTCGTTCAGTTCGCATGGTGACGTGAGATGATGGAGATACACAACTACTAAAGTACTCTCTACCGAATCGATGGCCTAATGGTGAGGTATAAACACCATTGATGACCCTATAGTGGGTATGAAGATGAGTTGAAGATTGTCCAATCTCATACGTTTTACCACGTATGAGCTTGCGGGAGGGTGTTAGGAGATCTCGGAGAATATACGAGATCGAATTAAATAAAAAGTTAATATTTGTGTATATGTTAAATAAGTAGATTTCCTGTTATCAAATATGTAAAACTTGTTGATCAAGTTAATTATCTTGTATAAATAGGTCTATTGGCTAATGAATAAATTTGAGAGAAACTATTTTATTTCTAAGGTTTCCTCCAAATTTATCAACATATTTTATACTTCAAAATGATATACATATACTATATAAGTTTGATAAAGTTTAGATATATGGTGTTAGATCTAAAAAAGAAGAAAATGATATATACGCATATACGATTAATGAAGATTACATGTTTATAACTACCAAAATGATCCCTCCCTTGCAATATAGTTATACTTTTAAGCATTCTTCTCATAATGGTAATTTGTGTGAAAAAATGATTTCCATTTAAAGAAACGCCGTTTACATGATTTCCATTTTTTTAAAAGGTTTGTATAAAACTCAATGTTCAAGACGCTAAGCGGACGGTAACCCATAGTCTAGCGTCTAGAACGCTTAATCAAGGCCTAGTGATATTAAGCGTTTTAGGCGTTTACAACAGATGAACGTTTATAACTATGTATATGGAGTTAAACGCAGGTTTAAAATGATAAAACTATATAATCGTAAACAAAAATTAGAGAAAACATTTAATTAATTCATATCTAACTGTATAAACGTTTATAAATATGTATATGAAGTTGAAATTTATAAATTTAAATTATGTAGTTGAAAACTAAAAAATACAGTAAAACGGGTGATGTACAATTTTAGGCGGTTAAAGCGGTCGTCTAAGCGTTGCCTGAGAACTGTCTCGTTGTATAAGAAAAATCAAAATTTTATAAACTTATAAAAACCAGAACAACACAAAAAGTAAACCGTTTAAGTTGAGAATTTCAGAGCAAAGTGATAAAAGGTTATGCTATTGGTACTTTGTGTAATGAAATTCAATTCTGCCTCTTCGTAAAATATGAGGAAATAGCCAATATATAGGATATGGTGAAAAAGGAGAAAGACAAAAAAATAAGAAATAAAAACTGAACCCCTTAACCCCTTAACCCCAATTAGTAATATACGTTTTTGTGTCTAGTCTAATTAGAATTATTATTTCCACTGAGGAAGGATCAGGGCCGTCTCAAATTTTATAGAGGCTCTGTTCAAATATCAAAATTAGGCCCTAAATATTATTAGTTTTTAAATGTTAATTATATTAAAAAAAACTACCTATAACTTATCGTAATGAATAGTGTATAATCATAAATATTTTTTTTCTTTTTTTTTTATAAGAAATAAAAATTTATTACTCAAATTTTTTCATTCATACAATTACAACTAAAAAATTATATTTAAACAAAGTCATTCTTCTTATCGATCAAAGAAGAATCCCTTCGAGTCTTTTTTAGTTTGAGTTTGTAACTTGAAAAATAAATTTACTTAGAAATACAACAAAAAGAATATTTTGTATATTAAATATCATAAACAACATATCACTAAGTAAATAAATAAAAACATGAAAGTACTTTAAGATCTAATTAATAAAAAATATCTAAATGTAGTCAAGTAAAACAAAATTTACCAAATTAATATTCAAAAGCCCTTTTCCTTTAATATTAACAATTGATACCAATTCCTACATCATTTTCCTATGCTAATTATATATATCAAAGGTAATTAATCCTTAATTTAGTTTTTTTTATTTGGTTGTCTAAATAAAATTAATTTTTTTAAAAATATTTAATGGTTAACAAACTCAAATCTTTTTAATAACAGATACTTATATATATAAAAAAAAAAAAAATTTGGGCATTTCTAAATCATGGGTCATGTTCAACCGCACTACTTGCACACGTAAATAGACGTCCCTGGGAAGGAAATAGATTACCATAGCCGGTGACTATATATTAGTTGCCAAATTGCACATTCTACTCACCCTTCCCAACCCCTTAGATTCTTTTCTTCCCCCAATTTTTCCGATTTTCTGTAATTTCTGTTTCCTTTTTAAAACTTTTCCTAATTTCCATAAATAATTATCTTTATTCTAGTATATAATTTCTTTTTCTGATCAGACGTAGAAGCTTTGATCACTAGTAACACTGTAATTTCTAGGGTTTATCGTTTTACTTGATTATGCGTGACTAAAGTTCTTTACTTTAAATCTCTTAATTTTGTAATTTATTTCATCGCTTTTTGTCGCTCATGTGTAATTTTGTCTTTATCTTTTTGAATTTGAATAAGTAGATTAATTTAATATTTTCTAAACCTAACCCGAGCCAAAACAAAAAGAGTACCCCAACTTTTCAGCGCAACGATATTCTAGTGATCATACTTTAAAGCTAACTAATTTATTTTCAGATGTTTTGTAGGGTTAATTTGTGGAATAGTAAAGAAAAAAACTAAACTAATTAACTAACAAAAAGTTGCTAATGTGGCAAATTAATGGCCAATAAATATAGAGTTTTTGGTTACTTACTTAGTTTAGTTTTTTTTCTTTGCGCGCTATTGCACAAATTAACCCATGTTTTGTATATATATGTCCGTGGGAAATTTGAACTGTTTTTTTTGCTGGAAAAACGTAGTCACTCAATTGGTAATCAAAACTAGGTGACTAATGAATTATCTCAAATTTTTAAAAGTGTTATTCTATTAGATATTTCAAAGATCAGTTGGCTAATTAAGAAAGAAGCAATTTTTGTTGTTGTTATTGGTTGAAGTTAATATTATTCTGGATAAAATTTTGAAATCAGTCAAACGTAACTTTACACTTTTGTTTTGGTTTTATTAAACTCACTCTATGTCCACCCGGTAGTATAATATTCTACAAATGTAAAATATAAGGTGACGGGTCATGGAATGAGATAAATTCAACAACCAGGATACGATAATTTTGTCATGAAAGAAATCAAACTGTCATACTATGTGCAAAAAGAATCCGATTATTGAGGTCTTTCCTTCATTCCGTAAAAAAAAAAAGTTTTTTTATTGCCATACTTGAATAATAAAAACACTAGAGGAATGGTTTACATTTGCCATACTTGCAAACATATTTGAAGATCTCCGCACCACGTCCTCTCATTCTTTCTCGCACTGATTCCGCGATCACCAAACATGAAAGCCGGCCTCTTAACTGGCTCGGCGCACTCAAGATCATTCAAAAAAAAAATTTAATATATAATTTGCCTCCACATTGGATTGCCAATAAAAATCTTTTTTTGTAACTATATCGTTTAGTTGACAAAAAAAAAAACTTTAATATAGGAAAAAAAAGGAAACCAGTTCGGCGGCAAATTGTCACATAAAATGTACCAGATCATAATTCCTGAGTTCTTTTATTTACCTTACTTAGTAAACTAGTGTAGAATATGTCATTTAATTATTCTTCTGGGTTAAGATTGTACGTGTAGCAGACTGAAACCCTGAGTCGTTCAGTCTGGAACAATGCTATAAAAGGAAACTTTGTATAATTTTCTATTTTTTCGTTTTCTCAAATAGAAATACATTCACAGATATGTTTTTAATTATTCTAAATAAGTGACAAAAGTAAGAGAAGAACATGGAAAAATCTAAAAAGTGGAATGAGAACTTTCCTGGTAGCAGACCTACTATACACCTGCTGGATATTGGTAGATATGTAGTGTTTATTATTTTAATTGTGTATTTGAATTGCTAAATTCATTTGTTGTTTTAGTATCATGCATGTGTTAATATCAAAGATACTTGTGTAAGCTTTTTGTTTATATATAAATATAAAGAAAGTAACAGTTTTCTTAATAAGTAAGAAGTATACCCGACCCAAAAAAAAATTAAGTAAGAAGTAACCAAAAAAAAAATCATTATATTGTACTGCTTTTAGCAAATCATTTTTTTATAGAAATGGCTTCGTAACACTTGCTCTTGTTTTTTTTTGTTTCTGAAATTATTTAAAAAAATTCAACTTAGCTAAGAGTACAATGAAATTGACGAAGATCTGTTTTGGTTATATTGCGACAACATGAAACAGATATGTTATTACATATGCCTACTATTTTGTAAACCTAACTTTTAATTGGTACTTGCGAATACGAAAATGGATTTGTACCATATATACTAAAATTTCACATGTGAAATCCAGTTTGGTGTACATATATATGTATATATTTATAATACGTACGTATTGATAAGAATTATAAAATGAATGATTTAGTGGATGACACAAGGCATGCGATTAAACAAGAGGGCTGGCTCCTAGCACAATACAATCTCCTAGTGTGCAAAGGACATAAGCAGAAATAACTTTTAATCTTTAATATGCTGTTTAATTTAATAAAAATTCTTTCTTTTGACGGGTTCGAAGATCGATTAAGCGGTCAACAGATTTTTACTCGGGGAGCCAAAACAAATTCCCCTACCAAATTTACACTCTTTTTTTTTTTTTTTTTAATCTTCTTTTCCACATGAGTAAACTTTAAACTAACAAATATAAGAAGTGTTATAAATCATAGTGGATTGTCATAACTAGTTCTGGTCCGTTTACGGCCCATTAACACTTAGTCTTTAGGCCGGTTTAATGAATCCTAGTTGAATTAGGATTTTCCTTTTATGTACTTTCCTTTTCCCATTAGGAAAAGGAATTTTCCTTTTCTCTCTTGTAATAATCCTATATAAAGGATCTTATGATTAATGAATAAACACAATCTTCCCCATTCGTTCTCTTGATTCACAACACGTTATCAGCACGAGTTGCTCCCTAAACCCTAAAAACACAAAAACGCAATTACTGTTCATCGTTACTATTCATCGTACTGTTCATCGCGTACTGTTCATCGCGCACTATTCATCGCGCACTGTTCATCGACGATTACTGTTCATCGACGATTACTGTTCATCCGGCGTTACTGTTCAAATCATAGTTCATACAGCCTTTAAGGTTACGGCGAACTAGAAGAAAGTTCATACAGCCTATCAACGGTTACGGCGAACTAGAAGACTCACGGAGGTTAAGATGTCGAAAATCAACAATTTGGATTATGCTGCCCTCAATCTCTCTGGAGACAATTACTTACAGTGGGCGTTGGATACTAAGATAAATCTAAAGTCTAAAGGACTTGGCGAATGTATCATTGAGGATAATAATGAGAATGAAAGGAATCGATACAGAACGATATCGATCATTCGTCATCATCTTGTTGAGGGTCTCAAGGATCAATACCTAACCATTGAGAACCCTTTGGACCTTTGGAAAGAATTAAAGATAAGATATGACCACCATAGAACGGTGTTGTTACCAAAGGCCAATTATGATTGGAGGAATCTCAGGTTCCAGGACTTCAAGTCCGTGGAAGAATATAACTCGGCTATGTTCAGAATAGTTTCTCAATTGAGACTATGTGGTGAGAAGGTAACTGAGAAAGACATGTTGGAAAAGACCTTCTCCACCTTTCACACTAATAACGTGTTGCTTCAACAGCAATACCGTGAAAGAGGTTTTGAGACATACTCAAAGCTTATAGCATGTCTATTACTAGCCGAGGAGAATAATACACTGCTAATGAGAAACAGTGAGATGAGACCTCCTGGATCAGCCCCACTTCCTGAAGCGAATGTGGCCACAGATGAAAAGAAAGAAATTAACCACGTCCAAAGTGATTATAGACATCGTGGTCGTGGACGTGGGGGTAGATGGCAAGGACGTGGCCGTGGCCATTTTAATCCATACGGCCGAGGTCAGGGCCGAGGCCACGGATTCCATAACGATCATTCTAACCGCGGGCGAGGACGAGGACGCGGATACCGAACTGACTATGATCGTAATAACCGTGGTATTACTTCTCAACCACGAGAATCAAACCCAAAATCAGTTTGCCATCGATGTGGAATGAGTAATCATTGGGCTAAGACATGTAGGACTCCCAAGCATCTGGTTGAACTCTATCAAGAGAGCCTTAAAGGGAAGAATCCAGAAACTCATATGATCCAGCATGATAATGAAGGAGATTTCGATCATGAGCAAGATGACTTGATGAATTTTGAAACCTCAGATATACTTAAGTGATTGATTTTGATTTTCTGTTTTGGTGTTTTGTGTTTTGCTTGTTTTACGTTTTACACTTTATACTTTGGTTTTGTGTTATTGCTTTCTATTAAACTTTATGGAATGAAAGAGTGTTATTTAAAAGTATCTATTGTTATATCTTTTGAAGTATGAACGATATGGATGTGTTCATTGTGGATAGTGGATCAAGCCACTCGATATTAAGAGATAAGAGATACTTCATTGATCTTACACTTAAAAAGGCAAATGTAACCACAATTGCGGGTATAGCAAATTTAATTGAAGGCCACGGTCAAGCCCATATTTTATTACCTAAGGGCACGCATCTAGAAATTTCTAATGCGTTATATTCACCTAGTTCAAAGAGAAGTCTATTGAGCTTTAAAGACATTCGAATGAATGGTCTTCATGTTGAAACTAAGGACGAGAATAACAAAGAATTCCTTCAAATCTTTGAAACCGTCCATGGCTATAAGAAAGTCCTAGAGACTATACCTGCCATTTCTGTGGGCCTTTATTGTGCTAAGATCGAAATGATAGAAGCAAATGCTATGGTAAACAAAGAGTTTACTGAGAATTTCACTTTTTGGCATAACCGGCTTGGCCATCCCGGTGCTAACATGATGCGAAAGATATTAGCAAGTACTAATGGGCACACCTTGAAAGAAAGGAGAGTTATCCCAAAGAATCTCACGTGTGAAGCATGTTCACTAGGGAAACTCATTACTAGGCCATCACCAATCAAAGTAACTAAGGAAACGATAAATTTTCTGGAAAGAATTCAAGGAGACATATGCGGACCAATACACCCACCTTGTGGGACGTTTAGATATTTTATGGTCCTTATTGATGCATCCACGAGATGGTCACATGTCTGCCTATTATCAACTAGAAATGTGGCATTTGCAAGATTGCTTGCCCAGCTCATACGTTTAAGAGCACACTTTCCAGATTTTCCTTTAAAGACTATACGTCTTGACAATGCTGGTGAATTTACGTCCCAAGCGTTTAACGATTATTGTATGTCCATGGGGGTAAGTGTTGAATATTCTGTGGCACATGTACATACACAAAACGGTTTGGCTGAATCGTTTATTAAACGCATACAGTTGATTGCTAGACCGTTGCTAATGAGATCAAAACTCCCGGTCTCAGCTTGGGGACATGCAGTTTTACATGCAGCAGAGCTAATTCGTATCAGGCCATCTAGTGAACATAAATATTCCCCATCACAGTTAATAACGGGTCAAGAGCCAGACATATCCCATCTTAAAACATTCGGATGTTCCGTTTATGTGCCTATTGCACCACCACAGAGAACAAAGATGGGACCTCAAAGGAGGATGGGGATATATGTTGGATATGATTCTCCTACTATCATTAAGTACCTTGAGCCAACCACGGGTGATTTGTTTAAGGCCAGGTACGCAGATTGTCATTTTGACGAATCTGTCTATCCAACATTAGGAGGAGATAACAGACTGGTAAAGGAAATTATATGGAATCAAACGTCCTTAAAATGGCAAGATCCTCGGACTCAAGAATGTGAATTAGAAGTCCAAAAGATTATACATTTACAAAAGCTAGCTAATCAATTGCCAGATTCCTTTGCTGACCCGAAAAGAGTAACTAAGTCTTACATACCAGCTGTTAATGCACCGATTAGAATTGATGTTCAAGAGGGACACAATCAAGTTGCTACAGAATCTAAACCACACTCAAAACGTGGCCGGCCAATAGGTTCCAAAGATAAGAATCCTCGGAAAAGAAAGAAAGGTGCTGAAATCGTGGTTGAGGAATCTGATGGAACCCCAGACATAACTGAACCGATAGTTCCAAGCAATGAGACTCGGGACGCCGAGTTTCATGGTTCTGACGTTCCTGAAAATAATGAGATCTCAATGAATTATGTTATGTCTGGAATACAATGGAATAGAAAGTGTGTGGAAATCGATGATATATTTGCTTTTAAGGTAGCACTTGAACTTATGGAGGATCTAGAACCCACGTCGATATATGAGTGCACTCAGAGTGAAAATTGGACTAAATGGAAAGAAGCTATAAACGTGGAGTTGAATTCTTTAAGGAAAAGGGATGTCTTTGGTCCAATAATTCGGACACCCTATGAGATTAAACCAGTTGGACATAAATGGGTCTTTGTGAGGAAAAGAAATGAACATGGTGAAATCGTGAGATATAAAGCACGGCTTGTTGCACAAGGATTCTCACAGAGACCAGGAATAGATTATGAGGAGACATACTCCCCTGTGGTGGATGCTACAACTTTTAGATTTTTGATAAGTCTGGCTATAAGAGAAAAGTTGGATATGCGGTTAATGAACGTTGTAACTGCATACTTATATGGTCCACTGGATAATGAGATTTATATGAGATTACCAGAGGGTATTGAGCTCAAAGATAAGAAAGGTTCTCGAGAACAACACTGCATAAGGCTGAACAAATCCCTTTATGGACTGAAGCAAAGTGGGCGTATGTGGTACAATAGATTGAGTGAGTACTTAGTCAAAGAAGGCTATAAGAATGATCCCATCAGTCCATGTATTTTTATAAAAAAGTTTGCAAACAAAGGGTTTGTTATCATAGCAGTTTACGTGGATGATTTGAACATCCTTGGAACCCCTGGTGAAATCGTCCAAACAGTTGAATGCCTCAAGAAAGAATTTGAGATGAAAGACCTAGGCAAAACTAAGTTCTGTTTGGGATTGCAACTTGAGTACATAAATGATGGAATCCTTGTGCATCAAATGGCATATACTGAAAAGGTACTCAAGCGTTTTAATATGGATCAATGTCACCCATTGTCCAGCCCAATGGTGGTGAGATCTCTTGATCTAGAAAAGGATCCGTTTGGTCCTAAGAGAGACTCTGAAGAAGTCCTTGGTCCCGAAGTGCCATATCTCAGTGCCATAGGAGCTTTAATGTATCTGGCAAGCCACACTAGGCCAGATATATGTTTTGCCGTGAATTTATTATCAAGATTTAGCTCATGTCCGACCCAAAGGCACTGGGACGGGATAAAACATATTCTTCGTTACCTACAAGGAACGAAAGACTTGGGTCTATTTTATACTAACCAATCTAAGGACGGTTTAGTTGGTTTTGCTGATGCAGGTTATCTTTCAGATCCTCATAATGCACGGTCCCAGACAGGTTATGTGTTTACTCATGGAGGAACTGCAATATCTTGGCGGTCAATGAAGCAGGCCATTGCAGCTACATCTTCTAATCATTCAGAGATATTGGCAATTCATGAGGCTAGTCGTGAGTGTGTTTGGTTAAGGCTGATGACCCAGCACATAAGAGTGGATTGTGGAATGGCCGAAGGTAAGCAGGAATCGACGGTCTTGTTCGAGGACAATGCAGCGTGTATAGCTCAACTTAAGGATGGATACATCAAAGGTGATAGGACGAAGCACATTCTGCCAAAATTCTTCTTCACATCCGATCTACAGAAAGATGGAGAAATTCAAGTGCAGCAAGTACGATCAAGTGAGAATTCAGCAGACCTATTCACCAAGTCACTTCCAACCTCAACGTTCAAGAAACTTACTTATCAGATTGGAATGCGTCGTTTGAAAGACTTGCAGTGAGGTTCAGAACAGGGGGAGTAATACGTGTTGTACTCTTTTTCCTTCACCACGGTTTTGTCCCAAAATGGGTTTTACTTGGTAAGGTTTTAATGAGGCAACATCCAAAGCGTATTACAAGCCCATTAGAGTTATGACATCCAAGGGGGAGTGTTATAAATCATAGTGGATTGTCATAACTAGTTCTGGTCCGTTTACGGCCCATTAACACTTAGTCTTTAGGCCGGTTTAATGAATCCTAGTTGAATTAGGATTTTCCTTTTATGTACTTTCCTTTTCCCATTAGGAAAAGGAATTTTCCTTTTCTCTCTTGTAATAATCCTATATAAAGGATCTTATGATTAATGAATAAACACAATCTTCCCCATTCGTTCTCTTGATTCACAACAAGAAGATACTTTTTCTCTTCAAAATCTCTGATGCAAGACTTTTGTTTTTTTTAAACGAAGTGTAACTTTTACTATAACTTTTTCCAAATGTGATTTTTATATTAACGAATTGGCTCTTATAATATTGCATGAAGGTGCACATGCAGAAGAGAGAATTCGGGGATCTACGAATAATTTATCGCTTAGAGTAACCCATTTGCTGTATTCTGTAAATGATATTTAGTTCATACTACGTAAGAGTACGTATACGATGTATACATACATACGTAGGTGTACGCTTAAACATGCATAAATGGATCGATACGCAAGTAAATGGTGAGAGAGAGAGAGATTTACGTAGAATGGTCAAATGGTAATTAAGGCTAATAGGTGATTTGAAGAGTGTGGGAATGCTGGGCTTTGAGGAGTCATGAATCGCATTAAACGAGGACGTGAGTTCCCATAATCCTAGTGGGGCTTAGAGAGAGAAGCTTGAGCTAGAGAGAGAGTCATTAAATTTGTAAGTGAAAACTATTTTGCGTGATGGGTTGGATTTTTCCGGTTGGAATCTTAGCAATTGTTACTACACACGGAGGTGAGACCGCTAATTATATTTTAGCAACAAAAAAAAAAACCAATACATATATGCATATCACTAAATTTAGATAAAGTTTACAAAAAGCACTACATATATGCATATAACTAAATTTAAATAAAGTTTACATAGGAGGAATTTCACATATGTTAAATATAATATACATATATATAATGTGTGGTATAAATTAGTTTTATGTATGTATAACCACATTTATGCATCTATAAAATATTTACGTATATACAAAACGGCATGTGCCAGCCTCGCTGCATATAAAATTATAGTAAATCATTTACGTCAATCGTGCACCTTTACTTATTGCAGTCATATATATAGTAGGATACATAGTATTCTAACTTAGATAACGTTGGCTTAATCAAAATTAGTGTTTATCTATGATCTTCTATTTTGTATTAGTGTTGTCCCTCGCCGTATACGACCGATAGTATTATTTAGATAACGTTGTCTTAATCAAAATTACTCTTGATCGATGATCTTCTATTTTGCATTAGTGTTGTCCCTTGCCGTATACGACCGAGATTTAAATCCGGCAGAATACGTTGGTAAAATTATTAGGAAAAAATATCGATGGTGATCTTAATAAATTATAAACAATAGTCATGTATATTGCATAGTTAATTAGTTATTATACCAACATCTCTCAAAATAATATTCTAATGATCTTAAGTTCATATTTTATAGTACTATAAACCAAAAACTTCTTTGGTCTTCCTCAAAATTCATCTCTCACAAATATCTTCTCCTTTTTTATAAACCCTAAAATTTAGGATAGAGTTCCTAGCTTCAAGAGAGAGAGAGAGAGAGAGAGAGAGAGAGAGAGAGAGAGAGAGAGAGAGAGATCTGAAGAAGACCTCTACCTATATATATATATACATATTCTCCAATCTTGGAAAAGTAGTCTTCATCATTAAATTCTCTTTCCCCAATCCTTGATTATTGAATCTTTCTTCCTTCTTTGATTGGCTTAGAGCTTGGTATATTGATCATACCAAAGTGGGTAGGAGCAATAAAGTGATTGATTAACCCAAAGACATAGCAAAAACATATTTGATTTAAAAAGAAGAAGATGAACTCGAACAACTGGCTTGGCTTTCCTCTTTCACCAAACCACTCTTCTTTGCCTCCTCATGAATACAACCTTGGCTTGGTCAGTGACCATATGGACAACCCATTTCAAACACAAGGTAATATCTTTATATCTATACACATAAGCTTCTCTCTGTGTATATATAGTATATTCTAAAAACAAAGCAAAACAATATATGTTTGTAGAGTGGAATATGATCAATCCACACGGTGGAGGAGAGGTTCCAAAGGTAGCCGATTTTCTCGGTGTGAGTAAACCGGACGAAAACCAATCCGACCACCTCGTAGCTTACAATGACTCAGATTACTACTTCCATACCAATAGCTTGATGCCTACCGTCCAATCAAACGACGTCGTAGTAGCTTGTGACTCCAACACTCCAAACAATAGCTATGAGCTTCAAGAGAGTGCTCACAATCTACAGTCACTCACTTTGTCCATGGGGACCACCGTTGGTAATAACGAAGCAGCCAAAGATTCACCGTCCGACACCACTGCCGATAACACTAGCGGTGGAGCACTTACCGTTGTTGAGACGGCCACACCGAGGCGGGCTTTGGACACTTTCGGACAACGAACCTCGATCTATCGTGGTGTCACAAGGTTATATATGTGACTCATTACTCACTTAATTGATTCTTTAATTTCAAGATTTTTTTTTAATCTTAATTTGAGTGTAATATTGATGAAATGGGCATACATATGATTATGTATGGTTTTGGTTTGGTTTAAATATATGATTTTGGGTTTAAATATATTTAGGCATCGATGGACCGGTCGATATGAAGCTCATCTTTGGGATAATAGTTGTAGAAGGGAAGGCCAGTCTAGGAAAGGAAGACAAGGTAAATAATTTCCTTCCACTAACTAATTAATTAGTTTTGTTCTCTTAAAATTTATTTGGCTTACACTAATTAACTATGTTTAATTACTCTCACTTGCATTCTTGATGCCTAAAATCTTGGGGATTCAACAAACAATTTCCAGTTTACCTGGGTGAGTACATCGTGGATTCAGATTGGATATAACCCTCGTGGATTCACTACAATCTTTCATTATAGTAAATAAAAATAAAATCACATTTTTGGTATAGGTGGGTATGACAAAGAAGATAAAGCAGCAAGATCATACGATCTAGCTGCGCTTAAGTACTGGGGTCCTTCAACTACTACTAATTTCCCGGTATGTTAGCTCATATTTTCTTGAAATGATCTCTTGATTAGTACTAATTAAGTATGTTTCTAATCTTTGACTCATTAATATATATCAGATTACTAACTACGAGAAAGAAGTAGAGGAAATGAAGCACATGACGAGACAAGAGTTCGTGGCTGCTATTAGAAGGTGTCTTATTTGCATTTTCTCATGGTACTTTCTTTCTATATAAATCGCAACTTCTCTAATACTATCATAACAACTTCATATATGCATTAATCACAGGAAAAGCAGCGGATTCTCACGAGGTGCTTCAATGTATCGAGGAGTGACAAGGTTTAAATATATCTATATTCACATTTATATCACTCCTATAGTAATAAACATGTATGTTCCAAAGTTTTAAACATGTTCACTTAATTTGTCATATATACAGGCATCACCAACATGGAAGATGGCAAGCAAGGATCGGCCGAGTCGCAGGAAACAAAGACCTCTACTTGGGAACCTTTAGTAAGTAGTTAGTTATTAGATCTTGGCTTCGTTTGGTTCGCAAACCATATAAAAGTGTTTCAAAATCTCTATAGAAATTAACATACGATTTTATCTCAAATTAAAGTGAATTTAACGTTTTACAATAACCCTAATTAATTCATATATATAAACCATATGAATTGTTCTATTCAGGCACGGAGGAAGAAGCAGCAGAAGCTTACGATATAGCCGCGATTAAGTTTAGAGGACTCAACGCCGTCACCAACTTTGAGATTAACCGGTACGACGTGAAAGCCATCCTAGAGAGCAGCACTCTTCCCATAGGAGGAGGTGCGGCTAAGAGGCTCAAAGAAGCTCAAGCTCTTGAATCTTCAAGAAAGCGTGAGGCCGAGATGATAGCTCTTGGTTCAAGTTTCCAATATGGTGGTGGCTCGAGCTCAGGCTCTGGCTCAAGCTCATCAAGGCTTCAGCTTCAACCTTACCCTCTAAGCATTCAACAACCATTAGAGCCTTTTCTATCTCTTCAGAACAATGACATATCCCATTACAACAACAACAACAATGCTCATGATTCCTCCTCTTTTAATCACCATAGCTATATCCAAACGCAGCTTCATCTTCATCAGCAAACCAACAATTACTTGCAGCAGCAATCGAGCCAGAACTCGCAGCAGCTCTACAACGCGTATCTCCATAGCAATCCAGCTCTGCTTCATGGCCTAGTTTCTACCTCTATCGTTGACAACAATAATAACAATGGAGGCTCTAGTGAGAGCTACAACACTGCAGCGTTTCTTGGCAACCACGGCCTTGGTATTGGGTCGAGCTCGACCGTTGGATCGACTGAGGAGTTTCCTACCGTTAAAACTGATTACGATATGCCTTCGAGTGATGGCACCGGAGGGTATGGTGGCTGGACCGGTGAGTCTATTCAGGGGTCGAATCCTGGTGGTGTTTTCACTATGTGGAATCAGTAAAAAGGGGGTCTGTTTCTTGCGACGCAAGGAAAGAGGTCTGAATAGTAACGATAATAATCATTTTATGTTTTTTTTTTTGTTTCTTGTGTTGGAAGTGATAGGATCAATTTAGAAGGGACTTTTGGTAGACGAATTTAGGTAACGCAACGGGTTCTTTTTAAAATTGACGGCGAAGGTGATGATTCTCATACGGTGGTTAAATGGTTCTTGAGGGTTAAGGTTTTATGGGTACTCAATCAAGTTTAAGAGTACCCAAATTTTGTTTAAAGCTAACCCTTTTGACTAATTTCCAAACTTGTAATACGTTTATAAAAATATCTATAATTTTCCTTTATAATTCTTGTTTATATCTTACCAAAAGGAGCCGACGACAAAAGTCAATGATTAGCAATGTTTTTAAAACCGGACCGGATGACGAACCGGAATAGCTCTCGGGTCATGGGTCAATCCGGTCCAACCCGGTTCAACCCGGTTCACATATTCTATTAATTATAGTAAATATATTTTATACATACATATATAGTAATAGATCTAATAATCTGGTAACCAAATATACACGTAACTCTCTTTCCATAAACAAAATTGTATAATTGGTTTACTACACATTTCATAAAATCAACACGTGTACCCTAAAAATTATATATTTTCCTTGACTTCTATCTCTCTGCCGCTTGCCCCTCGTCCGTCTCTCATCTCTTTCTTCTTCTTCTTTATGATTCTCAATTTTTTTTGAAAATTTCTCTATGATTTTTGGATTCCTTGATACTAATAGTTAGAACCAAACAAATAAAACCAAATCAACACAAAGAATCGGAGAAAAACAATGATGAAAACTCTCAAAAAAGTTAAGACTGTTATAAATCATAGTGGATTGTCATAACTAGTTCTGGTCCGTTTACGGCCCATTAACACTTAGTCTTTAGGCCGGTTTAATGAATCCTAGTTGAATTAGGATTTTCCTTTTATGTACTTTCCTTTTCCCATTAGGAAAAGGAATTTTTCTTTTCTCTCTTGTAATAATCCTATATAAAGGATCTTATGATTAATGAATAAACACAATCTTCCCCATTCGTTCTCTTGATTCACAACACGTTATCAGCACGAGTTGCTCCCTAAACCCTAAAAACACAAAAAACGCGATTACTGTTCATCGTTACTATTCATCGTACTGTTCATCGCGTACTGTTCATCGCGCACTATTCATCGCGCACTGTTCATCGACGATTACTGTTCATCGACGATTACTGTTCATCCGGCGTTACTGTTCAAATCATAGTTCATACAGCCTTTAAGGTTACGGCGAACTAGAAGAAAGTTCATACAGCCTATCAACGGTTACGGCGAACTAGAAGACTCACGGAGGTTAAGGTAAACAATAAGAAACCCTAATCTAAAGAACCTAGATTCATGATAATCTTAGAAACCCTAATCTAAATCATGCTTGTTATTGTTATTTCTTGCTTGATTGTGTTTATTGATTCATGATTCGTAATCACTTGAAACCCTAACTTGAAACCCTAACCTAATTCAATTAAAATCCAAACCGATTGCATGATCTGTACCCGTGTCGATCGACACTAGTTTTATGTCGATCGACACGTAAACTTCTGCCTGAATTTGTTGTTTGAATTAAACTGTGTCGATCGACACAAATCACCCGTCGATCGACAGTAAACACTCTGTCCAAATTTGGTTGCATATTTATTTGAACTCGTTTGTTTGTTTGCTTGTTTGGATTGATTCGTTGATTGATAAACATGAAACTGAAACTGATTGCATCATATAGACATAACATGCTTGATTAAAATCCGGTCATATCATCATACGGTTTAGAATTTGAATACTAGGCTTGCATCATGAGCATATAAAAACATTATGTTAGGTTGTTAAACATAAAAATCTGGTTTCATAAGCATCATGCATCCGTACCCGTTTATATAAGCACCCATGACCTATTTTGCATCATATGCATAAACTTTAAAATCTTATAGTTCTTAGAGAATAGGATGAATGTTTTCAGATGTCGAAAATCAACAATTTGGATTATGCTGCCCTCAATCTCTCTGGAGACAATTACTTACAGTGGGCGTTGGATACTAAGATAAATCTAAAGTCTAAAGGACTTGGCGAATGTATCATTGAGGATAATAATGAGAATGAAAGGAATCGATACAGAACGATATCGATCATTCGTAATCATCTTGTTGAGGGTCTCAAGGATCAATACCTAACCATTGAGAACCCTTTGGACCTTTGGAAAGAATTAAAGATAAGATATGACCACCATAGAACGGTGTTGTTACCAAAGGCCAATTATGATTGGAGGAATCTCAGGTTCCAGGACTTCAAGTCCGTGGAAGAATATAACTCGGCTATGTTCAGAATAGTTTCTCAATTGAGACTATGTGGTGAGAAGGTAACTGAGAAAGACATGTTGGAAAAGACCTTCTCCACCTTTCACACTAATAACGTGTTGCTTCAACAGCAATACCGTGAAAGAGGTTTTGAGACATACTCAAAGCTTATAGCATGTCTATTACTAGCCGAGGAGAATAATACACTGCTAATGAGAAACAGTGAGATGAGACCTCCTGGATCAGCCCCACTTCCTGAAGCGAATGTGGCCACAGATGAAAAGAAAGAAATTAACCACGTCCAAAGTGATTATAGACATCGTGGTTGTGGACGTGGGGGTAGATGGCAAGGACGTGGCCGTGGCCATTTTAATCCATACGGCCGAGGTCAGGGCCGAGGCCACGGATTCCATAACGATCATTCTAACCGCGGGCGAGGACGAGGACGCGGATACCGAACTGACTATGATCGTAATAACCGTGGTATTACTTCTCAACCACGAGAATCAAACCCAAAATCAGTTTGCCATCGATGTGGAATGAGTAATCATTGGGCTAAGACATGTAGGACTCCCAAGCATCTGGTTGAACTCTATCAAGAGAGCCTTAAAGGGAAGAATCCAGAAACTCATATGATCCAGCATGATAATGAAGGAGATTTCGATCATGAGCAAGATGACTTGATGAATTTTGAAACCTCAGATATACTTAAGTGATTGATTTTGATTTTCTGTTTTGGTGTTTTGTGTTTTGCTTGTTTTACGTTTTACACTTTATACTTTGGTTTTGTGTTATTGCTTTCTATTAAACTTTATGGAATGAAAGAGTGTTATTTAAAAGTATCTATTGTTATCTCTTTTGAAGTATGAACGATATGGATGTGTTCATTGTGGATAGTGGATCAAGCCACTCGATATTAAGAGATAAGAGATACTTCATTGATCTTACACTTAAAAAGGCAAATGTAACCACAATTGCGGGTATAGCAAATTTAATTGAAGGCCACGGTCAAGCCCATATTTTATTACCTAAGGGCACGCATCTAGAAATTTCTAATGCGTTATATTCACCTAGTTCAAAGAGAAGTCTATTGAGCTTTAAAGACATTCGAATGAATGGTCTTCATGTTGAAACTAAGGACGAGAATAACAAAGAATTCCTTCAAATCTTTGAAACCGTCCATGGCTATAAGAAAGTCCTAGAGACTATACCTGCCATTTCTGTGGGCCTTTATTGTGCTAAGATCGGAATGATAGAAGCAAATGCTATGGTAAACAAAGAGTTTACTGAGAATTTCACTTTTTGGCATAACCGGCTTGGCCATCCCGGTGCTAACATGATGCGAAAGATATTAGCAAGTACTAATGGGCACACCTTGAAAGAAAGGAGAGTTATCCCAAAGAATCTCACGTGTGAAGCATGTTCACTAGGGAAACTCATTACTAGGCCATCACCAATCAAAGTAACTAAGGAAACGATAAATTTTCTGGAAAGAATTCAAGGAGACATATGCGGACCAATACACCCACCTTGTGGGACGTTTAGATATTTTATGGTCCTTATTGATGCATCCACGAGATGGTCACATGTCTGCCTATTATCAACTAGAAATGTGGCATTTGCAAGATTGCTTGCCCAGCTCATACGTTTAAGAGCACACTTTCCAGATTTTCCTTTAAAGACTATACGTCTTGACAATGCTGGTGAATTTACGTCCCAAGCGTTTAACGATTATTGTATGTCCATGGGGGTAAGTGTTGAATATTCTGTGGCACATGTACATACACAAAACGGTTTGGCTGAATCGTTTATTAAACGCATACAGTTGATTGCTAGACCGTTGCTAATGAGATCAAAACTCCCGGTCTCAGCTTGGGGACATGCAGTTTTACATGCAGCAGAGCTAATTCGTATCAGGCCATCTAGTGAACATAAATATTCCCCATCACAGTTAATAACGGGTCAAGAGCCAGACATATCCCATCTTAAAACATTCGGATGTTCCGTTTATGTGCCTATTGCACCACCACAGAGAACAAAGATGGGACCTCAAAGGAGGATGGGGATATATGTTGGATATGATTCTCCTACTATCATTAAGTACCTTGAGCCAACCACGGGTGATTTGTTTAAGGCCAGGTACGCAGATTGTCATTTTGACGAATCTGTCTATCCAACATTAGGAGGAGATAACAGACTGGTAAAGGAAATTATATGGAATCAAACGTCCTTAAAATGGCAAGATCCTCGGACTCAAGAATGTGAATTAGAAGTCCAAAAGATTATACATTTACAAAAGCTAGCTAATCAATTGCCAGATTCCTTTGCTGACCCGAAAAGAGTAACTAAGTCTTACATACCAGCTGTTAATGCACCGATTAGAATTGATGTTCAAGAGGGACACAATCAAGTTGCTACAGAATCTAAACCACACTCAAAACGTGGCCGGCCAATAGGTTCCAAAGATAAGAATCCTCGGAAAAGAAAGAAAGGTGCTGAAATCGTGGTTGAGGAATCTGATGGAACCCCAGACATAACTGAACCGATAGTTCCAAGCAATGAGACTCGGGACGCCGAGTTTCATGGTTCTGACGTTCCTGAAAATAATGAGATCTCAATGAATTATGTTATGTCTGGAATACAATGGAATAGAAAGTGTGTGGAAATCGATGATATATTTGCTTTTAAGGTAGCACTTGAACTTATGGAGGATCTAGAACCCACGTCGATATATGAGTGCACTCAGAGTGAAAATTGGACTAAATGGAAAGAAGCTATAAACGTGGAGTTGAATTCTTTAAGGAAAAGGGATGTCTTTGGTCCAATAATTCGGACACCCTATGAGATTAAACCAGTTGGACATAAATGGGTCTTTGTGAGGAAAAGAAATGAACATGGTGAAATCGTGAGATATAAAGCACGGCTTGTTGCACAAGGATTCTCACAGAGACCAGGAATGGATTATGAGGAGACATACTCCCCTGTGGTGGATGCTACAACTTTTAGATTTTTGATAAGTCTGGCTATAAGAGAAAAGTTGGATATGCGGTTAATGGACGTTGTAACTGCATACTTATATGGTCCACTGGATAATGAGATTTATATGAGATTACCAGAGGGTATTGAGCTCAAAGATAAGAAAGGTTCTCGAGAACAACACTGCATAAGGCTGAACAAATCCCTTTATGGACTGAAGCAAAGTGGGCGTATGTGGTACAATAGATTGAGTGAGTACTTAGTCAAAGAAGGCTATAAGAATGATCTCATCAGTCCATGTATTTTTATAAAAAAGTTTGCAAACAAAGGGTTTGTTATCATAGCAGTTTACGTGGATGATTTGAACATCCTTGGAACCCCTGGTGAAATCGTCCAAACAGTTGAATGCCTCAAGAAAGAATTTGAGATGAAAGACCTAGGCAAAACTAAGTTCTGTTTGGGATTGCAACTTGAGTACATAAATGATGGAATCCTTGTGCATCAAATGGCATATACTGAAAAGGTACTCAAGCGTTTTAATATGGATCAATGTCACCCATTGTCCAGCCCAATGGTGGTGAGATCTCTTGATCTAGAAAAGGATTCGTTTGGTCCTAAGAGAGACTCTGAAGAAGTCCTTGGTCCCGAAGTGCCATATCTCAGTGCCATAGGAGCTTTAATGTATCTGGCAAGCCACACTAGGCCAGATATATGTTTTGCCGTGAATTTATTATCAAGATTTAGCTCATGTCCGACCCAAAGGCACTGGGACGGGATAAAACATATTCTTCGTTACCTACAAGGAACGAAAGACTTGGGTCTATTTTATACTAACCAATCTAAGGACGGTTTAGTTGGTTTTGCTGATGCAGGTTATCTTTCAGATCCTCATAATGCACGGTCCCAGACAGGTTATGTGTTTACTCATGGAGGAACTGCAATATCTTGGCGGTCAATGAAGCAGGCCATTGCAGCTACATCTTCTAATCATTCAGAGATATTGGCAATTCATGAGGCTAGTCGTGAGTGTGTTTGGTTAAGGCTGATGACCCAGCACATAAGAGTGGATTGTGGAATGGCCGAAGGTAAGCAGGAATCGACGGTCTTGTTCGAGGACAATGCAGCGTGTATAGCTCAACTTAAGGATGGATACATCAAAGGTGATAGGACGAAGCACATTCTGCCAAAATTCTTCTTCACATCCGATCTACAGAAAGATGGAGAAATTCAAGTGCAGCAAGTACGATCAAGTGAGAATTCAGCAGACCTATTCACCAAGTCACTTCCAACCTCAACGTTCAAGAAACTTACTTATCAGATTGGAATGCGTCGTTTGAAAGACTTGCAGTGAGGTTCAGAACAGGGGGAGTAATACGTGTTGTACTCTTTTTCCTTCACCACGGTTTTGTCCCAAAATGGGTTTTACTTGGTAAGGTTTTAATGAGGCAACATCCAAAGCGTATTACAAGCCCATTAGAGTTATGACATCCAAGGGGGAGTGTTATAAATCATAGTGGATTGTCATAACTAGTTCTGGTCCGTTTACGGCCCATTAACACTTAGTCTTTAGGCCGGTTTAATGAATCCTAGTTGAATTAGGATTTTCCTTTTATGTACTTTCCTTTTCCCATTAGGAAAAGGAATTTTCCTTTTCTCTCTTGTAATAATCCTATATAAAGGATCTTATGATTAATGAATAAACACAATCTTCCTCATTCGTTCTCTTGATTCACAACAAAGACCCGGTTTTTTGCAATGACCCAAACCGGATAACCTTCCGGTTCGCGGTCTAAACCGGTCGGACCGCAGGTCCGGTCCGGTTTTTAAAACATTGATGATTAGTGATATTTGTTTAGAAAACATTAAACAAAAACAGCCTTTTGTTTGATATTTTAATACCACTAATTTAGACAGCTTACCTCAACAAGCAAAAAAGAGAAATTCAAAATTTACCACAAAAAAAAAAACAAAGCCGGCCCAATATATAATTAAGAATTACAATCCCTGAAAACAAAAACAAAAACTTAACAAGTTAGTGGGGACCCTCTTTTAAGAGAGCTTCCAATGAATTGTACATATATATATATATATGAACAAAGTTATATCTAATTAGGATCTTAACATTAACATTTAGTACAAAGAAAACAACCATTAATTGAAAATGGTGTCTCAAGGTCTTTCCTTGTTCCTAGTTTTTCTCTTGGTAACCCTAAACGCATTTGGTGAAGCCAATAACAACCGAAAACTCCTGCAAACTCCGACGAGCTACAAACCACAACATTCTCCTCTTCCATCTCCGGTCTATTCTCCTCCGGCTGATCTTCCACCTCCTCCAAGTCCAGTCTATTCTCATCCGGCTGATCTGCCTCCTCCACCTACTCCGGTCTATTCTCATCCGGCTGATCTGCCTCCTCCTCCTACTCCGGTCTATTCTCCTCCGGCTGATCTTCCTCCTCCTGCTCCGATTGCTCTTCCTCCTCCTCAAGCTTACAAAGCCTTCTATTATAGGAAATCTCCACCACCACCACCTTCTCGCAAACCATGGTGGTGGTTGTTGTGAATTTTTAAGACATAGTACATTGACTATGTAATTTATTTGATGCTCTTAATTACGCTTCGATGTATTTCAATCACAATTTTTTTTTTTTTTGCTCTTTTGTAGAGTGAGTGACGTTTGATCCATTCATGAACAGTTTGTTTATCCTTTTTGTTGTATTGTATTGATTCTTTTCAATTTGTGATAATTTCAAAATGTTCTCGACTAAATATAATTCTACATGTCTTTATTGATCTCCTGACTTGGTTGTTGCTTGTATTTTAAGAATTCCAAATTTTTAACTAGCAATTAACTAGCAACAAATAGATCAATCGGTGTTTTTATATACTACATCCATATTCTATGAGGGATAATAAAGAAGATACTATTAGGATATCATATCATATCAATGATTGGAATCATATCAATGATTTGATATCATCAGATCATGAGATTGCCAACGTTAAGGAGTCACATATGTAAAGTAGATATTCTTTCATTTACTCATTTGTAATACCCTAGCTCTCTGCTCACGTCTTATATAAATATCACCACTCATACACTACAAGAAAACAGGCTTTTTACGACTACATTTGGCGACTAAATCTGTAGTCGTAAATTTGGCGACTAAGTGGCTACTGCTAAGCGACTATGTTACGTCTACACAAATTTAGTCGTATATTAGTCGGTGTAATGCGACTACAAAAAGTAGTCGTAAAAGTGGTCGTAAATTAGCGACAAATTTATGACTAAATGTCACCCGGAGAAAATAGTCGTAACATAGTCGCTAATTTGGCGACTAATATGCGACTGAAACGGCGAGTCGTAAAATAGTCGTAAAACAGTCGTAACGTATGAGAAAAAAACATGGTTTAGGCATGAGGTTTGGGGTTTAGAGTATAGGGTATAAAGATATGTCATACTACTTTTTCAAGGTCTATTAACAATATAAATTATTGTTTCATAAATACATAAGTTTTATAGTTTTAAATATTTATGGATTAGTGACTGTTTTGTTTAGGGTTTAGGGTTTCACACTTGTAAGATATTTTTCCAAATATTTCAATTAAGAAAACAATTTTGATTACCATAGAATATTCAAAGGAACATAACTTGCCCTCAAATTGGTTATGAGTGAAAATGGTTTGGAAAAATGGGTAATGGTGGTTCAATTTCTCAATTACAGATCTTATGTGTCGTTTACTTGTTTGATCCAGGATCGTTATCTTCGAATTGTCTATGACGAGTTTTCTACATATTTCTATGGTTTTCGAAGATTCGTTAGTTTTGTGTAAAATCGGGTGTTTTCTTGGAAGATTTGATTACCTCTATGGTCTCAAGAAAGAAAAACAAATGGATTTGATGTCAAATGAACTGAACTTTAAGCTTTTTATACACATTGAATATCTAATAAATTATTGATTTAGGGTATAAGATTTATCTCCTTTTTTAGATTTTGGGGTTTAGGGTATTACCATACAAACATAGGTTTGGCCTTTTGGAATAAATTAATGTTTGGTTTAAAGTTTAGAGTTTAGGGTAAAGGTTTTGAAGTTTGGTTTTAGAATTTAGGGTTGAGGTTTTGAGGTTTGGGTTTAGAGTATAGGGTTTAAGTTTAGGGATTCACAAGAATTTTGGATTTAAGAACAAACTAAGGTTTGATTTATAGTTTCAAGTTTAGAGTATCACATTACATACATATTTTAGTATATAGAGGTTTGATTTATGGTTAAAGGTTTATGGTTCATATTTACTATAAATAAGAATAAATATATATGAGTATATATCTATTAAAAATTAGCAAAATTCGTTTTGTGTATTTATAACCCCTAAAAGCTAATACTATAAAAGTTTTTATAAATAATTTTAGGATATAGAATTTGTCATCCATTAATTTACTAGATATTGCAAAATTAATCTACTAATTAAAAAAATGCAAATAAAGATGATTGGCTTCTCATTGGTTAATCCATTGAGAGAAGGATTAGACTTCTTTTCTTATCCACCGTTGATTATATTAAAATCAACGACATACACTCTTCCTTGGCTTTTTAATTTTCCTCGTCTCACGCCTCATCCTTCGAAGAAATTGAAGCCGTTCTCGAGAAAATCTGGGATCTACACGACAAGCTTAGCGACGAGATTCACTTGATTTCGCGCTCTCATTTCCTCAAATCCGTTAAACCAACAACCAGATCGGCGAAGAGGAAGACTCACGGTGGTTCCGGCGAAGAAAAGCGACAGGGTTATGTATTCATTAAGGGATTCGCCGTCGACGATAACGACTCCACTATGCAAGAGGCGAAAAGCTTGAACGCGATTCGAACCGCTCTTGAGAACCTCGAAGACCAGCTCGAATTCTTCCATGTAAGTCGCGTTTTCTCTGATTGATTTGTGTTCGAAATCTCTAACAGATTCTCTGGTATTAGCAAATGTTAGGGAAGAGATTGTTGTGAAATTGGGAGATTAGCTTGATGATTTTGGATTTTAGCTGAAACCAATTGTATCGTGAAAGCAAATTTGTGGAAATTTAGGGTAAGGATTGAATTTGGGTATGTTTGGTTAGGTTTTTGGTTTCCTAAAGTCATTAGCTAGGGTTTACGGATTGGATATAAAGTTCTGGGCTTGAAAACCTCTTCCAGTTTGTTAATAACAATGGCGAATTGTGCTGAAGCAACCTTATTTATATGCTTTGATTCCAAATCTTCATGATTCTTGATTTTCTTATATAATGGCTGCGAGTGATGAAGTTAATCTTATCGAAAGCAGAGTAAGTTTATTTTGGTGTTTGTGTGAATACAATCAGTGATTTTGACATGGGTCTATTTCAATTTTCCAGTTTAGTTAGGTTATTGATGTTCTTACGGCTTTGCTTTTTTGCGTTTGAGCTTATGTAGAATAGTTTGATTGGGTTACATCTGTTTATTTAAATTTGGAAGCTTTAAGGTGTTGAAATGTGTCGTTTGTTTGATGGGTTCCTTTTGGCTTTTCTTGTCTTCTTGGAATCACTTGATTAAAATCGGTAGGTTATATCAGATTTTGTATAGTTTATGATCGAATTTGAGCCTCAAATCTCAAAAAGGTTTAAACTTTGTTTCATTTCTTTGATAAAGTCTCTGTTTTGATGCTTCGGTTGAATTCAAAAGAAGCATTTTTGAGGTTTCTATATGAAAAGCTTAAGCCTTTTCATTGGTTTTGGGGGTTTCTGATTGGATTCTGTGTTTTGATGCAGACAGTGGTTCTTCTCAATACATGGGTGCTAATTTCCAACTTCAAATTAGCTTACAATCTCCTTCGGCGACCCGATGGAACGTTTAACCGACATTTAGCCGAGTTTCTAGACCGTAAAGTCAGTGCAAACGCCAATCCGTTCAACGGGGTTTTCTCCTTCGATGTTTTGATTGATCGAAGGATCAATCTTTTAAGCAGAGTCTATAGACCAGCTTATGCGGATCAAGAGCAACCTCCTAGTGTTTTAGAACTCGAAAAGCCCGTTGATGGAGAGATTGTCCCTGTTATATTGTTCTTCCATGGAGGTAGCTTTGCTCTTAATGCCATGAATGGCGTTGTTTTTGGTTTCGGTTTGGTTCTTAGGAAGTTGAAGGAGAAATCATGTAATTTTAGTATGAACTTATTTTTAATTATGTAATTTTACTTTGTAATATAGTTTTTTTTATCATGGTTTCATATAATATAATAAAATATGACACTTTTCTTTTTAATATTTTAATTTTTGGAAAACAATAATCCTAGTAAATTGTAATTTAAATACAACCAATCACAATAAAATTGCTAATACAAATTAAAATGCAAATAATAGTCGCCAAATAGTCATAAAATAGTCGTAATGTAGTCGCTAAATTTTACGACTACACTACGACTGCAACAAGAACAACTGTGTTCATGCGAATTAATCGTAAATTTGTCGTAAGATAGTCGTAAAATTAAGCTTCTATGTTACGACTACGTTACGACTACATAAAATAGTCGTAAATATAGTCGTAATTTGGCGACTATATTTACGACTATTGTAATCACCGACTAGGGATTTACGACTGCACTAATTAGTCGTAAAATAGTCGTAAATCTTGATTTAGCGACTAAATTGCTACTAATATTGCAGTCGTAAAAACCCTGTTTTCTTGTAGTGATACATGAATAAACATTATCATTCACACCATAATCTATAGATACATGGATCGTCTTTGCTTTACACCAAATCAAAACAACAAGAACAAATTGTGTTGCTTATATAATATACCAAACTCAACATGATGAAAAATTAAAGCCGGACCAAACTAAACGTCTTTTTAGATTTGTTTTGTTTGTATATAAGAAATTCTGTTTTAAGATTTTATTGTTAGTTTTAACTAGAAAGTATATAATTGTTGATATTTCAAAATAATAAAAATATATGAAAACCTTGAATGTGTTGGGCGGTTGGTGCGGTCCACAGGGCGGACCCCATTTATATCACCATTCAAGAAAAATGTAGCAGTGTTTTGACACAATAAAAAAAACACAATTAATTGAATAAAGACAAAAGACACTCCCATGTGTGGGATAAAAGTTATGAAACCGCATATGACACACCACCATGTGTGGTTTGAGTGGTTGAGAAGGAAATTTTTAATTTTTTTAAAAAAAAACAAATTTTCGTCTATATAAGCACACAATCTCATTGTGCACACAAAAAAAAAACAAAAGATCATTGTGCAGAGAAAAAAAACACAAAAGCATTATTTAGGTGTTTACAAGCTCACGATTATTTTTTTTGCAAGATCCCAACCTTACGATTTGAAGATTTTCTTTGAGGTAATTTACAAGCTCACGATTTTTGGCACCATATAAATCATCACGTAACAGGGTGGTGAGGTATCATATGTCACAATTTAACTCTGGTCCTCCTCCGAGGAATAAAGAAGAATTGTTTAATAAATGGCATGCTTCTTTACGTTCTGTCATAGAGAGGACGTTTGGAGTATGGAAAAAAAATGGAGGATTCTATCTGATTTTCCAAGATACAACGTTAACGTACAAAAGAGAGTGGTAATGGCAACAATGGGATTACACAATTTTATCAAAATTTCAAATTTTTCAGATGCAGATTTTGCAGAAGTAATGGCAGAGACGGGAAGAAATAACACAGATGAGGACCCTGTTTCAGCTGATATGGAAGCATCAGAAATAGCAGATGGAGAATATATGACGCAAATAAGAGACAATATCGCAAATATGTATTGGCAAAATCAATAGTTTTCAATAATTTTATTTTTTGCATTGTATTTTTCATATATGTATCTCGCACCGCTATTTGCACTTTTCACCATTCAAAACTTTACTTTTGTACCGCATGTTGCTTTTTTACCATTCAAACATTATCCCGCACCGCACTTGAACCGCACCGCACCTCTTAAACCGCTCTTTTCCGCACCTCCTAAACCGCTTGTCCCGCACCACCCAAACAGTTGTCACCATTCGAAGCCGAAATATATACTAGTCCATTTTTAAAATAGTGTAAATTTTGCAAGTTAAATTCTCTTGTTCAGTTTCAGTTGATTTTGGTTTTTTTGGGTACATCTCAAACTCAAACTTTTTACTACAACCAATTTAAGAAAGCTTTTCACATTGACTTGAACAGATTTGATGACTAAGTTTGTCCAACATGACATAGCTTATTCATCAGACCTATATTCTAGTCTTACACGGTTTCCAAGATCTACCCAATCTATTACTCTTTCTCTTTTCGGAAGATTGATTTTTTAGATTTTTGACACATATTAAGACTCATTTGTTTACTCTAATTCCTTATTTTTTTTACTTTTATTTACTTTTCGGTTTTCCAACAATTATTCTATGATCACACAAGTTTTTCTTTCCAATTGAATAAAAGCTATGCACTTTTGTCTTCTCCGTTACAATTTTTATTTTATTTTACATTCATGGCATTACAAGGAACACCAATAGTCATAAGAGACATAATTAAAATAAGGAAAATTATTTAGAAAATATTACTCCTTCCGTTTCATAATACTTGTCGTTCTAAAGCTAAATTTTGTTTCATATTACTTGTCGTTTTGTATTTTCAATGCATATTTATTGTTAATTTTTATACTTTTATTCCTACATTTTGACCGTATTAATTACTTATTTCAAACAAAACAATACATTAATGAGGGGTAAAACAGAAAATCAAATTATTTTCTTAATGTGTGTGAAAACTCCTAGAATGACAACTAATTTGAAACGGAGGGTATAATTATTTTCTAATTTGTGTGAAAACTCCTAGAATGATAACTAATTTGAAACAAATTGAGTATTACTTTACTTGGTAACGAGATTTGGACCCGCGTCAAACGGGGAATTATAAATTTTAGTTTATTAATTTATATAAGTTGATTAGTATAAAATGCATACGACCAACATATAAATTGAGAAAATAATTTAATGAAATAACTTTATGAGAAATTCAAGATATGCCACTTTTGACATGCCACTTTTCAAAAATGCCACTATCACTTTTTCCAATTTTTAAATCATTTATGTTTGGGTTAACTATGTTATATTAGAGTTTTGTATTTTGGGTTTAAGATTTGTTAGGGATCAAAACATTTTTTAAAATTGAGAATTTTGAGATATAAGGTTTTTAAACGGATTTATAAGTGGCATATTGGTAAGAAAATAATTCAAAAGTAGCATATTTGAAAAGTAACATGTAAAAAGTGGCATTTTTGTAAATGTTCCTAACTTTAAATCCTATTATTATCTCTTTGATCGACAAATAAAAAAAAATCTCATGTTTTTAGAATTAATAAAAAAGTTAAATATTATGTTTAATTAATTAAACACAATATTCATTACCTTCTATAGACATTTTTGTTGTAAATGTTTATAGTTTAGAAATTTTAAGGAAGTTTATAAGTTTAGAAATGTGTGTTTTTTTTTAATTATAATAGGATGGTAATTATCTCCTAAAACTCTCATTGGATGACACCTAGGATTTTTAAGTTTTAATATCTTCTAAAAGCCTCTTTGAGTGACACCTAAGATTTTTAACTTTTAGTGTCTCCTCAATTAATATATATAAGATAGGAAAATGTATGTGACATGTAGAAAATCAAGAGAATTGTAACATCCGCAAACCAAATTATCGAGTTTGGTGCGGGGTGTCGATCGACACCATAGAGGAGTGTCGATCGACACCATTGTTGCAGAACCGGTTTTGGTTCGATTTGATTGTGCGGTTTGACTCGGTTTGGGAGTTGAACCCTAGGGCTCTCTTATAAAAGGATTCTTCAGTTCGTGGTCGCGAGGGAGAGGCAGAATTAAGAGAATTGAGAGAGAAAAATTAGTTGTTCTTGTGGATTGTTGCAAAGAAATCCATAGGAACGTTATTTAGAGAGTTTAGAGGTGTAGGATCATCGTTCTTTGCAGCCGAGATCCTTTCAGCGATTTTCCAGACTCGTGGTGGTCTGATCAGTGGGGTTCTTCGTTGTTCTTCGCCGTTCGTTCGTTTCCTTTTCCCTTTCAATCCGTATTCGAGGTGAGTGCGTGATCGTGGATACGGAACTAGATTAAGGATATCGGTTGAATGATTGAGTTGTTTTGATTGTTTCATGTGATGTTTTTGTGTGATAACGTGTGATCTGAGCCGTGATTATTCTTGTTCGAGGAAACGAATCGAGTCGTGAGAGGATTTGACTCGGTTTAAGTTCATGCGAGAGGTGTCGATCGATACCTAGAGGTAGTGTCGATCGATACCACCTGATTTAATATCGTTTTTAATTGTTGTTGATTGTTGTTTGATCGCGTAGCAATTGGTAATCTATTTTTTCCTATTATGTATCCGGTAGACGGGATGACCATTTCACTGAGTATTTATGATAATACTCACGCAACTCTTATTTCCATGTGTTGCTGGTAAAAGTTTGAGATCGTGGAATCATGGCTGGGACGAGAGAATGATTAGGAACTCTAGATTTTATGTTTTAAGTTGAATTCTAGAACCGATTGTTAGGTTGCTAGATTACTTTGAAATTGATATTCTGGATTATTGGAATTTGCTGATTTGAGTAATGATGTTGATTTCCGCTGGTTAGTTAATTGAGCTAGGTTGAATTAATCACTGAGGATTATTATTTATGAGAATAATAATCCGGATTACTTTTTTTTTTTTTAAAAGCTTGGTTGTTTCATAAATTCTCTTAGATACCATTTATTAAGTTTTTTTCCAATTATACCACCAATTTTTACAAGCTCCATTGATACCATTTTAAAAAAAGAAAATCAAAATTTCCAAAAATACCACAAACACAAAAATTGATTTTTAAAGGGTCTAGAATTTAATTTTTTTTGTTTGGGTTAACTATTATACAATTAGGGTATACTTTTAGGGGGTAGGGTGTAGGTTTATGGTTTAGGGTTTAGTTTTGACCATTTAAAACTAATTTTAATTTTATGGTATTTTTGGAACATTTAAAAAAAAATGTGGTATCTAGGGAGCCTTAAAAAAGAGAAATTTCAAGATATGCCTGAAAATCAATTTTTCAAAAATAAAGAAAAAACTCAGAAAATTAATCCGTAAAAAACAGAGGGAGTACTAATAACTTATCAAGTTAAGTTACGTAATAAGGATTGCATCACACTTTTTTAACACACACGTGAATTCTATATTTAAAGATACTAAACCCGAATAGATCTCTACTCAAATCCTAGCAGATACTCTGTATCTTTTAACATTATTTAAATATGTTCTTGGTCCATCTCAGCTTATACAAACTTTCGATTTCCCCTTTTCTTACTTAGCTTGTCACTTCAAGCAACAACACTTCCGCGTTTCTTGAGACCGCATTGGTACAGGGTCGAACTCGACCGTTGTAATAGATTATGATAGGCCTTTGAATGACAGAACCGGGTATAGCGGTTGGATCCAGAGATTCTAGATAGAAGCTAAGCTAAGTTAAGCATGTGCTTTTGGTTTTTATTTTTTTAATTAAATTTGGGGCCAATTTTAAAAATTAAAAAGTCTAGTTGGTCTAGTAGAGTAACACTACCAAAAAGCATACTGATATCTGAGTATAAATTATCTGTCAGAAATCCGTCATAAATGTTGATGGATTTTAATATTAAATCGGTTAGAAATTAATTGCAAACTTCGACCAATGTTGACCAAATTTTATAGAGATTTAGTATCTATAATTACTTGGAAATCTGTCGAAAATTCTTTTACATTAACAGCGAAAGTGGTAGTTATCAGCAATGGTTAAAATGGCTCTTAAGTCTCATTAGGATCTTAACATTAACATTGATCAGTAGAAATTAGAAATGGTGTCCCGAGGTGTTTCATTGACCCTAGTTTTTCTCTTGGCAACCCTATTCGCAATTGGTGAAGCCACTAACAACCGTATGCTTTTGCAGTCTCATACTAACTACCAACCGATACATTCTCCTCTTCCATCTCCGATTCATTCTCCTAATCAGCCTGATCCTCCTCTTCCTCATAGTTACAAAACCTTCTTTTATAGGAAAGCTCCATCACCACCGTCCCGCAAACCATGGCGGTGGTTGTTATGAAGCCTTAACACATTGTCTACTATATTACCTTGTTATGGATTGTCTTATTACAATATGAAGAATGTATTTAATTATTCATTATTTTTTATGCTTCTTTATTACCCGATGATTCGTTTTTATATTTCAGTCACAATTTTGTTGTTGTTGTTGTTGTTTTTTTTTTTTTTCTCTGTTTTGTAGTGTGAGTTCAAATTGATTCAGGCATTAACGGTTTATTTAACATTTTTGGTGCATTGTTTCTTTTGAATTTGTGTACACAACAAATACGAATGTCTACGAGTGCGTTGACAACTTGTTTGTAAAAGATTAAGAAATAAATTCATCGACCATCTGTACACTAGAGAAAGAAAAAGAGTTTATAAATTTTCACTTATTTGTGTACATAACTAACCACAAAAATATATTGACCCGAACACTTCTTAATTGTATTCCTTAAAATCATGTCATTTATAATGCGTATGCGTTCATGACCACATTACATTTTTTCTACTATGTAATTAGTTTTGTGAAAAAAACATAGCATGTCAAATGTTAATATGAATAAATAACATACGGCCAATTTGCTACGGAAAAAGCATATAATTTGTGATAAATTTACCACAGATGTTTTGTGACAATTATTGGCAAAGTTGCCATGCAACGTATTTTGGCAAACGTCGCTTCTATTCCACCGCGAATTTGCCACGACACTACAACCATTTTTTCCTTGTGTGGCCATATTGCCATAGATTTGGCATGAAAAACTCTGTGACAGTACTCAATAATTCTTGTAGTGGTCTAATATTTTAAACCTTTACATATCCAAATATTCAGTTAAAATGTATCTATTATGAAAGAGTCACTTCAATATATGGCTGTCTACATAGTATGTCATTATGTGGTTGTTCTAACATCCAACCAAAAGAGTTAAGATATGGTCCAACCAAAAGACTATAGAAAGAGATCTTGAGAGTTGAGACTGTACAGATTTTCTTTGGTTGGTAAAATAGTGATGTAACAAAAGTCATGAAATTGTAACCCTTTTTCTCCCCTCTGCCGCCTCCTTTCTTCTCTGCTCCAAATGCTTTGATCTCCAGTGTCGGAGACCAGTGTTGGGCGGCTCTCTAAGCGTCGATGTTGGTCTCCTTCCGGTGAATTATGGAGTCTATGGCACTGGTTTTAGTATATCGGTTTATTCGAAGGTGGTTTGAATTTTGGTTCTTGTGAGTTTGCGTTTAAAGATCGGAGAGTTAGGCTTTGTGTTGGATTATTTGCGTGTCATCGATGAGGCTTCTCCGATTCGAAAGCGTCTCCTCTTAGCTTTCGTCAACTCTTGGTCTTTATGGGTTTCCTCTTGATCCGGTCCCTTTGGTTATTGTCATTGGTGAAAATTCTTCTATTCAAGCTTTGTTGTTAGCGGTATGTGAAGTGGAGTGCGGCTTCTAGACTCAGTTCGGACTATTTGAGTTTGCGCATTCTATCTCTGCTGCAAGGGAAGTTTGAGTGAAGTTTCTTCTTGTTAAATCCCGCTATGGTCTATCTTAATTTGCTCATGCTTTGTCATCAAGAGGTGGTGAATTTTTTGCTATCTTTGGTCGTGTTGTCGATAGGACTGGAGGCATATCAATTTGGCTTCCTCCTCTTTGTTTTTGGTCTGAATTTGGGGTTTGAGCTTATTTAATTTTTTATTTTTTGATGTCATAGTGGTGAAGTTCTAGCATTGTATTTGTAGTTTAAGTTCTTGGTTTCTCTCCGGGGGCTTTTTGGCTCCAGCTTCAGTTTTCGGCTTTGTCTCCTGTTTCGACCCGGCTTTGTATCTAGTTTCGACCCAGCTTTGTATCCGTTTCGGTTTCATATTAATATAAACTTTAGGTGACCAAAAAAAAAAAGTCATGAAATTCACATTTGGGTCAAATAAATAATACCCAATTTTCTTTTAAGAAAAAGGTACCTAACGACCCAAAGGATGATAACAAAATAAACTCAGAGAATGTTTTTGTCTTAAAGTGTTAAAGTATGAAAAAGACTTATCAACAATAAAATTTAAAACATCACTAAATGTAATAATAACAACAAACATGTCTACCACAACAGTCTGAAATTTCAAGCAAAATTGCTTTGGTCCTCTTACCTGTCAATTGAATCTTCTTCAATTCCTCTATTTTTATTTTTATTCATTTAAATAAATTTCCCTCACTTTCTCTGACATTTTCTTTGCTTCATCTTCAAATCTTCCCTCCCCATCTTGTTCAAAAGAAGAAAAAAGAAAAAGGAAATTACGTAACTTTCTTCTTCACGATATTTCAAAATCAAAATTTGGTTAAAGGGTCCCATATTTTTTACTTGTTCTTGCCTGATCCTTTAATTCTTGATTCTCATAAAAATATTTAATGCTCATGGCTTTTATATGAATCCTCTGAATCTTACAGGCTCCATTGAACAGTTAAATCTTGTGAAAACTTGATCCTTTAAATCCGTCATAGAAAGAGATCAAAAGATGGCAAACAAGATCAGTGAAATAGCTTCTAGGATGGATGATTATGAAGTCGTGGAACAGATCGGTCGAGGCGCTTTCGGTTCTGCTTTTCTTGTGATTCACAAGTCCGAGAGACGAAGGTGAGTTTAAAGAAATCGGAAGAAGACCTGACTTTAATTAATTAGCACTCTTGTCTTTGCTTGAAAGATCAAATCTATGGGAATCATCCTTTGTAGGTATGTAGTGAAGAAGATTCGTTTGGCTAAACAAACAGAAAGATGCAAGCTTGCGGCGATCCAAGAGGTCAATAAAGTTTTTTTACTTGTGATCTTGATTATATTTATATATCCAACGATGATTTCTTGAAAAAAATTAAAATGTTTTTTTGGGGGGTCTTTTTGATGAATGTAGATGGGTTTGATATCAAAGCTTAAGAGTCCTTATATTGTGGAGTACAAAGATTCATGGGTTGAAAAGGTGATATATATATTCTTGTTCAAAGCTTGTAGTCAAGCGCAAATTTTGCGGAAAATTCCAAACTATATGCGGGTTTTTTTCTTGGTTATGCAGGATTGTGTATGCATTGTTACTAGTTATTGTGAGGGTGGAGACATGTAAGGCAATCACTTCACACTCCAATTCTATGATTCTTGATTATTATTCTTCAGTAGTACTGATTTGGATAAATGCAGGACTCAAATGATAAAGAAAGCTAGAGGAACATTCGCGTCCGAAGAAGTAGGCAATCTTTGGTCTAAAAGATTGATGAATTGTTATTTATTCTTTATCTAACTAAGAACTAAGAATGATCTTTGTCCTTTCTGTAGAAACTTTGCAGATGGATGGTGCAGTTACTGTTGGCTATAGATTACCTCCATAACAATCGAGTTCTTCACCGTGACCTTAAGGTAATTCAACTTCTATTACTCTCTCTGCTTATTTTGCTTCAATGGAACAGAGTATTTACTAACACTGCAAATCAAATTTCTAGTGCTCCAACATATTCCTCACCAAAGATAACGAGATTCGACTAGGTAAAGAAATTATTTGCAAAATGCTCTCTTCGATTAGTAAGCTCTTTTCGATCATTGTCTTGATAATGGCTCTTTTTCAGGTGACTTTGGTCTTGCAAAACTTCTAGGCAAAGACGATCTTGCTTCCTCGGTGATGCTTCAAATTCTTTTGGGATTTATACATTTTCAGCGAAGTTTTTTCTGAATCAATTCGTTTTGTTTTTGTAGATTGTGGGAACACCAAACTACATGTGCCCTGAACTTCTTGCAGATATACCTTATGGCTACAAATCTGATATTTGGTCTTTAGGTTCATTCACTTCCTTAACTTTCCTTAACTTACATAATCCCCAAAACTTCTGGTTTCTTTGATTGTATTGTCTTGGTTTCTTATATTTGATTTTCTTTTTTTGAATGAATGTTAAATTTTATTCAAATCAAAACAAGGTTTTACATCCGTGTGCATCGTTCTCACAAATATTTTGATTTTACAGGTTGTTGTATGTTTGAAGTAGCTGCACATCAACCAGCCTTCAAGGCTCCTGTATGAATATTTTTCCATTTCGTCGTGTTAAATCTGAAATTCTTTTCTAGCTTCTGAAAATTTTGTTGTTTGTAAACAGGACATGGCTGGACTCATCAACAAGATTAACCGCTCTTCGCTCTCTCCTCTCCCGGTCATGTATTCTTCTTCATTGTAAGTATACATGATATACATCTAGTTTAGTACTGTGAACAAGCTTTTGAGTGCTAATGTTATGAATTTCTCTAATATGTTTTGCAGAAAAAGACTGATTAAAAGTATGTTGCGCAAGAACCCTGAACATAGACCAACTGTAAGTTAATTAGTTTCTTCTATTTGCGGTTTTCTTGCGTGCGGTTTCTTCTAACTGTAAATTCTTCTTCATAGGCTGCAGAATTGTTAAGACATCCTCACTTACAGCCATATCTTGCACAATGCCAAAATCTGTCTCCGGTTTTCAAACCGGTTGTATCCAAATCAGAACACAACACCTACGAAAACAGAACAGGCGAGACCCGTCTCCCCCCGAGGACAAGCACTGCTAAATCGGCGAAAACACCTATTAAAAATAATCCAATAGTAACAGAAGAAACAGAGGAAAGAGAGAAGATAAACAAGAATACAAGTTCAACTTCAAAAGAGAAAGAGAAACCAGCAAAGACACAAGAGATGACAGTGCTTAGCACATTAACGCTGTTACGCGAGTTTCAAAAGAAGAGCCCGAGAAGCGAAGAGAGGGCAGAAGCATTGGAATCATTATTGGAGCTTTGTGCTGGTTTACTTAGGCAAGAAAAGTTCGATGAGCTCGAAGGAGTCTTGAAACCTTTTGGAGATGAAACAGTTTCATCAAGAGAAACCGCGATTTGGCTTACCAAAAGTCTCATGAATGTAAAGAAAAAGCAAAACGATGATGAAACCAGTCCTTAAAAAAGAAACACTAAACACAACTTTTTCTTGTAACCATTTTGTGTATCAAAGACACTAATCAAAATTTTCATAATTTTTTTGATCAAAAGACTAATGTAGAATAATGTTATTATTATCATATACTCATAAATATTAGTGTAATAATTTACACAATGAGATTATACATCAAAATGGGGTCGTTTGACAAAATTATTTTGCATAGATTCTAAAGGAACAAATCAAGAACAAAAAAGAGTTTTGTTTTATAAAATCTCTTAGAAGCCCTCTTCAAAATGTTTCTTTTACTGCAAGAGAAGAGCCAAGAAGGCGGAGAGTGAGGCCGCAACGATGGAGCCAACCACCGGGAAAGCCCATGTGGCGGAAGAGGCGGCACCTGGTGCTGGTGCCGGAGACTCCATTGTAGCCGCCGTGACTGAGCTCACTAGCACGGCCGAGATAAAGAGGGCCATGAAAAAGTTGTTGACGTTCCTCATCTGCATTATTTCTTTTTTTTGTTGTTATGTTTTTGTGTTATTTTAATTGTGATGCCTTAAGGTAAAGTTGGTGAAGGTATTTTATACTAAGATCAAATGTGGAAGGAGAAAATGAGAGAGCTTCAAGGCCTGCCATTAATTAGCAAGCAAATAAATTTCAAAGAATTTACTAATTTTTGTTGCTAAATTTAGGATTGAATAAATGGAACAAATATTCTTGGAATGTTTGAATGAGTCTTGAATGAAGAAAAAACTTTTAATTTGGAAAAGCAATTTTGGTCCACAGATGATTTATAGTGACATTAGCCACAAATTGAGCAGCCTAGTAAGGTTGAATTATGTGAAAACTCTGAACTACTCCTGTTAAAAGGGATGATAAAAAGAGATTTATTCCTTCGAATTAAAAATGAATACTGATTTGTTTACAGATTTCACTGTCATTACAGATACAAAGAGACTTTACTCCAGAGACTGATTTATCTCTTATTGCACATGACATCATATTAAGCCTTACATTGTCTCAGGCAAACTCAGCTCCAGAAAGTAAAGACTGCAAAAACAGAGACAAACACAGAGACAAACACATCATCAGTCACAAACTAATACAGATTAGATCCATCACACAATTTTCACCACCAATTTCTTGTCTATCAGGTCGATGAAACAATTTTCTATCTACTAGGTTGAAGCTTTTAAGGAATTTAGAATGCAAGCGCGATTTCAGTGCCTCGGTTTTCGGATTTGAGTTTTTTACCTTGCAGACATACAGGCCATGCCAACAAACACAGCCTTCACAGCTTGTTTCTGTCCAGCATAATCAAATGCCAAAGGAAGCATTTCGTGCAACGTTAGGAAAGCCATGATTCCACCAACTGCATCATACAAACAACAGTTTTGCATTGATTCGTTTTAGTTCTAATGAATTTAATACAAAAAATTGATCTGCTGCGGAGTTACTACGTACCTGCTCCCAACAAGCCTTCAAGGATTTCTGGACTTAAGCTGCTCGGGAATAGATAGGCTGCATCATAAAGAAGATGGATCAAACCAGAACCTATTATACTCTCTCAAACCTCTGAAGAGAGTAGGTAAATGTACAGAAGAAGCAATTTCAGGCTACTTACCCACGATAACTACACCTAAAGGCTCAGCTAAACCAGAGAGTGTTGCCAATTTGAATGCCTGCCATTTGCTGTTACATGCATATTATCGATTTGGGATGAATACGACTACATAATATATAATGAACTGCATACATCCTATCCTAATATACAACGTGGATAGAAGAATAAATGTGTATCCATATGCAGCCATGTTCTTACCTCTCTGTAGCAAAATATATAGGAAGTGCAACCGCAACACCCTGCAAGTATCACATCGAAGCAGCAACAGAAGCATGTCAAATCAGTGAAAATAACAATCTAGCTGTTATTGTTTAAATAGGTTTGATTTAATGTTTGAGCTTAAGTCAGTAAATATGACAGTCTTCAACAACTTTTAATGATTACAGAACTCTGTACCTCAGGAATGTTGTGTAAAGCGATTGCCAAAGCCAGATTAACACCAACTCGCATACCCTGTGAAGTAGAATTCCAACAAGCAAATATTGATATTAATACGGTGATGCAGGTCATCAAAAAGTATAGAGAGTCAATAACTTGTTAGAATGCATGTTCACTGAATTTTTCTGTTCATCATGTTCCTTAAACCTCACCTTAATTGATCCGAGAAATACGGCCATCCCTTCAGGAAAATTGTGCAAGCTTATGCCTACAGAGCGGAAAACAGAAGACATACATGAAGAGTTTAGACTATAACATGGACATTAAAATCGAGAAAATTGTCAGACGTCCAACAAACGTGATAGTTCCCGATCGAACAAACACACAGATCAGTAGGTCTTTCACATTAGTGCTTTAATAGATCGACTAGTTTGCTAAATATGAAGAGTTAAAAGTTCCAATGGTTTTGACAAGTCAAGATTAACATCTAGCTTACAAATTACAGATTGAACTAAATGCACTCGAAACTCGGACAAGGCAAGATTAAAAATTTAAAGAAATGGAAGTGAAAGTTGGTATACCAATAGCTGTAACAATTCCACTATATAAGACTTGCCGGCGATGCTTCTTCCCCATGTCTTTACCTCCATCATCTCCATTTTTCTGTTATCAACAAATATGTCAAAAATTTCACGATACTATAAAACCACAACATTTCGGGCATGGAGCCATCACAGAACACTGTTAAAAAGAACCACTCTTACCTTTCTTCTTTTCACGTCAGTAGAAGGACCAAGTGTTGGTTCGGGTATGAATTTGGCAATACACGCAAAGAATATCACACCACCGAAAAACTGCATCACTAGAAAACTATATTACTTTCAGTGTGAAAAAAAAAAAAAACAAATTATTTGCATAACAAAACCACTGAGGTACAAGATGCACAGAAGCACTAACCCAGAGGTTGCCTTTTAAGAACCCAATAGAGTTTATAGCATTATGAGCCAAATCCAGGAACGATATGCTCAACATCAAACCTGCTGCAAAACCCTGTAGAAAGGACTTGAAATCATTACATAAATAACCAACAATATGAATCAAAAAATTTTAAGTCAAAAGCTTTGAGAGAAGGATGTTAGTACAGGAACACAACTTCTAGTCACTAGCATCCTATAAAATTTGAGGAGAAAAAATGAGAATGTAGCAACTATGTAACAATACCAATGACTATAAAATTTTGGGACCAGAAGTTGACCAATATTACAAAACTCAAGGCCTCTTGTATGCTATTAGAGAGACTAGAGAATACATATTGGGACCTTAAAATGGAAATTAGAACAAGCCTCACCTGCAGGAGTCCAAGCATCTTCATATTGGGAGTATCACTAAGAACAACGAACAGTGCACCTACAAAATTAACATGGAACTTAGTTAAACTGAAGAAGAAAACCATATAAATTGGAGCCTTCTGTGCAAAGTAACAGAAACAAGAAACTTGAATTCACATATAAAAATCCACAGTTCCACAAGTTCAGTCAAGACACCATTTCCCCATTTCTAGAAACTAGCAACATATTGAACACAAGATTAGCATTGCATTTGTAACATTCCTGCATATTTCACATTTTTAAAGAAACAATCCAGTCTAATTCAACAATTAATTTGATGGCACAACTAAAATCACAAAATTTACAAAAACATAAACGAAAAATCAAACAAATTTCTCCAAGAAAACCAATTCACCAAAGATAGTACAACCAAAGACAGAAGTCGAGGATCAGAAGAAGACATCATTCATGGTTTAAACAATCGAAACCAAAGAATACTGATTTTTTCCCAAACACCAGCAGAAAAATGCAATTTCTTGGAGAAAAGAAAAAACGAAAAAGCTTTGGAATTTTCAAAAAATTAGTCATAACTAGAGTGACCCACCTAAAGAAGTACTTAATCCACCCACAAGGGATAGTCCAAGCGCCACAAGCATCTGAGAATCCATCGATTTTATCTAACAGGATTCGAACAAGAAAGTAGGTTTATCGATCCTCAGTGTAATCAAAAGCCCAGCGAAATGGAGAAGAAGACGACGAAGAAGAATGTGTATATAGAGACTGAGAAGAGGAGAATATCTAAAGCCGAAGGAAGAGATAGTTTTGGGGGATAATCGAAGGAAATCGGAAACTCAAAACCCTAATCCATAGCTTTTCTCCGTTCAAATTCTTAGCTTAGCTTAGTGAGCATATTATGCCTGACCTTGCGTCTCATTTTCTACCTAACCTCTCATCTTCTTTCTCGCCTCTTTGTCCCCCTCTGCTTCATGTTGACCCGAATTTCTCTCCGGTCGATATAACCCGGTACACTATCTACAACCGGGTAAACCGTGAGCCAATTTTCAATTCTTATATAAACTTTAAATAAATTGAAAATCCTTAGAAACTTTTCAAGTCCGGGGATTAATAAAATGAAAATCAATCTATTTCCTCACGAGAAGTATGATATCTAAATATATACTGTCCAAACTTTAACCTCTGTCTATATATCTATCAATCGAAAGTTTCACATCTAAATCCACACCAATCGAAAGTTTTGTACCTAAATCCACACCAATCTAATACCAGGTTGGTTTTCCGTACACCAGATCGGTTATACAACACCAAACCGATTTAATTTGAACCCGGTTAGAATTTTTTTTTTTTTTGGTCGTACCTAGTTAGAATCTTTAAGGGCATGTTCAATGGTAACCTCATAGTATCTTATGTGGTGTTCTTATAATATAAAACTATTAAAATAGTTGTAAAAGAAAGAAAGAGAGTATTTTTGTGGGGTATATTGAAATATAAAATTAATAAAATTTGAGTAAAGAGAGTAGATAGTGAGTGTGTTTAAATATAAAATTAATAAAAATTGAGTAAAAAGAAGAAAGAGTGTCTAAAATTAGATATTTTGGAGAGTGTTCTTAAAAAGAAGAAAGAGTGTTTAAATATAAAATTAATAAAAGTTGAGTAAAAAAATGAAAAAAAAAATATAAAATTGAGTAAAAGAAAGAGAGAGTGTGTATTTTAATAATTTTATATTATAAGAATATCCATAGAATACGTGTTACCGTTGAACATTGCCTAAACCATCCAATTTTGGAACTTTTTCTTTCCTTTTCTCGAATCCCACCATCTTAAAACTATCTCTCTTGTCTTCTTCTTCGTCAACTTAACTCTCAGAATAACAAGCTTTTCTTTGTTTCTTTGTTTTCTCAGAATAACAATTTTTTTATTCCCAAAAAAATAACAAGCTTTTCGTAACATTCATTCATACCAAAAAAAAAAGAATAAGAAGCTTTCTTCTTCGTGAAGCTCTCAGAGGAATTAAGCACAATAAATGAATCCTTACTTCGTGTTTCATCTCTATAAGGCATTTAATCGAACACTTAGTGTGCAAATGAAGCAAAAATCTTTAACAAAAAAAAATCTTTAACAAAAATGGTTGTTCGTGTTGGTCCTCTGTTTCTTCGTAATGGGTATTCATGGGAAAAGGGTGACGGAACCAGGTCCGGTTGATGACGTCAGAGATGTATTTGAGAAATACAACGACGGTGAGGCTCACATGTCGCCGGAGCAGCTCCGGAAGTTCATGGCGGAGGAAGAAGAAGGAGGAGGAGGAGGATCGAATATTGAGGAGGCGGAGAGAATCGTCGACGAGGTTCTTCACATTGCGAAGTTCACGAGACGAAAATTGACTCTCCGTTAACCCTCAATGAATGCTTCAACCATTAACAAAAACTTTGAAAATTTCATTATAAACTTTGGAGATAATGCAAAATCACGGAGACGAATCCAATACAATCGATAAAATTCCCAGAAACTGATTAAATCCCAGAACAATAAATCAAACGCAATCCCCAATGGAAACAGATAAGGATTGAATCGGAATGCGATTTCGGAGCTACATCGAATCGGAATCAAAGTTAAATCTCTTTTGATCATTGAATAAAAAAATTGACCTCGAGTTAAGAGTGTTGTTGCAGAGAGAGAGGTACTGTGATGAGGAGGAAGAAGAAGTAAGCAAGTGCTCATTTTTTAGAGATTTTTATTTAGGGTTCAAGAAGAAAAAAATTGGGGATTTTTACGGGGAGATTTCTGTTTCTGGGTTAAGTATTTTAATCGGGTTTTTGGATTCTAATCGGGTCATAATCCGGTTTACTGTCGTTAAAAAACCATCTCAAAATAGTAAACCATCATTAACCGACATTTGTGTGTCCTGAGACTTCTGATTGGTGTGGATTTAGGTGTGAAGCTTTCGATTGGTGGATATATAGACAGAGGTTAAAGTTTGGGCAGTATATACTTAGATATCATACTTCTCGTGGGGAAATAGATCGATTTTCCTTAATAAAACACTAGGTTAGTATTTGTGTTATATACGAATATAATTGTAACAGTTGGTACATTTACCATCTCAATGTCAAAAGAACCCGTCCATGTGTTAAATCCATGGTACATAGGGAACCATGTTGTAAATTTTCTCATAACAAATTTTGTAGAAATCAGCTTTACTCTTTTTAACTTTGTAAGATTTCCGCAGTTTTGCAATTTATTAATGTTATCATTCAAAATTGTTCATTTATTAATTTGTGTAAATTGCAATTCTTCATCAACGAAGAAAGACCCGGCCACGAAAACAGACGGTTCCATTTGCATCTTCCAGAATCTGCTCCAGAATGCTGCATTAGGCTCAATAGACGTTGTAATATAAACCTCCATTATACAATTGTTGGGTTGATATAACACAGCGAGCTTCTCATCTCTAACACAAGATAGAGTCACAGCTTTCAAACAACTAACGCGAGAGTCAAACGGCAGAGTAAGACGTGGTCCAAATCTCTCTGTCGCAAAATCAAAACAGAGTAAAAAAACTTGATCAGTTAATTTTTCGCGAACCAAAAAATAAGAATTACTCTTCAAAGACACGCCGCTTTTAATATCGCAACCAAGATTCACATCAAGAACCCTCCATGAATTAGAGTTGAAATCGTAGATTTCGAAAAAGGGAAGGAGGCTTGAGCACTCAGAAACATCCAAAAACCTCAAGATCTTGTGGTTACGGTTGTTGTTGTTGTCTTCGTATCCGAAAGCATACAAGTCTGCCGGGTGGAATTTGTTTATGGGTTTAATCCACCTCATTTGCCCCAAATACGGATTCCACACCACGCGCCACTTCTTATTTTTGATGACGCAAAATGAACAAAAGATATAGAGTTTGAGAATTCTCTTTTCTGTCTTATTCACAAGCCATTCAATCGACCATATATACAATACAAAAGACTTGGAGCACAAGCTCAAAAAGATACGATACTATCTAGACTATAAATGCAGTTATTATCAAAATATATACATTGCCTTATCTAGAAGATATTGCATCTTTCACACGCTAACACCCCCCCTCAAGTTGGAGCATGTGGGTTACACGTGCCTAACTTGCCCACAATGTTTTCAAATTCTTGATGTCCAAGTGCCTTAGTAAGGATATCAGCGAGTTGGTCTTTAGTGCCGACTTTCCGCGTTCGCACAAAACCATCTTGTACAGCGTCTCGAATAGTATGACAATCAATCTCAATGTGTTTTGTGCGTTCGTGAAACACAGGATTAGCAGCTATGTATAACGCGGCTTGATTATCACAATGAAGATCAATCGCTTGCGTGTGTTGCACACCTAAATCCTTAAGAACACTATGTAACGACTTTAATTCACACAATGTAAGTGCCATGCTCCTATACTCTGCTTCTGCCGAAGATCTAGAAACCACTTTCTGTTTTTTGGTCTTCCATGATACCGGAGAAGAACCAAATGTAACAAACCAACCGGTCACAGAACGGCGCGTTAACGGGCATCCAGCCCAGTCCGAATCACACCATGCGTGTAACTGTAAATCGCAATGAGAACGCAAATAAATACCTTGACCCGGAGTTCCTTTCAAATACCGAACTACTCGAAGTGCTGCCTCCCAGTGATCCACACGAGGAGCTTGCATAAACTGAGACAAAACATGCACAGAGTAAGTAAGGTCAGGTCGAGTTGCGAGAAGATAGATGAGACGTCCAATAAGACGTCGATAACGTTCTGGATCCCCTAACAATGTTCCTTTAGCTAAGGCGAGACCATGTTGTTGCACAATCGGGAATCCCACTGGTTTAGCCCCAAGCAAACCAACTTCACTCACAATGTCCAAAATGTATTTCCGTTGACACAAGAAAATACCTTCAGGTCGCCGAGCCACTTCAATCCCCAAAAAATATTTTAACACACCCAAATCTTTCATATGAAAACACTCTCCAAGATATTCCTTAAAACGAGAGATAGACGTGGAGTCATTCCCACCGATAATCAAATCATCAACGTACACTAAAACATACATCTCGCATTTTCCTTTGCGTAGAGAAAACAACGAGTAATCGGAGTATTGCTTCTCTCCATTCTTTCAAAGCAACAGCATCACGAAACGTTCGCGGCTCATCTTTAGCACTAATGGCAGCAAGGAAAGCTCTATGTCTTGGAGAAAATTTGCTGCAATCAATATATTTGATTAAAGAATAGAGGTTACCTTCACCTTCTTGACTGGTGATGAAATCAATGTCTTCTGCTTGAAACACATCTTTGTCACAAGTGGTTTGAAGCACAAAGTCTCGTAATTTGGTAGAGACAATCTTTTGTCGCTTCCCACGACCCAAATTATCAACTTCTTCCACACGTTGTAGCTCTTGTGTAACAACATGATCTGTAGTACCTTCTGTAGCAAGTCTAATTGCAGGATTTGTGGGTAACACAGGTTCAGCGTGTGTTACAGGTCTTGTATCATGAACTTCTGAAGTACTTGCTGCATTAATCAAACCAGAATCCTGCTGTAGTATATTTGAATCAGACACAGAAGCAATCATTGTAGCAGAATTCATTTCTACAGCTGGTTCAACCACTTCAATAATCGGAGCAATGGTCACTTCATGACCAATATCACGTGGAGCTGCTTGCTTCAGTAGCTCAAATTCTGTAGTACCACGTCCAGTTTCAGAGCAAAGAGGAAACGCGTCTTCAACAAACACAACATCGCGTGATACAAAGATCTCTTTAGTCTCTAGATCAAATAGATTCCAACCTTTTTTCCAAAAGGATATCCAATGAACAAACATTTTTGGCTACGCAAACCAAACTTGTCACCGCCACGTCTTTGTTTATGTGCAAACGCAAGACACCCGAAAACTCGCAGGTTATCATAAGTGGGAGCTACTCCATAAATCATCTCATATGGAGTCTTTCCTTTTAAAACGCTTGATGGTGTACGGTTGATAAGATAAGCCGCAGTTAAAATACTCTCTCCCCAAAACTTTACCGAGAGAGACGACAGAAAAAGAATGGCTCGTGCAACGTTAAGAATGTGCCTATGCTTCCCTTCAACTCGTCTATTTTGTTGTGGAGTTCCCACACAAGACGTTTGATGCACAATTCCTTGTTCTTGAAATTCTTTGGAAAGACAAGTAAACTCAGTACCATTATCGCTCCTAACAATCTTAATGCGCTTGTCAAACTGTCGATCAACCAAAGCCATAAAACCGCGCAAGGTCTTTCCCACTTGCGACTTGTCATGTAAAAGATAAACCCAAACACATCTTGAGTAATCGTCCACTATGGTGAGAAAGTAGAAAGAATTGCACAAAGATGGAGTTCGATAAGGTCCCCACAAATCGCAATGAATCATATCAAAAACACCTTTGCTTTTATTATCACTTGAATGAAAAACATCACGACATTGTTTTTCTCTTAAACAAGTTTCACAAGCAGAAAAGTCTTGGGTCCTACGACCAACAGAAGGAAGCAAATCAAAAATAGTATTAGATGGATGTCCTAGCCTTTGATGCCACACATCTTCAGCTCCATCCTTATTCATACGTAAAGCATTAAACATCGTCATCCGACGGAAAAAATAAAGTCCATCTCTCAATTCACCCGCTCCAGTCAGGTTCCTCGTTATACGGTCCTAAATAACACAACCCTTATTAGCAATCTGCATCACCATATCTGAATCCGCTATTAGTTGTGAAACGGAAATCAGATTACACCTCAAATCCGGCACAAACAGAACATTCTTAAGGGAAAACTCATCATCAAACCTCACTGTACCCTTTTCTTTAGACAAAGTATTTTTCCCATTCGGTAATCCAATAGAACAAGGTAAAACATACTTCAAATCAACAAGCAATTCACGATATCCAGTCATATGATTAGATGCTCCAGTATCGAGCACCCAATCGAGAGAATCAAGCTTACCATTAAGACGTGATGTCCCCTCCTTTTTCTGGTCCTCTAAAAGCTTGATGAGTGATGTCCACTGTTCATTGCTTAAACCAGTGTATCCACTCCGTTCTGCCTCCGCGCTTGTTTCGGCAATCACAGCATTAGCTCGGATCAATCCACCACGCCCACGGCCAGTTCCTCTGTTTCCACCGCGTGTGGTCTGCTTCGTCTTTTCTCCCCACCATTCTGGATATCCAATCACTTGAAAACAAGTATCAGATACATGTCCTTTCTTCTTACAAGTTGTGCAAAACAACTTGCTCTTATCTTCATTCGTTGTAGCAAAATTGCTACGTGTCTCTAAGGCCATTTGAGAAGTTTGTTGTTCACGTCCTCGCATCACTGTTCGGACACGCTCCACAGACTTCACCTTGGAGTAAACTTGATTCAGATTCGGAAGAGGTTCCGTACTGATCATTTGAGTCCGGATTCCTCCAAAAACTTCATCATCAAGACCCAACAAGAACTGATGTATCTTGTCATTTTCTCTGTTTCTTTCAATTTGTGCATTCAAATTGCAGGTACATTTCCCACATGAACACACAGGTGCTTGATCATAATTCATCATATCCTCCCACAAGATCTGCAACTTTCCAAAGTACTCAATAACGCTGAGTCCTCCTTGTCGCAGATTTGCAAGCTCGGCCTTGATCTCTTGAACTCTCGGACCATTACCTTCTGAGAATCGATCTTTGATCTCCTGCCAAAGCTCACGTGGATCGTCTTTGTTAGCCAGAGTCCGCCTCACCTTTGGCTCAATTGTGTTAAGTATCCATAATGATACAATCGAGTTTGCAGACATCCAATCTTCGAATTCAGGCGCATCATCTCTTGGCCTCACCACGGATCCATCGACGAATCCGTATTTCCTCTTGACTCGCAACGCACTCCGCATTGCCTGAGCCCATTCATCAAAATTGTCTCCGTTGAACTGAACCTGAGCAATCACAGCTCCTGGGTTCTCCGTTGCGGCTAGTTGATACGCCGGTGCCATAATCTTCACTTTCTCCGTCTTCATATCATCACCGGAGCGAATTTCATCGGAGGTTTGAGAATTTTTCGTATCTGTCATGATCGATGGCTCTGATACCATGAACAAAAGATATAGAGTTTGAGAATTCTCTTTTCTGTCTTATTCACAAGCCATTCAATCGACCATATATACAATACAAAAGACTTGGAGCACAAGCTCAAAAAGATACGATACTATCTAGACTATAAATGCAGTTGTTATCAAAATACATACATTGCCTTATCTAGAAGATATTGCATCTTTCACACGCTAACACAAAACAACAAGCCGTCCCAGTGAAAGACTTGGCATGTCTGGCTTTGTTAAATATACTTACTTTCTTTATAGATGGATCCACCAAGTCCCTGTCCCAGTCAAAAACTTTAGATATCCTGGTTTGTTTAAGTTTCCTTACTTGCTTTGTAGATGGATCAACCAAGTCGGGGTGTTTGTGGATTTTTAGGAGATCGAAATTCAATAAACAGAGCTTAGAATCCATCACCATGAAACCTAGAAACTGCTTCCTTGCTGCTGAGTTTGTTTTACCAAGAATATGATTTTTCGTTAAAGCGTTCCACTCTTTACAACTGGATCTAACTACGTTCAGAGACGTCAATGGAACCCTAGAGAAAATCTCTTCTACCAAATCCCCTGGAAGATCCGACATTGTTGTCATTCTTTCAATTAAGTTTCAAACAGAGTTTTTACCTTTGTACTCTTCTCTCTCGATATATATAGATAAATAATGTACGCTGGTTTCCTTTTCCTACCTGAGTTTCTATATTTTGTTTTTCGTCACTTCATAAACATAATTTGAATTAAGTTTTCGGGATATTAAAGAAAAAAGGAAAGTTGTTTTTTTGATAAAGAAAAAAAGGAAAGTTGTTGCAGATTCGAACATCATGTTTTTCCTTTTTAATAAATTTCTGAATTATTTGGGGTCCTCTCTCTCGACGTAAATCGTAAGTTTGTTACCAGTGACGAACAATTCTTAGCTTTGTGCTTGACCTTGCGTGCTTCTTGTTTTCTAACCTTCCATCTTCTTTCTCGTGTCCATGTCCCTTGGTTTGTTGAGGCCCGGTTCAATGCTATATGGGTCGGAAGTCTACCGAAGGACTCTGTTTTGTATCCAAAATCTAATACAAATACGTCTATACTAAATTTGATTGGTAAAATTACATATAATACAAAATAAGACGCGTTCTGAAAACGTTGACAAAGACATCAAAACAGTAAAGATATTGTTCTTTCCATAAATAATACTCCCAAACAAATTTGTGGTTCGACATAAAAATAACACGATCATTCTTGCTCTTCGACATCAGAAGCAGCCTCTTCGTCCTCATGATCACCAAAGCAATCAATGCCAAAACAAGGGACATGACCGTTCCCAAAGGCCTTAACGTGGTCCTTAAGCGACCTCTTGTGCTTGAAATCCGAGCCACATGAACAATACCAAAGCTTTCCACAGTTCTTCTCGTGTGTCCTCCAATCTCCTTTGACCGCAAAAACCTTCCCACACCTACGACAAGCAAAGGGCCTCACACCGTGCTTCCGCTTGTAATGTGTCTGAAGTGTACGGAAGTCCTTGAGCGGCCTTGCCCTCGGGTGGTCTATGTTGTTCTTGCAGCCCGGTGCACAACAGTAGCAAGGCAGCCTCAACATCGCAGTTGGTTGTGTCCCTCTCAATGACTCTGGTCCTTTTCTGTATTGTGAGCCGTGTCCCCACATGTGCATCTAATAACATTTTATCATAAAATTTAAATCAATCACTTCATGGTATGCGCAACATAGCTTAACCCATCTTTTTATTTTTATAACCAAAAACAAAATCAGATGAAAATCCAAAACTAATCTCAAAACATGCAACCGTAAAGCACCTAATTAAATTTATACGATGACTAAAGAGATCGGTGGAATAGCTTAACGTTATGTCATAAGACACTTTTTATCTGTAGGTGGTCTCTGCGGAAATTAAAACTTCAAATAGTCTCAAAATAATTATCAGTTAATTCATGCAAGTCTAGCCAGATTATTGTATAAAATATAAATTCACGTGTGGGTTTCTACTCTTGTGTAATGCTACTTGCACAAAAGTGTGGATGAGAATAAGATCTAAAGCTCTACGATTGTTTAGGGTTAATAGGAATAAAATATTACAAAATATATCGATATTATAATGTGAAAAGATATAAAAGAGGTACAAAATAATCTACTAGACATTTATCTTCCTCTTTTTCTTTTACTTTTTTGGGTAATGAGTGTTGAGTAGTAGAGCTGCGCAAAAATCAAGAGTGAGCAAAAATGGAAGAGGAAGAGTAAGTATGAAAGAGTCAGTATGAAAAAGACTATTGGTTAAAGAAGATATTCTTGATCCTAAACTCATTGATTGATTTTAGTTGATCTTATCATAGCCATCAATCGATGAATCTTGTAGCTCCTGATGACTTGTACCATCAAATGAAATGTTATACTCTCGAGTTATACTAGTGATACTAATTACGAAAAAAGTCGTAGTGTATGCAAGGGATTTTCTCATGATAGTAATAAACCTAAATCGTTTGACAAAAAAAAAAAAAAAAAAAGTAATAAACCTAAATCAATTAAGATCCATTTTCAAGAACAAAATAAAAGGCCAAATCTTGAAAATCATTCTAGGGAAAGTGGCAACTAATTAGAGTTGGGATTATTGGATGAATATATCCTTACCTGCATGTTGTTGTATCTGTTGAAGGTCTTGAAGCACAAAGGACAAGAGAAATGAGTAGGACCCATCAGAATCTGAGAAGGAGTAGGGATCCAATAGTGATGATGATTATGATGATAATAATGATCACCCTTCTGAACACCACCATGACCTTGATCATCTTGAGAAGCAAGTGTCACTTCAACTTTTTGATCTTGATGGTGTTCATGATGTTCTTGGTCCTCGGTGGAATCAAGGACAACGTCGCTGTTGCTGCTCCCACCACCACCGTAGACAATAGCGTCTCCACCGCCATCGAGGTTTGGTAACCCTAGTTGAAGATCCACGGTTACATCATGATGATGAGTTGTTTCTTGGCTTTGATCAAGATCATGATCAAGAAAATTAGAATTAGAAGAAGTTTCTTTCGTCTCCATGAAATAGTACTCATGATGAGGATGAACAAAAGGTTCTTGATGCTTATGAATGGGGCTTAAGCTAAGGAGAGGGAGAGCTTCTCTGAGTGGGGGAGAGTTAGGTGAAGTATAATTAGGGCTTGTTGTGTTGATGATTGGATTTGTGTTATGGTGAGGGTAATAGAAGGTGCCATAAGAGTTGTAGATGTGTGAGAGAGAAGTGGAATAATTAAAGCTACAGTCATCGTACTCGACATATCCATTGTTGAAGATACAAGATGGATCAGACATTACTTTGAGGAGAAGATAAAGTAAGAAGAAGGCAAGATATATGTAGATGATGTGGTTTGTGTTAAGAGAGCAAAGAAAGCTAGATATGCATGTATATGTGGGTGTGTGTGTGTATATATTTATAAGGTTTGCGATATGACTAAACGGTGGAAATAGCATAAGATAATTGATAGAAAAAGGGTATGGAGAAGATTGTAGGGAGAAAAGAAACAAGGAGAAAGTTTGATGAAGGGAAAGGATACTTGCTATCTTGGGACTCGAAGTGCACGCATGTATTTATTCAAATAAAGTCAATTGTTAAATCTTTATGAAACAACCATATATGTAAGCATCACCATAAGCAATTAAGTATAATTGATACTTTTTGTCATAAAATAGTGGATATCTGAGATGATCGGGTCAAAAACCCTATAGTTTTATAGGTGTATTCAGTAACTTTCCAAAGAAATGTACCTCAAGATCACATATTCAGCCTTAAACTTCTTGGTAAATAAAACAAACCGTTAAATAATCTATTAATCTTTGATTATTTGAAAATAAATCTATATAGATGTAAGATTATATTGATTATTCAAAAAATTGGTAACTAACTTATCGCTAATCTAAATAACATATTACATAGTATTATAAAATAAAAAATTCATTTTTTAAAGTTTGTTTTTATTTACCAGAAGATTTTGGACCGAGCCCGTAATCCTCTCAGACCCCGAAACCACAACATGTCATATTAGTTTCGTCTCAAAAGCTCTTGAACAAGCAACTTCTAGGCTTTGCCTAAAATCATAGTGTGTTTGAATTTATTAAATGATTTAGGTTAAATGTTGTATAGTTAGTTAATAGGTATTCTTGTTGTTTTAGGGTTTTTTTTTTTTGGGTCACATGGTATGGTTATTATTAATTTGGGTTTTGAGACCGGTCGATAAGAGCTTGAATCTCTGAGCAAATGAAATGGTCCATTAGACAGACAGAGTATGGAAAGGATCAAATAAAATGGACAAGATCGGCAATCAAGGATAAAAGTTTGTCTCCTTTAATGTATTAAAAGTAAAAGTAAATTACAAAATATATATTGAGAGAGAGAGAGAGATGAAGCATATGATCAAAAATTGATAAACATTTTGGTTTTGTGGGGAGATTGATCGCATTGGAAAAAACGACGGTCGTGATCTAAGACAGCACTTGCGTTGGTGGCCTCATCTCTATGTCGGCTCGGCTTCATAAACATATAATTACTTGGGAAACCCAAATCTTTATTTAACTCATTCACATAACTTCTAGTAGTACTAGTAGTAAATCAAATGAAATTTTACAGGGAAAATTTCATATTGCATTTTTAGATGTTATACACCGAGTAATAAGAAAACCAACTACTACAACCTCTAGATTCATAAGATCACCTCTTATATAGTAGTCTGCGGTTATCCCATATGAAATTAAGTCTCGTTAATATTTATTTTTCCAATAACAGCATCTAATATTACTCTACTACTAGTATTTAATTATAATTTATAATAAAATATATTTTACTGTACATAATAAAATATAGTTAGTCTAGTGGTATTGCTCTATCCGTCGAGAGTCGAGACTATGAATAATTTTTATTTTGTTTGCATTTTACCGATTCTCGGATAGTCTATGTTTTATCTTTGCAAACAAGAGTTTTTAATAGATAAAAAACGAGTGTGTACAAATGTCGAATCATCAAATTCATTTTTAGATTTTTTTAATTAAAAGATATCGAAAATCAACCTCATGATACTTACGATTGTGTGCTTTAATTTGTAGTCGACGAAAAACAATTTCCAAAACAGAAATGCAAGTTTTCAAATAAAAATACATTGTTCAAACGGAATTCCAAAGTGGCATTTTAAACGTCATATAAACAAGTTTTGAAGATGTGAAAAATGGATTTCTGATGAAATTTCAATGCGATGTTTTATACATATAAGATAGGTGCAACCTAGGTTCGACGACCAATAAGTTATTGAGTAAATTGGTTTTATGAAATTTTGTTCGGATTCATCCATTTTATAACATTTTTTTTATTAAGATGCGACATTGTAAGATCGAGGGGGTCAAAATTAGTGGGTTGAACAGAAATCGCAATGTGTGAACTCGGAAAGCTTGGTACCAAAAGTCTAGAGGACATGTTAATTTGATACTATTAACTAGTAATACATTCTAAACGAAGCAGGAGATGTTCCCAAGCAAGCACGAGTGTGTGTATATTTTTGTATTTGATGAACCTTTTTTGTAATTGAACAAGTACTACGTTCTTTCAACCTCTCTTGTCTTTTATGTGCCTTTTGTTGTCTCTTCTAGGGCTGGCGTTTTAACCGAACCCGATTACCGAACCCGAACCCGAACCGAACCCGAACCGAACAAATATAATACCCGATCAGGTTTTAATTTCTTAAGGTACGCGTACCAGTACCCGATTCTATTTTTTTTTTTTTTTAGTGATTAGGGTTGGATGTCATAGATTAATTGGTCAGTATTAGTAATAACCTAGAGTCTGATTTCAATTTATAAACTAGTGAAAAGTTTTCTTATTGAAATTAAAAAGTTTTCTTATCTAAATTGAAAAGTTTAGATTAATGGAGATAGTTGCAGCTTAGTCAATATTGTTCCAAGCAATAAACGGATTTCCTCGATTTTGAGTGATTTGCTTTTAAAATTTGGATATGATTCCGATAAAACCGTTCCTTTACACTTCTCTGTTTTCACATTGTTCTTAAGAATTATAACTTATTCATTCATATGTTGCTTCGATTTTTTGACTTGATTGAGCATTGTTCCTTTACACTTCATATGTTCATTTTTAAATCTGTTTTTTTTTATTACGGTGCTATTTCGGGTTTCGATCGGGTACTATATCTCCAAACATCGGGTACCCGATACCCGAAATATCCGACCCGAACCCGATCGGGTACCCGAACGCCCACCCCTAGTCTCTTCTCGGACATCTTTATCTATATATGCACCTCATGTCAATTTCCCTTTTGTAATGTAATTATTTTATTTTATCTTCCAAAGTCTTTCGATGTATTTGGTATATGTGTTCTTCTAAACTTTTTGCTTTGGGATTGACCATGATTGATGCGGGAGCAGAAGCACAAGTCATGGAAACAACGCAAGGAGCTGATGGAGGAAATGGGTTGGCTGTTACTTTGCTAATTTTGGACCAGAAAACTATCTAATGGAGTGGGAAGCAAGCACTTGGGCTGGATTTCGTGGAGTGGCTATTCAATGAGTGTTTGAAGTCCAAAAATAATAAGAGAAGAGTGAATTTCGTCCAGATACAAAGCATCATTTATTTTGGTCAATTATTCTTAGTTTCATGCATGTTTAATTTTGTTTTGAGAAGCTCAAAGGTTATGTATGCATGTAGACTAGTTTTATGACTTTTATTTGTATTTTCTCTATATAATGAGGCTTATCTCTAAGGAATAAAGGCAGAAAACGAGTTTGAGAGTTTTGGAGTGTCTTTGTGACCCCTTTGGATCTGTTTGATCTTTACCTTTATCCTTTGATTTTGGGAGAGTCGTTGGTGGTGGTTTTTCGAGCGTCTTTATCTTCTGGTGGTGGCGAATTTATCCAGGAGTGGTGCTAGCTCAGCGGGTTTCTTTATCAGCTCCGGTGCTTTAGGCTTTACGAGTTGTGGTGATCCCGTATCTTCCTTTTATCCGGTTACTTCAGTTCTGTTCGGAATTTTCTTCATCTCAGTCATTCACTTCGGTTGCTTCCTGCTACACGCATCAAAGTGGTATCAGAGCGTTCCAGGTTGTTGGAGTGAAGTTTATCCGTTTATCCTCTGTTTTATTTGATTTATCATGGATCTTCCTAGAGGATTTACTCTTGAACAAGCGCATGCTGAGCGTATTCATAGAGAGATGGCGGATCTTAGGCAGCAGGTACAACAGTTGGTGCAAGCTTTTAATGGCGTGAATATTCAAGATCAGCCAAGGAGACGAAGAGGCGTGGAAGTTGAAACGTCTTCTGATGAGAGTGGAGGTTCTTCTCATGAATCTGAAGTTGATCCTAGTATTGTTATGGAACGTGACAGAAGGAGATGAGATAATCATCCACAACAACAACAACCTCGTCGTGAAGAAGATTTCAAAGTGGATTTCTCTAATTTTGAAGGTAATCTCAATCCAGATGACTTTCTCGATTGGTTGAGATCTATGGAGAGGGCGTTTGAATACAATACTTATGACGATGAAAAGAAGTTTAAGGTGGCTACGTTGAGATTTAAGGGTTATGCTAGCCTTTGGTGGGATACTCTTAAAGCGCAGCGTGTTAGAGAAGGAAAGACTCGAATCAGGTCGTGGGAGAAGTTGAAGAGACTCATGAAGAGGAGATTCTTACCAGATGATTACAAACATGATCTGTACCTAAAGCTTACACACTTGCAGCAAGATAAACGCACAGTTGAAGAGTATAAAAGGGAGTTTGATCTTCTGCAGTTAAGGTGTGATGTTCAGGAGCCACAAGATAGGACCATTGTGCGTTTTGTGCATGGTTTGAATGAGGATATTGCATCTAAGGTGGAGTTGCAATCTTTATGGACTCTTGATGATGTTAAGAAGCTTGCTATCAAGGTGGAGAAGCAGAATAAAGTGGGGAAGAAGCCTTACACCAGATCATACAATTCTGGTTCTTCTTTTAATCCTAAGGTGGCTGTTAAAGGAGAGATGAGTAGTAGCAGCAAGATATTGGATCCTAAGGTTACTACAACAACACCTACAGACCTTAGTACAAAGAAGAAGTGTTTTAAGTGTCACAGATTTGGTCATTTCCAGGTTGATTGTCCTAATCGAAGAGTTATGACAATTCAGGAGATTCAGGAGATTGAAGAAGAGATGAAACAGGAATCTCTTGATTTGGCAGCAGTAGATCAGAAAGTTCAAGATGAAGAAGAGGAGTTCGTTGAACAACCTGATCATGGAGAAATGTTGGTGATTCAGAGGGCTTTGCATTCGATTCCTATTGTAGAAGAAGCACGGCGAGAGAATATATTCTAGTCTCGTTGCACAGTGAATGGGAAGGTTTGCAATCTGATCATTGACAGTGGGAGTTGTGCGAATGTGGCGTCAAGTACTCTTGTGGAGAAACTGAGTTTGCCTACTACAAAGCATAAGAAACCATACAAGCTGAAGTGGTTGAATGACAGCAAACTGCAGGTATCAAAACAAGTTCTGATTTCATTCTCTATTGGAAAGAACTATCAAGATGAGGTGCTCTGCAATGTAATTCCAATGGACGCATGTCATTTGTTACTTGGGAGGCCTTGGGAGTTTGATAGGAGAGCTATGCATGATGGGTACAAGAATACTTATTCTTTTCACAAGGATAAGAAGCATATCACATTGGCACCATTGGTACTTACCCTGTTTGACAAAACAAAACCAGAAAAGAGCTGTATGGAAAGTTTTTTCTTAGGAGAATCACGGGTTGTGAGGAAGCTTGATGAGGGAAATGAGGTTTTTGCACTACTGGTGGTTGAGAAGAGTGATGCTTTAGAAGTAATGAGTACACATCCGATGATGCAGAAGTTGATAAAGGAGTATAGCGATGTGTTCCCTGAAGATGTACCACCTGGTTTGCCTCCAATTAGAGGAATTGAGCACCAAATTGATTTGCAGCCTGGTGCACCTCTACCAAACCGTCCAACTTATAGATGTAACCCGGAGGAAGCTAAGGAATTGTAGAGACAAGTTCAGGAGCTAATTGCTAGGGGTTATGTGAGGGAGAGCATGAGTCCTTGTTCTGTTCCAGCTCTGCTTGTTCCAAAGAAGGATGGTTCGATGAGGATGTGTATGGACAGTCGAGCTATCAACAAGATAACCATCAAATATCGTTATCCTATACCTCGTTTGGATGACATGTTGGATGAGCTTAATGGTTCAAAGGTGTTTTTGAAGATTGATCTAAGGAGTGGCTATCATCAAATCAGAATGAAAGAAGGAGATGAGTGGAAAACTGAATTCAAGACCAAGAGTAGATTGTTTGAGTGGCTGGTCATGCCATTTGACTTGTCCAATGCACCCAGCACATTTATGAGGTTGGTGAATCAGGTGTTACGCAACTTCATTGGCAAGTTTGTGGTAGTTTACTTTGATGACATTCTGGTTTATAGCAAGAACGAGGAGGATCATTCTAAGCACCTGCGGGAAGTCTTTGAGGTATTACGCAGAAACCAACTCTATGCTAAGCCTGAGAAGTATTCATTCTTCACTTCTAGTGTTGTGTTTCTTGGGTATGTGGTTTCTGGAGATGGAATTTCAGTGGATGAAAGCAAAGTGGAAGCGATGAGAAGTTGGCCAGTTCCAACTACACAATCTGATGTGAGGAGCTTTCATGGTCTTGCTTCTTTTTATAGAAGATTTGTGCAGAATTTCAGTACTATCATGGCTCCAATAACTGAGTGTTTGAAGAAGGATAAGTTTGAGTGGAGTATGGTTGCACAAAAGGCGTTTGAATTGGTGAAGCAGAAACTTTGTGAAGCACCTGTTTTGGCACTTCCAGATTTTAACCAAGTGTTTGAGATGGAATGTGATGCAAGTGGAGTAGGGATAGGAGCTGTTCTTGTCCAGGAGCAACGTCATATTGCTTATTTCAGTGAGAAGCTTACGGGAGCTAGAAAGAATTACTCAACGTATGATAAGGAGTTTTATGCAATTGTGAGAGCTCTTGATCATTGGGAACATTACTTAAGGCCAGGGCAGTTTGTTCTTCATTCTGATCATGAGGTGTTGAAGCTCATTAACAACCAGCACAAACTGAACAGTAGGCATGCTAAATGGGTGGAATTTCTGCAATCTTTCTCATTTGTGTCAAAATACAAGGCTGGAAAAACAAATGTGGTAGTTGATGCACTCTCGAGGAGGTATGGTTTGATCTCTATTCTGGATTCTCGGATTTTGGGTTTTGACATGTTGAAGGAGCTGTATGATGGAGATCTAGACTTCACACAAGTCTATAATGAGTGCAAGAAAGGAGTTTCAAATCAGTACCAGTTGCAAGATGGGTTTCTTTTCAGGGGAAACAAGCTGTGTGTTCCTAAGAATTCCATGAGGGAGTTGCTGATTCGTGAAGCTCATGGGGGAGGTTTATCTGGTCATTTTGGAATCAATAAGACGTTGGACATGCTGCACGAGCATTTCTTTTGGCCGAAGATAGCAAAGGACGTTCATACTATTGTGGAAAGGTGTGCAACTTGTCAAAGGATGAAAAGTCATTTCCAACCTGGACTTTACACTCCTTTACCTGTTCCTACACAGCTTTGGGATGATGTAAGCATGGATTTCATTGTTGGATTACCAAGAACGCAGAGAGGAAAGGATTCTATCATGGTAGTTGTTGATCGGTTCAGCAAGATGACTCATTTTATTCCTTGCCACAAGACAGATGATGCAAGTAAGGTCGTTGATCTATACTTCAAGGAGGTTGTGCGTCTTCATGGAATTCCAAAGACCATTGTTTCTGATCGTGATTCAAAATTCCTGAGTTATTTTTGGAAGACTTTGTGGAAGAAGCTTGGTACTAAGCTGCTCTTTAGTTCTTCTTGTCATCCACAAACTGATGGACAAACCGAGGTAACAAACAGAACTTTGACTACTCTTTTGAGGGGTTTGATTAAGAAAAACTTGAAGGAATGGGATCTGAAGTTGGCTCAGGCGGAGTTTGCTTATAATAGATCAATAAGCTACACTACAAGGCATTCTCCATTTGAGGTAGTGTATGGTCTGAATCCTATTACACCTATTGATCTGACTCCTTTGCCTTGTGAGTTCAAAGCAAACTATGAAGCAGTTGAGAGGGTGAAAACAATGAAGAAGTTGCATGAGAATGTTCGAGCTGAGATTGAAAAGGCGAATGAGAAGTATAAGAAGAAAGCAAACAAGAAAGGAAGTCTAAGTCATTTGAGCCTGGTGATCTAGTGTGGTTACACTTGAGAAAGGAGAGGTTTCCGAGGAAACGCAAATCAAAGCTTATGCCAAGATCAGAAGGTCCTTTCAAGATACTTGAGAAATATGGTGAGAATGCTTATAAACTTGAACTTCCAGGTGACTATGGAGTTTCAGCTACATTCAACGTGGGGGATCTTTCTCCATACTTTGAGGATGAAGAGCTGATGGATTTGAGGACAAATCCTTTTGAACCCGGAGGGAATGATGCGGGACCATAAGCACAAGTCATGGAAACAACGCAAGGAGCTGATGGAGGAAATGGGTTGGCTGTACTTTGCTAATTTTGGACCAGAAAACTATCTAATGGAGTGGGAAGCAAGCACTTGGGCTGGATTTCGTGGAGTGGCTATTCAATGAGTGTTTGAAGTCCAAAAATAATAAGAGAAGAGTGAATTTCGTCCAGATACAAAGCAGCATTTATTTTGGTCAATTATTCTTAGTTTTATGCATGTTTAATTTTGTTTTGAGAAGCTCAAAGGTTATGTATGCATGTAGACTAGTTTTTATGACTTTTATTTGTATTTCCTCTATATAATGAGGCTTATCTCTAAGGAATAAAGGCAGAAAACGAGTTTGAGAGTTTTGGAGTGTCTTTGTGACCCCTTTGGATCTGTTTGATCTTTACTTTTATCCTTTGATTTTTGGAGAGTCATTGGTGGTGGTTTTTCGAGCGTCTTTATCTTATGGTGGTGGCGACTTTATCCAGGAGTGGTGCTAGCTCAGCGGGTTTCTTTATCAGCTCCGGTGCTTTAGGCTTTACGAGTTGTGGTGATCCCGTATCTTCCTCTTATCCGGTTACTTCAGTTCTGTTCGGAATTGTCTTCATCTCAGTCATTCACTCCGGTTGCTTCCTGCTACACGCATCAATGATGTTGTTTGGTGAGTTTTCAACTCATATATATCTACTGCTATATATGTCTCTTAATTAAATATTTTTATTTGAAAATGTGTGGTACCATGTTTAGTTTTATGAAAGTATAAAATTCCATAAACAATGATGATAAAAATGAAATTGTATCATGGAATTTTACTGGAGAAACAACTGATACCTCGTGAAAAAACAAATAAAAGATGAAAAAAGTATATACAACTTCATTCTTGTCAATCTTGGTTCAATTTACAAATTGCATCTCATGCATAGTTTAAGCCTAATTTAAGGTAAACAGATTATTCTTTGGTGTATGGCTTAAACACCGTCTTACATCATTTTTGTGAGTCTACCAGCAAAAGTAATAATACAAGTATAAATAAAATAACTGTAAATGTTTCGGTAAGAAGCAAAATGTTAAATGAAAAAAATTACGTCGCCTGAGAGATTCGAACTCTCGCGGGAAAATCCCATGCACTTAGCAGGCACACGCCTTAGCCTCTCGTATATGTTATATAATACTTATACATACTCGCAGACGAAGGAGATTCTGTTACATTATCTTAAAAGGCCCAAGACCAAGAGCCCAATTTAACTTTATTGTCCTTTTTTCAGTTACTTTTTTCCCCTTTCAATCTCTTTCTTTAAGCTGAGATTTCTAAAGTACGATTCCAATTCCAATTCGAAGAATTCAGAAACAGAATCAGAATCAGAATCAGAGAAGCTCCTCGAAAGTTCCAATCGATTTGATCATCCAAACCTGCGACAATCGAAGATTGTTCTCGCAGGCGATAATGTTCTACAGAGGGTAAGCCCCAGATTTTCTCCGATTTCTTCGTCAATGATTTGATTTCATTAGCTTCCGCAATTAGGGTTTTCTGGGTTATCGTGTTCGATTCAATCCTTCATTTTTAGCTCCTGGTAAAGCTTAATCTGTTCCGATTTCCTTTACTTTGTTCTATTTAGTTGGAAATTTTGAACATTCAATCTATCCGAATTGTGTTTTGAGGTACAAAATCGAAGAAAGTGTATAACTTTAGGTTTGTGGTGAATGTGTAGATATGGAGATGGTCCTGATGGGCGTGAGATGGGACCTAAGCGTCAAAGAATGATTGATCAAGGTCCTCCTCCAGGACCATTCTATGGACCTCATCCTGGTTCTGCTTTCATGTATAACCCCTACGGGTTCGTTGCTCCTCCTCCACCTCCTCCTCCTTTCCCTGTCGTTCGACTCCGTGGTTTACCCTTTGATTGCGCAGAGCTCGATGTAGCTGAGTTCTTCCATGGTTTAGATGTGGTTGATGTATTGTTTATTCACAAGAACAATAAACTCACTGGTGAAGCCTTTTGCGTTCTCGGTTATCCCCTCCAGGTCGATTTCGCTCTTCATAAGAATAGACAGAACATGGGAAGGAGATACGTGGAGGTTTTCAGGAGTACGAAACAAGAGTACTATAAAGCTATTGCTAATGAAGTTGCGGAATCTCGTGTCCATGGTGTGGCTAGTGGTGGTGACGGTGGTGGAGGAAGCAGCGGTGGAAGAGGTGGTGGCGGTAATGGTGGTGGAAGCGGTGGATTTTCACCTCGTAGAAACGTGCAGAGGGGACGATCGAGTGATGATGGGAAAGAGAATGCTGAGCATACGGGTGTCTTGAGGTTGAGAGGATTACCGTTCTCGGCAGGAAAGGATGACATATTAGACTTCTTTAAAGATTTCGATTTGTCGGAAGACTCTGTTCATGTTACTGTCAATGGAGAAGGGAGACCCACTGGGGAAGCATTTGTGGAGTTTGGGAGCACGGAAGAATCGAGAGGTGCAATGGTCAAGGACAGGAAAACGCTTGGGAGTCGTTACATTGAACTGTTTCCTTCGTCGATTGAAGAGTTAGAGGAAGTCCTATCAAGAGGACGGTGATCCACCGGTTCTCATGGTACATTCATAACATTTTAACGGGGTTGTTTGTTAGAAAGATTGCAATTTCAGCGCATTAATGGTTTCGGTTTTGATGTATTATCTTGTTAGAGGACTAGCTATTATCGATTCTTTAGGTTTTCTTGTGTTGTCTGGGTCAAGACATCCATGCATATGCACCAATAGAGTAAGTCTTGAATCATATAGGTGCTGAAATTGTCTTTTGATTCACTTGCGTTGTTATCGTGGTGTCGCATCGCTGCACATATCGTAAGAACCCTTGTTGGATTGTAACATTAGGCTTTTGCTGAAGTTGTGAAAATATGAATCTTGATTGATACTCTCATGTGAGACATGTGATTAAAACGACACCGTCTCAAGGTCAAGAAACCTTGAAGACATAAATCATTTTGGATTCTTTGTAGTGATTATGTAAAACAGACTGGAAGAAGAAATTTGTCTTCATTGATAATTTTTTAGTTTGGTGAGAAAACATAAACAGTGTTGAATATTTCTCTGAATAAATTTTCTTGTCTTCATTATATTTGTGGGAGGGTTTTAAATGTGATTCTCTTGACAATATTCAGACATTTTTATGAGTAGGACCGAAACCATTGGACATATATGTATAAATACTATGGTAGGAAGAATAGTTGTTACGTTTTTTTTTGTTTTTTTTTGTTTTTTTCACTTCTACTATCACATCAAAATTGTTAACATTCAATTATTCGATTTTGGAAATGCAAGCAGAAGAAACTTTGTGTTTATCCAATTGAAAACTACACCTTTGTCTGTCACTCTGCTTTATTGCACATACATCTGAAGGGAGGTAGTGTGACAATTATTTAAAGAACTGTTTGAAGTTACAAAAGTTATATTGCAAATATTATCATTTGTAAATTAGTTTGGGAAAAATTCCACAAACGAATCATTTTGAAATGTTATATAATCCCTCGCGACCAAAATTTTAAACACCATTGCCGAGCATTTTGATGTTTGACAATTGTGTTTATGTTTTATTTTAGTCGGTATTTGTCTCTTCTCATAGAGTTTTTTTTTTCTTCTGCCGGCAAATATGTCATCTTCGACTGTTGAATCGGCTTCATAATGGTTAGGTAGTCGTAGGCAAAATCGTTGGTATAAATTTTTTTATCATAACAAAAACATTAAAATCCAAGTTCGTCGAGTACTTGTGAGGGAGTGTACGGTTGTCATTGAAAGGGGGGGGAAATGAATAATGGACAAGTAAGAGACTGAAGCGGCCAAAGGCTAATCTACAATACTACATTATGTTATGTGTCATCAAATGATGATGGTAATGGGAGTTTGGATTGAGAAAGCTTGCTAACATTTTACGTGGAAATCGATGGTTTTGTCGATTTAGACGATTTTTTTGAAGAAGGAGAAATCATATTTTCAGATAGAAAAGAAAAGAAGAAATCATTTATTAATTGTTAACAAGGTTTATTGGAAAAAATGTGGTCTGATTTTCTATTCAGTTGTAGTTATTTTTGTAAACATTGTCAAAATGTCAATTCAATGGGAACCTCATACGTTAAAAAATAAAAAAGTCAGCTCACCCTGAAACTGTTATGTGATATTATAAGAATAAAGCTTAATTAAATTGTTTAGTTATATGATATCTGATCGTTTGGTTATACAGCCGTAATTTGTGTGTGTGGACATCTATTATTACTCTACTAGTAGAATAGAACTAATATGATTTGTTAAATGTATACAAACTACGATTAAAAATAATTGTACCGTGTTTTAGTTGTGAAGTTTATTCATAGATTTTCAATTGATTGTACCGTGTTTCTAATGTTGTTTCAAAACAAACATTATATTATCTAATATTTAAATACAATATGCATAACATTTTTTAACAAGTCATATTTCATAATATCTATTTAGTGGCAATTATTTAGTATTTTGAAATTACTAGAGAATGAGAGGGTTTTTCATTAACGGAATTTAATTTGAGGGGTTTCTAATTAAGTTTTTACTTGAGGAGTTAATTCAATAATTTTACATTAATCATTTAGTTGAGGGATTTAAAATAGATCAAACAATATATACTTAAGGGATTTTATCTTTCAAGAGTCATTTATGTTGGTAAGATAATATACATACCACCCATCAAGCATATAGTATAGACTTATAATGATAAAACAACTAAAAACATACAAACAGACTAGCATTTCAAACATGCATTGTTTAGAATAGTAATGAGAGTATATATATATAAATATATATATATATATATTTCTGTAACAAATTTAAAATTAATATTTGCTAAGCAATGTCGTTTAGTTTACTGTGTGGAGAAGACTAGAGACGTTTAAGAATTTAAATTGCCGCTTTGCACAGTGAATCCTATGTTTAGGATCCCATGACAAGAGCAAATCTCGCATATCTATGTACTTTTTTTGGTTTTAAAAGGGGTTTTCAGTTTTGCATTATTATTAAAATCATTATTCCAGACTGATTAATAAAAAATACTAGCATTGTTGTTACTACTACTAACAATACTGCTACAACCATACCTCAACTAAAAACCAGAAAGAGTTAGTTGGGGTGTACACAAACCCATATGTACATATGTAGTTATACTTTTATACATTGAATTTGCATGTCAGTCCACGTGATGTCCTTCGTACATCAAAGTTTGTGTTAACTTTATCTTATTATTGTTCCTTTATTTTTTGAGGGTAATCCTTTTATTAATTATTTTTACAGTCTCATGTAGGTAAATTTATAAAGGACTATTTTATGTCCAAAATCTTCAAAGTTTAATACAAATACGTCTATACTAAATTTGATTGGTAACACAAAATTATACAATAAGTTTTATTTAGGAAGAGAGCAGAATAAACAATACCGATATAGTAAGAAAATATAAAAATAGCAGTAAAATAAATGATCGCATCGTTTTCAATAATGTAAATTTTTTGTGTGAATACTAATTATCAAAATTGTATTTATATTGTTGTGTTAAAACATATACTAATGAAACACTTTATGTAAAAAAATGTATTATGCGAAAAAATCAATGTCATAGGAAATAATTTTCTTAGAATTAAACAATTTTGATTTCTGTGTGTGAGTATCTGGATGTACTCAATAATGAATGGCATGTAAATAAATTGCTATGTGATCATTAATTGGCATTTTAGTCTCAGATTCTGTACATAACTATTTGGACGGCAAAATAACCTAATTAATAGTAGTAATCCTCTTGTCGGTAAAAAAAAAAAATAGTAGTAATCCTCATCTACACAAAAAGTAAAATAAAATAATTAAAATGGGGGAAAAAGGTCAATTTTCTCGTTTGTCGTTGTCGGGGTCCAAATCCAAATCACCTTTTTTGGGGCCGTCGATGTAACTCTTATCTCTATCTTGTCCGACACCATTTATGTATTTTAATAGAAATGTTTACTGATTCCAAAATTTTACGGTCACCATGTGAATCGTCAAAGAGTCAAGTATGTGCAGGAGTACTACTGTAAACCTGATTTTATGACATCAGGTAGGGCTGGGCACGGATCGGGTACCCTTGAATTTTAAGATACCCGTTACCCGACCCAACCCTTACGGGTATTAGAATTTTAGTACCCGTACCCGACCCGGAAAAAGCGGGTACCCGGATAAACGGGTACCCAGTCAAAATTAACCGACCCGGTAATTACCCGACCCTCGACCCTTTACCCTTACCCACTTCATAACATTTTTTTATCTGGAAACATATATATTTAGGATTCAAAGACCACATAGGATCTGATTTACAAAAAAGAGGAAGAAATCATATTATACTTAACACATACGCAACCGTTCAAAAGATTAATTACAAACTCCAAAGCTTAGAGAATGTAATTAATTTTCTGGTGTCCGGACTTGAGCTCAGAAATGCCAAAAAAGATTCCAAAAGTCCACGTTGCTGTATGATTCTTCCATCATATTGGTTTGCCAAAGGATTTGGGAGAACATGTATAAATTTATAGTTGTATTATGTAATATGTGCGGGTAGTATAAAACGGGTAGTATAAGACGGGTAACGGGACGGGTATGAAAACGGGTAGTAAAAAAAAATTGATACCCGATACCCAACCCTTACCCGCGGATAATAGAATTGTGATACCCGTTACCCGATCCGAAAGCTACGGGTACCCTTGTTTTTGAGACGGGTACGAGACGGGTCACGGGTCGAAGACGGGTAACGGGTATCAATGCCCAGCCCTAACATAAGGTATGTTATCTTGCAACAGGAGATATACCCCTGTTTTTTATAATAAAAGTATATTTTTTTAAGTTAAAAATAAAAAGATTTTTTAAAGGTTAAAATAAAAAGATTTTTTTAGTAAGAAATTTTTTTGTAGTGGCCCAAAAGAATTCTCCATCACGAACTAGTAATCAGCACATGGCACCCCTACATTTTTGTTTCCAAACTTACAAATCTCACCAAAAGTGTAATCTTTCATATTATAAATCGCATTTTTGCATTAATTGTATCTTGGATGCATCACCATTGGTCACCCCTTGGAGTCTAATGTGGTGTTTTTATAATATAAAATTATTAAAATGGTTGTAAAAGAAAGAAAGAGAGTGTTTTTGTGGAGTATATTGAAATATAAAATTAATAAAATTTGAGTAAAAAGAGTAGAGAGTCTCTAAAAGGAAGAGAGAGTGTCTAAAATTAGATATTTTGGAAAGTGTTTTTAAAAGGAAGAGAAAGTGTTTAAATATAAAATTAATAAAAATTGAGTCAAAGGATAAAAGAAAAAGTATAAAGTTGAGTAAAAGGAAGAGAGAATGTGTGTTTTAATAATTTTATATTATAAAAACACCATATTAGATTTCAAGAGGTGACCAATGGAGATGCTCTTAGTAACATATCTTTATTTAATATTTCATCGGAGTTCTTTGGTTCTCTAGGCTTAGACTGGTGAAAACAACAGAGTACGAAGTGGAAATTGATAGTTAGCAAAAACAAAAAAAGAGTGGAACTTGAAGAATAAACAAGAGTAAAAGAAAAAAGTTTAGAGGAAAATATTTGCTCATAAAATCAAAGCTAGGGAAATTCTCTATCCTTTTTCTTTTCATTGTTTTTTTTGGTGGATCACCGGAGAAAAATCCCCAATATTTTTCTTTCTTCTATCCTTTTTGGGAAAAATTCTCTATCCTTTTTCTTTTCATTGTTGAAAACAACAAAGCAGAACTTAAGTGTAAATTTAATTTTGCTGAATTTTCGTTTTCTACTCTGTATAACTAGTCAAAGCCATATTAATGGTTATGCTTTTAGTCTTTAAAAACGGCAAACAAAAAAAAATATACTACCCATTTGTGGTGGTCAGACTTACATAGTTAATAGTTTGATCCTTGAAAAAGAGAAAAATCTTCTTACCTTTTCAAAGATCAATCCATCACTTTTCTTTCTTCTTCTCAGTGAAAAAACAAATTTTAGGTAGTCAAAATTTAGAAAACTTAAAAGTGACACTTCCACTAAGGTGTTGACTCATGTCTCATTACTATATATGATAACAAAGCAAGTAAACCAACGACTCTCTTCTTTCTTCTCTCTTTCTCTCTCACCTAACCTCACAAAGAAAAAAACAATTTTCTTCTTCTCAAAAAAGAAACCATCTTTTGATTAGTTCTAAAAATGGCATCAAAAAAATCAAGAAAACCAAATCGAGCAGATCAAACGAAACAAAGAAGAACCCATTTCAAGAAACAACTTCCACAACAACACAAGAACACTACTCTCGACCAAACATCCCCTTCTAGTCCTGTTTCTACATGTTCTTCCTTAACGACGTCGTTTTGTCCTCAAAATACCTCTCCTTCTCCGGCGGTGCTGACGTCACCAGGCGACGTTGGTTGGTGTACCCCGAAAGCTCAGAAGTCTAGGATACCGGAGATGCTGACGTGTCCACCGGCGCCGAATAAACAAAGGGTTACACAAAACTGTGTGTTGCGACGGAGGCAAATCGTTTTCTTTGCTCCTCCGGAGATTGAGCTCTTTTTCGTCAACGCACACGATCGATGAAGATAATTTTATATTAAGATTGTTAGTTTTTTTTGTATTGATGATAGGCTTGATTAATACAGAGACTTAGTATGAGACTATGATCATAATTCATCTCTTTGGTTTGTCAATACAATAAAGAAGAAGTGTATATTTTTATTTAAGGTTTCGTGTGATGTTTTATTTTTCTTCTCTTATTTTGGTTTGTTTTTTTAATTTCTTTTCTTTTGTTCATTTGGCGCTTGTTTTTTGGGGGATAATTTGAATTAAGTCTGTTTGAGTTTTTGTGGTAGGGTATATTAAAATCAAATATGATTTAAACTAGGGCTTCTTGCAAAATTGACCTACAATTTGAAGTCAAACACAAACCTAACCCACAATTTTCCCCTCTTCATTTTTACCCACTTTTTAACCACTATATCCCTACCATTTTAGACTATTCACGAAAATGCCATTAGTTTCAAATTTTTTTTTTTTTTTGAAAATTCAGAATATGTGGAAGTGACAAAACTAACCTAAAATCCTCATCTTATTTACGAAATTGCCATCATCATCAATTCTTCAACCACCATGAACAACCAAAATTTGAGCTCTAAATGCTCACCAAACCGTGTTGATTGCTGCAAATGTTGTAGATTTGAGCTCATTTTATCATCACTACTCTCCATTTCCTCTTCAATTTCATCCAAAACTCTCTCTAATTTTCAAATTAATTTTCATCTTTTCTAATCTCAAGTTTATCTTGTGGTTCTTGCATAGACAACGTCTGGGCTTCTTCTTAACCGGCGGAATAAGAAGTTTTCGGTGGTCGAAGAAGCCATAAACGAGCTCAAAAGGCGGTGGAAGGTGATTTCGCGAATTTCGAATCTGTATCGCGATAATAGACTTCATCTGACGTCAACTGGTCAACAAAAGGTTAGTTTTGCAATTGACCGATAGAGAAAAAATATCGGAACAGACTTCATATGAAGTCTACGCAAACCCTTTGTAAACAAAAAAATTCCGCGTAGACTTCACACCAAGTTTGTTTAAAAGTGAGGTTAACTTTGCAATTGACCAAACTTTGACTGATCAAGCAGACTTCATATGAAGTCTACGCCCAATAGACTCATGTGAGGTCTACTAAGTCAAACAATATGAGATAATTTTGCAATTGACTAAAGTTTGACGTTGACCGCCGACTTCGTATGAAGTCTACTCTGTACGGAGAGGTTAGTTTTGTAGTTGATCATTTTCTCGAACAATTGACCGCCATAAAATGTGAGTAGACGTCACGAGAAGTCTGCCTTCGAGAATTTGGTCAACCCTAAAACTAACATCTCCGTACAGAGTAGACTTCATACGAAGTCTGTATTGTAAGTAGACTGCATATGAAGTCTACTCTAAAAGTCAAACTTAGGTCAATTGCAAATCTAACCTTCCACTTTTTGGGTAGATTTCGTTTGAAGTCTATTATCAGGGGTAGACGGCGTTGGTAGTCTACTGACCATTGGTAGACTACAAATGAAGTCTACTCTAAAAGTCAAAAGAATGATCAATTGCAAAACTAAATTTTCCCTTTAGTAGACGTCAGATGAAGTCTACTCTTAAAAATTCAACATTTTAGTCAAATGCTAGAATAACCCAAATTGGGAGAGTAGATTTGATCTGATGTCTGCGGACCTAATAGACGTCAGCTAAAGTCTACTCTCTGTTTGCTGTAATTGTAAAACTAACCCATTGTAGACTTCTTTAGTAGTCTACTCGTAAACTTCTGTAAAAGTCTATTTTACAAATTTTCTTAAAAATTTTCTTAAAAATGCATTTTTGACTTATGTGTAATGAAATTTTTAGGTTTTTTGGGTCTCAAATGTGTGATGTGTACTTGGTGTCCTACTGTATAAGTTGGTCATGGTTTGGTGCAATATTTATGTGAAAATTAGATTTTCTTGTTTGGCTAGTACTTAGCATATTTGCGTAGACTACAAATGAAGTCTGTTGAGTAAACTTCTGTAGAAGTCTATTTTACAAATTTTCTTAAAAGTGCATTTTTTACTTATGTGTAATGATTTTTTTTAGATTTTTTGGGTCTCAAATGTGTGTTGTGTACTTGGTGTTTTACTGTATACGTTGGTCACGATTTGGTGCACTAATTATGTGAAAATTAAATTTTCTTGTTTGGCTAGTACTTAGGTCATTTGCGTAGACTACTTTTGAAGTCTACTACGTAAACTTCTGTGGAAATCTGTTTTATAAATTTTCTTAAAAAGGCATTTTTGACTTATGTATAATGAATTTTTTTTATTTTTTGGGTCTCAAATGTGTGTTGTGTGCTTGGTGTCCTACAACATAAGTTGGGCATGATTTGGTGCAATATTTATGTGAAAAATCAATTTTCATGTTTGGCTATTACTTAGGTCATTTGCGTAGACTACTTATAAAGTATGCTTTGTAGTAGATTTCGAGTGTAGTCTGCTTAGCTCTAGTTTTTTTTGTTCTCACATGTGTTTTATCTAATGTGATTCCAAAATATATCTTAATAACTGTTTTTGCTTTGGTATGAAATTAACATAATCATGTATTACAATTATCTGAGAATTAATTTTCTTGTTTTATTAGCCTTTAGCTCATTTGTGTAGACTTCGTATGAAATCTGCACAAGAACTTAACTTGTTTTTAGCTAAATAACTTCCAAAACTTTGTTTCTCTTCGTGGTGACTGCGGGTGAAGTCTCCTTCGTAATCATAATCCAGTATAGAGCTATAACAATGAAGTACTAAATGTAAGAGGTAACAATTTGTCACAGAGGTTTTTTTTTTAACATTTCGACTTCATATGTAATAACTTAGAGAAGAGTATATGAGATAACTTTTGCGATGGATACCAAACTTAATTTTTCAGCTGTGAAATTCCAGAAGTAATTCAACAGATTTTCAAAATACAAGATTTTACAGCGTATAACGATACACAATAGACCGAAGCTAACTAGTTTCTACTTCAAAAAGTGATACTATTAGATTAATTATTAGACCATGCTCGGATGTACAATTTCAAAGCTTAAAAAAAATCTTGTGCTCTTCATCTGTCCATCTCTCTTTCTTTTGCTATCGTGTATGGTTTTAGTACCTAACATGAAAGATGAATTGAGTCAAAGATCTTATCCTAACATCCAAAGATTACAATTTGTATTTACAAATCTTGATTTTGTTTAAAGCAATAGATTCTCTAAAGCTAATATGAAGACAGCGATTCCATACTTGAACATCACCTTTGAGATAAAGTCTTTGGAATTATCATCAATAACCAAAACAAATAAGAAAGCAAACAAAACTCAACCAATTCAAAGATTCGATTTTGGGATTATACAAACTCAACCAATTCAAAGCCTTTTGGGATTATCTCAAAACCAAGCAAACAAGAACATCCAAATTCGTATACTAATTATGTAATTAAAGAATCATACAATAATCCAAGAAAATTAACTTAAAATAAGGATGGTTTTCCTAATAATACAAAATTTTCCAAACCAAAAGTAAAACCAATCTCCAAAATAACTAATAATGAAACAGAGGTCGAAAACTGTATTTAGATTACCTTTATCCTTGTAGTTTTTGAGAATCTGCATCAAAAAACAAAGGGATATTTTAGAGAAAGTTGTGAGCTTCCTACGAGAGACCGAGAACAAGAGAAAGACCGAGAGAACGTACCTTGTAGAAAACCAAACCACTAGATTTGTTAATTATGACTGTAAATCGCTGCAATTTTTATATTAGAAGATTTGCATCTTCCACCGGATAAAACTTGGTCGGCTTCTCCACCAGAGCTTTGACCTTGGACTTAGGTCGGGACGGGAACCGCTGTTTTTGGCCTTGATTTCCCCCAAAGCTCTCGTGTGGTACATTTGTGATGGTTTTGGAGGCTGCATATTAAAAGGAGAAGGAGATGATTTTTAGAAAAAACAAGGATTAACAAGGATATCACATTAACAAGGATTCCACGAAGGTTTAAGAAAAAACAGAGAATTACTTTGTATAGTAGGAAATATTGCTCACTATGTTTCCTACTCTTCCTAACAAGGACTCGAAAATCAGGACCCATGCCACTTCTTCATACAAGGAAATACCAAAAGAATTAGTACTCAATCTAAAACATAAAAAACAATAACAAATAAAAACTTAACATAAGTGAGGAGAAAACCTGTATACAAATGCTGAATTTTTTTAACCTGAAACAGATCAAAAGAGAAAACTATAGTTAGCGATGTTTGACTCAATAACGCAATCCAAGAAAGCACCATAAAGCATGGTAATGATAATGAAATCTTATTTCTTAAAAACATGATCCAATCCTCTTTATTCCTACAGGTATGAGGAGAATCATCAACTTACAGATGCGTCATCAACCAAAATAAACCTAGATCTGTGTCGATTTCATGTAGAGGAGGCACTGGCTTGTTAGAGAAAGACTCGCCGGATATCTATGCTCTTTCAAAGTAGATGGCGACGTAGATGAGCTAGATCTGCGCTAGTTCGAACTATAGAGAAAGAGAGAGGTTAGAGAAAAAGATGCAGGCTATGAGAAGAAGAGATTGAGATGCTCGTGACTAACCTTGGTGGAGGTGGCGGCGACGGCGTGCTTAGTGAAATCGGCGAAGGTTGAGAGAGGCGAGAGTGGCTCGAGATTTTCATTAACAAAATTAGGTTTACCATATAAATTTTTGTTTATATATTGAGTTAAAAAATTCCGGTTAGGTTAACATTTTCGGTTTAGTAGACTTTGCACCCTAAACACTAAATGAAACCCTAAATTTTGTGTAGACTTCATGCAGTCTGCAAATTGAAATAGACTTCTAATGAAATCTACTAGGCAAAAACCAAAATCAATTAGTATCAACAAAAATTATTCAAAATCTTAAATAAAACTTTATATCAAACATTAAAACATTTTAATACTCTATAAAAGTTATTCAAAATCTTAAATAAAACTTCATATTCACAATTTAATACTTTTATACAAATTTGACATCTTAAATATAAAATTTATGAACTTAAAACCTAACCCTAAATGTAAAAAAATATTTCTAACTAGTAAAGTCAAATCATTACTCATATTTTCGGACTCATAACTCGGAAACATACACTATCAAACACTCATAAGGCAATTTTTAACACCATCTTAAAATTAACTTCACATTTAAAATTGAACCCTATACTAAAATCTATACAAAGTTGTTTACTCTAAACTCTAAACCATAAATACAAACCCTAAAACTATACCATTACAACCATAAACTCATGAAACTCATAAATATCAAACAACTATAACTACCAACATGTCACCTCATCAATATCTAAACATATGGTCATATAGAAGCTTTCATGTATTTGTTTACTATACATTTCATTATTACTATATATCCATTACAATCTAAATTGTCTTACCAAGTTTAATTTGTATCAATTTCTTTAAATTTTATTTTTATATCTCACATTTGTTTATAGTTTTTTTTATAAATATAATATTTCAATCAAACTATTTTTCTTTAATTAGTTAATTTAAAATTTTGGATTAATTATACAGTAGACGGCCAAAGAAGTCTACTGAAATACATAATAGACTTTAGTTGTAGTCTACATGATAGACTTCTATCGGAAAACTACTAGAAGACTCTACTACTGATAAGTAGACTTTTGAAGGATACTATTGTCATTTGGCTGGCCGGTTTTTTGTTTGTTCATTAGGGGTGAAATTGTCTTTTCACACCCCTTGTGGGTTAGTTTTGCCAACCTAAGATATAGGGTCTATTTTTGCTAATGAAATCAAATTGTGGGTCATATTTAGCAATTCCCCCTTTAAACTATTATTGATGCCCAACCCATTATTATTTTAACAATTTTCTTGCTTCCCTTTTTCTGAGTGCTATATAAGTATGTGTTAGGTTGCTACTGCCTTTAATTTCTGGCCTATTTGTTTTGTCAATTTTTGTAAATTTCGTGTGGATTGAGATTTTCCCTTTTTAATTGTTTACCTAATGTGTTGTTCTTCCTCGCAAGTTTGTTCTTTTTTCTCTCTCTTTTTCTTGCTAAAAATGTTAACATCATTTACAAAATGAACAGTTGAAGATTACCTATTGTTTTCTAAACAAAGTGCAAAACATTAGAGTTGGATCCACGGTAAAAAACATAAAATAAAAGAGCAATTGATATTTACTCAAGACGCATAGTTGCAAAGCAACCGAAGCCGAGTAAGTAGCAATAAACCCTGACCTCTCGATGGGAGCAAAGAAATATGGTGACCGAAACTTGAGCTCTCGATGGGAGCAAGGAAATATCTCGCAAGTTTGTTTTCATTACTTTTTTTCTTTTTGCTAAACTTGTTTTTATTACTGGATCGTTTTATTCATTTTGACAGTCAAACTTGGTAAATTGAACTTTCTATATTTTCGTACTTAGTCGTTTTTCAGTTACGAAGCTATTGTTCTTCGATCATACAATATTATTAAATGACAGAAACAGTTTCTTTCAACACGAAATTTCACACTGAGTTTAAATCCAATAACATTTGAACAACACCGGCATATCATCTGTATAGGTTTAAAAAGCTGAGTTTTCTGATTCTAGAACTATTTAGCAACAACACATAAAAAAAAAAAAATTCTATATGCATGCGCACACACTTCTTTTTTTTTTGTTAAAGTGCGCACACACTTCTTGTTAGGAAAATTAGGCCAAATAGATATAAAAAAAATTATAATTTACAAACTACCAAAAATGGTTTTACGATGGCCAAATCTCATCTCTTAAATTTAGATTTTTTTGCTAGTTTATGAATTATAATTTTTTTTATGGTCATTTCACAAATTGACCCCTTCTTGTTGGATCCGATTGGTAACCTAATTTTTTTAATAGCTGAAACGGTAGGTTATATAGTATAGTGCAAAGCTGTATAGATAAAGATTTAAGTTAAAACTGTACAAATAAAAATTAGTGTAATCACTACAAGAAAACAGGTGTTTTTCCGACGGACTTTCCGACGGTCGACCGACGGAGGTCCGACTTCCGACTATCCGTCGGAAATCCGTCACACGTTACCGACGGATTTCAGACCGCTACCGAAAGTGTCGGACATCCGTCGGTAAACCGTCAACTTGAACCGACGCATTACCGACAGTTTCTTAAACGTCGGAATTTTATAACGCAATTCCGACGGATTTCCGACGGATTACGATGTCGGCAAAGTCTAATTGGTTACCTTATCGTTAGCGGTGGCCGATGGGATGTGTGGGGCGTTATGTCGGAGATTTTGGACGGATTTCCGACGGAATTCGTTCTATATAAGCTACGACATTCCATCATTCCATCGTAACACAATTCACATTGTAAAAGAAACACACTTCACATTATCTAAAAATTTAAAAGAGATGAGTTCTTCATATTTTCGGTCATGGATGGACGAGCCAATGATGGAAGAGGGGTCTAACTTATTAACGACCGAATACGCTCAAGGTATTTGCGAGTTCATGCAGTTACCTAGAAATCAAGAGGCGGCCACCAAAGGTCAGAATATCAAATGTCCTTGTTCTAATTGCTGTAATAGAAGTACTGTTGCGGTTCCTACTGTTTGGAACCACTTATATAGATATGGATTTAGGACCGGATATAAGGTTTTGTATTTACATGGAGAAACCAATTATGAATATGGTAGTACTGGTAGCAATGCACCTTATTTTCCGGATAGCATAGGGGAACCTACCGCGGGAGTAGATATTGGGGTAAGTACGGTTGCGATGGTTAACGATGCGTTCAGAGAGAATTTGCAGTCGGGTGGGTATGAGGGTGATAGGGTTGAAGAACCTAATTTAGAATCTCGAAGGTTTTTCGATATGTTAGACGCATCAAAGCAACCACTATACATCGGTTGTAGGGATGGTCATTCACCACTATCTTGTGCTAGTAGGATGACGAACCTGAAGACTGATTATAATTTGTCCGAAGAATGTGTTGATGCATTCGCCGAGTTCGTGAAAGATATTTTGCCAGAAGATAATCTGGCCCCCAGATCATACTACGAGATCCAAAAACTTCTCGCCGGTCTTGGTTTGTCCTACCAGGTTATAGACGTGTGCATCGACAATTGTATGATATACTGGAGACAAGACGAGAACCGAAATAAATGTAAATTTTGCCATAAACCACGGTTCCAGGAGTCAAGTGGAAGGGTGAAGATTCCATTCAAACAGATGTGGTATTTACCCTTAACGGAGAGGTTGAAAAGGCTGTACGAATCAGACCGCACATCTACGGCTATGAGAGGGCATGCAGATCATAGTCAAGATGGAGAAATCACGCATCCTTCTGACGTGGAAGCGTGAAAACACTTCCAATCCGTATATCCAGATTTTGCATATGAACGACGGAATGTATACCTCGGATTATCCATTGATGGTTTCAACCCGTTTGGCAAGCATGGAAGAAAATATTCGTTGTGGCCGGTCATCGTAACACCTTACAATTTGCCTCCATCTATGTGCATGCGGCGAGAATTCCTATTTCTCTCAATTCTAGTTCCCGGGCCAGATCATCCAAGATGGTCGCTCGATATTTTCCTCCAACCATTGATCTATGAGTTACAGATGTTGTGGGAGCATGGTGTTGAGGCATATGATGTTTTAATCCGGCAGAATTTCAACATGCGTGCGGTTCTTATGTGGACCATAAGCGATTTTTCGGCATACGGTATGTTATCTGGATGGACAACGCATGGAAGATTGGCATATCCTTATTGCCAAAACAATACTTCAGCATTCCAACTGCAGCACGGAAGGAAGACTTCATGGTTTGATTGCCATAGGTGTTTTTGATCGGCAAATCATCCATATCGTCGGTCTAAAAGACATTTCACGAAGAATGTACAAGTGTTACATGGTCCACCTCCTGAGATATATGGTCGCAGCATATTTGAACAGTTACGAGATTTTGGTGCAGAGCGAACTCCTGAATATGGGGGTAATGGCCATTACCCCGTCGACGGTTGTGGGGAATATCACAATTGGCACAAGAAGAGTATTTTTTGGGATTTGCCTTACTGGAAAGACCATCTACTGCGGCATTATCTATATGTCATGCATGTGGAAAAAAGACCAAAGACAACTGGAAGTCTAGATTCGACTTGCCATTGATTTGTTCGAGGCCATCTCTTCATGTTTCAAACAGTAGATTGCCGATGCCTGCTTACCGGTTAGACGCTGGCCAGAAAGAAGTGTTTTTTGAATGGTTCAAAAAATTTGTCAAATTTTCAGACGGCTACGCATCTAATCTACGTAATTGCGTGGATTCGACGGAAGGCAAGTTTATAGGAATGAAGAGTCATGATTGTCATGTCGTGATGCAGCGTCTTCTTCCACTTGTATTTGCATATCTTCATCCAGAACCTATCCACCAAGCAATTGGAGGTATATTTCTTACTCCCATTAGTTTCTTACTACCATAATATTACTATATATGTATTAACTTGTTTAATTTTTGTTTATAGGAGTTGGTGTATTCTTCCGAGATTTATGTTCAAGAACGCTTACCTCCCACGGGATACATAACTTGGAGGCCAATATCCCGGTTCTCCTTTGTAATCTTGAGAAGATATTTCCACAGTCTTTTTTTGACGTTATGGAACATTTTCCTATTCACCTCCCACGAGAAGCAGCTTTAGGAGGCCCTGTTCAATACCGATGGATGTATCCGTTCGAGCATTACATGTTCCACCTGAAGAAAAAGGTTAAAAATTTGAGCAAGGTTGAGGGATCTATTGTCGCACAAAGCCTAAACGAGGAAGTCTCACACTTTTCCGAATATTACTTTCCACCGGCAGTTAGTACTAAGGCGAGACGGCCTCCCCGACATGATGATAGAGGTGAGAAAGCAGTTTATGCCATGGTTGTTCCTGAGTTGTTTGCCCAAGTTGGTCGAGCAAGTGGAAAAGGAAAGAAACAGAAACTATCACAACAAGAGGTCACACATTTGCATACGTATATCCTCAGAAACTGTGACGGAATTTTGGAGTACGAAAGGTATATATATATCATTTATCATACTAAATTTATTTAATTATTTACATTCATCTACTAACGACTGTTATGTTACAGGATCTATATGTCTCTCGCACGTGATTACCATTGTGATAAGACAGATGCCGAACTTACTGTCTTGAAAGACGAACAATTTCCAGAGTGGTTGAAATGTTATGTAAGTTTAATATAATTACATCCGTCTTACATTTGCATGTTTTCACGTTCATATGTTACTTATATCTTACGTATATCGTTTTTAGGTTTCCGAAAGTTTAGCAAGTGGTCGATCAATCCCGACATGGTTAGTGGAGTTTGTTCATGGGTTACGCACCACCGCGACTTCATATCCCCAGTTTTGCACTAGGGGATATTCGTTCAGGATCCGTGAGGAAGGACGTCAAAGGCCCACTGCGGACTATGGTATTACGGCGCAATCCGGTGATACCATGTACTATGGGATTTTAAAAGAAATCTTGGAAATCCGATATCCAGGAATGTTGAACTTGAGGTGCATTGTGTTTATGTGCGATTGGTATGATCCATCCAATGGTCGAGGGGTTCGAGTTGACCCTCTTGGTGTTATTTCGATAAATTCAAGCCGGAAACTACAGTATTACGATCCATTTATCCTTGCGTCTCAAGCAGACCAGGTATCAATACACTATATATGTTTACCTATGTACTCATAGTTAAGGTTTCTTGTTCATGTATATTAACAATATCCACTAATTATTAATAGGTTTGCTACATTCCTTATCCTCGAGTTACGTACCGTACAGATCTGTGGATCACAGTAACTCCAATAAACCTGAGAGGAAAAATATACGGAGTTCCAGAACAAGATGCTCTACAACCATCAAGAAGTGTATCAATGTCACCTGTGGAGAAGATTGATAACATTGACCTTGTCGTTGATGTCACACATGTCGGGGATGATCTAGTGCATTCGGACGAAGATGAACCACGTGGAGAATTTGACGACGATTCAGACTCCATCCCTAGTGAAGGTTCCTTCGAAGATTCAGAATAATAATTTGTGAATAAATGTTTGCTTTTTCATGTTATTCTCACACATTTGTGTGTTCCCTATAATATTTTCATTTCATTAAGAAAACCGATTGTGGACGATAATCTAAGTATTACAACATACAAATAAAAATCAAATAAAAGAGGCATAATCATTTCAGCGGTGGACAAATCTTGTATCTCATATTATTTAATAGTATATATGTACTCATGTTCGATGACTAATTAACGATAAATATTGGTCTTCCAACTCCAATAAAACTTAACATGTAATGAAACATAAAATTTAAAACACATATTCTTAAACAAGTACATTAGAGACTTGCAATTATTTTACACACAACGGTTATGGTACAAGTACATAATAAACTCCTCATTTTACAATCATATGTCCGTTTCCACTCCGAACTTACCATTTGTTAGAACCATTTAGTGATGTTCTTTCCTTTTTTTTTTTTCTTTTGTTGAGAATCTACAAATCCGTCGCACAATTCGCTTTTGATTGCATCAACATCTAGATTTATGTTTGCCTTGTCTGGGCTTTGGGCGAATTCGAAATCATAGTAATGATCCTTTGGTGGAGAATCTACAAATCCGTCGCACAATTCACTTTTGATTGCATCAACATCTAAATTTAAGTTTGGCTTTTCTGGGCTTTGGGCGAATTCATAACCATAGTACTGATCCTTACATACGTTTGAAGTACTTGCACCGTAAGTATCTGACTTTTCCATCAAATGATATGGTTGTTCGGCTTCGGCAACCCGCTCATGATCAGGACATTGTGGCTGCCTATCGTAAATGTTCTGGATGTTTGGCAAGCACTGGCTGTCAGGCACTACTGTTGATGTTGAATCATCTTCATCGATTGGTGAGCACGTATCAAATTCCCACGAGTAAGTGGGAATCTGTTGAGTGAACTCGTCACAATGAGATTCGGTTTCCTACGAGTATTTTGGAACATTAAAAAAATTTGCATCGGATGTTTTTTTCCCGTCTTCATTAGGATCCCTAGAAGACATATATATATATATATATATATATATATATATATATTTTTTTTTTTTTTTTTTTTTGAGGTGTAGAAGATATACACTCCATCAGGTGTATTTATAGTCGAAGTTATATGTATTAACCGTCGGTATTTCGTCTATATTCCGTCCGTATTACCGACGGAATTCAGACTACACGATGTCAGCAAAGTTTGATTCGTCAGCTGTACCAACGGATTTCCGACGAAGCTTAGTCGTCAGAATTATGCCACGGATTTCCGTCAGCTTGCAGAGTTTCCGATGTCGGCAAAGTTTGATTGGTCACCTGTAACAACGGATTTCCGACGAATCTATGTTGTCAGAATTATGTAACGGATTGCCGACGGTTTCAGATGTCGGCAAAGTTTGAATGGTTAACAAATCAAGTGCAGTGGCCGATGGGATTGGTGGGGTGATATGTCGGAGTGTTTTGACGGTTTTCCGACGGAAATCCGACGGATATCCGTTCTACATAAGGTTACACATTTTGTAATGCGACCATAAAAACATTTGAACACAAATTCATAACACAAAAAATTCAATTTCGTAATGGCAAACAGAGATCTGTGAAATTACTATATGCAAAACCGAGCCCCCGGTCAAAACCCTCCAACCACAACTCTATTTCCTTCAAGTCCTCCTTACGATAACTTAAATGTTACTGATGCTGAACCGACAACTTCACTCCATCCAACTCAACAATCCCAGAACCAAACGCCCGTAATACCGGGACCTGGCCAAGTGGTACGGCGAGGCCTGTTTCAAAAAAGGTCTCATGATGCAAATGTGCTGCGAGGTGAAAGTTCTCAGCCACGCCCAACACGAGATTTTATTCGTGAGGTCATTAATGAGGCACCACAGGCCGACAAGGATTTTAGTAATCCTCGGTGGACTTCTACTATCGATTACATAATCCGTGAAGGTATATATATATAATTACCGCTTTTACTTTTACAATAATGATTTTAGCTGACAAATACTAAATCCATACTTCATACATGTAGGTTCTTATAACAATAGGAGCACACCATTCTGGACCCAGGTTGCAGAAATTTAATCCCCGCATTCACAATTTTTGAAAGTCAAAAAGGTTTATGTGTTCCACCTATTTTATTAACATTTAGACAATTTATCTGACAAGTATATAATTTAATTCATTATCAGATTGTGGCTATGATCTCTATTTTAACCCCCAATGACCAGGGAGATCTGCTAGTAACCTTAAAAGATCCCTCACGAAAAATCGAGGGAACCATGCACCATAACATCTTCAAGAAGGACGAGTACAAACTCACGACTGGTGTAGGTGCGGTGGTCATACTGAAAAATGTTACCGTTTGCCGTTTTGATAGGAACCCAAAGTACCTGAACATCACAAAGCGGAAGATTGTTAAGGTACATACACCATACGTTTAAAAATATTCATGGGAATGCTTAACTAAAATCATTTTCCAAACAGATAATCGGTGCTAATTCGATGATTGTTGAATACCAACCAATGGAAGCATCGACCATCGAGGAAGATGGAGGAACTACTGGGTACGAATATGAAACAGTCCCAGACTCCGATGAAGAATAAACAGCCAACTCGTCCATGATTAAGAATAATTTTATGATAACACCTTTATGTTGCTTTCATGTTAAATAATGTCCTAGTATCTATTGTATGATCATATAATGTGGTCATGTGTTATATTTCCTATTAGGGATTGTGAAATATTGGTGTTTTATATGTGTAAAACGATTTGAAATACTTATTTCCATAAATTTATACGCAAATCGTTCCAAAAATAAGAAACTAAAATATATAAACCGTCGAGTACTGGATAAATCATCGGGGAGTCGGGATGGGCATAGAAGTTACCGATTTTGTAGGAAGGAAAAATTAATTCTTATATGTTTCTGTTTTACATGCTATTAGTAAAATAAATCCAACGAGCTTACTGTTTTAATTACGTACAATGTACTATAATTTTTAGATTGTAAAAAAATTTATTACAAATACAAGAAACAAAATTATAAAATAAAATCATAAGAAAACCAAATCCGTCTTAATGTAAGACGGATTTCCGACGGATATGGATTTTAATTAATTTAAATTAATTAAAATCTAAATCCGTCGGCAATCCTTCTTACATTTAAGACGGATTTGGTTTTTTTTTGATTTTATTTAAAGTTTATGATAAGGTTTAAAGGTTGATTATAAGGTTTTTAAAAAATTTATAAGAATTTTGTAAAATAGTAGTTGGTTTTAACCTTATAATATGTTTCAAATAAATTTATTGTATTTTTTAAAATTTTTATAATCTCTTTTAGAAAAACATTTAAAAAACCTTATAAACAACTTTAAAAAACATTGTGAAATAGTTAAAAATTTCTTTTAATTACCTTTAAAACCCCTTTTAATCAACTTTAAAACCATATCATATACTTTTGAATCCTTATAATCCTTATACTTTATTAACTTATGATACTTTAAATAAAATCATAAGAAAACCAAATCCGTCGTAAATCCGTCTTACATTTAAGATGGATTTCCGACGGATTTGGTTTTTATTTTTATTTTATTTAAAGTATATGATAAGGTTTAAAGGTGGATTATAAGGTTTTTAAAAAATGTATAAGAATTTTGTAAAATAGTAGTTGGTTATAACCATATAATATGTTTCAAATAAATTTATTGTATTTTTTTAAATTTTTATAATCTCTTTTAGAAAAACATTTAAAAAACCTTATAAACAACTTTAAAAAACATTGTGAAATAGTTAAAAATTTCTTTTAATTACCTTTAAAACCCCTTTTAATCAACTTTAAAACCATATCATATACTTTCGAATCCTTATAATCCTTATACTTTATTAACTTATGATACTTTAAATAAAATCATAAGAAAACCAAATCCGTCGGAAATCCGTCGGCAATCCGTCTTACATTTAAGACGGATTTCCGACGGATTTGGTTTTTTTTTTGATTTTATTTAAAGTATATAATAAGGTTTAAATGTTGATTATAAGGTTTTTAAAAAATGTATAAGAATTTTGTAAAATAGTAGTTGGTTATAACCTTATAATATGTTTCAAATAAATTTATTGTATTTTTTTAAATTTTTATAATCTCTTTTAGAAAAACATTTAATAAACCTTATAAACAACTTGAAAAAACATTGTGAAATAGTTAAAAATTTCTTTTAATTAGCATTAAAACCTCTTTTAATCAACTTTAAAACCATATCATATACTTGCGTATCCTTATAAGTTAAAAATCTTTATTAACTTATGTCAGTTTAAATAAAATCATAAAAAAACAAATTCCGTCGGAAATCCGTCTTAAATTAAGACGGATTGCCGACGGAAATGGATTTTAATTAATTTAAATTAATTAAAATCTAAATCCGTCAGTGTGCCGTCTTAATTTAAGACGGATTTCCGACGGAATTGGTTTTTTATTTATTTAATTTAAAGTATATGATAAGGTTTAAAGGTTGCTTATAAGGTTTTAAAAAAAATGTATAAAAAATTTGTAAAATAGTAGTTGGTTATAACCTTATAATCTGTATTTTTTTAAAAATACAGATTAATAAACCATATAATAAACCTTATAAACAACTTTAAAAAACATTGTAAAATAGTTAAAAATTTCTTTTAATTACCTTTAAAACCCTCTTGTAATCAACTTTAAAACCATATCATATACTTTCGAATCCTTATAATCTTTAAACTTTATTAACTTATGATACTTTAAATAAAATTAAAAAAAAAACCAAATCCGTCGGAAATCCGTCTTAACTCTAATTTTTCTCCCGCCTAACGCCTCGTGTTCATCGAAAAGGCGGCACAATCCGTCGGAATTCCGCCGAAAAACCTAGGCCGTCGGAATTCCGTCGGAAACTCTGTATAAATCTGTTCTTCTTCTTCCCGAAACCAGAACGGAGCAAAAGAAAAAAAAAATTCTTCAACCGCCGGAACAACAACTCTACAACCGGAAAACCGTTTCACATCGCCGGAAAAACCTCACAAACCGCCGGAATCACATCCTCCATCACGAATTCAACATCCCAATGTAAGTTTGTGATGATTTTCAAGTTAGTTCTTAAAAAAAAAAAATTGTGTTCTTGATAAAAAAAAATTGTTCTTCATAAAAAAATTTTTTTGGATAAACATAATTTTTTCTTGATTTAGAGATTTAGGAATGTATTGCATTTTAGGGATTTAGGGATATATAAATTTAGGGAATTAGGGATTTATTGAAATTTAGGATTTTAATATTAAGAATTGTTAAAAGAATTTTTTATAAATATTAGAAGTTTATAAATTTTAAGAATTTGGAATAAATAGTTTTAAAATATTAAAAATTTATAAATATTAAGAATTTGTAAAAAAATATAAAAAATTTATAAATTTATAAATATCAAGATTTTGTTTTACAAATTTAAAAATCTTATAAATTTATAAATATTAAGATTTTTTTTAAAAAAATTCTATGTTTATAAATATTAAGAATTTTTAAAAATTATTTTTGTTAAATCATTAATCTTATTGACAAGTAAAACATCTTACAAGTAAAACACAAGTAAATCATTAATGATTTTTTTGTAAAATCATTAATCTTGTTGACAAGTGAAAATTGTTTTAGTAAAATCATTAATCCCAAAATCCCAAAATCCCTACATCCATAAATTTCAAAATCCATAAAACCCCAAATCCTAAATTTCAAAATCCCCAAATTCCCTAAACAATAAATACCTCAATTTCTAAATCTCTGTATCCATAAATCGTTAAATCTCAAAATTCCTAAAAATCTTCGAATTCGTAGGGATTTCGAACGATTTCAGCAGAGTTTTGGAGACGGTAGTTCCAGTCGGGGGGCGTCGGAGTTCTAGTCAGTCCTAGATCCCCGACACTCCCAATTTGGAAACACAACAACCGACTCCAAATCCGACTACCTCAGCTCCCACAGTAATGAGCATCGAGGATTTCGTTTCACAACCCGGAAGGGATCGTATGACTTTCCTAGATCCGGACTTGCCTCCCAACACGACATGGTAAGTTTTATTTAAAAATGTTTTCGATTTAGTTAACATGCTTAATCTCCTTACTTTTGGTTAGGTTTCAATTTTTGGGAAACGGGATATCGACGTCTATCAACACTATGCTTAATAGTTTGATAACTCGGCCGTATCCCACATACTTATCGATGCCAGTAGAAGACCGTGACAGCTGGTTTCGGCAATTTGCGGTAATTTCTAAATTTTGTAATTTAAACAATTCGCGGGTTTATTACATAAAAATTATAATTACTAAATCGTTAAAGGTTTTTTTCTTTTTCTTTGCAGCAAGATTTTAATTGGGACAGACAGATGACCGGTAGGGTTCGACGGGAGTTCGACACCAAGGCTGGTAGGTTGTACTCGCGGAAGTTGAACGAGTGGAAGGACCGGTGGCTGCATCGTAAGATTCCTCGGGATATGAAAAACCGTCCCGAGTTATGGGCTCAACTCATTGCGTATTGGGAACAGGAGGCAACTAAGGTGACCTCTGCCACCCAGTCTTCGAACCGAAAGAGCGACCGGAAGGGGAAGGGACCAGCGACCCATAACCTCGGAGCAACGAGCAAGGCGACTCGTGCAGAACAACTGGTAAGTTTCTTTATGACAATAATTATTTTTATTATCACTAACGTATTTTTTAACTTTTCAATGGTAATAATACCAAAAGAAAGGTATGCGTCCTTCAAATCTGGAGTTGATCAGAGATGCGCATATGAACCGCAAGACTGGTGAAATTCAAGATCCACTTGCTCGTGAGATCGTGGAAAGCGTGGAGAGGCTCGGTGAGGACTACCTCTTATCCCAACCGATCGTTGAAGGAACTCCACCGGTCACGGAAGTTCCATTTGAGAAGATCAACGAGCTTACGTATGAGGTTAGTAAATGATTTCAAGTAGTAACGAATTTAAAATAACTTCTAATACTTATACGTTTTAACTTTTATAGTTTTATTTTATATGGTAGGCTACTCGGAAGAACAAAGGTCGGGTCTTTGGTCTTCCGGAGGACAGTTCCAGCTCTTCCGTGTCTTCATTCCTATTTCACGGTGATAACGGGTTGCGGGCACAAAACGCTGAGCTTCTCGAGCGGATGAAAGCAATGGAGGCACAGCGCGAAGAGGATGCAAAGCGGGTGAAGGAGTTGGAGGAACAACGCTTAGCAGATGCAGCGCACATTCGTGGGATGGAAGACCGGATGGACGAGTTCTTCCGTAATTATCGTCCACAGTAGAACTTTTATTTGGTTTTATTTTGTTTTTAAATTTGGTTTGTAGAACTTTTATTTGGTTTTAAAACATTTTTATTTTCATTTTAAATTTTAATTTCAATTTCAAAATTTTTTTAATTTAAATATTAATTTAAATTTAATTTTTAATTTAATTTAAATATTCATTTAAAATTCATTTTTTTAATTAAAATCCGACATCCGTCGGAAATCCGTCTGTTTTCCGAATCCGTCGGATTGCCGTCGGTGTCCTAGATCGTCGGATTGCCGTCGGTGACAGAAACCGTCGGTGTGCCATCGGTTTCATAGACCGTCGGATTGCCGTCGGTGTCGTTGACCATCGGATTGCCGTCGGCAATAGGTTCTCCGACGGTATTACGACAGATGGTCAACCGATTGCTCTGATCCGTGTTCCACCGGAATTCCGTCGGAGTAGATGGACGGTTTACCGACGGAACGCGGATTTCCGACGAGTTAGAACCGGCGGCCCATATCCGTCGGAAATCCGTCGTAATAGGGCTTATTCCGACGGATTTCCGACGGATATGGCCGTCGGAAAAGCCCCTGTTTTTTTGTAGTGAATAGTGTTGGTAAAGCTTTTGGTATCGATTTGGTGATTGGTACAATTTAAAACGTTACAAATTATAAAAAGACAGTGGTTTATAAAGACGCTACCAATCTGAGCCGTTATATAATCAAACCAAATTCAAGAAAAAGTTGTTTATGAACTATGATATTCCTTTTTTTATTGGGTATGTAAAATAATGGGCGATGATATCATTAATTAATCCCATCAAGTTGACATGCTCAATTTTTTTGGTTCTTTCTATCTTTGTGTTATATATGAAATTTTAGTGTAATATTTTGTTTTCCACTTTTTTCCCTAATTCACTACATCTTTTTGTAACGCTTTGTTTAACTTCAGTTTTTAAAATAGTATCCATTAACTAATTAGAACATAGAGATATGTTTTAAAATCAGTGAAAGCAGAGAGACGAAAAATATGTGAATAGTTAGTGGGGATGGCCAGAGTGTCGAGTGTCGAGTGTCGAGTGCAGAGGATAACATCTGCCAAGGGAATCCAATGTAGCGACTCGTGCGGCTTTTCTCATCATTTTCTCTCTCTTTGTCCTTCCATTATTATTTTTAAACATCTTTATATGATCATCAGTATTCAGTAATAATACAGAAAAGACAACTTTTTCTCTCGGAAAAAGTTTCGTTCATTCTCGACAAATTACATTCTACATAAAAAAAACAAATCCATACAAGGGTTAAAATGTAATCAAAACCACTAGAAAAAACCGTTTTGATGTGCATATAAAATCATGGTAATTTTTGTTTGCTTTTGCCAAATTGTTGCTACGATTTATGTGAATAGTAGAATATGTGGCGACATTCCTAACAATTAATGGCAAATATTATTACATATTTAGTTTTGTGTGGCCACATTATCACAAATTATAATACCATGTTTTTTGACAAATTTAACGGTAAGATTTATTTCGAGGCAATATAGCTATGATAACAAAGAATGACATTTCTATGGCACACTATCACGGAAACAGCCTTGACAAGTTCCAAAAACTCTTTTTTTTTTTATGAACTGCTTCGGTGATGTGAGTTTTATAAACGATTTATCTAGAAGGTTAATTTACAGCATAACCAAAAAAATAAAAATTAGGATACTAACAAAATTTGTTCTACGTAGTTAAACTTAGCCATGGGAGAGGAGAGTTACTTGGTTAGAGGTGGAGGTGGACTCGGAGATTGTAGTGGGTTTTCTGACGACAGGGATTAGTGCATCACATCCGCTATCATTCCTGGTACGCTTGTGCCATGGCTTCATATCGAGGGACTGGATAGTCCGTATTTCTCACGTGTATAGGGAGGCTAACCGTCTAGCTGATGGGTTAGCTAACTATGCTTTTACTTTATCGCTGGGTTTCATTTATTGGAGTTGGTTCCGGAAGATGTTAAGTTGTTATTGTTAGGGGATATGAGTGGAACTACGGTTTCACGACGAGTCCGAATGTAATTGTTTAAAGTTTATTAATAAAATGGGGGGGGGGGGGGGGGGGGGAGGGGGGGGGACCTTGTTGTAAATGGTTCATTTTATAATTATATAATTTTTGTTGGTTTTGCATGTAAATTTTCTTTATCTAAAAATGATGAAAGAGCAAAAAAAATTATCGAGTCTTAAACCATACACTTAGACTCAGGTCATAGTGTCGTTATGGCTCTAATAGAAATGATTACGCATGTCTTTGTCAATGAACTTGATGATGATGGCTTAAGGTTTTTGAGGTTTATTTCTCTCTTTTGAAACCCGACACAATGTCCACTGCAAGAGATACTGTACAAATGTTGAACAAATGAGTCAACAACTCACAGTGAGTATTCTTAACTCAAAAGTCCAAGTTGAGTTTATTTTTGATTTGTGTGTGTGTATGTCTAACTCATATAATTATGTTATTAGACTGGTGTGACGCACAATGGAAAAGATTATCCCCTCTAGACTATTTCATATTTGGAGGGTAGGTCTTCACAAACAATGATGGTGCTAAGGTGAAGATTTCACAAGTGTTGGAATATGGTGTTAACATCGGTTACACATGTTTCAGTGATTTTTCGTCGTACAAACAGTGAATCAAGTTGATGTGTTTAGCGTGGAATGTGTGTGAATGGAGCTAAAACATGCGTAAGAATGCCCAAGAACCAAATAATTGTGTTATTAGACTAGTGTGACGTATAATGGAAAAGATTACCCCCCTCCAGACTAATTCATATTTGGAGGGTTGGTCTTCACAAACGATGATGGTGCTAAGGTAAAGATTTCACAAGTGCTGGAATATGGTGTTAACATCGGTTACACATGTTTCAGTGCTTTCGTCGTACAGACAGTGAATCAAGTTGATGTGTGTAGCGTGGAATGTGTGTGGATAGAGCTAAAACATGCGCAAGAATGCCCATGAACCAAATAGGTTACCATAGGTTTGGGTTCATGAAACGTGATCATTCTAAATCTAGAATTGGTTAAAGAAACAGAAGATCAAACTTTGGAGTTTTGGAGTTTCACAAAGTGAACTCCAAAGTTTCTATTGACTTGTTGCTTGAATATGAAGGCAAGATTGAAGACGAAGACAGTGAGTGACATCTCTGTAAACTTTGGGTTTTTTTAAAGACACATGTATCTCTCTTTGTTCATCTAATATACTTTGGGGTAAGTGGCCTATTGGTCTTGAAACTTGAAAAATGTTTTCAAGGTCACTAGTTCAACTTTACTTGGGATGAGGGATTTACGCCTTAAACGTGATATTATTAACGGCTGGCCCCGGGCACCAAGGAGATTATAGATCAAAGATCCGGAATTCCAACGGTTTATAAAAAAAAAAAAAAACTTGAGTTTGTCGATGTGTTAAGCCTTTTCACTTAATTATGCTTATTTGGTTCTATGCTTTACAACTTTTTTTTAGTTCTCATTTCTACGGTATTACCATTAACATTCATGTTACTAGTATTAAAAATCTATGTAAATAAATAGCAATCTATACTATGAAAGGAGAGTTGTCCCTCTCCATCTACGTGACACGTGTCATTTTTACTTTTTTATTTAAATCAATTAAAAAATTTGTGTATTTAAAATCATCAATTTAAATCTAAATTGATAATTATTCCACATTTACTATAAGGTTATAAAATGTTAACTTTTCAACTTCTCATGATTAGTAATAACATTCGCAACTTTTGATATTATTTCACATTGACCGCAAACCTTAAACATTCACTTTCCAACTTCTCATGATTAATGACAACAATCATAACTTTCGATATTTAATTACAAGAAAACAGTGGCGGAGCCATGATATTTTTTAACCGGGGTAAAAAAAATATACTAAAAACATTATACAAAATGTAAAGAATATTTAAAAGTATATATAACATTCACTTAAATTTTAAAATTTTTATTCACTTGTTTCATTAATTACCTTAAATTAGATTATAGAATTTATATAAGATTTTGTTTTGTTTGGCGATTTAAAAAAAATTAATAGCAAAAAAGAAATGTAATGTAGATGACTTTTTCTAAGTAGACGTACGTAAATTATGGAAAGTTACACTAAACTTGAGTTTAAAAGGGTCATAGGGGTCAAAAAATAAACTTGATTGGGGTCATTTTTATTAATAATAAATGTATATAATAGGTTTTTTGAAAGTAGTAGGGGCACATGACCCCCTCCTCTATCAAGTGCCTCTGCCCCTGCAAGAAAACAAACCTTCTCATATCTTGTATCATTTGATAAAACCATTATAGAAAATTTATGAAAGTTCATAGTTTTATTTATACGTTTTCATTTTTTTTTCAAAAAGAAGTTAGAGATGAAGGGCCTACATATTGATGAGGTGGAATCGGAAGAAAACATACAAGAAAATTTTGTTCTTTTAAAAAAGACTTGGTTATCATTTTGGTTTGCTAAAAGAAATGATATATATCATTTAATCATATTTTTTTAATTTATATTATTTCATTCTCTTTGGAGTGTTTGTGAACAAAACCTTTAGTAGTTTAATCATGTATGTATTTACTTTCTTGTTTGTAATAACTAAGAACGGAATGATTTTAAGTTCCATTATAGATGACCAAAAACATAAAAGAGAAAACCATGGTTAGTTTTATGTTCTTGGTTTCACACTTATTTATTGAGTCTATAGCCTCAAATGCATAAGTCTCCTCTCTCTTATGTTTCATTTGATGATGCAATTGGATTAATAACATTTGGTGCCACTCGAGTAGTAGTTGAAAATACTTTATATCTAATCGATATAATAAAGATAACACCCTAAGCAATTAAAGGAACTAAATTATAATTGTATTGTCAAAATTTTGTTTTAGCGGTATTGAAATTAGTTTATGTCATTCAAAAACTATTTCCTTGATAAAAATTAGACAACATTATTCAACAAATTACCATATTTTGTAAACAAACTACATGATAATTTAATTGTAAATGTGAACATAAACATATTTAAGAAAACTGGAAAGGTCAAACATATTATGCCTTTTCGTAATATGTGATGAATTTCTGAATCTTGCAGTTGCTTGGCACACCGACAGAATCTGATCTCGGGTTTACACACAACGAGGATGCAAAAAGATACATCCGGCAACTTCTCTCGCCAACCGTTAGCAAAACTTTTCTCTTATGTTAACCCATTTGCCATTGATATCAGACACATTCACTATCCATTTACATATATTTTATCCCTGGTTAGGACTTTGAGCCCACCCCCAACACACATGATCACATTGGCCTTCTCCTTCAAATCTCTGATGCAAATATTTCATGTTGGAATTTGAGATTAGAGGAAATGGAATCGTTGAATCATAGTAAAAGGAGAAGAAGCAAGAAGTTCCCTCCAAGGAACAAGCGAGATGTTGAAAAAGATAGCTCGGATGAGAGTATGGGAGACGATCATGTTCAGCATATGAAGAGCTTCACGTCGGGTTGTATCCCTAGGCATGCGGCGTGACGTAGCAGAAGCTATGATAATGCAAGGATCTTATTTAGTCTGAGAATACCTAAGATCAAAGCCTTCCTGGATTCATTGAGATCAACCTAGATCTACTGAAACAAGGGCTTAGAGAATACTCTTCTCTGAAAAGCTAGAAGCTCTTTAATTTTATTAATCAATCAACTGAATACAAAGAAGTCCTAAACGGCTTATTTATAATAAAACATAGGAAAACCCTAGATACTATAGAATATTCTAGAAAACCCTAAAAGATAAACATCATAAATATCAATATATTTAAAATACAAATAAATGACAATTATCCTAATTCTGCGCTGCATCAGGTCTCGCCGGCTAAGAAAGATTCGTCCTCGAATCTTCAATAGGGTTTTCAGCATAGGAGCTTTATGAATATCCACCTTCATCTTCTTCTCCTGATTCTGCACGATTTTTGCACAGACCCGATTTTGCACGAACTCGAGATTTGCACGAACCGGATTTTGCATGCTTTTTCTGCAGATCTGATTTCGCACGGATTTTGCACGAATCAGATTCATAAAAGTATCTTCTCTGAAGACGAACTCCATAACCATAACTTCATCTTCATAGATATCATAGATCGGATCACCATGAATCTCTGTGTAGATCTCATGGATCTCTTCTCTCGCGACAAAAGGACTTTCGTCCTCGAAAGTGTAGCAACTTCCATTCACCATAGCAACCAGAATCGTTCTCTGATTAAGAAATCAAAGAGACTAGCTCTGATACCAACTGACGTAGCAGAAGCTATGATAATGCTAGGATCTTATTTAGTCTGAGAATACCTAAGATCAAAGCCTTCCTGGATTCATTGAGATCAACCTAGATCTACTGAAACAAGGGCTTAGAGAATACTCTTCTCTGAAAAGCTAGAAGCTCTTTAATTTTATTAATCAATCAACTGAATACAAAGAAGTCCTAAACGGCTTATGTATAATAAAACATAAGAAAACCCTAGATACTATAGAATATTCTAGCTTAGGTTGGTACTCTACTTTGTTTTTTTGCTTATTTAACTCGGATTTTAGAAATATCTTCCTAAAAATTTGGTTTCTATTTATTTTATCCGGCGGTTGCAGCATGATTAAAGAGGTCACACAGGAAGAGCTTCCCGTTGGGATGCAGTGGCGGAGGATTTGGAGTGTTATAAGAACTCAATTTCAGTTAAATAAATAGCAATTATTCCTTGAAAGTAAAATCCCAAACGAAAATATATACAAGAAAAATAACGATGTTGAAAGAAAAAGAGCCAAAAATTTAAGATGACGGGCCTTGTAAGACAAATCTTTTAAGCCCGATATAGGTCCGGAGCAAATTACTCATAATCGAATTTATCTTATTTTAAATACTACCAATAAAATAGTCGTTCACGTGGATAGCACGTGGCAACCAAGATTCAAAACGAAACAAAAACTTCCTACGACGATCAAAACAAAAAATAAATACTACTAATACAGTAAGTTAAAAATTTAATTCCATAAAAATTGGTTTTTTATTTTGTTTCCTCAGATCGTTCATCTTCCAAGCGGAAGCGTCTCCTTCAGTCACCGTAGACGCCTCCGATACGCTCTCTTCATTTTTCCGATTGAATGGTATGTTGAAATTTTCGATTTTTTTTTCCATCAATCCGTGAGTTGCTTCTAGGGTTTTTATTCCATCTCTCAAAATTTGTCAAAGTTGTGAAATTCTGTCCAATTAGGTGAATTCAATCATCTCATGTTTCTGGGTTTTGCTTGTTACTTGTTACTGAATCGTCTTCCTGGAGTTTTCAGAGTTGAGATTGCTAAATTCGTATTGGTTTTTGTTTGTTCTGTGTTGGATATTGAATGATAACAATTTTGATTATGTAGTTTAGAATTCATGACTAACAATCAGATTTTGCTTAGGGAATTGAAGACATGCATTCAAAATCTGACAGTGGGAACAAAGTGGTTTCAGAGGTGAATCAACCATCGTCGTCGTCGTCTATAAATAGTTTAAACCCGTGGCTACGCGCTGCTGCTGCGTGCAATGCGAGCTCTATTGTGGAAGGTGGAGATAAGTCTTCCAAGTTGATATCATTGGAAAACCAAAATGATTATGAATCAAATAGAGATGAGAATGTTAACAAGGAATCACAAGTCGCAACGTCTCCTCAGTCAGGTGTATTTGATTTGTTCTCTCAGTGCTACGGATTTGCTAATTTTTCTTACGATTTTTCGATATGCAGATGGAGATTACAGTGACAAAAATCAACAACTCGGTGTTACACAACCTCCTCACCTTCAACTTGTTGCCCACTCAGTTGTAATTGATCATTGATCTAGCTCTTTCAATATTTTTTTAGCTACGGTGGTTGCGTACAGTTTCGTTTATGGTAATGAATCTTGCAGGGATGGGCATCCTCAAATCCATACCAGGATCCATATTACGCGGGAATGATGGGAGCTTACGGACATCATCCCTTGGTATATGACTTTATTAATTGATAATGCTTTCCTGAATCTCCAACTAGTTTTCTCTGTTTGATTTGATCACGTATGCCACGATTCATAGCTCTTTTGGGGTTTGAAACATGAGATTGCAGGTTAAAATGTTCTGGTAGTTGTAGGTGCTTTAGAGTCTAGCATGATTGTAATTCCCTTAACCGTGTTCGTGTTTGTGGTTTTCTTGATAAATAAAACAACTTTGATGCATTCAATTAGTTCATATATTATTCTTCTATGTGACTTTCTGATAGCTTACACTCTTCCTTCCCTATCAGGGTTTTGTTCCATATGGTGGGATGCCTCATTCAAGAATGCCACTGCCTCCAGAGATGGCACAAGAGCCTGTTTACGTGAATGCTAAACAGTACCAGGCGATTCTGAGGCGAAGGCAGGCACGCGCCAAGGCAGAGCTAGAGAAGAAGCTAATCAAATCCAGAAAGGTGAATTGCATATTATTAGCTTCTTCAGAGCTCTGGACCCATCACATTGCCTAATGCATTATTATCTTTTTCTTCGTGCTTCACAGCCTTATCTCCATGAGTCTCGGCATCAACATGCTATGAGGAGGCCAAGGGGTACTGGAGGACGTTTTGCAAAGAAAACCAACACCGGAGCATCACAACAAAAAGCTGGAGAAAAGAGCAATGCTCAGTCCCCGACGTCATCTAACTCTGATCAACCTGAAACTTGGAATGGTGAGGGTATAACACATGAGGGAGAAGATAAGATGCAGAGCTCGGCGTATAAGAGAAGGGAAGATGGAGACTGTTCAGGGCAGCAATGGAACAGCATTTCTTCAAACCATCCTTCTCAATCGCGTCTAGCCATCAAGTGACCTCACACGCAGGCAATTCATTCTTGGCTTTCTCTCTCTTGGCTTTTATTTTAATAGAGATCTCAATCTCGCGATTCTCTCTCAATCAAATATCACTCTTGCAATTCTCTCTCAATCAAATCTCGTGTGATTAAGTGTATATTTGTATTTTAGGAAACCAGATTCTAAGACTTGTAGTATAAAGTGTAACCGTATGATCTCAAGTCAATACAAAGAAAAATATTATTCTCTCTCTCGATTCCTTTATGGTATCAGAGCACGAACCAGAAACTTTGTCTTCTTAATACAACGATTTTTTCTTTCCTTTGAAACCTCGCTGATCATGGCGAACCCGAACCCGACAATGACGAACGTGGAGGTGCGAAGAACGATATCTCCATACGACTTGACAGCCGCCGATAACCCTGGTGCTGTGATTTCGTATCCCTTGTTGAAGGGATCGAACTACGACGAATGGGCTTGTGGGATGAAAACCGCGTTGTGTTCCCGCAAGAAATTTGGTTTTCTCAATGGAACCATCGCTCGACCGAATGAAGAATCCTCTGATCTTGAAGAGTGGTGGACAATCCAAGTTCTTCTTGTATCGTGGATCAAGATGACAATCGATCCAGTGCTTCGCTCCAACATTTCCCATCGCGATGTGGCGAAAGATCTCTGGGATCATTTGAAAAAACGTTTCTCTGTGACAAATGGCCCACGAGTACAACAAATCAAAGCTGATCTTGCGTGTTGCAAGCAACAAGGTCTTACCATTGAGACTTATTATGGGAAGTTAATGAAGATTTGGGACAGCATGGCGAGTCATCGTCCTCTGCCTGTGTGCAAGTGCGGCAAGTGCGAATGCAATCTCGGATCGATTCAAGAGCAAGATCGTGAGGAAGACAAAGTGCATCAATTCCTCTTTGGACTTGATGATACTCTGTTTCGCACAGTGCGATCAAGTCTAATCTCACACACACCTGTTCAATCATTGGAAGAGGTGTACAACATTGTTCGACAAGAAAAAGACTTGATTCAAAATGGTGCTAAAGGCAAAGGAGAACAATTAGATGTTGGTGCTTTTGCTGTCCAGACCCGACATTGTTCGAATCAGTTACAAATAAGGAGTGATGACAAAGACAAATCGATGGTATGTACGCATTGTCAGCGAACTGACCACGCATCCGAGAGTTGTTACGCAGTTGTGGGTTATCCAGAATGGTGGGGTAGCAGACCAAAGAGCCGTATGGTGCAGGGAAGAGGCCGTGGGAACTCATCACCGGCATTACAAGGAGGATGTGGGCGTGGTTTGACTTATGCAAACACAGTTCATGTGCCAAATTTAATTCCAAACCATGAACACGCAAATTATGCGCTGACCGACAAGGACCGGGATGGAGTTAGCGGCTTGAATGATACTCAATGGCGTGCATTGGTTAATCTTTTGAATGCTGGGAAAAGCGGCTCAAGCTCCACCGAGACACTCTCGGGTAAGTTTTCTTCTCCTTCCTGGATAATGGATACAGGAGCTACTCATCATTTAACTGGCAACTATAATGCTTTGTCTAACATGAGAAAAATAGCTCCGGTGTTAGTGGTAATGGTTGATGGCCGTCAACGAGTATCTGATATTGAGGGTACAGTGCGGTTAGGTTCAGATTTGGTGTTGAAATCGGTGTTTTATGTTGAGGATTTTCAGTCGGATTTTATTTCAGTTAGACAATTGATGGATGAGAATCATTGTGTCGTTCAATTGGCTGATCATTTCCTTATCGTTCAGGACCGCACTTCGAAGACGGTGATTGGAGCGGGTAAACGAGGAGCTGGAACCTTCTACTTTCGTGGCCTAGAAAAAGCTGCAGCTGTTGCAACAAGTGATGACAAAACGTTTGAATTGTGGCACAAACGAATGGGTCACCCTGGTTCAAAAGTAGTTTGCTCCCTTCCGGATGTTTCTGTTTCTGTTTCTTCTGAAATGGTGAATAAAGCGTGTGATGTTTGTCTCCGCGCCAAACAAACAAGAAATTGTTTTCCGATTAGTAAGAATAAAACTTCAGATATTTTTGATTTAATTCATTGCGATATTTGGGGCCCATATCGCACTCCTTCTTCCTCGGGTGCACAATATTTTTTAACGATTGTTGACGATTTTTCACGGAGTGTTGGGGTTGGGTTGTATCTTCTGACTGCCAAATCAGAAACATCGACTCACATCCAGAATTTTATGGCAATGAGTGAATGACAGTTTGACAAGAAGGTTAAAACTGTTCGAAGCGACAATGGAACGGAGTTTTTGTGTAATAAAAGTTTCTTTCTTAGCAAGGGAATTGCTCATGAAATTTCGTGTGTGGGGACACCACAACAAAATGGACGAGAAGAGAGAAAACACAGACACATTTTAAACGTCGCGAGAGCATTGCGGTTTCAGGCTAATCTCCCGATTACGTTTTGGGGTGAATGTATCTTGACTGCGGGTTATCTCATAAATCGAACTCCGAGTCCACTCCTAAACGGTCTAACACCATATGAAAAATTGTATGGGAAGGCACCTCTGTATAATCACTTAAAGGTCTTTGGATCGCTGTGTTATGCGCATAATCAAGGCACTAGTGGCGATAAATTTGCTCCTCGAGGTCGAAAATGTATATTTGTTGGATATCCTAATGGTCGGAAAGGTTGGAGGTTATATGATCTTGAACAAAACATTTTCTTTGTTTCACGGGATGTTCGGTTTTGTGAACAAGAGTTCCCGTACGATGAGATTTCTGACTCGTCAATTCCACACAAAGAAGATGAAGTCTTGTGGGCCTCAATGTCTACACGTCCATTCTTAAGTGAAGAATTATTATCTCCACCAAATGGGCCTATTTTTACAACACAAGGCCCACTTCCTAATAATCAAGAAGGTTCCTCCACTCCTGATCGTATTGTTCCCATCGCTTCACCTATCACCGCTCCTGAATCAAATCATGAGGAACCACCAGATGATGAAGAGCCTGTACTCGATTCGGTTTCGGGCTCTCCAAATCCGACAGTTGCTCCTTCTCCTCCAACATTGACTCAAGCTTCTCTCCTTGGTCGTGGCCATAGACGAAAAATTTAGCCTGTTACCTTGCAAAATTTCATCACCAATACCGCTCTTGTTCGACCGGTTCATGAGGAAAGCTCAACGAATTACCCAATCTCTGATTATGTTGATTGCAAACGTTTTTCTGTTGTTCATCAGGCGTACTTTGCTGCGGTGACTAATGGTGTAGAACCTCGAACTTTCCATCAAGCAATGCGTGATAAAAGATGGCGCGATGCTATGGGCAGTGAAATTGGAGCTATGGAAGAGAACCAGGCATGGACCGTTGTCGATTTACCCAAAGGTAAGAAAGCAATCGAAAGCAAATGGGTGTATAAGATTAAATATCACTCTGATGGAGCTATTGAACGGTACAAAGCACGTCTAGTCACGTGTGGGAATCGACAAAAAGAAGGTGTTGATTATGATGAGACGTTTGCTCCGGTTGCAAAGATGGGTACTGTTCGTTTGTTTTTGGGAGTTGCTGCAGGTCGTGGTTGGCCTGTTCATCAAATGGATGTTCATAACGCGTTTCTTCACGGTGATCTTAGGAAGAAGCTTATATGATGTTGCCTCCGGGTTTTCACTCGTCAGATCCATCCAAGGTTTGTCGTCTCCACAAGTCAATATATGGTTTGAAACAAGCTCCAAGATGTTGGTTTGCGAAGCTTAACACCGCATTAAGAACCTACGGTTTTGAGCTAGATCGCTCTGATTACTCTCTATTTACATTCGAAAAAAATGGTGTCCATCTCAATCTATTGATATATGTGGATGACATGATTATTACGGGGAGTTCTCTTAAAGCAATTACAGCATTCAAAACGTATTTGTCGTCATGCTTTCACATGAAAGACCTTGGTACATTAAAGTACTTCTTGGGAATCGAAGTCTCACGGAATTCGACAGGCATATATCTTAGTCAACGCAAGTATGTTTTCGATCTCCTGGCTGACACCGGATTGTTAGACTCAAAACCAGTGGCTTTTCCTCTCGATCAGAATAACAAGCTCTCTCTCTTTCTCTCTCTACTTCGCCGCTTTTATCTGATCCGCAACAATATCGTCGGCTGGTTGGAAAGTTGATTTACCTTGCTGTAACTCGCCCTGATTTGGCATATTGTGTTCATGTTTTGGCTCAGTATATGCAAGTATCGCGAGAAGATCATTGGGAAGCGGCTCTACGAACGGTTAAATATTTGAAAGGTACTCCAGGTCAAGGCATTTTGTTGAAAGCAGATACCGATTTTCAGATTATAGGGTGGTGTGACTCCGACTGGGCATCTTGTCCTATAACTCGAAGGTCTGTAAGCGGTTATTTTGTTCAGCTCGGAAGCTCTCCCGTCTCTTGGAAGACACGTAAACAGAAAACAGTGAGCATGTCCTCGGCTGAAGCCGAATACCGAGCCATGGCTTTTCTCACCAAGGATCTCATATGGTTGAAACGGATTTTGGGTACTCTAGGTGTCTCTCATCCGATGGCGATGACTGTAATGTGTGATAGCAAGGCTGCTATTCATATCGGTACTAATCCCGTTTTCCATGAAAGAACCAAACATATAGAAGTCGATTGTCACTTTGTTCGTGATGAGTGTCTGAACGGTTTGATCATCCTTACTCACGCACAATTGGTTGACATCTTCACCAAACCATTGGGACGACTTGCTTTTGATGATTTCCGCTGCAAGTTAGGCATCCAAAATCTGCATGCTCCAACTTGAGGGAGGGTAATAGAGATCTCAATCTCGCGATTCTCTCTCAATCAAATATCATTCTTGCAATTCTCTCTCAATCAAATCTCGTGTGATTAAATGTATATTTGTATTTTAGGAAACCAGGTTCTAAGACTTGCAGTATAAAGTGTAACACTTGTAGTATAAAGTGTAACAGTATGATCTCAAGTCAATACATAGAAAAATATTCTTCTCTCTCTCGATTCCTTTATATTTGGTAGCAGCCATTGAAGAGTTTTCTACTTCTTCTTTTGTACAAATACTTTTGTGTGCTTTGCTTTTTACTCAGTTTGGGAAACCTCAAATGTTGCCACTTTTCTTTGTCATCTTAGGTAAAAACATCTCTAAAGAGAGCTTTTGTTCAAGACTTGAAGTTTTGAATACTATCCAAAAACTATGTAATTGATAACTAAATTCCAGAGTGTGACAAAATGAAAAGAGTACCACAAAATCTTTCTTATAAAGAACTCACCTCGTCTTGGTCACATAGGCTGACTTATTGTTACAATGAAGTTTCGTTTCTATATATATTTTTTCTTATGTTTTTATATCTGACTTGGTCCAGTCTTCAGCTTCCTCCTCACCTTGGGTTTCGTCTAGGTTGGCTTCTTCAGTCAGGTCAGGATCTGCTGCATCCGAGGAGTTGTTAGCCGCCTCTGTGATGTTCACAGGTGGTTGATTCTCCATCAAACCAGACAATGCTAGCTTTGGTGACCACTCAAGAACATCATCGATGATATTGGACATCCTTCTTTGGTATCTGTACGAATAAATCAGATATTGACATAGCAATTAGATATGATTTCACAAGGCAGCAGAACAAACTTTTCTTAAATCGGTTTCAGCGATATGTGAAGGTGGATGAGAAGGGACTACATACCTGGCCCGAGCAGCCTCGTCAGGGGCATGGCGCCGAAGCAGCATGACAACAACAACAGCCACTACAGTGTAGAAAAGTCTAGATGTCCACTTGGGTGGTTCTTCCTCGTCTTTCTTTGGCCAGAAACGGAACAGTTCCTTCAATGTGGCTTCCTCTGCTAGAATGTTAGGGAAGAACCAGACACGCTTTCCGAAAAGAATCCACATAGCACCGAAAGCAACTGCTCTCACTGCAACATTCAGGGTAATCAAGAGAGCCTAGTTTCAGTATAAACCAAATTTAACTACGTATCACTCCTCTATGTGACCAGGATAAGCAAGGCAACTTTTTAAGGTCCAAACTACACAAGTAAAATACATCAACCAGATATAGAGCTTACCGAAAAGCAAGGAGAGAATCATCAAAAGAATGCCCGCACATGAGTAGAGAACAATAAGTTTGCAACGGTGTGGATACACGGGAAACAAACAAATTGCGAGAGTCAATACAGGCCAGAAGAAGGACAAAAGTGTTTGCCAGAGTGGATGCCGTTTTTCGAACGTCCATGCAAAAAAGGCATCAGTCTCAGAGAAAGCTTGATCATCCTGTGTTATAAAAGAGAAAATTGAAATCAAAGCACTGACATATCGAAACTGTTGAATCATATCTTACTCAAAAATAGGCCCAACATAGTAACTTACATGGAAAATCTCGAGATGAGCAGGCCAGGTAGATAGCTTTTTCTTCCCAGGACGAAGAGTTTTTGTAACACGATCACAACGGACCAAAAGGTTCTTTTCCAACAAAACATTAGCGATATCTTCTGTATCGAGGTCTTTATCTTCTTCAAGAATCTCTTTAACCTCTGGATGATTCTTTATGAAGCTCATGAAATCTTTTCCTCTAAAGTATTCAACTCGCGCTTGCTCCATAACAGCCCATCTTGATTCCAATCCCTTGTGGTCTCTAACTTTCTCAGCAAACAACTGAAACAAATCCTTCTTCACACCTTTCTTCTAGTCAACGAAAAACAATGTCAACAAAAACAAAATAAGCATTTGGATAAACCAATAACACTAAATGCAATTAACAAAATAATCATTTCACATTACCAAATCCAAAAAAAGATCAAATTTTTGACATACAAGTGAATCAATTAACATTACACAGATTATAATTTACAAAATGTGCTGAAAAATCCAAAACCAAAACAGTGTTAATCCACTTTGAAACACATTCATATACAAAACTTAGCAAACGAAAATTATGAAAATGGTTGGTGAATCATAATCACATAGGTTTATGCTATATCAGAGATCGAAACAGATCAAACAAAAGGAACATAACCTAAGAACACATTTTTAATTGAAAGAAAAAAATAAGAGAAGAGAGAGCAAACCCTAGGTGGTGCATCGGAACCGGAATCTTTAGCGGCGGTGGATGCAGATCCCGATGATCGTTTAACTCTCTTCTTCTCGGCTCCGACTGGCTTCTTCATCTCTCTCCCTCTTCTTTCGGCGGAGAGTTTTTTTTTTCCGATTTTTCTTACAGATCCAAAGTTTTTTTTTTTGTTATAATATACAAAAAAAAAAATTATTGGTTTTCTTTAAACCCGTTAACCTCAACAAAACCGGTTTATAATTATACCCAGATTTATAAATCTGGGTATATCCAGATTTATAATGTAATAAACTTACCTTATCAAGCAAAACCAAAACTTTACCGTAATTACAAATTTGACTCCAAATTAGATTTAGTTTCGATTTGATCTTAAATAAAACGTTTCGCTTTCCCTTACCGGAGTTAGAGGAAACAAAGCAAGCTAAGGAGTTCCAATGGAAGCTCTAATGGCTTCCCCTTCCTTCTTCTTCCCAATCTCTAACGCTTCCTCAGACATTAACAATAACCGATTCTTCCCTTTTTCTTCTTCTCGGAACATCAATTTCGGAACTTTTCGGAAGAATTATTGTATCTCTTCGTCGTCGCACCTCGTTTACTCATCTTCTACGATATCCGCACCGTCTTCTTCAACTGTTCTTCCCCGAAACACTTATTGGATGGTGATTTTGGATAAACCTCCACAAAGGGTTTCTTCTAAATCCGATATCGTTGATTATTATGTTGGGATTCTTGCCAAAGTGTTGGGAAAGTGAGTTTCTTTATCTTTGTTTCTTCTGAGTCCTTTTTGAGTTTTTTACTGATTATGTTGTTTTGCAGCGAAAAAGATGCGCAGATGAGTATATATGATGCTTCCTTTGATACCCATTTCGGCTTTTGTTGTCATATCGACGAAGATGCTTCACGCCACCTCGCTCGTAAGTATTATATGTTAGCTTAATGCCACTGAAAGCACAAGAGAATTGGTTACTTAGGTATTTTAATTGTTTGTCTATCAACTTTAGGTTTACCTGAAGTAGTATCTGTTAGACCTGAAGCGGATTACACTACTGTGAGAAAGAACTATGGCATTGGGAACCAGAAAGGTGTTTCCTTGTTTGATGATGGGACGGTGAAACATTGGATGGTTCCAGTAGACAAGCCAGGGGTTGGGATAGTTACTAAAGCACAGATGGTTGATCACTGTGTTCAATTGTTATCCAAGGTTTTGTATAAGTGAGTGTCTTGTTTTGATTAGTATATACATTGGGGAAGCTATTGCATCCTTCTGCTTTTAACAACATTTTGTACCTTCTTTCTTTGCAGTGAAAAGGATGCACAAATGTGTCTTTATCATATATCTTGGCAGTCCAAGTTCGGGTTTTGTTGTGATCTCGATGAACAATGCGCCAAGGAGTTAGCTGGTTTGTGTTACGGAAAACCATTTGACCTCATATGAATTAATAGATGAATTAATAGGTGTTTAATTGATGCAGGTGTACCTGGTGTTCTTGATGTAGTTCCTGATGACAGTTTCGAGTCACCAAACAAAGATTATGAAGGTCTGTCTTTGATACTCATCTACGGTTAAAAGGATTGTAGTACAATATCGTGTTGTGAACCTATCTTTATCTGATTTGATGTGTATCGATGTATAATGTTGTAACTTTGGCTCTCTTTCTTTTTCGAAAAGGTGAAGATTCAAGCGAAGATTTAGAGTCTCCTCCAGTTAAGACGAAGAAGCTGTTTATAACTGGTATGTATGCTTTCGGTTACATAGCAGTATCTGTTAAGAGGCACACAATCTACACCTATTGATAGAACATGTATTTTGGGTTTGCCCAATTTTTCAGGACTGTCTTTCTACACATCCGAGAAGACGTTGCGTGCAGCATTTGAAGGATTTGGGGAACTAGTTGAAGGTACTCATGATATACTATACAAATTCTCGGGTAGAAAAATATCGTTTGGAAAAGGTAGATGATCACAGCTTATAATTTTCATCTGTAGTCAAAATCATTATGGACAAGATATCAAAGAGATCAAAAGGCTATGCCTTTATAGAGTACACAACAGAGGAAGCCGCAAACGCTGCACTAAAAGAGATGAATGGAAAGGTAAAGCAACGGTTTCGAGACCCTAAAGTGTTTTTTTAATCAAAGATGCTTGATACAAATGTTATTGGTGATTTCTCTTTACGCAGATTATTAACGGGTGGTTGATAGTAGTAGATGTAGCCAAGACCAAACCATTCAAACAAAGCAAACGCCAGATGAATTCAGAGTTGTAGACAGTAGTTGAAGGTGACAAAGATGATGATTTCATTTGTACATCCATGGATCTTTTTAGATATAAAACCAAGAAAGCACATGGAAGCTAGATTCCAAGCTTTGAAGATGGAATTACCAAGGCTGAACATGAAAGTCTTGGACTTTTGAGCTTCATTGATTTCTTCTTTGAGCTGACAAATTATCAGAGTTGGCATTTTTCAAATTTTGATATACACAAAATTTGCTTCTTGTAATAATAATGTTTTTGTTTTCTTAAAAGTCACTTTCACTGTCATGTGTTTACATTACATTTCTCAAGCGGTAAATAAAAGTAAAGTCAATACATACGCGAACACCGTTATCAAGAAGAATCTCTCCGACGAAACAATCAAAGCTTCTTTTTTTCCGGTCAGTTTTACCTTTAAGACGAAACCCTAATTGGTCTTTTTTTTCTTATCGCTTGATTTGAGACACAAAATTTGAGAGATTGCGTTTGACGAAAGGGTGGATCAATGAAAGGGATTGCGAGGCTTGTAACTTCTCTTTCCCGACTCGGAAGTACAGTTTCTTCTTCTTCTTCTTCTTCTTCGTCTTCCTCTCTTCTGATATCTCGTCGCTCGCTTTTCATCTCGGCGGCAACACACTTTCCGACCAATCCACGTGATTCTCCGACGACGGATTATGCTTTTCCTTGGTCGAGATCTTCTTCACTTCCTCAGAAATGGGCTTTTCTCGGAGGTAAAATTTGAAAATTTCTCAGATTTTTCAGAAATTCGATTGTTTCAGGCTTCAAGTTAGATCAATCTCGAGTTTTTGAGTCAAATTCATGGCGAAATCGAAATTGAAGTGTCTAATTAGCTAAACTTGTCAACTACTTTTGAGCAGGGCAGAGAAGAAGGATGTTTATCCAAACACAATCGACACCAAATCCTTCTTCTCTGATGTTTTATCCAGGCAAACCAGTCATGGAGGTTGGAAGTGCTGATTTCCCTAATGTTCGTTCAGCTTTAAATTCACCATTAGCCAAGTCCATTTACGCTATTGATGGTAATTTTAATATCCCTTCGTGTAATTGGTTTGTTTTGTTCGTCTGATTCATCGAAAGAGTGTGTCTTTGAATGTGATTGTGGTTGTTTCTTTGGTTTTGCAGGTGTAGTTCGAGTTTTCTTTGGTTCGGATTTTGTTACTGTAACAAAGTCTGATGATTTATCATGGGATATTCTCAAACCTGAGATATTTGCAGCTATCATGGATTTCTATTCTTCAGGTCAGCCTTTGTTTCTCGACTCACAAGCTGCCGCAGCCAAAGATACTGCCATCAATGAGGTAAACGCCTCCTGTAGGATTACGGTTTGTGATGATCAGATTTAAGGAGATAAAGCCAATGGGGACTTGTACTGTTGTTGTTTCAGGATGACTCCGAAACAGTAGCAATGATCAAGGAACTCTTGGAAACGCGTATCAGACCAGCGGTCCAAGATGATGGTGGGGACATTGAGTACTGTGGGTTTGATCCGTAAGTTTTACTTTGTCGAATTGTAGCAATAACCAAAGAAAACTGTTTCTTCTCTCTAAGTAAAATATCCTTTGGGTGGGCTTGAATATGATCAGGGAAAGCGGTATAGTGAAGCTGAGGATGCAAGGAGCTTGTAGCGGCTGTCCAAGCTCATCCGTTACTTTGAAATCGGGAATAGAAAACATGCTGATGCATTATGTAACAGAGGTAACAGCGATCCTCCTTACTATCTGTCTGCCTTAGAGTTGCGGTATTTAGTAACCACTATAGAATCAAGAACTTGTTACTGTCTCTATGCAGGTGAAAGGTGTAGAACAAGAGTTCGACGGGGAAGAAGAAGAAGAGGGAACGTTGTCTGGTGAGATGAGAGAGTAGCGTAAGACATCTCCTCAAGCTTCTCTTCTAAGCTCTGCTCTTTTAGTGTACAGAAGAATAAACCTCAGTGAGTGCACTCTTTCATTATTATCCTTTTCACCACACTCAAGAATCTACTAAGAGATCATCGGTTTGATCTGTTTTTGTAACTTTAGTTTACCTACAAGAATCAAATTGTTTCGATTATTTGAGTTTTTTTTTAACAAGAATCTATGAAACAATACTGTGACTCAAATGTTTTGTAGTACAACTTTGTTAACAAAAAGCAAAAAAAAAGTTGCGTTAAACCGAATCAATCCAATTAAACCGAACCGAACCAAAAAATCGATCGGTGTTCCATTGTCGAACCGTGTTAAAGGTTTAGTTAGGCTCTTTTAGGGTTTATAAATAGAAAGTGCTTTGAGGAAAGGAATTAAATCCTAAGATTCCAGAGTTATCTGCAACGATTCAACCCGAAGAACTTTCTAAGTGGAGAGATTTTGCTGGAAAAGACACTAAAGCCCTCCAGATTATCCAATCTTCTCTCCCGGATTCGGTTTTCAGAAAGACCCTCGAGGTCGCTTCGGCTAAACATCTTTGGGATTTGCTAAAAGAATGTAACGAAGAAGAAGCCAAGGGATTCGAACAGATCAAGATTGAAGATGGAGTATCGGGTTTTTTGGGTATAACAAAGCTAGTAGTAGCGATGTCAGATTCATACTACGGTTCAGGTATAATGCCGGTGATGGATGAACTCGTGCTTGTAAAGAATCTGACTTTTGTGTATTTACGTGAGCTTCTTGATACGTTTGAATCAGTACCAGTGAAAGTTGGATATCCATCTGATGATGAATTTGTCACCACAATGTTAGTTTCCATGTCGGATTCGCATTATGGTGCAGGTAAACCTCCCGTGACAGAGGAGGAACTCGTGGTTCCGCAGATTCTGACTTTTAACGGTTTTCGTGAGCTTGTTGATTATGTTGAATCAACACCAGTGGAAACCATCAATGTGATTTTGAAAGGATTCGAGGTTAAGCCTGTTGTTGTAAGCTTGAAGTAAAGCTTAAAGCCCAAGTTAAGTATATTTAGGAGTTATCTAAATATATGTGAGTTTTCCTTTTGTGTTTAGGAAATATGAGAATAGGGTTTTGGAGTTATGTTTTCCTATATAAGGAGGTGCTAACTTGTAGCACAACTTACGAGTTTGGGTTTTAGAACTACGTGTTTGGCTTGATCCCTTCTAAAGGGTACGTAGGCAATCTTCTTTAGAAGGTGCAGTCATTCAATATGTGTGACTTTATATATGAGATATATTCAATATTTGGTATCAGAGCGTAACGATCCTGGAGATCTCGGAGAGAGAGAGATGTCGTTGATATCGAGAAGAAGATAAGATGATTGATGGCTTCTGAAGAAGATGTACGCGAAGCGACAAATCCACCGCCAAAGGAACGTGAAGAAAAAGCAAGTAACGATGTTAGGAGAAGAGGATCATTGCGATGTTAGGAGAAGAGGATCATCGCGATGTTGCCGTGGTGCTTTCAATATCGTGGTGTTGCTGTGATGACCGGTGAGCGAAGCTCTGATGGGTTCAAGGTGAAGAAGGAGATCGGAGATGCGAATGGTGTAGAGAGAATTGAGGAATCTAGACAGTTCAAACCTGACTACTTTGGAGCATCGTCGACGGCGATTGGAGCATCTGATGGCTCTGACGGTGGTGGCGTTAGAACCGTCGGATTTTCAGCTTTCCAGAGGTATCAAGATGGAACCCTAGTTCCACCCGAGTCGCCGTGTGGACTTGTTTCTTCTGACGCACGTAACCTGATTATGCTAGTCCAGGCCAGTTCCGATGCAGCTACTTTGAGGATATATTTGGCGGATCAAATGAAGTCTGATTGCACTGAAAATTTGTGGAGTTATTCTTGACACTAATTTCTTTAGAATCGACGGTTGGATCATCAATTGAACGGTTATTTTGTCTTCTATATGCGTTTTTCGAAGCGTAGTTGGTGCAATTCATGTTATTGAGGTCAGACCGCAATTCCAGAGACTCCAAAGACTTGTGACTAAAGCGAGAGTGAGAAAGATCTGAAATCGGAAGAATCTAGCGAAGATGAGAGTAAGAGTGAGCTGAAACTGGCTTCCTCTTCATCGGATGAAGAAGATTCTCATGAGGAAGAGGAAGTTGCAGGTTCATGGGTTGTTTGTTTTTCTGAACGAAGAAGAGACTGAAAGGGAAAAATTGTCTCTTCAAACCGCACATGACGCGAGACGTAAACACGATTTTGGACAGGATTTAAGCAGAGATAGGCACTTTAAGTGAGAGAGTAGCCTATAAAGACACTCAATAGGACCGGTGAGATGGTTCCATCGGAGATCAAGAAGTGACAAGAAAGGCATCATGAGTAGAGAAGAAGGGATGGTTCCATAGAAGTGACTATATGAAAGGTCTAAAATGGAGAGTTTGGTAAAGTTCCTCAACAAGTCGTAAACTACCAGTGAGCTTGTTATGTGAGAGATCCAACTGTGTTAACTTGGTTAGGTTACTAAAGATGAAAGGGACTTGACCAATGAACCCATTAGAGGAAAGAGACAAGGCCTCTAATCTGTTGAGATTTCCGAAACGGGGAGAGAGTGAAGAGGAAGTGAAGTTGTCGTGGGAGTAGAAGAAGAGGAGAGGAGAAAGAGAGACCGTATTTTTGGAATGGGACAGACGATATTGTTCTTTGCTCTGGTTCTCATCGGATACCCATTAGGAATTGATGGTGGCGGAGCAGGAACGGCGGTGTCAGATGTCGACGAACATGAGTTGTTGTGTGAACTCATGGGCTGAAATATTATTGGGCCTGATGAATGTGATGGTGATTGGGCCTCAGAATGTTGTGGAGAACTTGGATTTGTAAGAGATGGCCCAATTGAAGATGAGAGATTGTCGTGAGTCAATCTAAGATGCTAAGAAGAAGAAACCGGTAAAGAGAAAGCTTGATGAAAACAAAGAGAAGGAGAGTAAGAAGAAAAGGAAGAAGGTGAAACAAAATGTGGATTCAGAGGTTGGAGAAATCAACCAGAGAAGGTAAAAGACAGGGCCAAGTTTGCAGCTGCGAAAGAAGCGTCTAAGAGTAAAGGAAAGGGTAAAGAGATAGATGATGAGGACATAGTAGCAGAAGCTCCGAGAAAGTGGAAAGATTATAGCGTGGAGTTCCATTTTTGTGTTCCAACCGAGCTTACTCCTCCTCTGGAAACCGCATAATTTCGGATTATTGAGAAATGCGGTTAGAGAAAGAGCCGATTTGTTTAATTTCTCCGGTTAGATTATTATTCCTAAGATCGAGAGAGACAGTAACAGGGAGATTTCCTAGGGATTTTGGGATTTCACCGGAGAAGTTGTTTGCGGCGAGGATTAGTCTCTGGAGCTGTTTACACTTGGTGAAATCCAGAGAGCGAATCTACCGATAAATCTCTCGGTGCCGTGGGAGAGTACAGATCGAAGGAGGAAGAGAACCGGAGAGATTGTTTTGTAGAGGAAGATACTTTGAAGCGCCGTTGCATTGAAGAGCTGAATTGATCGACGGTGGATTTGAGAGAGAGTAAGGCGAGACCGTCGCGAGAAAGAGACGTTGAGATGGAGCGTTTAAGAAAGAGAGAGGGAGAAGGATCGAATGGCTTTCGATCAGAGAGCCTTGGCCGATGCACGTGAAAGATTGGAGAAATTAAGGATGTGCCGAGGCTAGAGAAAAGTCTTTGCTTGATAAAGTAACAGCTGAGGCAGACAAGAACGATAAGTCTGTGAAGGATCTTGTGATGTTGCTGTTCGAGACGGCTCCGTTGACATCTGGATTCAGTCTTGATGAGCCTAACACGTTTGCTGCAAGGATTCAAAGGATGTTAAAGGTGGGCTTGAGTATTGATGAGGATGAGAATGTTGAGGAGGATGGTGATATGCCTGCCTTGGAGGAGAATATTACTGAAGAGAGCAAGTGTGAGGATTTGAATCCATTGAAGGAGAGTGTGATTCGTTTGGAGGATAAAGAATCGAATCTGGAGATTTTGATTGAGAAATTGGATTTTGAAAACGATGGATTGGTGAATGATAGGAAAATGAGTGAAGAGTTGATTGTTGGGATTAAGTGAAGTTTGCACATCGCAAGGGATAGGACACAATAAAAAAAAAAGGGAGAATCTATGGTGAGTTATGACATAGGTTAAGAGAGATTGTGTGAGCTTTAGTTTTTGAGTAAGTTTTCTAAAGCAATAAAAGAGTGAGTCTTTTAAAATCTCGTGTTCTTAAATGAGAAGAGAGCGATGGTGCAAAACACACTTGGGAAGAATCAAGTTTAGAGAAATGAGAGAGATCATGGGAGTTCAAGACTTGGAGAAGATGAAGTTCAAGCTTAAGGGGGAGAATGTTGTTGTAAGCTTGAAGTAAAGCTTAAAGCCCAAGTTAAGTATATTTAGGAGTTATCTAAATATATGTGAGTTTTCCTTTTGTGTTTAGGAAATATGAGAATAGGGTTTTGGAGTTATGTTTTCCTATATAAGGAGGTGCTAACTTGTAGCACAACTTACGAGTTTGGGTTTTAGAACTACGTGTTTGGCTTGATCCCTTCTAAAGGGTACGTAGGCAATCTTCTTTAGAAGGTGCAGCCATTCAATATGTGTGACTTTATATATGAGATATATTCAATAAAGCCATCATCACAATCGATTACTAGACAAGGCGAATCAACAAAATCTAGACGTAAAAGAGGCGAATGCTTTCTATGTGGAGGAAGAGGGCATTTTGCTAAAGATTGCCGCAAGATAAAGAAGAATCAGCAACGTACTCCAGTAAGATCAAGTTGAGAAGGAGAAACAAAGCAAGAATGAGTTACCTGAGTACCAGATGTTAGCGTTCGATGTTGGTCCTAAGACTTATGACAAGGATATGTGGATGGTTTACTCCACAACCTCAAATCACATGACTCCGTATGAGAAGTATTTCACCACTTTAGACCGCAGTCACAAAGCTCGTATCAAATTCCTATTTGGAGAAGGTGTCATGTCGGAAGGAATTGGGGATGTGGTGATCATGACTGATAAAGGAAAGAAGACTATCAAGAATGTGCTTTTCGTTCCCAAGATCGATAGGAACGTGTTGAGTGTTGGTCAGATGACTCAGAGTGGCTATGGAATTGTAATGACCGCGGACAAGTGCACTATAAAGGATCAAGCTGGGAGGTTATTTGGAGAAACCAAGTGGGAAGATAGAGGCTTTTTCCTTCGTTTGAAGGTGGTTGAAGGTAAATGTCACCTCTAATAGTTGGGGAAAACGGCTTATTGGTACCTGCATTCTGGGTAACTGCGAAATTTTCTACCTGCACTTTGAGAAAGTGCATAAACATACCCAACTCTGGAAAACCGGCTTATTAGTTCCCCAACTCTGGAAAAACGACTTATTAATACCTACACTCCAGGTCGGTTGGAAAATTCCTACCTCCTCTTTAATACCTACCCCAACTCTTAGTAATCAAGCTTATAAATACCTGATCGATTACATAGTTATAGTAGAAACTCTATAAATTAATACTCTATAAATTAACATATAAAATATACAATAATTTATAATTTATGGATTTATAAATAAATATTATATACGTAATCGACATAACTTTTTAAAAAATAGATACTCTATAAATATAAATTAACATATAAAATATGCAATAAAGTAATACTCTGTAAATTGATCGTACTAAAGGTAATTGTATTAATCGATTAAAAAGATGTATTATTTGTTACTTGAAAAATATGATTAATCGTACTAAGGAGTAATTTTATTAATCGTAGTAAGGGGTAAAAGTTATGTCGATTACAAATTGTATTAATCGTACTAAAGGGTAATTGGAAATCGGGTTTGAGAAGATACGAGGACTTTAAAAAAAAATATTCATTCTAAGTCTCTCCAATCATACTTTAGCTTTCTAATAATTTTAAGAGTCTTAAAATCATTTTTATTTTTTTCACAACATTTATTTTTTGCTCATGTTATGGTTTTTTTTAGCGAAGCTTTTCTTTTGTGACTTTTTAAAAAACCAAATCACAATTACGTATATAAAAACTATAGCCTTAAACATTATTAATAGAATATCTATTTTTTTATATGTTAATTTACATAGCATTAATTTATTGCATATTTTATATGTTAATTTATATTTATAGAGTATCTATTTTTTAAAAATTTATGTCGATTACGTATATAATATTTATTTATAAATCCATAAATTATAAATTATTGCGTATTTTATATGTTAATTTATAGAGTTTCTACTATAACTATGTAATCGATCGGGTATTTATAAGCCTGATTACTAAGAGTTTGGGTAGGTTTAAGCACATTTTAAAGAGGAGGTAGGAATTTTCCAACCGACCTGGAGTGTAGGTATCAATAAGTCGTTTTTCCAGAGTTGGGGTACTAATAAGCTGGTTTTCCAGAGTTGGGGTATGTTTAAGCACTTTTTCAAAGTGGAGGTAGAAATTTTCCCAGTTACCCAGAATGCAGGTACCAATAAGCCGTTTTCCCCTAATAGTTGCTAGACTTACTACTAGTAACTAGGGCTGGGCACGGGGCGGGTACCCGGTTTTTTCGGCCGCCTTGATACCCGCCTTGTTACTTGCGGGTAATTGAAATTTCGCCTTGATACTTGCCTTGCTCCGAACGGGTACCCGCCTAAACAAGTACCCGCTTTTTTGAGCCGCCTTGGTACTTGGCTTGTACTTGCGGGTACTTGCGGGTAATAGCGGGTAATAGCGGGTAATCTGCGGGTACTTGCGGGTAATTTGCGGGTAACGGGTACGGGGCGGGTAACGGGGCGGGTAGCGGAAAAAATTTTCCGCCATGTACTTGGCTTGATACTTGCGGATAATGAGTCGGACCGGCTTGATACTTGGCTTGAATGGGGCGGGTACTTGGTCGAACGGGGCGGGTACGAGGCGGGTAGCAGGTACTCGGCGGGTAACGGGTACCAGTGCCCAGGCCTACTAGTAATCTAGTCTACTATGCGGGTTTATTTTGGTTTGGTTTATCCTGTGTTTTGTTTGGTTGTCTAAGCACTAATTAGTAGTCATGAGGAAAATATTTTGGATTTTACTCTATGCTTTTAATTGCTTTCGGATATAATTTTGATCTCCAATTGAACTAAATCGAACCAAAAAATTGAACCAAAACTAAAATATTAAATTTATAACTTACGAGGAAAAAATAACAAAATTAAATAAAGCCCTATATTTGCGAACAATGGCGGTGGCCAAAACATACAGTTTGGTGATTTCAAAATTCAAATTGGAATTGAAGATTTTTTAGGGTTTGTAGAAAGTGTCGAGGTTTAGTGGAATCGTTTTATTCGCTCATAGCGACTACGGTTCTGGTTGCGAGAACACCGAGTGTACACGAGGTTGTTTCCGAGGACTTAAACTGGGAAGTCTGGTCGGCGATGATGAAATCCACCTTAACGGAGAAAGAACTTTGGGATTTGGTCAAGAATGGAATCCCGCCGGATCCAACAAAGATTCCGGAGGTAGCTGCGACTCTTCAAGTCGAACAACTTTGCAGGTGGAGAGATCTTGCGAGAAAAGACATGAAGGCGCTCAAGATAATGCAGTCCTGTCTCACGGATTGGGTCTGTAAGAAGACTCTCTCGGCTTCTTCTGCCAAGGATCTTTGGGATATGCTAGCACAACCCCCTGATTCGATATGTGATACTGTGTGGATGGTATACACCACCACCGCCAATCATATGACTTCGAACGACAAGTATTTCACCAATCATATGACTCCTGAGACCAAGAGGTTCTCCTCAACCGTGGACTTCAAATGTGTGGTTTAAGGGAGCAATTCCAAGGCATTCATTCACCTTTCGGGTAGCTCATCAAGACCGTCTTCCCTTAAGAACTCGCCTAGTTAATTGGTGAATGCAAATCAGTTCTGAATGCTGCCTTTGTTCAATCTTTCAAGAGACTCGTGATCATCTTTTTCTTAGGTGTGAGGTAAGTGAACAGATTTGGGGCCTTGTCATCAAAAGGTTAGGCTACAATCCTTTTCTTTTTCACACATGGACTGCTTTTTTCTGTTGGCTTGGCCAAAGAGACAACACAGCTCCTAGAACTCTTCGTCGTCTCGTTGCTCAAGCTACAATCTACGGCATATGGTCGGAAAGAAACAAAAGGCTCCACAACAATATTTCGTCAACTCCTCAAGCAATTTTCAAGATCATCGACCGTCATATCCGTGATACAATCCTTGCCAAAAGAACTAAAAAATCTTTCGGGAATCTAATGCAAAGCTGGCTTTTCTACGATTAGAAGTCTCTTTATATTCGTTTTTCTTTCTAGGACTCTCTTTGTTTTTTATCCTTTTTTTGGCAAGGTTTTCCTATCAGTTTTCATCTTTTTGTATTTTTACAAACCTGCTCATTTTAATGAAATTCAAATACTTATCAAAAAAAAAAAAACACGGAGAGGTACGGTTAGATTCTACGACGGGAGTTTTGTCACGGCACAAGGAATTGGAGATGTCAGGTTCTTGACAAGGGAGGATAAGATGGCCACGATCAAAAATGTGCTTTACGTTCCAGGGATTGCGACAAACGCGTTATGCGCTAGTGAGATGACTCTGAGGGGTTTTGCTGTTAAAATTGGACCAAAGAGATGCACTATAAGGGAACAGGGAACTAATAGACTGTTTGGTGAAAACAAGTTGGAAGAGAGTGGCCATTGTCTGCGTTTGAAAAAGTCATATGTTAAGTTAACCTCACCCCTTCTTAGGTCAGATCAGCGGATTTGGTTCGGTTATTCGTTTTGTTTTGCGGTGTGGGTTAGTCCGGTAGCGGAATTAGACCATTAGTTGTTTAATCTAGATTTGGGGAAATACTTTGGATTAACACTGTTTTTTTCTTTCCGGATTGAGCATGGTCAATGCTTATAAGTTTTATGCCAAGTTATATATCAATGGTGATTTATATATTATTGAATATTGACACAGTTGGGTATGTTCTACAGATTTACAGATTACAATACTAGGGAAATATTACGGTTTCGTACAATGTTCATTATATATAGAAAGTATTGGGGAGATCTATTTCAGTGATCAATGCCAATAGATGTTATTGCTCGGATAATGAGAGAGTTGAGTGGCAGATCGTCACAATCACGGTCTGTTAAGCGGGACATGAGTGTGCTAAAAGCACAACATATCAACCACAAAGAAGAAGACTAATTTCGCTTCAAGATCAAGTGATCTAGCTAGGAGTGTTAGGCCAAGAAGAGGCGAATGCTGTCAACGCTTGAGAATATATGTATGTGGCTCCTTCAGTGATCATCATCAACGAATCAATTGAGTCTCCTATTATTGTTAGTTGATCAAAAATTTAGTGAGGCCAGAAAAATCCAATGTTGCAATCTTCGTGGTTGGTTTCAAAACCTCAAAACAAAGTGAAGAATCGACTCCTTTCGTTGTGCAAATTGAATGGATTTCACATTTCGTAACCATCATATTAAATTTTGCACATGATGAGACAACAAGAAAAACTCAAAACTTTTATAAGAAATCACAAATATCTTATAGGCTTATGTTATGTTACCATTTTTGTACATTATAAACTGCTTATAGGCTTAAACATATCTTCAAATTCAAATGCTAACAAATTTTATTTTATTTTTGCCTTAAATGCTAAAGATTATGTACCATAATAAAATGACTTAATTTAATAATATCAATATGTTGAATGATAAAAGCATTTAATGTTTTTCTTTATTTTGGTAGTTTAGATAACTTCTTAATTTTTATCACACACTAATAATTTTCATATGTCACCAGAGACCTCCGTGGTAGGAGATTCCGATGGATTTGACCCATGAATCTTGATATAGCATTTTTCTTCTAGTGAATTTCTTTGCTTCTTTCGTATTTGTAATAACCTTGAATCCTTTCCACGGGACTCGTTTGCTTGTATCCTCTCCACGGGAAATCAATTCTTGGAGTTGTGCCTGAATCCGGCGTTTTAGAACACCACTAGTAATCTCGTCGCCTCATGTGACATAGCCGCCAAGTATACCACTTAGCCAAGTTTGGACGTTTCCATATGATTTGTGGCTAAGGCTTCTTCTTTGGAGCTCTTCCGTCGAAACCGCCATCAAATGCTTTGCCAAATCCATCATCATCTCGCAATCGATTAATTTTATATGTCAGTGACCGCCCCAATTAAACTAGTACTTGAGGTTTCCATCGAATTTTTTCAAGATCAAGTCGAGAATTTTTAGACGTCTCCATAACACAAGTAAGTGAATCCACCGATTAGGGCATCAAAACCTTTGATCTTATGTTTATACTTCATAAACCAAAAACTAATATCCTTTTGTGTAATAATATGTCTAATGCTTTTTTTTTATAATGTTTGTGGGTCTTTAAGCAAACATGTTAATTAATGGTTTTCTTAAACTAATATCGATACTAATTTAAATTATAATTTCGAACAAAAGAACTCAATATTTTATTTAGAATCGTTATATGATATTCTCTTCTCGCACGAGTGGCAGTTGCAATATAAATAAACTAAATTATTCATGTAAGTTATCATATAAAAATATATGCAAAACATATGAAATATATTAGCAAAACATACGAAGAACATAAGTGAATTAGTATAATCAGATATGTTATTAGATAAGTATTCAAATAAGTGAATAAACTTATCATTTTTTTAAAGCATAGATAAGGGCACTATTTTTAGATATGGGTGGGGCATGCAAAATTGTTGAACCAGCATTGAGCGTTTGGTTTGGTCTTGATCTCCCTTGTCGCAAACGTTGACCACAAATGTGACGAACTTGTTGATGTAGCCGGAGACGGAGATGTCGTCTCGGAAGCTGATGGTGAGAAAGCTACGAGGAGAATTACATGAAAAGTTTAGAGTTTGGCCTCCATTGAAGGGTTCATCTTTCTCTGTGGAAACGCAATAATTAAGAAGTGCACTGTAGATACTTGGTCAAGTGTAGATACAAAATAACTTAATTTATTTTTAATTCTAATTACTTCGGATAATAGAGATCATATGGCTTTTTGTTTATGTTTGAACTCATCGATCTCCTAATTTGATAATTATCAAATCGTCTTCTTGAGTGATTTGTCATATTAACAATATTGGAGTGCAGATTCTCCGAGATCGGCTTCTTTCAAGGTTCCATCCACCCCATAGATGTAGGCTACGTTGCGCTTGTTCTTAATCTCTTGATCCTTATCAAAAACCACGACGACTTTCTTCTCCTCGTCAATGAAGAAACTCAGCCCTCACAAACTGAAAACCAACGCAAGTGAGTGGTGTCATATTCACGGCTAAGAACACCTTGCTGTTCCACGACACCGCGTTGGGCCCTCATATGTAATGTATCCCATTGCTGAAATAAAACCGCAAGCTGCTCTTCTCTAACAATAGATAGAGACACAGTATCTTCAAATTCAGGCACAAAGGGTAGAGGCAAACGCGGCCCAAAACTCTCTCTTGTGAAATCAAAACAGACTAAGAAACTCTCGCCAAATTCTCCAGTTTCTGAATTCTTCTCTCTAGCATACCAGTACTTATTTCCCTCGAGAGAGACACCACGACTAGTAGACTTAATGGACATGTCTGGAAATACATGATGATCAAGAACCCTCCATGAATCAGAGTTACAGTCGTAGATTTTGTGCTCAACTAAAGCACCATAATCAATAAATCTCAAGATTTTGTGGGATTTGGTGCTCTTGTCGTATCCTAGAGAATAGTTATACATGTGTAACAAATTTAGTTTGTGGAATTTATGTGTAGACTCGATCCACCGGGTTTGACCCACATACGGGTTCCAAACGACAAGCCTAGTGTAGTCTTTGGTGATGCATAACAATAAACCGTCGCAATGAAAGACTTGACATATATCGATTTGATCTGAATCGTCGTTAGAAATAAGTTCACCTTGACGATTTATACATGATTGTTGTGAAAGTTGACGCTCATCAAATAAACCCTAAAATCCATCATCACGACTGCCATAAACGCCTTTCCTGCTGATACTTTTCCTTGATGAAGGTGCCTCCTTGCAAAGTTCTTACCTTTGGATAAAGTGTTCCACTTTTGGCAAGTTGATCGGACTCTTCCAAGAGATGTCAATTGAATTTTACAGAGTATCTCCTCCGTCAGAACCCATGGAAGATTGGACATCTTCGTCATTGTTTCAAGTTTCAACGAGGATCGATATACCGCAAACAAGTTCTAGGTTTAACCTTTAGGAATTTTCTTCTTTTTTCCCTTCTCCTCTGTATATATGAGAAGCTTGCGTGTGCGTGGTTACTTAACCGGATCAACCCATTAAAATTGAACCAGAATTAACCAAATTTGATTTCCATCAGTAATTCATCCCATCTCCGTACTAGGACCAATTCGAATTTTCCGTACCACCAAAACTCACACACATCTGGAACTGAACCGAGTAATTGACCAAATTCACTAAACCAAAACCGAGTCTAGAATTTGATTTGGTGATTTTAAAGACGGTTTCGTACCATGTCGCGGAGATCTAGGAAATAGACTATTCGCTTTCTCCCAAAAGAATATTCAGAGAGAAAAAGGTTGAAAGAAACCCTTGACGGTTACGACTATGGCGGAAGCGAAAAAATCCGATGAATTCCAGTGGGCTCCGGTGACGAAAACTACACTAATCAATCAAGGACTTTGGGATGTTGTCGAGAACGGAATCCCGCCGGATCCATCGAAGATTCCAGAATTATCGGCGACGATTGGACCCGAAGAACTTTCGAAATGGAGCCGCGAAAGACATAAAAGCGATCCAGATTTTGCAATCCTCTCTCACGGATTCTGCTTTCAGGAAAACTCTCTCTGCTTCTTCGGCCAAAGAAGTTTGGAATTTGCTTCAAAAAAGTAACGAAGAAGCCAAGGTACGTAGATTAGAGAAGCAATTCGAAGATATTAGCATGCGTGAAAAAGAATCGACCGATTCTTACTACGATAGGGTTAACGAAATCGTTGAAGAGTTGCGTCTTTTCAAAGTCGAGATATCCGAATTTGAGTTTCTTAAAAAGTTGCTAGCCTCCTCGGCCATGCGATAGTGTAGTTGCTGTGTTGAAGGAACTCACAATATGAATTTGATGAGTATTGTTGAGTGTTTGTTTTCCCTTGGCCATGGGTATAAGCCGATAACGGAGGAACTTCTTCTTCTAGTATTGAAGGAGTTGAGGAATATGTGGATTGTATCGGGATTCGACACGAGCCATATGACTCCGTTTGAGAAGTATTTCACTAATCTAGACAGGACACACAAGGCTAAGGTTGAATTAGAGGACGGAACTTATGCCATGGTAGAAGGAAAAGGAGATGTGAAGATTATGATGAAGGAAGGGAAGAAGAAGACGATCGGTAATGTGCTTCTCGTTCCCGGGATCAAGAGAAACGTGTTGAGTCTTTCTCAGTTGGAATCAAGAGGCTATTCGATGAGCGAGGGAGAAGGACAAGGTAGTCTCACCGCTTGAGGCGTAACTCGTAAGTAAGGTGGATGTATCAGTACTCTTTTATGTGTTTTTTTTTTTTTAGGTTGGTTTTATTTCTGTTTGCAGTTTGTTGGTCTAATTCATATTATGCTACTGGAATATGAATTCTTTCAACCTAGTATTGGATCTAGTTTTCAAACACTACTTTTGTTATTCACACTATGCAATGCTTTTGTCAAGTTCTGGTAAAAACAAAATATTGTGAAATCAAAGAAATTGAAATGGAAGCATGAGAAAATTGGTGTGGGTTAGTTTTAATCACAAAAGCCAAAATCATTGATAACTCTTGTTGACCATCGTTGGATGGTTGGAGAGAAGCTAGCGTGTATTATTTACTTAAAACAATTAAACCATTTAAAGTGAACCAGAATTTACCACATAAGACAGCATATGTTATTTTTCCTTTTCAAGCTTCTACTATTTTGCATGTTTCTTATTTTGCATTTCCATACTCATAACATTTATAAGATTTTAATTTCTTAGACCTAAGATGACAAAAAATGTATAGTCAGATCACCACCAACACAAAAAATTTGACAAAAAAGCAGCAAAGGAAGCAACAGAGACTCTGAAAGTGATAAAGAATGGGATTCTTCGTGGTCTGTTGTTTCGAAGCAGCACCACCACCTTAGATTGCTACTAGTTAGTTTCTATCAAATCGGAGCAACTGTTATTCATTTTCAAAGCCAATTCTTGTTGTTGCAGCTCATAATAGGAATTCATTTCAAGGAAAAAAAACAACATTGCATAAATAACAACTCTTTAATGAGAATCAACACAAGTCTCATAACTACCACTAGATAGAACTCAGATGGTCTAAAAAAAAAAAAAAGTAGATTGAAGGTCGAAACAAAGTCTATGTTATTAATATTACTTCCTTTTCCCATTACCAACCAGAATTCTTCCTCCTCTTCATTAGCACCTTTCTCCTCTTCATCCCCTTTCTCTTTCTTCTCTTTTCTCATTCTCCTTGAAACACAAACACAACAAGCTATGTTGGTACTTATGAAAATTCACAATACTGTCATTAAAAATTGCAACATCTTTATAGTAAGTAGGATACATGAAATTGAGAGTTTGACAAGGAAATAGATACCCTCAAATTGACAAGGCCATGCTTCAACGTATCCTTGTCCATAAACTCCTCTTCATACAACTTGCCAATTTCCTCCTTAGTCAGATCGGGTCTCAGATCGGCAAGGCAGTCCTCAATAGCTGCGCGACGAAAGAATTTCTCAGTCAACTCAAAGCCTCTGCTCATAAACTCGTCAGTAATAACTCGAGGGGGTTTCCTTCTCAACTGCACAAAAGACCCATAAGTTTTATTTAGAGAGATAAACAAAACAAAAACACTTCGAAGAAACGAGAATAACCAACCATAAATCTTTCTGTCGTCGACTCGTTGACCGTCCCAGGATCAGCCATGATCACGATTCACGGCAGAGTTTGGTTGATTAGGGTTTCGATTTCCAAGAAGGTGGCTTCGGATGGTATTGGCAAATAAGAATTTAACATATTTTTGTCAAAAGGCCCAAATTATTAAGAAAAACCCATACTATCTATGGGCTTGTATCTATAAAAACATATTGTATTTGCTTTTTCTTTTTTTTTCATTTAATTACCAACGCTCCACGTTTTGCTTCATTATTCACGTTCTTCAACACAACGTTCCACGTTTTACTTCATTATTATCCACGTTCTTCAACATCAATGTTCCACGTTTTTTATCTATTTTCTTTTACTCCATCCGTTTCATTTTATAAAATGTTATGATTTATTTAACGAGAATTAAGAAAATAATAAATACAAACAAAATCTCAATTAATAATTAACTAAAAATATAATTTAACCAATCATATATAAGACTACGGCATTTAAAAGAATAAAAGTATCAAATCATATTAAAATCTGCATAGAAACTAGTAAAACATCTTATAAAATGAAACAAAAATATTTCTTTTAAAAATCTTATATAATAAAACGGAGAAAGTACCTATTTGATCAAAAATTAAGTCTATAACATGACCTAAATCAAAATTAGGTATATAACATTTATACCAATTACAATTACTTTTTTACCTTTTAATCTATTTTTGAGTTTAACTTATGAAAAAAAATTTAAAAATAATAATATTGATTTTTACCCTATAATCTACTCATCTCCGTCTCACCGTCACCGCCTACCTCCCTCCCCCTCTTTCTTCTGCTCAATTCCTATAATCACGTTCGATCAATTACATCCAACTTTTTATAATTATTATTCTTTTTCTTCCTTCCTCATTTGTTTCTTCTTCTTCTTCTTCTTCTTCCATCATTTGTTTCTTTTTCCTTTTTTTTCATTTTTTTTTTCGACTCAAACACAATAATCGATCTCGTATCTCTCTTTGGTGATCCACAAAACCAAGTCTAAATCACTTTTTTTAATCTTGTTGCCATGGATTATAAAGAAGTGAATGAGACATTAAGCCACGTCCACCACCACGGTTTCCACGTCCCCTGTTACCCCGTCCACGACCAACCATGGATTAGTCCGCGGATAATGAACACATTGCTACATACGCATTATTAACAAGGAAGTCAGTAATGCTTATGTTAAGCTTCTTTGTTTTTTCTAGTACACTAAGTTTCTAGGTACGTTGGATTAAAAACTCAAGCGTTTATCATCATTTAGACTTAATAGTAATGGCCAAGAACGATTTTTAACCAAATTCGTTTGGGCTCAGATTCATCTCGTTGTTTTGGCACTACTTATTACAAGCTTGCGTGTTGCGTGTTCTAATCACTTAACCGGATCAATACATTTAAATTTAACCATATTTAACCAAATCGAACCGAATAATTGACTAAATTCACTGAACCAAAACCGAGTCTAGAATTTGATTTGGTGATTTCAAAAATTCAAGTTAGGGCTCACGGTTTTGTACAAAGTTGCATAGCTCGAGGGGAATAGTCTATTGAAAGAATAAACAGAGAAACAAAAAAATTTGAAAGAGAGAAACCCTTGACGGTTACGGCTATGGCGACAGAGAATAATTCCGATGCATTCGACTATGAAATCTGGTCTCCGACGGCAAAAACTACACTGATCGAGAAAGGAGTTTGGGATGTTGTCGAAATCGGAGTCCCACCGTATCCATTGAAGATTCCAGAATTAGCTGCCACGGTTAAAGCGGAAAAACTTTCGAGATGGAGAGATCTCGTGTTGAAAGACATGAAAGCGCTCCATGTATTGCAATCTACTCTCACCGATTCGGGTTTTAGGAAGAAACTCTCTGCTTCTTCGGCCAAAGAGGTTTGGGATATGCTCGAAAAAGGTAACGATGAATCGAAGGTACGTAGATTAGAGAAGGAATTCGAAGAGATTAGTATCCGTGAAAATGAATCGGACGATGCTTATTTCGATATAGTTGACGAACTCGTTGAACAGCTGCGTAGTTTGAAAGTTGAGATATCTGATTTCGAGTTTATAGAAAAGTTGTTAGTCTCGTCTCCAGGGGCAAACGATGGTGTAGTTACTCTGTTGAAGGAGCTAGATGAAGTGCATCATTTGACTTTTGAGAGCCTTGTTGGGTATTTATTTTCCCATGGCCATGGATTTCGATCGGTAACAAAGGAAGTTCTCCTTCGAATAGTGAATGATTTGAGGCGTAAATCGGAATCTGACAAGAGGTGTAGCGTGTGCGACAAGAACAATCATAACCAAGAAGAATGTCGTTTGATCCCTAAGGTAGGGAATTCGAGTGGAGCCAAGCTAGGTAGGCCGAAAAAAGGCGAATGCTTTCAATGCGGAGGACGCGGGCATAAAGCAAAAGATTGCGACATAAGGATTGAAGTAATAGATGATGAGGAAGAAGAAGAAGAAGAAGAAGAAGACGAAATCGTTGTTGATTATGTAATGGCAGCGAAGGTAGATTTAAGTGATTCTACTTATGATGAAGATATGTGGATGGTATCAGCGTTTGCCACGATCCATATGACTCGGTATGAGAAGTTTTTCACCGCTTTAGATAGGACAGAGAAGGCTAAGGTTGGATTGGTGGACGGAACTGTTCTCATGGCTGAAGGAAAAGGAGAAGTGAAGATCATAATGAAGGAAGGGAAGAAGAAGACGGTCAGTAATGTGCTTTTTGTTCCCGGGATCAATAGAAACGTGTTGAGTCTTTCTCAGATGAAATCAAGAGGCTTTTCATGCAGCGAGGGAGAAAGAGGAGAATGCATTATCCGCGATCGGATTGGGGCAGAGTTTGGGGAAGCTATGTGGGTTGGAAAAGAGTTGGCTCTGCGTTTGCGGGTGATTGAAGGCAATCTTACATCTTAATTAGCTGCTTCTCAGTTTTCGTAAGGTGGACGTATCAGACTTTTATATGGTTCTTTTTTTTTAGTTTGGTTTTTATTATGTTTTCAGTTTGTTGGTCTGGTTTAAATTCTGATATTGTAGAATGAATTTTGAAACTAGAATGACTTGGTATTAATTTAGTTTTCAAAAACTTTTCTTATTGTTCATTATGAAATGTTTTTGTCAAATTTTGTTAATGGTCAAAATTGGATTATAGTATAAAACAAAATATTGTGAATTTAAAGAAATTGAACTGGAAGCAGTAATGCTGATGTTAAGCTTTTTGTTTTTGTAATACACTAACCAATATGGGAAACCCATCAAAACCAAATAGAATACTCTCAAATACAAGTCCAACAAAATATTTTAAAATCCTCAGTCCAATAACATCTCCCTAAATTTGTTTAGAAAACATTAAACAAAAACAGACTTTTGTCTTTAGACAGCTTACTAATTGATAGGGGGAGACCTCAACAAGCAAAGAAGAGAAATTCAATATTTACCCCAAAAAAAAGAAACAAAGCCGGCCCAGTATATAATTCAGAATTACAATCCCTGAAAACAAAAACAAAAACTTAACAAGTTAGTGGGAACCCTCTTTTAAGAGAGCTTCCAATGAATTATATATATATATATATATAACATAGGATCTTAACATCATCATCTAGAAACATTATATTGAAATACGAGGAAAAATACACATAAGATCAAGTTGTCCAAAACATGGAAAACTGACGACTCTCTCTCTTCGAGTGAACAGTAACAGCCGGAAACAGCCATTAATTGAAAATGGTGTCTCAAGGCCTTTCCTTGACCCTAGTTTTTCTCTTGGTAACCCTAATCGCATTTGGTGAAGCCAATAACAACCGAAAACTCCAGCAAACTCCGACGAGCTACAAACCACAACATTCTCCTCTTCCATCTCCGGTCTATTCTCCTCCGGCTGATCTTCCACCTCCTCCAAGTCCAGTCTATTCTCATCCGGCTGATCTGCCTCCTCCACCTACTCCGGTCTATTCTCCTCCGGCTGATCTTCCTCCTCCTACTCCGGTCTATTCTCCTCCGGCTGATCTTCCTCCTCCTGCTCCGATTGCTCTTCCTCCTCCTCAAGCTTACCAAGCCTTCTATTATAGGAAATCTCCACCACCACCACCTTCTCGCAAACCATGGTGGTGGTTGTTGTGAACTTTTAAGACATAGTACATTGACTATGTAATTTCTTTGATGCTCTTAATTACGCTTCGATATATTTCAATCACAATTTTTTTTTTTGCTCTTTTGTAGAGTGAGTGACGTTTGATCCATTCATGAACAGTTTGTTTATCCTTTTTGTTGTATTGTATTCAATCTTTTCAATTTGTGATAATTTCAAAATGTTCTCGACTAAATATAATTCTACATGCCTTTATTGATCTCCTGACTTGGTTGTTGCTTGTATTTTAAGAATTCCAAATTTTTAACTTGCAATTAACTAGCAACAAATAGATCAATCGATGTTTGGGATGTCGTCGAAAACGGAGTCCCGCCACATCCATCGAAGATTCCAGAGTTGGCAGCGACGATTCAACCCGAACAAATTTTGATAAGCAAGTTTGTAGGTGCGTTGGATCAAAAACTCAAACGTTAATCATCATTTAGACTTAATAGGAGTCCAATGTAATTTATAGTAATGGCAAAGAATGAGTTTTAACCAATACCATTTGTTTGGTTCCAGATTCATCTCATTGGTAGTATGGTTAGTTCTAATCACAACTTTTATCCCAAAAAATGTTCTAATCACAAGAGGGAAGCTTGCGTGTTGTATGGTGTAGGGTTAATCACTTAACCGGATCAACCCATTTAAATTGAACCAGATTTAACAAAATTTGACTCGAAAAACCCGTACCACCCAAACTCAAGAGTGTATTTAAATTTTACACGCATCTGGAATTGAACCGAATAATTGGCCAAATTCACTGAACCAAAACCGATTCTAAAATTTGTGATTCTTGTGACAAAAAAAAAAAAAAAAATTGTGATTTCAAAAATTAAGTTAGGGTTCACGGTTTTGTACAATGTCACTCAGTCTAGACTCTATATATACTAGTAACTGTCGTGTAGATCTATTCGTTTTCACTGAAAGAGAAAAAGTTGAAAGAAAGAAACCCTTGACGGTTACGGTTATGGCTACTACGCATCATTCCGATCAATTCGACTATGAAATCTGGGCTCTGGCGGCGAAAACTACACTGATCGAGAAAGGAGTTTGGCATGTTGTCGAGATCGGAATCCCACTGGATCCATCGAAGATTCCAGAATTATCTGCTTCAATTAAAGCCGATGAACTTTCGAAATGGAGAGATCTGGCCGCGAAAGACATGAAAGCGATCCAGATTTTGCAATCCTCTCTCACGGATTCTGTTTTCAGGAAAACTCTCTCTGCTTCTTCGGCCAAAGAAGTTTGGAATTTGCTTCAAAAAAGTAACGAAGAAGCCCAGGTACGTAGATTTATTATTGGGCTTATGTATTTGGGTTTTAGGTTATGACGGTTAATGTATAGTTGCCTATAGTTTCCCTAGATGTTCTCTTGTGTACAAATACTAGTTGTATGTTATTGTGAATAGACAAGTCAGTTTGATATCCAAATCTACATGGTATCAGAGCTTAAGATCAAAAAAATAAAAAATAAAACCTAATTTCGTTATTTGTATCTTGTGGCCGCCGTCATGACTTCCCCATCGTCAGAATCATCGTTGTCTCCAACGTTCACTGTCTCGCCCATGAGCTCTTCGTCCGTGTCCTCCATGAGCTCACCGTCCATGTCGTCTATGACAAAGTCATCATCAAGTTTCCTCGTTGTGTCTGAACGTGCTTCAGAAGCAACTCCTTACACTCTCTTTAGCTCGGATAATCCCGGAGCTTTGATTACTCCTGTTCTTCTGGATGGGGAGAATTACAATGAATGGTCGGTGAACATGTTTAATGCACTTCAAGCAAAGAGGAAGACTGGATTCATCAATGGAAGCTTGTTACGTCCTCTTCCTGGGAGTGCAGATTTGGAGAATTGGCTAACTGTCAATTCAATGATCGTGGGATGGATAAGGTCGTCTATCAAACCAAAGATACATTCTTCGGTTACTTTCATATCCGATGCATGTCTTCTTTGGCAAGAGCCTAAGGAGAGGTTCTCCGTCGGGCATCCAACTCGTGTGTATCAATTGAAAACACAGTTGGCTTGTTGTCGTGAGGATGGTCAATCCGTTGTTGAGTATTACAGTCGCCTGGCTAAGCTTTGGGAAGAGTTGCAGATTTACAGGCCGTTACCTACATGTTCTTGTGGAGCGGCATCTACTCTATCAAAAGAACGAGAAGAAGAAAAGGTTCACCAATTCGTCATGGGTCTCGATGAGGCACGTTTTGGTGGTTTATGTCAAAGTTTGGTGAGTGCAGATCCTCTTCCTTCTCTGGGTGAAGTTTACTCGAAGATTGTTAGGGAAGAGCAACGATTTGCTTCGGTACGAGCCAAAGAATAGCATTCAGAAGTTGTGGGTTTTGTTGCTCGATGGGAAAGTGGTGCCTCCTCTCAGGTCAGGTCCGATTCGATTGTGTCGTCTCAAGCTCGATCTCGTTTTTTCTTGTGTTCTCATTGTGGTCGCAGTGGACATGAGAAGAAAGACTATTGGAAATAATTGGGTTTCCTGAGTGGTTTACTGAAAAATCTGAAAAGAGTGGAAGTGGTCGTGGTACTTACACAAGAGGAAGAGGAGGACGTGGCTCAAGCTTTTTTGGTCGTGGTCGAAGTCAAGCTTCTGTAGCATACGCTACAAGCTCAAATCCTTCGGGTTTTCCTGAATTTACTCAAGATCAATGGCGAGTGCTCTATCAGATGATCAATGAAAAGAGTGGGTCTGGAAGTACCAATTCTGATAAGTTGTCGGGTAAGAATGATTTTGGAGAAGTGATTTTGGATACAGGAGCTTCTCATCATATCACGGAAAATCTCTCTCTCTTGCATTCTCTTGTTCCTATTCCACATTGTATCATCGGTTTTGCAGATGGTAGCAAGACGTTTGCTGATTGTATGGGCACATTACCATTGACTAACACATTGTCTTTGTTAAATGTGTTATATGTTCCTTCTTTGAGCTGTACACTCATCTCTGTTTCAAAGATTTTGAAGCAAACTGGTTGTTTTGCCACATTTAATGACACTGTGTGTGTTTTACCGGACCGTTTTTTGAGGACTCTGATTGGAACCGGTGAAGAGCGTGATGGGGTTTACTATTTGACGGATGTTGTGTCTGCTCATGTTCATCAGGTTTCTGTGACTTTGTCTCAATGCTTGTGGCATCAGCGGTTAGGACACCCTGGTTTTCATGTGTTTTCGGTTTTACCTATGGTGTTTTCTTCTAATAATTCGTCTAGCTCTCAATCATGTGATGTATGTTTAAGAGCAAAACAGACAAGAGATGTTTTTCCTGAAAGTTTTAATAAAACGAGTGATTGTTTTTCCATGATTCATTGAGATGTTTGGGGTCCTTATCGAGTTCCTTCTTCGTGTGGTGCTGTATATTTTCTCACCATCGTCGACGATTTTTCACGCGCAGTTTGGACGTATCTTTTACTTGCGAAATCTGAAGTTCCACAAGTTCTCAAAAATTTCTTTGCGTATACAGAAAAATAATTTGGTAAATCAGTACAAGTGGTCTGAAGTGACAATGGTAGGGAATTCATGTGTATGTCTTCTTACTTTCGTGAACATGGGATGGTACATCAGACTTCCTGTGTCGGAACACCCCAACAGAATGGGCGTGTAAGCATCGTCACATTTTGAATGTTGCGCGTGCTCTCTTATTTCAAGCATCGCTTCCAGTTAAATTATGTGGAGAAGCAATCTTAACGGCATCGTATTTGATAAATCGGACTCCTACTCCAATTCATAAGGGTCGTTCCCCATATGAGATTCTACATGGTCAAAAACCGTCATATGATCAGTTACCTGTTTTTGGATCTGCTTGTCATGTTCATCACATTGATCGGAGTAAAGACAAATTCTCTTCTCGTAGTCGATCGTGTATATTTGTGGGGTATCCGTTTGGTAAGAAAAGGTGGAGAGTATTTGATATGGAGAAAAATGAATTTCTGGTTTCAAGAGACGTTGTCTTCCGTGAAGACATTTTTCTGTTTGCTCAACCATCAATGTCGACGCCGTCAATTCTGGTTTCCACCGAATCGCCTGATGATGACTGGCTGATTGTGCCTATTTCAGAAAGGGGGAGTGTCTCGGACAGGGGGAGTTCGCCGTCGAATCCTGTTCCATCGTCGCCGAAAAACTCCAGGACTTTCTCTGCCGATGAGCAGTCTCCGGCGTCCCCTGCTCCAGTCGAGTCTGCATCATCGTCCGATGCTTTGTCGTTGCAGAGAGTTATCGAACCAGACCAGCTGGTTAATAACTTAAATCAAATCGAGTTGCCGGTTAGCGCTGGATTGAACCAGCCCGGTTCACCTTTTACCCAGAATTGATCTTCTTCCTTGTCTGAGTCTACGAATTCGACGCCGGCTTTTCCAGAGAATTCAACGCCGTCTTCCGATGAATCTTCTTCTCCTGAAATTGAAGAATTGGGTCAAGGTCTTCGACAACGCCAGGAGAATGTTCGTCTTCGTGGATATATTACCTACAATTCTCAAGTAAACCCCCCATCTTTACACGCTCTTCCCGCTTCCAATCGTGAGTCTTCGTCAACGGATCCGGGTATGTCTCTCTATCCTTTATCTGATTACATCTCTGATGATGCTTTCTCGCCTATACACCGTGCTTTTCTTACAGCTGTCACAACTGCTGTCGAACCAAAACACTTCAAGGAGGCAGTTAAAGTGAAAGTGTGGAATGATGCTATGATAAAGGAAGTTGATGCTCAAGAAGCAGCTCACACATGGGATATTGTGTCTCTACCTGAAGGTAAGACGCCATTGGAAGCCAATGGTTCTATAAAATTAAATACTATGCGGATGGTTCCCTTGAGCGCTACAAAGCTCGCCTCGTAGCACAAGGTAATAAACAAATTGAAGGTGAGGATTATGACGAGACATTTGCTCCAGTTGTCAAGATGACAACGGTTCGCTCTTTACTGCGTATGGTGGCTGCAAATGGCTGGGAAGTTTATCAAATGGATGTTAATAACGCTTTTCTTCATGGTGATCTTGAAGAAGAGGTTTATATGAAGCTTCCGCCTGGTTTTCGCCACACTCATCCTGATAAGGTATGCCGCCTTCGTAAGTCATTATATGGTTTGAAACAAGCTCCGCGGTGTTGGTATAAGAAGCTTTCAGACTCGTTGTTGCGTTTTGGTTTTGTCCACTCTTACGAGGATTATGCTCTTTTTTCCTATTCTCGTAATGGCATTGAGCTTCGCGTATTGGTCTATGTCGACGATCTGGTTATTTGTGGAAATCATAATCACATGGTTAAGAAGTTTAAGGAGTATTTGGGAAGGTGTTTCTCTATGAAGGACTTGGGTAAGTTGAAGTATTTTTTGGGGATTGAAGTTAGTCGTGGTCCTGAAGGTATTTTTCTTTCTCAACGGAAATATGCCTTGGATATTGTTGCGGATACAGGTAACTTAGGTTCGAGATCAGCCAACACTCCGTTGGAAACCAAGCACAATCTCGGTAAAGATAAAAGTCATGTGCTTGCTGGCCCGAAACAATATCGCCGTTTGATTGGTCGGCTGATTTATCTTACCCATACACGTCCTGAGTTATCTTATGCAGTCAACATTCTCTCTCAGTTTATGAAGACACCTCGTGAAGGTCATTTGACTGCTGCTCTTCGGGTTGTTCGGTTTTTGAAAGGGTCGCCAGGGCAAGGTATAATGCTCAAGTCGGATGATGATCTCTCTTTAACGGTTTATTATGATTCTGATTGGCAATCATGTCCTTTGACACGTCATTCTTTAAGTGCTTTTGTGGTGATGCTTGGTACTTCTCCTATTTCTTGGAAGACAAAGAAACAGGATATCGTAGCTCATTCATCTGCTGAAGTTGAGTATCGTTCTATGGTTGCGGCTCTCCGTGAAATAAAATGGATTAAGCTTCTTTTGAAAGATTTGGGTATTGATCATGTTGCGCCAATACGTTTTTTTGTGATAGTCAAGCAGTCATTCACATAGCTGCAAACCCGGTGTTTCATGAGCGGACCAAGCACATGAAAGATGATTGTCATTCTGTGCGAGATGCGGTTCAAGCCAAACTTATTGCTACTCATCACATTGGTACAAATGACCAAATTGCTGATATTCTTACCAAGGCTCTTGGTCGTCCAAAGTTTGCCGATCTGATGTCCAAGTTGGACGTTTGGGATCTTCACGCACCAACTTGAGGGGGAGTATTATTGGGCTTATGTATTTGGGCTTTAGGTTATGACGGTTAATGTATAGTTGCCTATAGTTGCCCTAGATGTTCTCTTGTGTACAAATACTAGTTGTATGTTATTGTGAATAGACAAGTCAGTTTGATATCCAAATCTACAAGATTAGAGAAGCAATTCGAAGATATTAGCATGCGTGAAAAATAATCGACCGATTCCTACTTCGATAGGGTTGACGAAATCGTTGAACAATTGCGGAATTTGAAAACAGAGATATCCGAATTTGAGATTTTCAAAAAGAAGTTAGCCTCCTCGCTCTCGGGGTCATGCGATGGTGTAGTTTCTCTGTTGAAGGAACTCACGGAAGTGCATAAGGTGAATGTTCAGAGTCTTGTTAAGTATTTGATTTCCCATGGCCATGGAAAAAAATGGATAACAGAGGAACATCTCCTTCCACTAGTCAAGGATTTGAGGCTTCGACCGAAATCTGACAAGTGGTGTAGCGTTTGCAACAAGAACAGTCATAGCCAAGAGGAATGTTGTTCAATGCCTAATGAAAAGAATTCGAGTTATGATGATGAAGACATATGGATGGTATCGGAACTTGACACGATGCATATGACTCGATATGACAAGTTTTTCACTACTTTAGACACAACACACAAAGCTAAGGTTGAATTGGAAGACGGAACTTTTACCATGGTAAAAGGAAAAGGAAATGTGAAGATCATGATGAAGGAAGGGAAGAAGAAGACAATCAAGAATGTGCTTTTTGTTCCCGGGATCAAGAGAAACGTGTTGAGTATTTCGCAGATGGCATCAAGAGGCTATTCATACAGCGTGGGAGAAAGAGGCCAAGGCATTTTCCGCGATCGGACTGGGGTGGAGTTTGGGGAATCTTTGTGGGTCGGAAAAGAATTCGCTCTGCGTTTTCAGGTGATTGAAGGTAATCTCACCTCTTAATCAGCTACTTTCCACTTCGGTACTAGACTTGGTTAGTCTTTTATGTGGTTTTCTAGTATGGTTTGTCATTCTGTTTTCAGTTTCTTGGTATGGTTTATATTTTGCTACTGCAATTTAAATTTGAACCTAGAACCGTTTGGTATTAATTTAGTTTTATCATCTGTTTCTTTCATTAACCATAAAAATATGGGTGGAATACGTTTTTGAAATACTCAGCAAATAGTAAAGATACGGACCTAAAAATAGATTCATAAACTCAAAACTTCTGACAACACCAAAATAGACCAACAACCACTTCCATAAAACAAGAAGATACCGAAGTGCGCCAATGGACCACACACGAGATGATTATCCAACCACTGAGCTTACGATAACAGCAACACCACCGTCAAAGATGAAATCATTCCTGAAGAAGCACAAAGCACAAGAAGCAAATACCGTCATTGCCGCTCCAAAAATGAAATTATTGTTATTCGATTGGCTTTTGGTTTTCTTCCGAAATATGTTTTTTTTTTTGTTATTAATATAGTTTTCACTTACTATTTTTGTTATTCACTATGAGATATGTTTTTGTCAAGTACTAGTAAAAACAAAATCTTGTGTATTCAAAGAAATTGAAATGGAAGCATGAGAAGATCGGTGCGGTTAGTTTTGGTTTTATTGTTAAGTAATATAAAACGAAAAAATAAAAAAATAAATGGGCTATATAGTCCATTTTGTGTATTCACTATGAGATATGTTTTTGTCAAGTACTAGTAAAAACAAAATCTTGTGTATTCAAAGAAATTGAAATGGAAGCATGAGAAGATCGGTGCGGTTAGTTTTGGTTTTATTGTTAAGTAATATAAAATGAAAAAACAGAAAATAAATGGGCTATGGACCAACAGTAAAGAAAAAGCAGGCCCAGAAGTGAGAAGACGAGATGCACTTTCTTCTTCTTCTTTTTTGTCGTCTAATACTTTTGTTTACCCCTTTTGCAAGCGAGAGAAAAAAAATAATCACAAATCAACGGCGAACCCTAATTTGTCCGATAATGCTGCCGAATATTATGAGAACTGTCATTACTCGCGGAGGGAGACCGGTTGTTTCTCGCCGCAATTTCTCAACACCTTCCAAAACCGGAGACGGTAAAGTTCTCTATCATGATCTCGCAAATCCTAAGGATCTTGTTAAGTTGGTTTGCATCAAACATGAATTAAGGGAATGTGTGTAATAATAACAAGTCATGAATTATGGGAATTGCTTTTGTTTTTTTTGCTAAATAGATTTGCTTTTGTTCATCTACATGGTTTGAAATTGTTAATGAATATGAAGATTCTCTTGTGGTTAACACTCAACCGTGATATGATGAGATTCACTTCATACAATCCAATATAATTGATGCTTCGCTTATGGTTAATCCAATATAACTATGTGATGAATATTTTGTATTTGTTTTTCTTTGTAGATGAACAAATGTACATCAAATTAGCAAGGTTCTTTGCACCTTTCTTCTTTGAGTATGTATTCAGCAAGCCAAACAACTAGTTGATACTCTATACTGCCACTAACAGTTGTGTACGTGTATGAATAACAACAAACTCTCTAAGATTAGTTTTGGTTTTAGTTAATTAGTTTAAACCATCCATAACTCTTGTTGACCATCGTTGGACGGTTGGAGAGAAGCTAGCGTGTGGGTTAGAGTTTATTACTTAACCGGATTAACACATTTAAATTGAACAAGATGCGCTCAAGAATAACGACATTAAATTTCCCTCTGAACCAGACTTAACCATATTAGATGTCCCAACTACTTAAACCGGATTAACCTCGATTCGATTTTGATATAAATGAAATTATTAGACCAAAAAAACATTAAATTAAAAACCGTTGATTAAATTATCTCAGTAGCCAAAATCAACAAAGTTTTAAATGTTGTAACAAGGGGAGAAAAGAGAGTGAATTGTGATGTATTATTCCATGAGAAACACTAAGCATATATAGGGATACAAAGCTTGGGGAAGAAGTACAACTTGGAGAACAAGCTAGAAGGTTCTAGAACATGGGCCTATAATGGGATCCATCTAATGGATTTATAACACTCCCCCTTGGATACCATTATAGTAAAAATAATCCCTAATGCGCATAAGATGTTGCCTCGTTAAAAACCTTACCAGGAAAACCCAATTGGAACAAAACCATGGTTAAGGGAAAAAGAGTGCAACGCGCTTCTACTCCCCCTGATGAGTGCATAACTTGATATCTTTGTGATAACTCGAACTTGATTCTTGAAAGTAACATCTGGAAGTGTCTCTCAAAATAAACCTGCCAAAGTTTCACTTGAACGAATCTGTAGAACATGTCAATCGCCATTCTTCTGCAACCCATACTTCTTTAAGATGATCCATCTTGATTATTCTCTTTGTTTCTCTTGATATCAATAATGTATGATATTCTTTCGGGAAATTCATAGACTTTCATATATCATTGTAATGATAACAATCTTCTTTACATGTCTATCATTTGCGTGTTCTCTGATGTCTCGTTAAAAACCTTTCATAGAAAAACCCAGTGGGATAAAAACTATGATAAGGGAAAAAGAGTACATCCACGCTCATCATTATATTTCTCCCCCTCGAAAACATCTTCTTCTGGAGATGACTTCCGATCATATATGACATCTCTTCCGATGATCATAAGCATAGCCTTGTATGATTGTCATAAGAAATCTCAAATCATTGGACTTCTGGTCCATTACATATTTTTCTTCTTATCATACAAAATCTCATCTTTCAATCATGAAAGAGCTTGATAAATTTCTTAAACATCAGTTTAAGTGTGGTACTTCAGGACCAAATATATGTGGATATCCTTCTATAAAATCCTACAATGATCTTTCAATATAACATCACTTTCGTTAGATGTTAAATTTCAGACATCTCAAGATAATCTTATCTTTTCAAGGAATTTTCCAAATCCTTTTTCATATATTATACTGTTTATAAATCTCTTTAGGAGTTCAAATGATGTTCAAATAATCAACATACACTGCAATCCTAACAAATCTTTTCTTAAATCTTTTATAAATATGCATATGCTAATAAGATCATTCTGATAGCTTTTCTTAGCAAATACTCGCTGAAAAGATTCTTGCAGTTTAAATCCTTCTGGGACTATATTATATTATCATCATCGTAGTGCATGTATTAACTCTGCTGGAGTTTTGATGATCTTCAAATCAAGAATTATTTTGATCATTATCTTTTGATAAATCTACATGGGTATACATTTACATGATTATACCCCATGTTACATATTTTCTATTGACTAGAGTTCCCGAGAACATAGTATTGATATTTTTAATCCTTCAGGGATTATAACTATGATATCATTAATCATTTAGGGATTATATCTTTCAAGCATTTTATATAAATGTCATTATCCTGTATTCCATTGCCAGACTTATAAGATATCTCTAAATATTGCTTCCACCATAAGAGAATATACCTCTTCATAAAGTAATCCTTGCATTTGTGAAAATTTCACTATTTTCACTATCCTTTTAAACTTAAATATTTTTCATTAATTTTACACTTCAGGTGCATGGACTGCTGGTCCAAATATTTCTCTTCAAGAGATTATAATCCCAAGTCTATTTTTTCTTTCCACTTTGGCCAATCATTACTTTGTGTACACATTTCAATAGACTTTCTTTCATGATCCTCTTTTCATAATATCAACTGCTCATAGCATGCAAAATATTACGACGTCGATTTACTTTTTGGTTCCCATATTATTTCTAACATGACATAGCTAGCTAGCTCTTTTCATTGTCAAGTACTTGAACTTTTCATTTGTCATGTTTGATGTCTCTTCTGGAGATCATTCAAAATCTTTATTACCTCGATTTGGTCATTCTCAATTTTTGCTCATTTCTTTTACGAGGATTTATATATAGAACCAAATAGGTCTATCACGCTTCATGCAATCTTTAGACTCACTAGCAGTTTGATAGTCTTTCTAGGACATACATTTAATAGGAGCATATACAGCTGGCATAGGTGATTTCATCACTCTATTGGGATCAGCAAAAGCGTATGGCAATTAATACGTCAAGTTTTGCTTATGAATTATCTTTTTGGACTTCTAATGTATATTCTCTAGTCCGAGGATCATTGATAATTCATAGCTACTTATATCTTTTCCCAGATGTTTATTTTCTCTCTCTAATGTTGGAAACTGATTCATTATAATGAGAATATATAAGTCGAGACTTCAATAAATCCTTCTGGGATAGCTCTAGACACTTATTTAATATTCATATCCAACATATATTTTTCTCCTCTTTTGAGGTTCCATCTTATAGCGCTGTGGTGGAGCACTTTTCATATTAAAATATCTTTCCGATGGAAATTATTTGGTTTCTGATCCTAAACCAATAATGATAGGGAGACCTATTAGTTATTCATTGGCTTGATGCGAAACAATGGTATTAAACCATTTTGTGTATAAACATAAGCTTCTGGATGTTCAACACTTTATTTCAATGGGTATTCAAACATAAATTAACCATCATTATCAAATAACCTTGCAAACTTCAAGTTGCAGTTTCATGACAAGGATAAATGTGAATCTTTAGTTGATGTGTCCATCTAGTCAATGCGTCCATTGAATCGATGCATCTAATGTAACTAAAATACTTCACATATTGGGTGATCAGCCCATAATCATCTCCTTGTATATATTTTAGAAAATTGATAGATTCCAAAATATTTAGACTGGTGAAACTCATATTACCATATTGCTTTCTGCAATGTAGGAAGAATATTCTCGTTCTTCACTCAATGTCCACATAAATTTTATAATTTCTCGCATCATTATTAAAACCAGGATGACCAATCTGGTTAAGCCAAACATTTAATTTTCAGTAAACTTCTGATTTACTTTTTATTCTCAGTAAACTTCTGGTTTACTTTTCATTCTCAGTAAAATTCTTGTTTACTATATCTTTTGTCTATATTCTATGAATCTTTGTGTAGTACAATCTAGTACAAAATAGGTAGATTCTCTTAAATATTTTCAACCTTGGGAAATACTTGGGATTTGAAGAATCAACTAGTCCTTTTCTATTTTGGTGCATGATGTCACATTCGCTTCGGGGAATGGAGTATAACCATCAAGCCATTTATTTCTAGACTTCAAGTCTCATAATCTTTGATGTGAAAGCTCGTATAAGCTCTATATGTTATCATCTTGCTTTTAAAATTATTCCAAAGAACTCTTGGATCTTTTATATCCAAGCAATGAACATATTCTTCAAGATATGTCACTTGTAGTAAACTTTAACTATAAAGTAGTGAATATAATCTTCAAGATATATCACTTATTATTTATGTGAGATTTTTTAATTCTCGCTCTCGAGATGCTAAAACTTCAAGTTTAGTCATCTCGACTTAAATTCCACTCTAGAATCAAAAACATACCCAACTTGGTCATGTATTTTATTATCTTATTTACTTTGTATTCACACTAGATACTTTCATTCTCACATGAGAGAAAATTTTCTTCTTTCTTTCCATTTTTTTTCTCACTTCTGGTGTTATAATTTCTTAAATAGTTTCTTGAAAGAAACTCATTGACCTTGACTTTTCAAGGGTCTTTATAGTCACTTTCTTAGCTTAATTTGAATAGTGTGACTTTTTTTTTCGTTTCATATAAAATGTCACATTCATTTCAGAGAATGGACTATAATCAACTGGATATGTTTTACACATTCACTTCAGAGAATGAACCATCATCAACAAGATGTGGTTAATGAATTTATTGTAAAAATCTCACACTTTCTACCAGTAATTAATTCATTATCCAAACATAGGATCCAATTCAGAGATTATAAATAAATCAACCCGATCAATCGGTTGACCATGACCAACAAAATTACGACGTGTTCTGTTTTAGTGGATTAACCAAACCAAACCATAAAGCTTTCATAAGCTATTGGTCAAGAGACCATACCTCATAGATAATTCAGTCATAAAACATGAATAATAAATAGTAAACAGGAAACGAGTCAATCTCATGTAAAACAGTTCGACTATAACAATCACAAATCCTCACGTATTCAAACTTTAAATGACCATGCATAATATTAATCAGAACGAATCAATTCAATCTATATATTCAATAAGTGACAAATTTATAGACATGATAATAATTAAATAAGACTTTTGACTCCACGATCTATAAACAAACTCAAACCTTTTACTCTAGAAATTGGATTTATAATAATGCAACTAGACTTAAGATAAAGCAACACAAAAGTCAATCATAAAGCGGTCTATAATTATACCACAAATATAAATCTGCAACGAATATGATTTGCATGAATAGATCGGATATAAACATGAGATGTAAATAGTACTTATCTTAATAAAGATTGTAAATCAACGACGACCATCTTCAGAGGTCTCCGGTGGTGGTGATGGATCAAGATTTTAGATGAGATGACATAAAGATGGATTAGGGTTTTGCCTATCAATCACAAACAATAAAGCTATCAGTAAAATCAAGCAAATTATGAAACAAATCGATAGTAAATCACTACGCAATCTCTTTCTTTAAATATTCGATTAGATAAATTAATTAATTAAATGTGAGAGGATGCACTTATCTTGATGGAAACAGGGTGAAAGAAGGAGACGTCGCGGAATCAAAGCAAAGTCGGAAGAACGAGATCGAGTCGGAGGTGGTTAGGGTTTTCGTGCTCAGACGGCTAGGGTTTCGTGCTGATAACGTGTTGTAACAAGGGGAGAAAAGAGAGTGAATTGTGATGTATTATTCCATGAGAAACACTAAGTATATATAGGGATACAAAGCTTGGGGAAGAAGTACAACTTGGAGAACAAGCTAGAAGGTTCTAGAACATGGGCATATAATGGGATCCATCTAATGGATTTATAACATTAAAAGTGTATTTACCTTTATCCGAAATAGCTAGGGTTGAATATAGTAAACCGAACCTATATCTGAGCCTAAACTTGAAATTTCCACAATGAATTAGGGCTTCGGTTTAGTATAATGTCATTGACCCCTAAATAAAATAGAAAGTATTCGTGTGAGTAAAATAGTTTACTGGCTTTTCACTTTCTCCCAAAAGAAAAAGCCGATTAAACAAATCCTGACGGTTACTGCAATGGCGGCTGCGAAAATTCCCGACGTAATTTCCGATGACCTAGACTATGAAGTCTGGGCTTCAACCGCGAAAGCGACACTAATCGAGCAAAGAATTTGGGATGTTGTTGCGAACAGAGTCCCACCGGATCCATCGAAGATTCCAGAGCTATCGGCGACGATTCAAGCCGAAGAACTTTCCAGATGGAGAGATCTCGCATTGAAAGACATGAAAGCGATCCAGATTTTGCAGTCAACTCTCACTGATTCTGCTTTTAGGATGACAATTTCGGCTTCTTCGGCCAAAGAGGTTTGGGATTTGCTTCAAAAAGGTAACGAAGAAGCGAATATACGTAGATTAGAGAATCAATTCGCAGATCTTAGTATGGGTGAAAATGAATCGGTCGATTCTTACTTCGATAGGGTTAACGAAGTCGTTGAACAGTTGCGCAATTTGAAAATTGAGAAATCTGAGTATGAAATTATCAAAAAGATATTAGGTTCTCTCTCAGGGTCATATGATGGTTTAGCTCCTGTGTTGGAAGAACTCATGGATGTGTAAAGAAACCTTCCTTGATAGTGCTTAGCACTAGCCTAAGACCGTACAACCCCGAGAAACCCAAAATAAAAAAAAGACCCTCTAAGTATGATGAAGAAATATGGAAGGACTTTTAGAGAATACTTGAAAGACTCTTAGAGAAATTTAGAGAACTTATGAACTTGAACACTCTTTGTTTGAATTTATTCTTTATTCACTTGTTCAACTTTCTTATGTTCTTGTATGTTACAAATGAGAAGGGTGTGGAGGTATTTATAGCCTCCCAAAGATCTCTCACTAATTCTCTAGATTATTCTACTAACCTCCTTACTTCCTAGATTTTTTACAAGTTTCTAGATTTCTCTATAATCTCTAGATTATTACCTTACTATCTTACAACTATCTAGATATCTCTATTAACATCTAGATTATTTATCTTACAATTATCTAGATTATTCTACATTCTTATCTAGATAATTAACTAAAAGAATTTTCTAGAATCTCAAAGGAGGTGATGAGATTATATGATGTTTCTAGAGATTTCTAAACTTTTCATTAAGCTACACCAAAATCAAATTTAATTTTAATACTCCCCCTTAAACTTGATTTTGTCAACCATCCCGAGCTTTAAACGAAGTAACTCAAACTGTCCCTTCGGTAATGACTTGGTGAAGATATCTGCAACATTGTCCTCACTTCGAACTTCCAAAGCTTCGATAGTCCCATCAAGCACCTTCTCTCTTATGAAGTGATGTTCCAGCTTAATATGCTTCGTCCTTGCATGAAACACTGGATTATTAGCCAACTTGATAGCACTTTGATTATCTCCATAGATTGCAGTCGCTTTATTGATTGGCTCGAACAAATCTTCAAGAAGCCTACGAAGCCATATACATTCTTGAGCTGCAAGAGTCGAAGCTTTATACTCTGCTTCAGTGGTAAACAACGACATTGTTGGTTGCTTCTTGCTGCACCACGAAACACTTGTGTCTCCACATAAGAACACATACCCTGAAGTTGACTTCCGGTCATCTAGATCTCCACCAAAGTCAGCATCTGTGAAACCATGAAGGGAAACCTTGGCATTGTACTTGTACACCAGACCCATGCCAAGAGTTGTCTTAACATACTTCAAGATCTTCTTAGCTGCCTCGAGATGCGGCTTCCTTGGTTCCTGCATGAACCGACTTACAAGACCTACCGGGAAGGCAATATCAGGTCTTGTAATGGTTAAGTATAAGAGACTTCCTACAAGAGATCGATAAGGTCGAGGATTGGGTAGTAAGGACCCTTCATCACGCCTGAGCTTCATTTTCACATCCATAGGAGTAGTACGCGTCTTCCCTTCGTGTACTCCAAACTTATCAACAATCCTTCTTGCATAACTTTGCTGGCTGATGAATATTCCATTTTTAATCCTTTCAACTTCCAAACCAAGGAAGTTATTCAACTCACCCAACTTCTTCATCTCAAACCTTATCGACATATCCTCTTGTATACGAGCAATTTATGCCTCATCATTCCTCGTAATTATCATGTCGTCTACATATAGTAGAACTACCACATGGACTCCTCCATTTTTCTTTAAGAAGAGACTCGGATCAAAATTCGATGGCACATACCCGCAAAACTGAAGAAACTGAGCAAGCTTTCCATACCAGGCTCATGGAGCTTGTTTTAACCCATACGGAGCCTTCTTAAGCTTGCACACATAATCAGGATGCTCTCGTGACTTGAAACCAAGTGGTTGCTCCATAAAAATATTCTTATCAAGCTCACCGTATAAAAAAGCATTCTTCACGTCCAATTGCCATAACTTCCAACCAAAACTTGCAGCTAAGGATAAGAGAGAGCGTACCGTTGTTATCTTAGCCACTGGACTGAAAGTCTCATCATAATCTTCTCCATATTTCTGAGAGAACCCTCGAGCAACCAGCCTTGCCTTATATCTGTCAATGCTTCCATTGGTCTTTCGCTTAATTCGATACACCCATTTGCAAGAAACAGGTTGGACATCCTTGGGCTTTGGAACCAAATCCCAAGTTTCATTCTTCATAAGAGCATCCATTTCCTCCTTCATCACCGTCTCCCACTCACAAACTCTTTTTGCTTCATCATATGATGATGACTCTTCATCATCTAATGGAGCTGCAAAATAGCATGAGTAAGTAGTGATAAATTCTTCATCCCTGAACCGAGCAGGCCTGATAATGTTCCTCTTTGGTCTTTGATTTACCAAAGAACCATTATCTTGATTATCCTCTAGGTTAGTGCTCCCCCTTTCACCTTGTGTCTCTGTTCTCGGACATTCACCCTCACTTGGTACTTCGAGAACTGGTTCATCGATCTTAGAAGAACCATCACCTTCTTTCTCAACCAAGACTTGAGGTGGCCCATAGTATGAAGAGACTTCGTCAAAGACAACATCACGAGACACAACATACTTGTGTGTCTCAGGATCCATACACCTCCATCCCTTTATTTTTTCATCATAGCCGACAAAGATGCACTTCTTTGCCTTTGCGTCTAATTTTGTTCTCTGAGAGTCAAACACATGAACGTAGCAGACTGACCCAAATATCCTGAGATGTTTCACCGTTGGTTTCTTCTTGTGAACTATCTCATAAGGAGATTTCATATTGTTCGGACTAAGTGGCATTCGGTTGATGACATACGCTGCACATCTCATGCCTTCTGCCCATAAAGCTTTAGGCAAGTTCTTCCCATGTAACCAGCTTCTACACGTCTCGCTTAGATGTCTAATTTTTCTCTCTGCTACTTCATTTTGTTGAGGTGTATATGGACATGTAAACTCTCTCTTGATGCCACGGTCTCGACAAAAAGAGAGAAACTCCTTTGACATAAACTCTCCTCCATTATCCGTCCTTAGAATCTTTATTTTCCGACCCAACTCGCCTTCCACATTAACCTTGAATTCTTGAAACCTGGAAAATACTTCTGATTTTTCTTTCACGAAGTATACCCAGGTGTACCGTGAGAAATCATCGACGAACAATAACATGTAGCGAAACCCAGAATAGGAGGATGTTCTCGTTGGACCCATCAAATCACTATGGATTCTCTCTAACGGAGCACTACACCGTGAAGTAGAGTTGTCAAATGGAAGTCTGTGTGATTTTCCATATTGACATCCTTCACAAAGCCTTCCTTCATCTTGAATCTTCAACTTTGGAAGCCCATTTACCAAATCTTTATTCACCATGACTTTCAGCTTTGTCATATTTATATGACCAAGTCTAGAGTGCAATATATAAGCATTGTCATTAGCACTCATCTTCTCCACATAAGTGTTTGAGGCCGATAAAACATATAAATCTTTCACCCGCGCTCCAGTGTGAACCACATCCGCCTTTAGCTCTTTAATGTTCTTTAGGAACTTAACGTCTCTTGGGCCAAATAGAACGTAGTTACCCGAGTCTACCGCATTTACCACAGAGAGAAGGTTCTTCTTAACTCCAGGAACATGGTACACGTTCTTGAGTGTGATTGGACTTCCAACATCTCCTTTAATGATAACAGTACTTTCCTTTTCAACTCGGTGGACTGAATTATCCGCGGTAATAATGGCATCTTTCCCATCATTATTATGAAGACTAGAAAATAACTTCTCGTCTCCGGTGATATGATGGCTACAACCCGAATCCACTATCCAATTATTTTCCAAAGTTTTAGTTGTGGATGTACTTGAAGATGCAGCCTCCACCGTGAAACACTTTCCCCATTCTTCGTCTTCAGTGTGACCTTTTGATTCCGTCATATTTGTTTCCTTCAACTTGACTCGACAATCTTTTTTAAAATGCCCAAGTTTCCCACACCGGTAGCACTTGAATCGCTTCTTATCTCCCATGGACGATCCTTCTCTTCCATGATTATCCTTATGTTTAGCTTTGAAGCTTTGTTGTCTCCGAGCTACAAAAGCACTTCCCGAGTCATCGTGGACTTTAACACCCGCCATTTGCATGACTAAGGATTCTTGCGAAGCTAATAAATTTTCAAACTCCTCCAAGGAAGGTTGTATAGGCCATCCTTGAACCGAAGTCACAAATGGTGTATACTCAGATCGTAGACCTCGAATAATAGACCGTTTTAACCTCGCCTCCGAGATTGACTCTTCCGGATTAAGAGAATTAATCTTAGAGCAAAGGTTCTTTACCTTAATGAAGAACTCTGAGATTGTAGACTCCCCCTGCTTCGCATTCGCCAGCTCATTCTCTAACAACTGTAGTCGAGCTTCATTCTTCTTGTTGAACAATTGATCTAGCGCCCGCCAAATAGAACTAGCAGATTTGCACCTTGAGACATGCTCAAATACTCCCGAGGATATTGACCTCTTTAAAGCAAACTCCACCTTGGCATTCTTCCATGTCCATTCTTTTGTCGCTTCCGCTGTCGCAGCAGCTCCCCTTGGTGGTATTGTGCTACTACCGCCGACGACATCCCATAAGTCCTCACTGACCAAGTATGACTCCATACATGACTTCCATAACCGGTAGTTAGATTGGTTTAGGATCTCCATTCCCAATCCAACAACACGACCCGTTGATTCCATACTTAGAGTAAATCCGAGCTCTCTAATACCCGATCTTGATGAGCACAATTAGAATGGCTCTGATACCATGTAAAGAAACATTCCTTGATAGTGCTTAGCACTAGCCCAAGACCGTACAACCCCGAGAAACCCGAAATAAACAAAAGACCCTCTGAGTATGATGAAGAAATATGGAAGGACTTTTAGAGAATATTTGAAAGACTCTTAGAGAAATTTAGAGAACTTATGAACTTGAACACACTTTGTTTGAACTTATTCTTTATTCACTTGTTCAACTTTCTTATGTTCTTGTATGTTACAAATGAGAAGGGTGTGGAGGTATTTATAGCCTCCCAAAGATCTCTCACTAATTCTCTAGATTATTCTACTAACCTCCTTACTTCCTAGATTTTTTACAAGTTTCTAGACTTCTCTATAATCTCTAGATTATTACCTTACTATCTTACAACTATCTAGATATCTCTATTAACATTTAGATTATTTATCTTACAATTATCTAGATTATTCTACATTCTTATCTAGATAATTAACTAAAAGAATTCTCTAGAATCTCAAAGGAGGTGATGAAATTATATGATGTTTTTAGAGATTTCTAAACTCTTCATTAAGCTACACCAAAATCAAGTTTAATTTTAATAGGATGTTCATAAAATGACTTTTAAGAGCCTTGTTGAGTTTTTCCATAGATATGATTCAGTAACAGAGGAAGATGTTCATCTTATGTTGAAGGCTAATAGGCTTAAAAGAGAGTCTGAGAACAAGAACAACCAAGAACTCAATGATTCAATCTCTAGGTCAGCGAATTGGAGTGGACCTAAGCAATTTAAACGAAAGAATCGGCCGCTAAAAGCTCAGAATCAGGTAGATGATGAGGAAGGAGGAGTAGTTGATTATGTAATGATGGCGAAAGTAGCATTAAGTGATTTCACATATGATGAGGGTATGTGGATGATATACGGTCATGCGACGAACCACATTACTCCGTATGAGAAGCTTTTCACCGGTCTGGATAAAACCTACAAAGCTAAGGTTGGAATGGAGGATGGAACTGTTGTTATGGCAGAAGGAATAGGAATTGTGAGGGTCATTATGAAGGATGGGAAGAAGAAGACAATCACTAATGTGCTTTTTGTTCCTCGCGGGATCAACAGAAACGTGTTGAGTGTTCCTCAGATGACATCGAGAGGCTGTTCATTCAAACCGGGTGAAAGAGGCGAATGCATTGTTAGCGATAAGAGCGGGGCAGTCTTTGGTGACACTATGTGGGATGAGAGAGGATTGTCTCTGCGTTTGCAGGTGATTGAAGGTAACCGCACCTCTTGATACTAGACTTAACTCGGAAGGTTGACGTAAATTTCTTTTGGTTTGGTGTTATTCTGTTTTCAGTTTGTTGGTCTGATTCATATTCTGCTACTGCAGTTTGAATTCTTTGAACCTTGGTATTATTAATCTAGTTTTCAAAAACTAACTTTGTTATTTCACTATGCAATGCTTTTGTCAAGTTTTGTTAACGGCCAAAAGGGATAGAATTTTCTAAGCTGCAAAAGGGATTCAAATTGAAATTATCTAAGTTAGAAGGAATTCAAACTGAAATTATTGTGTGCTAATTGGTTAACCAGAGCTAACCATCTAAATTGAACCACATTTAACCAAATTTGATTTCTCTAAAAATAACTCATCCCAATTCGAGAGTGTAATTAAAGTTAGACCCATATGGAACTAATCCGAATAATTTATGGGTTGGATCCTCCAATTGTAGTAAACCAAACCAATAACCGAGCAAAAGTTCGAATTTCGAAAGGTATGCACCTGAAACTAGCGAGACGACACACTTTAGGGTTTTACGATTTGGTATAAATAGAAAGCATTAGGTAAAGGAATAGCTTACCATTCGCTTTCTCTATGATGAAAAAACAAAAGGTTAAACACTCCCTGACAGTTACGGCAATGCCGGACGTTGTTTCCAATGACCTGAATTATGAAATTTGGGCTACAACTTTCCAAATGGAGAGATCTCGCTGTGAAAGACATGAAAGCACTCCAGATTTTGCAATCTTCTCTCACAGATTCGGCTTTCAAAATGACTCTCATGGCTTCTTCTGCCAAAGATGTTTGGGATTTGCTTGAAAAAAGTAACGTAGAAGCCAAGCAGGTAATCAGGTTAGAGAATCAATTCGAACCTGATTACCTAATGTTATCCATGACTGGTATTGATTTCACATTTGATGAAAATATGTAGATGATATACTCTATGGCCACGAATCACATGACTCCATATGTGAAGTTTTTCACTACACTAGACACAACATACAGGGCTCGTGTAGCTTTGGCTGACGGATCGATCATCGTGGCACAAGGTAGAGGAGATGTCATCATAATGACCAAAAAAGGGAAGAAGAAGACGATCGAGAATGTGCTTTTTGTTCCGGAGATGGACAGAAATGTGTTGAGTGTTTGTCAGATGGGATCATTGGGATATTCGGTAACGATAGAAGAAGACAAATGTATTATTAAGGATCAGAACAAGAGAGTGTTTGGGGAAACCATGAGGGAAGAGAGAGGATTTGCTTTGCGTTTTCGTGTGATTGAAGGTTACCTTGATTAGCTGCTTTTTGTTTAACCTTGAATAAATTTGGTAGTAGACTCAATTCTTTTATGTGGGTTTTGTTTTGTTTCTTCTGTTTTCAGTTTGTTTGTTTAAGAGAAGCTAATTCATAATCTGTTACTGCCGAATGAGTTGGTCTCGTCTTTTAATCTAGGATGGCTTGGTATTAAGCCATTAATCTTGTTTTTGTTAATATTGAAAAAGAGACAAATTTTAGTAGGAATTTAAAAGTTTTTGTTGTTGTTGTTGTTGTAGACTGATCAAATATATGATCCTAGACAAAACTTAAGATCAAATTTACCGAAACAGAAAGGATATATAGACATGATAGTGTGGATGTTGAATCAGTAGTGACAGATTTCGACCTTACTCCTTACTCCTTAGGCCTTTTGATACAAACTTGGACATATTCACTACAAATGAATTGGGATTATCTTAATTTTAAACGTTTTTAATTGTTACAAAGCGCAAATACTCAAAATATTATAGATTAGATCAGTGTATGCTGTTTGACTGTTTTCAGCCTACATATATATTGACTCAGTGCTTAAAGATTGATTTACTTAATTATCATTCAGATGCATTCATCTTGTTGTGATTAGTGTCACAACAACCATATGGATCTTGCGTGTGTTATAGGTTTTGTAACTTAACCGGATCATCAACCCACCTACACTGAATCAGACTTGACCAAATTTGATCTCCCTCACATTCCAATCATATCAGAAGCAGAACCGAGCCGAATAGTTGACCGAATTAGCTTAGGTCTATATTCAACCGAAATAGAACCAAAACTGAGGGCTCAGGGTTTAAGGTTTATATAATGTCGTTTTTCTTTGATTCAAGAGAACCCTGACAGTTGCGGCGGCTAATGGCGGCTGTGAATATTCAAGACGTAAAAGGTGAAGTGTGGGCTCCAAGCTTGAAAGCTAGACTAGTGGAGAATGGAGCTTAGGATGTTGTTGCAAATGGAGTCCCTCCTGATCCAACGAAGATTCCAGAGTTAGCATCGACTATCAAGGTCGTGGATCTCTCTCAATGGAGAGACCGTGTGATTCAAGACATGCAAGCACTCAAGATCATCCAATCTTCTCTCACAGATTCGGCTTTCAGGAACACTCTCTCCATTGCTTCGTCCAAGGATCTTTGGGGTTCACTTCACTCAAACGAGATGACAATTTGAACGATGAAACGAAGCTTCGTATGTTAGAAGAGGAATTCGATGAGCTTATGATGTATGAAGAAGAACCGATAGATGATTACTTGGGAAGAGTTCATGAAATCATTGAACGGTTCCGCATTTTGGGAAATCCGAAACCTGATGATGAGGTTATCATGAAGCTGTTAACTTCGCTTTCAAGGTCTTATGATGATGTTGTTCCTTTGTTGGAGGAATTTATGGAACTACCGAATATGGCTCTCGAGAATCTTCTAGATGTTCTTGATTTTCCTAGATCACGACGAGGGGATGCTACAGCTTAAGTGGCGTGGCGTGTGCAACAATAATAATCACAACCAAGTAGATTGTTATTACAAACCAACTGGCATGGAGCCAGTCGATTTAGAGGTCATTGCTTTCGATGTGGAGAACAAGGACATCCCGGCAGAGATTGCTGCAAAGCGAGGAATCAGAAAATTGTTGCTACAGGTGATTGTGCTTTTCGTTCCCGGGATAGGCAGAAACGTGTGGAGCGTTGGGCAGATGACAGAGAGAGATTACTCGGTAGAAATATAGGAGGAGGTGAATGCACTATTAGGGATGAGAATGGGAAAGTATTTGCCAAAACCATGTGGGAAGAGAGAGGCCTTGCTTTGCGTTTACATGTGATTGAAGGAAGGTAATGTCACCTCTTATAGTTTGGTCGCTAAAACCATCTGGTCTTTGGTTTCTAATCTTGTTTTTAGAAACTATGCAATGCTTTAGTCAAGTTTTCTTGAATAATGAAAGGAGGCGATTATTATAGTATAAAAGATGAAAAGGTTTTTTAGTAAATTGGATCAAATACTAAAAACTATACCTAAATGTGAACTAGTCATTGGTGATTAATTAAATGATGAATCGGTAGTGATAATTAAAGAGTATCCAATTTTTGTCTACTTGTAATCCCAATTTTATATCCGAAGCAGAACTGCATATGGTATTTAAATTTAATCATATTAACGTAACACTCATCTCGAGCTGAGCCGAAGATTTGACAAATCGCATAAACCATACCGAAATGTGAACTAGTCATTTGGTGATTATTTATTTTTAATCGGATCTAATTTTAGCCCAGTAAACTTGAAAACATTTCATATGACCAGTTTGTGTGTAAGCATGATGACCAACCATATTAAAATTGATCAACCTTTAATGAACCTGTAAACATTTTCATAAGAAATTCTAATTTTGTTTTATTTAGCGAACTATGATCCAATTACCAATTAGACGCATGAGTGACAAACAACTAAAAAAGCAAGAAATGAATTTAATACGGGTTTTTGTCCAAGGTCATTGTAATTAGGGGTAATCAAAGAAATAAAACCTTATTAGGTCTACTTTTCTGTTGTTGTTAGCTTTGTAGTGCGACTTAACCGCTTAATAACGTTTTCAGATTGATACTTGATAGTGACTTTAAGAAAATTAGTATAGGTATTTAACATTTTATCCTCTACTAGGTCTCTACTTACTGTAAACCAAACATTACAAAAATAATTTTGTTTCAAGAAATTAATAAACTAAAGAGTGTGACAAAACAATAAAACTTGGTGATTTTCCAAATTGAAAACTTTAGGGTTGGTTAATCATTTGGTATTAATAGTAAGCTTTCGGATTAAGGGGAACATTCTACTACTTCACTCGCTTTCTCCAAGAGAATATCCAGAAATAAAAAAATAAAAAAAAAGCTTAAAGAAACCCTAACAGTGCGGCTATGGCGGCTCCGGCGAATAAACCGCCACACGTTGTCTTCTATGAAGAATGGGCTCCGATCGTGAAACGTACACTAGTGGAGACTGGACTTTGGGACGTCGTCGAGAACGGAATCCCTCCGGAGCCATCGAAGATTCCGGAGCTATCTGCGACTGTTCAAGCCGAAGAAGTTTCAAAATGGAGAGCTCTGGTGAACAAAGACATGAAAGCTCGTGAGATTTTGCTACTTGGTATCCCGGATTCGCATCTCAGGGAGTTTCTCTCTGCGTCTTCAGCGAAAGATGTTTGGGATGTTCTCGAGAAAGGTAACGAACAATCGAAACTGCATTGTAGATTAGATAAGCAATTCGAAGAGCTTAGTATGGAAGAAGGTGAAACGCTTGATTTCTACTTAGATAGGGTTATGGAAATCGTTCAACAGTTTCGTCCTTTGAAACAACCGAAATCGGATTCTGAGGTTATCGCTAAGGTCTTGGCTTCGCTCTCAGGGACTTATGATGATTTAGGTTCGCTTTTAGAAAAAATCGTGGATCTGAATGATATGATGACTCTTGACAAGTTTGTTGCGTTTTGTTATGCGTATGAATCAATTACAGAGGAAGCTATAGCTTTGATGTTGAAGGATTTGAGTCTTGAATCGGAGTCTGAGAACAATCATAACCTAGAAGAATGTCATTCAGTAACAGAGGGAGCTAATGCTATAGCTTTGATGTTGAAGGATTTGAGAGTTGAATCGGAGTCTGAGAAGAACAATCACAACAAAGACGGGGCAGAGAATTCGAGTGGAGCTAGAAAAGCTAGGCCGAGAACAAACAAATGCTTGCTATGCAAAGAACAAGGGCATTATGCAAGAGACTGCAAGTGGAAAAATCAGCAACAGGCTGCAGCAGTAGATGAGATAGAAGCAACCAAAGCTGATTATCTACGGTTAGTAGCGGTAACTAAAGGTGATTCAACTTATGACGAGGACATGTGGTTGGTATCACGCCATGCCGCGAATCATATCTCGTTATGAGAAGTTTTTCACCACTCTAGACAGAACATTCAAAGCAAGGCTTAGATTGGTGGACGGAACTTTTCTCATGATAGAAGGAAAAGGAGATGTGAAGATCATGATGAAGGAAGGGAAGAAGAAGACGATCAATAATGTGCTTTTTGTTCCCCACGGGATCAACAAAAACGTGTTAAGTGATAGGCAGTTGCGATCAAGAGGCTATTCATTCAGCGTGGAAGGAGGCAAACCCATTATCCGCGATCGAACCGGGGCAGAATTTGGGGAAACTGTGCGTCACGACGGAGAGCTGGCTCTGCGTTTGCAGGTGATTGAAGGTAATCTCACCTAGTCACCTCTTAGCTATATATTTTGTTCTTGTCACTTTGAATAAAGTTTGGTAGTAGGCTTACTCTTTAAAAGTGGATTTTATCAGTCTTTTATGTGGTTTTGTTTGCTTTTTTGTTTAACTCGTATGAATATATCTGGTGTTAATAACTTAGGACGGTTTGGTATTAATCTGGTTTTCAGAAACTATATTGTATTCACTATGCAATGCTTTTGTCAAGTCTTGTTTCTGGTAAAAAGGAGACGATATCTAGTAGAAGATATAACAAAAAATGAGACCAAATTTGAGAAAATTTACCGAAATGAGAAAGAGAGAGACCTGAAAGGTGGAAGGAAGCAAGGAGAAGAAGCTTAGTGTGGTTATCACAAAAGCCTAAGCAGAAAGTTAGCGTGTGGTGTACGGATCAAATTGTAAATTTAACAAGAAGAAAGTGTTTTATTATAAAGAGAATGAAAAACTTCAGTCTTAGACAGTGAAATGCGGGGCAGAACAGAAGCGGTGCGGGACAAATAGTAACAAAAATTTATACTTATACATGTGTATATATATATATTTTTGTTACTATTTGAACTTTGAACTTACAATGACTTTAATCATTTTATATTTGAACTTTGCGATAATTAGGCATGTCGTGGTGGCCAAATATCTTCTTCTCTTTTGTTAATGCTCTGTTTACTTTCACAAACCACTTAAATTAAACGAGACTTAACCAAATTTAATTCGCTCACAATCTCATATCCTATTTAACTATTTTCATAGATATCAACCAATTCATTCATATGAGTTTTGACACAATTGTAGAGCTTAACCGAATACTTGACCGTATTAAATTGCGTTAAACCGAACCAAGAATAAAATCAAAACCGAGCAATTAGGGTTTACGGTTATTATAATGTCACTATATAATTAGCAAGTATTGTGAAGCTTATTAGGTTAGAGAAGGAATTCGAATCGCTTGTGATGTATGACTACGAAGAGATGGATAATTACTTGGGAAGAGTTGTGGATCTGGTTGATGAATTCCAGAATTCGGGAAATCCGAAACCGGATCATGAGGTTATCTTGAAGCTGTTAACTTCTCTTTCAGGGGAATTTGATATTGTTCTTCCTGTGTTGGAGGAATACATGGAATTGCCGAATATGACTCTAAAGGATCTTATTGATACTCTTGCTATGTTTGGATCACACCCTGGAGAATATATGCTTCGGGAGTTGCAGAAATTTTATCAAAGTATTAAAAAAGCCAAATCTGAGCCAGAAGTGGTGTGGTGTGTGCAAGAAGTACAATCACAACCAAGTGGACTGCTACTACAAACCAACTGGACCCTCTCAGTTTAGAGGCTATTGCTTTCGATGTGCAGAACAAGGGCATCGCGGGAGAGCTTGCAGCAACACGAGTAGTCAGCAATCGAGTCTGGCTACACATGCTGAGATAGATCAAATGATGAATGAAAAACCTAAACATCAAATGTTAGCAGTGACTTTTGGTGATGATCTCTCATATGATGAGGATATGTGGATGATATACACCACTACTTCGAATCACATGACTCCGTATGCCAAGTTTTTCACCACGTTAGACAGGACATACAGAGCTCGGTTGGGTTGGCAAACGGAAAAGATATCATGGCAGAAGGGAAAGGAGATGTCAAGATCATGATGAATGGAGTGAAGAAGATGATCAAGAATGTGCTTTTCGTTCCCGGGATGGACAGAAACGTGTTGAGTGTTGGACAAATGACAGGAAACGGTTACACGGTAGAAATAGGAGGAGGTGAATGCACTGTCAGGGATGAGAATGGGAAAGTGTTTGCTAAAACCACGTGGGAAGAGAGAGGCCTTGCTCTGCGTTTGCAGGTGATTGATGAACGTGGAGAACAAGGGCAATGCAGCAACACAAGGAAAATCAGGAAATGGTGGCTACACATGCTCAGATAGATCAAAAGAGGAAGGAAACACTGAAACATCAAATGTTAACCTTAACTGTAGGTGATTTCACTTTCGGTGAAGACATTTGGATGCTATACACCGCTTCTACGGACCATATGACTCCGTATGTGAAGTTTTTCACGACTTTAGACCGAACATACAGAGCCGAGATTGAATTGGGGAATGGAAGCGTTATGATGGCAGGAAAGGTGATGTCATGATCATGGTCAACGGAGTGAAAGTGATGATGAACAATGTGCTTTTCGTTCCTCGGATCAACCGAAACGTGTTGAGTTTTGGTAAGATGGCAACAAAAGGCTATACAATGGAATCAAGTGGAGGCGAATGGACTATAAGGAGTAAGACTGGGAAAATATTCACTAGAACCAGGTCGGATGAAAGAGGCATTCCACTGCGTTTGCAGGTGATAAGGTAAGGTAATGTCACCTCTTACTTTGGTTGGTTGACACTTCTGAATAAAGTTAGTACTAGATTGATTAACTCTTCTCTAGTTAGAGATATCAAGCCTTTTTATGTTGGTTTCAGTTTGAATTTTTTCTTCTGTTTTCAGTATGTTACTTTAAGAAAAACTAAATTCATATTCTACTACTGCAGTATGAATCAGTCTTGGTCTTTTAATTTTAGGATGGATTGGTGTTTAATCAGAAACTATTTGGTATTCACTAATCACTATGCAATGCTTTTGTTAATGGTGAAAAAAGGAGATGAATTTTCTAGTAGAAAGATAAGTAAACTGATCAAATATATGATTACAGACCAAACTTAAAATAGAGAAAATTTACCGAAATTGAAAGAGAGATAGAGAAGAGACATGAAAGGGTGGATAGTTGAATCAGTAGCGGCAGATCTTAGCGGTAGGCATTGTGACACAAACTTGAGCGTACTTCTTCTTAGCCGCTTCTGTTCCTCGTTTGGGCTCTTCTTCGTCTGCCATGGCTACCTTAGCCAAGGAACAAACCGCCGCAGCTGCAGCCGTGAACATGAGGTCCCTCCTCATTGTGGTGTTGCTCTGTTCCTCCTTGACTTGTAAGCTGCTTGTTGTGTTGTCGCTCGTGGAGGCTCTGACCACAGAGAGTCTTCGTCCGCCGGTGGTGGCTGACGGAAGCTTAGCGACGGCCGGGAGGAATGTGGCGGTCATGGTCATCGATGCCATTGCTTGAATTGTTCAAAAAGTATGATTTCTCTCTCGCTTGTAAAATGGTGGAATGTGTTTTAAGAAGTTTTGAGGGTGATTTGAGTTTGTGGAGAAAATGATCCATTACCTTATCCAAATATGATTTTGGTACAAATGTATTGTTGCCACGTGTCATGTTTTATCTTTGATGAGAAGAACATGAGGCTTTGCAAAAGTGTAGATACTTTTGTTGTGCGGTCCACATATGGGTCCATGTGTTTAGTCTATGAAATCATCGAAACAACATTCAAATTTTTATTTTTTGGATATCAAAATTTTGAAATTGTAACAACAAGCGCACCAATCAGTTTCCAATACGCATACGTTTTTTTCTAACAAAAATATGGAGAAAATTTTCTTTTTTGGTCAAATAGCCTGTAAGATAATTAATTATGAGTTACTGAACTAAGGTATAGTTTTTTTTTTTTTTTTTTGGTCACAATTCTGTACCAAGTAGTTAAATACAGATTCGCTCATGAGATTCCAATTTATTCGAATTATAACACTGGTTAAAGCGGATCCGGTTAAAGCCCACTCACTATGTTAAACTGGATACAAATACAATGTTTCAAACGCTGTTAATCGCTATTCCACTGCGTTCGCTCTCTCCAGTCTCTTCTTCATTCTCGCGATCAAATTACTCCGAAACCAAGCTTCTTCGAAACACCAATCCTGCTTTCGCATTCCTTCTCTGATTTCGATTCGATAACGCGACTTTTCTCCCTCTTCGAAGATTCGCGCTGACCTCAAACCAAATCGTCTTTGAAGGAATCAATTGGTAAACCTAATTTCTCAAGTTCCATTGTAATTCACGGCTTTTAGAAACTTTATCAAGGTTATTCGGATATAATCGTTAAGCTTTTGTTGCGTTGTAGAAACCCTAATTTCGGTTCCCTTGTGCGGTTACGCAATTCGCACTCCCTTCAGTATCCGGCCGTATTGAAGACCGACGAGTGAATATGAATGCTTCGATCATAGGTGAAACCCTATTTACAATTCTTCTTCCTTTCTCAATGTCACTCATCGGTATTATTTTGTTTATTCACTTTCTGGGTGTATTTTTGTTGGGTTAGATCCATTGCAAGGAGATTTTCCGGAGGTGATTGAAGAATACTTGGAGCATGGGGTCATTAAATGTGTAGCCTTTAATCACCGTGGTTCTCTTCTTGCAGGTAAATTGTTCCCAGTTTGTTGCTAGTGTTTCGTTACATATGGGTTTAGTTAGTTTATGCTAGTTTTGGATTTTTGGTATTGTACACACATTGATGTATCTTGCATTTTTGATTTGTTAGCTGGATGTGCGGATGGTGGATGTGTAATATGGGATTTTGAAACTAGGGGTATTGCGAAGGAGATTCGTGATAATGATTGTTCTGCTGCGATTACAAGTGTCTCCTGGTCAAAATATGGGCACCGCTTGCTCGTATCTGCTGCAGATAAGTCATTGACTCTTTGGGATGTCTCGAGCGGAGAGAGGATTGCTCGGACTGTTCTTCAGCAGACTCCGTTGCAAGCGCGCTTAAACCCTGGTTTAAGTTCACCTTCCCTTTGTCTTGCTTGCCCTCTTTCGTCTGCTCCGATGATTGTTGACTTTGATATTGGTTGTACAACTTTGCTTCCGGTTGTTGTGCCTGAGATGCCAGACGTATTAGCTCCTCCGCAACGCAGTAAATGTCCTGAATCAAGTCCTCCTTTCTCTCCAGCTGCAGCGTGTTTTAACAAGTGTGGGGATCTTGTTTATATAGGAAATTCCAAAGGAGAAGTACTTATAATAGATTACAAAAGTGTTCGAGTTCTTGCTTTGGTTTCGGTTTCTGGCGGGGCACCGGTGAAAAACATAGTGTTTAGCAGGAATGGGCAATATCTTCTCACGAATTCACATGATCGCACGATAAGGATATATGAGAATCTTCTCCCAACAAAAAATGTTCTCAATTCCCTTGAGGACTTGGGCAAGAACATAGATGGGATTGATGGTGTTGAGAAATTGAAGGCTGTTGGATCCAAAAGCTTAACACTCTTCAGGGAATTCCAAGATTCAGTTACGAAAATGCATTGGAAAGCGCCTTGTTTCAGTGGGGATGGTGAGTGGGTAGTTGGAGGCTCTGCATGCAAAGGAGAACATAAGATCTACATATGGGATCGAGCGGGGCATCTTGTGAAAATATTAGAAGGTCCAAAAGAAGCTTTGATTGATCTAGCTTGGCATCCTGTTCATCCCATTATCATCTCTGTTTCATTGGCTGGTTTAGTATACATTTGGGCAAAAGATTACACTGAGAACTGGAGCGCTTTTGCTCCTGATTTCAAGGAGCTTGAAGAGAATGAAGAGTATGTGGAACGAGAAGACGAATTTGATTTGATACCTGAAACAGAAAAGGTGAGAAACTATATAGATAGATGCATAAGGATATTCTCTATTATCATTTTGTCACCTGTTTTCCTGAATTTATGCGTGTAGGTGAAAGTGTCAGATGTTAATGAAGATGAAGAAGTTGACATAGAGACAGTAGAAAAGAATGCTTTCAGTGATTCGGATATGTCAGAGGAGGAACTCCGCTATCTTCCAGCTGAACCGATCCCAGATACAAATGAGCAGCAAGACATGTTTGTTGAAAGCATAAAGTTAAATGAAGCTCATATATCGGCATCTCTTGCTTTTGAAGAGGCTCATCAGAATGGACATGCATCAAGTCCACAAGGAGGTAAGAAATATCGTAACAGCTTCATATGAAAAACACCTGTTTATAAATTTCTTGTAGAGTTCAGATAAGAATTGCAAAAAGCATGGAATCTGTGTGAGTAGAGGTCTGATTTGTAGATTAGTATTGTGGATGTAGTATGTGTTATGCCACAGATTTGGATGCTGTCTTTACTAATGAATTTTGGCTCTCTATGCAGAAGACATGGGTGAAACTAGAGGAAAAAGAAAAAGGAAACCATCAGAGAAAGGCATGGAGTTGCAGGCAGAGATGGCAAAACCGTTAAAAGGGTCAGGTAGAACAGTAAGAGCTAAAAGAGCAATGGTCGACGATAACAGCGTAAATGGTGATGACGATGACGATGACGCATCTTATTAACGAAGTAAGCTTACTAATCTTTGAGTATGCAAAAGAAAAATGCGGCAAGCTAGTAAGTGAGATGATTTTTATTTGAATATTTTGGTGGCAGGCAATGCTGTGCTCTTCTCTACCACTACACAGCTATGTACTGATTCAAGCACAATAGGAAATTATGTAGTAAGTAGCTTAAAGACAATTTGTAAGCATTTTGGAAACAGGGCTATTGAACACAAAATCATGCAGAAATATCTTTGATTTATTAACTGAGTAATCATCACATCAACAGTATGGGTCATAGCAGCTATATACTACACATCTCACTTACATCCAACAGTGGATATAGACTAGTACTCTTGCAGAACCCACACTTTCTTTTACATCTTTATCTATATGCATACAGTAGATGAAATATAGATAGACGTTGAGACTATATAGAGTTAACAAGTAAAGAGAGAAAAGCAGGAGAAATCTGTTTCTATGTGTCCCGAGGACCGTCAAAAGATTGAGTCTTTCTTATGTTCCAGTGAAGACCGTCATGGATGCTGTGTAAGAAGTCATTAGTCGATTCAACTTGACAAGTGGTTGAGACTGGCCATGGTGCCATGCTACACACAAGTGCATCCCCTGCTTCAAGCTGTTTCCGGTCTTTCCCGTCAAAAGAGACCCAAGCAGAGCTTCTACTGTTGAATGGCACTTGCACTCTCACTGTCACGTGTTCAGGTAATATCAGTGGGCGGAACGATAGAGAATGTGGACATATTGGCGTGAATAAGATTCCAGGAACCTGCAAAACATTAAGTTCGAATATAATCCATGCATTTGGATTTTGGAGCTTTGCCATTTTCAACCGTTCGATTGGGGATATTTCTTACCTGAGGATGGACCATTGACCCTCCAGCTGCAAGTGAATACGCGGTGCTACCAGATGTTGTCGACAGTATAAGTCCATCGCCTTGCACACATGTGACAAACGAGTCGTCGCAGTAGCATTCAAGGTTTGTGAGGTAAGAAGATATTCCACGGTCGATTGTGACTTCATTCAGAACAAGCATAGTGTCCTCTGTTTCAAATTCATGCCTTGCTTTATCTCTGATAATGTGACACTGTAACCTGTGTCGTAGTGTTATATTGATTGGACCTCTCAAAACCGCTTCAAGGCATTCTCGGTATTGTTCACTGTCTGGATTGGAGTTAAAGAAAAGTTTCTATAACAGATAATGTGAAATGCCAGCTTAACTTATAACTAGTAAAGAAACGATAAAAGGATACGGAAAGGAGTCATGAATCCAAGCGATCCCATGGAAAATGGAACAATCGGAGGCACTGGTCCTTTAAACATCGATGCTGCCTGTAACCGTGAAGACGTTCCTCGTTAGATCACAGCAAGTGACCAGATAGAAGATGATATAAACTCGAGTCAGATGAAACCGAGATTTACTTACCCAGAGCACTGTACCGTCCCCACCAAGAGTTATAAGAAGGTCAACCTTTGTGTGTAGTAGTGAAATTTCCTTATCTGTATTTACAAATCATCAATTGGTAAAAATGAAGTTATTTCACACTTCTGATAGCTAAAAGTTGATTACAAGGCCTAAGCATACGATATCTTACCATCTTCCCAAGTTTGTACGAAGTTGAAGGAACTTGATTCTGATAAAAGCTCGGCCTTTACTCGTGGTTCCACGTAAATATTTAGTCCTTTATGCGCTCTCAACCATCTGAAATGGCGACAAAAATCAAAATCAAATTACTTAATATTGCGCACATACGCAATATTTGCTAGAGACATAAGCTAGTTTTGTGAGATGCGGTATTAAAAGAGATGAAGCATTTTTCTCAAAGAGTATTGAAACCATTCAAGCAATGGGAGTTACATAAATACTGACCTGACCATTTCAACAGAGAGAATTCGTACGGAGGTTGAATTAGGCTTCGTAATAATAAGCACAGTTTGTGGATTAGACTCCCATGTGAGTGAAATCTGAAATAAGAAGTTGTTTGGGTTTTAGTCTACATAACATCTAACCAAAGCAACTTAAGCGATAGGAAGATGACATAACGTCTTCCTACCTGTTTGCTACTGCGCTCGGCTGTAGTGATATTCCCTCTCTCAAACGAAACGATTTCTTTTTTGTGTTGATCATTAGCCCCCTTACATCCCCAAGCCAGTTTAAATGATGCCTGCAACCAAATTCAATGAAATTTAAATACACAAATGGTTGATTACTAAACATTTCCTAGTCATGGATTTTGGTTTGCATAGCTAAAAATACAAGCAAGGATCATAACAGTAAAACTATATTACCTTCTTCATCAATTTGTTGCCCTCCCCATTAGTACTGTTAAATCCACCATTTTGGAGAACTTCATGAGTGCAAATACGCTCCGTGCAATTTCTTCCAGAATTCCCGTTTTCCTGAGCATAAAGCCGCGGAGACTTGGCTGTGTGCTCCATCCTAGGACTACTAGACTCATCGGCAGATACTCCATTTGACGGTTCTGTGATACAAACAAGCAATTGTGTTATTTAAACACATACATGGCCAAAACTATTAAAACAGTCGTATTAAATTAGTAGAGAACCTTTATGCTGTAACTTGAGGTTCCTCGACTTCTCCAATTCGTATCTTCGCTTCCATTCAGCAGCCTCGGCTTGAGCCAACGCCTTTCCTTCAGCAGCTCCTCTTAGTGCCTTTGCAACAGCTACAAATATGCAAGAAAACTCAAAGTAAGTCCCAAAACCACCAAAAAAAAAAAAGGTTTTGTTTCACACATAATCCAAATGCTTACTTCTCAAAGCCTCTGAAAACTCAATCAGATGGTCGTCTGTTGCCTGCATAGGAGTTTGTTGACTAAGAAGCTCTTGAACAGCTTTCTCTGATTGAGCAAATGAAGTCAAATCACTGAAACCATTCTCTGGGTTTCCAAACGAATCCTGCAAAGATATCCGATTAGGTCAAAAACACAATCTTTGAACCGAAATTCAAACCCTCTTTCACATTTTCAACTCCGAATCGATTTCAATAAGCGAAATTTGCGGCGATCATAAATCCCCAAAGAGAGATTTAACAAAGTGGGTTTAAAAATCCCAAATTGAAGACGAAATTAAACACCCAAAAGACCAATTCATGAACCCAACACGCAAAGCAGGGGAAAATACAAGTGGCTAAAACAGAATCGAAGAAGGAGGAGAGATTGAAGTAGTACAGTGTAATTGAGCTTGTAGGTCGACATTGGATTCGATGATCGGAGATGAAAGTGCGTGACACGAAAGAAGAAAGAAGAAGACGCTTATGGATATCTTGTGAAGACGGCAGATTTATATATAAAATCGGCAACGAAGTGTCGTAAGCAGCATCATCTAACTTTTTTTGGGGAACAGTAATGCTTTGAAGTTAACGACCGGATCACATCTTTGACCCCGAAATAAAGTCCTCTTTGTAATTCACACAACACCAAACATAAAGAAACAAAATAATGAGCCAGAAATGGAAAAATATCAGATTCTGTATGCTTTTTTTTTTTTGCTTTTTCATACAAAATTGTCTAAAATTTGAGACAATTTGCTTAGGGATAGTCTTCCATCAAATCATAATATAACACTGCCAAAATATAATTTTATATGATCTTCCATCAAACTACTATACTATATAAACTAAATTTCGGAGTTCATAATTAGATCCGTGATATCAAAAAGTGGAGTTTGAAATTTGATTCAATCCAATTTTAATGGACATCAAGAAGCAATAACAAAGCTGCATATCGATTGGTGAAAGAACCTTTCAATGATTCACAAACTTTTATTTCATTTTGTTTTGTTCCAAATTGTCTTGTACCGATCCTTCATGAGGATCATACTACTTATTTTTCATCTTAATAAAGTTTAATGATGTAAAAAATATATATTTATTATTTCGATTAACAAAATTATTTTAGGGGAATTAGCATGTATAACACATAAAAAACTATAACTTATTTTCTAACAATTTACCCTAAATCTAAGGGTTGTTATTTGGCCACATAGTATAGTTTTTGTTATTTACTTAATTATTAAATTATTTTTTGTTATTAAGCAAATTCACCCATTATTTTACTCCTTTTTTTGTCTTCATACTAAATATTAATTTAATTTATCATTTTATTTTGATATATATATGACTTAATAGTATTTCATTGAAAAAAATAACACTATTTCTTAATATTCATTTTTTTTACAGAGAAATTGGGTTGTATAGCAAAGATTTATAAGAAAATTAGCAAACTAACAAAAATCTTAGCAAACTCACCCATTATCTTGCAAAGGAATTCCAGAAGTATTTATCATTTTCCTAATTTCTATTTAAGTCTTTGTTATTAAGCTAACTAACTTTTTTTTAATACATACAAAAAATATCATGAATTTTCTATGAAGCAATAATGCTGGTTGATTGGGAAATGCCACTCCCGTATCTGTTAATTTAATTTAATTTTATTTTTAATTTAAAATTTTTGAATGATATCTTTCGGAATACTGATCACCAAAAGTGATCAACGAATCATTACATGATCCTCTCGAATATAATAGTACTGGCCGGATTTAGATAATGTTTTAAAATATGTATTAGTTTCTTGTTCTAGAGAGTAAACTCATCAACACCCTAGCTAGCATAATCTGCAATATTTTAGATATTCAGTTGGTTGAATCACACCTATTAAATTTAAATATTAGTAATATCTTGATGGGATAATTCAGCAGAACTTAGATATATAGTAGTATAAACTAAGTATGTAAATAAATATCTTTTTTTTTGTCGGCACGTATGTAAATAAATATCTATGATCACAAATTTGTAAATAAGTTAAAGTTTATATTGAGCACGGTTGATACATATCTTTTTGATGAGGTTACATTTGACACTATTTTAGTACTCTCTCTGTTTTTATTTATTTGATTTTCTAGAGTTTTCACAAATATTAAAAAAACATATTAATGGTTAATTATAAATGTCTTATTTTTTGCAAAAAACAATTTTTCGTAACTTTAAACCAATAGTAATCTAATAAACTCAATAAATATGTCTTGAAATCTACAATTCACCATTAAACTTTCATTAAAAATGCATTGAAAAAGTGAAAAATTAATCTTTTAAAAATATTTTTTTTTCCTAGAAAATCAATCTTTTGGGAACGGAGGGAGTATATCTTGTATTGGGAAAAGGTATTTTTCATCGTGTTAAATAGTAATAATAAACGACAAATAATAAATATATATAAATGTACATATCATTTTTTTTTTTAAACTTTGATTATGCTACCACCGGATGTCGTGGACTAGTAATTAAGCGCATAGATTAGTATTGTTGTGCTCCTAGTTCAAAGTGAGAGGGATGTTTAACGCCATGTTATAAAGTATCAATAAAGAATCGTTCCGGACCGTGGGAGGATTAAGATCCAAATCCGAACCCCTCTTAGTTATCACAAAAAACAAAAACTTTGATTATGCTGCATATCATCAAATATAACAAATACGATATCGTGTGAAATAACATTTTACTGGATATAATACTAGTATCTTGTATGATTAAATGTTATAAAAAAATACAATTCCCTCCGTTTCAATATGTATAATTTTTTAGAAAAAAATTTTGTTTCAAAATGTATGATGTTTTCAATTTTCAATGCAGTTTTTAAGAACTAATGAAGATGAATTGTAAACTTCAAGATACATTAATTGATTTTATGGAGCTACTATTGGCTTAAATTTATGGAAAATTGTTTAGTGCAAAAAACAATGTATTAATAGATCAAAATTAATATGTTTTCTTAATATGTGCAAAAGTTTTAAAAAAATTATACATATTGAAACGGATGGAGTATTATTATCATCCCGCAAAAATAATCATAACTTTGAGGCATTTGCGTTGTTTACCATTTTTCACGCACTTGCATGATTTACCTAACTCAAAGCAAAATGTATAAATGGCCATTTACCTAAATACTTTTAGTATATAAAAAAAATTGTGTATTTCTTTATCTTAACTAATCTTTATACCATTATAAACAAATTTCGCAAATCATAAGTTGGTCCTGTTTGTGACCAACTTTTATACTCATTGCTAAAATATTTTCTTACTCAGTTGTCCTCTGACCTTTGAACTGCCCTTTTAATAGAAGTATAGAACAACCAAACTTCGAACCTAGATTACTTGAAAAAAGGTATGAAAGTAGGAACCACTTATTTATGGTCAAATCGTTTTAAGTCATGTAGGAAAAAAATGAGGGATGGATTTATTATAAGAAAAAAATGATAGAAAATAAAGAAATAACCAACAGTTTAAAATTAAGTAACCTAATTTCGATGCGTAACACCTACTTAACAAACAAACAAAAAAAATCAGACAAATCAAAAGATAATGATATTATCTACTCTTTATTCCATTTCATATCATTTTGGCTTTTGCGATTTTATTCTTCCCATTTGATGATTAGTCGATTATTCGTTACTTCGGCAATTACAAATATGTACAAGTGGGTCCTACAACAACGCGTGGCCAGTTTCAAGGACTGACATTTTTGGTCCTTCAATCTCGCGTGGTGTGCGTTCGTGGGGTTTTCGTTCCACTAGAGCTAAGTGCACGTTTCTACTGCGTCAAGATTAGAACACGTGGCTTATCTGTAAACCATAACTCCGATGGACGGTTTATATTTAATTTCACAAAGCGAAATGGATGGTGAATAGAAAAATGGACGTGGACGGCAGTTTCGGTTTCATGGAAATATTCAACCAAATTGACTGACTTTATATTTCCTTTTTTAGTTAGCAGAAAATGTGTTCTTGTTTTTTTGTAACGACTAAAGGCTAAAGCTAAAGTCCTAGTAGTATTTTTATAAGGTCCTAAGCATGGATATTGCAACAATTGAAAAGGTCAATGAGCAAGTTTTCACACTTTAGTGAATTTGCTTATCACAATAATATTTTTTATTGGATGTGAATCCCTTTTGTGAGAGTACCGATTCAAGTTCTACTTACTATTGACTTTAATTTGGTCACATAAAGAAATTGGAGTCGGATAACAAAATGGGAAGAAGAAGTCAGCAAAATCTACTTTTTGACGAATAATTGCCATATTTGTCTTGTCTCACAAAAAAAACAAAAGGGAAGAGGACTTTTATAGAATGATTAGTATTCTGACTGACCCACGGTGTTTGGTATATGGTACGCCATCTCTCCAATTTTCATTTTATTATTGTATAATTTGTAATCACCATAAGCTTTTCAAATTTTTTGTTTCTTAAAACATTAATTATTTTCTTTCAAGTTCCATTTTCGGGTCCATTATAAAATTCAAGAATCCCAAACAGAATAATATATAATGGCACACATGTATCCATAATTTTAGACACAGATCATCATTCGATAATTTGAAACATGTATGTTAAAGGAATTGATTCAAAGTCTTCCAAATAGATAGCTATATGTTAGGTTGAATTTGTATTGATAAAGGAACGTATTAGTTTTCTTCTTAAGTCATAATTTCCCGCAAATTATTTTATCTGGACTGAAGAAGGTTTTTTATTGTGTTTAAAACTTTAAATGGGCCGAAGAAGGATTAGGTAGATTTATATGGCCATACATTGAATTCTCTTCGAATGTTATTTTCTTAACTGTTATTATATGGATGATTTTCTTTTCGCCACCAATTAAAACTTGAGTTTCCATCAAATATTCAAAATTTTGAATGATCGTTATAGTATTTGTTATAGGGTCAACTAGTTCAATTTGCATAGGCGAAATATTATGAAATTTTTTTTATCGATAACTTTATTTTGGTATACAAAATTTCATCAATACACTTGCCCTACCCATTTGTAAATCTTATTATGAAAAAATATTGGTATCAAAATCTTCAATTTGGAATTATCTTATTCTTTGTGTTCTCTCACTGCTTAGCGAACACTGTCTAAATATGTTACACTAGGTGACTCGCCCGCGCCTTGCGCGGAAAACATTTTACATTAGTGTATGTTTAATTTTCACAGGTTCGAAAATTTGAAATATATGTGCATATGTTTTACAATTTATGATGCTCTGTTTGTGTATTTACTTATCTTTTGCTTATCTTTTACAATTTATGATGCTCTATTATCATTTTTTGTTTTTATTTAATATATATTTTTAAGATAAGTTTGTAACTGAAGTTTTAATTATTTTATTAAATTAAAAGGAAAGAGAGAAACAAAATCAAAATACGCGGATTAACTTATCATCTAGATGACTCCCCGCGTAATACGCGGATTAAATATTTTTCTTTTTACTATAAACATAAGAGTTGTTTCTTTCAATCCCCTTATTCATCTAGATAAGAAAATAGTAATACGCGGATTAACTTATCATTTTAAACAAAAATCCGCGTATTATAATTTTCTTTTTACTATAAACATAACAGTTGATTCAAATAGTAAAAAGAAACAACTCTTATGTTTAAAACATATAAAACAATTTTCTTTGTATTGCTCAACATATGAAAGTTTGTGATCATATAGATTCTATGGAAACATGTAAAAATCAACTTATCATCTATATGAAATATCTCGAAAGACCCGTAGGAAATATTTTATAAAGAATTTTTTTGACATCACACATAAATTCATAATTGGTAAATCTCATCGGGTTTTTTAATTTTCATAGATATTCATAGTCGCAAACTTTAAACATGTTTGAATCTTCCTAATACCGTCATAGGTCGAAGATTTTCATTTTCACTGTTTTATGAATACTCTTATAGATTTAAGTTGTTTGTTTTTTCTTCAACTTGGTTATCCATCTCTTAAAATTTTAGATTGAGATTTCAATATATTTTCTTTATCTTTTTTTTTGTTTTTTTCAATTTATACAACCACTTTTGTTTTATCATTCACTATTTCCATTTTCTTAATTGAAATTTATATTCTGTCTACTTTTTGTTTTGTACTGTTTATATTCACTTTATTTTTATTACCATTTCTATTCTCTCGATTTTCTATATTTTTTTTCTAATTCGTTTAGACTATTACATTTTTCTTTTTTTCTAAATAGTTTGAACTTTTAGAAGTTTTCTTATTTTTCTATTAGTTTTGGACTATTAGAATTTTCATGTTTTTTTTATTTAGTTAGTTACATGTTAATTATTTTGTTAGTTTACCATTTTTAATTTTACTTTGTTTTCCTTCACCTTCTTTATTAAATTTTATATTCTCTCTATTTTTTTATATTTTATTTTTCTCTTGCAATTAATCGTTAACTTATCATCTATATGAAATATCAACGTATAACGCGGATTAACTTATTATTCGAAATTAGTGTGTCCATATAACCAAATTTTCGGAAAATGGAATATTTCTTTTAGTTTTAAGTAGAAAATGTTTGTATTGGTAAGATCTAATATTGAATTGATACGCCAAATCCTCTATGGACAATAAATCCCCTATATTTTAGAGGCTTTGTTTTGTATAGACTTCCATATTTGAATTGATAATATAAATTTATAATGAGGATATTTTGACCGAGATTGATAATATAATACGCGGATTAAATATTTTTCTTTTTACTATAAACATAAGAGTTGTTTCTTTCAATCCCCTTATTCATCTAGATAAGAAAATAGTAATACGCGGATTAACTTATCATTTTAAACAAAAATCCGCGTATTTTAATTTTCTTTTTACTATAAACATAACAGTTGATTCAAATAGTAAAAAGAAATAACTCTTATGTTTAAAACATATAAAACAATTTTCTTTGTATTGCTCAACATATGAAAGTTTGCGATCATATAGATTCTATGGAAACATGTAAAAATCAACTTATCATCTATATGAAATATCTCGAAAGACCCGTAGGAAATATTTTATAAAGAATTTTTTTGACATCACACATAAATTCATAATTGGTAAATCTCATCGGATTTTTTAATTTTCATAGATATTCATAGTCGCAAACTTTAAACATGTTTGAATCTTCCTAATACCGTCATAGGTCGAAGATTTTCATTTTCACTGTTTTATGAATACTCTTATAGATTTAAGTTGTTTGTTTTTTCTTCAACTTGGTTATCCATCTCTTAAAATTTTAGATTGAGATTTCAATATATTTTCTTTATCTTTTTTTTGTTTTTTTCAATTTATACAACCACTTTTGTTTTATCATTCACTATTTCCATTTTCTTAATTGAAATTTATATTCTGTCTACTTTTTGTTTTGTACTGTTTATATTCACTTTATTTTTATTACCATTTCTATTCTCTCGATTTTCTATATTTTTTTTCTAATTCGTTTAGACTATTACATTTTTCTTTTTTTCTAAATAGTTTGAACTTTTAGAAGTTTTCTTATTTTTCTATTAGTTTTGGACTATTAGAATTTTCATGTTTTTTTTATTTGGTTAGTTACATGTTAATTATTTTGTTAGTTTACCATTTTTAATTTTACTTTGTTTTCCTTCACCTTCTTTATTAAATTTTATATTCTCTCTATTTTTTTATATTTTATTTTTCTCTTGCAATTAATCGTTAACTTATCATCTATATGAAATATCAACGTATAACGCGGATTAACTTATTATTCGAAATTAGTGTGTCCATATAACCAAATTTTCGGAAGATGGAATATTTCTTTTAGTTTTAAGTAGAAAATGTTTGTATTGGTAAGATCTAATATTGAATTGATACGCCAAATCCTCTATGGACAATAAATCCCCTATATTTTAGAGGCTTTGTTTTGTATAGACTTCCATATTTGAATTGATAATATAAATTTATAATGAGGATATTTTGACCGAGATTGATAATATAATACGCGGATTAAATATTTTTCTTTTTACTATAAACATAAGAGTTGTTTCTTTCAATCCCCTTATTCATCTAGATAAGAAAATAGTAATACGCGGATTAACTTATCATTTTAAACAAAAATCCGCGTATTTTAATTTTCTTTTTACTATAAACATAACAGTTGATTCAAATAGTAAAAAGAAACAACTCTTATGTTTAAAACATATAAAACAATTTTCTTTGTATTGCTCAACATATGAAAGTTTGCGATCATATAGATTCTATGGAAACATGTAAAAATCAACTTATCATCTATATGAAATATCTCGAAAGACCCGTAGGAAATATTTTATAAAGAATTTTTTTGACATCACACATAAATTCATAATTGGTAAATCTCATCGGGTTTTTTTAATTTTCATAGATATTCATAGTCGCAAACTTTAAACATGTTTGAATCTTCCTAATACCGTCATAGGTCGAAGATTTTCATTTTCACTGTTTTATGAATACTCTTATAGATTTAAGTTGTTTGTTTTTTCTTCAACTTAGTTATCCATCTCTTAAAATTTTAGATTGAGATTTCAATATATTTTCTTTATCTTTTTTTTTGTTTTTTTCAATTTATACAACCACTTTTGTTTTATCATTCACTATTTCCATTTTCTTAATTGAAATTTATATTCTGTCTACTTTTTGTTTTGTACTGTTTATATTCACTTTATCTTTTAGAAGTTTTCTTATTTTTCTATTAGTTTTGGACTATTAGAATTTTCATGTTTTTTTTATTTGGTTAGTTACATGATAATTATTTTGTTAGTTTACCATTTTTAATTTTACTTTGTTTTCCTTCACCTTCTTTATTAAATTTTATATTCTCTCTATTTTTTTATATTTTATTTTTCTCTTGCAATTAATCGTTAACTTATCATCTATATGAAATATCAACGTATCTTTTTTTTGTTTTTTTCAATTTATACAACCACTTTTGTTTTATCATTCACTATTTCCATTTTCTTAATTGAAATTTATATTCTGTCTACTTTTTGTTTTGTACTGTTTATATTCACTTTATCTTTTAGAAGTTTTCTTATTTTTCTATTAGTTTTGGACTATTAGAATTTTCATGTTTTTTTTATTTGGTTAGTTACATGATAATTATTTTGTTAGTTTACCATTTTTAATTTTACTTTGTTTTCCTTCACCTTCTTTATTAAATTTTATATTCTCTCTATTTTTTTATATTTTATTTTTCTCTTACAATTAATCGTTAACTTATCATCTATATGAAATATCAACGTATAACGCGGATTAACTTATTATTCGAAATTAGTGTGTCCATATAGCCAAATTTTCGGAAGATGGAATATTTCTTTTAGTTTTAAGTAGAAAATGTTTGTATTGGTAAGATCTAATATTTGAATTGATACGCCAAATCCTCTATGGACAATAAATCCCATATATTTTAGAGGCTTTGTTTTGTATAGACTTCCATATTTGAATTGATAATATAAATTTATAATGAGGATATTTTGACCGAGATTTACGTAATATATTTGAAATATACCCGATATAATATTTATTTGGAAATGAAAACAATTCTTTTACAAACAATGTTGTTAAAGCCTGATTAATGTAATTGGGCCATTAGAGAGGTGATTGGCCCATCATAGAGGTGATTGCCATGTCACATTTTCATGTCACCATTTTGGTGCCATGTCATAATTTTCTATGAAATCACCTCCCTAATAATATATATGGGATATTTGAAATATACCCGATATAATATTTATTTGGAAATGAAAACAATTCTTTTACAAACAATGTTGTTAAAGCTTACAAACAATGTTGTTAAAGCTTGATTAATGTAATTGGCCCATTAGAGAGGTGATTGGCCCATCATAGAGGTGATTGCCATGTCACATTTCCATGTCACCATTTTGGTGCCATGTCATAATTTTCTATGAAATCACCTCCCTAATAATATATATAGGGGATTTCACAGTGGAAATTTTGGATAGGATTTACCAAACAAAAACTTGGTTATTATTAATTAGTTCATATCCTCAAACATGACAAATCTGATTAAGCAGATAATGAAAAGCAGCATGCAGAACAAAGTAAATCATACATTATACAAGTTCAAATTAGTAGTGCATTGGAGAGTTAAGGCCTTCTTGAGAAGAAAGTGAACGGAGAGGTTGGTGTCTTCTTGAAGACATTGACGACAATGACAGAGACAGAGAAGGCATTCTCTTGAAAGAAGGTCTCCTATCGAGGTTCCTCATCGTTCGTTTCGCTTGAATCGCCTTCAAAGCCGGTCCTGCTCTCTCCTTAAGCTTCAAGACCACGAAGAAGAGAAGCCTGTAACACACAAGGATTGCTACAACTGCAGCTAAGTCCCACCATTTTGAATGTGTCACTTTTACTTTAAAGACCTTATTTATCACTTCTTCTCCTGTCATTTTCGGCTCACCCGGGAATAGAGGCTCGAACTCTAGTCCGAGAAAATCGTTCTTGTATCCTCCCTGAAAGATCCATATGTTTAAATAACCTCAAGATTCAATGTTTTTGATAAGGGGAAAACATTAAGGATTAGCTCATAAAGTTACTTTCTTGATTTACCTGGATAGCCCAAGATCCGTAGCTTATGTAGGAAACCGGGTAACGCCAAAAGATTTTGGGAAGATCAGGAAGAAGGCGGAAGAATCCAGAAGTCATCATGATAATTCCCTTTCCAAAACATAAAACAGAAAACATAAACAGATTATTTATAACCTTTGTTTTACGAGAAAAATGAAAACAGAGGTTGCTCTGTTCTTACAATGAGGCCAGCTCCAGTGATAAGACCCATCAAGAAATTTGGAACAAGAGAAGCCACAACCATCATGAGACTCTCTATCACAGAGACTGAGAAGAAGATGTTGAGACAGAAGAAAGCGTAATACGAGAACCCGGGACGAAACTTGACCAAGTTGTAAGTAATAGTTCCCGTGATAACCGAAATCGCAACCAAGAAAGGGAAAGAAGAGATGTAATTCGAGAGGATATAAACCGATACTCCGTAGTAACCACTCAGCCTCTCCTTATAGAACACCTACAACAAGGCATAATCACATTTTCATCCACGAGGAAATCAAGATTTGTGAGATATTAGGGTTTTAATATTTACCTTCATTTCTTCAAGGAAAGAAGGGAAGCCGCCAATGGACATGAAAGTCATGAAACCGGTGATGAAGCCCCCGCAAGAAACCCGGGCTAAGATTGACGTGTAGCTGTTTCCTACGTCGTAGAAGATAGTTCCTACACTTATAGAAACAACAATGTAGCTCACTATCCTTGTCCAGTAGTAACCGACATCGCGGCTCATGTTTATGAATGATCTTGCAGTTAGTGTCCTGAGTTGTTTCCCCCAGCTGGCTTCACTTCCTCTCCTCACTTCCATCTCGTGCCCGTCCTGCGAATCCAAACCAGCTCTTGCGTTTAACTTGAATATGGAGTCACTGGAATGAATAAAGAGTTTCAACTTACAATGTTAGATAGTTCTTGAATCCTAGATTTTGCGGATTTCGCATACTTTGAACGCCGGTAGTTCTCAACAAGCCTTGCTCTGATCACAGGTGTTGCTAGATTCATCAGTGGATCTGATGTAGCTGGTGTTTCCTGTAATAGTGGAACATGCATTAACCTTAAATAATCAAATTCTTTAACAAAGATTAAGACACTAATGGTGTTACTCTCAAACCTGAATTCTCTTAGAGCCTTTAAGTGTAGCTGTAACGGTATCAAAGTCCGAGTTTATACATCTCAGGAAATGATCAGAAGGATTCCTCTTCTTGGGGCACGGAAAACCGGATTCTGCAAAGAACTTCATTCAAACAAACAAAAATAAAACAGAGTTCTCTGCCATTAGAAAACAAAGAATCTTTAGGGCTTAGAGTTTTTCTTGTAGTACAAGCCAAGTAAGAGTTTAGAGTTTACCTCCACAGCAGACTTGGCTTCGCCAAAGTAGACAGACTCACCACTCGAGAGCAAGAAAAGATCATCGAACAGCGCAAAAACCTCGCTGCTAGGCTGATGAATCGATGAAATAACAGTTCTACCATCGCGTGCTATGCTCCTAAGCGCCTGGATCACGAAAAACGCAGAAGCACTGTCCAACCCGCTGGTGGGTTCGTCGAGAAAGAGGATCTGAGGGCGAGTTAGGATCTCTAAAGCGATGCTGACACGTTTCCTCTCGCCACCACTGACTCCTCTGGCGTGCCAGTTTCCGATGACTCTGTCTGAACAGTCTTGAAGACCAAGCTCCATGATTGTACCTTCAATAATGTCATTCACTTCCTCTTTTGACATATTACTTGGAAGTCTCAAGTGAGCTGAGTATGTTATTGTCTCCCTCACTGTTAGTGTCCCCAGCAATATGTCCTCTTGTGTAACATATGCCTATATATTATTTTACCATTATATAATCATCCATCAACATTATTATCAATGTAGATAAATTATACAACACCTCAACCTTTGTATCTAAATCATGTAAAATTTGTTATTCATGTTATACAAAAGTTGGGTTGGTGATATGTATATATATTTTCGGTAACCAAATAACCAATATTAGGGGTGGACAACGGGAATTCGATATGAGATTTCGCGGGGGAACGGAAATGGGACGAAAATTTGGGACTATAATAGTTGATCCATTCCTATTTAAAATTCGGGACGGTAGCGTAACCGGACGGGTCATAAATCCCCCAAAAAACAATGATAATCATAGTCATAGAGCTATTAAGGGCGAGCTAGTTGTTGATATTTTGTTTTTTTCGATATAAAAAAATGTCGTTAGATATTTGACCTTTGCACCAGCACCACTAACTACTAAAGTCGGATCAGTCTAAAATCTAATGCCATAAATGAAAATTGATAACGTTTCTGAGCCAAAAGGACAATCCTAATGAACTAACAAGTTAGTTGCATGTTATGGAATGGTAAGGTGTGAGACACTATAATGACGAAACTTACTACGAGACCGTAGTCTAGCCTTGCTTTCTTGCCGTTCAATAGAAGATTACCGGTCATGATCACGTTTCTTGCAAGTCTACCTGTGTAGAAATTGTGAATTGTTGTTTTCTTAGCAAAAGATTGAAACTTTATTTAAATATTTTCCAGAAAAAAGCATGAAGACAGTATCTATACTTTTCTTTGTATTGGGATGTGGAAATCGTGATAAAATATCATAATTAAGAGATGATGCAAATCAGAATGGTAGCCCCAGAAATAAATTTTGCATTTATATGGATATTTTCTGCAGTGTTCTTTCTACTGTTCCTTGCATGCAAGGCAACTATATATACTTATAAATATGGACCATTTTTCAGTAATCAATTTTCAGAGTATACATATATAACAAATAAAGGTGATCCTAACAACTAGAGTAAACCAAAAAAGAACCTTTTTATTTTTTTAAGCATATTAAATATGATCTATTATGATGTTTTAGATACCTCTGTTAAACAAAATATAATGATTTAAAACTATATATACCATTTTGGCGTTTTTGGACGTCGAAGTCTCAAAAGTATTACAAATTATAATACTTTGGGCTAAAATATGATCATAAGATATAATATAACGAAAACCAAAATATTTGTGAGAGAAGATAGATATGTGTTAATTGATATATGCATGCAGTTGAATCGTAATTAACAAGAACGAACCTGCAAGAGAGTCTAAAAGAGTAGACTTTCCGGATCCAGAAGGACCCATTATAGCCATAATCCGACCCGGTTCCGCATACCCATTTAGCCTTTGAAGCAACCTTCGGGTCGGACCATCACTGAAGTTTGGTATAACCACCGTCAAGTCTTCCCACGCCAAATACGCTCCACGGCTCATCTCCGCCTTTGACGGCTGCTGCCTTCGGCCACTACTCGAGCCCTCTAGCTCCATCTAGATTTTCTACTCTCTCTCTCTCTCTCTCTCTCTCTCTCTCTCTCTCAAAGTAACTATGCTATGTCAATAAGAGAGATTATTTATAAATTTGTTTTTCTTTTGTTGGTCGAAGAGAGTGAATTAAGGATTTATAGAAGAAAAACAAAAAGGTAAAAAGACTTTTATAAGCTTGGCAATCACCAAACAACTAAATTCATTTAATGGATTGTCTTTAATATGGCAACATTTATAAGAACGCCTTTATATCCACTTCTTTTTTTTGGGAGGTAATGCATGTATATCTCTACATACGTATACTATATAGTATTTTATTTCATTTTCCAGTGGATGCGTAGAGAAGATAGATCGATGGCACGCGTATTTATATGCGTAAGTAATGCGCTTACATTAATGGCCTAATGGGTATAGTCTTGTAGATTAGTACCATAGATGATCCTAAAGTTGTATATAGATGTAAGATTTACTTCTTTTTTATAACTTTTTCATTAGATTTACATTTTAAAATCAGGTCTGTTTCAACTTATGAAAGTAAATGTATACATGTCGGAAAATTAAAGCTCTAGTTGAGTTGATTAGCAACTAAAGCAAGTCTATGAAATCTGACATGTTTTTCAAACGCGAAAACGACGTGGTCTTGCAAACAACGTAAGAAATGTTTCATTTAATTAGAAAATGAGCAACTTAATTGGATTTTGCGACAAAGATAACATTTGTAATTGGGAAATTAGCATGAATAACCAACAAAAAATCTATAATTATAAAACTAACCAATTGACCTAAGTTTAATGGCTAAGATCTTGTCGCATAGGACAATTTTGGCTACTCTCTTAATTCTAAATTTTTTTTGGTTATTTTGCAAATTAACCCTTTGTAATTTTAGATGTGAAAATTTATATCCCAACTGTTCTTACATATCAAAATATCGTGGACAATTTTTCGATACGGATATATACTTCTTAGTCTTATTATGTAGATCTGAGTGTATTTTATCGAAAAATAATATGGAACATAAAATTCCACATAATGCATGGCAAAAAACTTATTTGGCGACAGAAAAATTGACGACACCGCAAATCATACTTTTTTTATTTTGGAGGCTTCAAGCATAAAAATTCGGTTATATACACACAGTCTATAACAACGGGATTATAATTGTGCACGTCACCGTTTAGTAATCATACAAATTTACGAAGAAGTAGAACATAACACATATTTGTCTCCTAACACAAATTTAGATGTTCGAAATACTATTTACATTCAATTTTCAAACGTGAAAAAGGTGATTAATAAAAATGGGTAACAAAACGGAGAGTCACGGATCTTAATGAAAATGGAGCATAATTAAATGCGAGGGCGTAGTTGACGCCCATATGCTTGTCTACAGTCAACATTCATTATTATTTTGTACTCCTATGCTTCTCCGATTATTATAATTATTTTATATATACGAATTATACTGTATAGTATAGTTTTGTTATGGCATAAGTGCATAACCTTAGTAATATATCACAATAACACTATAATATGAGAAGAACTTTAAAAAATAATGCAACGAAAACCTTCCAACCAAAGATAAGAACCCATTATTACAAATCTTTTTTTTTTTTTTTTTGTCACGGGCACACCTCATTATCGATTAAACAAATACATTATCTGTATCTGAAAACCAATATGGAACGGAGGTGCTAATGAAGTTGAAAGTTGTATTTCGCGTACGTGCACTCCTCCCTAACAAATCCGCCCTCTTATTGTTCTCCCAATGCCGGTAGATGAGATCGAATTCTAGGAAAGATTCCCGGAGGATTGCCAAATCACGCAATTCTGGTTGGAAGGTTGGCCATTCGTGAGGAGACTCCACCATTTTCACTAAATCTGTGGAATCTGTGATGAATGTAGAGCAATAACGTCTCTTCCGAATTAAGCACCGCATAGCCCAAAGTAGACCGTGCAATTCCGTATGAAGGGGGGAAATACTTTGCAAGTTCCCCTGGAGACCTAGCAGGTCAGTCGTCCCATCACGAAGCTGTAGAACCCATCCTACTCCACTCGTTCTATCCTCCTGCTTCCACGAACCATCCACAAAACATGTGAAAGTGGCCACCGGCATGCTGATGTCCAGCTCATGTTGTGGATTGACCACTTGTTCATTTGTATTCGCTTGAAGCCATTCTTTTGATTCCTTGAGAGCATAAGTCAAAGTCTCAGACGGTAAACGGGTGACCGTGTTGAAGATCTTGTCGTTCCGGGCCTTCCAAATATACCATAAAATCCAGGGAAAAGCCTGAGAGAGCGTGGACAGGCTATCAGCTTAAGGTAGTCGCTAATAGAGAGTATCGAAATTTGATCGTAAGCTCTCTGAGAGGAAATCTGGAACCTGAGTGGTAATTCCAGACCTAGTCCATGTCTCCAACGCCTGGGGACAAGTAAAAAGTGCATGATTAATAGTTTCAAGCGAAGCGCCACAGTGGGGACAAGCCGCCGAATCCCAGATATGTCGATGGTTGAGCTGCTCATTCACCGCCATCGCCCCTGATAAGCTTTGCCAAAGAAAATGGCGTAGCTTATTAGGAGCTGGTAGTTGCTAGACATGAGCCTTTAGGGGAACATCCGACGGTAGTTGTAAGGAAAAATGGGTTTCTGCATCAGGGAATTTCCTAACTAGTTCATACCCCGATTTAACTATATATACTCCTGACTTTGTATAGTGCCAAGAGAAGCCATCCTCCGGCATCTGTGAAGAAATTCGGAGACTGAGAATCCGCGGCACATCGCTCGAATGAACATTGGCATAGAGAGCCTGAGTATTCCAAGTTGAAGAGCGAGGGTTGAGAAGATCGACCACCCTAAGTAATGAGTTGACTACACCATATCGGCTAACCGGGGGTCGTGGATCTAAGTCTGGTATCCAGTTATCTGTCCAAACCACTGTTTGTCTTCCATTACCAATGATTCGCCGGATACCCTTAGAAATCAATGGTTGTGAGTTCCAGATGCTTCGCCAACCATAGAATGACCGGTTAGGCTTACGTGCGTGGAAAGGGTGAACATTCCTGAAATATCGGCCTTTAAGGACCCGTGCAGCTAGAGAATTAGGAAATTGGTGTAAACGCCACATTTGTTTAGCCAAGAAGGCCTGATTAAAATCTTCAAAAGACTTAAATCTGATTCCGCCTTGATTCTTGGGTAAACAAAGTTTCTTCCATCAAATCCAATGTAACCCTCTAGATTGAGGTTTAGATCTCCACCAAAACTGGGAAACCGCAACAGCTAATTTCCTACATAATCCTTTTGGGAGAAGAAAACAAGACATCATATAAGTTGGAATGGCTTGGGCCACTGATTTAATCATCACCTCTTTGCCTCCTTTTGACAAAAACTTGGCCGACCAGCCATTTATCCGACCATTCAGGGATCATGAACATATGCGAAAATTTGAGCTTTAGAACCCTGTAATCTTTTTGAGATTCCCAAGTACTTCCCGGTACCTCCTTCACTCATAATTCCTAGACGTTGATGGATAGCCACCCTAGTCTCTGTGGGGACATCCTTCCCGAAGGTGATGGCCGATTTATCAAAATTTATCCGCTGGCCTGATGCCTTACCGTACTCTGAAAGGATCCTCAGAATGGTGTCACTTTATTCCAAATTTGCCCGACAAAAGAAAAGACTATCATCGGCAAACAATAAATGAGACACTGGTGGACTGGCGTACGCCACTTTGAGACCTGACATGCAGCCAGCTGATTCCGCCGCCTTGAGATTGGAGATCAAGACCTCGGTACAGAGTATAAATAAATATGGGGATAGGGGATCCCCTTGGCGTAAACCCCTCGTAGGCGTTATTGAACCCCTAGGATTACCGTTGAGTAATAGATGGTAGGTGACAGAGTTCATGCATTGCATGATCCATGATATCCACGTTTCCGAGAACCCCATCTTCCTCATAAGGCTCTCCAAGAAACCCCACTCAACCCGATCGTATGCCTTACTCATATCAGTTTTGATCCCCATGTAATCCTTTCGACATTTATCCCTGGTAACTAGAGCATGGAAAACCTCTTGTGCGACCAGAATATTATCAGAAATTACTCTACCTGATATAAATGCTAACTGTGTCTCAGATATTAATTTGGGCAGGAGCCGCTTGAGACGTTGGCATAAAACCTTGGAAATAATCTTGTAGCTAACATTACAGAGGCTAATGGGTCGAAATTCCTTCATTGCGCGAGGACGATCAGTCTTAGGAATGAGGCAGATGTTTACCTCATTCATACTTGATTCAATAACACCAGACGACATAAATTCTTGGACCATAGCGACCACCTTTGGGCCCAGAATATGTCAAAATTTTTGATAGAACAGTGCCGTCATCACATCAGGTCCTGGGGCCTTCTCACGGTGAATTGAAAAGATAGCTGCCTTGACCTCTGAGGCCGAAGGAGCCCGAGTAAGGACAACATTCATTGCTGGTGTAATCGTCGTTGGGATATGGTGCAGAGATGTCTCTAAGTCAGTGATCCCCTCCGAAGAGAAAATATCTTGAAAATACTCAGTTGCTACCTGCTTGATCTCCGCATCTTTCTCCGTCCACACACCACTCGAGTTCAAAATGCCAATAATTTTGTTCCATGCTCGCCGTTGCTTTGTCGAGGCATGGAAATACTGCATGTTTTGATCGCCCGCAACAAGCTATAATACCCGGCTTTTTTGCTGCCAAAAAGCTCCTCATCGACTAGAGCAGTTCGTAATCTTTCTTGTGCAGCTGAGACCTCCTCAAAAGAAGCCTCGTCATCACTCTGCAGTCTATCCAGTTCCTTTTTTAGGATCTCAATAGCCTCACCACTATTATGTTGATCAGCCTTTCGCCACCGAGAAATAAGCTTCTGGCACAGAGATATCCGGTCACTGACCTCCAAAGTTGGATCAGGGTTATCAGGATCCCACCCCTGTTTAATAAACTCTTCAAAATTTGGTTTCGAGAGCCAACGTTTGTCGAACCAAAATTTTTTCACCCCCTGAAAGTCGGCCGTCGTAATCCGAGTGAGGAGTGGGCGGTGATCGGAGCCCATAAACCGCATATACTCTGTCTGGGTGTGAGTAAACAGATCATGCCATTCTTCATTACCCATGGTTCTATCAAGGCGACACCGAATAACATTACGTCCCCTTCGTCCCACCCAAGAGAGGGAATTTCCAGAATAGGGAAAATCTATCATACCATAGTTACTCCGCATTTGTCGGAAATCCAGAAATGAGGTATCACTTCGGGCACGACCGCCCGATTTCTTATAATGGTCCGTTATCTCATTGAAATCACCAGTCATTAACCAAGCCACAGACCGAGTTGATCCAATATGATTTAAGTCCTCCCAAACAAAGGAACGATGAGAAATAACAGGTTCTCCATAAACAAAAGATATAAAAACTTTATTACCGTGGATTGTAGCCAATACATCGATAACATTTTTATTTGAAGATAATACTTGAATTTGAAAATCAGGTAAAGCGAAAAGGGCTAAACCACCACTAAGACCATTAGGATCAACAGTAAAAAGAAACTCATAACCAAACTCCTCTTGCATTTCTTGTAAAAAGCTTTGATCACGTTTAGTTTCCATAAGAAAAATTATTCCTGGGAATAGTCTCCTACGGATTTCATATAATCGACGAACTGTCAAAAAGCCACCTACTCCCTGACAGTTCCAACTGAGGATCATCTAATTGACTGCCGGTGGTTTGCCTTCAACCACCGGCTCTTTAAATTTCTTCGATATTTCCTCCGGAATAGGAGTCGTCCTCGAAGATGACGGGATCGAATCACCACAAAGGTCTTCATGGTCCCTAAGTGTTAATTTCGCCGCGGTTAACGCTTGTTTCTTGACGCGAATACCTGTAAAAGGACTATGACCAATCTTCTTTTTCACTCCTAGGCCTTTTTTACTGGGCTTGCCAGGTTTGGGCCTTTGTTGTCCAATAACATGTTCTGATTTTGTTGGCCAATCGATTTTTTTTTTTTTACAACATTACATTTCGATCTTACGATAAAACTATAAGTTTTATAAATTGGATTAAATAACGTCACAGTCTCATAGATCACGACACCCACCCAATTAACACAAATGAAACCTATCTATTATTGGCCGGAATGATGTATTGTCAACACCTATTCAGCATATGATACAATAATGCTACATAGTCACATAAATGCGTTGTAAGAGAATTATAATACAAAGGCTATGAGCAAAGCCGATGAGAATTGGGAAAAGAGGGGTTCAACGTCAAACCTTTCCTTCACATAAAAAATCCTTACCGCTAGTTTACAAAATATTTCATTATAATAGCGGCGGACAAAATTTATAGACAAAAAAGTCGCTCATCTATGCTTGCATATGCTTGGGTTTATGACCGGTCTTAAGTATGAGGCTACAAATTTTTTTTATAATGAATGTTAAATTATATCCAAACTAAAAACTGTTATTTTCATGCATGTATATTCTTTTATATTCATATAAATGATTTAGTATTTCTAAACATTAAAACATAAACCTTACAAACCAAAGATTAGCATTTAAAACAACATTGGATTCGTTAAACCAAATTATACCGATTTACTCATCGCTCCAAATAAAAAACCAAACACAAATTATGCTATTATGTCACCTCCGATCCCTCATGAACTCCATAGACAAGAATCATCTTCATAAGCTGAACATAAAACCCAAAAAAAAAACTCATTTAAATCAATCTAGAAACTGCCAATACAAAACAAATTAACATGAATGTTGCACACTGGATCGGTAGTAGACGTGTTTCTCTTCAATTCCCACAAGTAATACTTCAATCTAATGACCTTAATTAATATCTAATGCTTGAAGGTTTTAGACAATGGATATAAAAGAAACAAAAAAACAAGCGTTAGTGACCAAATGATATTTTTGTGTGGAGATTATGGCGTAAACTTGCTTCTTTTGAATTTGATTTACACATGTAATTATTTTATTATGACTTATAATCTTATATATTGGCAAAATAGTGTTACGTTTTAGGTTTATCACAACTCTGTGAATGTGTTATCTGACGATTACACTAATCACAAGGACTAGTTGAACCTTAGTCCGAATATGTAAAGAACCTTTGGAAAAACAACCAACGAAAAATTCTAAAAAACCACCAAATATGTAAGAAACTAGAAATTATAATTTTAAGTTTGATTCTCACATGTAATTCATTCGTTCCCATATAATTTGGTGAAATAGTACCAAATGTTAAGACCATTAGGTGTGTTCTTAGTATATAAAAATATTAAAACACACACTTTTTTTTCCTTTTACTCAACTTTATACCTTCTCTTTCATCCTTTTACTCAACTTTTATTAATTTTATATTTAAATACACCTCACTATCTCATAAGAACACTTCCAAAAGTTTCAAAATAAAAACAACTCCAAAACTATCTCCTCTCTTTATTTAAAATTTATTAATTTTATATTACCAAAAACACTCTCTCTCTTTATTTTATTCAACTTTATACCTTTTCTTTCTTCTTTTTACTTACATTTTAATAATTTTTAATACTAAGAACACAACTAAGAGCAACCGTTGATCATGCCCTTAGAACTGAATCGTTACTTGAAGGTTATACTAATCATGAAGCAAGGCCTTTCTTATTTAAAAAAGCAACCAGCAACGTAATTTTTGTAAGAAAATCATGAAACAAGTAAAAATTGGATTTTCTAGTTTTTTTTTTAGTTTGATTCCCACCCAGAATTAATTTATCTGATTTCAACTGTTGAAATAGTATCATGGTCTAGAATTTCGATCCATTAGAAAATAAGTAAATTGGTTTATTCGACGATTAGACAGACTAAACTAAAGGATAATTGGATAAGTCGGACCTCAGTCGAGCCACCACTGAACTTTTTGACCTAAACATGGTTTCTCTTCTTTGGCAAAGTAATGGGCTTAACTTGGGCCTTTATGGGTCATTGATTTAGATGCAATGTTCTATTCTTTCACCTGTAAATAAATTATTTTAACTTACATGGAAAATAATAGCCTTAGATTAGGGAAGCAAAACTTGCCCAAAAGAACGAAAGTATAATTCAAAATTGTAACTTGATCTGTTTCTTCCTTTTTCTGGCATTCATGATGTGACACCTACTGATACACCTCGGATACTAAAACTTTATATAGCCATATCTTTATTTATTTTTAAAATGTTAGATACTGGTCCTTGATAGTCATCATTGTTTTATCCATTTCCGGAACATAATTTAAATATATTTCTAAAATCATATTTAGTCAAATAATGCTCTTTTATAGCATAAAAATAAATAGAAAATTGATAATTCTCGTTTTCTATGAAGAGCATTTATTTTGTTTCATTATTGTTGTCTGATGCATGGCTCTGGCATATAATACGAACTCTGGTCAAATTGACTATGACCCTTGATAACCTCACGTGTCCCCGTAAAGCAAATCTCTGCAGTTGACATTACTTCTGATTCAGATTTAACGGTGAAGATCAGAAAAGCGTACATATTACACGGTGCACTTGCTGTAGATGAATATTACCCACTCAGAAAGAAATTTATGTCACGCGCGGGTTTTAGTGAGTCAGGGGGAAAATCGCGGTTATCGAAGCAGGCAGTCCGGTTCCATTTTTTGCGCTAAAAAGTAAAACTAATTTGGGTTTTACACTTTACATTTGTTTCTGTTTTCTAATAATTTTGTATAAAAATTTAGTTAGATATATGGCAGACAAGTCTCTGATTTTTAAAATTGAAAACTATCAGATTTTGCATAGTTTAAAGTTATAGAATAAATACTTTATGAACAGTATAGTTCACAGAATTAAGCAAGTATGAATCATATATTTTGCACAAAATATTGACACTTTTAGTCTTTTAAAGGTCTTTGACTATTTAAACACTTTTGGAATCAGAAAAAACGTGATTATAAGAATCAGTGATTTTATCTTATAACATGTGTTTGCAGATTGTAATATTTGGCTCGTAAATGCAGGGCCGGTCCTTCATTTGTGGGGGCCTGAAGCAAAAAATAATAATTTTAGGGAGTTATAGGGGGATTTAAAAATTTGGGGGCTTTTTTGTTGAAAAAATATTTTCGGGGGCCTTTTTTAATACTAAAAATCAGCAAAAAAATGGGGCCCAAAACAACCGCTTCTCTTGCCTCTCCTCAGAACCGACCCTGCGTAAATGCATAACGTTGTTTATGTGAAAAGGATCAGTGTACAACCTAAGATTAGAATGTCATATGATGAGTGTTAAAACAAACTAATAGATGTTGAAATGATATTAACAAAGTTTTAAATACAATGCTTATCGAGAGATTAAAAGGTCGCGATCGACAGTGACCGTCAAGTTGACTAATTATTACGAAAATAATGAAGATATGATTACATAGTAATCAAGAAAGATCTAGAATATTGTTGATATTTATTAATATCATAGTTTAGGAAATTTACCTTTATGTAAAAGCCGTAAATATATTATTTCATAATTTAGGAATTTAGATATCGTTTGCACTCTATATAAGCTAATGTAACTTGGAACTTTATATTCATTTTAGTCTAATATAATTCTTCCTAAACATTTTTGTGAACTTAAATTCATCAGTTTATCATTGCTTGTTATCTTTTTATAATAAGATAATTTTAGATAATAAAAAAAAAATCAGTAACTTCCAAAGAAACTGCAATCTTCCCATCTACCATGTGTCATAAGTCTCGGATTCTATTCTTTTATTTTCATGCACTTCCAAAAACTGCTTTAATACTAGCAATAAAAAAAAAGTAAATTAACTTTCTCTTGTTTTCTATCTTTTTGAAGTTCAATTTGCTTTATTTTTCGTTGTTTTACCATTATTGGTGCATACCAATATGCATCATTAAGGGGAAATGTGGACGAAGTGCTTCAAATCTCCTTGCAAGGATGGATAATGCTGGCTAATCCTTTGACGCATGGACAAATTTGACTAGGTCTGAGAATCCATCTCAAAACTCTGATTGGTCACATTATTCTCCAACATGTTTCACATCGTCCGAAGAAGAGCTTCGATCTCTGAATGAAGGGGAGACCTCAACTGTCTGATCTCCTTCGCCCCTAATATAATTGTTTGACTTCCCTGATGACAAAATTTTAGATTTAAATATAATTATTCGCGATTTGAATTTTTGGTAACAAAACATAGCTTATACATGTTGCCGAATTAGATTTTCCAATTCTAGTGACGCATTTTGATTAATAATTTAGTGGACAAAAAAACCAATGTTCTAAAAAGCGTTATAGGCGTTCGCCTAGGCGGCGCTAGGCCCATATGGACCGTAGCGATTAACGCTTAGACCGCCTAAAATATTATAGTATTATAAAAATATAAAATAATATTTTTATTTATAAATCATGATATTCTTAATGTTAGGGTATAAAATGATAATAATAAATATAATCTAAATTTTCTTATATATAAATCATGATATTTTAAATATTTTGTTATAAAAATCTACTAAATTATGGATTTTCGTAAAAACGTCAAGACCGCTTTAAAAATTGCCTAGGCTCCGATTAGTCGTTCTAGGCGCTAGGCGATGGGTCATCGCCCGCTTAGCGCCTAGCGCTTTCTTAAACATTTAAAAACAAAGCTTATACATACGAAAATCTTGAAGTGTAGACAAGAAAAAAAAAAGTATGTGCAACATGCCATAACATAAGTAAAATTATAAAGAACAAATTTGACAGAATCATCTCAAAATCTATTAGTTTAATAGACATATTTACGAAACATATGTCAAACTATTTTGATTTGCACATACCTTTTTTTATTTTGATAAAGATTTAGCAAGTATAACATGTCAATTTAGTTAACTTTAAAATGAATTAAGAAAAAGGTCATTTTTGAAGAGTAAATATTCTATTATCTCCAAGAAGAATGAAGATCCAAAAAGATGCAAAATCACGAACTACCATTTTATAGATTTAAATATATTTCCTCTAAATCGACGTTCATATAAAATCCATAATCTTATCATAGTATTTTCTTTGTTCGGAAATATAAAATGTTTAAGATTTATATATTACAATTAAGAAATCATTAAATTTTATTGTTTTATGAAATAAATCATCAATTTAAATCTACCTAAAATATTTTAAACCAATAGAAAAACTATATACATAATTCAAAAAGTCGGAAACAACAAGAATTCAATTAATTTTACGTTCGAAAGTGAGAACATTTTATGTTAACATACAAAAAAAAGTTTAAAACATTTTATATTTTTGAACAGAAGGAGTATCTCATAAATCTTCAACTTTGTACAAAGAGTTCATTAAATATTAAAGTGGATGCGGATCTTCCTTATGAGTCCAGCCTAATACTAGTTGTATACAATCTTATATATGAACATAATAAAATTGAAGTAGAAATCTAGTTTTGATTTTGAGACACATTAATCAAAAGTGATTTTCCGATTATTAGGAACTGGCGAACTAAGTTTTGAAACGTGGAATCTACAGAGACCGCATTATATTTGGCGTTTTCCGTCGAATATAATCAACGTAGACCAAATAAACTATTTGTCGGTTTCCTTGGATATCATCTATTGATGTTTAACCTTTAAACATATACAACACTGACACAACCAAGATACACTGACAAAACCAAGATTTCCGGAATTGTTTTATAGTGTTCAAATACCTAATTTATTTCCGCACCTTTAAACATATACAACACTGACAAAACCAAGATTTCCAGAATTGTTTTCTAGCGTTCAGATACCTAATTTGTTTCCGCACCTTTAAACATATACAACACTGACAAAACCAAGATGCACTGACAAAACCAAGATTTCCAGAATTGTTTTCTACCGTTTAGATACGTGATTTGTTTTCGCGAATATTGTGTTTCCTAAACTTTTTGTTCTAAATTATATCGATAACTTTTAAATATCATAATTACACAACTAATCAAATCTACGATGTTTGGAATACACTTTTTCTCATTAAACTAAATTGTTTAAAAAAACGTATAGGTTTGATTAAACTTTACAAATTGATAATTTTGTTACGCATAAAATCTAACTAATTATAGAAGTAACAAAACTAAGATACTAAATTTTGGTAAAACTTTTAAAGGTATTAGTACCTATTTTTCATGGAACTAAAATCAACTAGTTGAGGAAAAAAAATAAATTAAAATCATGCATACAATCTCAATCAGAAAACAAAAAATCATGCATCCAATGGGTAATAACACCTTGGTGTATAAGAAGTAGTATCTTATACACAAAATAGTGTCAAACAAAATCTTAATTACAAAATTCTTTAGGGAAAAAAATGAAACAAATGCGATTTTCTTAACTATAATCCCGCTCCGAGTATCGACAAACTTAAAAAAAAAACCCTAAACCCGATAAGAAAACGGAACCCGAAAAGAAAGAACACATTACAAAAGTAGTTTTTACTTTTTTTTTTGTTTTCGATAAATGCTCATTACAAGACAAAATCAGACTAAAATCTCCCCAAAATAAAAACCCAAGTAGTACCCACTACTACTCTCACAGAAAAAAAAAAAAAAAAAAAAAGAAAGAGAGCCTCTTCTCCTCCTTCTCAATCTTCCCTCTCAGAAAAAGAAAAAAAAGAGGAATTTTTATCCTAGCCATGGATTCCGGAGATCCTACTTCGATACTTTTCACAAAAATTAGAACTTTAGAACCAGATTTTGCCTCGAAAATCATCGGTTACTTGCCTTTACAGGATTTGGGTAACAGCGATTTGATGCGTTTGGCCTTCGGACCGGAAACTCTGTTACAGCGTTTTGGGTCTTGGATCTTCTTCTGCATCAAACCCTATCTCCGGACCCATTAACATCCACCGTCATTCTCCGTGGGGTAATGGGTTCATGGAGTTTTCGAGGAACTACCCTTCCGTGAACTCTCCTGGAACTAACCCTAGCCCGTTTCAAGCAAGTCCGTCCCTTTTTGCTTCAGATGGTGGTGAAGGAAGTGGCGATTTCCTCGATGAGCAGCAACTTGGAAACTACTTGTCCATTCTCAACGAATCGTCTTCCAAGAATAAGGACGACGAATCTGGTGCGGATCCGTTCGGGTTCTCCACCGAAAATGGCGATGCCCATTTGCACAAGAGGAGTTTCTCGGCCAGTGATGCTTGTTTTGGCTCAGAGGAACCTGGATTTGGCGGTGGTGGTTATAGTAGGTTCCTTCACGGTGGTGGTGGTTTAGGAGATGATTTTGACTCTCCTGGTGGTTTTAGCTCGCCGGAGTACGTTTTCAGAGAGCAAGAGGAGATGGTGAGGATGAAATTAGCTCACCGGCAGCGAATGGCCGTTGTGGGAGCCTAAGCTAGCACAATTAGATTTGTTAGGGTTCGAGAGGAAGCAGAGACTTCTAGGGTAAGCTCAGACAACAAGATATGAGAAAAGAGTTTTGTTATTGCTTTCAATGTGTTTGAGTACAAAGTTGTGAATGCCTCCTCAAGGGCTTTTACATCAAGTATATATACTATCTCTAAGGCGGCCAAGCTTCCTAAGTCTTCGCGGATTCCATCCTTGCTAAGGTCGGTTGCATCAGAGTGGGCTTCGCATCTGGACCGGGCTTCGGGCTTCCTTCACGTCAATGGGCCGGAGACTGCATCGAGCTGAGGATAAGATCAGCGACTGAGGTGATCGCATGATCGGCCCACGGAGGTCGAGCCCGCGGTCGGCCCACGGCGGTGAGCCCGTGGTCGGCCCACGGTGGCGAGGCCGTGGTCGGCCCACGAGGGTGAAGCCGTGGTCGGCACCGTCTGGTAAGGCCGTGGTCGGCCCACGAGGGTGAAGCCGTGGTTGGCACCATCTGGCCCCGGTCCCTTCCTGCTTTGCCTAGGTTCGTTCCGCTGCCACATGCTTCGCTTCGCAGAAAGACTTAGGTGCCGTTACGCCTTCTTCGTCGAGAGTCCGGAGGGCCATTTCTTCAATCGGCTTGTCTTTGGAAGTTAATGTTGAGCGGGTGAAAACCGATCCCAACAGTTAGCCCCCAGCTCGGTAGTGTTAAAGATAACAGTGTCGAGCTAAAGATGTATTGGATATCAGCATTATCGTTCAAAGTCGTGGCGTTGTTGGCATAACCACTTACACAGCAGTAGAGGGTGACTTCATACTTGAGGTTTTAAGACTCCGTAAGCATTCTGAAGGTTTTAAGACTTCCTGCTTCGTCTGCTGAAGCTGCTGCGTTTCTGCAGAATTTTTTTTTTTCTTTTCGAAGGTTTTAAGACTTCTTATTTCCTATGGAGGTTTTAAGACTCCGTGTCCCGAATGCCGATGGCGAGGTTGCCATCGGTCTGTCCGAGGACGGGGTCGCCGAGGACGAAACCGATGAGGATGAGGAGGTCGATGACTGACTGTCTCCCCCCAGTTGATTTTTTTGCTCATGAATGAGGCTCGTTCTTGGTCAATTGCTCATGAATGAGGCTTTGTTTGCTTATGAATGAAGCCTTGTTTGCTCATGAATGAGGCTTTATTTACTCATGAATGAGACTTCGTTTGCTTATGAATGAGGCTTCGTTTGCTCATAAATGAGGCTTTGTTAAGTAGAGAAAACGCAAATGCGCTCACGCTCTTTATCTGCCAACGTTGCTGTTGGGCTTTGCAGAATGGTGCTGTTCTCTAGACACGTCTGTCCGAGAACAAGTACACCCTAAGTTTTATCAGCGTGGAACCTGGGTTTTTTGAATGACTGTTTAGGGTACATGCCAAACAAATCATTGGCAGCTGCATTTTACCAACGATGCTTGTTGGGTTTTTGAATGATCAGTCGGGTTCGTCCACCCCAATACTGAACATTAATACTTATATAGCGCGCTTTGGATCCGATGCTGGATATCATTGCGTTCGTATTCCGGCATCATCACTGTGGGCAGCAGCAACGAATGTGGAACGACTTTACTTGATTGAAACTTTGATTAGCCCATGATGGACATAGCTGTTCTCGTGATGAAGTTTCTGTTAATTGTTTGAAGTTTCTGATGATGATGTAGTCAAAGAGTAGAGTACGGGTAACCCACCCCCCCCCCCCTTTGAGACAAATGAGGGAACTGAAATCGTCTAGAGAGATTGAGCTCGTTCGAAGACAAGGCTTTGAAAACACCTACCCCCCCCCCCCCTTGAATGCAGAAGAGGTCAAGTGAGCTCATCCGGAAACGAGGCTGTGAAAACACTTACTCCCCCCCCCCCCCCCCCCCCCCCCCCTCCCCCCCTTTAAGGCGGAGGAGATCAGTGGAGCTCGTCCAGAGACAAGGCTTAGATAAACACGTACTCCCCCCCTTTAAGGCGGAGGAGGTCAGTGGAGCTCATCCGGAGATGAGGCTTGTGAAACGTGTAACCCCCCCCCCCCCCTTTTGACGGAGGGGGGCGACTGAACTCATCCGAAGACGAGCTGCCTACGTACCCTTTGCAGGGATCAAGTCGCCTCGTAGTTCATTGCAAGAGCTTCTAAAAGGGTGGGGGCGTCGCAACGGACTGGGTGGGTTCGCCTGCTTGCTTGTTTTTCCCGCCCCTCCTAGCGCGGACCTCTTCTTCGCTTCGAGCGAAGTCTGTAGCGCGGTGGAGAGCGTCTTGGATGGTCGTGGGTGGGTTGACAGTCTATTCCTGCCAGAATGGAGAGGGGCATCGGAGCGCTCTTCTCAAGGCCTCCAGTGCGGACCTATTGCTGATACCGTCCACTTTTGACAGTGTGTGCTTAAACCTTGTTATGAAAGACCGTAGACTTTCATTCTCACCTTGCCGATTTGTCCACAACTCTGCGTCATAGATTTTTTGTTCCGCGAAGATGTTGTAATGCTGCAGAAACATTTCTGAAAGTTGATGAAAGGTGTGGATTGAGTTCTTCTCCAGCTTGTAGAACCACTGGAGGGCAGGTCCTTTGAGGCTCTCTACGAACAGTTTGGAGTAGCCGATGTCCTTCTCGGCTTCTGTGAAGTTTGCCCTTCCTAAGGCGACTTCGAATTCCATCAGATGGACAGCAGGGTCGGTGTTTCCTTCATAGATTGGAAGCTTGACTTTTCCGGGGTCGGAGATTTGAGCCCTCGCGACCCTCTCGGCGAAGGGTGTGTTCCGTGCCCTCTCGAGCACATAGGCGATCCCAGGAGCCTTCGCCGTGCTCCGGTACATCTGTAGTTGGGTAGCTTTTAGGTCACAGACGACTTGGTCTAACTGGGCTTTCAGCGCAGCATCCTCTTCATCTTGGGAGCCTTTTGGAGCCCTGCGCTCCTGCTCCTTCCTGTAAAGTTCCGCTATGGTTGGAGCTCCTTCTCCATCAGCCATAGCGTTGTCAGCAGCGTCCGTTCGGACACATTTCCGAGGAGGAGGTTGATCTCCATGAGCCCTAGCGTCGTCAACAGCTGTGTCGGTTCGGGCTCGTCTCCGAGGGGGTTGATCTTCGTCCGATTCTTCCACCATACGCTCGGGAGTTTCATCAGATTCCCGACGAGGCGGTGGTGGAGGCAAGTCTTCTGGGCCTGTGTGATCGGTCTGAGGTGGCAGCTCTTCGTGCCGATCCCTTCGATTAGCTCGAGGCGTGGTGAAGCTGAGGCGTGTTGGACGGACGCGGGTCCTCTTGCGCTTTCTTCGTGAAAGCGCTTGCAACTTGCTTGTCGTCGCCTCGTTGAACTTCTTCTGCTCCTGTGCCCGCTTGACGAGCGTTTCCAGCATCTGCTTGATCTCCATCATGTCTGCTGGGTTGTTAGCAGTGTTGGTTGCAGGAGCTTCGACGGAGTTCTCTTTCTCCTGGCTGATCCTGCGAGACGAGGACTCCTCGCTGCTGTTTGACTTGCTGTTGTTGGTCATCTTGCCAGATCTTGTGTAACCTAGCCTTTTCTGTGTCAGAAATTCTCTAGTTCCCCTTAGTCGGCGCCAAATTGTGGGAGCCTAAGCTAGCACAATTAGATTTGTTAGGGTTCGAGAGGAAGCAGAGACTTCTAGGGTAAGCTCAGACAACAAGATATGAGAAAAGAGTTTTGTTATTGCTTTCAATGTGTTTGAGTACAAAGTTGTGAATGCCTCCTCAAGGGCTTTTACATCAAGTATATATACTATCTCTAAGGCGGCCAAGCTTCCTAAGTCATCGCGGATTCCATCCTTGCTAAGGTCGGTTGCATCAGAGTGGGCTTCGCGTCTAGACCGGGCTTCCTTCACGTCAATGGGCCGGAGACTGCATCGAGCTGAGGATAAGATCAACAACTGAGGTGAGCGCGCAGTCGGCCCACGGAGGTCGAGCCCGCAGTCGGCCCACGGCGGTGAGCCCGTGGTCGGCCCACGGTGGCGAGGCCATGGTCGGCCCACGAGGGTGAAGCCGTGGTCAGCACCGTCTGGCGAAGCCGTGGTCGGCACCGTCTGGTCCCGGTCCCTTCCTGCTTCGCCTAGGGTCGTTCCGCTGCCACATGCTTCGCTTCGCAGGAAGACTTAGGTGCTGTTACGCCTTCTTCGTCGAGAGTCCGGAGGGCCATTTCTTCAATCGGCTTGTCTTTGGACGTTAATGTTGAGCGGGTGAAAACCGACCCCAACAGCCGCTGCTCAGTACTTGGCGGCTGGTGGCTCTCCAATGTCGTATGACAAAGGCCTCAATTTTTTCTTGAATCAGCGTAATGCGCTTAGGTAATGAACCACTTTGTTGTCTAAGTATCTACATTTGTGAACTGATTTGCCAACTAAAGACTTGGGATTTTAAGTGTAGAATCTATCTCTGTCAGGGGTTCATGGGAAAGTTTTCATCTTTGTGCATTTATATGCCAATTACTGCTTATGTTACTCTTATGGTCTTCTTTGTATGGTTTTCATTTACATGCCAACCTTTGCTTTTATCCTATTGGTTGTTTTAGTCAAGCCTATGTTTTTTGTATGGTTCAGTAAAGGACTTGTATATTGATGTTGTGGCTTAGATTCGTTTGGTGGTGTTTGTTTTTGCAGATCAGGACGAGGAGGGCAATTTGGTGAAGACGGTTACTGGTTTGGTAGTCCAGGCCAGTTCGAAAAGGAGGAGTTTATGGGGATGGGAGATAAATCTAACTCTGCGGCTAAACAGATTTACTTGACATTTCCTGCTGATAGCTCCTTCACAGACGAAGATGTCTCAAATTATTTTGGGTATCTTTCGTAAACACCACTGGATCAATGTTGTTATGCGTTTGCCTGGCTTTGAATCGTGTTTATTATTTTGTTTTAGGAACTTTGGACTAGTGCAAGATGTTAGGACTCCATACCAGCAGAAACGAATGTTTGGGTTTGTCACTTTTGTCCACTCCGAAACTGTGAGAATTATTTTAGACAGAGGAAATCCTCATTTCATCTGCGACTCGCGTGTGCTCGTGAAACCTTACAGTTCGAAAGGAAGAATCCTTGAAAAGTATGTTGAAATCCTCATTTCATCTGCGACTCGCGTGTGCTCGTGGTTCTTGTTTCTCTCTTTCATGTTCATCTCCTGTGTTTTCTTATGTTAATTTTCATTAAACAATAGCAGGAGGCAGCAGCAGCAGCAACTGTTGCAGCAGATGGAGAGAGGGAACTTTTCTCCTGGCTCAAGTCCATCTGGAATAGAGAGGGATCTCTTTGATTATCAGATCGGTTAGTTGAATTTATTTCCTTTGCTTCATTCTCTTTGTAGATATGGTTTCAATTCTGTTTAGTTGTACTAAGACTAGTCTTGTTTTCTTTGCTACCACCACACTAAGGATGCTTTCTAACACACATGAGATGATGAGGAGGAAAGCCGAGCAAGCTGACTTGCAACAAGCATTAGAATTCCAAAGGAGAAGATTTCTGAATCTGCAGTTGCCCGACATGGATAATGAGTCGTTTCACCATCACCAGCGTTGTCTCTCTATTGGCTCCCCCGTTCATTTTCCCTCTCGTGCCAATCAAAGTATGCTCTTTCGATCAGAAAACAGCGGTGAAGAAGTTGTAGAAGGTAACTTTATGACATTTTCCCTTTGTTTAGCTTTTATTCACCCTTTTCCTTATAGCAGGTAATGGTGATTCATGATACTTTGCAAACCGAGCTTTTCTGAGTGAGACTGATCATAACAACAACCAAGAACATGATTACATAAACGGGTATGATTAATTCTCACAGTAAATGTCAATACGGCTTTATGTCTTCTCAATTCTCGTATTCAAAATTGGTTACATCAATGCTTATCCGTTTTTTCTTTTTATTATCGTTGATCAAGGCAAGAGACAAGTCTGGATAACGGTCTACCTGATAGCTTCTTTGCTTCCACCTCAAAGATCGGTGTGGCCCAACAGCCCGAGTCTGAGATGGAGAACTACGCTACACTCTTTGTTACTGCTGAAAATAAGTCAGCCTCAACACTTCAATCAGCATAGCTATTGGTATGTGCTAAATCTCTGTTAAGTCCACATCACATGATAGCATAACAATCATTAACACCTCTTTGCTACTTTCCAGGGTTGATAGAGGCATATAGAAACAAGTGAATGCGTGAAAAGGTAGGCACTGTAAGCTATAGTGCAAACTTGAACAATGTGATGGGTTTTTAACGATCGACATGGTTACAATATCTTTGGTTGCAGAAAAGTAGAGACTAATAAAGAAAGGAAGTAGAAGAAGTTTGTCTATATGTAGAAGAATCTAAAGCCGGGTTTTATAATATGGAACATAAAGAATGGTAGAAAGACCAATTAGGAGTTTACATAGCGGGGAGCGGAATGCTAATCTGCAATAGTATTACAAGTAAGTACTAACCTCAACAGAACATGGATAAGCGGAAAAATACAGTGACCAAAAACATTTATGTTTTTAAGTTTGTCGTTCGTTCATCTTTGATGGTTTACCTTATTTACTAGGTCACAAGTCCTGGTTCTGGGCTAAGGCTACTTCAGTTGTCAGTATAGATAAATATATATTTCTTGGTTTTGTTTGTCCTCGAGCAAAAGCAAGAATGATCTTTTCTTCTCCAATGCAAGTCTATAATCTAAAATATCTAACAATCATATAACATAGTATAAGTAATGAACAACGATTGAAAGAGAGTATCGTGAGGCTAGCATATGCAATAAAGTTGGACTAGCCCTCTGTGTGGTTCACGAACATACCAAACGCGTCGATATATTGATTCACATCACTACTACTAGTGGTGGTTTCGGGCGGTAATTTTTAGGCTAGGCTTTGCTATAACCCCTAGCTTGTGGGTGTTTGAAGACGTGTATGATTTCATCTCGGTTGATGCTTCAGTTCTGGTTCAGAGAGTTGGGATTTGTGAGGTCGCTAGCGGCATATCACAAATCTTTGGGGTTTGTTGGATGGTGCGGCATAACCGCTCTCTCTTCGGGTTCACTTATCCTACTTTAACTCTAGTTCTCTATATTTTACCCACAGTGTTCATGGTTAAAAAACAAAACATGACATAAAATAATTTAGGTTTTCGATTTTGAGACACATTTATCAAAAGTGAATTCTAGATTTTTAGGATTAGACGAACTAAGATAGACCAAATCTATTATTTGACGGTTTCCGCGTAACGAAACATCATAGACCAAATCAACTAATTGACGTTTTCCGAAATAAAATCTATTTATTATCAACCTCTAGATATAACACATTTGTCAAAACTGATTTTCCGATTTTTTTGAAATTTGCGAACTAAGATACAACATGTATCGAATCTATTATTTTGCAGTTTTCGTGTAAGGAAACAACATAGACCAAATCAAATATTTGACTTTCCTTTAAATATAACACATTCGTCAAAAGCAATTTCCAAATTTGTTAACTAAAATATGAAATGTGGAATCAACATAGACCGAATCTATTATTTGGCAGTTTCTGTGTCAGAGAAACAACATAGACCGAATCAAATATTTGACGTTTTCCTAAAATAAAATCTATTTATGTGCAACCTCTAAACATAACACAAATGTCAAAAAGGATGTCCCAACTTTTAGATTTTTGCGAACTAAGACACGAAAAGTGGAATCAACATAGACCGAATTTATTATTTGGCAGTTTCTGTGTCAGAGAAACAATTTTGACGAATAAACTATCAGACGTTTTCATAGAATAAAATCTATTTATGTAGCCTCTAAACATAACACAATTGTCAAGTGGGATTTCCCGATTTTTAGAAATTTGCAAACTAAGATACGAAACGTGGAATCAACATAGACTGAATCTATGATTTGGCAGTTTCTATGTCAGAGAAACAATACAAACCGAATCAACTATTTAACGTTAACGTTTTCCTGAAATAAAATATATTTCTATTCAACCTTTAAACATAATAAATTGTCAAAAAAGCGATTTTCCGATTTTTAAATATTTGCGAACGAAGTTACGAAATGTGGAATCTCATAGATCAAATCTATTATTTGGCAGTTTCTGTGTCAGATAAACAATATAGACCGAATCAACTATTTAAAGTTTTCCTAAAATAAAATCTATTTATGTCAACCTTTAAACATAACACAATTATCAAAAGCGATTTCCCGATTTTTAAATATTTGCGAACGAAGTTACGAAACGTGGAATCTATTATTTGGCAGTTTCGCGTAAAAGAAACATCATAGATTGAATATACTATTTGACTTTTTTCGGAATAGAATCTATTTATGTTCAAGTTCAACCTCAAAACCTATATAACACTTGCAAAATCAAAATTTCAGAAATTGTTTTCTAACGTATTGTCCCCCCCCCCCAAATTTTGTGTTTCATGATATCAAAATTTAAAACTTTGGAATATCATAATTATACAGTTAGTCATATCCAAGATGTTTGAATAACACATCTTTCTTTAAACTAAATTGTTTGAATAACACATCTTTCTTAACACTAAATTGTTTGAATAACATAAAGTTGAACTTTACAGATTAGTAGAGTAGAGCTTTACAGATTAGTACATTTCGTAACGCATAAAATCCATGGCGCAAAGTTGGAGGTTAGTAATTTTGTAACGCATTTTTTTCTTTTAGTCCATAAATTAAACTCATGCATCCAATCTCTATCAAGAATCGATAAAATCATGCATCCAATGGGAATAAACCAAGGAATTTCAAAAAAAAAAGATATCTTATAATGAAAAATATAGTGTCAAACAAAATCTTAATTACATTTTTTTTAGGATTTTTTTTTTTTTTTGTCGTCCAGTTTTTGTAGGATTAAAAAAGGATTTTGTGTAACTATAATCCCGCTCATATGAAAATTCCTAAACCCGATAACTAAACAGAACCCGATAAGAAAGAACACATTACCAAAGTAGTTTTTTTCATTTTTCATTTTTTCCGATAAATGCTCATTAGAAGCAAAATCATACTCAAATGAGTCAAAATCTCCCAAAAAAAAACACAAATTTAACGCTCACAAAATAAAAAACCAAGTAGTACCATACCACACTACTCTCACCAAAAAAGAGTCTTTTCTTCTCCTTCTCAATCTTTCTCAGACTCAGTAGTGAAAGAAAAAAAGAAGAAACTTTTATTCTAGCCATGGATCCAGAGGATCCTACTTCGATACTTTTCACAAAGATTAGAACTTTAGAACCAGATTTCGCCTCCAAAATCATCGGTTATTTGCTTTTACAGGATTTGGGTAACAGAGATTTGATGCGTCTAGCTCTTGGACCAGAAACTCTGTTACAGTCCGTTTGTCTCAAAGCAAAATCCGTTTTGGGTCTCGGATCTTCTTCTGCACCAAACCCTATCTCCGGACCCATTAACATCCACCGTCATTCCCCGAGGACGTCGGGAAATGGGTTTTCGAGAAACCCTTTGTCTCCTTCCGTGAACACTCCTGGAGCTAACCCTAGCATGAATTCGAGCCCGTTCCAAGCAAGTTCGTCTCTTTTTGCTTCAGACGGCGATTTCCTCGATGAGCAGCAACTCGGAGACTACTTGTCTCTCCTCAACGAATCTTCTTCCAAGAACAACGACGAATCTGGTACGGATCAGTTCGGGTTCTCCGCCGAAAATGGCGATGCCTATTTGCACAAGAGGAGTTTCTCAGATGAACCTGGATTTGGCGGTTATAGTAGGTTCCTACACGGTGGTGGTGGTTTAGGTGATGATTTTGACTCTCCTGGTTCGGATTACGTTTGTAGACTTCAAGAGGAGATGGCGAGGATGAAACTGGCTCAGCGGCAGAGAATGGCCGCTGCTCAGTACTTAGCGGCTGGTGGCTCTCCAATGTCTTATGACAAAGGCCTCAATTTCCTCTTGCATCAGCGTAATGCACATAGGTAATGAACCTCTTTGTTGCCTAACAATCTACATTGCTTATATTACAGTGGTTGTTGTATGGTTTACTCTACATTTGGTGTTCATTTACATGCCAATCTTTGCTTTTATCCTCTTTGGTTTATTTGGTTGCTTAAGTCAATCATAAGTATGGTAATGAATCCCATTGTTGCCTAAAGACTTGGCATTTTGGGTGTAGAAGTTAAGTCTGTTAGTGGCTTATGGGAAAGTTTTTAGCTTTGTGCATTTATATGCTATTTATTGCTTATATTACTTTGGTTGTTGTAGTCTTCTTTCCTCTTTTTGCCTCTTTGGCTTATTCCATTGTTTAAGTCAATTATATGTTTCAATTATGGTGGAGTGATTTCGATCATACAAAAAGATTTCTTTTTGATGTTGTGGCTTAGATCCATTTGGTGGTGTTTGTTTTGCAGATCAAGACAATTTGGTGAAGAGGGTTACTGGTTTGGTAGTCCAGGCCGGCATGAAAGGGAGGAGTTTATGGGGATGGGAGACAAATCTAACTCTGCGGCTAAACAGATTTACTTGACATTTCCTGCTGATAGCTCCTTCACAGATGAAGATGTCTCCAACTATTTTGGGTATCTTTCATAAACACAACTGGGATCAAAGCTGTTATGCGTTTGCCTCATTAAAACTTCTACCGTTTGCCTGGTTATGAATTGTGTTTGTTGTTTTGACTTAGGAATTTTGGACCAGTGCAAGATGTTAGGATTCCATATCAGCAGAAACGAATGTTTGGGTTTGTCACTTTTGTCCATTCTGAAACTGTCAGAATCATTTTGACCAGAGGAAATCCTCATTTCATCTGTGACTCGCGTGTGCTCGTGAAACCGTACAAGGAGAAAGGAAGAATCCTTGAAAAGTATGTTTAAACCTCCGGTCTTGTTCTCGCTCTCTCTTTCTCATACTCATAGTCTTCTCGTTCGTGTTCCATTTTCTTGTTTAAATTTTCATCGAACAATAGTAGACGGCAGCAGCAACAACTACTGCAGCAGATGGAGAGAGAAAACTTTTCTCCTGGTTCAAGTCCATCTGCACTGGATTCCAGGGATCTATTTGATTCTCACCTCGGTTAGTTGTATTTCTTTCCTTGTAGTTATGTTTTCATTAGAGCTCAATCTCTTGTTTCTTAGACCAGTCTTGTTTTGTTTGGCACCACAGCACCAAGGATGTTTTCTAACACACAGGAGATGATGAGGAGAAAGGCCGAGCAAGCTGACTTGCAACAAGCATTAGAATTCCAAAGGAGAAGATTTCTGAATCTGCAGTTGCCTGACATGGATAATGAGTCGTTTCACCATCACCAGCGTAGTCTCTCTATTGGCTCCCCCGTTCATTTACCTTCTCGTGCCAATCAAAGTATGCTCTTTCGATCAGAAAACGGCGGTGAAGAAGGTAACTCTATCTCCCCCTCACAGTTCTTCACGTTATAAAAGCTTTATATTCACCCTTTTACCTTTCCTGTCTTTTCTCTTAGCAGGTAACGGTGATTCAGGACATTTTCAGTCTGAAGCAAACCGAGCTTTTCTGAGTGAGACTGATCATAACAACAGCCAAGACCATGGTTACAGTAACCATCTCAACAAAGGGTATGTTTAATTCTCATCATTTTCAGGGTGGCTATAAGTCTTCTCCATTTCCATATTCAAACTGGTAACATACATCCATGCTTATACTTGCTTTTATTATCGTTGATCAAGGCAAGAGACTAGTCTGGATAACGGTCTGCCTGATAGCTTCTTTTCTTCCCCATCAATGATTGGTGGAGCCCAACATCCCGAGTCTGAGAAAGAGAACTGTGCTACTCTCTCTGTTACTGCAGATAATAAGCTAGCCTCAACACTTCAATCAACGTAGCTATTGGTATGTGCCAAATCTCTGTCAAGCCATTATTGCATAACAATCATTAACATTTCTATGAGTTCTCTTCTTGGAACTTTCTAGGATCGATAGAGGCAGATAGAAACAAGTGAATGTGTGAAAAGGTAGGCATTGTGAGCCATACTGCTACTTTGAAACTCCTTCATAATGTGATCGGTTTTTCTAACTTTTAATATCTCTGGTTGCAGAAAGATAGAGACTGATAAAAGAAGTTTGTCTATATGTAGAAGCTAAAGCCGGTTTTATAACATGGAACAGAAAGAATGGTAGAGAGACCATTCTGCAATAGTATTACAACTAAGTACTAACCTCGACAGAGAATTGATAGGCAGAACAATACAGTGACTGAAACATCATGTTCTAAGTTTTTTGTCTGTTCATCGATGATTGTTTACCTTTTTACCGTGTCATATAATCCCTGTTTCTGGACGAGGCTACTTCAGTTCTCAACATAGATATTATCTTGTTCTTTTCTGTTCGTTTTCGCGGTTGCCCTTGTTTGTAGAAAGAGGATTTCAAAAGCAGAATGATTTTACTTTTCTAAAATTCTGGATTCTAACTCGCCAAGCCCATATCAAGGACAGAAAATGAATTCTTGTAGGGGTTCGTAGTCCCTTATCACAGTTATAATTTTTTTGTTTGTTTATTAAATGATCAATTCAAACTTAAGCTATCCTTGTTTCCTAACAAATTAAGAAACAGATGTATGCTCTCGGCCTCCTTCGGCTTATATCAAACATCAGAGTTGACGCAGAGATGAAAGTGCTTGGCTTGTGTTTCTTGAGATTCGATCATGTATTAGTTCCTGTTGATAAAAGCTACGTATCAATACGCTTCAAAACTCAAATGTAGCTAATCACAACACAGGTGACAAAGTGAGGACTTTTGGATGAACATGATCATATACCTGTGTCGGAAGAATGTCGATTCTTGATCCAGTGATAGTTTCATACAAGCAAATGTACCTGCATTGTCATGTATTGTCCATCAGTTCTTATAACCAAGACAACTTGCCAAGCTAACTCAACTGTGCATGATCCAAGCATCAACCCATAGTTTTGCTATATAATATATCATAGCATTGTTTTGAGAAAATTAAAAAAGGACATTAGCCAGAGGAACCTAGATGAAAGCCATGTTTTTTTTTTTTGCATAAACTGCTTGAAAAGACAGAATTATCTCACAACATGATGACTAAGCATTTCACCGAATGGACTGGAGCAAGAATAGCTGTAATATCATATTCAACCCACAAACCCGCATATATTTCAACTACTTGTAAGTAAAATATCTTTTCTTAGCACCTAATATATGTTTCAACTACTTGTAAGTAAATAACATATATAACTTGTATGATAACACGAAGAAACATTATACTAAAAAGGTGAGTCAATTTCAAACCATAAGCTACTCAAGGGATTAGCGAGAGCAACAAAGATGCAAAAGCAGGTCCTACACATTTAAGTTATAAATTTATGGTAGAGATGAAATGAGACCTTGTGATCAATATCTTGAAAATAGACCAAGACGTCTAAAAGAGATTTCATTTTTAAAACCATTTCAGTTTATTCAGTACTTAATAAAATATGAACATCCACTAAAAAAATTCACTTATGTCATTTTGTTACGATTCCCATTTAGAATTTTTATAAATGTAGAGAAAATTAGTAATGAGAAAAAGTGGAAACTTCCATGTGGAGACTGACACCTATCTACATGAGTGTATGTTGCACACTTAAGAGTAGCTTTCTTGACAGATAATTAAATCGTCTTCAAGTGGTAAACAACACATCCATCTGAAATATTTTCGGGCTCACTGAGTGAGAAGGTGTGGAAAAGTTAACATGTAAGAGATCGAGAAATGTGTTGCGCATTACCTATCCCTTAAAATGAGTTGTAGTCTGAGTTCCAACTTTGCATGTTTGTTCTACAAACCGAAAGGGTGAAGAATGTTATCATAGATGATATGATACCAGCGCGTAAGGAGAAGACACCATCGTTTGTAACTGACCTGTTTTGAGAGCGCAAAGACTTGATCTCATTCCAGAGTGAACAAGCTTGTGGTATGACATAGGTGGACTTAAAATAACCTAAGGCCAATGTTTTTCCCGGTTTCCATGTTCCCAAAATAATATACTTTGCAACAATGAAATCTGAGAGACATATATATATATGCTGAACGAAATACTAAAATTGTTAAGCCAACAAAGGAAATGTATGAGAATTTAATCAGCTTATTGAAGACAAATGTTAGAAGCACTCACGATTTTCTAAGTGCACTGTTTGGAAAGAGTTCCTTGATCAGTAATACTAAACACAAGGCAAAAATGAGAAAGCATTGCATTACATAGTAGTATACGTAAACAAAGGTATCACTCAATTCCATTAATAGACTCATGATAGCGGATAACAACTTACCATAGATTGTTTTCCTTTGGTGAATTTTTTATTTCAGTGACGAGAATTTCTAGCTTCCTCATCCTTCAGTCCTCTGTCGAACTCCTTGACCAACCTGACATAAGTAATAAATTAGAGAAGCAAATACATATTATCAAATGTGTGAATCATACGTAAGACTTGAGTTTATTATCAAATCAATAATGTGTCCTTCCCAATATAGCACCTCATCCATCTAAAAGAGAAGAAACAAGCATTGAAGTTTAACTTGTAAAATTACACATTGGAATTGCTTTGTCATTGCACCTGAAACTGTTATTTCAGTCTTTGGGCCGTAGAATGCCCCATATCCTTTGTTCACCTGCAAAAATGGATTCTCTGTGAACCGAAACTAATTTGAGGCTTAAAGCCATACAAATATACAAAATTAAGAGCGAGAGTGTTTGGTTATGAACTTATGATAGAGCTCAAAAAGGTAGATCTAAATACAGTGATCGGAACTGATCAAGTACCGTTGCGAGTGTTTTGAAAAATCGGCAAAGTTGTGGTGTAAAAAAATGAAATCCCGTACAGACACTCATTACAATCCGCTGGATTTTGATTCGGCTCTTGTTGGGGTCGGTTTTCACCCGCTCAACGTCAACGTTCAAAGATCCGACGACTAGAGAAATGACCCTCATGACTATCAATGCCTAAGGCGGAATAACACCTAAGTCTACATGCGAAGCAAATCAAGTGATCGTGAAATAAGACTAGGCGGGCGAGGACGCCCTCGGATCGCCTGAGGGTCCGACCACGCCCTCGGTTCAGCAGGGGTCCGACCACGCCCTCGGTTCAGCAGGGGGTCCGACCACGCCCTCGGTTCAGTGAGGGGGTCCGACCACGCCCTCGGTTCAGCGACACCTCGACGGTCCGACCGCGTCCTCGGCCTAACAGCCCAAACAACACGAAGGTGGTCCGCAACCTAAGTACCAAGGCCCAGTCCTATGCGTAGCCCACGTTGTTGCAACCGACCTTGGCAAGGAAGGAATCCGCGGAGACTTAGGAGGCTTAGCCGCCTTAGAGAGAGTATATATACTTGATGTAAAAGCCCTTGAGAAGGCATCGGCAACTTTGTACACAAATTCATTCAGAGCAATAACAAAGCACTTTCTCATCTCTTGTGATCTTATCTTACCCTAGAAATCTCTTCCTCTTCACGAACCCTTACAAATTTAATTGTGCTAGTTTAGGCTCCCACAATTTGGCGCCGACTAAGGGGATCAGAGAATTTCTGACACAGAAGAGCTAGGTTTTCACAACACCACCAACGAAGATGTCAGGCAACAATACCGTCAGCAGCAAAGGATCCTCGTCTCACACGAACGACGAGGAGAGAGACAACTCCGTGGAAAACCCTGCACGCAACGCCGCTAACATCCCAGCGGACGTGACGGAGATGAAGCATATGCTTGAGACACTCGTCAAAAAAGTGCAGGACCAGGAAAAGTATGAATTGGGTTGAAGATTAAGTGAATCCAGTTTTAAAAGAAGATGTGAATTTGGTATGTATACGGTTTTGTTTTATGTGAAATAGAGATTATGGAGGGAGAAGATCATGTGCGTGATGGAAAAGAAGGTGATGGAAAAGAAGGTGAAGGAGAAGATCATGTGCGTGATGATGATGATCATGTGTGTGATGATGATCATCATGTTCCTGATTTTACGGAACAACATCAAAAAGGGATAGAAAAAGAAGACGAAGGGAGTGAGGCAGAGAAAGAGGCAGAAAAGACACAGAAGAAGAAGAACAAGTAGAGGAAGAGAAAAAGGCAGAGAATGAGAAAGTAATAGAAGGTAAAGAAGAGAAAGAGCCAGAGGATTCACAAGAAGAAATGTTTGAAGTAGAAAATCCATAGACAGCTATGGTTCTTGTCACTACGTTGGTTTACGTACCATTTGAAGAGCAAGAAGAAGAGGGTTCTAAGAAGAAGAGACAGTAGCAGACAAAGAAGAAGCAGCGGATGGAGAAGTGGAAGGCAGACCATCAGACGAGAAAGGTACGAATTGTGTGTTGTTGTTTATGTAATCACTGGCTATATGTTTAAACTAAATTGCATTTGTTTATGTCAAAATTGCAAAGCAATAAGAAGAGGCAGTAGATGGAGAAGACGAAGAGGCAGATGGAGAAGTAGAAGGCGAACCACTAGACGAGAAAGGTATCAAGCAGAAGTCTCCAAGGCCTAATAGGGAGAAGAAAAATCAAAGTTCGTGAAAACGCCATATAGCTACTACGAAGAACAAGAAACCGGTTGAAGATGACAAACCGGCTAAAAAGAAAATGAAGAATGCGGGAGTCGCTACTCGAAGAACAAGAAATCGAAGAAGTGAAAGTGAGTTAGGTAGTTAAAGTCTAGGGCTGGATGATAATGTAATGGTACTTTTAGTATGCTACTTGTGGTTTTTGGGTACTTGTGTGTGTGTACCTAGGATAATTTCAAGAAATGTTGAGATGTTAAACTTATCATTTATGTTGCTTTCGGTTTTAGCACTGTAACCCGTGAACCAAAAATGGAATTTTTGGGGTGTGTCGATCGACATAGGAGGTGTGTGTCGATCGACACTAGGTTGTTCTTCCTCGGGAATTTTGGCAGGGGGTTCCGTGTCGATCGACACGGTGTGTCTGTCGATCGACACGAGGCCATCTTTTCGGATATTTTGGGGTGCGTCGATCGACACAAGGAGTGTCCGTCGATTGACACGGGCTAAAGTCAGACCTAATTGTAAAAATTAGGGTTTCCTATAAAGGGGGCTCTTCTTCTTCTTTGTTGGAGGCAGAGGAGAAAAGAGAGAAAAAGAGAGAAAAAGGGAGATTTGAAGGATTTGAGAAGTTTTAGAAGGAAATTCTTGTGGATTCTCCTTAGATCTCAATCCTAGATTGTGTGCCTTCGTGGGGAGAGCTTGGGATGTTGGATTCGTGCGGGAAATCGGAGTTGGAAGCTCGTGTTCTTCGTGTTCTTCGTGGGTTTTCCCTCTTTTCTTCAGATCTAAGGTGAGTGCGCGACCATAGGTCCTTGAATTGAGTTGTATATGTTGTACGTTTGCTTGTTGTTTGTTGGGTGGATTCTTTTGTGGTTGAATCGCAGGTGTTGGTCGGATTTGGGGAGATTTGGCCATGAGAGGATAGGCCAATCTCCGGTGGCAGTAGGCTTCCTGTCGATCGACAGGATTGCTTCCTGTCGATCGACACGGGGGTTGTGTGGGCCGTCGATCGACAGAGGTAGTTCCTGTCGATCGACACGCTGTCTGGGTTCTGTTTTTTTTGTGGTTGCTTGGTTGGTGCATTGTGTGATAACCCTGGTATTTCATGTATTGTTTAATTCAAGTAATTGGCCTGTAGATGGGACGACCGTCTCACTAAGTATTTGTTAAATACTTACGCAACTCGTTTTTCCCAATTGTGTTGCAGGTAAAGAAAGTGTGATCGCGGAATCATGGCCAGAGGAGGGGATGATAGGATTTATTTGTGTTATTGTTTAGTCTAGTGAACCCGGTGTTAGGTTGCTAGACTTACGATGTATCTTCCTGTTGTGATATTGTTGTTATGTGGATCATTGTATGGTTGTGCTAATGGAACTTGTTAGGGAGTTGTTTGTGTGTTTATTCCGCCGTAGAATTGTAAGTAATTGTTAAAAAAAAAAACCTGTGCGTCACATTTTGGTATCAGAGCCCTTACGGTTCTAGGGCTAGTGGTGATTTGGATGAACTGAGACTATGTGTGTTAATTGATTGTTGTGTGTTTAATCAATTCTAGTCTTAGTATCATCCTCTCCGGCCTTCAAAGAGATTCCGCGGTAAGTTTGTTGTGTTTTGTTTGGGACTTCTAGGGTATTTATCTTCTGTTAGTGTTGAAGTGAGATGGATACCAGATCTAGAGGTCGTGGCAGAGCGGTAGCCAATGGGGGGGGCAGAGCAGTAGCCCGTGGGGGCAGAGTTGGTGGCCGTGGAGGCCGGGGCCGTGGTCGTGGACCAGTCGCTGAGTCAGTTGGGAGCGTGGCGCCGAGTGTTTCGCAGAGCGTAGCGACCGCGTCAGAGTCCCAGTCGTTAGTGCCAGTGCGTTGTCTGGTGCCGGTAGTGGCAGGGGAGTTCCAGTGAGCCCTGGTGGGGTGCTACTGTAGCTCCGGGTCGTGATGACCAAGTTTTGGGATTGCTCATGCAGTGGTGGGCACGGTGTCCGCCTGTAGCTCCTGAGAAGGCTCCGGGGGTCCCTCTAGAGGCCGGTGTGCAGCAGAGGGCTGTTGTTGCTGAGCAGCCGAGGGTTGCGGTTGCAGCGCAGGTGCCTTCTTACCTTGATATTTTGGGGCATATGCAGAGGATCGGTACGCCGTCGTTTGAGGGCCGTGTGGGTCCTGCGGAGGCGGATGAGTGGCGTCTGAGGTTAGAGCGTAATTTCAGATCGATCAGGTGTCCTGCTGAGTATCAGGTTGAGTTGGCTGTCCACTATCTGAGTGGTGATGCCCATTGTTGGTGGCGTGCTATTGAGGCTAGGCGTGCAGAGTGGACGTGGGGCGAATTCTTGGCTGAGTTCAACGTCAAGTATTTTCCTCAGGAGGCTCGAGACCGTCTTCGGATGAGGTTTATATCCTTGGCACAGAGAGAGCTGTCGGTGCGTGAGTATGATGCCGAGTTCAGCAGGTTGGCTGTTCATGTTGGGCTCGGGGTGGTTGATGAGCAGGTTCTGGTTCAGAGGTTCTTGCAGGGACTCCGTTTGAGTATCAGGACCCAGTGCAGGGGTGGCAGATACGTCTCGAGGACGGATCTAGTGGAGCTAGCAGCTTCTATTGAGGAGGATCAGCGTGAGCAGTTTGGTCGTTTAGCCTGCTGAGGCTCCTTCAGTCCAGTTAGGGAGTCAGCATCAGCAGCGTAGAGGATCCGGTTCGGGCAAGGGCGGTAGGCCTGCGCAGGGCCAGAAGAGGAGGTGTGATGATCCTTCTAGGGCGAGTTCAGGTAGCCATGGCAGTCATGGTTGTTTTGGGATGTTGGCGGTTGCCAGGAGGGGACTTGGAAGCCGGAGGCAAAGGTGAAGCTGAGGTTCAAGAAATGGTTCGACGAGCAGGTCGCCATTTGAGCTTAGTTTTCTTTGTGGTTCAAGTTTTGCGTAGGTTTCGTGCCTGTAGTATTATGAGCTCATGTATGTTCGTTCGTTGTATCGATATACATTTTCCTTGGAGATTTATGAGATGCGTTTTCTTATATTTCTGAGTTAGCAGTTGGTGTTTTGGAGGTATTGTTGTGTTAGCCGTGAGGGCGTGTTTTGTGGCGATATTCCGGGTTAGGGAGTATCGAGTTGGCCACACGGGGTAGTTCTTGTCGATAGATGTTTATAGACGGTTCTAGAATTTATTACTCTAGGGGCTGCGGCTCCGAATAACTCATTCATTTATCTGGGGATGATTAGTTCCCCTGTGTACCCGGAGCTCGAGGGATGCGTCCCGAGAGTGGAAGGGGCACGAGACTGTGTACCCGGAGCTCGAGGGATGCGTCCCGAGAGTGGAAGGGGCACGAGACTGTGTACCCGGAGCTCGAGGGATGCGTCCTGAGAGTGGATGGGGCACTGTGTACCCGGAGCTCAAAGGATGCGTCCTGAGAGTGGAAGGGACACGAGACACCGATAGCTCAAAGATTGCGATCTGCGAGTGGGAGGGGTGTCGAATGAGTTAAGAGTAATAGATGTCTAGAAACGGGCGTATAAGCATGAGACTGAACTAGAGCCTCGGAGATCGAGTTCTATGATTTCGGATAGTGTGATCGGTTCGGGTCAGGATCGAGTGGTGGCTAGTTGAGGTTGTGTTTATTGGATATCCTGGTGGGAGTATCGAGTATAGACCACGTGAGGCGGCTCTAATGAGAGGAGATATGTGTTCTCCTGTTTACTTATTGGGAAGCGTGTTTCCCGGATAAGTAGCGAGGGATGTGAGATCTCTTGCGGGGATGTGAGACCCCCCAGATACCGTTGGCTCGAGGGATGCGTCCCGAGAGTGCGAGCGGTATGTTCCGTGTATGGATTAGAGGGAGCCTTTGAGGTCGGGAGAGGATCTCGTATGGTATCGGCCGTGTCGGGCCGGGATTTTGGTCCATGTTGGACAATTGCGGAACGAGTGGGAATCTCGTGTAGTGTTGTGCTTCGAGTGTGGAGGTGTGGTTCTTCGTGGAGTCGGGTGCGTTGCTAAGTGTTCAGCAGGCGTAGAGTTGCTTGCTAAACTAGGTTGCGTGTTGTTTTTGTAATCAAGGGAAGTGTTCCTGGTTTTCAGGTCCTTGTCTGTATATGTGTTGAGTACTCTAAGGAAATGATTTTCCTATATAGAGCCAGAGCTTGAGGGAGACGTCCTGAGAGTGGAGTGGCATCGCCGTTGTTACCTCGAGGGAGGCGTCCTGAGAGTGTGATGATGACGGTATTATGAGTAGTCAATATCTGACCGTGGCATGTGAATGGAACGGAATACAGACCTTGATGTTTTCTTGGGCGTTGGTTTCAACGACTGGGATATCGGATGTAGTGTCTTGGTTGTGCATGTTCTTGTTTGATTGTTGCACAATCAATATATCCAGTTCCGGGGTCTACAGCGGGTTGTACATGTTCTTGTTTGATTGTTGTGCAATCAGTTGGGCAGACCTAGGCAGGATCAGGAATTATTGCATTCTGGTATCTCGGGCTAGAGGCCTTGCGCGTTCTTGTAGATCCTTGTGGTGGTGGTGGTGGGTAGGCGTTCGAGATTTTATTACGGATGACTCATGACCTGGGGACGGTGGTTTCCCTGTGTACTGATATTGGAACGGTGGTTTCCTTTATAGTACAGAGAGCCTATATCTCGGACAGTGGTTTCCTCTATAGTGCTGAGAGACGGTGGGTTCTCTAGAGTGTGTGTGTGCGTGTATTGAGTTAAAACGTAATAGATGTCTGTTATCACGTGTGTTTAGCGTGGGCTAAGTGCGTGTTTTTGGGGATTACGCGTGTTTTCCTAGTGGTTGGCCGGTGCGGGCCAGAGTGGAGTCTCGGGTAGACTTGTGTTTTGGGGATTGTGCGTGTGCTCCCCAGTAGTTTCGGCCGGGGCGGGCCGGAGGGTGGTCCTGCGTGGACGTGCTTTTGCGGGATTCGAGGACGAATCCAGTGTAGTGGGGGAGAATTGTAACACCCGTGAACCAAAAATGGAATTTTTGGGGTGTGTCGATCGACACAGGAGGTGTGTGTCGATCGACACTAGGTTGTTCTTCCTCGGGAATTTTGGCAGGGGGTTCCGTGTCGATCGACACGGTGTGTCTGTCGATCGACACGAGGCCATCTTTTCGGATATTTTGGGGTGCGTCGATCGACACAAGGAGTGTCCGTCGATCGACACGGGCTAAAGTCAGACCTAATTGTAAAAATTAGGGTTTCCTATAAAGGGGGCTCTTCTTCTTCTTTGTTGGAGGCAGAGGAGAAAAGAGAGAAAAAGAGAGAAAAAGGGAGATTTGAAGGATTTGAGAAGTTTTAGAAGGAAATTCTTGTGGATTCTCCTTAGATCTCAATCCTAGATTGTGTGCCTTCGTGGGGAGAGCTTGGGATGTTGGATTCGTGCGGGAAATCGGAGTTGGAAGCTCGTGTTCTTCGTGTTCTTCGTGGGTTTTCCCTCTTTTCTTCAGATCTAAGGTGAGTGCGCGACCATAGGTCCTTGAATTGAGTTGTATATGTTGTACGTTTGCTTGTTGTTTGTTGGGTGGATTCTTTTGTGGTTGAATCGCAGGTGTTGGTCGGATTTGGGGAGATTTGGCCATGAGAGGATAGGCCAATCTCCGGTGGCAGTAGGCTTCCTGTCGATCGACAGGATTGCTTCCTGTCGATCGACACGGGGGTTGTGTGGGCCGTCGATCGACAGAGGTAGTTCCTGTCGATCGACACGCTGTCTGGGTTCTGTTTTTTTGTGGTTGCTTGGTTGGTGCATTGTGTGATAACCCTGGTATTTCATGTATTGTTTAATTCAAGTAATTGGCCTGTAGATGGGACGACCGTCTCACTAAGTATTTGTTAAATACTTACGCAACTCGTTTTTCCCAATTGTGTTGCAGGTAAAGAAAGTGTGATCGCGGAATCATGGCCAGAGGAGGGGATGATAGGATTTATTTGTGTTATTGTTTAGTCTAGTGAACCCGGTGTTAGGTTGCTAGACTTACGATGTATCTTCATGTTGTGATATTGTTGTTATGTGGATCATTGTATGGTTGTGCTAATGGAACTTGTTAGGGAGTTGTTTGTGTGTTTATTCCGCCGTAGAATTGTAAGTAATTGTTAAAAAAAAAAACCTGTGCGTCACAAGCACTACTGGTCTTTATAGGTAATACTGGTTTTAGTACTACTAGTCTTTATAAGTAATATTGGTCTGTACAAAAATTGTTAAATTGGTTTTGTTAAAAAAAATGAAAAAATAAATACAAATATATTAAAATATTAACACGTATAGTACTACTGGTCTTTATAGATACTACTGGCATGTACAATAAAAACAAACATATTTAACACATGTTTAAAAAAATAAGAATAAAAAAACAACCATATTTAACATGTGCACCGTCGTAAGGATTAAAAATATTAAAATTTTACACTCAGTCATACTTAGTATTCTAGTATGACTCATTTACACACAGTTATATTTTCATAGTTTTTACGTTTAATCAGTAGTAATTGAGTTTAATGTACTTTTTCTAGTAGTATTCATCATGTTGTTACACAAAAACATATTTACTATCGTTTCATATATTAAAATGTTAGAAAACCCAATATTTGTTTGTTTGAGATAACAATGAGTGATTCTAGTCATACATGAACATATGTTTGAGGCATAGTCTTTGTCAAAAAAATATGTTTCTCTTTAATTTTTGCTTTTTGAAAGATAGAGGTACCAAATAATCAAATAGACACACATTAGATAGTGAATAGATGGTACCTAAGTGAACTAATCATTAAACCAAAACGTACACATGAAGAACACACAAAAGTCTCACAGTCATACCTAGTAGTATATAGTAGTATTAGCCACACCATCTCTTTGTATTGGCTCATTCTCCTCATCCATACCAGAATTATCCTCATGGATACCATAATTATCCTCATTGTGAATGGTATCCTCGTTATATTCATTATATGTCATTAAAAACTTTCAAACAGCTATATCGTAAAACCGCCGAACTCGCACTTTGGAGTTGTAATAATTGGCGGCCGCTGTTTGATACTCAGTCATCTTGATAAGAGCTTGATCGCGCCTTTCGTTGACGAGGTCGAGTTCGTCGAGCATGAGGAGATGATTGAGACCTTCCTGTTCGGGAAGCAATCGTCGGCGAACTCCTGTAAAATAGATTTCGGGAGGAATCACACACTCTGTTCCCTAGACAAGGACGAAAGGCGTCTCGCCAGTAGCGCGACGAGGTGTGGTTCGATAGGACCATAAAACTCCTTCGAGTTCATCTGCCCAACGGCCCTTCTTAGCGTCGAGTCGAGTCTTTAGTCCGTGAATAAGTGTTTTGTTCGACGCCTCCGCCTGACCGTTACCCTGTGGGCAGCGAGGTGTTGACTTGCTGACTCTTATTTTCCACTTGTCGCAGAAGAGTTCGAATCGCTTAGAAAATAAACTGCGAACCATTGTCAGTGACTATTTCGTATGGCACGCCGTGTCGACAGATGATATTCTTCCAGACGAAGTTTTCGACATGTTTGTCCTTAATCGATCCAAATGCTTCCGCTTCAATCCACTTGGAAAAATAGTCCGTTAGGACCAAAAGATATCGTTTTTGCCGAGACGGATGAAGCGGCCCGACAATGTCCATCGCCCATCGCATGAATGGATACGGCGAGGTGACCGAGCTCAAAAACTCTGTAGGTTGATGGATGAAAGGACCATGACGTTGACATTTCTCGCACTTTACCGCGAACAACTCGCAGTCTTTTAACATGGTTGGCCAAAAATATCCATGTCTTTTAATTCGGATGGCGAGTGAGCGACCTCCCGAATTGTTACCGCAGGACCCGCTGTGAACTTCGTGCATTATCTTGCGAGCTGCTTCCCCTTCAACACAGAGGAGGAGTGGCCCGGACAATCGCCATTTGAACACTTCACCGCGAAACAAGATGAAACGCGACGACTGAGCCTTTAATTTGCGCGCCGCCCATTTGTTGACTGGCACCTTGCCGTCTGCGAGATATTCGCGAACATCAGCCATCCACTTGGTGTCGCAACCATAGACCGTGGTCTCGTCGTCAATGGGGATGTCGACGACTTCATGCTCTGGTGGCGGTTCCTCGCTGCAAGGGTAAGCATCCTCTGGTGATTCGTCGAGCTGTTCGGGGAGAAAGTCATTAACATTTATATTTCCTCTGAGTTCGCCTGCGGCTAACTTTGCTTCGAGTCGCATACCGAGCACTCTGCAGTTAGCCGTCGAATGGCCGCCCATTTTGTGTAAGTCGCAATATGCGGATTCGTCATATTGCGAGTTCCTTGTCCAAGTGTAGCCATTACTGCGGCCTGAAGTACCACTTCCGCGACCTCGCCCTCTTCCTCGACCATAGCCGGGCGAGTCGACTTGATAATTATGGGCGCCTTTGAAGCCTCCCTCGTGTTGGACGAACTTGCCCTGCTGCTTCTTTCCCGGAACCGGGGCTCCTTGTGGAATAGGGGTTCTGGCCTTTCCATACTTCTGGCCCAGAATTCTCGTTTCGTCTTCGCTTCTTGCGAAGCCGTTAGCGCGATGAAGCGCATCTTGAATAGACGAGGGCTCGTTGATAGTCATCTCCTTTCGGAAATCCGAATCGTACCAAAGAGCTTTTCGCAGTGCACTTAGTGCGGACTGGTCGTCAATCCCCTTCACTTGGGTGAGAATTGCCTTGAAGCGTTCGATGAAAACTCCCAAAGGTTCGCTGGCTGACTGCGACAAGGTGTAGAGATCCGCCTCTGACGACCTGCGCCTGATTAGGATGGCATATTGCTTCAAGAACGCTTCGGAGAGCTGCGCGAAGCTGTCGATCGAGTTCCTTTTCATTCCCGTAAACCAGTAGAGAGCTTCCCCTTTGAGGTGTTCCACGAAAAGGAGGCAACAACCAATGTCGATTTCATCGAGTCGGAAGTTAGCTCGCCCCATGGCAATTGAGAATGCTCTGATATGCTCCGTGGGGTCGCCCTTTCCCTCATAGATAGGGATCTTGAGCTTCCCAGGATCGGATAAACGTGTCCTTGTTACTCGCTCGGTAAAAGGAGTAGTGCGAGCTTCTTCAAGAACGCGGTCGAGCTCTGGCGCCTTGCTGGTTGCGCGATGGACCTGTGATCTCATATCCTTGAGATCGCGAGCGGTCTGCTGCAAGATGGCTTTGAGCTCGTCCATTTCTGTTCGCTGTGAGGCGATAGCTCTGCGATTGGTTGGGGCTTCAGCTTGCTCCATCCATCGCATATTCTCGGCGATTTCGCCCTCATCCCGACTTTGGATACGACTGGTCGGTCGACTGGGTTGAGCGGCTCCGAATTCACGTCCTTCCGAATCGTTTGTGACTGCAACTATACCCCCAGGTGCACCTGCAACGAGGACTGTCCCGTCTCTGAGAGGCGTTGGCGTATGATCTTCGCGAGCCTCGCGAGCTGAAGGCGAGGCCGCCGGGGAGAAGTTAAGAGCGACCGGGGTGACGCGAAGCGCGGCACCTTGGGGAAGTCCTTGAGAATGACGGACTGTCGACAAGTCCCCGATTTTGGCGGTCAGGTTGCTGTTGATAGTTTCCTGATTTTGCGACTGCTTGAGCAACTGCTCGAGCATTGTCTTGAGTTGATCGAAAGCTGCCGGTGAGGCCGGGTCGGCCGAATTGGTATTGGTGATTGCCAGGTTTCCTGTTGGGGCAGGTCTGCCTGCTTCTGCCTCCAATGCGGACTGGTTTATTGCGCTGGTTTGCCCATCAACAATGGGCTCGCTCTGACCTGAAATACCGTCGGCCCCAGATGATTGGGGGTTCGTTATTGACATCTTGTCGAGTTCGCCTAAGTGTTTGTTTCGTGTATGAAGCTAGTGTTGCGAGTAGCCCCCTCCTTCTAGCGCCAAATTGTGCGAGCTGGAATTTTCACACAATAGAAATTGTGAAGATTCTACAAAAAAGAGCTTCTTTAGGTTTTCAAACACTTAGAAAGATGGAATTAGGGTTCTTAAGATTGTTCTTATTAATCAAGATCAGAGCTGTTTTGATACTATTACAAAGATTTTCGGATCCCTTCAAATGGGGATGGGGGGGGGGGGGGGGGGTGGGGGGGGGTACATGCTTATTTATAGAGAAAATAGGTCGGTAGAGTCGAATAGTAATGGGCCGCTAATGGGCTTCTGTCTTCTGGGCTTGTCTGTTGGGCCGGTTTAGCGAATACGACGTCGTTTTAGGCTTATCGATTCTTCTAGGGGGAATCCGACCCCTACAGGCACAAAACATTACGAACTTGACAAGCGAAAGAAGCAGATATATAGGTTACTACACAAATATTGTAGCAAGATCCCATACTGATAATTCTACTTAAAGCATTAGAGCATCTCCAACCCATCTCTATTTTCACCTCTAAACTCTATTTTAGAGGAAAATCTTCTCCAACTCATCTATATTTTTACCTCTGAAATAGGGAAATGCTATTTTCACCTCTATTTATAGAGGAAATCTATTTTCACCTCTATTTTAGAGTCAAACTTTTTTATTTACAAATTGATCCTTTAAATTAAATTTTTATTAACTTACGAACTAAACAACATGAATCTGAAAACTTACAAACTTACGTAGAAAGCACAAGTAGGCATGGGCGTTCGGGTAACCATTCGGGTTTCGGTTCGGTTAATTCGGTTATCGGGTTTTCGGTTTTAGGAATATAATACCCATTCGGGTATTTTAAAATTTCGGTTCGGTTTCGGTTATCCGAGATACTCATAATTACGTAAAATTTTCCCGATTTTGGTTCGATTTAATTATTATTAACTCGAGTTATCCGAAAATAATAAAAAGAAATTGAAATTTTCAAATAATATACCTCACTAAATTGGTTATTTTTAGTAAAATATACCTATAATTTTCGAGTTGACTAAAAATAATTATAAAAACTATAAAATTTGGCTAAAGTATATGAACATATTCTATCTTATATCTAAATATATGTAGGTTAATTTTATGTTTCGGGTATTTCGGGTACCATTTATTTTTCGGTTCGGGTTCGGGTTTTCGGTTTTAGATATTTAGAACCCATTCGGTTATTTTTAAAAATCGGGTTCGGTTCGGTTCGGGTAATTTCGGGTCGGTTTCGGTTTGGTTTTTCGGTTTCGGATTTTTTGCCCACCCCTAAGCACAAGCATCATATAATGCAACATGCCTTATATTGATTTAATAGTAGAGCAACATGCAACACGTACGAATATTTCATATATGAATTTATAATAGTACATTACTTAAATAAAATAAAAATGATTAAATATAAAATTATACATTTATTCCATAATAAATATTTTTTGGTTAAATCAAAATCCATTATGTTTTTTTATTTTATTTCATGTCATGGTTTTTTATTAGTATAATAAATGTTTAATTTTTAAAAAATAAAATTTATTGAAGGTTTTTGCAAGAATCAAATATATGGGGTCAATTTGTAAATTTTACAAATAAAAGGTATTATATAATAAAATGAAAAGAGAATATACTCTAGAATATTCTTTTTTAGAATCAAAAATAGAGAAATACATTGGAGTAAAATCCATCTATATTATAGAGTTCCCCTATTTTAGAGTAAAAAATAGGGAAATACATTGGAGATGGTCTTACAATACATACCATTATTTTAAAGCCTCAACGGAGAGGAATAGGAAAATCTTACCTTGCAATGGTGGTGAAATACAAGAAACTGGCTTTAACTTGTCTTCCAATGCTTATTGCTTTCTTTAACCTAAATTATAAAACACAAAGAAACTGGCGATTTGATCTTTCTGGTTTCCGAAAGCAAAACCATAATTATAATTTTTTTTGGGTGAAAATTTCTATTTCCAATTGGTTTTCGTAAGAGTAAATGATTAGAGATGTGTAAGGTTTATTCATTCAAGCCCGTTTCCCCAAGCAGTCTTAACAACAACAACAAAAAATGCAATGTCAATATAGATTGAAGATCATAAGTAACTCACTGCACATGTTTGATTCTTCAGAGATCTAGGCTCTAAACCGACTCACTTCCTTGAAACCGCAGTATCCGTAAGAATGCTTGTCGTCATTTAGGTCACCGGACGCGACGTAGCAGCGAGGAATGAGTGGAGGATCCAAAAACGCCTAGATTACTCTTTGTCTATGCCTTGCTCTGAGAGTAAATTTATGGGGTTATAGGAGTTGAACAGATGAGAACGGAGGAAGACGTAAAGCTCCATTAAAAGTTTTAGACCTTAACGTCCAAATAGAAGAGGAATAGTTTTTTTCAATGAAAATAAAATAACAATGCCACGTGTCCATATTTCGAGTGCTGACGTGTCACGATTCTGGAGAGGGTTAGCTCTCCTTTCATAATATAGAATTACAGCAAGCCCAGCTACAAAAGAAACCATTACATGAGGAGAGCTATTATTTACCAAACATATTTGAATGAGATACTTGTCATGAGGCAAAAATGATATTTAGAACCCCATTTGTAAAAGTAGGCTTGGTATAGGTCTGGTGAAGCTTTGCTGAAGGTTGATGCTAGTTCTATTCCCGAACATAAGATATACTTTACAATTTACTATATGTTTTGTGTTGCCACAACTGGTACGGTGTTAGTTATGAGCCTGTGACTCAAATCTATTCACCTGAGTAAAAAGACCACGTCAATACTCTTACGAATCTATCGAAGGGTGATTCTATCTGAAACCCATGTTCATTTTTATATAGCAAAAACATTTGAAGCTGAAAAATGAACTCATAAGTGATAATACAAAAATTACCAATATATATGTTAGACCCAAACTGGTTCCAACCATGGGCGGATCCAAAATCTATTTCAAACGGGCACAAATACTAAATCAATAAATATTTAAAAAAGAAAAAAATTTGTGAAAAGAATAGGTGAAATTAGTGAAAGATTTTTAATAAAAATTCTAGGAATACATGAGTGGGCTTCAATACCTAAGTTATTTTGTTTGTTAAATGAGTTTAATTTATTTGTTTTTTCATTTGAGCTTTATCTAATTTGTTAATGGTGCACATTTTTAAATAATAGTGGGTGCACATAAAAAATTACATAAGAAAATACATTAACATTTTAGAAAACTATGGGGCACGTGCACCCTCTTCCTCTATGCTACATCTGCCACTGGTTCCAACAGTATATACTAGATAAAAGTATATACTACACCCTTTTTCCAATGCAGCAGTATACTCAATTATCGACTCTTAACATATATGGAAAATTCGATTTTTTATAACTAGAAATGGTGAAGTTTTCATCCTTATGTAGGAATATTTTTCTATCGTTTCATCGTAAATAGCGTCATCGTAGACTATGAAGGATAAAAATGATCTATGTGAAGGAATGATTCAAGATATTTAGCAAAAAAAAAAAAAAAAAAGGAATGATTCAAGATCCTCTCGCGACGATGGATTCAAAACTAGCTTAATTTATGTGTGTGAAATGACTTCAGCAAAAGTAAAGTGGATCTTAAATTATGTTCAGGAATAATATTATAAAATGACTTCATACATAATATTTTGCCAAACATTACTTCGTTTTGTTTAAGTTTTCTTCTTATTATACACTAGACGTTGTTTTATATTATAAACAGAAACATATACACAAATTAACAAATAAATCATATTATTTGAATGTTTTACTTGTGAAGCAACGGGTTTTGATGAATGTTTGACAAGTTCGGCGGTATCATGTAAGATTTGTCCTAACCATTTGTGTAGTTAAAATACAAAATATATGTCATTAGAAAATCAATATAGAAATGGTGAGATTGAAATACTTGAATCTCTTAAGTTTGACCTCACATGGGGTTTTGACGTGAATATATAAGAATCTTTACTCAAATGGTGCTAGTGCCAAGAATCGTGAGGTATAAAGAGGTATATGAGACAACTTTATCAATAACTTAAACTTGCACACCACCACAAGTCATAAAAACAAGTTGTGTTTGACACTAAGCCAAAAAAATCAACATCATACTAATCCCAATTAGTTTGGGCTCCAATGAGCCCATTTACAATTTTCTTAAACAAAATACAAAAGAAAAATATCATACTAAGACAATAAGGCCATGTTCAATGCAGATTTCACGAGATCTTATTAAAACACACACTCTCTCTTTCTTTTAATCAACTTTTTTTTTTTTGGTAATACAACGGGAGCAAGCTCCCGGGGTTATTCAAAAGAAAAAAATAAAATTACGGCAAAGGAACAAGTCTCGAGCTCGCAAACCCAATCTCGTCCTCCCACCGAATCGACTCTAAGACCAAAGGAATAGACTCAAACGAATGCAAACCCAAGGACAAAGAGAAAGCCAGGTTCGCCAACCCATCAGCAAGACGATTAGCTTCCCTGTAAATGTGAACAATACGGACAACCCAGTCCTTCGATAAAAAGCCATGGCACAATCGTACCAGGAAAGATAAGGGATGAGACTCATTAATCCCTTTCTTAAGAAAGCCAACCACCAACTGAATCCACTTCTAGCTCTAGATGTGTCGTCTTCTTCTCCCAAGCGATAACCAAACCATAGTAAACACCCCATAGTTCCGCTAGTGGTGCAGTACATTCCCCAATATTCAAGGAAAAACCCCCACGCCACCGTCCAAACTCATCCCGAAGGACCCCTCCTGCTGCCGCTAAACCCGGGTTCCCTCGTGATGCTCCATCTTTTTAATCAACTTTATACTTCTCTTTCATCCTTTTACTCAATTTTTATTAATTTTATATTTAAACACTCTTTTGCTTTTAAACACACTCTTCAAAAGATCCAATATTAGATCCCTCTCTCTCCATTTTAAACACTCTCTCTTCCTTTTACTCAACTTTTATTAATTTTATATTTAAACACACACTCAATATACCCCACAAAAACACTCTCTTTCTTCCTTTTACAACCATTTTAATAATTTTATATTATAAGAACACTCCATAAGATCCCAAAATGTCACCATTGAACATGCCCTAAGAGATTAATGCAGTGAGACCCATGTTGTAAAGCAGCGACAGGTACTGAAGGTCACACTCACCGCAAAATGCTTACAGAGTTTCACATGCAATGCTTCTGCCCATTTATTCTTTTATTGTACTTTTTATAACTACTAGGTGAGAACCCGCGCAAACGCGCGGGTTTTTTTGCTTAAGGTTATTCCAAACAGAAACTATCTAATTTTGCAAAGCTACTTTGTGAACTTGAATTTTAGAATATTATTTCATAATATTCTAAAATTCAACAAATAATCAATTCAAAGTAGTGTAGTCTGATCCCTACACTATCATAATGCAATTTAGTTTCCAGAAATGAAAAAAACCAAGCTTGATCCTCATAATTCTCCAACCATGTCTTCTCTTTCCCTTGACAAGCATGGTTCTATACGCCGGAGGTACCCCACCTGTTATTGAGTGAAAGAGAGAGTGAATTAGGGACGTGGAATTAGAGTAGTGGAGAACCTGTGAGATATAATAATGTGTACCTTCTCATCTACCAGGAGCATAACAAAGCCAGAGAATGTGGTCGCGCTGTCCAGGTGCGGTACATCCCAGACTGAAAGAAGCCTCATGAAAACAACGCATGTGTTGAAACCTAATTGTAATCCAGCAAAGTGGTTAAAATGATCAAGGTTTTTGTATGTAGTAGCCATTTGATTTATATGTGTGATTGCTTTTGAAATGGTAGTGTTGTTTGGAGTATTAGTAAGTGGAGGGTTTAGTATCATGGCACATATATGTACTATGAGGATACGGCCTAATTGTTAATGCAAATATTAACATTTACTTTGTGGGTGTAAATGCTGGCAGTAAAAGCGTAGAGGAGGGGGAGGAAAGGGAGGGGTTTCCATTTGTAACAGCTACGTAACTACTGAAGTGAATGAGACATTATCATTGGTTTAGCCTAATCCACTAAAACACTTGGGATTTTAATGGTGGTAGAGTGGTTAGATAGTTTTGTAAATTGTTTAGTAGAATGAGTCTATAGTTGTTATAATCTAATCTAGTAACAGAAATCTGTTTCATGGACATAAAAACACACATATACATCTATGATATATGTGCTGTGTGTGGGGGATTATATAAATTACCTGAAAAAGAGTGGTGAAGTTGTGATTCTCTCCAACGAAGCTCATTGATCACATAATCTAAGCTCATGCCACAAAACTCACTTAGAGGAGCTCTTCAAGACTCACAGTTACCTAACTATATGCTTCGGTGACTTTTTTGGCATAGCATCAAACACAAAATGTTTTCAAAATAAAAATAAATTAAAAATGTTTTAAAAAACAACTATATGCTTAAAAGGATCTAACCTGTAGTGTGTATGTACGGTTGACCAGTTATGCGGCATCCCAATAGCTTCAAAAGGTTCATGTGTTCGATTTATACTGTTAGTAAGAACTCCTGGTTCCAGAAAAAGGGCAAATAATTAACCAACTGAGAGATTAAAACATCCAAAGAAGGAATTCTCAATACAATGGATGATAAGAACAAAACTTACTTTAAATACAGAACCAGATCCTCCTTGCCCTAGATTATTTTTGTCGCCCAAGTAATCGGTGATCCTCTCTAGATTCTCATTGGAGAATCAGAGATTAGATTTGGTGGCAAGCATTGAAAGTGACCATAGATGCTTCTTCTCTACATTACATTATAGAAGGAAAAAGGTGTAGATTAAGATCAAGACTTTAAACATTCCTACAAGCAGGCACACTTTAATAAATAATCCAGGAAATGAAGTTGTTCGTGGACTATAAAAAGCTAATTAATTCTAAAAAGAATTCAATTAGTTAAAACAGTCAGAAGTCACAAACCTTGTTGCTTCTTGGTGCGTTTTTTTTAAAGATGAAACCAGCAACAGAGACCAACAGAACAAACGCCACCATTGAAGATATCACCACTAACAAAAGAGACTTTTTTCAACAGAAGGAACAACAGTTGTTGGATTCAGACAATTAGGCAAACAATTACTCGGTAATATCCTGCAGTTACTCCAAGAGTCCTTCGTCTGCAGATGAATCAATGAAATCAGTCTGCTCTGTGTCGTTTAAATCACCATCTGATTTCGATTGTGACATAGCTTTGTTCGAGTTTGAGGAATTGCCTATGTCAGAGTCTCATGTTGATGATGTCGTCGTAGTACTCGAGAGTGAAACACGCTCACCTCCGTTTATAGACAACGTATCTGAAAAATCAGAAAACACACAACAAATTAAAGGTCGATTCAAAGAGTAATTACACAACATTGCTAGTATAGAAGAAGATGTTTTACCTTCATTAACACTATGGAAATCATCATCACAGTCTGTTTCAAACGCTGCATTAGACTCAAACCATGCTTCGTCAGAATCAAATCAAAAAGATTCAGATACTAAAATGAACAATGAATGAACCATTAGAGAAACCCAACAATCAACCGACCATTGAACGAAAAAGGTAAAACCTTTGAGATGTATTGAATCGAATCTACCATAAAAAACGCAAAATCACGATCAAGTTCGAGAAACCCAGAAGGGAAAAGAGGGACCTCGAGAACTGGGATTGGAGAAGTTTCGATGTTGATTGAGATTATCAAAAGATCAATCAGAGGAACGAGAAGAAACAGCTCTCTTCCTTTCAATCTTTCGTCTCCTACGACTCTTCCTTCGCTGTTCGCTCCTACATATCGGAGAATCATTAACATCGACATCGAAACCATGAGGCTCAAAATCAATTGGTGAATCATTTTTAAGACCTGGAAAGTTAATTTTAAATTTAAAGGCCCTATTCGATACCAATTCAGACCAAAATCAAAGGAATTGAACACAAAGTTGTTAATTTTAGAACCCAGAAATCAACATACCTATTGGAGACTACGATAACTCAAAAACCGAAGCTCCAATCGAGATCATTTCTCTTTCAGTATGCAAAAGAATCGCTTTCTAAATCTTCTATATGATGTTTTTAACATTTGGGAGTTATTAAGCAAATAGGTAATCTTCAGAAAGATTTGAGAAGAAAACGGACATAGATTGGCATGGAGAAGAGCAACTGATTCAGTAAAGTAAATTTTTTTTTTAATGACAGGTGTCGCACAGAGAAGACCGCCACGTGTCAAGCCGATGGAGAAAGCTGGCCTCTTATTATATACTAGTAGATTATTAAACCCCACACCATTTTCTATTAATGTTTTCATTCATTTATTTATTTCTCTTCCCTCTTATTTAGGGCTGGGCCTTTTACCCATACCCGATACCCGAACCCGAACCCGACCCAAAAAACCGGGTTCGGGTCGGGTACGGGTAACGTGTAATACCCGATCGGGTTTTGATTTCGTATGGTTCGGTTACCCGAACCCGATCAGGTAATACCCGATACCCGATCGGGTACCCGAATTTTTTTATTTTTTTTATATTTTTTTATATACACATATAAATGTGTGTATTCTATACACACATAAGTGATTAGGGTTGGATGTCATTGATTAATTGGTCACTATTAGTAATATTGTATTACAAACTCAATTCAATTTCGTCTTCGTTGATTTTTGAGATTTTTTTCTCTGTAACGTTCGAAATTCGAACCAGGCATAAAATTTGAACTAGGCATAAAATTCGAACTGGGCATAAAATTCGAAATTCGAACGGCCATCCGATTAAGAAATGGGAGCACTAAAATAGGGGATTTACTACATTTGGGTTGTGTTTTGAATTTCTTTTCCGTTTTTTTTACTGTCATACCTTGGTGTTTCGTCAACTTTGGCATTTTTAAACTCAATTTGTGTTTAAGACTTGGCTTTTTGAATAATTTTTTTTTTAATCTTTTGAACATTTTTTTTTTAGTATAATCATAAAATACGGGTACCCATTCGGGTACCCGATACCCGCTAGTACTCGACCCGTTTATTCGTTATACCCGAATGGGTTTTATAATGTATGCTTTCTTCCTCTTTTCTTTCCACCTATGTGTGAATGTCTTTATTCGAGAATTTGTTGATCGGTAAAATTCGAATCGATGTTTAGAGAATTTTTGATTAATCGAGATGATTGTGTTCTTGATATGTGAAGATTTTCTTTTGTAACAATGATCCAGAAACCTCTCGTGATCTATTCTTACGACTCGATCAAAGTTTTTGTAGGGAAAAGGGAAGAATCTAGGATCAAATGAATCTGAGTTTGCTTCTAGTTTAAGAACATTTTTTCATTTGGTAGAGACATTCATGAATCCTAATTATAAATTCAAAAATAGGTTTTTAGAGAGCCTGCCCATAAAATTTCTCTAAATTGCTTCGTTTGGGACATCTAGGAATAAAAAAATAGAATTGTCTTGGCTTTAAAAGTTGATAATGTGTGGGAATTGTACTATTTTTCATTGTTTGACAAGGATTGATAAATCGTCTGGATTTGTTTTGAAATGAAACATTACCATCGTTTTGAAAATGATGTTTCTTTTGTTCTCAGATTTCTAAGTTTCAGTGATCTCTTTTTGTTATTAACCTATTCTTCTAAGCTCTTTTCTGTACAGGTTATGTTTGCACTTAAATGCCAGATGAGAAAAGAAGGACAAACAAAAGAACAAAAGAAAATTGATGAGAACCTTTTCTGAAACAGAGGTTGAGAAAAGAAGGACAAACAAGAGAACAAAAAAATGACGTTGGAGAAGGAAGTCAAGTTGAAGCATGAGGAAAGCAGCAGACAAAACGGATGGAGATGCGAATGGCGTTTGTAAGAAAAGGAAAAATACCGGAGGAAAATTTTAAGAAGAACAAGAAAGCAAAGAAGAACTGAGTTGGAGTGTTCTTATTGTCTTTTGAACGGATGATTTTTTTTTATAATGAGTTAGGTATTAAAGTATAGGAATGGATGATATCTTTATGTGTTAAACTGTTATTTTGAGTTTTTAGGTACTTTTCTATGAATGGATAATTAAAGGAAGTGTTGAATTCATATTTTTATGCTAAACTGTGTTTAACATAGTTAAACTGTTTTTATGTTAAAGGAAGTACTATTGATGTTACTAGATACTACTATGTATATGAAAATAAAAACTTGTCTATAAAAATAAGAAAAAACATATTTAACATGTGCGCCGACAAACGAATAAAAAATATTAAAATTTTACATATAGTCATACTTAGTTTTCTAGTAGTATTGATTTACATATAGTTATATTTTGACAGTTTTCACGTATAATCAGTAGTACCTTTGTAAAATTATAATTTTTCTAATAGTATTTATCCAATTCATCCATTGAAATATGTTTACCATCGTTTCATATATTAAAATGTTGGAAAACACAATGTTTGGTTTTTTGAGATAACAATGTGTGATTCTAGTCATATAGGTGTAGTCTTTGTCAAAACATATGTTTCTCTCTTTAATTTTTGCTTTTTGAAAGATAGGTACCAAATAATCAATAAGACACTCATAAGACAGTGAATAAATGGTACATAAGTGAACTAATCATTAAACCAACCGTACCCATAAAGAACACACAAAAGTCTCGCAGTCATACCTAGTAGTATGTAGTAGTATCAGGCAGAAACAATCAAAATTAGAATTGTTTTGAAAGATAGGTACCAAATAATCAATTAGACACCTATAGACAGTGAATAAATGATACATAAGTGAACTAATCATTAAACCAAACGTACCCATAAAAATCCACAAAAGTCTCACAGTCATACCTAGTAGTATGTGGTAGTATCAGGCAGAGACATACAAAATAAGAATTTTTTGAAATTCAGAAAACACACAGTCATACCTAGTAGTATGCAGTATTATCAGCCATAGACAATTACCTAGTTATGATTGTGCTCATTGGATTCACTTCTTCCTCGATGTTCTCCAGGTGACATGTACCGTGTTTGTTGAGGCGGTCTTTTTGTAACTTCGTGAGCCGGAGGGTAGCCAAAACGGATGTTTTGAAGCTCTTCGTTAGATATCATCCAAGTATCCATATGCGGTGCATGATATATCGTCGACTTATAAGCTTTCACCCACTTCTTCACCCGATAAAATGGGAAGGCAAAATCATAATGGTTGTTGTGAATTAATTAATGATTTTTGGTTTATTTAATAGTATAATAAAGAAGGGGTAAAGAGGAGAAAAAGAATGAGAGAAAGAAGGAAGGGTTTTAAAGATTTAGATAGGGTATTATGATTTTTGTTTTTATTTTTAGGGTTTTAAAGATTATTTCCCAAAGATAGAGATTTGGAAGTTCTCACTTTTTTATGTCTTTTTATGTTCCTTCCTTAATAGATTTTGTAAATAGTTTTACAAAAATATTTTATACAACCAAATATCAAATATAATAATTTCACATTGAATTTTAATAGTTTTTAACCTATATTATAACACAAGTCCCACGCGTAGGGTGGGATAATTCCTAGTAATAAAATTAAGTATAGATAATATGATGGGAATGTGTAATCATAATTACACGGCCTAATTTCTTCCATAAAGCACGTTATCATAACTACACTTCGAGAAATCCACAATTGTTTTTTAATGTTTTTTTTCTTATTTCACATACGCAGCACTCAGAATTTACATGGCATACGTAAAATAATAATCGAAAAAGATAAGCTGTGGTAAAGTAATGATTTACAAAACTGATTCAAATCATGCATCAAAATTTTTGTAATGCGGTAGGACAGTTGAGAAGGTGATGGTAATACAGTTGAAAGATGAAGATGCAACTGAAGCAATTCCTGTATCAGTTCGAAGTACTACAAGAACTACTACTTTATCATGCATCAAAATTTTTGTTGGGATAGCAAACCAAGTCCCATATCTGAAGTTTAGACAAAAATGGTTGTTGATCCTAAAATTCGCAACTATATATTTGATAATAAAATGGGGAATTTAGGTTTAGATTCTCGTGATGAACCTAAGAAAAATATATCAAGCGTAACAAAATGGATTTGTATTAATATGATTCGAATATCAAGATTAATACAAAGCTTTTATAGTAGAAAATGTATGTATGATGACAATAGATAGTATGGAAAAAGTGTATGTTGGTTTTTCTATGAATGGATAATTAAAGGAAGTGTTGAATTCTTATTTTTATGTTAAACTGTGTTTAGTACTATTGATGTTACTAGATACTACTATGTATATGAAAATAAAAACTTGTCTATAAAAATAAGAAAAAACATATTTAACATGTGCGCCGACAAACGAATAAAAAATATTAAAATTTTACATATAGTCATACTTAGTTTTCTAGTAGTATTGATTTACATATAGTTATATTTTGACAGTTTTCACGTATAATCAGTAGTACCTTTGTAAAATTATAATTTTTCTAATAGTATTTATCCAATTCATCCATTGAAATATGTTTACCATCGTTTCATATATTAAAATGTTGGAAAACACAATGTTTGGTTTTTTGAGATAACAATGTGTGATTCTAGTCATATAGGTGTAGTCTTTGTCAAAACATATGTTTCTCTCTTTAATTTTTGCTTTTTGAAAGATAGGTACCAAATAATCAATAAGACACTCATAAGACAGTGAATAAATGGTACATAAGTGAACTAATCATTAAACCAACCGTACCCATAAAGAACACACAAAAGTCTCGCAGTCATACCTAGTAGTATGTAGTAGTATCAGGCAGAAACAATCAAAATTAGAATTGTTTTGAAAGATAGGTACCAAATAATCAATTAGACACCTATAGACAGTGAATAAATGATACATAAGTGAACTAATCATTAAACCAAACGTACCCATAAAAATCCACAAAAGTCTCACAGTCATACCTAGTAGTATGTGGTAGTATCAGGCAGAGACATACAAAATAAGAATTTTTTGAAATTCAGAAAACACACAGTCATACCTAGTAGTATGCAGTATTATCAGCCATAGACAATTACCTAGTTATGATTGTGCTCATTGGATTCACTTCTTCCTCGATGTTCTCCAGGTGACATGTACCGTGTTTGTTGAGGCGGTCTTTTTGTAACTTCGTGAGCCGGAGGGTAGCCAAAACGGATGTTTTGAAGCTCTTCGTTAGATATCATCCAAGTATCCATATGCGGTGCATGATATATCGTCGACTTATAAGCTTTCACCCACTTCTTCACCCGATAAAATGGGAAGGCAAAATCATAATGGTTGTTGTGAATTAATTAATGATTTTTGGTTTATTTAATAGTATAATAAAGAAGGGGTAAAGAGGAGAAAAAGAATGAGAGAAAGAAGGAAGGGTTTTAAAGATTTAGATAGGGTATTATGATTTTTGTTTTTATTTTTAGGGTTTTAAAGATTATTTCCCAAAGATAGAGATTTGGAAGTTCTCACTTTTTTATGTCTTTTTATGTTCCTTCCTTAATAGATTTTGTAAATAGTTTTACAAAAATATTTTATACAACCAAATATCAAATATAATAATTTCACATTGAATTTTAATAGTTTTTAACCTATATTATAACACAAGTCCCACGCGTAGGGTGGGATAATTCCTAGTAATAAAATTAAGTATAGATAATATGATGGGAATGTGTAATCATAATTACACGGCCTAATTTCTTCCATAAAGCACGTTATCATAACTACACTTCGAGAAATCCACAATTGTTTTTTAATGTTTTTTTTCTTATTTCACATACGCAGCACTCAGAATTTACATGGCATACGTAAAATAATAATCGAAAAAGATAAGCTGTGGTAAAGTAATGATTTACAAAACTGATTCAAATCATGCATCAAAATTTTTGTAATGCGGTAGGACAGTTGAGAAGGTGATGGTAATACAGTTGAAAGATGAAGATGCAACTGAAGCAATTCCTGTATCAGTTCGAAGTACTACAAGAACTACTACTTTATCATGCATCAAAATTTTTGTTGGGATAGCAAACCAAGTCCCATATCTGAAGTTTAGACAAAAATGGTTGTTGATCCTAAAATTCGCAACTATATATTTGATAATAAAATGGGGAATTTAGGTTTAGATTCTCGTGATGAACCTAAGAAAAATATATCAAGCGTAACAAAATGGATTTGTATTAATATGATTCGAATATCAAGATTAATACAAAGCTTTTATAGTAGAAAATGTATGTATGATGACAATAGATAGTATGGAAAAAGTGTATGTTGGTTTTTCTCTCGTCCTCTCGTGAATAGATTTCCGTCCCCCTCCTTTAAGCCAGCTCTCGCGTTTATATATCCTCCTCGATCTCTCAACCGTTCCTGCATCCTCGCAGGATATTCCTTCCACGATCCGCGATTTACAGCCACCTTCTCCGAGATCTCCGGGTTTGACCGAGTCTCATTATCATTCGTGCTTATCTTTTTAGCAGGCTTATTTTCACAGCGCGCTCTATATTTCGTAAACTGTTTTAATAAGCCCATTAATGATAAAAACCTAATGAGCTTTTAAGACATAATTGTTGGGCCTTCGTGGGCCGGATTTATTACAAAATCCAGCACCAACAATTGCCCCCCAAGCCTTTAAGAGATAAGCTTATATCTTGAAGAGTGAATATGTTTCTTGCGTGCCCACTTAGAGGACCAGTTTTGTATACAATCTGATTGAGATTGCATCAGGAACAAGCGTGTTACGCTAGTGACCCAATTTAATGAGCTCGTGAGGAAGGGAGAGGTTTATAGATTACAGTTGGCTTCTGTTAAGAACCAACTGTTTGAACTTTGAGTAGATAATGCGAAAACCGGAGAGGGTTTCGATCCTCCCTTATTTATGAGCATACTGCTTATTTTCTCTTCGTTTTGATATCTTAAGAATCTCAAGTTTTGATTCGAGATCTTTATGAATAACGGTAGGATTTGGACTAGCCGTTTGAAAGCTGTTTGTGTGACCATTTTAAAGGTCGTTATACTCAAGATGAGCGTGTTAGAGCCGTTTAAGACTTTAAAGTAAAAATTTTGATTAGCCATTTCGAGGCTGTATGTATGACCGTTTTGAAGGTCGCTATGCTCAAGACGAGTGTGTTGGAGCCGTTTAAGGCTTTGAAGTAAAAAATATGATTAGCCGTTTCGAGGCTGTTTGTATGTCGTGATATGATGAGGACGAAAAGAAAAATGAAATTAGGGGCTGGACTCAATGGTTTGAGCTGCCTACGTACCCTGTCGAGGGATGATATATCATGGTTTTCACCCGATTTTAACCATGATATAAGCGGGTTTTGTATTAGTATTTTTGGTATTTTTGTGTCTTTTGTAGTGTTTTGCAGGAAATGGTCATTTGGAGCTTAATGGTAACATTTGAAGCATTTTGGACCATTTTGGAGCGGAAGAGATACAAGTGGATTAGAGACCTTTAAAAGGTCCCTGTCGATCGACATAGTATATCCCCTGTCGATCGACAGAAGTTTTTAAAGACGAAGAAAATATCTACAGATGCCCTAGTGTCGATCGACATGTTGTTTGTGTCGATCGACAGGCGCTCTGTAAACCTAATTTTACCACTTGTATAAATACTCTTTACTCGTTTTTATTTCACAAAAAGACACTGTTTTATTAAGGAGGTAGAGAGAGAAAGAGAGACTTTTGGAGAAACTTTGAGAAGATCTACATGTTCTTGAGATCCAAAGACTTCAAACCCTTTTGTATCATCTACTCTTACTTTTTAATGCAATCTTATTCAGTTAATATGATTTCATCATCTATTTCTGAGTAAATCACTTGTTAGGTTTTGGGGATTTCTTGGCTTATGACTAGAAATCATTGAAATTGCATATTTGTTAAGGTTTATCCGTAGGTTCTTCATTTAAACTGTTGTTAATGCTTGATTCTTGCTTGATCATCTCGAATCTTGATCTTAGGATTGTTGATTAGCCACGACAGTGGGATTAATAACCTGAACTAGTTTAAATGGGCAAAGTTACTTATTCGCAAAGAAATTTGGCTTAGGGACTTTGTGAACATATCGAGCTCGTACTAAATGCTTATTTAGATTCGACGAATTCGCAAAGAAATTTGGGATTCGAGGATCTAAAGATAGATAGCCTTCGTAACGACAGTTAGCTAGCTATATTTTCGTGCTTGAGTTCTAGAACGGCACTTAATTGAACCTCGACAATTGCTATATATTGATTTCGAATCATTACCTAAAGAATTTCCATGACCTAGCTTTCATCTCTTTAAGTACTTAATCAACCCATCTTTCGTTTACTTGTTTTATAAACTGCTTTTACGCTTACAATCGTTTTACTTAGCAAAATCTGAATACTGAGATTGATTGTGTATTCTAACTCCCTGTGGATACGATCCTTAAATACTACTATGATCTCTTTGTTTGAGAGAGTGGTTCGAGGGTGAATTTGAGCCCGCATCAAATTTTGGCGCCGTTGCCGGGGAGTTGAATTTACCGTTCAATTCAAGTTACTAAGATTTTGTCTAAGTTTTTATTTTTATTTTGATACTTAACTTGCTCTTTTCTCTTGGTGTTTGTGTGTTTCAGGTTTATGCCTAATCGTATAACCAGGAGCAATCGAAACGAAGAGCTAGTCGATCTCAATCCTGAGATTAGAAAGTTAGAACGAGCAAACCGAGCAGCAACTAGAGCAGCCAAAATGATAAATAACAGAGTAATCTTGCTACGCGGTGCAGATGGAACCATCACGGACCATCAAGGACGAAAGTATAACGCTGAGGGCCAGCGCATTGAGGACGATGGAACCGTGATAGAAGAGGAGCAACAACACGAGCCAGCTGGGCATGAGCGTACATTGAGAGAGCATTATAGGCCTCAGGAGTTCTACACCAACAGAGCTGCTATTAGACCTCCTTCCTTCCCTAGGAATGACTTCGAGCTAAAGCCGGCTTACTTCTCTTTGGTAGCTCAACGCCCATTCCATGGTCTTCCTTCAGAACATCCCATGGACCATATCGAGATGTTTGAGGACTTAGCGTCCAGCATCAAAGCAATTGGGGTTCCTGAAGACTACCTTTTCTGCAAGCTCTTCCCGTATTCTCTTAACGGAGAAGCAGCTTACTGGCTAAAGCAGTTAGCCCCGGGTTCTTTAACTACTTGGGAGGACACGAAAAACGCGTTTCTCGTCAACTTCTTCGATGAGACACGGTCTGAGGATCTAAGGATGAAGATCTCGACTTTCAGACAAGGACCGGCTAAAGCGTTTAAGGATGCCTGGATAAGATTCAAATCTTACCAGAGAGATTGTCCCCATCATGGTTTTAGTGATGTGCAGTTGTTGGGAATTTTCTTCAGAGGGATCGATTGGAGACATCAAATGTCTTTGGATTCTGCAAGTAGAGGGAACTTCAACACCAACGTTCCAAGTGATGCGTTGACACTCATCGAGAACATGGCTTTGAGTAGTAGCACGAAGAACGTAGACTACGAGAGGAAGCAGCTTGGGAAGAGCACAGATGGAGGTAATATGACCAAGATGGAAGCCAAGCTAGACTCGATGCATAACTTGCTAGTGGGAAAGAAGCAAGTGCATTTTGCTCAGGAAGTAGAGACCTTCATTCGAGATGAAGAAGAGAATGAAGAGGACTGCAACTACGTCGGTGGTAGTGGATTTCAGGGACAAAGGTTTGGTAATCAGCAAGGAAACAGAAACTACGATGGGAACAACTACAGTGGAAATAATCAAAGATCCACATTCACCGGAAATCAAGCCACACCTAGTTACACCAAACCACAATTCCAGAATACGGATTATCAGAAACCCTATCAGAGCAGCTTCACTAGGAATTATGGTTCCTCTTCTTACCAAACTCCACCTCCTAAGTCGTCGGATAATAAGACGGACTCGATGCTAGAGCAAATTCTGGACGGTCAACAAAAGATGACGGTCAACAAAATCGATGCCTTGTACACCGATTTGAATGGAAAGATTGAGGCTATAAATCTTCATGTGAGGAAGCTAGACACTCAAGTCGCTCAAACCGCCGAGAACTCAAGGAGACAAGAAGGATTCCTTCCTTCTAGAACGGATGCTAACCCGAAGCATTCCGTTGCTGCCATCACAACGAGGAGTGGAAAGGTTATCCAAGGGCCTGAGTTGAAGAAAGGACTTGGTAATGAAAATTTTGATGAGTTTGGAGATTTTGATGAGAATGAGATTTTGGCAGAAGGTCATCCGTCGATCGATACACCTGCATGTCGATCGACAGGAATAGAACAGAGCAAGTCTCCGGATGCAGAGCAGTATCCATCGATCGACACATCTGACCGTCGATCGACACATCCAAACCAAATTTTGGCAGAAGGTCCAGTGACGATAGACAAAGGGAAAAATGTGGTCGATACAAGAACATCAGATCCATGTCGATCGACAGGACCTACAACTGTCGATCGACAGGAAACCCCCAGAACGATTTCTCCTTTAAAATCGTCGGATAATCCAGTGGAGAGAGTGTACATACCCAAGGTACCTTACCCGAAGAGTCAGAGGAGATCTAAGCAAGAGCTTGAGGATGCAAGATGCAAGTCCATCATAGACAAGCTAGTGTTGGAACTTCCGTTTGTCGAAGCCGTTAAACTCAGTCCTGTGATACGACGGTATGTAAAGAAGATGGCACCAAGAGTTTGGGTATTGAGGAAGGAGTGGCTATGATTTCTGAACAAGTAAGCGCAGTGATTCAGAACAGGATCCCAGAGAAACTAACGGACCCGGGAAGCTTTGTTTTGGATTGTTATATCTTCAAGGATAGATTTCCGAGGTCTCTCTGTGATCTAGGTTCTGGCGTCAACCTCATGCCACACTCAGTTGCCGTTAGTCTAGGGATGACAGATTACCAGTCCACTAGGATTTCTCTTATCCTGGCGGACAGGTCAGTAAGGATTCCAGAAGGAGTATTGGAAGATGTTCCAATCAAGGTTGGGAACTGTTTGATTCATACTGACTTTGTTGTCCTGCAGTACAACGAGGAACCCAAGGATCCTCTTATCTTGGGTAGGCCCTTCTTGGCCACAGCTGGTGCCTTGATAGACGTCAAGGGAGGAAACATCACCCTCAAAGTGGGAGGTCTCGAGATGAAGTTTGAAATGGACAAGCTTATTAAGAGACCTACCATAGACGGACACACCTTCTATGTTGACACACTCACCGACCTCGCGCAAGAAGTTTTCACTGAGACGCATCCCATTGATCCCTTGGAAAGGACTTTGGTGAACTCTGTGCAAGAGGAAGGACAATTTGATGATGATGCGAAGGTTTATGCTAGGATGATGGATGCTAGCAAGGAAAGGAAGCACTTGGTTGCTAGTGCTAGTTTGGGGGAAGCTTCATCGAAAGCTCCACAAATCAGTGATTGGAGCGAACAAAAAGCTCCAAAGCTCGAGCTCAAGCCACTTCCCGCCGGGCTAAGGTACGCCTTTCTTGGACCTAATTCTACTTACCCCGTGATTGTCAATTCTTCTTTGAACAATCCAGAGCTCGCCTTACTGCTGAGCAAGCTGCGAAAATTTTGCCCAGCTCTCGGCTATTCTCTTGATGATATTGCAGGTATCTCTCCGGACTTGTGTATGCATAGGATTCACCTTGAGGATGAGAGCAAATCATCGGTTGAGCATCAAAGGAGACTTAACCCAAACCTGCAAGAGGTTGTCAAGAAGGAGATCTTGAAACTCCTAGAAGCTGGAATCATCTATCCTATTTCGGATAGCGTTTGGATCAGTCCAGTGCATGTGGTACCAAAGAAAGGAGGTGTCACAGTAGTAAAGAACGAGAAAGATGAGCTAATTCCGATGAGGACTGTAACTGGTCATCGGATGTGCATAGATTATAGGAAGCTAAACGCGGCCACAAGGAAGGACCATTTCCCGTTACCCTTCATCGACCAGATGCTAGAGCGTTTAGCAAAGCACCCCTACTACTGTTTCCTCGATGGATATTCTGGGTTCTTCCAAATCCCCATCCATCCAAGAGAAGACAACGTTTACATGTCCTTATGGCACTTTTGCGTACCGCAGAATGCCATTTGGACTTTGTAATGCTCCAGCCACATTTCAACGGTGTATGATTTCCATCTTCACCGACATGATTGAGCAATATATGGAGGTCTTCATGGATGACTTCTCGGTCCACGGTGATTCATTCAAGGATTGCTTGGACAACCTAGAGAAAGTGCTCGCTCGATGCGTGGGGAAGCACTTGGTGCTTAATTGGGAGAAATGCCATTTCATGGTGCAAGAGGGAATTGTGCTTGGCCATCGAGTTTCTGCGGATGGTATTGAGGTGGACCGTGCCAAGATTGAAGTGATGATGAGTCTTCAACCGCCAACTACGGTTAGAGAGATTCGTAGTTTCCTTGGCCATGCTGGATTCTACAGGAGGTTCATCAAGGACTTCTCAAAGATTGCTCGACCACTCACCACATTGCTCTGTAAGGACATCAAATTTGATTTTGATGCTAATTGTTTAAATGCTTTTACACAGATTAAACAGGCTTTGGTGTGTGCCCCGGTAGTGCAACCTCCCGATTAGGATTTACCTTTCGAGGTAATGTGCGATGCAAGTGATTACGCAGTTGGGGCAGTGTTAGGGCAAAAGAAGGACAAGAAACTTCATGCAATCTACTATGCTAGTAGAACGCTAGACGAGGCTCAAAGGAACTACGCAACTACTGAAAAGGAGTTGTTAGCCGTCGTTTTCGCCTTCGAGAAGTTTCGCTCTTACCTAATTGGAGCCAAGGTTATAGTGCACACGGATCATTCAGCATTGAAGTACTTAATGCAAAAGAAAGACGCTAAACCGAGGTTGTTGAGGTGGATCCTCCTTCTCCAAGAATTTGACATAGAAGTCAAGGACAAAAAGGGAGTCGAGAATGGTGTAGCGGATCACCTTTCGCGCATTCGGATAGAAGAAATTGTACCAATCGATGATTACTTCCTAGAGGAAAGTGTACACTTCATTGAGATTGGATCTCAAAAGGCTACACCGGAAAATCGGCTAAGTGTTGGGACAGAGCATTTGCCGTCGATCGACAAGCTTCTATGTCGATCGACAGGGAGCTCACTGTCCAAAAATTTAAATGAAGAACATGAACCGTCGATCGACATAAACCTTATATGTCGATCGACAATGGGTGATCAGATGGAACTCCATGAGTCGAACGCGGTCTCAGGGAGCGATAGACCTTGGTTCAGTGACATAGCCAATTACCTTGCTGCAGAGACTACACCGGATGATCTCAAAGGCTATGAGAAGAAGAAATTTATGAGAGAACTTTGGAGGTATTATTGGGACGAGCCATATCTATACCGACATTGTTCAGATGGGCTTTATCGGAGATGCATTGCGGAGAGCGAAGTTCGAGATGTGCTCTATCACTGTCACGGTTCAGAATATGCAGGGCACTTTGCCACGTTCAAGACAATGTCCAAGGTTCTTCAAGCGGGTTTCTGGTGGCCCTCGATGTTTAAGGATGCAAATGCATTTATACTGCAATGCGATGCCTGCCAGAGGCGAGGAAAGATTAGCAAGCGACATGAGATGCCGCAAAACTTCATCCTCGAGGTTGAAGTGTTTGATTGTTGGGGCATCGATTTCATGGGTCCATTCCCATCCTCTTATGGGAATGAGTACATATTAGTCGCGGTGGACTATGTCTCCAAATGGGTGGAGGCAATTGCTAGTCCGAAGAACAACGCTGCGGTGGTCATTAAGTTGTTTAAGACCATCATCTTCCCGAGATTTGGAGTGCCACAAGTAGTCTTTAGTGATGGTGGAACACATTTCATAAACAAGATATTCTATAAACTCTTAGAGAAATACGGTGTTCACCATCGCGTGGCGAGTCCTTATCACCCACAGACGAGTGGTCAAGTGGAAGTGTCGAATAGGCAGATCAAGGCAATCCTTGAGAAGACGGTAAGTGTCACGAGGAAGGATTGGTCTACAAAGCTAGACGATGCGCTTTGGGCTTATAGGACTGCTTACAAGACTCCTCTAGGGACCACTCCTTTCCATCTGCTTTATGGAAAAGCATGTCATCTACCGGTGGAACTCGAGCATAAGGCAGCTTGGGCGGTAAAGCATTTCAATTTCGACATCAAGCCCGCCGCAGAACGGAGATTGATTCAGTTGAACGAACTGGATGAGATTCGACTTCATGCCTACGAGAACTCCAAGCTGTACAAGGAAAGGACAAAGGCGTACCATGACAAGAAGATAATCTCCAGGAGCTTCGAACCCAACGACCAGGTATTGCTATACAACTCGCGTTTACAACTTTTTCCTGGTAAATTGCGTTCTCGATGGTCAGGTCCTTTCACGATAAAGGAGGTTAGGCCACATGGAGCTGTGGTGTTAATCGCAAATGATGGAAAGGAGTTCACGGTAAATGGCCAAAGGGTAAAACATTACTGGGCGGAAGCCAAAATTCCGGGGGGACACATGGTACCCTTGGATGATGCACCCGAAGTCTGAGCTTCAACAGAGTCGAGCTAACGACTGAAAACAAGCGCTAAATGGGAGGCAACCCATTTGTAAGTAAGTATATACTTTTTGTGTTACTAACTTTTGTTTTTAAGTTTGGATTTTGAAAAGGAAAAACAGGGAAATGCCCCTATGTCGATCGACAGGAATCTTTAAAATTCCTATGTCGATCGACACGGTCAGCGGATTCCACGAGGTAAGTGGTTTTAACCAGATTTTTCATCTTCTTCTTCACTTCACATTCCCCATCGATCGACAAATCCTCCCCAAACCCTAGATTTTCGAAATCTTGACCGAATCAATCAATTTTTGGGCCTAATCCACTTGAATTTTCCTCCTCTCTTCGATTCTTACATTCGTTTTAGCAACCGAACAAGGTATGCTTCCCTATTCTTGATTTTCAATCCGATTTCATGAAGAAAATTGATGAGTTTGTGATTAAATTGGTTCGATTCTTGTGTTGTTAATACTTCCTTTACACTTTTAGAGTAATTTCGAACCAATTATGTGCATCAATTGTGTTGTTCTTGATAATTAGGGTTTGAAATTTAGAAATTGGGGGTTTTGGAATGTGATTTGAATTGGTTTGAATCGTGGTTGAATTGTCGAACATAGGGCTTAATAGAGATGTTAGGAGTTGTGCTGGGTATGATTTGCTCGAAATTGTATGTTGAAATTGATTGATCCTTGTCATTTATAGAACTGCGACAGAAGCTTCGCTGTCGATCGACAGAGACTTGTGTCGATCGACAGGGAAGTGGCTGTCCATTTTGTTGGTTCTTTCTAACTTCTTCTGCTTGTTTTTCTTTGTGATTTCATTTTGCAGATAGTACGTACGACTGATAAAAGCACAGGCAAATGACCAAGGACCGATGATGGTTCGAGTTCTCAAGCTCCATCTCCACCACCTACTTATGATATCAAGCGTGGTGCCAAACCGAAATGGCCAAGGGAGGAGAGCACAAGGATTCAGGTTGAGTTTGAGTCTCTTAAAAGGGGAGTAACGTTGAAGTCGGTATTGACAAGTGATGAGATTGAGAAGAGGGAAGATTCACCCGCTTGGGACGTTTATGAATCCCTCCTCTACAACGAGTGGCTCAGGGTCCCCATAGCGACCACCAAGTTCATCGACAATTGCTCGCTAGGACTTCTGAAAATCGGGGACGAAGTTGAGCAGTTGATTGAGCAGATGGGTTTAACAAAATTGGTGAACGGATATCCAAGGATGTATCCCGACCTTGTCCGCCAGTTCTTTGCCACAGTAAAGTTATCCAGCACTGCAACCACAACAGAGGAGAAGTTAGACCCGAAGCATTTCTTCATGAGCTTCATGTCTAATGGGAGGAGATATAGGATGAGTGCTGCAATTCTTTGCAGGACTTTTGAGTTTCCTGAGGTTCCACTTGTGGGTTTACCAAAGGACATTGCTGGAGGGGTCCAGACATTGTGGAATGAGATTGGTACAAGTCCTTATCAGGTGGGAAGTTCTGCACAAGCCGATGTGCGTCATCCAGTTGCTCGCTACTTGATTCGATTGCTCACCACTACCATCTTGTGCAAGATGGAGCCAGTGAAGGTTAGGAGTCACGAGTTGGTCTTACTTTCTTACGCTTTAAGGAGCGTCATCCACAATGAGACTTGGGACACTATAACACCAAACAGGGGAATGGTGTTGATGGAGTACCTCTACTCGCTCAAGCATACTCCGCTATCTCTTACTAATTTCGGTAAGAAGCAATTACCGGTAGGAAGCATCCTCACTCCAATCTTCACAAAATGCAAAGTTTCAACAATCGAATACGAGGAGGAGAGCAAGCGTGCTTCTGTGGACTTGGAGCATATGAAGAATGCTCATTGGATCACGCATGAGCATCCTCTACACTGGGTTTTCCCAATTGCAAATGGCCAAAAGAGAAAGGTAGAGATTGGGAGAGTGATGGATTTATTGCGGGTCACTAATGACCCTACACTTATCTCTTTCAATCCACCCGAGGAAGTTCTTAAACCCATGGGTCCTACGAGGAAGCTCACGACACGGGGTGGAGCTAGCTCATCTCAAGCACCGCCGGAGCAGCCTGTACACGAGCATCGCTTTCCGAGTCTCCCAGCAGGTTTGATGGATGACGACCCGCGTTTAGGCTGGATCGCCAAGGCTCTAAAGGCGACATGGGATGCAATAGCTTGTCGATCCACCTATATCCGTCCCCGCACACCGTCTCCGCGCAACACACCATCACCAGAGCATCATCATGACGAGGAGGAGGACTAGTTCCCTTCCTCCATTCTACTTTATCTTGTTTTTGTTTTTCCCTTTTCAAACATTTTCCCTTTAGCTTTTTAATTTCGGATTTTTGTTGGAATTTCAAACAAAATGTGAACTCGAATTTCTATTTTAAGGATTGCAGCGTGTTGTTCCATTAATCGTTTGTTGAATATCTGTAGATGCAGGTTTGGAACATCGAACAAAACACTTTTCGAAAAATCTACAAATGTGAAAATTTGGACAGAAGCTCAGCCGTCGATCGACATGTTGTTTATGTCGATCGACATGAGCACAAAATTGGAATTTTCAACACCTCAACGGTTAAGGCAGAACGTAATATGTCGATCGACATGATGTTTATGTCGATCGACGGGTTCTTCAAGATGGTAAATTCTCTACTTTTTCGATCAAGTTCACATTTCGTTTGATTTATTTTGCCAATCTCGGGCTTGATAACACTGGGGACAGTGTTGTTTAAGTCTGGGGGAGGGAACTACTAACGTATTTCTTTTTATTTTGGTTTTGTTTTATCGAGTCAAAACTAGTAGAAATTTTTTGTATTGGTTAAGTGGAGTGTCCTTTTCAGTGTGTGACCATTCTTCCAGGATCAGTTTCAGAGTCAGACTAATGAAAAATCCTAGGATCGACCGGTTGACTAGAAACATCCGCTACTTCCAGTCTAATCCGCCAAGTTAGAGCTATTGCACGATTCTCTTTGGGATCGATGTCCATTGAGCTTGACTCCTCATTCATACCTGATAAATGCAACCCCCTGTTGATAGTAATAGTACTCCTCTCCCCATTCATAAGTAAAAAAAAAAAAAAAATATATATATATATATATATATATTACTAGGATTGGGGTGAAATGATAGTTCTTGAGTATATGATGAGGAATAAATCCGGTGAATCTGTACTCGAGATGATCACCCAGCTTAAAAGCAGCAGTCTGAGTCCCCTAAAAAGGATGTTGAAAGACGAGCAATCTCACGAGCCTGTCTCCTCACAAGGAACAATAGTAGTGAGTCACGACCCTGTCTCCTAACAAGGAACAACAGTAGTGAAATATGCACTGCTTTGAGTTCAACAATCACAAAAAAATAATAATATATGTATATATATAAATATTAGAACAAAATAAGTTTGGGGGAGAAAAAGAGTATCAAGTGTTGTATAGGTTGATTTATCACGGTATAGTATGGGAATGAGTCTAGAAGGTTCATGACATTGAGATCGTTGAGGTCAAGCGATGAAGACTAACGGATTATGCTGCGAAGTGGTGAATGGATTTGGAAAGCCGTGTTTGTCTGCGGAGAAGTACATGGTGGTCTGATTTTGGTTGGTTCTAAATCATGTGGTTCACTAACTGGAAAGGTATGTTCTGTGTTTTTCAACTTTTTCCATTCTTGGTTTATGATTTTGCTTGAGGACAAGCAAATGCTAAGTCTGGGGGAGTTGATATATCATGGTTTTTACCCGATTTTAACCATGATATAAGCGGGTTTTGTATTAGTATTTTTGGTATTTTTGTGTCTTTTGTAGTGTTTTGCAGGAAATGGTCATTTGGAGCTTAATGGTAACATTTGAAGCATTTTGGACCATTTTGGAGCGGAAGAGATACAAGTGGATTAGAGACCTTTAAAAGGTCCCTGTCGATCGACATAGTATATCCCCTGTCGAGCGACAGAAGTTTTTAAAGACGAAGAAAATATCTACAGATGCCCTAGTGTCGATCGACATGTTGTTTGTGTCGATCGACAGGCGCTCTGTAAACCTAATTTTACCACTTGTATAAATACTCTTTACTCGTTTTTATTTCACAAAAAGACACTGTTTTATTAAGGAGGTAGAGAGAGAAAGAGAGACTTTTGGAGAAACTTTGAGAAGATCTACATGTTCTTGAGATCCAAAGACTTCAAACCCTTTTGTATCATCTACTCTTACTTTTTAATGCAATCTTATTCAGTTAATATGATTTCATCATCTATTTCTGAGTAAATCACTTGTTAGGTTTTGGGGATTTCTTGGCTTATGACTAGAAATCATTGAAATTGCATATTTGTTAAGGTTTATCCGTAGGTTCTTCATTTAAACTGTTGTTAATGCTTGATTCTTGCTTGATCATCTCGAATCTTGATCTTAGGATTGTTGATTAGCCACGACAGTGGGATTAATAACCTGAACTAGTTTAAATGGGCAAAGTTACTTATTCGCAAAGAAATTTGGCTTAGGGACTTTGTGAACATATCGAGCTCGTACTAAATGCTTATTTAGATTCGACGAATTCGCAAAGAAATTTGGGATTCGAGGATCTAAAGATAGATAGCCTTCGTAACGACAGTTAGCTAGCTATATTTTCGTGCTTGAGTTCTAGAACGGCACTTAATTGAACCTCGACAATTGCTATATATTGATTTCGAATCATTACCTAAAGAATTTCCATGACCTAGCTTTCATCTCTTTAAGTACTTAATCAACCCATCTTTCGTTTACTTGTTTTATAAACTGCTTTTACGCTTACAATCGTTTTACTTAGCAAAATCTGAATACTGAGATTGATTGTGTATTCTAACTCCCTGTGGATACGATCCTTAAATACTACTATGATCTCTTTGTTTGAGAGAGTGGTTCGAGGGTGAATTTGAGCCCGCATCAAATTTTGGCGCCGTTGCCGGGGAGTTGAATTTACCGTTCAATTCAAGTTACTAAGATTTTGTCTAAGTTTTTATTTTTATTTTGATACTTAACTTGCTCTTTTCTCTTGGTGTTTGTGTGTTTCAGGTTTATGCCTAATCGTATAACCAGGAGCAATCGAAACGAAGAGCTAGTCGATCTCAATCCTGAGATTAGAAAGTTAGAACGAGCAAACCGAGCAGCAACTAGAGCAGCCAAAATGATAAATAACAGAGTAATCTTGCTACGCGGTGCAGATGGAACCATCACGGACCATCAAGGACGAAAGTATAACGCTGAGGGCCAGCGCATTGAGGACGATGGAACCGTGATAGAAGAGGAGCAACAACACGAGCCAGCTGGGCATGAGCGTACATTGAGAGAGCATTATAGGCCTCAGGAGTTCTACACCAACAGAGCTGCTATTAGACCTCCTTCCTTCCCTAGGAATGACTTCGAGCTAAAGCCGGCTTACTTCTCTTTGGTAGCTCAACGCCCATTCCATGGTCTTCCTTCAGAACATCCCATGGACCATATCGAGATGTTTGAGGACTTAGCGTCCAGCATCAAAGCAATTGGGGTTCCTGAAGACTACCTTTTCTGCAAGCTCTTCCCGTATTCTCTTAACGGAGAAGCAGCTTACTGGCTAAAGCAGTTAGCCCCGGGTTCTTTAACTACTTGGGAGGACACGAAAAACGCGTTTCTCGTCAACTTCTTCGATGAGACACGGTCTGAGGATCTAAGGATGAAGATCTCGACTTTCAGACAAGGACCGGCTAAAGCGTTTAAGGATGCCTGGATAAGATTCAAATCTTACCAGAGAGATTGTCCCCATCATGGTTTTAGTGATGTGCAGTTGTTGGGAATTTTCTTCAGAGGGATCGATTGGAGACATCAAATGTCTTTGGATTCTGCAAGTAGAGGGAACTTCAACACCAACGTTCCAAGTGATGCGTTGACACTCATCGAGAACATGGCTTTGAGTAGTAGCACGAAGAACGTAGACTACGAGAGGAAGCAGCTTGGGAAGAGCACAGATGGAGGTAATATGACCAAGATGGAAGCCAAGCTAGACTCGATGCATAACTTGCTAGTGGGAAAGAAGCAAGTGCATTTTGCTCAGGAAGTAGAGACCTTCATTCGAGATGAAGAAGAGAATGAAGAGGACTGCAACTACGTCGGTGGTAGTGGATTTCAGGGACAAAGGTTTGGTAATCAGCAAGGAAACAGAAACTACGATGGGAACAACTACAGTGGAAATAATCAAAGATCCACATTCACCGGAAATCAAGCCACACCTAGTTACACCAAACCACAATTCCAGAATACGGATTATCAGAAACCCTATCAGAGCAGCTTCACTAGGAATTATGGTTCCTCTTCTTACCAAACTCCACCTCCTAAGTCGTCGGATAATAAGACGGACTCGATGCTAGAGCAAATTCTGGACGGTCAACAAAAGATGACGGTCAACAAAATCGATGCCTTGTACACCGATTTGAATGGAAAGATTGAGGCTATAAATCTTCATGTGAGGAAGCTAGACACTCAAGTCGCTCAAACCGCCGAGAACTCAAGGAGACAAGAAGGATTCCTTCCTTCTAGAACGGATGCTAACCCGAAGCATTCCGTTGCTGCCATCACAACGAGGAGTGGAAAGGTTATCCAAGGGCCTGAGTTGAAGAAAGGACTTGGTAATGAAAATTTTGATGAGTTTGGAGATTTTGATGAGAATGAGATTTTGGCAGAAGGTCATCCGTCGATCGATACACCTGCATGTCGATCGACAGGAATAGAACAGAGCAAGTCTCCGGATGCAGAGCAGTATCCATCGATCGACACATCTGACCGTCGATCGACACATCCAAACCAAATTTTGGCAGAAGGTCCAGTGACGATAGACAAAGGGAAAAATGTGGTCGATACAAGAACATCAGATCCATGTCGATCGACAGGACCTACAACTGTCGATCGACAGGAAACCCCCAGAACGATTTCTCCTTTAAAATCGTCGGATAATCCAGTGGAGAGAGTGTACATACCCAAGGTACCTTACCCGAAGAGTCAGAGGAGATCTAAGCAAGAGCTTGAGGATGCAAGATGCAAGTCCATCATAGACAAGCTAGTGTTGGAACTTCCGTTTGTCGAAGCCGTTAAACTCAGTCCTGTGATACGACGGTATGTAAAGAAGATGGCACCAAGAGTTTGGGTATTGAGGAAGGAGTGGCTATGATTTCTGAACAAGTAAGCGCAGTGATTCAGAACAGGATCCCAGAGAAACTAACGGACCCGGGAAGCTTTGTTTTGGATTGTTATATCTTCAAGGATAGATTTCCGAGGTCTCTCTGTGATCTAGGTTCTGGCGTCAACCTCATGCCACACTCAGTTGCCGTTAGTCTAGGGATGACAGATTACCAGTCCACTAGGATTTCTCTTATCCTGGCGGACAGGTCAGTAAGGATTCCAGAAGGAGTATTGGAAGATGTTCCAATCAAGGTTGGGAACTGTTTGATTCATACTGACTTTGTTGTCCTGCAGTACAACGAGGAACCCAAGGATCCTCTTATCTTGGGTAGGCCCTTCTTGGCCACAGCTGGTGCCTTGATAGACGTCAAGGGAGGAAACATCACCCTCAAAGTGGGAGGTCTCGAGATGAAGTTTGAAATGGACAAGCTTATTAAGAGACCTACCATAGACGGACACACCTTCTATGTTGACACACTCACCGACCTCGCGCAAGAAGTTTTCACTGAGACGCATCCCATTGATCCCTTGGAAAGGACTTTGGTGAACTCTGTGCAAGAGGAAGGACAATTTGATGATGATGCGAAGGTTTATGCTAGGATGATGGATGCTAGCAAGGAAAGGAAGCACTTGGTTGCTAGTGCTAGTTTGGGGGAAGCTTCATCGAAAGCTTTTGTAGGGAAAAGGGAAGAATCTAGGATCAAATGAATCTGAGTTTGCTTCTAGTTTAAGAACATTTTTTCATTTGGTAGAGACATTCATGAATCCTAATTATAAATTCAAAAATAGGTTTTTAGAGAGCCTGCCCATAAAATTTCTCTAAATTGCTTCGTTTGGGACATCTAGGAATAAAAAAATAGAATTGTCTTGGCTTTAAAAGTTGATAATGTGTGGGAATTGTACTATTTTTCATTGTTTGACAAGGATTGATAAATCGTCTGGATTTGTTTTGAAATGAAACATTACCATCGTTTTGAAAATGATGTTTCTTTTGTTCTCAGATTTCTAAGTTTCAGTGATCTCTTTTTGTTATTAACCTATTCTTCTAAGCTCTTTTCTGTACAGGTTATGTTTGCACTTAAATGCCAGATGAGAAAAGAAGGACAAACAAAAGAACAAAAGAAAATTGATGAGAACCTTTTCTGAAACAGAGGTTGAGAAAAGAAGGACAAACAAGAGAACAAAAAAATGACGTTGGAGAAGGAAGTCAAGTTGAAGCATGAGGAAAGCAGCAGACAAAACGGATGGAGATGCGAATGGCGTTTGTAAGAAAAGGAAAAATACCGGAGGAAAATTTTAAGAAGAACAAGAAAGCAAAGAAGAACTGAGTTGGAGTGTTCTTATTGTCTTTTGAACGGATGATTTTTTTTTATAATGAGTTAGGTATTAAAGTATAGGAATGGATGATATCTTTATGTGTTAAACTGTTATTTTGAGTTTTTAGGTACTTTTCTATGAATGGATAATTAAAGGAAGTGTTGAATTCATATTTTTATGTTAAACTGTGTTTAGTACTATTGATGTTACTAGATACTACTATGTATATGAAAATAAAAACTTGTCTATAAAAATAAGAAAAAACATATTTAACATGTGCGCCGACAAACGAATAAAAAATATTAAAATTTTACATATAGTCATACTTAGTTTTCTAGTAGTATTGATTTACATATAGTTATATTTTGACAGTTTTCACGTATAATCAGTAGTACCTTTGTAAAATTATAATTTTTCTAATAGTATTTATCCAATTCATCCATTGAAATATGTTTACCATCGTTTCATATATTAAAATGTTGGAAAACACAATGTTTGGTTTTTTGAGATAACAATGTGTGATTCTAGTCATATAGGTGTAGTCTTTGTCAAAACATATGTTTCTCTCTTTAATTTTTGCTTTTTGAAAGATAGGTACCAAATAATCAATAAGACACTCATAAGACAGTGAATAAATGGTACATAAGTGAACTAATCATTAAACCAACCGTACCCATAAAGAACACACAAAAGTCTCGCAGTCATACCTAGTAGTATGTAGTAGTATCAGGCAGAAACAATCAAAATTAGAATTGTTTTGAAAGATAGGTACCAAATAATCAATTAGACACCTATAGACAGTGAATAAATGATACATAAGTGAACTAATCATTAAACCAAACGTACCCATAAAAATCCACAAAAGTCTCACAGTCATACCTAGTAGTATGTGGTAGTATCAGGCAGAGACATACAAAATAAGAATTTTTTGAAATTCAGAAAACACACAGTCATACCTAGTAGTATGCAGTATTATCAGCCATAGACAATTACCTAGTTATGATTGTGCTCATTGGATTCACTTCTTCCTCGATGTTCTCCAGGTGACATGTACCGTGTTTGTTGAGGCGGTCTTTTTGTAACTTTGTGAGCCGGAGGGTAGCCAAAACGGATGTTTTGAAGCTCTTCGTTAGATATCATCCAAGTATCCATATGCGGTGCATGATATATCGTCGACTTATAAGCTTTCACCCACTTCTTCACCCGATAAAATGGGAAGGCAAAATCATAATGGTTGTTGTGAATTAATTAATGATTTTTGGTTTATTTAATAGTATAATAAAGAAGGGGTAAAGAGGAGAAAAAGAATGAGAGAAAGAAGGAAGGGTTTTAAAGATTTAGATAGGGTATTATGATTTTTGTTTTTATTTTTAGGGTTTTAAAGATTATTTCCCAAAGATAGAGATTTGGAAGTTCTCACTTTTTTATGTCTTTTTATGTTCCTTCCTTAATAGATTTTGTAAATAGTTTTACAAAAATATTTTATACAACCAAATATCAAATATAATAATTTCACATTGAATTTTAATAGTTTTTAACCTATATTATAACACAAGTCCCACGCGTAGGGTGGGATAATTCCTAGTAATAAAATTAAGTATAGATAATATGATGGGAATGTGTAATCATAATTACACGGCCTAATTTCTTCCATAAAGCACGTTATCATAACTACACTTCGAGAAATCCACAATTGTTTTTTAATGTTTTTTTTCTTATTTCACATACGCAGCACTCAGAATTTACATGGCATACGTAAAATAATAATCGAAAAAGATAAGCTGTGGTAAAGTAATGATTTACAAAACTGATTCAAATCATGCATCAAAATTTTTGTAATGCGGTAGGACAGTTGAGAAGGTGATGGTAATACAGTTGAAAGATGAAGATGCAACTGAAGCAATTCCTGTATCAGTTCGAAGTACTACAAGAACTACTACTTTATCATGCATCAAAATTTTTGTTGGGATAGCAAACCAAGTCCCATATCTGAAGTTTAGACAAAAATGGTTGTTGATCCTAAAATTCGCAACTATATATTTGATAATAAAATGGGGAATTTAGGTTTAGATTCTCGTGATGAACCTAAGAAAAATATATCAAGCGTAACAAAATGGATTTGTATTAATATGATTCGAATATCAAGATTAATACAAAGCTTTTATAGTAGAAAATGTATGTATGATGACAATAGATAGTATGGAAAAAGTGTATGTTGGTTTTTCTATGAATGGATAATTAAAGGAAGTGTTGAATTCATATTTTTATGTTAAACTGTGTTTAGTACTATTGATGTTACTAGATACTACTATGTATATGAAAATAAAAACTTGTCTATAAAAATAAGAAAAAACATATTTAACATGTGCGCCGACAAACGAATAAAAAATATTAAAATTTTACATATAGTCATACTTAGTTTTCTAGTAGTATTGATTTACATATAGTTATATTTTGACAGTTTTCACGTATAATCAGTAGTACCTTTGTAAAATTATAATTTTTCTAATAGTATTTATCCAATTCATCCATTGAAATATGTTTACCATCGTTTCATATATTAAAATGTTGGAAAACACAATGTTTGGTTTTTTGAGATAACAATGTGTGATTCTAGTCATATAGGTGTAGTCTTTGTCAAAACATATGTTTCTCTCTTTAATTTTTGCTTTTTGAAAGATAGGTACCAAATAATCAATAAGACACTCATAAGACAGTGAATAAATGGTACATAAGTGAACTAATCATTAAACCAACCGTACCCATAAAGAACACACAAAAGTCTCGCAGTCATACCTAGTAGTATGTAGTAGTATCAGGCAGAAACAATCAAAATTAGAATTGTTTTGAAAGATAGGTACCAAATAATCAATTAGACACCTATAGACAGTGAATAAATGATACATAAGTGAACTAATCATTAAACCAAACGTACCCATAAAAATCCACAAAAGTCTCACAGTCATACCTAGTAGTATGTGGTAGTATCAGGCAGAGACATACAAAATAAGAATTTTTTGAAATTCAGAAAACACACAGTCATACCTAGTAGTATGCAGTATTATCAGCCATAGACAATTACCTAGTTATGATTGTGCTCATTGGATTCACTTCTTCCTCGATGTTCTCCAGGTGACATGTACCGTGTTTGTTGAGGCGGTCTTTTTGTAACTTCGTGAGCCGGAGGGTAGCCAAAACGGATGTTTTGAAGCTCTTCGTTAGATATCATCCAAGTATCCATATGCGGTGCATGATATATCGTCGACTTATAAGCTTTCACCCACTTCTTCACCCGATAAAATGGGAAGGCAAAATCATAATGGTTGTTGTGAATTAATTAATGATTTTTGGTTTATTTAATAGTATAATAAAGAAGGGGTAAAGAGGAGAAAAAGAATGAGAGAAAGAAGGAAGGGTTTTAAAGATTTAGATAGGGTATTATGATTTTTGTTTTTATTTTTAGGGTTTTAAAGATTATTTCCCAAAGATAGAGATTTGGAAGTTCTCACTTTTTTATGTCTTTTTATGTTCCTTCCTTAATAGATTTTGTAAATAGTTTTACAAAAATATTTTATACAACCAAATATCAAATATAATAATTTCACATTGAATTTTAATAGTTTTTAACCTATATTATAACACAAGTCCCACGCGTAGGGTGGGATAATTCCTAGTAATAAAATTAAGTATAGATAATATGATGGGAATGTGTAATCATAATTACACGGCCTAATTTCTTCCATAAAGCACGTTATCATAACTACACTTCGAGAAATCCACAATTGTTTTTTAATGTTTTTTTTCTTATTTCACATACGCAGCACTCAGAATTTACATGGCATACGTAAAATAATAATCGAAAAAGATAAGCTGTGGTAAAGTAATGATTTACAAAACTGATTCAAATCATGCATCAAAATTTTTGTAATGCGGTAGGACAGTTGAGAAGGTGATGGTAATACAGTTGAAAGATGAAGATGCAACTGAAGCAATTCCTGTATCAGTTCGAAGTACTACAAGAACTACTACTTTATCATGCATCAAAATTTTTGTTGGGATAGCAAACCAAGTCCCATATCTGAAGTTTAGACAAAAATGGTTGTTGATCCTAAAATTCGCAACTATATATTTGATAATAAAATGGGGAATTTAGGTTTAGATTCTCGTGATGAACCTAAGAAAAATATATCAAGCGTAACAAAATGGATTTGTATTAATATGATTCGAATATCAAGATTAATACAAAGCTTTTATAGTAGAAAATGTATGTATGATGACAATAGATAGTATGGAAAAAGTGTATGTTGGTTTTTCTCTCGTCCTCTCGTGAATAGATTTCCGTCCCCCTCCTTTAAGCCAGCTCTCGCGTTTATATATCCTCCTCGATCTCTCAACCGTTCCTGCATCCTCGCAGGATATTCCTTCCACGATCCGCGATTTACAGCCACCTTCTCCGAGATCTCCGGGTTTGACCGAGTCTCATTATCATTCGTGCTTATCTTTTTAGCAGGCTTATTTTCACAGCGCGCTCTATATTTCGTAAACTGTTTTAATAAGCCCATTAATGATAAAAACCTAATGAGCTTTTAAGACATAATTGTTGGGCCTTCGTGGGCCGGATTTATTACAAAATCCAGCACCAACAATTGCCCCCCAAGCCTTTAAGAGATAAGCTTATATCTTGAAGAGTGAATATGTTTCTTGCGTGCCCACTTAGAGGACCAGTTTTGTATACAATCTGATTGAGATTGCATCAGGAACAAGCGTGTTACGCTAGTGACCCAATTTAATGAGCTCGTGAGGAAGGGAGAGGTTTATAGATTACAGTTGGCTTCTGTTAAGAACCAACTGTTTGAACTTTGAGTAGATAATGCGAAAACCGGAGAGGGTTTCGATCCTCCCTTATTTATGAGCATACTGCTTATTTTCTCTTCGTTTTGATATCTTAAGAATCTCAAGTTTTGATTCGAGATCTTTATGAATAACGGTAGGATTTGGACTAGCCGTTTGAAAGCTGTTTGTGTGACCATTTTAAAGGTCGTTATACTCAAGATGAGCGTGTTAGAGCCGTTTAAGACTTTAAAGTAAAAATTTTGATTAGCCATTTCGAGGCTGTATGTATGACCGTTTTGAAGGTCGCTATGCTCAAGACGAGTGTGTTGGAGCCGTTTAAGGCTTTGAAGTAAAAAATATGATTAGCCGTTTCGAGGCTGTTTGTATGTCGTGATATGATGAGGACGAAAAGAAAAATGAAATTAGGGGCTGGACTCAATGGTTTGAGCTGCCTACGTACCCTGTCGAGGGATGATATATCATGGTTTTCACCCGATTTTAACCATGATATAAGCGGGTTTTGTATTAGTATTTTTGGTATTTTTGTGTCTTTTGTAGTGTTTTGCAGGAAATGGTCATTTGGAGCTTAATGGTAACATTTGAAGCATTTTGGACCATTTTGGAGCGGAAGAGATACAAGTGGATTAGAGACCTTTAAAAGGTCCCTGTCGATCGACATAGTATATCCCCTGTCGATCGACAGAAGTTTTTAAAGACGAAGAAAATATCTACAGATGCCCTAGTGTCGATCGACATGTTGTTTGTGTCGATCGACAGGCGCTCTGTAAACCTAATTTTACCACTTGTATAAATACTCTTTACTCGTTTTTATTTCACAAAAAGACACTGTTTTATTAAGGAGGTAGAGAGAGAAAGAGAGACTTTTGGAGAAACTTTGAGAAGATCTACATGTTCTTGAGATCCAAAGACTTCAAACCCTTTTGTATCATCTACTCTTACTTTTTAATGCAATCTTATTCAGTTAATATGATTTCATCATCTATTTCTGAGTAAATCACTTGTTAGGTTTTGGGGATTTCTTGGCTTATGACTAGAAATCATTGAAATTGCATATTTGTTAAGGTTTATCCGTAGGTTCTTCATTTAAACTGTTGTTAATGCTTGATTCTTGCTTGATCATCTCGAATCTTGATCTTAGGATTGTTGATTAGCCACGACAGTGGGATTAATAACCTGAACTAGTTTAAATGGGCAAAGTTACTTATTCGCAAAGAAATTTGGCTTAGGGACTTTGTGAACATATCGAGCTCGTACTAAATGCTTATTTAGATTCGACGAATTCGCAAAGAAATTTGGGATTCGAGGATCTAAAGATAGATAGCCTTCGTAACGACAGTTAGCTAGCTATATTTTCGTGCTTGAGTTCTAGAACGGCACTTAATTGAACCTCGACAATTGCTATATATTGATTTCGAATCATTACCTAAAGAATTTCCATGACCTAGCTTTCATCTCTTTAAGTACTTAATCAACCCATCTTTCGTTTACTTGTTTTATAAACTGCTTTTACGCTTACAATCGTTTTACTTAGCAAAATCTGAATACTGAGATTGATTGTGTATTCTAACTCCCTGTGGATACGATCCTTAAATACTACTATGATCTCTTTGTTTGAGAGAGTGGTTCGAGGGTGAATTTGAGCCCGCATCAAGGGATCAAGCCTTAACGTAGTTCGATTATTAATTAGAACTTAGTGGTAATACATTTTGAGACTCATGGTATTCCATGCTTGCCTCTATGGTATTCCGTTTAAGTTTTTAAGTACGTCGATACTGTTACGAACTATTGCGATGACCTTGTATGGGCCATCCCATCGAATTCCTAACTTGTATATGTTTCAACATGCTTTCTAGCTAATGCATCAACCTCTCCATCACTAACTGCCCACTTAGCAGCCCGATGTAAGGCGTCAGCTAGCGTTTCAGCCTTTCGAACTGTCAGTTCATGTCGGAATGAGGAGGTGTACCATAGTCCATGACGCAACACTGCTAAAGCCATTTTGTCGTTGAGGTTTGGGATTCTCGCCTTGACCTCTTTGAATCGGGTTATGTATGAACGTAAGGACTCATCTGGGCCTTGTGCTAATGACCAAAGGTCTGCCTCAGAAGCTTCTTTTTCGATGAAAATCGAATACTGTTTTAGAAATGTTGAAAACAGTTGCATGAAATTATTAATGGATTTTTCTTCCAATCTTGAGAACCATTGGAGGGCTGAGCCTGCGAGATTCTCTGCGAAGAGACGGCAGTAGCCTGCCTCTTTTTCATCCTGCGTGAGATGTGCCCTGGTGATAGCCAGCCTAAATGCTCGTATGTGAGCTTTAGGTTCGCTACTACCTTCATAAATTGGGAGCCTGAGCTTCCTGGTATCCCGAATATGGGCATAAGCGATGCGATCTGTGAATGGGGTCCCTCTGGTTTCCTTGATCATGAGATCAATTTCTGGAGCTGAACTTATCGCTCTACGGACATGAGAGCTCATTAGTTGCAGTTCGGCGTTGGTTTCGTCCAGTCATTTTCTTAGGATTTCAAAGCTGCTGTCATATGTATCTTGATGAATCCTCACAGTGTGGTTTTCATCCGGTAAGGTTAGATCGCAGAGGTTCTCATTGAAATTGCTATTTTGATGGGCGATTCAAGGAGGCGACCATGCCGATGTTTGTAAGCCATAGGTAGTGGTTGTACACAGCGTTATAGTTTCCGGCCTTATTGGCGAGGCAAATGTTACACCTTGCCCTATGAGGATGAGGGACTGTACTTGTCGCGAAAGCTGAGGTCCTTAACAACCTCATGCTTTGCGGCTCGCAGCCTGGAGCAGGAGGAGATAATGGAGCTTGTAGCTGAAAATCGCATCCTTCTCCAATAGGGATTGGGTTCACCCTAGCTACGGATGTGAAATTTCCTGCTAGGTTAGATCCTATATTCGGGAGTGCGAATACGCGATGCGAGGTTGTATCAGGGGTACGCATCGGATACACACTATCTCCCGGAGATACCTGGATCGTGGAGAAATCCATGCCGGTTTGTGGGAGAGGACTTCGTGCCGTTGTCAGCGGTCGAAGATTCCCTGCTCCGTCTTCGGTTGTTTTAGAAAACTCGGAGATTCGTGCTGTAAATTCAGCACGCTGCTGTTCCATGCTAACAGCAATACTTCGGGTAAAACTTTCCTGCCTTCTGGTGATATCGACCAGAGAGTTCAGGATGTTCCGGATGTCAGCGGCATCATCTGGAGTCGTGAGCATTGCATTGCATTTATGTTTGGTGTGTTTTTGGTTTTGATTTTTTTAGGAGATAAAAACGTAAGGATGAACTTCAGGAGCCTATGTCGAGCGACGCAGTGGTCAAATCGCTCGACGCTTGCAAAATTTCTATGGTGTCGATCGACACCCCCCTCCAGGTTACGTTTTTCTTTTCAAAATTTTGATTCCTTCTGTTTTCTATCTATTTTATTCACCGATCTTAGGCTTAATAACACTGGGGACAGTGTCGTTTAAGTCTGGGGGAGGTAGTTGCTAATTATTGTGTTTTCTTACGAGTTTTTATGGTGTTTTTCAAAAAATTTTGTCAAAACTCCCCTATCCAATTACTTTGAACAGCACTCAAAGACCATTTCCAATGCAAGTTGGCTGGTTTTACTAAGGTGGGTAACTGGAAATGGATCGGTTTAACGGAGCGAGTTCAGATTTCTGGAGAACGCCAGAAAGGATGTCAAAGACCCCGCCCCTAATGAATCTCTAATTTCTTGTCAAGGGCGTTGGTAATCGCAAGACTTGATTCAGCCTCCAAACACTTGAAAGCGAGGACGGACCGCTCTTGAAACTTCTTCCCGAATGACGAGAACAACTGTCCTAGATCAAAAAAAAGAAAAAGCCTCATGACCCTGTCTCCCACAATAGAACAACAGTAGTGAGAGCTGGTCTAGTGATCGTAGAGATGCCAAGAAAATAAAAAAAAATCAAGCAAAAATACCAGAATAAAATGCAGAGAAAAAAAAAAAAAAATGGAGCATCTAGCTCTGGTGGTAAAGGACCCTCTGCTGAGGTACCCGCCATCACAATGGCGGAAATCATCAAAAGGCATTGCATCTCTATGATATCTTTAATTGGATACAGTTTCAGAGGGAAGAGAGAGGGTGAAACGCAAGAAAGTGTTAAAGAAAGTGAAAGAATCTAGAAGGTCCAGCGATCGATATTCCCTCGATGAGACCGCACCTAATTAAATGAAAGGGGTTTGCGACTGAAAGTCTGAGTTTCTCTAAGGGGTTTGGATTCAATCTGGAGGACTGCTAAGCTTCTAGGGAAACATCGAAGTATCACCGGATTAGCTTTGCAAAGGTATGTGCTTCCTAAAGGAGTGATTCCACTGTTTTGCTTAGGGACAAGCAAAAAGCTAAGTCTGGGGGAGTTGATATGTCATGGTTTTTACCTAGTTTAAGCCATGATATAAGTCCATGTTTTAGTGTCTTTTGGTGTTTTCTTTGTGTTTTTAGAGTCTTTACAGAAACTGGACCGATTGGAGCAGAAAAGATGTTTACTGGAGCTTTTGGAGCATTTTGGAGTTTCGAAGAGGAAAGAGCTGAAAAGATCAAGTCAAAATCGGACAGAAGTGAACGTGTCGATCGACACAATCATTCTGTGTCGATCGACAAGAAGTTTTGACGAGTCATGAAGTTTTTCCAGAGAGCATCATGTCGATCGACACAACCATTGTCTGTCGATCGACACGTGTTCGTCACAGCCCAGATTTTTAATCAGAAGATTTTTGTTTTTGCGAAGAAAGTTCCAGATGTTTACTTTTCTTTTCTAGTCGGTTTGGAACCTTTATAAATACGTTTTAGGCCATTGTTTAGCCAACAGGTTTTAATTGATTTAACTCTTTGATATATCTTTAATAAAATCATGTTTTCATCTTTTGATATGTCTGAGTAGTTTCCTTTGTTAGGTTTAGGGATTATTCGAAAGTGATTGATGAATTGCTAGATCTGATCATTATTGTATAGGATAATATCTTTAGAATGTTCTTCATCTTGACTTGCTGTTAATGCTGATTTTAGCGTCATGAACTAAAATCTGATCTTAGGATAATTAATAGAAACGAGAGTTTGATTGATTTCCTGATCTAGTCTTTGATGAGCAAAATACCTATTCGCAAAGGGATTTGGTTTAGGGTTTTGTGAACAATTGTGCCTGATCTTTAATGCTTGTTTAGATTCATAGGATTCGCAAAGGAATTTGGTTTTCTTGGATTTATTCATAGATAATATTCGCAGCGGAAGCTGGTTTGTTTTACTTTCGTGTTCATGTTCAAGAACTGAGCTTTAATAATCCTATTCATTAATTGATCATCTGCAATTTTGATTCACTGGAGATTTCCCTGTGCCTAGCTTATTCCTCTTATTGATTTACAACCGTTTGTTTTGCTTTGCTTTCTTGCATTCCAATAATTCTGCTTAGCTTAATTCGAAATTATAAATCTATTGTGTTTTTCATGATTCCCTGTAGATTCGATCCTGAAGTACTATAACTGATCTCTTAATTTGAGAGAGTTTTAGTTCTAGGTAAATTTGAGCTTATGAAATTTTGGCGCCGTTGCCGGGGAATCAACGCCATTAGATTTATTTTATTAGGATTTTGTCTAGGTTTTTGTTTTTGTTTTTAATTTTCTGCTAGTTTCGTTTGTCTTTCTGTGTTGTGTTTCAGGTACATGCGAAATCGCAATACCAGAAGCAACAAGGACAAGGAACTAGTGGGATACAATCTTCAGGAACTTGCACGTTTAGAGCGTGAGAACAGAAGAACAGCTAGGATGGCTGCTCAAGAACATATTATATTGATTCCTGGAGAAGATGGAGTTCTGCGTGATCCGGCAGGACTGAAGTACAACGCCGAAGGGCAGAGGATCGACGACGACGGAGCTGTGATTGTCGTGGGGAACGTGATGAAATCTGCGCGAGGCCGCACCTTAGCAGACTTCAACAGGCCTGACCAGTTCTACGCGAATCGAGCTGCGATTCGTCCTCCTGCTTTCCAAAGGAACGACTTTGAACTGAAGCCTGCGTACTTCTCACTAGTAGCTCAACATCCCTTCCATGGCCTTCCACATGAGCATCCGATGGACCACATCGAAAATTTTGAAGACTTAGCTTCCAGCATCAAGGCTCAAGGAGTGTCTAGCGATTATCTCTTCTGCAAGCTATTCCCATACTCTCTTGGTGGGGATGCTTCTTACTGGTTGAAGCAGCTTGAGCCTGGATCGCTAACTACTTGGGAGGACACAAAGAACGCGTTCCTGAACAACTTCTTTGATGATGCGAGGTCAGAAGAGCTAAGGACGAAGATTACTGCTTTCAGGCAGGGTCCTACAGAAGCTTTCAAGGCTGCATGGACGCGACTTAAGTCCTATCAGAGAGACTGTCCTCACCATGGCTTCACAGATGTCCAGTTGCTAGGCATCTTCTACAGAGGAGTGGACTGGCGATATCAGATGGCATTGGATGCAGCGAGTAGTGGTAATTTCAATACCAATTACCCAGAGGACGCAGTTACTCTCATTGAGAACTTGGCTTCTAGCAACAGCACGAAGAACGCTGATTTTGAGAGGAAGCAGATGAGTGACAACAAGGATGGTGGGAAGCATCTAGCTGAGATGAACGCAAAGCTGGATTCCATGAAAAGTATCCTTATGGGAAAGAAATCGGTCCAGGGAGTTGAGACAGCAGAAGAAGATGTGAACTACATCAACCAAGCCGGATTTCAGAAGTATGGGAATCAGCAAGGCTATCAGAAGCCCTTCGAGAGCAACAACTTCAACAGAAGCTATGGTTCATCATCTTACCAGAAACCTCCTGAGCAGGACAATGGGGTGAAAGCTATGCTTGCGCAACTCCTAGAGGGACAGCAGAAGTTGGAAGTCACTTTCAATGGGAAGTTGGACTCCGTCTACCACGATCTTAATGGGAAATTCGAGTCGTTAAGCACACACGTTAAGAAGCTAGATGTTCAGGTCGCCCAAACTGCTAGTTCCGTCAAGCGACAAGAGGGATTTCTACCTGCAAAGACCGATGCAAACCCAAGGAATGCCTGCAATGCCATTCAAACTGAAACGGAGGATTATTTTGCGGAGTTCGACGAAATTTTTGGAACAGAGGAGACAGTGTCGATCGATACTGTGCCTGAGTGTCGATCGACACGTGAAGAAAGGATCGAATCGCTCGACGCTCATCTCGACGCAGAACCAGAAATTTATCCAGAGGCTTCTCCATCGATCGACACGGATCGCGAGTCACTCTCCAGAAATTCCAGAAACTCTAGCGTCGATCGACAGGGGTCAGTGTCGATCGACACGTACAGAAAATCAAGATCCTCCAAATCCAGAGACTCTTCAGTCGATCGACACTCCCTTATCTGTCGATCGACACGAGCCACAAACATGCCCAACTTCGTCCAAATCTTCAGACAAGGTAGAGGAGAACGTCTACAAGCCAAAGGATCCTTTCCCAGAGCTAAGAAGTCCAAGCAGGAAGCGGAAGAGGCCATGTGCAAGCGGATTATTGATAAGATCATGGTAGAGATGCCTCTGGTTGATGCGGTAAAACTTTCTCCTGCGCTTAGAAGATATGTCAAGCGGCTTGCAGCGAATGGTATTAGTCCTGAGGAGGGAGCACTGCTAACCAGAGACATCAGAGCGATTCTCTTGAACACTCTTCCAGTGCCTAAAAAGAAGAAGAAGGATATAGTGGTTTCAGAGGAAGTAAGTGCTATGATCCAGAGCAGGATTCCAATCAAGCTTCCAGATCCAGGCAACTTTGTGCTTAATTGCTCAATTTCAACAGGGCAGTTTCCTCATTCTCTTTGTGATTTGGGGTCTAGTATTAATTTGATGCCACTTTTTGTTGCTTTTAAGCTTGGTCTGACTGATTTCAGGTCAACAAGGATGTCTATTCTGCTAGCTGATAGATCCAGGAGGTTCCCAAAAGGAATTCTTGAAGATGTGCCTATCCGGATTCAGGACTGCTTAATCCCTACAGACTTTGTGGTTTTGGAGTACGACGAAGAACCTCAGGATCCTATTCTACTAGGAACGCCATTTTTAGCAACAGCTGGCGCTCAAATCAATGTGAGGAAAGGGAAGATCAAGCTTGATCTAGGTGATGTGGTCCTGGACTTTGACATGGATAAGACGCGAAGAAAACCCACCATAGATGGTCAAGCTTTTTCTGTTGATACTTCAGAGGATGACGAGCAGATCAAGGAGCCTTCAGAAGACATTCCTCCTAAGATTGTCGAAGATTTAGTCGTTTCTGAGCCATCTCCTCAGTTACCTCTTGAAGAGCCCAGGTGTGAACCTCCTTTACTTAATTTTATTTCTTCTGATTTCATTAAAGTTGAAAAAGCTGTGTCGCGTTCACGCAAGCATCGAGTTCCTCGAAGGCTTGGTTTTGCTAATGAATTTGCAGGAAAGAGAAAAGAAGAGGTTAAACGTAAGAGGAGTTCAAAACCGTTCGCTAAAATGCGAATCATCGTTCCTCAAGAGCTTAAAGGAGAAGCAGACTTTCAGGAGATAATGGTAAGAACAATAAAGCTTTTCCCTGAGATTGCTTCTGATAAGTCTGGGGGAGCTTCCAAGAAGGTTCGATTCAAGCAAGTTGTTGGTTCCATCCAGGATAAAGGAAGTTCAATACTTCCTAAAGATCCACCATAGTCCGCAGTACCATCACAGTCAAGCTAACAGACTAAAAACAAGCGCTTAATGGGAGGCAACCCATTTGTGAGTCTTAATAATTATGTTTTATTTTATTTTTTTTTACAATTTTATGTTTGGTGTGTTTTTGGTTTTGATTTTTTTAGGAGATAAAAACGTAAGGATGAACTTCAGGAGCCTATGTCGAGCGACGCAGTGGTCAAATCGCTCGACACTTGCAAAAATTCTATGGTGTCGATCGACACCATTGACAGTGTCGATCGACACCATTGACAGTGTCGATCGACACCCCCTCCAGGTTACGTTTTTCTTTTCAAAATTTTGATTCCTTCTGTTTTCTATCTATTTTATTCACCGATCTTAGGCTTAATAACACTGGGGACAGTGTCGTTTAAGTCTGGGGGAGGTAGTTGCTAATTATTATGTTTTCTTTCGAGTTTTTATGGTGTTTTTCAAAAAATTTTGTCAAAACTCCCCTATCCAATTACTTTGAACAGCACTCAAAGACCATTTCCAATGCAAGTTGGCTGGTTTTACTAAGGTGGGTAACTGGAAGTGGACCGGTTTAACGGAGTGAGTTCAGATTTCTGGAGAACGCCAGAAAGGATGTCAAAGACCCCGCCCCTAATGAATCTCTAATTTCTTGTCAAGGGCGTTGGTAATCGCAAGACTTGATTCAGCCTCCAAACACTTGAAAGCGAGGACGGACCGCTCTTGAAACTTCTTCCCGAATGACGAGAACAACTGTCCTAGATCGAAAAAAAGAAAAAGCCTCATGACCCTGTCTCCCACAATAGAACAACAGTAGTGAGAGCTGGTCTAGTGATCGTAGAGATGCCAAGGAAATAAAAAAAAATCAAGCAAAAATACCAGAATAAAACGCAGAGAAACAAAAAAAAAATGGAGCATCTAGCTCTGGTGGTAAAGGACCCTCTGATGAGGTACCCGCCATCACAATGGCGGAAATCATCAAAAGGCATTGCATCTCTATGATATCCTTAATTGGATACAGTTTCAGAGGGAAGAGAGAGGGTGAAACGCAGGAAAGTGTTAAAGGAAGTGAAAGAATCTAGAAGGTCCAGCGATCGATATTCCCTCGATGAGACCGCACCTAATTAAATGAAAGGGGTTTGCGACTGAAAGTCTGAGTTTCTCTAAGGGGTTTGGATTCAATCTGGAGGACTGCTAAGCTTCTAGGGAAACATCGAAGTATCACTGGATTAGCTTTGCAAAGGTATGTGGTTCCTAAAGGAGTGATTACACTGTTTTGCTTAGGGACAAGCAAAAAGCTAAGTCTGGGGGAGTTGATATGTCATGGTTTTTACCTAGTTTAAGCCATGATATAAGTCCATGTTTTAGTGTCTTTTGGTGTTTTCTTTGTGTTTTTAGAGTCTTTACAGAAACTGGACCGATTGGAGCAGAAAAGATGTTTACTGGAGCTTTTGGAGCATTTTGGAGTTTCGAGGAGGAAAGAGCTGAAAAGATCAAGTCAAAATCGGACAGAAGTGAACGTGTCGATCGACACAATCATTCTGTGTCGATCGACAAGAAGTTTTGACGAGTCATGAAGTTTTTCCAGAGAGCATCATGTCGATCGACACAACCATTGTCTGTCGATTGACACGTGTTCGTCACAGCCCAGATTTTTAATCAGAAGATTTTTGTTTTTGCGAAGAAAGTTCCAGATGTTTACTTTTCTTTTCTAGTCGGTTTGGAACCTTTATAAATACGTTTTAGGCCATTGTTTAGCCAACAGGTTTTAATTGATTTAACTCTTTGATATATCTTTAATAAAATCATGTTTTCATCTTTTGATATGTCTGAGTAGTTTCCTTTGTTAGGTTTAGGGATTATTCGAAAGTGATTGATGAATTGCTAGATCTGATCATTATTGTATAGGATAATATCTTTAGAATGTTCTTCATCTTGACTTGCTGTTAATGCTGATTTTAGCGTCATGAACTGAAATCTGATCTTAGGATAATTAATAGAAACGAGAGTTTGATTGATTTCCTGATCTAGTCTTTGATGAGCAAAATACCTATTCGCAAAGGGATTTGGTTTAGGGTTTTGTGAACAATTGTGTCTGATCTTTAATGCTTGTTTAGATTCATAGGATTCGCAAAGGAATTGGTTTTCTTGGATTTATTCATAGATAATATTCGCAGTGGAAGCTGGTTTGTTTTACTTTCGTGTTCATGTTCAAGAACTGAGCTTTAATAATCCTATTCATTAATTGATCATCTGCAATTTTGATTCACTGGAGATTTCCCTGTGCCTAGCTTATTCCTCTTATTGATTTACAACCGTTTGTTTTGCTTTGATTTCTTGCATTCTAATAATTCTGCTTAGCTTAATTCGAAATTATAAATCTATTGTGTTTTTCCTGATTCCCTGTGGATTCGATCCTGAAGTACTATAACTGATCTCTTAATTTGAGAGAGTTTTAGCTCTAGGTAAATTTGAGGTTATCAATGAACCACTAGACGAGAAAGGTATCAAGCAGAAGTCTCCAAGGCCTAATAGGGAGAAGAAAAATCAAAGTTCGTGAAAACGCCATATAGCTACTACGAAGAACAAGAAACCGGTTGAAGATGACAAACCGGCTAAAAAGAAAATGAAGAATGCGGGAGTCGCTACTCGAAGAACAAGAAATCAAAGAAGTGAAAGTGAGTTAGGTAGTTAAAGTCTAGGGCTGGATGATAATGTAATGGTACTTTTAGTATGCTACTTGTTGTTTTTGGGTACTTGTGTGTGTGTACCTAGGATAATTTCAAGAAATGTTGAGATGTTAAACTTATCATTTATGTTGCTTTCGGTTTTAGCACTACTGGTCTTTATAGGTAATACTGGTTTTAGTACTACTAGTCTTTGTAAGTAATATTGGTCTGTACAAAAATTGTTAAATTGGTTTTGTTAAAAAAAGATGAAAAAATAAATACAAATATATTAAAATATTAACACGTATTTTAGTACTACTGGTCTTTATAGATACTACTGGCATGTACAATAAAAACAAACATATTTAACACATGTTTAAAAAAATAAGAATAAAAAAACAACCATATTTAACATGTGCACCGTCGTAAGGATTAAAAATATTAAAATTTTACACTCAGTCATACTTAGTATTCTAGTATGACTCATTTACACACAGTTATATTTTCATAGTTTTTACGTTTAATCAGTAGTAATTGAGTTTAATGTACTTTTTCTAGTAGTATTCATCATGTTGTTACACAAAAACATATTTACTATCGTTTCATATATTAAAATGTTAGAAAACCCAATATTTGTTTGTTTGGGATAACAATGAGTGATTCTAGTCATACATGAACATATGTTTGAGGCATAGTCTTTGTCAAAAAAATATGTTTCTCTTTAATTTTTGCTTTTTGAAAGATAGAGGTACCAAATAATCAAATAGACACACATTAGATAGTGAATAGATGGTACATAAGTGAACTAATCATTAAACCAAAACGTACACATGAAGAACACACAAAAGTCTCACAGTCATACCTAGTAGTATATAGTAGTATTAGCCACACCATCTCTTTGTATTGGCTCATTCTCCTCATCCATACCAGAATTATCCTCATGGATACCATAATTATCCTCATTGTGAATGGTATCCTCGTTATATTCATTATCTGTCATTAAAAACTTTCAAATAGCTATATCAGTTGTATCTAGTTATATCAAACGTACATAAGAATTTTAGAATTCATAAGCACACAGTCATACTCAGTAGTTCGTAGAAGTATCAGGCAGAGACAATTACCGAAAGAGAAGAATTTTAGAATTCAGAAGCACACAGTTATATGTAGTAGTATCAGGCAGAGATAATTACCTTGTTGGGATTGGGCTCATTGAATTCACCACTTAAGTACCCATACATAGATCCTCTTCTTCTTCTTCCTCGATGTTCTCCAGGTGACATGTATCGTGTTCGTTGAGGCGGCCAGTTTGTAGCTTCACCTATCTTCATTTTCCTACTGAGTGCTTCAAGCAACGTCGAATAAGTCACCTCTTACAGTGCGGTCTGTATGGCTAAGTGTGACTTCGTTCTCCTCCTAGGCACCATCTTATGTTATCACCTTCCCTTGAATAACATCCTCCATAATCAAAACATATGAATGTGCAATTTCCATTCATCGTCCCCTACAAGAAATAAGAAAATAACAAATATTAAGTACACTCAGTAGTATCAATTATATCTTATGAGTCTCAATGATTCAGCTGGCAAAATCTATTCAAATCACCCTATTTATAAAAAAAAGTCCAATATTGATATAACAATACACTTAGTAGTACCAGTTATATAAGTCATATCTGTGCATAACAATTACACTCAGTAGTATCAGTTATAACAGTCATATCTCTATCTGCATAACAAATACACTCAGTAGAATTAGTTATATCAATCATATATCTGCAGTTTCGAGATACTCTCAAATCTTATGGATCCGAACGATTCAGCTGTAAAATCTATCAAATCACCCTAAATAATCTATAAAACAAGTCCAATATAAAAAAAACCACACATAAATACCAATTTTCAAATTTACAAGATACCCAAAGCATGAAAACTTACAAAGAGAGGAAGAAGGAACCGAATAAAGAGAGATTTAACTGTATAGGAAGATAATAACAACCTTCAAGTCTGAATCACTCTGTTTATGTTTCAATTGACACGGAGAGGCATAAGGACGACGAACAAACCAAACAAAGAGATAGATGAGGAATCGATCGAAGAGAGAGATGAGGAATCAATCGAAGAGAGAGATGAGGAACAACTAAAGGGAGATTGCAACAATGAGGAACCGAATTGAAGAGAGAGATGAAGCTCTGTTTTTTTTTGTTTCAGAGCCGTACCCAGAAACGAGGAAGAAGGAGAGGAGAATTTATGTCTTGCCATGTGGCACCCTCCAATTGGTTATTAATTTTTATTGTTGTGAATAATTAAATGGTTTTTGTTTATTTTTCAATTAAATAAAGAAGGGGTAAAGAGGAGAAAAGAAAGGAGATAAATGGGTTGGGGTTTTAAAGATTAAGCTAGGGTTTTATGATTATTTGATTTATTTTTAGGGTTTAGAAGATTACTTCCCGATTTTGGGTCTAATGAAACGGGGGTGTACGAAAAAAAAAAAAAAAAAACGGGGGTGTTTGATTGATAGTCTTAGTTAGATGGAGTGGCATTTCCTGTAATAATTATTATTGTGACCAAAAGAGAAAAAATAAGGGTAATTGAGATGAACAGTGTTAAGAAATAAATTCTTCCTGTTAAAGCACAAAGCTGATGCAAATTCTCTTGTGGAAACAAAAGGTTTGAAGAGTGATGGAATTAATTGAAACGACAACGTTCTGGAAATAATAAAGCAGATGGAGTTGGGCCGAGCTGAGTGTGAAAGGCCCAACATCGACCTCGAAACTAAGGGTAAGAAAAAAACAACGGTCGTCTTCCTCCTCTATACAATACGACAAAGATAGAAATGCAGGGGAAAAAGCAAGCTCGGTGTACGGAGAGTCAAGCAACCTTATCCAACAGGTATGCACTGGATGTGTGACAAGTGTATGGAGATTAGGATAGGAAACCCCTTTTGTAACCCTAGCTAGCTAGAGTATAAAGCTAAGCTCAATCTCTGTGTAATGTTAAGTTGAATGAATCAATAAAGTATTTATTCAGCTACAAAGAGGCGAGTTTCATTCTTACTTTCACTTCCTCCTCCATCAAACCCTAAATTTCAAGAGCAAATCGGAAAAATGCTTCTAACATTTCGATTTCAAGGAGGAAATCCGGTGGTGGTTCCTCAATTTCATCCGGATGGAGGATTCGACATAGCGCTTCAACCCCAACAGACATTCCAGCTTACTACTACTCCTCTTCCTCTTCAACAAGAAGTAGTTGCCGGAGGCTTCGGAGGCGGCGGCGGCAACGCCGGAGATCCTGCCATCACAAGTAAGTTAGAAAATTTGGATTTATTGAAAGTAGTGTAGATTTATAATCTAGGCTGTTAAAGGAAGTTTCTTCCGTGATTGATATAGCTCATCTTCGTATATTATACTTATAGAATGGTTAAAGGAAGTTTCTTTAGTGATTGATATAGCTCAAATTCTAAACTTTCCTTTGATTGATAATACCATGATTGATTATAGTATTCATAGGTTATACTTATAGAATGGTTAAAGGAAGTTTCTTTAGTGATTGATATGGCTCAAGATCGTAGATTTAATTATAAATCTAAACTTTCCTTAGATTGATAATTACCTGATTGATTATAGCTCCAATTCCGCGATTGATACTTATAGAAAGGTTAAAAAGAAGTTTCTTCACTGATTGATATACCTCAAATTCTAAACTTTCCTTAAATTTATAATTCCTTGATTGATTATAGCTCAAATTCTCAACTTTTCTTTGACTGATAATTCTAAACTTTCCTTAGACTGATATTTCGTAGATTATAGCTCACTACTTAAGTTTCTTCTTTTCTTTACACAAAGAAAGAATAACAAAATATTGAACCTTGATGTGGGCAGATTTCATTAGAGCAGATTCAGCAAACCGCCTATTGTCCCGGCCCGAGGTCCTCTACCTCTTACGGAATGTTACCATTCCGCCAGCCGGTCAGATTGAACAAAACCGTGTTCAAGGGATTTACATGTATCAAATCCACTTGTCAAAGCGCAGAGATGGACACAAAAACGAATATGCATATTTTGATGTTCCAGTATGAATTTCTTCCCTTCCACCTATGGACAAATACGATCTTTACATATGTCAATGTTTCTTTTATTTGTTTTACAGATTGCTGATGGTAATGAACAAGTAATTGTCAAATATCGTTTGGCGGTTACTAATAATGGTATTGTATCAAGACGTTACCAGTTGGCGCACGCACCTGACAAGTTTCTCATCCAATACCTAGGAGAAGCAGTTGCTGATGATCCTCCCGGAACCATCATTCCTTTGCTGCCTGCGCTGCATCAGCCTCAAGCTTGAGCTCTTCCCAACAATTGTGAGCTTGGAATTAAACTTAGAACCGAATTATGTACCTGGCATGAAACTATTGTGAGCTTGGAAGTAGGCTTTAGAATATGTATTACTCCGAAATGTATTCCAGTAAACCAGCACATCCTCTGAATTTTTTTGCTAGACTCGCTACAAAACCATGAAAAAGAAAGCAGTGAGAAAATAAACAGCTAGTTCACAATTCCAAGGAAAAAAAATCACTGTTTCTTGATGTTTCCATGTAACACTGAAAAATTGGAAAGCAAAAGAAGACTTGGTGGCAAATAGGATGACACAGACTTCATCTGCCTTTACCTCTCGTGTGGCTATGAATATTATGTTTTCCTCACAAGTCAATACTTCTTTGAGGGAATAGATACTAGCCAAGATCATTTGTGTAACATTCTTATCTTCTATATCCCCATAATCTAAAGGCCGCTGCACAAAACAAACTAACTTAATAAAAGACCCACTCAGTGCCTCCTCATACTTCCGATCGTATTAAAGACTTCAAGACACCTCTTAGTTAGTTAACTCAGTTTCTAAGCTCGAAATTGCAAAAAAGAACGAGAAAGCTTTAGAGTTTTAACCACACCTTTAAGCGCCTGCTGAAGATATGGTTGTGGACTCTCTCAACGTGCTGTATCCAAAAAAAAAAAATCATTAGGGACTCTCCTCCATAGCTCAGCGTGACCAAAACTCCTTGGTATCTTCGTTTGTTTTGGGTGGATTACTGTAAGATGGAAACAACCATAGATTATCAAATAAGAAAATTCAAGAGACTGGATCTGTAGTGGCTAGGTGCTAAAATTTGAGAAGGTTCAATCTTTATACATCTTGATCATCGTAGGACATCGACAGTACGGGAAGGAATCTACCAACAGCAAAATTAGGAATAGCTTGAAAATCTGGTTGTTCACATGAAAGAGAGTCTATACTTTATTGTTCAATAGAAAAGATATAATTAACAGCATAACAACCATAATGCATCTGAAACTTTGGAAATAATAATCGTTAATACTTGGTGGCAACTGATACTCAAATACATAATCGAGTTTAAACATGGACTGTAAACTACATTATTACACTGATGAACCTGCTCGAAGTGGAAGAGAGGGAAAAAACATCAAAGAAAAAGACGTCAAGTCATATGTACCTTCCCAAAAAAGATCTGGCAAGTCATGATGAGATTCAACAATTTTAGTCATGGTAGAGAGGTAAAGGATGTATGACATTTTAGTCAACCAAAACAACAAAGCAGCAGTCTTGTTAATTACATAAACCCACATAAGCGACAAGAACTTGATAAACGATAGCTACTTTACTTGCAGCAAAAGCAGGAACATAAGACAGAGACACAATAATTAACAATGCCGAGTGGAATTTTCCCATAGCTTATAAATAAGATTATGCGACGAATAGAATTTCAATATTATTGCAACAACTACAAGCTTTCATGACTTCTATCACCCCAAGAGATCAAAAAGACAATTACAAGGGGTGGATACAACCGGATGTTTTTCTACAGAAGAAGTTATCAGATGCTAAAACCGCGATACAACAGAGATCAAAAACTGAGGTTTTTGTACAGAAGAAGTTATTAGATGCTAAAACGCGATATCCTACAGCTATTGGTTTTCGGGAGAAATACCTCGTCATAAGTTCTTGATATGGCTATGTGTGTTGAATAGATGCCCGACCTTCTTGATTGGAGACTTGAGGTGGACCGTATGTGTACTGCTAGCTTCGCAGGCATCTATGTACCTGATTAGGACTGAAAGAATCAAGAAACGCCATCAAAATACTAGATCTACCTAATTCTAACAGAGCGAGATGTCCAGGAAAAAACAAAAACAGAGCGTCTAGTCTCAGTACTGACCAACCGACGCTTGCTTCTGGAAATTCTCCAGGCGTGGTTCTCGACTCTTTAATCAACATGCTCTGTTGTAACTATCGAAACCTAGGTTATCAAATAAACTCAAAAAGAAAAAAACTATCCAAACCTAAGTTGATAAGATGCTCTCTCTTTGTGAATGGCTGTTGCCTTCACGAACGTAAAACGGTTTGTACGGAGATTATTATGTGATCACGATCCCAGTTGGGCTTCTCACATCATCGGCCTCTTATTAATTCGGTTATGTTTCCTTATGCAGTTTAGTTACATCCATTAGAATTACAGCAATTGATAAGATTTGACTTAGTATATAAGATTCCCTAATTAGATTTTGACTTAGCCACCACGGTTAACGAACGTAAACGCTTTAAAATCTCTACAAGTGTACTTTATAGACGGTCAGTGATATTTCCCATTTTTTATCTCGTACGCGTTTACAAATAACAGGAACCTAAATTCTCTAATCCACTTCCAAAATGAAAATTAACTTTTTGCCTGGTGGTGGCTTTACCCTAACCATTCCATCTGGTCAAGGATTTACGATTACCAATCTAGCTGGATCCGGAGCGCCTGGTCAAGGGGTTACGATCACCGTTCATCCACCTGCTCGTCGAGATGGTGGCGTTGGAAGAGTTCATCCTCGTATTAGTGAACGTGTAGATCCTCTCTCTCCCTCCTCGCATATAACCCTAAATCCTTCGCCGGTAATGGCTAACCCTAAGGTTTTCTTTGATATGGCCGTGGGCGGCAAACTGATTGGTCGGATCGTGATGGAGCTCTTCGCCGACACTACCCCAAAGACGGCAGAGAACTTCCGGGCCCTCTGTACCGGCGAGAATGGTATAGGGAAGCTTGGTAAGCCACTCCATTACAAAGGGTCAATCATCCACCATATCGACCCTGGTTATATGTTCCATGGAGGAGATATAACTCAAGGGAACGGATGGGGAGGAGAATCGATCTACGACGATATATTCTCGACTCCAAGGTTATCAAATAAACTTAAAAAGAACAAAAATATCCAAACCTAAATTGATAAGATGCTCTCTCTTTGTGAATGGTTGCCTGGAGATTACTATGTGATCACGATCCCAGTTGGGCTTCTCTCATCATCGGCCTCTTATTAATTGGGCTTGGTTCAGTTATGTTCCCTTATGATTGTGTTTTTTTCTTTTATTAAAAGAAACTCTATAAAATAGGGTTAATTTGCTTTTTAACACAAAATAATCTATACTATATAAAAGTTGATGCTATAGCGCTCTAAAGGCGTCCACCTAGGATTTAAAAAACCCGATTCGATTGGTCCACGTAAGCGATTAGAATTTAGTTAATTTTCTTTTGTTGTTGATAAGAATTTTTCCTTTTTTAATAGATAGTTTTCTTTTATTTTTTGTCACAAATTTTTCCATCAAAATTACCTATGTACTTTGATATTAGGAATTAGAAAGTTTCACTTTTTTTTTAGCTCTTTATATATATATATATAAAGAGGAAAAAATTATTAGGCATCATGAAGCAAAGTTAAAAAAACTTTTGTAACGGGATTTCTTAATTTGCGGTTTGATTTATGAGGTTTGATCTAATATATTTTTGCATCTATGTGGTTTGATCTTCCTACATATAATTAGATCAAACATCATCGATGAATTATAAGGTTTGTATCATCTATGAGGTTTGATCTAAATATTTTTACATGTTGTTGGTTGTAAACTTTTCCGGTTTTTCAATTTTATTGCCTAACGTTACATTACATTACTGAGTTTTGGATCAAAGGTACCATGATAAAGAAGAGGAGAGAGACAAAGATGTGGTGCGAGAAGGGTGCCGAGATAAAGATGGCGAAGAGAGGAGTAGCAAGGAGATAGACGTAAACTGTATGGACATAAGCCGCATAATGGTTTATATAAATTTATATACAGTACGCTTATTGGGTTTTGTTTAATCAGTCCTTGCATAGATCAAACTACTAGCATAAACTAGATTATTTTTCATAATGATTCCACCTTCGCATGATAAATAATAATTATTTTTTCAAGATGGAGCAATCCATAACTTTTTAGCTTAAACAAGATAAAGGGTTTACCTTTGATCTTGCTAAGAATAGGGATCGTAAATGACAAACTAAGGGTGTGTTGTGTAAAATCAACAAGAGCGTTGTAAACTTCTTGAAAAATTTTCTGATAAAAATCAATATTTCCTTAAAAGTTAATAGTAATAATGATAACAAATTGTTTATTACTTTAATAATGATAACAATAGCTCCTAATAAATCCAAACATCGACAATCTCAAATTATTTATGCTTCGGTATATTTTCCAACTAACGTTGTACCGGATTTGGAAAGAGAGGAACTGTCGTCGTCACGGTGAGGCTCCAAACTCCCCAACCGTAATCATCAAGTTCATTGATAAAGATATGCGTAACCGATTAAGTTCAATCCGCGCAACAAGCAACCGGGAATACGACGAGAGCCTAAGTACTTGGTTCGCGAGTCGTTAAAATTTTTTCCATTTTCATAATTTTGGTTCTTTTCAGCTTTTTCAACTGAACGTTGCTTCAATGTAATAGATGGTTTTTTTTTTGTTTGAATAAAATTTAACATTCATTTCAAAAAAAATAAAAATAAAATAATAATAACAATTAGATAGTAGCTTAACGAAAATAATATATATTTGATCTCTTGATGAGTTTTGCTTCTACTTAACAATCGTGAGTTTGGCTTCTAGGTTTAGAATCAATTCTTCTATACCAAAGTTACGTGATTGATTTGATAAATGTTCATCTCTTTGCATATGGAATCTCTCATATGAATAAAACAAATTGTATTTATGTCTCTTCTATTCTTAAATCTGTTCCAACAAAATACACGAAGAAAAAATAAATCTTTATCAAAAGAAAGAAAAAGGAAAAAGGAAAATTTATAATTAGCAACAAAATTAAGTAAATAAAAATTTCAATTTCCAATTAATACAAAAATAATAAATACTACTAAATATTAAAAAAACGGGATTAGTTCCTATTACTTTTGAAAAAATTAAAGGAAATTTAAAAGTTTTCAATATTATTGGGAAAAGAAAATTAGTTGAGTTGATGTAAATCATACGGTGAAAGAGATGCTTAACTAAAAAGGTAAAACTATTGACTTTCAAAGATTACATCTAAAAGAATAATCATATGCTACATTTACAATTAAATGATTAATTTATCATTAATACTAATTCTCACCAGTGTATAGTAGTATTTATGATGATTTATTTTTTAGTATCTTAAAATTACATAAATAGTTACCGTTATCGTTTTTTATTCGTACTAGGGGATGACCCGGACTACGTCCGGGTATGTTGTTTACATAAAATACCAAATGTTTTTAGACTATTATTAGTTAATGATATCTATTATATCCTGACTATATTTTTTAATTCTAAGTTTGAAGATTATTGACTATTGATGATAAAAAAAAATGTGACGAAAATATAACAATTTTCCTTAATCTGTAGTTACGATTTCGATTTTGGTAGTTAAATCATGTATTTTATGTTTAAATATTTTGATTTCTTACCATTGTGTATCTTATATAGAATGAAATATAAATAACATTGTGTGGGTTAGTTAATCTTTTCTTCTTCTTCAAATGCATAAGCTGTCAATTTTTTTTTCCATTCCAATTTCTCTTCTACAATTTTCTATTCTCTGAAACCAGGGAACTTAACTTTCTTAATTCTTTCATTTTTTTTTGTTTCAATTACGATATTTAATGAGGTTTGCCGCTTGGTTTATATAGCATCTAAATTTTGGTTTAGGAAAGAAAGATTTTAGTTACATAAAACTATTTTGATTTTGTATACATATTTTTGCAAAGCTAAATAATAACCAAGAAACATTTTGTAGCAGAAATCATCAATCTTATATTAGTTATACTTGTATTATAATATAGATTAAAAAAATATTAGTTCAAATACAATATAAACTTTAATTGTAAAACTATTTACAAAAACAACTTTTTGTTCTTTCCAAAATGACAGAAACAAAATCTATTAAGGAAGCAACATAAAAAAACATAAAGAAAGTGAGAACTTACCTATCTCTATCTTTACCAAAACTATGATCGCTTCCATTATTTCTCTTCAGTTCTCTATTGTGACGTTTATTTTATGTGTGTTGAATTTTTTCCAACTTCACACGCATTATTCATGTTACTCTGTCTTGCGATCACCAATCTATATTCCACATCTCATATCCCAATAATTCCTCTAAATCTATTTTTCTTTTGTCTATGTATTATATTTATAAACATGTTGGCAGCCTCTCTTTTTCTCTAACGGCCCAATCAATTATCATCATACCCGCCTTATGAAATTCAATTTATGGTTACCGATAGAAAACATTTTACATTTTACATGAGAATGGTTACATATAAGTATCCAGAAATGACTTTCACATTAGTTTCCATGATGCCCTTACCAAAAAATGTTTTTAAGACTAAGTTTGCTAAACATAAGTATAATCAATTCTAACTCCAACCATATTAATGGATTTCAATATCTCCATTCTTTTGTATCTTTTCTTTTGTAACGTATCGTGTAAACCCATTATTTGATATAAGGCTCCACACAAGGTTGCAAAAAATCAAGTAAATAACCATTGTTTAAACTGGAATGTGAAAACTCATCAACTCACCGTAATAGTCATAGAGATTCTCAATGGAAAATACTTTACCTTTTCATTCTCATGTTGTTGACACTTGACACAGTATGATGATTTAATTGTAACTTTGTAAGAGTTAAGCATTGACGCAGTTCTATAAAAGACAGTCGGCCCAATGATTAATAAATTGAACATTAGTAAATGAGACTAAAATTAAGCAGAGGTCATGAACTCTTTACTAATCTAAATACAATAGGAAGTTAGTGTAATTCTTATCGTATGTTTCGGGTGGAAGTATTATGAATATTCTTGTGCAAATATTGTATTGGTAGTTAACGTTTTTTGGTGAACTTGCTTATAGATTTGTTACCTATTCTAGTATAAATAAAATGGTATTATAGTAATGCAAAAGCAAAACTAACTTCTGTACGTACTACTAATATATTTTTCTTACCTTTTCATTTTCGTAACCATGTAATGTTGTTGCACCAATGCCTTTGCATTGATTCTTTATCTTAAGATTTTTTCTCAGCATGATTTCTCTTTTGCTTTGCGTGAATTGAATAAGTTACATACCTTCACTTCAAGGTAATTATTACCAACATAGAGATCCATTGTCATCATTAGAACTTTCATACGAAAATCTTCGATGGGTTAATTGCATGGAACCATCTAATCTTCTTTATTACTAAAACTTCCTGATCACCATTTTGTTTAGTAACTAATCTAGTGCGTGGACTCATGTTACTATATATGAAATGAGTTGATCTTACTATCCAGATCACAACAACTACAAATTGATATTGTACACGAATGAGGCTTAATACCATGTCTCCCGTTACATGTGGATCACACTGAAATAATTTTAGTTGGTGTACTTGATGATCTACTCTATTCATAGCCCTGGTTTGTTTTTGTTGCGATGTACCGCTCACTTCTCTATTTCCGTTACGCCGGTCCCAAGAGCTAAGAGAAATGCTTGCCTTTTTGATATTGTCTTTGATCATTTCCTTTTATAATTCACACAATTTTCTGTTTGGCTAAGGAAATTAATAATGGTTGATGATAGTTTTTGACCATTTGATGATGTTGGTGTTATCATAGAATAAGAACAGAACCTTGATTTCAGTCTTAGTTCTTAGCCACAGATTATTTATTTTTCACAAGCTTTAGGGAAAAATTATGGAGACTAAAGGCTAAGGTAAGTGAGAAAGAGAGATCATAAGTGCAATGAGATCTTGATATGTAGGCTCTTGGTTGTGTAAAAAATGTTGGAGTAGCTTATAAGATATGATATGAGCGATATATGGCTACTCAGCGAAACACTCTTGCCTTCGTAATTTGGGTCGAGAAGAATGCGATAGAAAGTGTGAAAAAGTTTCATGAGAAAATAGATATTATTACATCAAAGATTCATTGTAAGGGTAAAAAGATTGATGTGAGAGGAAACGAAAACCAAGAGTAACAGAGCGTGATTTAGGGCCGCTAGCTACTGGAATAGAATGTTAACAATGACCTCCTGCAGATTATGTGTCCATGAGTATTCTTCAAAATCAAGCCCATTCCCAACTTTCTACAATTTCGAGTCCCTATAAGTGCAAAGAACCAGAAATCTTTCATCAAATTGATATTAAAACATGGAAACAAACATATAAACAAAACCCATGACTTGTAAGTTTTAACGCAGACCTTAAACATAAAGAACAGAAATTCCTGATTCTACTTACAAAAATCTCACCTTCTCGACAATCCATCTTGCTCATGCAAGTCATAAACTTTTGTAGAGAGTCTACATTAGAAATAGCAGAGACCCAAAAGACCTAGCCAAGATAAGATAACTTGGTGATTCTTCTCTAGTCAACTCACATAAGCTCAACATACAGTACCTTATCAACATGATGAGAGTTTTTCCTCGGAAACTCCTCATAGGTCCATCCTTCAGGCAAACGGAAACTCTTCGAGGTATTTTTGACACTGCGATGGTTTCACAAAAGAATGACACAGTGATTAAGCTTTTTTAATCCCATGTACCATATGTTTGTGCAATTTCAAATCTAAGATCAAGACTTCAAGAGTACCTGATTGGTTTTGGATCCTTCATAAACCCTTGTGTTATCATTGTGTTATCATTGTGTTATCATTGAAGAAGACTCCTCCTGCTCGAGTAAAGCGTCTGTCATCTATGTGGCTCGATATAGTATTAACCCACATAGCAAAAAAACGGAAAAAGATAAGATTTTTCATAAGACCACTATAAGCTTTTTTTCACCAAAGAAACCATAAAAGAGAAACAATCATAAACGACCAAGAGCTATGTGACACAAAATCACTGATTGGTCTCTAAAACCATGAACGCAAATGAGAAATGACCATCTTGAAAATGACTTAAAAATAAGCAACTACAAACATTGGAGGCAGAGCATACATACTCTCTAGTGGTATGGATTTCAAGCCTTGAGAAGTGACCTCTCTCTTCCTCCCCCTGCAACTTGCTCAATCACGATTCTGCACTTAATTGGGTTAATGTTCTTGACCCATAAGAGAGTTTAATTTACTAAAAGATTATCATTTGTTATAATCACATATGGGAAAACTTTTTTGTAAATAGACAACTTGAATACAGAAACATAAACAAAACTAACATTTCAAGAGAGACTTGCTGAATAAAGATTGCACATGCCGAGACATATTTTATACGAAACCTGCTTTCGAGCAACACGGAATGATTCCGGTGTATGAAAGCAAATCAGAGAAACTGGGAGCAATCTCCCACACATCGACTTCTGCAAAGTAAATGAATCAGAGATCAAATCAACACACAACAGGTAGCAAGGGTGAACTCAGAAAGATAGAAAACTAACTCTTACCTCCGAAGAGTAGTTCATACATCATCGGTTTGAACAAAACGTTCGGACTGGTCACAACCAAAACCATCTGATCAATATTAGAGCATTAAAATTTATTCAAGACTTAAGACTTGTGCGAAAGATTGCTTAAACTAAAAGCTAATGGATACGACCACATAAATCACCTGAGGTGTCTTGGAACAGGCGAAGACATTGTACGTCCATTGAATCCATAGTCCATTAGCCGCTTGGCCACATCCTCTGGTTCTACTCTAGCAGTGGTCTGTAAACACATGTTCAATCAAGAACCAACAATCTCGTATTCAAAATATTTTTACATACATCTATTGAAGCAATCTTCACCAAGAACGAAAATATAAATAGAGAAGAAATTTGCAACGATTTTCACCAAAAATTACCATAAAGTTTTTGTGGAATTGTCGGGAAAACAACAAATAAGCGGCGAAATAAGGGAGAGAGGTAAAATCTCGCTTCCCAGAAGTGAATCAAACGGCATAAAATTTCTTGGTTGCAGAACTCTCCTTCGATTGTGGAAAGGATGCCGAAAGTTTGTGCCATACTTACGTTTAGCGTCTGGTTGGTGGATGTGGAGCGTGGAAGAGGCATTTGAGAAGTCTCTGTTTATATAAGGGAGAGAGGTAAAGGTGATGCAGGAGTGCCTCATTGAAGATGAGAAAGCTAGAAAGGGGTAACGGGGCATTGAGAGGATTCAATTTGGGGGGTGAGGAACAGTTTGTGGAAATTGAATCGCCGATGTCTGGTTTCAAGTTTGTTTAAAAGGAAGCCTGAGCAATGAAAGGGGAATCGTTCTGACTCCCTAAGTGAGCAAGAGACGGTGAGATTCAGGAAAAAAAGGAATTTTTGCAAACTCGTTGAAAAGGTAGACTTTTTATTTGGGCTTTTATATCAACTTTGGACTTTTTATTGGATCTTTTTATTAACCAAAACAACTAAATGGGCCTCGTTTTTGTGATAAAAAAAAGCTTGTTCGAGATGCTGACGTGGCAGCGTGAAAACAGACCAATTTTTGCTGATGTGGACAGGCTGAGGGCTTCAAATAGCTCCATTTAGTTAGTATAATATGTCAACGTCTCCATAATTTAAAATTTAGTAAGTGAAAATATATATTTAAATCATTGATAAAATAAACCCATACGTAGCGTGGGATTTTAGAAACACGATTCTATTGGTCCACGTAAGCGATTATGATTATGTTAATTTTATTTTATTGTTGCTAAGAAGTTTTTCTTTTTTTAAAAAAGTAATTTTCTTTTATTTTTATTTTTTAAATATACTATACCTTCAAAAAAGGAAAATCAGTATCTAACAAAAAATTTAAAGAAATATACGCCAAAAGTTAAAACGAAAATCAACAATATTTCAATAACAAATTAAGAGCAAATAATGGAAATAACTACTACAATATATAGGAATTGGATTTTATTTTTAAATTGAAGTTATTAACTCTCTAAATTTGATTCCCGTGGGCCAAAGAAGCTATGAATAATTGATGCTTTTATAGTTTTTCGTGATGAAATTTTTTATTAGAATACATTGGAAAGAAAAAAGTAGAATCAAAAGGTGCTATGTGTGAAATCTGCGCAAGGTAATGGAATAGATAAGGGAATATAAAACATTAAAGCAATCTGCATAAGCTTCTGTGATCAAAGCAATAGACATGTATGGAGATAAGACTGGCGGCGGGGCGAGATTTGGATCGTGAAAACTGACATTTTTTCCTCCTCTAATTTAACCATTGTTTCTTGCAATATAATATCTTCATTATATCTATTAATTATTAATAATAATGATTAGAATTTCAGATTCATCTTTTTTTTTTTTTTTAGGTCTCTCATTACAGGAAAAATAGAAAGCCTATTTAGCTCTATTGCCACAACTTCATATGTGTTGTTGGTAGATCTTCTTTTCTTATAAGTTATAGCATCACCCTTTATGTTGTAAGTATATGGCATATTGATGGAAAAAGACAATGCCTAGATGTGTGAATTTAGTCCTACAATTTGGAAGATATGAGTATAGTGAAAATAATGGCTTGAATGAATTAGAACAAGTGATGGATAAGTTATGGGACAAGTAGTGGTATGAAGACGAAGACAGGAATTTATGGAGGTTTATTAGTAGTGTAATAACCAAGTAAGTAGGAAACAAACTACATATTGTACACAAATCAAAAAGTATAAGTCAGAAGCAAAAAATACGAAAATATTGGAATGATTGTCATTGAGGGTGAATAAGATTTGGAGATTGAGAATGCTTTAAGAAAATACGACCCATAGTAAAATCTTGATACCTTTGGTATTATTTTGAGAAAGAAAAATGAAATGATGGTTCACATGATTAAAGAAACCACATTTTTGTATACTTTTTGCAAATCTTGCTTAGAACTACATTTACCCAACTAAGTAAAATAACAATCGATAGAACACATTGTAAGAAAATAATCATTAAATTTGTATACGAAAAATAAACCATTGATAAAATAGACCCACGCGTAGAGTGAGTGTAAAATCTAGTCTATACTATATAAAAGTTGATGCTATAGCGCTCCTAGGGTGTCCACATAGGATTTTAGAAACGCAATCCGATTGGTCCACGTAATCGATTAGAATTAAGTTAATTTTCTTTGTTGTTGATAAGAATTTTTCCTTTTTTATACTTAGTTTTTATTTCCTTTTTCACAAACTTTTCCATGTATTTTAGTATTAGGGAAATTTCACTTTTTCCAGTGCTTATATATAAAGAAAAAAATTATTAACCATCGTGAGGAAAAGAATCATACAAAGTTTTGATATCAAACAATTCATCCCTTCGATTCCTTTTCAAGTTCGTGTGTATTTTTTATTCTTCAAACCTTTTAATAAGCTCTTTCATATGTTGATTTGTAATTTAATCGTTTATAATATTAGTGATTATTGCAAATTGTTTTTGTTATTGTTCTGTCTTTGTTTTTCGTTTTCTTTTTTCAGATTCAACATGGTATCAGGTATGTTGTTTATTCCTATCTGTTGTTATAGTTTGTTCAATATATGTAGATTTACGTGCTGATTTTACATATTCTATTTTAGGTACGTTCATTGTTTTAGTTCATAATTATTTTTTTGTTATTATTCATGTTTTTAGATACGTCATATCTAATCGATCTCTTCTTTTGGCTTCTGTTTTTATAGGTGCTTTAAACACATGTTCTTTTGGTCTATGTTATGCGTACGAGTTTGGTTCTTGAACAACGTTAGTTCGTTTTTTTTAGTAATAGTTAATTTGATTTGTGAAAGCTATTTGTGTTAATCTTCTTCGATAAGTCTTTAATGATATTTTTTTTTAATTTTCTTTTTTTAATGTTATTATTGAAACTAAACTTATATCCACAAATTTTCTAAATTGATGGAGAAACTTCTTCTTTTTTTTTGTTCATAGTTTAGGTCGTCTTGGTGTCATAACGAGGTAAGTTTTCTTATTTTATTTGGTGCAATGGTTTGATTTTTATATTTTTCTTTTTATGATGAAAAAAAAACCCTATCAATGGCCATGTTCATTAAGAAGACCTGCGCACAAACAAGCAACCAAAATAATATGAACAAAAGTTACATAAGCCTCAAATATGTGTGGAGGAGCTGTCGCTCGATTATCAATACGGCGACAGAGGAAGGTATGATTCTTATCGCGGAAAAAACACCGATTATTTTTTCAGGATCTCCAGTATGTTCTTCTTCTGTTTATATATTTTTAAAATTCTTATTTGGGGTTTCGACTGAATTATGTTGAAAGAATTATTTGTCTAATGTTTATATTTCACATAAGAAAACCAGTGGATTCAAAACATATCTATAATCTTCATGCATGTTATCATCTAAAATTCTTTGTTTTGTTTATGTGGGTTATCATTGATGTAGTAACTATTATAATGCCATCGTTATTACACAAGTAAACAACACTATGATATGCTTGTCGTAATGACATCTTATACATGTGCATCTATGTATTTTTCTTATACATTTTTTGTCGAAATTTAGGTCTTGCTCTCATATTATGAATGTTTGATGGCGTGTTTCTTCTTCAAGGTAAGTGTTTTCTTTTCTAGATATTTGTGTTACTGTGTTTGATTCAAGGTACGTAAGGCCTTTTTATGTTCAAATCAGTGTTCTAAAATACGCTATACACTATACGTACGGTGGGGCACCGTATAGCGTATAGATGTATATACGGCTGTATATACGGAAACTATACGGTGAATATTTTTTGTGCAAAATATATATATATATATATATATAATGAATGTTAACTAAATAAGTATTAAAAACCATCTCAAATAATTAAAAATCAATGACATAACAGTTCAAAATCCAAATCAAAGTAATCAAAACCAGCAAAATACTAAAAAAGATGTTTCAATTCTCAAAGAATAAAATGGAAAAGAAATGTGAACTTAATTCAGAAATGAAATGAATAAAAACGACTAACTCTAATCCTCATCCTCTTCTTCTCCATGTAACTCTAGAATATGCTCGTCATCAGATTCACAATCAATATCATGAAGTTCTTCTTCATCATCAGATATGAAATCTTCTTCATGTAACTCTCTAACATCACTCAAATCATCTGCTCTAAATGATGCTTCTTCAACATTTTCTGCGTCCACAGTCATATCCCTTCTGTCATCAACTATACCATCAACAATCCATACTTGAGCATTTGTAGCGTGATTTGCAAGTAACATGTCAATATTCTTTTGCTTTTGCTTTTTTCTTTTGTTCATCAGTCTTGCATTAAACTGAACGTAGACAAGATTGTTCATTCTAGCTACATCAAGCCGGTTTCGTTTCTTTGTATGTACCTACATGTTAAACAAGCCAATGAATATATACGTAAGAAATTTGGGAGAAGTAAACGAGTCTTTTATAGTTAGTTTTAGGGTTAATTTCTTTGTCAAAACTACGTAGTTTTTTCTTTTATAATACGTCGTATATACAGTACCGTATTGATACACAGAGTTTTAACCCAAATAAATCACTGCAAGTGCACAGACACGCAGTAGTATATTATGGGATCGAATCCACAGAGACCAATGGCTTACACAACCGATTATAGATTTTTAAACTAAGCTAGCAGGAAATAAAGTTTTAGAGCGATGTTATCAATTTCAGAAAACATGAAAGCAAGTTCAAACGGTGTAAATTCAGAATAATAAAAACGTTAGGCAATATGGAATTCTCAGGAAATCACGTTCATAAACTATTCAGATTCTAATATGCATGCATCTAGAACTCAAAACACTGTTATAAACTCCTTTACTTTCGTGATAACAATTACTATCCCTAAAGATCCGAGTGCCTAAACTTTCGTTTGGTCACGGCTATCCTAGGCAAGCATTATAAGTTCAAGTTTTGATCAGTTCATAATACCCTATAACTAAACTTTCGATTGTTATAATGCATTACTCATCAACAGTAGTTCTAGCAATACACAAGCTTTTGGAATGTGTATCAACCTAAGATCTAGTGATTAAATGGCCAGTTCAATCCTAGCATTATGCCTAACAGTGATGAAGATGGTAAAGAATGAGCAACCTATTTGTGTCTAGTTTAATCTGTGAAATCCATTGAAAAACCCTAAAACCTAACTAGAGATCTACTCAGACATGATAATAGAACAAGCAGAAATCATGGATGAATAGATCATAATCATAGAATAAGTAAACAAGAAAGGGTTCAGAAATCTTCTCCGAAAAGTATGAGATCTTCTCCCTATTACAAAGCTCTGAATCTCTCCAAAGTCTCCAAAAACGTACAGAATAAAAAAGGTGTCTAATAAAAACGAAACCATATGGGTTTATATAGAAAATAAAATGAAAAAAGGAAAATCCTTAAAAATCTGGCAGCTGGACCGGTTGGTCCAGTTTCCAGAGCCAAAATCTTCAATCGTCCATGTGTGGACCGGTCGGTCCCATGAGTGGACCGGTCGGTCCGGTTTCCAGGAGCTTCGGGTCTTCGAATCACGAGCTGGACCGGTCGGTCTTCAAGGAGGAGCGGTCGGTCTTCAAGGAGGAGCGGTTGGTCTTCTAGCAACATGTAGGGACCGGTCGGTCCAACCTTCAGAAAGCTCTGCTTTTCGCCTAAACGCTCGAATCTCCTTCCCAAACGCATGCGGTTCCAAATCTTGAAGTATGGACCTAAGTATAGACTCAAAACAACTCAAAAGGCTCTGAAAACGCGTTAAGTTCGTGGTTAGGAACGTCCAAATTCACGTTATATCACGTATATACAACATATATACGCCGTATATACCGTATTAGTGTCCACCGTATAGGTCCATTGTATATAGCATAAAAACAGTACGGTTTCTCACCGTATAGCGTATATACGCCGTATATACGGCCCAATACACCGTATTTTAGAACACTGGTTCAAATAAAGCCTTTGATCCACTATTCTTCCTCTTCTTCTTGCTATCGTAATGATTTTTCCTTATTTTTTTAACTTGGTACGTAGTTTGTGATTCTTTAGTAATTTCAAAATAATTCATGTAGTTTGTGATTCTTTAGTGATTTAATTAATAGTTTTCTAATGATCTATGTTATTGTTTTGAATTTACGTTTGGCTCATACTAACCTTTTTTTTACAGATTCAACTTCTCCTACATGAAATTTTTTTTTCCCTCTTGCCTTTTCAAAAGGGTTTTATATGTCTATTATTTTTAAAGTCCAACAAAGATGTATTTTATCCAGTAATATGGAAAAGAAAAAAAATAGAAAAAATATAAAAAACTTGAGGTCATTTATTTCTGTTGGAACCATCGAACATCAAATGTTTGAATGGACGAAAAAATACTTTGATGTGGTCTTTCAACCATGTGTGTGTCGAGATTGAAGATAAATATTTCAACCATGCTTTGCAAAACTCTTAGATCCAAAGGTAAGGGCATGGGACCTCTAGAATAGGTAAGGGCATGGAAAATCAAACAATAGACTTACTATAATCTAAGGGATACATCATATGTTGTACTATGTGTTTTCTGTGTTAAACATATTTTTGTGTTATAATATGTGTTTCAAAAGTATTTAAATGTTATTCAACGACTTCAATTTTTTGAACAAAAAATTATATTTTTGTACAAATTCAACTTCAACGACTTCAATTTGTTGAACAGATTTTCTGTATTTATATTTTTTGAACGATTGTTAATATGTTGTGCTTGGCGGAGCAAAAGAATCATAGAGGCCCAAAAAAAAGGAAAAAAAAAAAACTAAATGAGACCGGGTGAAGAAGAATTGCTCTTAAGCATAGTTACAATTACTCATGAGCAAACCAGTGAGAAAGCGAACCCCGAAACGGTTTCGGTGAATACGAGGAAGGATTGAATCCCTAATGCTTCGATCCACCAGCTTGAAAATTACCGACTAAGATGACATGACGAAGTTGTGAATTTTGTTGTTCCTTCCTTTCCAGATGTGGAAGATCAAAATTTGGATTGTAAGTTGCCTAAGTACAAGGGGAGGCGATCTAGCGACTTCAACTTTGAATGTTAGAAACTTTTATGATCATGTTTGAGAATAAAATTTAAAACATATTGATAATGTTAGAAAACTTTACAAAGTAGTAGTGATTTTAATGGAACTTTTAATTATACAAAATAACAATTTTCGTATGTTTTTTATTTTAGCAATGGTATCCAATTTTGAAAAGTATGGCACCAACATTATAACTATCTAACCATCAGCATTCCTCAGACCAATTTTCCAATTGAACATAAACGATGATTAGAATAAATATTTTCAAATTACAATATATATGTACGGATATGGATAATACTTATAGTAAATTACCGATATGGAAAATATTTATGGTAAATTAGTTATTTAACTATCTGAAAATATTTTACTTTTGAATCATTATAGTTTTGAATTTGTATACGTCAACTTATAGCTAATTTAAAAATTAACATTTCTAAATATTTATTAAATTCATCAATAAAACCCACGCGTAGCGTGGGTGTAAAATCCATTTGATATTGGTTCGCATTCTCTTATATTCCAGTGGTACGTTGCAATGCTCTAATATTTATAATAAAAATACCCATCATAGTGTTTTGGATCTTTGCACCTTTGTGTAATGTTCTTGGATTTGTCTTAAATAAGATTAAAAAAAGTTCTTTGTCACCAAATCTAATGTTGGTGGTATATTAGATATTGATGTGTAAAATATCCTCCTATGTTTGTCTAAGAAGGCATATGTAAGGTTGTTAAAAAGTTAGTGGTGAATGCTAATAATTGGATCATTGGTAACTCTTTTGATTGTTCTCCTGGAGAAGAACCTTAGTTAGAAGAAGAAAAAAGTAACTAATTATACGTTGACTGATCTTAAATTATAGATTACACATTTAATTGTTTGGGTTTCTTCAATTGATAACAAACCGAAATTAATTCGGTTAATTCAAAATTTTAACGTAAGTCAAGTATAAAATATATATTAAAAATTTGATAAACAAAAAATCTAGTCCTACTAACTAAAAGAAGCTATTTGGAGCTCTAGAGGGTAGTCACGTCATAAAAAAACAGAGCTCTCTCCTGCTGCCACGTCATCACGCCGGATGAGCTTTTTTTAAAATACAAATGAGGCCCATTTAATTGTCTCTGCAAATTAAAAAAAGTCCATAAAACTAACTATTTTAAAAAACCCAACCCCCCACCCCCCCCCCCTCAAATAAAAAATCAACTCTTCCTCTTCCTGGCTAGATCGTCGACTCCATCTCTCTTTCCAGCGGCAAAAGAATCTGACGTTCCCAAATAATGGAGATCTCTACAGGCCACCACTCTTCGGTTTCCCAAATTTGAAACCGTAGACCACTGTTACCTCTTCCCAATTTCCTCATCTTAAATCACTTATTAATTGCCCTCGCTTAAAGTTTAGAGTTTCCCACCATTCAATCGCATGATCTTCCTTAACGCCTTGAAATCATCTAATACAAATAATGCCAATTATCTGAAGTCGTTTACTACTTTGATTTCCTTTCTTCGCTCTCAAATTGAATCTTCTCCCACGAAAGTTACCACATACTTTGATGAATGCGTTTTCTACCTGCATATGAGAAGTCAAGGAAGCCGGTGAAAGGAGATACAAAATAGAAGAATCCTCACCAATTCATATGGTAGCGACGGACTTGATCAAATATTCAGTTTAGTGATCTTAGATGTAAATCATCTTTTGATTCATGTTATATTGCACACTAAAGTTTCTGCTCTAAAACCATGTTATGTACTTTTGCAGGTGGTTTTTTAATCAAACATGTGATTACATAGTAATGCTTAAGAACTCATCTTGATGCTTAAATCAAACAGCTGGATCCGATTGTTGCAAGGCATGTACACCGAGAAAACACCTTTTCGTATGACAAGGTAACCGAGTATTTATTTTCTTCGATAGTACCATCAAGTAACTTCTCTTGTGTTTCTTTAGGGAGTTCTTGCAGAGGTCTTAGAGCGGATTATGGAGAAAGGGTTGATACGGCTGATCTCAATACATGGAAGTTTAGAAGAAGAGGTAAATGAGTTTTGTTATCTGTAAGTTTAAGATATTGTGGTAGCATTGATTGTTTTCGTGTATAATCTGTGTTGCAGCTATAACTAATGCGTTTCATACATTGTATTTGGAGGCTATGGTCAAAGTATTTAGTGACTGTTCGGAGAAAATGATAGTGAAATCGGAGAAACTCTAAAGGGAGAAAGAAGTTTCCAACCGGAGAGGACACAACACAATCGAGTTGGATTTGGAAGCGGAATACACATGTCTAGCTCTTGATATTATAGGGCTTAACGTATTCAACTACGACTTTGGCTCTGTCACAAAAGAGTCTCATGTGATTAAGGTTTTGGCTCTTCACTAGGTTTTGAGTATAAGCTGGTCTATTGTTTGTTGATTTTGGTTTTTGTTACATCACAAGCTGTTTATGGAAATCTTTTTGAGGCAGAGCAACGGTCTACTTTCCACTTCCCATATAGGAACTTACCTCCAGCTAGATGGATAATTCCGAAGCAACAAAAATTCCAGAGCGATCTAAAAATTATAAACGATTGCCTTGATGGGCTTATTCAAAATGCTTAAGAGACAATACAAGAAATAGACGTAGAGAAGCTCCAGCAAAGAGACTACTCTAATCTCAAGGTTCTGCTATTTTTTCACTTCCAAGTGTACCAAAAAAATCCTTCCTTTTAAGTCTCAGTTTTGAATACCTTATGATTGTGTACTCTTGGTACCATAGGATGCAAGTCTTTTACGGTTCTTAGTTGATATGCGTGGTGTTGATATTGATGACCGGCAGTAAGACTTATCACTTTCTGTAACATATGGAGTTTTCACAATGTTGACAGCAGCTTATTCAATGGTAGAAAGCAAAGTTGTAGTGACGGAGTTTTTGATTTCGTGTCTGATAGCAATAATTTGGTAAAGAGATAGATGTTGGAATTGCTTTTATTCTAAACCAAATTTAAGCACCGGATTTAACCGTGTATTTAGCCACCATAGTGTAAACATGTGATTAAACTCTTGGAGCTTATTCAATAATCATCATTTATAGAACGGTTTAAGTTGGTGTAAGTTATATTTTTAAATAATCATCATTTAGTTGGTAGGATTTCCCTTTGATGGTCTTTGTCTTTGAGGAAAGTATTTCTACTCCCGACCTCCAACAACAAACTGACTAATCTTTCCAGTTTGTTGTCTATGTGTTTGTAGGATAGTTCAATTCAATTTCTTTTGTTCTCCTAATAATGGCGTTCACTTTGAATATCATTTGTTAAGCAAGCTTCTTAAATGAACTCAAAATGACTATATGGAATTTAACGATTTGAAACGAAAGGTTATAGTTCTTAAGCTGATGTAAAGCAAGAATCAAAACTGGGTGCTCAACGAACATTGTTAAATCCATAGAAAACTTAGAGATTCCACTTGGTTCGAGTAGAGGCTAGATTCACAGGATTTGACAGTTTCAAAAAGGTAAAACAAATGAACAATAAGATATTATATTTCTATCGATATTTCCTCTATTTTGGAAAACTGGTGTTTGTTTTCCTATTTTTGGGTCTACATGGTATCGGATGGTCCACATTTGGAAAACAACAAAGATGAAAGTAATTGTAGTAGTAAGCTTAAGTTCCATCTAACGGTTTTTATTCTCTTGCTAAGATGGAGAGAACTGTTGGCTGCCATTTAAGATTTTAGCTACCATGAGCAAATGTACTAGATAGCACTGTGAGGTTCAGCCAACAAAGCCCTCCTTGACAATGAGAGTCTCCAGTTGGTGGTATATAACGCGATTCATGTTTCACTTAATGCAACAAGAGAGATCGGTTAAGAGTGATGAGAAAGTTTTTATTGGCAAGGATGAGATGGCTCATAAGTCACCAAAAATGGTTAAAACGAGAGTTGTAGAATCTTGATCTTGGCTAGGCCTGGGACTTCGGTTAATCGGTTCGGTTTCGGTTCGGTTTTTCGGTTTTTTTGGTTTTTAAAAAATCCACCGAAACTAACCGAACTTTTTTTCGGTTCGGTTCGGTTCGGTTATCGGTTTTTTTTGGTTAACCGAATATAACCGAAGTTTTTGGTCAATTGGTAAATTTTAGGTTTTTTCGGTTATTTTCGGTTAATTTCGGTTATTTCGGTTATTTTCGGTTAATTTAGTCTAAATTGGTTAAATTTGGTTACTTTTGGTCTACATTGGTTAAAATTGGTTCTAAAAATTAAAAAAAATTAATAAATTAAAAAACTTCGGTTAACCGATCGGTTATCGGGTTCGGTTCGGTTAACCAAAATTAAAAAAAAACCATACCGATCGGTTATGAACAGTGAATCGGTTCGGTTTCGGTTCGGCGGGTTCGGTTCGGTTTTTTTTCCCAGGCCTAATCTTGTCTCTTGTGAGAACCACGAGACTGTAAAGACTCTAGCCTATCATTGACTAAGAATTTTTTGTAAAATATTATGAGACTATATAGCCTCATACAAAAAGAATATTTTGTACAAATTTATACTTCTTAATTTCTTATCATAATTCTAAAATCATGTAGACAAAGTTTTTTTGTGTGGCAGCAAAGATGTAAAGAAAGCTAATTAAGATATTCTCATAATTATTCACACCATCTAATTAAGCTATTCCCATAATCAGTCACATCATTCTCTTGGAGTCACGCATGCTCTTTTCCTTCTTAATCATAGATTCATTTTCATTATTTTCACTTCAATTCTAAATATAATTTTCGAAACGAGTTTTGTTTAGCTGCTCTTTATCTTCCATACGAACAAAAACACTAAATCAGTCCACTACCGTCCTATAAAAAAAGAAATAAAACTTTTAAATACAAATAAAAATTTACAAAAAGAAGCCACATAAACAAATAAAAATAGAAAAAATATATTAATTTTTAAAGGTTTTGTATATAATAAAAAGATGTTTCGTGATCATTAAATTCCAAACATTGAAACTCAATGATTCAAAGATTTTACGAGAAATTGAAATAAGCATAAACATTTAAGTGATACAAAATCAAAATCACTACCATGATATCCTTTTATTTATTGAAATAGCTATGGAAACTGAATATGAAACCAAAGCCAATTTCAATTGATTTGAAACTTGGTTTCCAACCACAAACAATACACCATATCTTTAAATACATCACCACGAAGTTATATAATCGTTTTAATTATATATATATATATATATAGTATGCAATGGTTTAAACGGAGTTGGATTATTAAAAAATTGTCATTTTCCTTTGCATGAACTTCTTGATCAACAATTTCTATAATTGAAGGGCTATTTAAAAAGTAAGAAAACTATAATAAGAAATCTAAACCAACAAATAAACGCCGAGAGGACAGTAGTCCAGTGGCTAGACCACTCAGCTTGGCACCCAGAGGTCGGGAGTTCGACCTACCCCGTGTACGAAAAAATAAGAAAAGGCTAGTGGGACCGGCCTGTGATCCACATAGACGACAAAAAAAAAACCCAACAAATAAACAAAAATAACAACTATGAAAAAAATTAATAATTCAAGATATTTTATATGAACACCACCGGAAAACAATTGTGCTATGAACATCTGAATGAGTTCATCATCACATGAAAACTTCTCCACAGTATACACAATAGTAGGATCGTCATCACGTGAGAGCTTATCCCCACTAAACCCTGAAATGTGAGTTTAAACCTTTATTCATGTGCATAAAATATTGAATGATTAGAAAAAAAACAATTTGATAAAAATCATAGATTACTAAACACTGATATGGGAGTCTAAACCCCTACAAATATATATACAATATGGTATGATTTTAAATAATCAAGCAAACTAAATTAGTGGATTTTAAATGATACTAACCCTAATATTGGAGTATAAAGCCAAACACATATACATAAAATATGGAATGATTTAAAACGTTTGATTTGATTTAATGTGTCAATTTTGGAAGACACTACACTTTAGTATAGGAACTTATAACCTTACAAATCTCCATAAACCTAATTATTATTTCAGTGGAAAACTTCTACAACATTTTTCTTTTTGAACCGAAGGAAATAATATTTTGTTATACTGATTTTCTTTCTTTAGATTAGTGTTAGATACATCATGCTGGTCTTTGCCTCCAATACCATATTACTCGTACAGTACTATATCGTATACTCGAAGAACTTAATATGATATATCATTTGATAATTTAAAAATAGTTCAGACATAAAAGAATAAATGGGATCAATCATCATGTTAGAGCACTTTACCAATGATCTATTAATCGAATATACCCATTAGCTCAATACAAGTTAAAGGCTATTGTTTCTTTTAAGAAGCTAAGATCAACGTAGATTTATATGAATTTAGAAATTTATTAGATAAAACTAATTAACACGAATTAATTATTTACAATATACGATCAGATATGCTCCAAATACTTTGTATATCATTTGATAAATAAAAAATATTTTACTCACCCAATATTAACAATTTTATTATATACCAAATACATAGATCTAGATTCTATAAATTAAGAACACTCAACGTTTAAGTGGGTGTTATTCAATGATAGATTTTAGTGGAGTTTAGTGGAGTTTAAATCCAAGTATAATCCATTGTTATTCAATGATGGATTCATTAATAGAGTTTGAAATCTAGTGTTATTGGTTCTAGTATTTACAATCTATTTGTTAAGAGAGTTTAAAATCTAGTGTTATTGGTTGTTGTATTTACAATCTCCTCATTAAAAGAGTTTGAAATCCATTGTTATTCAATCAAAGATTTCAATTGACCAATTAAAATCTTGTGTTATTCATTTTTGATAGATTCTACAACTCTTTTTACTTGATAGATTTTGAGTAGATTTGAAATGATTTTTTACATGTAAATGATGGCAATCAAAATCTAACCTTTTATCCTCATATTTCAAAATCCAACACAAAATATTCATTTGCCAACGTAAAAATATATATAGATCCTCGATCAAATTTTAATTGTTAAAATATTTCAAGAGATATGGCTAAACTAGATATGCACTTTCTTGTTCTCAAGAAACCTCTTGTACTCATCGTCTCATTATATATTTTGTCTAACATATTAAAAATTGCCATGTAGCAGGTAACAACAAACCAATTAGAATATTATCATAATTTTTCCCTTATAGTTTTTTTTTCACCATTCCGGATTGAAATGAATAAAAGGTTTGAGAGTTGGAACTATAATCACCTTGAATAACACAAAGCTTAGGTCATCGTCGATGTACGTACGTATAATACTCAGATTGCCACATGATATCCATTAGCATTTTGTCACATGTGTTCAATAAGTGTTGATGGTGTCGTTTAATATTTACAAATCATTTACCAAATGAATTCAATTGTATTGTGGAAATCAAATGACAAGATATCTACTTCATAAATACACTCCCAAGTATTTTAAAAGTTCATGGAAGATAGATTTTAAAATCAATAATGATTCATTCTAAATGAAACAAATTTTGTAAAATCTGATGGATTTGAAATCTAATGGAGTTGATTTAAACTTATACATTGAATAACACCCTCTAAATCTAAATCTAAATCTAAATCTTACACATTAATTTTTCAACGTGTGTAAGAAGTAACCTCCAAACAATCATCAATACCAATTCATATATCATGCACACTTAAAATTGATGAGAAAATCATACAAAATTGATCTATATTACATTGTTCAGAAAAAACAAAATTGGGTTTATTTAAAAGAAAAAGGGGCTTTGAAGTAATATATGTAACTACAAATGAAAGCTTTACTAAATTCCCTTTTAAATTTAACAAAAAAAATCTACAAAAAAAAAAAAAAATAGCCATTAAAAAGATCATAACACTTTTCCCGTAGTTTGTGCTTTCTTCTCTTGCTTCAAAAAAGCATGAAGCAAATCTTGTAGATACCTAAAGGGAACAAACCAAAAGGAAATCAAACAATGAAACAAAAGTAAATTGATTGCTCTTCTTATTAGGGAAATAGAAAATAACCGTATTGATTGTATTGTAGTGGCTATATTCTTCTACTTGATTTAAATTTGTTTCTATAGATTGTGTAACTTACCGAGCAATGAAATCACGAACAGCTGGCATTTAGGAAAACAATCATGGGATCATCATTATCATCAGATTCCTCCAGCAGGAGAAGTACTGTATTCTTGCAAACAAAAGAGACAATATAATACCAATTGGTTCGGGATCTAATAGACTCATTAGTAGCCACGACAACAAACTTGCCCCTAGACAAACCATAAAATCATATCAAAATACATATCAAAACAATCCCAAAACAATTCGTCAATATCAAAATACATCATTTATATGGAGATGCTACTATTGTTTCGGATTCGAAACCGAAAGATGGTATTTATAAGAAACAAAGTTAGGAATAGATAACAACGAAAATAAATTAGTATCATCTAAACTCATAATAATAATAGTTATCAACTCTAATTAATCATAAAACAATTTATACACTATACCCATTACAAAGAAAATGTTTAAAGACAACACAAAAATGAATATCAAATCTATCAACGAAAAAAATAAAATATAAAGACAACACAAAAATCGATGTAATAAAAACCTCAACATTCATTCTGGTGCATAGTTACCTCTCTAATAATATAATAGATATACAAAACCGCATTAAAACACTCCTTACTAACTTACGTATAATCACATTGACCTACGGAATACGAATGGCCAGCGGCCAGCTATAGTGACGATCCGTTTCCGCCGTCTAATGAGCTGAACTCATTCATCAACTGTATCAACTTAATTACACAACCAATAAATATAAAATTCATTGTAATGCCCACGTTCAAATATTTATTTTAAAAACCCATAATGTCTTGAGCAATTAACATAAGTTAATTACACGTATTTGTAGCCCTCTTATCAGTTACGCTTCATAATAACGCCAATATGAAACGTCCATCATCTACTATGGGGCTAACGATAAAACACAAAACATCAACTAAACCTAAATGAATTAAATACAAAAAAACCGTAACACATAGAAAAACACAAACGTCCTCAAAAACAGCCAAAACATCAACAAACACAAAACGCCTAATCTTTCCCACTCCTTAAATTTAATCAACACCTTAAATATATTAAAATTAAAATTAAATAATAGCAGATTCGAGCATTACCATTCCAATCACCAATATATATGTATATATATTACTACCCATTACTCTGCAATCCCACCCCAGTACGCAACAACCCACAAACAAAGGTATTACCCAAAAAAAAAACCATGTCTCTCCACCACTACTACTATATTCCTACCAATATTAATACATTCCACCACTAACCAACTTAAAATTTTCGCAGGTTCAACTAACAATGGATATGAAGAGCAACAATGTCGGCCCGTCAACCTTAGCAGAACACATCACCCTCAACAAACTTTCGATAGGGACGACTATGCAACATATCACGGTTCGACTCATGCGATTATGGGAAGCACGTAACTTCAAACGGAATGTTTGCTTGTTGGGGTCGGTTTTTACCCGCTCAACATTAACGATGTCTTTAGTGCTAACACAGCTAAACCGACCCCATTACTGTTGTCTTTCAACAGTAAGCTTGTTAGGGTCGGTTTTCACCCGCTCAACATTAACGTCCAAAGACGATTAACTAAGGAAGTTACTCTTCGGACTCTCGGCGAAGAAGACATAACGGCGCCTAAGTCCTCCTGCAAAGCGAATCCTGTAATGGCAAAATGAACCGAAGCAAAGCAGGAATGGACCGGGACCAGACGTGCCAACCATGGCCTCGGTACCATGGGCCGACCATGGCCTCGGCACCATGGGCCGATCATGGCTTCGGCATCGGGGGCCGACCATGGCTTTGGCACCATGGGCCGCCATGGCTTCGGCACCATGGACCGACCATGGCTTCGGCACCATGGGCCGAAGACAGGCTCGCCGCAATCTCTTGTCCTCGGCCTGACGCGACCTCCGATCCATCAATATGAAGAAAGCCTGAAGCCCGGTCCAAGAGGGAAGCCCGTTGTGTCAGAACCGACCTTAGTAGGAGGAGAGTCCGAAGAGACTTAGGAGGGGGAACCGACTCATGAACTTATATATACTTCTTTTGTACAAACCCTAAGGGGATCCGAATTTTCATAGAGAGACTCTGTACTCAACTTTTACATAGCAATAACAAAACCCTTTTCAATCTCTTGTGATCCTAGCTAACCTAGAAATCTCTATCTCCTCAAAAACCCTTACAAATTTAGTTGTGTTAGTTTCGACTCCCACAATTTGGCGCCGACTAAGGAGAACTTAGAGAGTTTCTGACACACGAAAGCTAGGGTTTCGCAACACCATCACCATGTCAGGAAGCAACAGCAGGAGCAGCGAAGGATCCTCGTCCCACAGGAACGACGAGGAAAGAGAGAACATCGTGCCTCACGCCGTGAACAATCCGGTGGATATCACAGAGATCAAGCAGATGCTTAAGACTCTCATGAAGAAAGCTGAAGATCAGGAGAGGAACCTGGAAGCCACGACGAGCGAGCTGCAAGCGCTCTAGAGAAGGAAGCGCAAGAGGTCCCGTGTCCGACCAACACGCCTCAGCTTTGCTACGCCTCGTACCCATTGAAGGAACCGAAACAAGGAGCTGCCGCCTCGGACCAATCGCACAGTCCCAGAGGACTTGCCTCCGCCACCGCCTCTTCATAAATCTGATGCAACTCCTGAGCATGTGGTGGAGGATTCGGACGAAGATCAACCCCTTAGGAGGCGTGCCCGAGTCAACACGGAGGTTGACCATGCTGCGGCCGCTGAAAAGGAGATGCGATCAAAGCAGAACTTTACAGGAGGGAGCAAGAGCACAGGGCTCCGCGAGGCTCCCAAGACGAAGGGGTCGCAGCAGTGAAAGCCCAGCTAGACCAGGTTGTCTCCGATCTGCGGACTACCAAGCTGCAGATGTACCGAAGCACGGGACGGGCTCCTGGGGTTGCCTACGTGTTGGAGAAGGCACGGAACACCCCTTTTGCTGAAAACATCTCAGGGGCCAGAATCTCCGATCCGGGAAGGATCAAACTCCCAAGCTATGAAGGGACCTCCGACCCTGCTGATCATCTAATGGAGTTCGAAGTAGCCCTAGGAAGGGCGAACTTCAGGGAAGCCGAGAAGGACTTCGGCTATTGCAAGCTATTCATGGAAAGTCTCAAGGGGCCTGCCCTCCAGTGGTTCTACAAGCTAGAGAAAAACTCCATCCACAACTTCCACCAGCTTTTTGAGATGTTTGTACAGCACTACAACATCTTCGCTGAGCGAAAGATCTACGATGCTGAGCTGTGGACCAACAAGCAAGGAGAAAACGAAAGCTTGCGGTCTTTCATGACCAGGTTCAAGCATACCTTATCAAAGGTAGATGGAATAAGCAATACGGCTGCATTGGAGGCCTTAAGAGGAGCGGTTAGGTGTCCGTCTCCGTTTTGGCAAGAGCTTACCATCAACCCGCCAACAACGATTCAAGACGCTCTTCACCGTGCAGCTGATTTCGCCCGAAGCGAAGAAGAGCTCCGTGCCAAAAGGGGCGGAAAGGCCAAACAGACAAACGAACCTTCTCAGGTTCCAACCCCAGCTACATCAAAGAAAGGTTATCCCGCCTTCGTCCAGTTCGAAGGAGGAGCAGGTGGAGCTCATAACTACCAGATTGACTCACCTGGTTATGGCAGAGGTCGTGGCCGCGGCCGCGGACGCGGCGGAGGGAGCCTTACGTGGGTTAGAAACCCGAACGAGTACGATGAAAAGTTGTATTGTGAATTCCACAAGGCGAGTGGGCATTCAACTGCGAGGTGCCGTGAGTTGGGACGATAGCTGGCCGCTAGGCTGGCCGAGGGCACCCTTAAAGGTAACATTAGCCTGTCAGATTTCAAGCCGGAGGAAAAGGCCCAAGATGCTACTGAGGGTCAGACGGAAAATCCTAGGCGTCAGCGCCGTGGTGATAACCCCGAGAGCGGGAACCCCCAAGGCACCATCAACATGATCATGGGGGGATCGCAATATAGTGCTGACAATATAACTGCGATCGATGCTTACCAGAGGCGCGCCGAAGTCTGCGCCAATATCTCTACATCCCCGAAGTCGAAGCGTGCCAGTGATCCTATCTCTTTCACCGAAGAAGATGCCGAAGGTATTGGCCATCCGCATAACGATCTTTTGGTGATCAACCTTACCGTCTTCGACTTCAATGTCGCTCGAGTCCTCATCAACACCGGAAGCTCGGTGGACGTTATCTTCAGAGAAACACTCGAGAAGATGAAGATCGACCTGTCACTCAACACAGGGCAGCCAAAGCCTGTAACGGGTTTCTCAGGTGAAACAACCTATACAAGAGGAATGATCCGTCTGCCAGTTCAAGCTGGGGGTGTCAAGAAGATGGTCAACTTCGCGGTGTCTACAATTTGATCATGGGAACGCCATGGCTCAGTCAGATGCGAGCCGTACCGTCAACATACCACTTATGCTTGAAATTCCCAACCATTGATGGCGTGCAGACAATCTTTGGCAACCAGAAAGATTCACGCATGTGTTTCCTAGCAGAGCACAGGTTGCGCAATCGTGAAGAGAATAAGGGCTCGGACCCAAGAGCTCACGAAGAGAAAAAAGACGTCTCAACCTCACAAATGCCGCAGAAGAAAGCAAGAATCGATTCCAGTCAGGTGAAGGACCAGACTAATCTCTTATAGAAGTCTGGCCAGGCCAAAGGGAGTTTCGTGGTCCCTTCTCTAGTTTTCTCTTCCAAATGAACTACGAGGCGACTTGATCCCTGCAAAGGGTACGTAGGCAGCCTGTCTTCGGATAGGTTCAGTTGCCCCCTCCATCAAAAAGGGGGGGATTCCACTCTTCATCAGCCTCGTTTGCAGACGAGCTCACTTGATCTCCTCCGCCTTCGGGGGGGGGGGGGGGGGGGGGGGGGGGGAGTGAGTGTTTTCACCAGTCTCTAGATGACTTCAGTTCCCTTTTTCGTCTAAAAGGGAAGGGGGGAGTGGGGTACCCGTACGCCACTCCTTGACAACGTCATTACCAAAACACCACAAACACTCGACACAAACCTCATCATGAGAACAGCTTGTCCTTTATGGACTGATCAAAGCTTCAATCGAGTAGAGTCGTTCCGCATTTATTGCTGCTGGCCACAGCATTAGTGTGGAAATACGAACACAATGACATCCAACATCGGATACAGCACGCTATATAAATACCAGTGTTCAGTATTGGGGCGGACAAACCCAACTGATCACTCAGAAACCCAATAAACGTTGTTGGTAAAATGCAGCTGCTAATGACCTCCGTTCGGCATGTACCCTGAACGTGTCATTCAGAAACCCAGGATGCACTCTGGTAAAACCTAAGGTGAACTTGCTCTCGGACAGACGTGTCTAGAAGAGCAGCACCAACACACAAAGCCCAACGGCAATGTTGGCAAACGTATGACAAAAACACTTAACAGTCCAAAGAACTCCTAAGTATAGGAACAACGTCTAAAGCAAGTACTTGGATCCGAAACCATCAAGGTTCATCATGAACAAAAACTACAAAGTCATCCTGCATTCGCCACAATGCAAGGACCCAAAATGTTAGTAAGGATACAAACCATCCAATACTACAACCGAAAATCATCAAATCCAACAAAGGTTTTCAGAAACAAAAGTCATAAAAAGACTACAAATAAACTAAGTCATAAGCGGAGAGAAATGGTCACTCATCGGCCTCCTCGTCCTCATCAGCTACACCATCATCCTCTGAGATCTCTAAGGCTTGCCTCACGCTAGAGACAAGCTCATCAAACACATCACGAGCATCATAAATCGGGATCTTCCTCTCAACTAGGAGCTGCTCCGCGGCATCCAGGGTCGGTCCGTCAGGCTCGCGAAGACGCTCGATGAGCTCCAAGTTCGCATCGTTCTCAGCAATGTCCAGTATGTTGTCCTTCGTTGTCCCCTCAATCCTAACAAGCAATCTGGCGACCTGTCTAGTCCGGCTAGCAAAGCTACGAGCTGCCTCATCCTTGGCCTTGGAAATGGCCTCCTCGATCCTGGTATCCCTGAGATCCTCAGCCTCCAATAGCTTACTCCTAAGCAAAGCAATCTCCTCCTTGTCCTTCGCATGCCTCGAAGACGCTTTCGACAACTTCTCACTTAGCTCATCCGACCTCTTCTTCACAGAGGCAACATCATCCTCGAGAGCTCGGTTCTTCTCAGCAACCTCAACGCTGGCTTTCTTAGCTTCACTAAGCTCAGCATCACGAGAGCGAGAGTCCTCCTTAAAGCAAAAGGCCATTTGGTCCAGCTGAGTGGAAAGCTGCATACAAAAAAAAAAAAACAAAGGAAATGCTATCAAAACCAAAGGAAGTCAAGTAACAATAACAAGGACAAAAAGAGAGAGAGAGACCAAACCTTAGCAACTGTGGCTTTCGCTAGCGCAAAAGCCCTCCCGCCAGAATCGGGAGTCGGACAAGGCGGTGCTGCAGCACCATGACCCGTCAGCCCTGTAACGAAGGCAGGAGAGGAGCCCGCTTTCTGTCGCTTCGGAGATGCCCCATTGGGAGTGCTTCCCGCCTTGCCCTCCGACCTAAGGGCTCTCTTACGTGACTGCTCACGCCGCATCGCAATCTCGTCAGGGGTAAGGTCGGAAGCACGGAAACGCTGGATCGGAGCAGCAGGAGTTTTAGGTGCTGTGGTGGTTGGAGCCCGAGCCTGCGAGCACGCTCTCGCTGAGACCGCGGTGCTCGTCGACACCGCCTTCGCCTTCTCCGCTCGCTGATAAGCCGAAACTCTGGGAGCACCCCATTCAAGAACCTTCCCTGGGAAGATCCTGGTGGAAAGCGCCTTCTGGATCCTCTGACGAGTAAACGACTTTACCCAATCACCGTCCCCGGAGGCAAGAACGCTGTGGATGGCCACTGCGTCACTCCGGCTGACTGTCCGAGATGCTGGCCTCACTGCGAAAAGAAATAATCTAGAAGTCAGTACGCAAAACATGACCATGATACAAAAGAAAATATTTCTAAGTATAGAATTACCTCTCTTCTCCCAACTCGTCCTGACGAGGGAGATGCAATCCGCCTTAACGGTCTTCACCAAAATCTTGACGAAGAAGAATCGGTCCTCAAAGTGATCGTCCTTGCTCGGGAACCCATCAATGAGCATATGACCCGATACCGGAGAAACTAGATACCTAAGCTCCTCTGCGCAGCCATTAGGCCTGAAGTCCAGTAGGCAGGACAGCTGCTCGGTGCTAATCTCCGCGTTACACTCCCTACTAAGCACATATATACCAATGATGTGCCTCAACCCCCTGGGGTTAATCTGAGCAAGGGAGATACCATTCGCATCTAAGAAACGAAGAAGGAAGCCAGGCACCGGAAACCACAGCAAGCAATGCTCGATGAAGTTCTCGTACAAGGTGAAGTGCCTTGGAGGCGGAGCATCAGCTCACTGTGTGCGATCGGGAACAACCAGCCTGATCTCGTCCAAAATTCGCACCTCTCTCGGAGAAGCTGTAACGACTCCTCGTCAGAAAGAGTGGATCCCGGAGGATCCGGACGCGTCTTCTTCTTCTTAACCACTACAGGACGGTCAACCTCATCACCATCCTCAGCATCGGAAGGAAGTGACCTAAAAGAAGAGGAAGAGTCTGATAGGGCGGCATCGGCTGCACCATCTAAGAACCCTGGGTCTTCGTCGTTAAGGGGGAAGGAGAGTCCAATTCCTCCACCGCGGGACATCAAGTCCTCATCACCACTAGGCCTCCTCACATCCTCAACCTCCGTTGAGTCGTCAAAAATGTCCTCATCACCCTTATCGGCTCCGATGAGACAAGGCTGTGGAACCGTGAGCTTGCTGCGGAGCGCGATCCCGGCACTAGTATTCTCGTGACACGCTCTCGCAACCACCGGCGAGGACAATGTCGGGACCATGCCCACGGTACGGCTTGAGGATGCGACCACGGGGTCGGCTGGGTTTGGTAACGCAACCACGGGCTTGCTCCCATTCGGAACCACGACCACGGACTCGCTCTTACTTGAAACCGCGAGCACGGGCTCGCTCTCACTCGAAACCGCGAGCACGGCCTCGCTACCACTCGATGCTGCGACCATGCAATCGGTCCCAATTGCAACCACGGGTTCGGTTTGGTGTGATGCCGCGACCACATGTTCGGTTTGGTACGGCAATGCGACCACGTGGTCGGATTGGTAAGACGGCACGAGCACGGGATTGATCCCATTCACGCACCCAACCGCGGGGTCGGTCCGATGCAACGACGCAACAGAATCATCGGCTCGACACGATGGTGCCACCAGTTCACCACGATCAACCGGACCAAGCTCTTGTTTCTCCATAACAACAATTTTACCTATAATAAGTCAACAAACTAAATCAAAGGTCAAAGATTTCCCTTCTCTACCAAGAACACACCTCAAGAACAATACCTATCCCTAAAACAAGCTTCAAGGAAGGATCTCAAAAATTCTATCCCATCAACAATTGAAGCTTAGAAATCAATAGCAACCAAAGATTCAAGGATTCTCCTAAGCAATCAACAATCCAACATAGCAAAGTTTGATTCTTTGTCTAGATCTATAAACTTGGATTTTCAAAGAAGCTATGGGGACTTAGAAGATAGCTTGAAAGAGGAATGAGAAAACTCACTAAAGAGGAAGAATGGATTGGTGTGTTCCGAGCTCACGGTCGGCGGTGCGAGTCTCCGGTCGGCGGCTTCGATCGGCGGTTGGCGATGGCACAAGGTTTTAAAAAAAAAAAAAAGTTTTTTGGATCTAGAAGGGAGGAAGAAGAAAGAGAAAAGAAGGAAGAAAAAAAATGAGTGGACAATATGCAAACCTTATCCCCTCTTTCTCTCACCAAGCGGGTCCCGGCTCTGTTCAAATAAGAGAACATTCTTCCCTCCTGCAAAGCGAATCCTGTAATGGCAAAATGAACTGAAGCAAAGCAGGAATGGACCGGGACTAGACGTGCCAACCATGGCCTCGGTACCATGGGACGACCATGGCCTCGGCACCATGGGCCGATCATGGCTTTGGCATCGTGGGCCGACCATGGCTTCGGCACCATAGACCAACCATGGCTCCGGCACCATGGGCCGAAGACAGGCTCGCCGCAATCTCTTGTCCTCGGCCTGACGCGACCTCCAATCCATCAATATGAAGAAAGCTTGAAGCCCGGTCCAAGAGGGAAGCCCGTTGTGTCAGAACCGACCTTAGTAGGAGGAGAGTCCGAAGAGACTTAGGAGGGGGAACCGACTCATGAACTTATATATACTTCTTTTGTACAAACCCTAAGGGGATCCGAATTTTCATAGAGAGACTCTGTACTCAACTTTTACATAGCAATAACAAAACCCTTTTCAATCTCTTGTGATCCTAGCTAACCTAGAAATCTCTATCTCCTCAAAAACCCTTACAAATTTAGTTGTGTTAGTTTCGACTCCCACAATGGAGAGCTAATGAGCTTAGACCTACTGCTCCTTGATGAGAAGGGACACCTCTTCTTACAAACACTCTAACAAATCTACTTAATAATTCCACAATTTCATCTCCCTTACAAAAAAATAAACTATAATTTAAACAACAGGACTGCTGCATTCAAGCAACAATCCACCATCGCCGGATTTCAATGTTCAAACCCTTCCTAAGAGAAGGGGACCTTTATTCAATTTCCAATTTTGAAGCTGTTAAAGCATATGACCGATACAAGATCACCGATAACAACTACTCGATACGTTTCCATGACACCACCGAAGTCTTACACTTGATGGAAGATACGTGCCCCATTAAGAAGGAGGTATTCAGATTCTACATATACCTACAATACACCTCTTTGGCTAATACCAACCTCCAGTTACCAGGTAAACAATTCGATTCCAATACAACGACAATAGATGACTTTTCCCCAAACTAACAAATTAGAATGAAATTATTTTCCAAGACGTCGTAGGCCAGATCATTCGCGTCCAAGGCTCCAACTTGGATGATCCCACCGCGACACACAAAATTGTCATAATTTTCTTGCTTAAAGAGTAAGTCAAAAAAAAAAATTATCACCCAAATTTCATATGCATCTGCCCCACAACCTATTCCACCATTCACCTTACTTTTTTCATAAAACCTTTGTTTTGACCTACATATAAGGGGAACAGCGGTCCGATTGACTGTCTGGGACGAACAAGCTTCAGAATTCCGCAGGCAATTCAACAAAGCTGGCCGACAAAGGCATGTAATGGTCTGCACGTGCGTCAATCCAAAATTTTTTGCAGGTAATAAGAGGAACTTCCTTTAACTATGAGAAACAAATACATAAACTCAATCACAACATCAAATCTCTTGTGTAGGCACTCTATATTTGAATACCACCGGAGCCACGAAATTCAACTTCAGTACTGAGTTGGAAGCGGTGAACGATTACATGAAAGAGTAAGCTACACTTTTCCAAACATTTTACAAATTTAATCTCAAATGTATATGAATCGCAATTTCTAACAACCCCATTTACCCCCCTTTTAACAAGGTTGGGTATCAAAGACCACACCAACTCCCCAACGATTGAAGATGACAAGAATCCTGAGGACAACCTAGAGACTTGGTCTATCAAACAAATTTTAGACTACACCAAATCGGCAGACCCAAAGGTAACCTAACAACCTTTTAGTTTTTAAAAATACACAATCCAACATAAGGTTCAAGATTAATCATATTCCCTTTTCAAAAATACTCAGGAAAAGGAAGTGATTTGTAGAGGAACAGTAAGCTCCATTTCTGGGCGCAACGGCTGGAATTATGTGTCATGTGGCAAATGTTCAAAGAAACTCACTCACACATCAAACACGTTCGTTTGCCATACATGCCATGAGACAAACACAATCGGCGTACTAAAGTAACCACCCTCATTAAGTGACTCCATAAGGTACATATTATGTCCGATGCAACCTAACGACTGACTTTTTTTTTTTTTTGATAATAATTGAATTAATTGCCCAAAAGGGAAAAACTGTACATCACATATTAACACTCAGCTTTGATCCCAAAAAAAAATTAAAAAAGATCAAAGGAGAGACACTACATATCAAACAAACTCAACTAAAAACCAACCAAGAAGAGAGCATATTCCGGTAAGCTCTCCTCTCCCTATATCCGAGAATCCTGTCCCTGATACAACGATCAATATCCCGGAAGAGGACTTGAGGTGATTTGGAGGAGCCATGGTGGATCCTAACATTCCGTTCCTGCCACAAGTGATAGATGGGCAATGCACAACCAACCTCTTAAGTGTTTGACTCAAATTCGGAGAGATCGTAAGTAACCATGTAACTAGCGTTGGCCAGTCTATGAACTGATAAGACGAATGTCCTAGCCGAGACAATGCTAGCCGCCAAACCTGCAATGAGTAGATACAATGAAGGAAAATATGGTCCCTAGTCTCCAAATGAGTCCCACAGAGAACACAATATGGGGAAATATCTATTCCCCAACTAATCATCTTTTCTTTAACTGAGAGCCGGTTGAGATGGGTGATATGCTCAAATTTAACCATGAGCCACTCTCTCAAATTAAGAGATCGATTGTAGTACTTAAGGTTATCGTATCCACAGGAAATCAGGGACACAATAGATTATCAGGTTCAGACTAAGCTAGGCAAAATATGATAAAAGAAAAAGCAAATAAAACAAAAGCAAGATAGTGGTAAGCTTTAAACAATGAAGATAAAAGCTAGGTTCAGGGAAATCTCAGGAAGATCAGAATTGCAGATAAATCAAGTGATAGGAATATTAAAGCTCTATTCATAAACATGCACATGAAAGTAAAACAAACCAGCTGTCGCTGCGAATGTTTTCTATGAATAAATCCTAGAAAGCCAAATTCCTTTGCGAATCCTATGAATCTAAACAAGCATTAAAGATCAGGCACAATTGTTCACAAAACCCTAAACCAAATCCCTTTGCAAATAGGTATTTTGCTCATCAAAAACTAGTTCAGGTTATCAATCAAACTGTCGTTTCTATTAATAAACCCTAGATCAGATTCAAGGTAGGTAATCAAGAATCAGCAATAAGAACAAGTCAAGATGAAGAACAATCTAATGATATTATCCTAATAAGAAATCAGATCTAGCAATTCATCAAAACCCTTGAAAACCCTAAACCTAACAAAAGAACTACTCAGACATATCGAATGAAGAAAACATGGTTTTATTAAAAGATATATCAAAGAGTTAAACAAATTAAAGCATAAGCCTAAACAATGGCTTGGAAAACATATATATAGAGGTCCTAAACCGTCATAGACATAAAAGTAAACATCTGGAACTTTCGGGCTTCGAACGGGCTTATTCTGATTAAAATCTGGGCTTTTTTGGCTCGTCTGGCATGTCTGTCGATCGACACAGAATGCCTGTCGATCGACACTGCACTCTCTGGAAAAATCTTCTTGTCTCACCAGACCTCCTGTCGATCGACGCAAAAATCTCTGTGGATCGACGCTGGCTCTGCTGGCAGATTTTGACTTTTTGACGCTCCATTCCGCAATGCTCCAAAACTTCCAGTAAACATCTTTTTTTTTGCCTCAAACGTCTAAGTACCTGCAAAGACTCTAAAAACAACTAGAAAACACCAAAAGACTCTAGATATATGACTTATATCATGGCTTAAATAGGGTAAAAACCATGATATATCAATGGGCCAACCAAAAGATAAATGCATGTTTAGGCACATGCGACTTAAACCAAACTGCCGGAGCCCAACTTTTCTGCTCAGCCTTAGGTCTCAAAAACTCCCAAGTAAGAGATGTGGAGAAAGTGTTCGATTGAGAAAGAACACCTGGAATTTGCCAGCAATAATGATCCGGTCCTTCAAGACTGGAAGGGGGATTCATCTCGTCCAGGACAGAATGCAGGATTTGCGCCTTGACATTTCTTCGAGCAGGCCTCAAATTCCAACCAGCTGAAGAAACAACATCCGTAATTACTGCATCACTAGGAACACCCAGAAGCCTTGAACCATTAACTCCAAAGAAATCGATCAAGGGACTCAGGGAGCACCACCGGTCATACCAGAAGCTCGCTGATTTGCCATCTCCAAATTTGCAACTTATAAACTGGCGAGCTAACGGTCTGAGCTTCAGAAGAAACCTCCAAATCCAGCTATCAGTCTGAGACTCCTTCATGGACCAAAAACTAGAACCTCTATAATATAGATCTCGAGCCCAAGCCACCCATAATGATCCACTTGAAACAAACAATGACCATATGAGCTTAAGACCGAAAATTTTATTCCATGTGCGCAAATCCTTTAAACTCAAACCACCCTCAGCTTTTGGAAGACAAATATCTTTCCAAGCTACCTTGATACCGTTGACCTTCCTTGTATTTCCATTCCAAAGAAAGCGACTGCACATCTGCTCTATTCGATTAATGCATCCTTTTGGTAAGATAAATGCTTGCATCCAATAGTTGATGGTGCTGTTTATAACCGAAATCACCAACTGGAGCCTACCTGGATAAGATAAAGCCCTATTCTCCCAAGTGTTAAAACGCTTAGATAAAGAGTCTAACAAGGAGCTGTAATCACGAATTTGAAGCTTTCGCTGAATAAGAGGTAGGCCTAGGTAGCGAATTGGGAAAGAACCAGCTTGAAAACCGAAACCCATAGCTGCTGAGATTTCACTTTCAGTTAAACCCGCAAGAAACAATGCTGATTTCTCCCTATTCATTCCCAATCCAGAGAGCGAATGGAACTGAGAGAGAATTCCTAAGATGCCATTTAGGGATGATTCCTTTCCATCAAAAAGAATCATAAGGTCATCCGCAAAAGAAAGATGAGATATCTTTAATGATTTCGCCTTTAGGTGATATCCAATCCGCCCATCCTCAAAACCAGCTGCCAAAGAGGAAGCTAAGTACTCAACTGCAATAAGGAAGAGATATGGGGAGATAGGATCACCTTGGCGAAGACCTTTGGCACCTTTAAAGTATCCACATGACTCACCATTCACTACCACCGAGTAAGTAGGAGTGGTAATGAATTGCTCTATCCATTTTATAAACAGATTCGGAAACTCTGCAGCACGAAGCACCTTAAGCAGGAAGTCCCAGTTCAGAGAATCAAAGGCCTTCTTAATGTCAACTTTCAACAAGCCTCTTCTTGAGATTTGCTGTCTGGAAAACCCTTGAACCATCTCTGTTGCCAGCAAAATATTTTCCACAATCAAACGTCCCTCAACAAAAGCAGATTGAGATGGAGAGATGAGCTCCAAGACTGCAGCTCGTAATCTTCTCGATAGAACTTTAGAAATGACCTTGTAAGCGATGTTTAGACATGAAATTGGTCGAAACTCCGTCAACTTGTCCGCATTAATCACCTTGGGAATGAGGCAAATCAATGTGCAATTCCATTCGGTTAAGAGAGTGCCCGAAGAGAAGAATTCTTGAACTGCTGAAACAAAATCAAACCCAATAATTGGCCAGCTTCTCTGAAGAAACTCAGCAGTATAACCATCAGACCCCGGGGCCTTGTTCTTTGACAAACTAAACACTATCTCCTTAATCTCTAAAGAAGAGATAGGTTCAGTAAGCAACCTCTTAAGAGAATCAGCCTAACGACTGACTTTAATTATGCAGGTTCCGTATCGAGCTGATCGTCGAAGATGGGGAAGACAAAACCAAATTTGTTATCTTTGACAGAGATGGAAGAAAACTTACCAACAACAACGCTGAGAATTTGAACACGCTCAAGGTACCATCTGCTTTGCAAATAAGTTGTCCACCTGTATAAAACAACTTACACAAATAATCTAGAAGAAACAACAAATACTCACACATATGCAGGATGAAGAACCAGGATCCCAAGGAGCCGAAAACATCCCTTCCTCTATACTAGAAATTGTGGGCATGAGAATGGCTTTTGATCAAGTCAAAATCACCACGTTCAATTTAACAACCGGTGTACCAATTTTCACTGTTTCACGTGTCATTCGGGAAATTCACTACAAGAAATTTGAGTATATATAGCATCCGATAAACGCTATATATCACTATTATAGCGGTTTAGTAAACGCTCTATCTACGCCCGTTATAATAGATAAGACACTTTACATAGCGGTTTTTGGTAATGCTATAAGATATTTATTTACAATAGCAATTTATTTAGTGCAATTATAAAGTTTTTAATAGCGTTTATTTTCTGCTATTATATAGTTCAGACACACCAAATAAATATATTTTGTTATTGTTATTATTTTTTCAGTTTTTGGATTAGCTATTTTTTTTTTGTTGGTCAACCAATATTATTAAATTAATACACTTTAAATGTTAACAATAATATAAATATAAATTTCATTATCAAAATATCTTGACATGGTTTTAATACAATTACATTACAAAATTAAAATTAAAATATTACAATAATCCGAAAATCTAATCAAAAACTCTTCAACAATTAGAAGTCTTTCGTTTCATCATAGCAATATCCAATTGAGGAGTCTTGGGCTGCAACACACAAAAACAGAACATGTTAAAGTCTTGAATAATATGCATTGTTGAATTCAAAAGCAAATCACATTAATAGTTTACTAGGCACAATCTCAACTCACTGAACTCTTGGGACCATGTCCAGTCCTATTATTCATGTACCAGGTATAGACAATCCAAGGACTCAATGTCAATTCACTCTCAAAAAGAACAAAACACAAACATATAAAAGGACAGTTGAATTCATGGTTATGCACGAAGAACGGGTCAAAGAAAAGAGATCTAAGAAGTCTTAGGATTGAACCTTTTCCAGCTTTAGCAGCAAGGTTTGTTACCTCAACCTCCAATCTGGCCACTCCCTAAAACAATAAAATAGGAAAAGGTAGTCATATGAGATGAGTTCCAAAACCATGACACTTATATCCAATTCAAAAGGAATATTGCATACCAATATACCAATCTAAGTTGTACCACTAACCATCTAAATCAGAGTAAACACTGAGAGAGCAACTAGCTCTAGGCTTAAATGCTTATGATATTGCATATTGAAGGAACAGGTGAAAAAAGGAAGTATAAAATTAGATGTTTCCTAATTAACTACCTTCCTTGGAATTTCAGAAGTGGTTTTCCTATATACAAAAGTGGTTTTCCTATATACAAAGAGGAATCAGAGGATTACCAAAGTAATCAAACACAATAAATTATTAAAAACTTTATTAATTTAGTGAAAAAAATCAAGATTAACTTTTCCACAACTGCAAATCGAATGAGGCGGAAGAGACTCCTAGATTGTCGGCGTAGAGAGTAGATCCGAGTGGTTGAGATTTGAGGCGTAGAGAGTAGATCCGAGTGGAATCGAGATAGAAGAAGAGAAATCAAGACGAAGTTAGACAAAGTTAGGAAATGATTATCAGACAAAAACCCTAATGAAAATGATTGAAAGAGATAGAAGAAGAGAAATCAAGAGGAAGATGATGTTTTCTTTTGATTTTGTTTCCTTTGTCGGCGAAGAAGGAAAGAAAGAAGATGTTAAGAGATTTGAAGAGTTCAACGGACAAGATTGGTTCTCATAGATTTGAACGGTCAGGATTAGCTCGCCAAAGTTGCCACGTCATCGATCCTAGTGACTCTTTTTAATTGGATGTTGTTGCTGAAATAATGAAAATGTGATTTTAATGGCTTTTTGCAATTTTAAATAATGAAGAATAATTAAGTGTTGGCTAATTAAATTATTTTAGAGAGACTAGGATTATTCTTTATTTTTAAAAATTAAAAAAAAAATTACAATGTTTATTTAATATTCAAAATCATAACCTATGGTAACCACCAATGTTACATATGAAAACATATACAATCATCTCTTGATTGTGTAACAAAACATGTTGTGAAAACACAATAATAGTGATATTTATGTACACAATTAATGATTTATCTTGAATGTTATTGTACATAAGTTATAGTTAAAACAAATCAAAATACCGTAAACCTAAACTAAACCCTAAACCTTAACCCCTAAACCCTAAACTCTAAAATATTAAGACCTTTGAATTTTGTTGTTACATTAACTCTTGAGAATGAATACATAGTTACTTGGTTAAGTGGTTTTGCAATTTTGTATGTAATGCTATACCCTATACCCTAAATCAAAGACTCATTACCCCATTAATCCACACAAAAATTAAGTTTTAGGGTTTCATCATGGTTAAGATTTTGGGATTTAGAGGTTTAAGTTTTGATATTCAAATGCTTACATGAACCAAATTAGTTTTGGGGTTTCCTGTGTGATTTTGGGGTATCAAGATTCTAATCACATATCAGGAACTTTGCTTTGATTACTCGATACTTCATATTAGCATATGGTTCAATACAACTCAAAACAGAAGCAAAATTTACTAGTTGAAAATGACCAAAATATGTGTGAAATTAAAATCTACCAAGCAGATTCCAATCCCTACGAATTCTAGTTACAGAGTAGTGATTCAGTGAATCGAAGCAATTTGACGGATGAAAAGGCTCTGAACAAGTATCCCCAAATGAGATTAACTCAAAATACTAATCCAATCAATGATATAGAAAGAATCCAATTGAACACAATCAATTTGATGCTTCTTAGTCTCAGATTGACCATGAAATTAGACAAGAGAAGAAGCTTGGTTCTCTGAACACGACGGACCAACTCATCAAGGACTTAAAGAACATCGACATTGTTTTCCATATCGGAGATATCACTTACGCAAATGGTTACATCTCGCAGTGGGATCAGTTCACAGCTCAAGTCGAGCCTATCGCATCCACTGATCAACCGATCTCGATGCGCCATCACTCTATAATACTGAGAAGAATCTCGATTAGGTAACCCATCTCCGGGCAAAGCTCCGACGACCTGATCGGAGAAACGGTGGTGAAATTCAAACCCAAATTCGCCAAATCCTTCGCATTTATCAAATCCCCAGCTCGAAAACAGAAGAATAATCAGACCCATAAACGAAATTCTAGAGCTTGAGTACAAAACCATGGCGGTTCCGTCGTCAAAAAAGCACTCCGCCGAGATCTCGGAAACTTTCTTAAAAGAGCAAAAAAATTCGAGAAGATAACGAAAACCCAAGTCTCTGAATCTTCTCTTTAGCTTAGATGTTAGAGAAGAAAGGAATAGATGAGGTTTTTATGTGCTCAATTGGTTTCATCAGAGATGATGAATGTAGAGGACGAGAAGAACGAAGGAGGAAGAAGAGAGAAAGGGGAAAGGGGAAAGGGGAAAGGGAAAAGGGCAAAAAAAATTTCCAAGTCTTTTAGCCGGGAAATGAAAAAAATTCCGCCTAAAGTAAATATGGCGTTTCAACGATGCAAGTGCTATGTATTGTATATTAACTAAAAAGCGTCACAAAATAAAAAAATTTGTCCACCTTTTTATAGCGTTTATATTTATGCAAACGCTATAATAAAAAAGGTTGATATTTATTATAGCAGAAAAACAAAAAACGCTATAATTTAATGCTATATATACTCAAATTTCTTGTAGTGATTGCTCTACAAGAGATGCCGGTAACTATACATTCTGCTGGAAAATTTAAATTTGGTTTAGGTACATATTCATAATTGCTAATATCTCATAAGCATCTGAAAAAACAGGCCACACCTACAAAAAACAAAGGGTTGATGGAAGAAGATGGAACACTGCAAGGTCACATAAAGCAACAGGAAACGACCATCAAACTGACAACCACACGTTTTCTGGAGCCAAACGCGAAAAAACCACGCTTGGACTAAGGAATTTGCTGCAAAACGCTTATTCCCCAAATAAACGGCGAACACGGAAATTCATTTTTCATGCTAATCTTATCTTTACTTTTGTTTTCCAAAGTTACCTTTTCCAAAAACTTATCTTAACATTTCTCGTTTGGTATTATGTTCAAGAGTGTTTGAAAAACAGTAAAATATGCTTCTTCTCAATAACCTTCTTTCACTGTTACCAAATTTTTGTTCCTCTACCATGTTACAAAAAATACTATACTAATACAAACTTGCAGCCATAAATAAAAATAAGGAACTTAACAAAAGATATTGGCTAATGTGGAACTACAATGCCGTCATAAACAATTTTTGGACGTTGTAACAGATAATTAATGGGTTTTTTGCTCAAATCCCACAGAAATCAGGTAATATGACTAGAATCATATAAAATTTTTTTTTATTACTAGCATTTTTTTAATACACAGCGTGCCCTTTTGTTACGTTGTGACAAAAAACGTAATTAAAAAAATGCCATAGCCACGTAAGCAACCACGTAGGAAATCGCTGACGTGTATTAATGAACTCAGCCGTAAAGCGCTACGGTTGAGTAATGGTTACGTTGCGGCTGAGTTAAAAAACGCGGCTGACTTATGAGATGATAGTAATTACAAACATAATTTGGCTGACATACGAACATAAATCAGCCGTTAGTTACGGCTGATTTACAGAAATCAGGCTGACTTATGAGATAACGGCTGACTAACGAACACAAGTTACGGCTGAGTAATACAACGGCGGGCTGATTTGTGGAAAATTGGCTGAGTTTTAGATAAGACACGGCTGAGTTATGTTCTCTGGTAGGCTGACTTATGAGAGGTAGTTACCGCTGACTTAGGTAAATCAGCCGTAATTGGCTGGGTTAACAATAACTCAACCTGGTTACGGCTGACTTATTAGCGAAAGATTAATTACTAGAATAGCATTCATTTGACGACTGATTTATTTTACATTACGGCTGACTTAATATTTCCTAGCCTAATTACTGCTGATTTAGTATCGAAAGATTAATTACTGAAATACTATTCACGTTGCGGCGGACTTACATTATACTTGATGGCTGATTTATTAATGACTGAGTTATGTGTTTGTTTGGCGGCTGACTTACCGATATTCCATGTCATCAGTTCCGATTTTCCATGTCATCAGCTCTTATTTTCCATGTCATCAGCTCTTACAAATTAGAGTTCTTCATCTACGACATTCATCTTATTCTTCTTCATCTACCTTTTTCATTATTTTCATTCATCAGAGATCTTATGGATCCGGTAATTATTGTTTCCGGTAACTGGGTTAAGAAACACAGATATGTATTCAACGCCGACGGTAGAGGGTGTAGAGTTGTGCATATAGATGAGAAAACAACACTAGACGAACTTGCGAAGATAGTACTCTATGATTACGGATTGAAGGAGTCGAGCCATCAGATTCAACTGAGCTACATGTTCTCGAATAAAGCTTTGAAAACAATGGCGCACGATACTCCACCAGTTTACCTCTCCAATACTCGACAATTGCAAGTTTTTTTAAGCTTCAAAAAAATTGAACACTTACGTCTTTGTGTGGAGATTACGGAGAATGAAATTAGTTGGAATGACGGAGCGAGACAGAATAATAAAAGTTTATTCACTTATAGCTCAGAAGTTGAATCTAGATCCAAAGATTACGATGGGAGTTATGATGCTTTCAATTTGGAGGATGAAGTAGAAGAAGATGAAGTAGGCGAAGAAAATGAAGTAGTCGAAGAAAATAAAGTAGGCGAACAAGACGAAGAAGATGATGAATTTGACAGCCGATTTGATATGTTCGACGACTCGGATGGTGAGTCATCTCAAGATGATAACTTCAGTTTATACGAAGACGAAGATTCGCCGACACAACTTCCTAAGAAGAGACCTCATAACTTGTCGACGAGCGGATCCAAAGGGAATCCGGAGGTTCCAAGGTTAGATATGTCTTCCCTAAACCTCTCGGTAGGGCAACGATACGATAGTAAAGCCGATTTGGAGAAACGACTGAAACTTCTTACGGTGAGGGATCGATTTGATTTTGATGTAGACGTATCCGATTCGGATACACTCGTTGTTAAGTGTTGGGTTAGTGGATGTCTCTGGAGAGTTCGTGCTACTACACTAGGGGATCCCCCGACATTTTATGTTCGTATTTACGATTCGGATCATACATGTTCTGTAACTGAGCGTTCTGGTCGATCTCGAAAAGCAACAACGGCTATTTTAGGAGAGTTGTACAAGGATTTTCTCGGCGACGTTGGTCCGTCAGTTCGACCTAGGAGTGTCAGAATATCTATCCAGAAGCAATTTGGTGTAAAGGTAATTCTTTAACTCGTTGCGGCTGACTTAATTTTAGGATGCGGCTGATTTATAGTTAAATTACAGCTGAGTTATATTATAAACTTAACGGCTGAGTTATATAAACGAGACGGCTGAGTTTTTTAATCTCAACGTCTGAGTTATATTATAAACTTAACGGCTGAGTTATTTAAACTTAACGGTTGAGTTACTAGTACGTTTTGGCTGACTTATTGTTACGATGCGGCTGACTTATTTGTATCATTTTCCATATGGTCAGATGGATTATTGGAAATCACATAGAACGCTAAGATTTGCAAGGGAAAACGAGATGGGAACTCCTGAGAGTGAGTTTGAAGACTTGCCTTCTTACTTATACAAGATAAGAAGGGCAAATCTGGGTACAATTATGCGTCTTCAAATCGATGAGTTTGGAAGATTCATGTATGTGTTCCTTGCATTTGGTGCGAGCGTAAATGGGTTTCCTTTCATGCGCAAAGTTGTCGTTGTCGACGGTACGTTTCTTAAGGGTAAATACAAAGGGACGCTTCTCACAGCACTAGCCCAAGATGGTAACTTTCAGATTTTCCCAATTGCCTTCGGTGTGGTTGACACTGAAAATGATGATTCGTGGCACTGGTTTTTTACGCAGCTAAAACTTGTGATTCCTGACGATAAGGGTCTTGCGATAATCTCGGATAGGCATAACTCGATAGGGAAAGCAATTGGGAATGTGTATCCGTTGGCTTCTCGGGGAATTTGCACTTATCATTTATATAAGAACATTTTGGGAAGCTACAACGGAAAAGATGTCTTTCGCCTGGTGAAGAAAGCGGCTTGTAGGATGGCTGATTTTACTGCAATATACGAGGAGATTCAAGCGATTAATCCCGAACTCCATGCCTACCTCGAAAGAGCTGATGTCCGACTGTGGGCGCGTGTTCATTTCCCGGGCGAAAGGTACAATATTATGACTATGAACATAGCGAATCAATGAACCATGCACTGTCAAATGGTAGAAGTCTTAACATTGTTCGACTATTAGAATCGATACGGGTTATGATGACCAGTTGGTTTGTTGAACGGAGAGAGGATGCTAGATCGCAGCTAACCACGCTTTCGCGTGGTGTCGAGAAACAACTACATGTAAGTCAGCCGTAACATTACATTTCATAAGTCAGCCGCAACATTGCATAAGTCAGCCGTAACATTTCATAAGTCAGCCGTAACATTTCATAAGTCAGACGTAACATTGCATAAGTCAGCCGTAACATTTCATAAGTCAGACGTAACATTGCATAAGTCAGCCGTAAAATTTCCTAAGTCAACCATAACATTTTTTATTCTGTATTTATAATAGGGTCGTGTTACTGCAGCCAGACTTATGACGGCACAAAGGATTGATGATTATCACACTGAAGTTATATATGGATCTTCTGTGGATTCTTTGCATGTTGTGAATTTGGACGGAAAAACATGCACATGCCGGCGTTTCGAAAGAGAGAAATTACCATGTGTGCATGCAATCGCAGCTGCCGAGTACAGGGGTAAATGTCGTATATCCCTGTGCAGTCCTTACTATCACAACAATTATTTAGTAAACGCATACGCTGAGTCGATCATGCCGAAAGATTCAGCGCTCCAAGTTCCACACAACTTAGCTAACCAACCGTGCTTTCCCCCGGTTGTTCGTCAACCACCAGGAAGGCCTAAGAAAGGTAGGATGAAATCTGCTCTAGAAGTTGCACTTGAGAAGAAACATCCTAGAAAAGAACACACATGTTCTCTTTGTAAACAGGTTGAACATAATGCAAGAACTTGTCCAATGTAGAAAGTTTGTATAAATTTTTGGGTGTTGAATTACGGTGGAGTTATGGATTTAATATTTTTGTTGTATTACGGCTGAGTTATGGATTTTGTATACATTACGGCTGAGTTATGGATTCACGTCCAATTTGATTAAGGGTTCTGAAGAAACTGAATCGTAACATTGCATAAGTCAGCCGTAACATTGCATAAGTCAGCCGTAACATTGCATAAGTCAGTCGTAACATCATAAATCAGCCATTACATTATAACCCATTATAAATCAGCCATTACATTATAACCCATTATAAATCAGCCATTACATTATAACCCATTATAAATCAGCCATTACACCAAATTTTCTACATTGTGATCCAAAAGAACTCTGAACATTTTCATCATCATATTAGATCTAACAACAGCTAGGTCTAAAAGATGTGACATGGAACAACAAATCTCCATCATGTCTGAAAACGACAGTGTCACATCAATTGTACCCTTATGATCTTCCAACCGGAAGCCTTCTTCAATTCTTCAACCGAGCTAATTCCTTCTTCAATTCTTCGGGTGGTGAAAAATTATCTTCTCCAATGGCTTCCGGTGTAACTTCAACCATGTATGAAAACATGTGGGATTTAACACCATGATTGAGGCAATCATCCGGGATCCTGTGTGACAAGGGACATATAGCTTGCTCTTCTTGCTATACTAAACAGTGCTACTGTCCTGCACAGTTCTGGGCCGGCCGTCCCAACATATTTCCTTAACACCATGATTGAGGCAATCATTCGCTTGCATAGAGAAACCACCCAAATATGTGTTAGATTAAGCGCATAAGGGGAATGGAAACCACACTTATAACGATTTAATCTTAACAAGTTTAAAATAAAATTTTCAAAAACTTTTTGAAAACCGAATACTCCAAATCACAAACCCAAAAAGAAGAACAAAGACTGTTCTGATTTTTATTTGATAATTGGATACATACAAGTATGAGCCATATAACAAGTATATATAGGCTCAAATGAAACTTGCAACATTTAATCCGGGTCATTTACTATTCAACGGCACTGTTGGCCGGTCAACTTGCAACATTTAATCCGGTCAACTTGCAACACTTACTGTTGTATGTTATGGCTGAGTTATGGTATTACGATACGGCTGAGTTATGGATTTTGTTTACATTACGGCTTAGTTGTGGATTCATTATTATGGCTGAGTAATGGATTTTTGGCGGGATTTTTCCCGCCCAAAATAGAAAGACGAAACATCGCGACACGGCTGAGTTATGGTATAAATTTTTTGTTGTATTACGGCGGAGTTATGGCTTTAATTGTTTGTTGTATTACGGCTGAGTTATGGTATTAAGTATACATTACGGCTGAGTTATGGATTCATGACCAATTTGAATTACGATTGTTTACATTTCGTCGATATTCACACCCAATTTGATTAACGGTTCTGAAGAAACTGAATCGTAACATTGCATAAGTCAACCGTAACATTGCATAAGTGAGCCGTAACATTTCCTAAGTCAGCCGTAATATTTCGTAAGTCAGCCATAACATTTCGTAAGTCAGCCATTACATTATAACTCAGCCAATTACATTTATAACCTATTCCTACTTAGGAAGCATAGACTGCAGCATCTGCACTATCTCCTTTAGGTCAGCCTTCATATCGGCGATGTCCTCCTTAAGTTCACTAATTTCGTCGGACATAGTCGTATGCCTCTCAGAGATAATCTCCAATTCTTCATCGTGAGCTTCGTCGACCCACTTAAATACGTGATTTGGCCCAGATTCCATGGCGCAGCGATAAAACTTTCGTCCCGGGTTAGATTTTGTCTTAGACATTAGCACAATTGTAACCGACCCACATCCACACCTTCTAGGTATTCCCCTCCCCAAATCCATATTATCTGATAGTTAAAAACCCGATTAACAAAACAAATAGAGATTTTTGATGGATTTTGGTTTGATTGTTCACTTTGTACTCTTTAAGACATTTGGGCGGGATTTTGGGCGGCTCTTTGGTGAGTGTATAGGTCACTGCACACCTACGCTAGGTGTAGCGGCTCTTCGGCGAGTGTATAGGTCACTGTCAAATCGGCGCATTAAATACATAGATTCGGGATTTTTGGCGGGATTTTTCCTGCCCAAAATAGAAACACGAAACGTCGTGACACGGCTGAGTTATGGTATAGTAAGACGAAACATCACGATACGGCTGAGTTATGGTTAAGACGGCTGAGTTATGGTTAAACCAAAAACATAAATTGTTGAGTTATGGAATTACGATACGGCTGAGTTATGGATTTTGTTTACATTACGGCTGAGTAATGGATTTTGTTTACATTACGGCTAAGTTTAAATAAAGAAACACAAAACCAATGTTTTCGGAATCTAGGGAAAAGCTGCATCTGACCAATGTTTCATGGCCAAAGATAGATGATCTCCGAATCTAACGACGGGACAAGCCGCTTTTGACTCCATACACCCGAGTCAGACGAATACACACAAACTCTCCACTCATTGCTATCACTAGCACTAGTCTCACAAGTCCTAACCACCTTAAATCTCGAGGCTTGACCCTGTTCCTCAACAGGGGTTACCAAAGCAGTGAACTTACATGGCTGAGGAGGGTGAGGGATCTCGACCCAGTTTTGTAAACCCGGATTACCAACAAAGGATTTGAGAGAATCGCGACCATTCTCGCCCAAAACCAATCCATTAGAAGAAGCTCGATAGAAAGTAGGGAGATTCGTGGGATCTGGGGTGAGATAAGAACCTGTAGAGTTGGAAATGTTCCATAACTCGCAACCGTGGAAACCGAATTCCAGATGTGCATTAGGGACCATGAGTGACCAGGTAGATAAGTCCATGTGGAGAGAGACAAAGAGACAGCGGAAGTAGGGAGATTCGACTAGGGCTTTCCATGGTTTGGAGACGCATTTGAATCTGGCCAGGGTTTTCAGAGGTATACCGGTGAGTATCATAGTCAGTAGCTCCTCTGGGAGTCTTCCTCTTGGCGTCGCCTCCATTATTATGCTTGACGGCTGAGTTATTATACTTGACGGCTGAGTTATGGATTTTGTTTACATTACGGCTAAGTTGTGGATTCATTAGTATGGCTGAAGTTATGGATTTTTGGCGGGATTTTTCCCGCCCAAAATAGAAAGACGAAACGTCGCGACACGGCTGAGTTATGGTATAGAAAGATGAAATGTTGTGACACGGCTGAGTTATAAGTTATCACAACTGAGTTATTAAACTAGACGGCTGAGTTATGTTAATCACGGCTGAGTTATGTTTTACATGTTTTACATTTTAAACCAAAAACATTAATAAAAGGGGTCTCTTAATGAAACGTCGTGACACGGCTGAGTTATGGATTTTGTTTACATTACGGCTGAGTTATGGATTTTGTTTACATTACGGCTGAGTTTAAATAAACAAACACAAAACCAATGTTTTCGGAATGAAACGGATTCATGATCTCGGAATCTAACGACTGGAAAAGCCGCTTTTGACATTAAAAATAAAAAGAAGAAAGAAATCACATCCACATTATTCTTATACATTTTCTAAAAACAAACCTATTTCATAATCCCAAAAACAAATCTCACAAAATGAAGCAGAAGAAGTACTTATGTCTTCGTTAATACCATAACCATTCCAATCACAATTGCTCTTTAAGAACTTCTTCGTTACACCATTGCAACTGCAACCTCCATAAGTGTAACTATCTTTGAGCTCTTTCATCCTCCGCCTTCCACCCCACCAAATTTCATCACGAACTTTTTTCCCAAGTTTCTCCATCTCCTCCATTGTCGTTGACATAATAGGCTTCAATAACGAAGACAATACTTTTAGACCTTCATCTCTCGTTGCTCCTTCTGCAATGCAAATCATTCCATATACATAACAAGCTTTTTCATTTCCTTTCTTTGCAGCTTTAGCTAAACATGCCCTACCTTTATCTCCTTCTTCATTATGTAGATAACCCACTTTTAAACCTATGTCAAAAAAGTTGTACACACCTTTTACGGTATAGAGCCTCAGGGTTTCCATTCCTTAAGCACCTATCCAAAAACTTGTAAAATGTTTCGTAAGTTTGAGGAAACCATGGCAGGAATGGAACGTCACGAAGTGTTACTCTTTCTACAACCCATCTTTTGTTGCAACAGTTTCCGAAAACCTTTAACACAAAATGGAGATTATCGATATCGGAAATGGAAGAAGATCCAACAAGTGCACATATCTCTTCGAGGATATCATTAGGCAACGAGTTGAGAGATATTGTTGGTTTGGTGGAAAATCTCTTTTTGAACAGAATTATTGCCAAAATAGAAAGAAGCAGAGCAAACCAAAACCACACCATGTTTCGTGAACACTTAATAGGATAGAAGATGATATTGGAAGTAGAGCTGATATGATCTGCCAATGGATATATATATATAGACGACGATTAGTATCCTTTAATCATATCCGTTTAAACCATTTTTGGGAAGTGTTCATTGAATGCTTGCGGTTTGTCTTTAATTCATTGGTTTTGTCGAAACGTCGCAACTTAAAATTGGTTTTGGAAGAAGAAACATCGCAATAGGGACAGATAGGAAGACGAAACGTCGCAACTTAAAATTTTACGGCTGAGTTATAAGAACTTCACGACTGAGTTATGGATTTAGGTTTAGGGTTTAGGGATCATGGTTTAGGATTTAATGTATAACATTTACAAAATATATGATTTAGAGTCTCAACTAAATCAAATTATACACATTCAATTGAAAAAATTGGATATGGTTTATATCCATATCTTATATAAATGGTTTTACGGTATGGCTGTGTTATGTAAATGACACGGCTGAGTTATCTAAATGACACGGCTGAGTTATGGTATAGAAAGACGAAACGGCACGACACGGCTGATTTTTGTTTATATGATGGCTGACTTATGTTATGTGATGGCTGACTTATGAATCAGAAATATGTATGATGGCTGATTTATTTTTATGTGATGGCTGACTTATGCTAAATTTAAATACTATCTTTTAATCTAACCTTTTATTAATTTCAATATCCCCAGCGAACTCCATCTCCTACCTCCCGAAAAACCCTAGCTAAGCTCGGATCGCCCTTTGCCATGGGGGACTTCAACGTATGTCATCAGTGTCATCAGAACGATAAAGGGCGTCTTGTGAGCTGTCAGACTTGCCATATGAAGCGTTATTGCATTCCATGCCTCTACTCTTTGTATTCACTTCCTTCACTGTACTTTGCCCATAAATGCCCATTCTGCCGGAATATTTGCAGTTGCACAGCATGCTTGATTCTACGTCCAAAAATGAATCCCCACATCAATCTCCACTTCTCTGAGTATATTCCTCCTCTAGATCCCTCATCAATCTCCACATCTTCTTCCTCTGTGGTAAGAAGAACCAGAACAAAGCCCACTAATGAAGGTACCTGTTTCTTTTTCTTCACATGTTACTTATTTAGCTTAGGATTTGTTTCTAGGTATTGTGAAAGATATGGTTATATGGAATAAGAATATGGGTGAGTCTTCTGTTTAAACTTTAATTAATCTAAAAGTTGTCAATTATCTCTCAGTGTTTTTGTGTTTAGTTTTCATCTATTGACATTTTGTTACTGTTGTTCATATGTATGTCTTTAGAAGAGAGTCAAAGAATGACAGCCAAATCACAGTTGTATAAGTTATGTGGGGTAAGGCATTGGAAACCACATGTGTATGAGTGCAGCGATGACGAGGGTCCTTCCCATATGAGACTGTAAGGAGACATAATCTCTGCGGTTCTCTTACACCTTTCAGGTTCGTAATCTCATAGCATGAACATGGCTTGTTGTATTCTTGTTCAGATTTGCAGTTAAAGTTACGGTTGAAGTCAAGGCGGATTCTCGGATACCGGCTTTGGAGTGTTTCGGGGATCCACAGCACAAGAAGAAGATTGCAGCTGAGCGGGCAACAGTAGCAGCGCTTTGGTATCTTAAGAATGTAGGTCATACCCTTTAGACAGACAAAGCTTCTGGTCGTTGAGGGGAGATAATATGATGGCAATTTTATGTTTAAGTTATGGCAGAATTATGTGTATGTGATGGCTGATTTATGCAATGTTTCGGCTAAATTCTGAAATGTTACGGCTGACTTATGAAATGTTACGGCTGAATTATGGATTTTGTTTACATTACGGCTAAGTAATGGATTCGTGCCCAATTTGAATTACGATTGTTAACATTTCATCGATATTCCTATTGGTAATAGGCGCGGGACAACGAAGATTTGCGAAGGAACAGTTATAAAACCAGTGCATTATAAATCAACCATTACAGAATTACTTAATGATAAGAATAAATCAGCCATTACATTATAATCTCTTTAATTACATTTATAATCTCTACCTTCTTACAACGCATTTAAATAAGCCATTACATTATAACCCAGTCAATTTCATCTTCAATTCTTAAAGTTTGGTCCTTGGCCGGCCGTCCGTCCCAATCTATTTTCTTCTTCAACTCTTCAAGATATTTTCACGGCCGTCCGTCCCAACATATTTTCTTCTCCAATAGGCAAAGTGCAGGAAGGGCATATGTACCTCAGTTTAGTGCAGCAAGAAGAACAAGCTATATGTCCTCCAACTAAATGTAAAACGGAATTATCGATCAACTTAATGAAACTTAAAGGGCTAAAAAGATTCAAATAAAATTAGGAAACAGGGAAATTGCCTCCTTTGCTGAAACCTCTCCCTCCCATTCATCGTGGCTCTTGAGAGTCCGTCTGGCCGGCCGTCCGCCCTGTGTTTTTTAAGTTCCTCAAGTTTGGCGGGTTCCGGCCGGTTTAGGCAATCATTCGCTTGCTGAGAGAAATCACCCAAATATGTGTTAGATTAAGCGCATAAGGGGAAGAACAAAGACTTTTCTGATTTTTATTTGATAATTGGATACATACAAATGAGCCATATAACAAGTATATATAGGCTCAAATGAAACTTGCAACATTTAATCCGGGCCATTTACTGTTCAACGGCACTGTTGTGAATTTTTGGCGGGATTTTTCCCGCGCATCTACATATTTACTTCTTCTGAGATTTAAATTTAGCATAAGTCAGTCAACACATAAACATAAGAATAAGTCAGCCATCACATAAGTCAGGGACTAACTCATCAAACATTTCGATACGGCTGAGTTATGGTACAACTTCATGGCTGAGTAATGGTATTACGATACGGCTGAGTTATGGATTTTGTTTGCATTACGGTTGCGTTATGGATTCATTGTTATGGCTGAGTTATGGATTTTGGGCGGGATTTTGGGCGGCTCTTAGGGGATTGTATAGGTCACTGCACACCTACGGTAGGTGTAACGGCTCTTCGGCGAGTGTATAGGTCACTGTCAGATCAGCGCATTAAATACATAGATTCGGAAGATTTGCTCCGTCAATACTTATTTGGGACTTATTTTGTTTATATAATTAATAGTAACTACAACCTAGATAGAAACACGAAACGTCGCGACTTATGGATATTTTTACATTATGGTATTATGGTATTACGTTATGTTTAAGTTATGGTATTACGATACGGCTGAGTTATGGCGGGATTTTTCCCGCGCATCTACATATTTACTTCTTCTGAGATTAAAATTTAGCATAAGTCAGCCAACACATAAACATAAGAATAAGTCAGCCATCACATAAGTCAGCGACTAACTCATCAAACATTTCGATACGGCTGAGTTATGGTATAACTTCATTGCTGAGTTATGGTATTACGATACGGCTGAGTTATGGTCTTACGATACGGCTGAGTTATGGATTTTGTTTGCATTACGGCTGAGTTATGGATTCATTGTTATGGCTGAGATATGGATTTTGGGCGGGATTTTGGCCGGCTCTTAGGGGATTGTATAGGTCACTGCTTACCTACGCTAGGTATAGCGGCTCTTTGGCGAGTGTATAGGTCACTGTCAGATCAGCGCATTAAATACAACCCTTCGGAAGATTTGCTCCGTCAATACTTATTTTGTTTATTTATTTATTTATAAATAATGTTTATGTAGTATAACTACAACCTAGATAGAAACACAAAACGTCGCGACTTATGGATTTTGTTTACATTATGGCTGAGTTATGGTATTACGATACGACTGTGTTATGGTATTACGATACGGCTGAGTTATGATACTACGAAACGGCTGAGTTATGGTATTAAATAACCAAAAACGTAAATTGTTGTAAACGGCTGATTCATATACATAAACAAACAAAACAAAACATTTAATAAAAGTTACATTCTCCATACTGAAAATTATCAGGGCCTAACTCATCAAACCCTTCGACTAGACCAAGCCAAACTCTATTTGTCATCCAATCAAGCTTCTCGCTGCCATGAAACCATATCATCTTCAACTTGCGAATTTGAATGCGAAATACCGTTCTAGCCAGTAGATTAAACTGTGTCCAAACTGTCAAATTATGCCTCGGATCCCATCTGTATTTTCGCTATAAAAAGAAACAAAAAGTATTAGTGTTTAAGAAACAAAAAGTTAAATCTAATAAGAATACATTATCGGTTAAGCTTACGGTTAGTTTAAGAAACCACTGTCCCTTAACATCATCGGGAATGAAGCGGTAAGTCGGCCACGGCTGAACCAATCCCTCTCGAAGAATATCCGGGATTGCCTGCGAGAGATTGTGTAAAAACTTAAACCACGTTGGTGTAGTTTTGTCACACCAGACATCCGCACCAGGATTTAGAAGAGGGAGGTTATCCCGATCTTCCATGTTGTGTATGGCATTGATCGTGCTCAAGAACTTGGATGTCATACCAGGGACTAACGACATGATGAGATTAGGTTTTTTTTGGATGAGATTAGGTTTTTTGATGAGATTAGGTTTTTTCCTTAGGTTTTTCTATAAAAAAAGTGATGAGAAGGGCTCTATATATAGAGAGAGAGATAGGAAGCCGAAACGTCGCAATAGGGAGAGATAGGAAGACGAAACGTCGCAACTTAAAATTTTACGGCTGAGTTATAAGAACTTCACGGCTGAGTTATGGATTTAGGGTTTAGGGTTTAGGGATCATGGTTTAGGGTTTAATGTATAACATTTAAAAAGTATATGATTTAGAGACTCAACTGAATCAAATTATACACATTCAATTGAAAAAATTGTTTATGGTTTATTGTATATGATTTTGGGTCTTAATTATCTATAGGTAATGTTTGAAGTACTTGTAAGACAACATATATCTCAAGATCAAGTTAGATTACATTTTCGATTTCATACACATATCTTCAGTTGTATAAATTGAAGAAACTATGCACATTCAGTTGATTTGTAATCATTTTATATTAATAAAATGAGCTTAATTATAATTTTGTAAGTCTTAAATCTTATATAAATGGTTTTAGGGTACGACTGAGTTATCTAAATGACACGGCTGAGTTATCTAAATGACACGGCTGAGTTATCTAAACATACCATAAGTCTTCAAATTACATTTCCGATTTTAGGGTATGGCTGAGTTATCTAAACGAAATGGCTGAGTAATATATCATAAAAACCATAAGTTATACACAAAAAAACATACCATTTACAGTCAAATCCTAATAATAAAAAAACAAATAGTAGGTTCATAATTGGTAAATCATTTTAACTGCCCATACATATCATATCCTCCTTCATCGAAGATCTCTGCTGCCATCTTCACCCGTAAACCCTGAATATTTGCATCGCATATCCCATCAAAAGTTAAACCAAGCGCTAGACACTCGACAAACTTCAGTGAATACACCCCACAATCGCCAACTTGGGTGTTTTGGGGAATGTTTTTGTCGCTTTTCCATGTGAACGAAAATGGTTTTTGCATACGGTTTTATTGCCAGGAATTGCAGCATTGATCATTGCAGGAATCATTTCCATCAGCGGTCTAAATGCATCTAGCATAGTTTGTTGCTTTTCAGGAAATACCTCTCCAATGATGGAATCGTAGGCATCAATCTTCTCCTTCAGAAGATCCACGTGAAACGCCACCCAATGACAGCCTCTAGTATGAAGAACTCCGTACAAGTGATCGACATCTTCTAACCACTTTATGTTTGTCTGAAGGTCACCGGGAATTGCACCGTTTACGAGTGACTCATAACCTGAGCCTTTGAATTTGAACATCTTTGGCTTCATCTTGAACTGATTGAAATCCTTAATCCATGTTTCTAGGAACCATTGGTCCACAAAGGCAATGCGCTTGGAACAAAATGGGCTGGGATCTTTCATGGACCTTTTGATGAGGACTCTGATATACGCAGCAACATGCTGTACACAAAATATTAAGTCAGCCATCGAATCATCATAACTCAGCCATCAAACAACCATAACTCAGCCATCAAACAACCATAACTCAGCTATAAATAATCATAACCCAGCCATAAATAACTAATAACTCAGCCATAAATAATCATAATTCAGCCGTAACTTATACTTACAATGTCAAACAACCATCCATATTCCTTCTTCGGCCACTGCGCTCTTTCAGTGATGAGTACTCTGTAGAAATGAGCTTCCTCGTTCCTATCATCTATCAGTGGAATGTCCCTAACAATTAAACACAAGTCAGTTTAGGCAAATATTGCTAATAGCTGTATAAAATAAAATAAAATGGTGTAAAACACCATACTCGAATTGCCTTAGATGTTGCATAAGTTTATCCAATTTATCCGTGTCAACAGGTGCGAGAGGATCATAGATTACTGATGAAGGTTCAACATCCTTCCTCGTGCACATCGCCCCTTTGTCTCCAACAAGATAAGGAAAAACTCCTATACGAGAACCAATTGTGTTCTCTGCTGCTAACCCAGACGAGAGTAAATGAACATACTTCATCCGAGAAGACTTAATTCTCGCTAACCTAAGCCTTTCATCTTCATCCTCATCAGACTCCGGTAACAATTCATTTTCTTTTGCGATAGCTTCCTTGGTCACATCCTCAAGATCAGTTTCACCTCCAGTCTTCCCCTTCTTTTTCCCAGGAGTACGTGGAACCCTAGTAGGTATTCTTATTATTCCACCCTTTATTTGGACCTCGATCCTTCTTTAACTCAGTCGGCTTATTCTTTAACTCAGCCGCTGCATTCTCTTCCTTCCTCTTTAACTCAGCCGCTGCGTTCTCTTCCTTCCTCTTTAAATCAGCCGCTTTCTTCTCTTCCTTCTTCTTAAAATCAGCCGCTGCCTTCTCCTTCCTTTTAGCAGCAGCGTCAGTCTTCTTCTTAGCAGCAGCATCAGCCTTCTTTTTCAAATCAGCCTCATTTTCTATTGGTTTTTGCCTCCTGGAGCGGCGTCGTGAATCTGGTTGCTTAGCAGGAGACTTAGTAGGAGAAATAGAAACGAAATATGCCAGACCACTACCAAACAAATTCTTTTTCACCTCAGGAGTACCCTTAGCAATTTTGGCCTTCAATTTCGACCCCACAGCTTTCTCTTCGGCCTTACCAAGCTCATCAGGGGTACCCTTAGGAATTTCGGCCTTCTCTTTTGGAAAATACTGCTGCGGAGTTCGACTTTCGGCCTTAGCCGGCTCATCAACCGAAATGATTTTCGCCCGCACAACATTATCAGGGGTCTCAGATTCCGTGTTAAGGACCGTCGTTGGACTATTAACTGACTTATGCCGTGGTAATGTTTGCGTTTTTGGGCTGGGAACATAGTTGTGGGCACTTTCCGACAAACCCAAAACTTTCAGACGGTCATCCACTGCAACTTTGGCATAATCACCAATTTTATTCTCCATATCAGCAAATTTTTGGGTTAACTCTCCAAAGTTGGAATCAATGGCGTCAAATTTCGACCCAATCTTTTCAAACAAAGAGTCATAGCCCTCAAACCTACCCGAAATTCTGTCCAGCGTAGCGACTATGGTATTCAGAGTCGCCGCATCCTCGCTTAAACCCTTTCCCTTTGCATCCTCCTTCTTCTCTATATCAGCAGCTTCACCCTCGTGTTTCTTATCTTTCTTCTGCTTCTTTTTGGGTGGCTCAGACTCAGAGTCATAAGGAACTACAACCAACTTGGGTTTTTCTTCTCCTCCTTCCCCTGCACATCCCAAAAATCACCTGCTACAAACCTACCAGAATGTAGGTCTCTTATCAAGTTATTCAGTTGTGGGTCATCGTCTTCACCCGGCCACTGAGGAAACATGTCTTCTACAGAGTCCTTCCTAACCATATGCCTCACACGCACCTACAACAGTAACTCATAACTCAGCCATCGAATAATCATAACTCAGCCCTAAAAATCATAACTCAGCCATCAAACAAATCATAACTCAGCCATCAAACAAACCATAACTCATCCATCACATAAATAATAACTCAGCCGTGGAATAAATAATAACGCAGCCATCAAATAAAGAATAACTCAGCCTAAAACCTTACATGACCATGGTCTTTAATCTCCTTCTTCAGGACACTATCAAAACTTGCACGTGTCTGCGTTGCATCCCATCGAAGAAGCGGAACTTCTTCTTCCTCACCGACTATTTTGCCAAAACGCTCTCGAAAGCAACTGACAGATTCATACGCCCAAGCCATTAAAGCGTAACTCATGCCGTTTATGTAGTATAACTTTCCTACTGGATTCAACGACTTAATACTACCAACAAGAGCTTCAAATGCAGCCCGACCCCATGGATAAGTCTTCATGGCTTCATCATTGAATACTCTTTTTGCAGCTTCAAACGGTATCCTAGTATTATGATGCCCAGCATAAATTCCCATGGCTTGAAGAACTAACAGCCCTAACCATTTACGCTTTTCAGGACTCCAGGACTGACAGACTCTTACTGCTGCCATCAGTTCATCAGGCTTGGGTCCAAACTCATGCGGCACATTCAACTCCTCCCAGAACTCTCTATATTTGTCAGAAAGTTCAATACTTTCTGTTGGCACTGGATCTGTGTTTAACCCAGTGATCTCACCAAACTCGAGTAAGCTAAACCTGATAGGTTGATCACCAACCACACTCCAAATCTCCTTTTTCTCTACTTTCAGCTGTCTGCACAGTAGATAATGTACAGTCCTACCAGACCACCCGCATGTTCCATCAAATAGCTTAGCAATTATTCCAACAGGAAACTTCTTCAGGTCTTCCCACACCTCAGCCCTTAATTGGAATTTAACAGAAGCGAAATCTCCAATATAGGAATAGTGATTAAGCGCTTTATTTTTTAGATTAGCAGCGCGTCTTGATCTTCTAGGGTAATCAGGTGCTTGATGTGGTTCCATCTGATCACAAAAGACTTAAATAACTCAGCCGCAATAGAAACTAACTCAGCCAAACTTAATATATAACTCAGCCGCAATATAACCATAACTCAGCCACAACATAATTTATAACTCAGCCGCAAAAAACCCTAACTCAGACACAATTTATAACTCAGCCACAACATCATTTTTAACTCAGCTACAACATAATTTATAACTCAGCCGCAAAAAACCTTAATTCAGCCACAATACAATTGGTAACTTAGCCGCAAAAAAAAAACCCTAACTCAGACACAACATAGTTTACAACTCAGCCGCAAAAACAAAAATCCAAATCAGCAACAACCTACCTTTCGAAGACGATTGCAGGCGACCGACTGCGGAGAAAAAGATTACGAGAGAGGACGATTTTCGGCAACGACGAGTACGAGGTAAGACGATTTCGATTGCGGAGAGAAGACGATCACGAGGAAAGAAACAATGTCGATTTCGAAAGAATCTTAAACGGAGAAGACAGTTGAGAAAGTTTGTGGTTTTTTTCTTTTTTTCCTTTGAGTTATAACACTTAAACGTTCTGAGTTTACACATTCAGTTGTATAAATTGTATAAATTGAAGAACTATACACATTCAGTTGATTTATATTCATTTTATAAATCTTATATAAAATGAGCTTAATTATAATTTTGTAAGTCTTTAATCTTATATAAATGATTTTAGGATAAGTTATCTAAATGACACGGCTGGGTTATCTAAATGACACGACTGAGTTATCTAAACGAGATGAGATGGATGATGACATGGAATATCGGTAAGTCAGCCGCCAAACAAACACATAACTCAACCATTAATAAGAAAAACTAATCAAGGGTGTTTATCGTAATTTACTAGGGGTGTGAAAAGATTTGAATAATTTTTGAAAGATATATGGTATTGTAATCATTTTTCCATAGTTCCATGGTAGTTGAGTCATTTCCTCATAATTATATACATCTTCTATTCCGTCACAAACAAATAGTTGCGTAGCTGGCCCAATAGTAGCTCGTCATATATAAACCAGTTTCCAAATATGACACAACGCAACAAATTACACAGCCTGAGACCAATAAAACGAGAAAATGGTGGGTGAAAATACACGATCACTACTAATTTCCAACAACTACCAATCTAAAATATTTAAAAAATATCCAAAAACTTAAACTAAATCTTTGGCTTCACCGATATTTTACCCCCACTCCTCGGCACTAATTCAACCCAAACAAATTTAAATTCTCCGCAAATCAATACATTATACAAACCTACCAAATTAGGCTGTACTTTTACACTGCAACAATAACAAAATTTAGTTTACTCAGAAGAGGACTTCGAAATTATATGTGTCGGAAAAAAAAAACAATTAAATTAAAAAAAAAACGACTATAATAAAACATTCAAAGTCTACCATCTATAGTTATGAAATTGTTTTCCGTCAACTAATTGCATTTCCACATAACCCTACAGTTACCTATTAATAAATGTCCCACTAAACCTCAATTAAATCACATTGAAATGTAACGCCTTTTGGTCGTCCGACCAACCAGATTACATCCACAAAGAAAAAAAATGATACAATTCTACAAAACACATCCCCGTATCCATCTCTCACTGTGTTAACTCAATACTCCCAAACCATTGTTGTCAATCATAGTTTGCGCCACATCAGCGACCTACTTGACCACGCCATAGGAGGAGTGAGGAGTTCTAATCACCCAAACGATCATAGAAACAAAAGAAGAAGGTTAGTTTACTTTCGAAAAACAAAAACTACGTACACCAATTAACACAAACATCATCTACCCTTGGCCGTACCTACTAACCTATTCTTCATTCCAGGTTATAGATTCCCAAATATGTGCACATTGCGAAGGAAATACATTGCCATAGAGAAAATCACAGCAAAGGAAAACAGGGCTAAACGGATCCAAATACGAAGCTTAATAAGAGCAGGTAATATTATCATACCTTTTTCAATATGCACATACTTAGGACAGTTTCGCAGAGATTAAAATGGGGTATATAGAGGCAGCCAAAAAAATGGTCCGCAAAATAACATTCCTCACCTTCTAAACAACATATACTCATATATAAGAAACAATATTATCAATATCATTGCAGAACATACAACACATACGATTACACACAACACTCCTAATATTGGAAACTCTGGTTATGCAGAAAAGGCAAGGAAGCGTGCAGAACTACAATCCGCATTAGCTGCTCTCACGAAAAAGGCCACAAAAGGTATGACTGACACAACAATATTCGAATTCAAATATATGTATAAATTGTAGACTAAATAACTACCCTTCTACAGAGAATAGCAAATCAGCAAGGGCAGCACGACGACAAATTCTAAGTTTGAAAAGGAAATTTAGAGAGCGAGAAGGTAACATATTTTAACACAGACAACACACTGTCATCGCAACTGACAATACCAATACAATAACAAGAATAATATCTAATCTCATTTACAACATTGCTCATAGTTGAAAATGAAGACACACAAGCATCTGGGAGTTCAAACCAAATACGCCCCGCCAAAAAACAGAGTATGAGACCGTTTTCTAACAATACTCTTACTATCAATATACAAATGACTCACCTCCCATTAACCATCACTAATTTAACAACATCACCACAGGGAACATGCCAAGCAAAAATACACTGAAAACACACAACAAGAATGTTATCTGTGCGGAGCTTTGGTATGGAGTGCAGAAAGCAACGAGAAATCATCTACGGGAGAACCACTTTTTACGATATGCTGCCAAAAAGGAAGAGTAACCCTGCCAGAATCACAAAAAACCCCTAAGGAATTAGCGGAGTTGTCGGAAACACAACATTACAAAAACAAAAACAGGGCATACAACTCATTAATGGCGATGACATCTATCGGTGCAAAAGTAGACCAACCAGTGATAACAGGCCAAGGACCACCAACATTTCGAATACACGGTCAAAACTACCACAAAATAGGTTCGTTGATACCGATAGATGGGCATCCTAAGTTTGGCCAGCTATACATTTTTGATACAGCAAACGAGGTTAAGAACCGTATAAGTATAATGACCAAAGAAGATGAGTCAGCTTACCTGAAAGATGGACTGAAAGAGGAGGTTGTGGAAACATTAATAAAGATGCTAGATAAAAACAATGTCCTAACAAAGGAATTACGAAATGCAAGAGATAGATATGAATCGGGGGAAACCGATTTTACTATTAGGCTTGTGGGACAAAAACATCTAGGAAGGCAGTATGACTTGCCAACGGGTGAAGAAATCGCTGGCCTAGTAGTTGGTAGCATGGAGGATGCATCAAGAGATGAAAATGAACTACCTACAAGAGATGTCATTGTTCAATACAAATCAGCAGGATTTCAAAGGATAGGCACGCTACATCAGCATTACATGGCCCTGCAGTACCCTTTGCTTTTTCCTTATGGAGAAAGCGGATTCCATATGAAAATTCCCTACAGGCAAAACAACGGCAGTAAGATAAGAAGGAAATATCTAACGATACGAGAGTTTTACGCGTATCAGCTACAAACAAGGTTGTCACAAGGAAAACACTTATAAAGGGAGGACGACTACTGCATCAGTATATTGTAGACGCATACACGGCTATCGAAAAAGATCATCTACGGTTTAACGGGGATAACCAGAAGCAGCTCAGGGCAGACTTATACAACAATGTATGTGATGCAATAGGAAAAGGAGATAATGATTCAAAAGCTCTTGGTAGAAAAGTAATTCTTCTAGCTACTTTTACTGGTGGACCAAGAAATATGCAAGAAAACTACCACGATGCAATGGCCTTATGCAAGACCTATGGAAATCCACATTTGTTCATCACAATAATGGCAAATCCAAACTGGAGAGAAATCACTGAGCATCTACAAACATATAGCAATGACGGCGGTAATGAAAGACCAGACGTTGCTTCATGTGTTTTCAAGATGAAGCTAGACGAAATGATTAAAGACTTCAAGGAGGGAGTTTTCTTTGGTCCGCTCCAAGCAGGTACTACTATTTTGTCTAAAATAAACAACATTCACCACTTTCAAATCTAACAATTCAATACAATATGCAGTGGTCTATACAATCGAGTTTCAAAAATGTGGACTACCCCATGCCCATATACTACTATGGCTACAAGGTTATGACCCAAATCCAGACCCTGCCGTTATCGACAGTATAATTTCAGCAGAATTACCAGATGAGAAGCATGATCCAGAAGGATTTGAACTGGTGAAAAAACATATGATGCATGGACCATGCGGCATACACCGACCACAATCTCCATGCATGGAGATTGGTATTTGCAGCAAAAAGTACCCAAGAGCTTATGCCAATAAGACAACCACCGATAAGTCGGGATACGTTATCTACAAGCGAGAAGAAGATGAGGAGAGTTTTGTAATGTAAGGGGATACACGGTTGGAGAACACGTATGTAATCCCGCATAATATGCCTCTGCTTAAGAAGTACAAAACCCACATTAATTTAGAGTGGTGCCGCTCATCTAAAGCAGTCAAATACTTATTCAAGTACATAACAAAAGGGGCTGACAAAGCCACATTTGTGATTGAAAAAAGATTGGATGCTGCTGGGAATGAGTATGACAAAACTGTACGCAAGATAGAGGTGGACGAGATTAAAAACTACCAAGAAAGTCGGTACCTGTCAGCATGTGAAGCGGCCTGGCGTATTTTTGCTTTTGATATACACCATCAAAAACCTTCAGTTCAAAAGCTAATTCTTCATTTACCGGGACAGCAAAATATTGTTTTCAATGAATCCCGACCGGAAGCAGTTGCTTCAAAACCAGGAATCCATCAAACAATGCTTACCGAGTGGTTTGAGCTTTGCAAAATAGATCCAGAGGCGAGAAAACTCACGTACGTCCAATTACCAACTCATTATGTCTGGGACACAACTAACAAGATATGGACTCCATGTAAAAGAGGAGGGAGCATTGGTAGGGTGGTCAACATTCTCCCATCAGCGGGAGAACTCTACTACATGAGGATTTTGGTTAACTACGTTAGAGGCCCAACCAGTTTTGCAGATATACGTACTGTGGGTGACATAGAGTATGCGACGTTCAAGGAAGCATGTAACGCACGGGGTTTATTGAATGACGATAGAGAATGGCATGAAGTCATGGAAGAAGCGATCATCTCCGCTTTGTCATACCAACTACGAGACCTATTTGTATCGTTGTTAGTCTATTGCGAAGTGAGCAAACCAGAGGAATTATGGAACCGTTTCTCTGAGAGTCTTGGTGAGGATATGGAACACAAACATCGTCAGAAGTTTGGCTTCGCCCAGATGAACTTAACGCAGAAGGAAGTTGACCAATATACATTAATTGAGATACAGAACCTTCTAATTCAGTACGATAAATCTTTAAAAGATTACCCTAACATGCCGGTACCAGATAAGAATATCATCCAGGCAATGGCCACCACCATGGTCCAAGAAGAGCTAAACTACAACAAGAGAGAGGAAAAGGCAAAGCACGATGAGTTGTTTCATCAACTAAACTCAGATCAACAAAGTGTGTATGAATCTGTTATGGACACTGTCACGAACACTAAAGGGAAAACATTCTTTCTTTATGGACCTGGAGGAACTGGGAAAACGTACGTGTACAGGACAATCATAGCAAAGATACGGTCTGAAGGAGGTATTGTATTACCAGTTGCGTCTTCAGGAATTGCGGCAACACTACTACCGGGTGGACAAACTGCACTCTTGCGCTTCAAATTCCCGTTACAGTTACATGCTCAATCAATGTGTGATATAAAGCCTAACACTTTGCTAGCAGACTTGATTGAAGAGACAAAACTGATTATATGGGACGAAGCACCGATGGCACACCGGTTCACATTCGAAGTGATAGACCGTACGCTGAGGGATATCAAGAGCAGAAAGAATCCAGAGTGCAAGGATAAATTATTTGGAGGAATAACAGTGTTGCTTGGGGGCGATTTTCGACAAATCTTGCCTGTCATCACCCAAGGTACAAGACAAGATATTGTCTCTGCAACACTAAATCGTTCTTACATATGGAATAGATGCGAGCTCCACACTTTGGAAAAAACATGCGATTGAAATCAGAAGAAGTAGACTTCTCATCATGGCTATTAGAGGTTGGTAACGGTGATGCAAGGACAGTGGTTTCAATGGATACTGGGTCTGCTGACGAGGATGACATTGAGATTGCCGAGGACCTCATGTTGCCGACAACAGCAAACCCCCTACAAAATATCGTCGATGAGATCTACACAGAGTTCTCCACCCATTCAAAAGATATAAAGTACCTACGAGGCAGAGCAATACTCACTCCACGAAACGAAACGGTGGACGAATTAAATGACTTAATAATGTCAGTACTAAAGGGCAAGATGGTGGAGTATTTGAGCTCAGACAGTATAGCAAAGGATGAATCTGTCCTCGAAGAAGCAAGTCCAATGTATACGGTGGAGTATTTAAGCAGTATCAAATGCTCTGGACTACCAAATCACGAGCTTCGCCTGAAGGTAAATGCACCCGTAATCTTAATGAGAAACATGAACCAAAGAAAAGGCATGTGTAATGGAACAAGAATGATTATCACCCGGCTAGGAAAAAGACTGTTGGAAGCTGAAGTTATTACGGAACCTAACATTGGAAAGAAAGTGTTTATAGCAAGAATAATCCTCACTACTGAAGATACTAAATGTCCTTACAAAATGTGGAGACGTCAGTTTCCTATCCGCGTCTCCTATGCAATGACGATCAACAAAAGTCAAGGGCAAAGTTTGGAGAATGTGGGGGTATATTTAAGCAATTTTTTTCACACGGTCAACTATACATAGCTTTCTCAAGAGTAACATCAAAGGAAGGACTCAAAATCTGGAGCAACGAATTTAACAGAAGTTCACACAAAGGTGTACGAAACATTGTCTACAAGGAGATTTTCAACAATCTCCTACCAGATATCAGAGGTAAACTCTACAGATAACGAAATGCATAATTAATATGTCCAAACTAATACTCTGTTACCAAAATTTTATAAAGACAGGAGCTATGAAAAAACTGACGGGAATGAAGAGTTAGGAAACATATCCATAAGGTACGCTCAATTGACTCATATTCATCGTGAGCTTTACTTTGAAAAAATAACATCCACCAAAATTATATTTATATTTATATATCAAACAAGTTATGTTCTTTGAAAGTTCCATGCTGTGTTTTATTCAAAAAAAAAAATGACTTGCGTTTCAGGGAACAAAGGATTAAATAGAATCTCCTGATAAAGATGCCAGAGATCCGGATAGCTGAGACATGTTTATCCCTGTTTAGTTTTGAAATGAAGAGGGTTCTGATGTAAGGGTGATTCTCATTTTATTAAAACAGAAGCTCATGAATTTTTAGGATTTCCATTATTTAGTGCAAACATTATACAACCAACTTAACTAAGGATACGATGTCACAACCATTATATAACCGTCTAATAACAAATCAACAACTCCAAATACAGAGTTACAGAAAAGGGAGACTTACAACAACAAATGAGGACACTTCAGAAGATTAGTTCCCCAGCTAATCCGTCCTGATTGTACAAAACTATACGCCTGCCTTCGACTAAACGCCCGGCAAATGTAAGACTCAACTCTCCAAAGCGGTAGTTAAGATAAACATGGTCAGAAAATAAATTATGACAATCGTACAACCTCATCAACTGCAAAAAAAACTTATTAAATCCGCACCTGCGTTGCAAAAAATGCAAAAAGTTTGCGGAAACAAAAAAGTCAAATCACTAAGATTTCCCCACATTTATGAATGTTTGATGAGACAACGTCTACCGTTGTCAGCTTGTTCGAACCTGCAATTCGATAAATTATATATCAATTTTTGAAATTAGAGATGATACCCAGAAATAACTAGCTACACACCGATACGAATGGACCCCATTGAAGTGTAGTAATACCTTTAAACACGGTTGATTTAACTGAAATCTCATATTAGCCTCCTCTGTTGGAGTTACGCACTGATTCAGTCCAAATAAAACGGGTACAACTTCAATCTCAAACTCTAATAACTAATGCAATGAACACCTTTAGGGAGATGGGGAAAATGGTAATGAATTACCAAACTCTCTTGCAAACATGTCAGGGAAGCAGTTTGTTTTCTAAATACGGGTAACGGCGTTGAACATACCACCAAAGAACCACGCTTTCACAGTGTCAACAATGTCAGAAGCTACAAAAGTTGGGAATGACACAAAGGTTATTATATATTGTATATACTAAACAAAATTTCATAAGACATAAACAAACACATTATAATAAATGTGTAAACCAACATTCATTCCAATAGAAAGACCAAAACGGTGGAGACGTAGCCTACAATATCACCAAAAAAATAAACACAATCGAGATAAAGGAGAGTACCCGTAAACGTCACCGTGTTAGAGATAAAGTATCCAGCATTACGTCAATCCCAGAAGCCGTTGCATGTTTTTCTTCTCTTTTCTTTCAATGCATTAAACATTATTCTACAATAACCAGACTTGAAATTCATTTCATTCTCCAGAAAACTTTGTTTATCATGTGGTTTTCTTTGATCACTATTTCATTTTAATAATAAAGGGAATTAAGACGTCCGTTAAATAAACACTGATTTTACTAGATTACAATATGTGATCAATGGAAACAGAAATGCGGGCATAAACTGGACAAAGAAAACAACAACATGGAAACAAAATCAAAACAAAAGGGAGTTCACAAAGAATGACCACAGCAAAAATATAGATATAACCAAACGATGTCCTATGTATGTCCATTAACAATAACATTCATTAATCATGAAAAATTTAAAGAAAAAAAAAACATTCATTAATCCAAAGCAAGACAACAAATAAATGTATCAACAACATACAAATTAACACTAAACAAAACAAATTAAAAAAAATTTTATTTAATAGACCCGCGCGTATGCACGGGTACTCACCTAGTATACTATAAAGAGAAATAAGACTGACAAACAAAAAAACGAGACATATTTAGGTGAGCGGTAAACAACTGTTTTGGAGATGATGTGTAAAAAATATGACGCATATAACCCTACTCATCTATAACTCAAGTTGCTTTGTACTCTACTTAGCTACGACACGTTGTCAGAAACTATGGAATATTATATGGAATATATATGATAGAAATCAATAGATATAGTGACTATGTACACCGGTGCACGAGAAATAAGGGAGAGAATTTCGGTTTACAACATAATTTCCCGAACCACAATTTTTTCTTAGATATTATTCTACTTCAAAATTCAGATGTCGTTTCTCTTTCATAAATTTTCTTCTTCTTCTTCGCCAATCTTTTTTTTTTTTTTGCTAAACTTCTTCGCCGATCTTTTTCTTTGCCGATCTTAATCTCTCTTCTTCGAGTCTATCCCAAACTTCAGAAGTTCCTACGGATCTGATCGACGATGGCTTTGAGACCTCTGACGGATGGACGAAAGTCATGAGCCGGAACCAAACATGGTGATAAACGCTGGTGGTGAATCCGGTGATAAACAACAACAATAAAGAAACCGATAGCGGCGGTGACTGACAGTGGTTATGATCAATGGTGGTGATGAGGTAATATATCTTCGATAATATATCGATTTTCAAACAGAGTAGGTATGTAATAGGGTCAATAACACTTATAACAATTTATATAATTTATTTGTATTAGCAATAACAAGTTATGTATGGCGAGAAAATTAAATTTATTTATAAATCTATGTATTTATATACGGTACAATAATTGTTACCCTGATAAACAATAAATAGCTGTAACCTGGAATTCTCGTGTCATGTGTTTAAGAAAAATACACAAAACAATAAGAAACATGTATAGATAACTGAAAAGTTAGCGACCTAAACAAAATATTTACCTTAACATGTATATGTCGATGATATAAAGCTAAAACTGAAATTACATATATAATTAAATTGAAGATGTTGTTGACCCTTGTAATCTGCTAACATGTTGGGGTACCTGATAAAGTTTCTATTACCATATGCATGCATCCAAGCTTTAGGAGGATTGCAAGGAGCGTGTCGTACGGGAACTGGTAAAGTGTTTGGTACCCGTTAATTTTGTTGATATCTTTAGGGTTGACACCTTTACTATTTCCATATTGGTTAAGGTTATAGGTAACTGCTAAAAATTTGGTATCTGATAATAAGTTTGATATCTCTATTTTTGTGGTTGTGTTTGAAGATGTTGTTGACCCTTGTAATCTGCTAACATGTTGGGGTACCTGATAAAGTTTCTAGTACCCGTTAATTGTGTTGATATCTTTAGGGTTTAGACCCTTTTCTATTTCCAGATTGGTTATGGCTATAGTTAACTGCTAAAACATTTGGCATCTGATAATAAGTTTGATATCTGTAGTTTTTGTGCTAGTGTATTTGAAGATGTTGTTGACTATAGTTATCTGCTAACATGTTGAGGTACCTGATAATTTTCATGTTATCTGGAGCTCTGTTTTGTATTTCCTTGTTTTTGTATTAATTAATAGCTAAATCTTTATATGTCTGCTGACGTAAACCGTATGATGCAGGAGAAGAAAGAGAGGGACATGAAGGCCTTTAAACCGTTTAAAAAGCATCAAGTTCTCACGTGTCTCTATTCAAGAACAGGGAGGCCTTTAAGCATCAAACTCATATGTTATCCGAGAATTTGTACTGAACAATATTATCTTTAGTTTCGTAATTGTTCTGTTAGAAGTATCAGTTAAAGTTGTGGGTATTTATCCAAGAATCTGTGATGAATAATATTATTATTGGGTTTTTTTTTTGGATTATACAGGGGTATCCTGGCCCCCACCTAAGTGGGTCCAGACTAGCCACGAGGGATTAACAGCCTACGTTATCGGCCTCCACACGTGTTGTTCCCTTGTCGCCGGCGATGCCCAAATGTAAATCCCCCGGTGGCCACTAGTATGTAGCAAGGGGGAATCGAACCCGGGCGTATTGGAATTACCTCCTCAACCCTGAGATCCGTCCTACCACTAGCCCACCTTGTAGTGGTTTATTATTATTGGTTTTGTTACTATGGACCTTTAAATTTTGGAAAAGAAACACTGAACAATAATGGAAACAACTAAATAGTATTTTAGAATCTCTATTTGTTACATTAGCAACCAACTTGTTTGAAAGAAATGTTCATTTCAAAACAGAGATACCACCTTGCGGTCCCATTTATATTGGTTAGTAAATTTTGTGTTGTTCTGCTAACAATTATTTTAGAATCTCTGATTAAACGCTCGTGTTCGCATTTTTCGACCGCTTCCAAGAACTTGCGTTGAAGCTCTTTATGTTTATCAACTACTGTTTTCATCAACAAATTATTTAAGATGCATATCTTTGTTTCTCTTGTATCAACTCTTGTAACAACTCTATTAATACGTCGCCATTCGTCGGTGAAGATTTCTTGAGTTTTGTTGGTACACCGGTGAAGATTTATTGATCTATGTGATACGCCTTGACGGACGCCATTGTTTGAAGAAAGAGAGAGGAAAGAGAACTGTGAGAATACGATAAAATATTCTTTAGGTTACAGATTTTGTCTAAGCACACCGTGTGTGGTGTTCCTAAGCACACGTGTCCCTATTCTCCTACAACCATCATTAGTGCAGCTACCCTAAGGCCATGTTCAATGGCAATCCCCTAGTGTCTTAAGAAGTGTTCTTATAATATAAAATTATTAAAACACACACTCTCTCTTCTTTTTACTCAACTTTATACATTCTCTTTCTTCCATTTATTCAACTTTATACCTTCTCTTTCATCATTTCACTCTCTCTCCTTTTAAGAACACTCTCCAAAGTATCCTATTTTAGACACTCTCTCTCCTTTTAAGAACACTCTCTCTTCCTTTACTCAACTTTTATTAATTTTATATTTCAATATACCCCACAAAAACACTTTCTTTTTTCCTTTTACTCAAATTTTAATAATTTTATATTTTAAAAACACTTCTTAAGACACCACGGTGTCACCATTGAACATGCCTTAACTTAACAGAGCGCCAATTTTTGAGGGTATGGACGTCTTTTTACACTGACGAGAATAAAAAGCTTCTAATTTCTGTGTTCTTTTTGTCTCTGAGCTAATTACCGTTTGTTTCTTTGTTTTGTAGCTTATTCACTCTACTATAAAAATGGTTTGGTGTTCTCTTTAAATGACACGTGTCTCCTATTGTTTTAGAAACAACGAAAAGTTACGATCCTTGGACTTTACATCTCTTTAGTATAAGATGCAATGAATCATTTGCAATGGTTGCCTCTTTTCGGCATTATAAAAAACTTATCTTGCTTTCCATTCGGCACTTTTGCAGTTCTAACAAATCAACTGCATAATAGTTATTTTTAACGATGTTCTTATATGTCGAGATATCAAATGGATAATTGATGACCAAGTCCCTGAAAATTTGATAACATAATCGTCTGGTCTCCTTCTTCGTTAACGTGTCTATGGAAATTCTAAATTTACCATTCTTTTGCATGCAGAGGCGAAAACACTCACCATCATATCCATCATCACATTCACATGCATTGCCATAGGAAAAACTACGACGACAGGACATGTTTGTTATAGCGAGAGGATGAATCACAAGTTGAAAGATACAGATTAATAGATCTTCTTTGCTATCTCCAACATGTAGTAAAGAAGAGTGTTGAGAAATTGTGTGTTTTTGCTAGAGAGTTGTATAGTTTCAAATTAGAATTTTATATGACTTTGTAGGTTTTATTGTCAGATAATTGTGAAAGATGTGTTGAAAGAGTACACATATTGGCCATTTTACTTATTTTCATTTGACTGTTTATTTTTCTCTATTTCAATCCTTAATAAGCCCTACTCGGGTGTAAACCGCCGACTCTTTCGACAATGATTTTACACGGAGATTTGGTATTTGGAGGATGAAGAAAAGAAATTAGAGAGGTAGGAAGCGCCGTCGTAATCACACTACAAGAAAACAGGGTGTATTCCGACGGCCAATCCCGTCGGAATGCCGTCGGAAAAGGGTCATTTTCGACGGCATTCCGACGGGATTGGTCCGTCGGTTCTGTCTCGTCGGAAAATAAGTTCCGTCGGAAATTCGTTGATTATTTACGACGGTTATCCGACGTTTTAACGTCGGATTAAAAACGGAGACGGAATTCCGACGGTACCGGAGTTCCGGCAAGAACCGACGGAATTCCGACGGAACCGGAGTTCCGGCAAGAACCGACGGAATTCCGACTGTACCGGAGTTCCGGCAAGCACCGACGGAATTCCGACGGTACCGGAATTCCGGCAAGAACCGACGGAATTCCGCCGGCACCGGAATTCCGGCAAGAACCGACGAAATTCCGACGGCACCGGAATTCCGGCGGAACCTCATTTTTTTGAAATTTTTTTTTAATAAAAAATAAATTAATTTAAATTATATTAAATATAATAAAACTTTTAAAATGTATTAAAAATTAAAAAAGACAATTAAAATTGTTTTAAAAGTATTTTAAAGTTTTACAATAAAATTTAAAAACCCTAAAAGGGGGGCGTTGAGGATGTCCCTCATCTGCTGTTCTAACAACGCAAATCGTGCATCGGCCTCCTCCTTATCCTTCTTTCTCGCTTCCTCCACTGCCTTAAGCCCTTCTCTCAGTTCTCGGTTTTCTGCCTCCAATCTGCTACCACCGCCTCGTCGCACAGACGAAACCGAGGAGCAACTAGCCTCAGGAAGGCCGAATACACGGCCTCTGGTCTTGGGAGTCGCCTAGGATAAAAAAGATATAAAAAGTTAGTTGTATTAAAAATTAATTTAAAATGTGTTTAAAACTGACACGGTTACTAATCTGATAGGTGAACTCGTTGATCACCTCATATGGAACTTCGGTGGGCGCCTGAGTCCCTTCGTCCATCGGTTGCGATTGGAGGTACTCCTCCTGCCGCCTCTCCACGGTTTCCACGATTTCACGAGCAAGGGGATCTTGGATTTCACCGGTCTTCTTGTTGGTGTGGCTTACTTTGATCAAATCAAGGTGCGAAGGAAAAACACCGGTTTCCTTAAACTGTTAACATATAAAATTGTGTTAGCAAATTATTAAAAAATATGAATTATTTAAATATTTACCATTTTGTCTGCTTTGGATGCCTTGCTTGTTGCGCCGAGGTTGTGGGTCGCTGGTCCCTTCCCCTTCTGGTTGCTGTTGCGGTTAGTTGAGTTTCTCTCAGAGACCTCCTTAGTTGCCTCCTGTTCCCAATGTGCAACTAGTCCTTCCCAACACGCATCTTTATATTTCATAACCCGAGGCCGCTTCCCTTCCCTGACCCACGCATCTTTCCACTCGTTCATCTTCCACGAGTACTTCCTCCCCGCCCTTTCGTCGAATTTCTTTCGGACCAACGTAGTGAGCTGTGGATCCCACGTGAAGGTTTGCTGCAAAACACACCACCAAAATTTGCATTAGTAATTATAATTAGACTCATATAGGAAATATATTTTAAACTCATAAATTAAAAATCATACCGCAAATTGCTTGAACCAAATGTCCTGGTTCTCCACTGGCATATCGCCGTATGTGGGATACGGTTTATCTAACATGGTATTCATCATGTCGTTGATAGAACTAGTAATCCCGTTTTGCGAGTAATGGAACCTATTAAAATATTTGGTTAAATATTTTACTAAAATAATTTAATCCAATACATATTGAAATAAGACTTACCAGGTCGTGTTAGGTGGCGTTTCTGGATCTAGACGAGTCAACCTATCACGTCCAGGTAGCGCCACTAACTGCTCGATGGTCAAGGATGTGGGTTGAGAATTCGCTGTAGGCGGGGGCTGAGACATGTGTGGGGCCTGTAGGTCGGGATTAGTGTAGGGGATATGCGTATCACTCGCAGTCCGATCTTCCCCACTGGAAGACCCCCCTACTCTAGACTGATGAAATAGTCCATAGTCCCTACGGTTTCCAAAATTCCTAAGAATATGAAATTTCGGGATTTAAGAAATTTGGAATTTATAACAATTCTGGATTTTTAGATTTTGCGATTTAGTTACTTGAAAATTTCGGATTTAGGGATATAAGGATTTCTAAGTGTTTGAAATTTTGGGATTTATGAAATTTGGAATTTATAAAAATTCGGGATTTTTATCTTTTGCGATTTAGTTACTTGAAAATTTCGGATTTAGGGATATAAGGATTTCTAAGAGTTTGAAATTTCGGGATTTATGAAATTTGGAATTTACAAATTTCGGGATTTATGGAATTTGGAATTTATAACATTTAGGGATGTAAGGGTTTTTAGAATTATAGAGATTAAAGGAATTTAGTTTTTTGACATCTTGTTATTTAAAAATCTTATGGATTGAGGGTATTTAAGATTTTTTGTAATAAATTAATTTATTGAATATGGGATTATGTGGTTTTGGGAATAATGGACTTTGGGATTTAGGGAAATTGGAATTTTAAATTATTCTATATATGATATTTAAAAAATTTTCATTGAACTTATAAAGCATAAATTTTTTTTTAAAATTTGGTCGAATTTGTAAATTGTAATAAATTTGCAAAAACAAATAGTTTTTTTATAATATTATTTAATATTTGGCTACATTTGTTATAAAAAATATTAAATATGTTTCAGACTTTCATTAAAATTTCTATAATATTTGTTTTAATTCCGAATAACAAAACATATATAATTCCCTTACTTTATAAATTTATAAAATTACAATTATTAAAATTTATAAAATTACAATTATTAAAATTTATAAATGTTTAAATTTTTAAAATTTATAATATATGTTTTATTAATGTTATAAAATGATTCTCTTACAATATTAATCATACATTAAATTGTAAAAGATCCCTAAAAATCATAAAAACCTATGAAAATCATATTCTTAAAATTGTAAAATTTATAAAATTATAATTTCCTAAAAATCCCTAAGTTAGTAAATTCCTAAAATTATGAAATTCCCTAAATTTTCCAATCTCCAAATTGTAAAATTTCCAAAATAACACAATTAACCAATTTAATCTACAAACCTAATTTACTAACATTCTAAAATCCGAATTCACCCTAACATTCAACATGAACGAGAATCCTCAAGAACAATTTCGGATTTTTAATTGAAATTATGTAAAACTCACATAATGTTGGATTTGGTGAAAGATTGTGAGGAATCACGACGGAGGAGTAGTTTTTGAAAGGATTCGGCGGTGAAACGGCGGAGAAATGGCTTGGAATCGACGGTTCCACGATCGGAGAATTTTTTGAGAAAAAAAAAAATTTTAGATCTGTTTTCGGGGAAGACGAAGACTGTGGATTTATTGGACTGTCCGACGGCATTCAGATGGAATTGCGACGGATTAAAAAATTCAGACGGATAATCCGACGGTTTTCCCGCTTTGACGGTGACCACGAGGTTGTTTGGCGGCAATTAAAATTAGGGTTACCGTCGGGATGCCGTCGGTTTTTAAGACGGAATCCCGACGGTTCTTTATTTAGTTTTTTAATTTTTTGATTATCCGATCCTTAATTAATAAAAAAATAAAGAACCGTCGGAATTCCGTCTCAATTTCAGACGGAATCCCGAAGGTTCTTTATTTTTTTTAATAAAGGATCGGATAATCAAAAAATTAATAAAAAAAATAAAGAACCGTCGGGATTCTGTCTGAAATTGAGACGGAATTCCGATGGTTCTTTATTTTTTTATTAATTAAGGATCGGATTCCGTCTTAAAGAACCGTCGGGATTTATTTTAAGAAAATATTTTATCCCAACATTAATTGTTTAAAAGAAATTTTAAAAGTTTGAGATTTCTTAAAGTATGGGTTATGTATTTTTACGCCTTACTTTATAAATTTTATCTTGGAATTTTTAAAATGTTTTTGGAAAATTTAAAATTATATTACATTATACTTAATTAAAACTTGTGCCGTGTGATGTATTTTACTACTACGGAAATAGTAAAAACAACATAAAGCTTTTATCATAAAATTATAGAACATAAAAACAACATATGGATTTGAAAATAAAAACAACATAAAGACCATTATTGAACATAAAAACAACATAAAGCTTTTATCATTTAATTATTCTTAATCATGGACGAGTTGGATGTTTAGTCTTCATCGGAGTCTGGAACTATTTCATATTCATGCGCAGTAGTTCCTCCATCTTCCTCCTCGGTGGTAGATACTTCCATTGGTTGGTATTTACCAATCATCGAATTAACACCGATTATCTATTTAAAAATTGAATTTGGTTAAGCATTCCCATAAATATTTAAAAACGTATGGTGTATCTACCTTAACAATGTTTCGCTCTGTGATGTTCAGGTACTTTGAGTTCATGTTAAAACGGCAAACGGTAACATTTTTTAGGATGACCACCGCACCTACACTAGTGGCGAGTCTGTACTCGTCCTTGTTGAAGATGTTATGGTGCATGGTTCCTTCGATTTTTCCTGAAGGATCTTTTAAGGTTACTAGCAGATCCCCCTGGTCATTGGGGGTCAAACTAGAGACCATAGCCACAATCTAATAATCAAATAGAATATACTTGTCAGATAACTGTATGTGTAAATGTTAATAAAATAGGTCGAAAAAGTAAACCTTTTTGACTTTCACAAATTGTAAATGCGGGGATTGAATTTCTGCAATCTGGGTCCAGAATGGTGTGCTCCTATTGTTATAGGAACCTACATGTATGAATGATAGATGTAGTATTTTTCAGCTATAATCATTATTGTACCAGTAAAATTATGGGTAATTATATAGATATATATATATATATATATATAGTAGTAGATATAATATATATATATATATATATATATATATATATACCTTCACACATTATGTAATCCATAGTAGAAGTCCACCGAGGACTACGGAAATCATGGTCGGCCTGTGTTGGCTCATTCAAGACCTCACGAATAAAATCTTGTGTTGGGCGTGTCTGAGAACTTTCACCTCGCAGCACCTTTGCATCATGAGACCTCTTGCGAAACATTCCTCGCCGTACGACTTGGCCAGGTCCCGGCATTACGGGCGTTTGGTTCTGGGATTGTTGAGTTCGATGGAGTGAAATTGTCGGTTCAGCATCAGTAACATTTAAGTTATCGTAAGGAAGGCTGGAAGGAACAAGAGTTGTGTGTGGAGGGTTGTGACCGGGGCCTCGGTTTTGCATATAGTAATTCCATAGATCTCTGTTTGCCATAACGCAATTGAATATTTTTGTACTCCAATTTTCTGTTGTAATTTTTTATGAAGGAATGAGAAAATGTCCAACTTATGTAGAACGGATAACCGACGGCAATCCGTCAGAAATCCGTCAACCCAGTCCGACATAAAACCCCACCAATCCCGTCGGCCACTGCAGACGAATCTTAATAATCACTGAAACTTTGCCGACATCGAAAACCTGACGGCAATCCGTCAGAAATCCGTCAACCCAGTCCGACATAAAACCCCACCAATCCCGTCGGCCACTGCAGACGAATCTTAATAATCACTGAAACTTTGCCGACATCGAAAACCTGACGGCAATCCGTCAGAAATCCGTCAACCCAGTCCGACATAAAACACCACCAATCCCGTCGGCCACTGCAGACGAATCTTAATAATCACCAAAACTTTGCCGACATCGAAAACCTGACGGCAATCCGTCAGAAATCCGTCAACCCAGTCTGACATAAAACCCCACCAATCCCGTCGGCCACTGCAGACGAATCTTAATAATCAAAGAAACTATGCCGACATCGAAAACCTGACGGCAATCCATCAGAAATCCGTCAACCCAGTCCGACATAAAACCCCACCAATCCCGTCGGCCACTGCAGACGAATCTTAATAATCACCAAAACTTTACCGACATCGAAAACCGTCGGCAATCCGTCAGAACTTCGGTAATACGGACGGAATACCGACGGTTTATACATATAAATTCTACTATAAATACACCTCATGGAGTGTATATCTTCTACACATCTCAATAACACAAAAAAATGTCTTCTCCCTCTCCTAATAAAGACGCAGAAACACCCGACCTTGATCCTTTTGGATTTCTAATAATACCAAAATTCTCGTGGGAAACCCAATCTTATTGCGACGAATCGTTCAAAGAGCTGCCCACTTACTCGTGGGAATTTGATACGTGCTCACCAATCCATAAAGAAGATTCCACATCAACAATAGTGCCTGACATGCAGTGTTCGCCAAACATCCACCACATTCCAAAATTGCCGTCAGAATCGCCAACGAAGTGCGACAAATACACTAAAGATGTACCCACATACTCGTGCGAAGATGATTCATGCACTCCCAAAAATGAAGATGGGTTGGGTTTTCCTAATCACAAATACGATACGTACCAGGCATATTGTGCTGAGCAGAACCGGGTTGTGAAAGCCGTCCAACCATTTCAATTCTGTGAACCATCATATAGTTACGGTGGAAGTCCTTCAAATGAATGTAAGGATGAGTACTATGATTTGATAGGCGCCCAAAGCCCAGAAGAGCCACCGGCAGACTTATATATTGATGAAGATGCAATAAAAAAATTGTGCGACGGAGTTTTAGATTCTCCAGCAAAGGAAAAAAAAGGAAAGGAAATCACTTACAGTGGAAGTCCTTCAAATGAATGTAAGGATGAGTACTATGATTTGATAGGCGCCCAAAGCCCAGAAGAGCCACCGGCAGACTTATATATTGATGAAGATGCAATCAAAAAATTGTGCGACGGAGTTTTAGATTCTCCAGCAAAGAAAAAAAAGGGAAAGAAATTCACTAAATGGTTTTAACCAATGGTAAGTTTGGAGTGGAAACCGACATATGATTGTATAATGAGAAGTTTATTACGTACTTGTACCATAACCGTTGTGTGTTAAATATTTGCAAGTCTTTAATGTTCTGATTTAAGAATGTGTTTTAAATGATATGTTTCATTAAATGTAATGTTTTATTGGTTTTCACGTCTACAATCGGTTTTGTTAATGGAATGAAAAAGATTATAGGCAAGAAACAAATATTAGACAAGAAGATGAAAAACCAAATTCTTAACCACAATTTATTATTCTGAATCTCCAGAGGAACCATCACTAGGGATGGAGTCTGAATCGTCGTCAAATTCCCCAAGGGGTTCCTCTTTGTCCGAATGGACTAGATCATCCCCGACATGTGTGACATCGACAACGAGGTCAATGTTATCCACCTCGTCAACAGGTGACATTGGTATACTTCTCGATGGTTGTAGAGCATCATGTTCTGGAACTCCATAGATTTTTCCTCTGGGGTTTATTGGAGTTACTGTGATCCACGGATCTGTACGGTAGGCAACTCGTGGATACGGAATATAGCAAACCTATTAATAAATAGTGGATATTGTTAATATACGTGAACAAGAAACCTTAACTATGCGTACATAGGTAAACATATTAGTGTATTGATACCTGGTCTGCTTGAGACGCAAGGATAAATGGATCGTAATACTGCAGTCTGCGGCTTGAATTGATCGAAGTAACACCAAGAGAGTCAACTCGAACCCCCCGACCATTGGCTGGATCATACCAATCGCACATGAACACAATGCACCTCAAGTTCAACAGTCCTCGATAGCGGATTTCCAAGATTTCTTTTAAAATCCCATAGTACATGGTATCGCCGGAATGCGCCGAAATACCATAGTCCGCAGTTGACCTTTGGCATCCTTCCTCGAAGATCCTGAACGCATATCCCCTAGTGCAAAACTGGGGATATGAATTCGCGGTGCTGCGTAAACCATGAACAAACTCCACTAACCATGTCGGGAGATCTTGACCACTTGCTAAACTTTCGGAAACCTAACATTGGTATAAGTAATATATCAGTAACATATAAAAGTTAAAACGTGGAAAAGTAAGAGTAAGTAATTATATTACACTTACATAACATTTCAACCACCCCTCAAATTCTTCGTCTTTCAAGACAGCAAGTTCGGCATCTGTCTTACCATAATGGTACTGATAAGCGAGCGACATGTAAATCCTGTAACATAACAGTCATTAGTAGATGAAGGCAACTAATTCCATAATTGTAGTATAATAACTGATATACCTTTCGTACTCCAAAATTTCGTCACAGTTTCTAAGGATATACGTATGCAAATGTGTGACCTCTTGTGGTGATAGTCTGCGTTTCTTTGGTTTTCCACTTGGTCGACCAACTTGGGCAAATAACTGAGGAACAACCACGGCATACACTGCTTTCTCACCTCTATCATCATGTCGGGGAGGCCGTCTCATCTTAGTACTAACTGCCTGTGGAAAGTAAGTTTCCAAAAATTGTGAGACTTCCTCGTTTAGGCTTTGGGCGACAATAGATCCCTCAACCTTGCTCAAATTTTTGACCTTTTTCTTCAGATGGAACATGTAACGCTCGAACGGATACATCCATCGGTATTGAACAGGGCCTCCTAAGGCTGCTTCGGGTGGGAGGTGAATAGGAAGATGTTCCATAACATCAAAAAATGACGGTGGAAATATCTTCTCAAGATTACAAAGGAGCACCGGGATATTGGCCTCTAAGTTACGTATCCCGTGGGAGGTCAGCGTTCTTGAACATAAATCTCGGAAGAATGCACCAACTCCTACAAACGCAAATTAAACAAATTACTACATATATAGTAATAATATGGTAGTAAGAAAGTAATGAGACTAAGAAATATACCTCCAATTGCTTGGTGGATAGGTCCTGGAAGAAGAAATGCAAATACAAAAGGAAGAAGACGCTGCATCACGACATGACAATCATGACTCTTCATTCCTATGAACTTCCCTTCCGTCGAATCCACGCAATTACGTAGATTAGATGCGTAGCCGTCCGGAAATTTTACACAATTTTTAAACCATTCAAAAAATTCTTGTTTCTGCCTAGCGTCTAACCGGTACGCAGGCATCGGCAATCTACCATTAGGCAAAACATGAAGAGATGGCCTCGAACAAATCAATGGCAAGTCGAATCTTGACTTCCAGTTGTCTTTTGTTTTTCTTGGGACGTTTAATATGGTGTTCATGATGTTATCGAAGAAATTCTTTTCCACATGCATGACATCTACATTATGCCGCAGTAGGTGGTCTTTCCAGTAAGGCAAATCCCAAAAAATACTCTTTTTGTGTCAATTGTGATATTCCCCACAACCGTCGACGGGGTAATGGCCATTACCCCCACATTCAGGAGTTCGCTCTGCACCAAAATCTCGTAACTGTTCCAAAATGTTGCGACCATCTAGCTCAGCAGGTGGACCATGTAACACTTGTACATTCGTCTTGAAATGTCTTTTAGACCGACGATATGGATGATTTGCCGGTAAAAAACACCTATGACAATCAAACCACGATGTCTTCCTTCCGTGCTGCAGTTGGAAAGCAGAAGTATTGTCTTGGCAATAAGGACATGCCAATCTTCCATGCGTTGTCCATCCAGATAACATACCGTATGCCGGAAAATCGCTGATGGTCCACATAAGAACCGCACGCATCTTGAAATTCTGCTTGATTGAAACATCATATGCCTCAACACCATCCTCCCACAACATCTGCAACTCATAGATCAATGGTTGGAGGAATATATCGAGGGACCGTCTTGGATGATCTGGCCCAGGAACTAGAACTGAGAGAAACAGGAACTCCCGCCGCATGCACATAGATGGAGGCAAATTGTAAGGTGTTACGATGACCGGCCACAATGAATATTGTCTTCCATGCTTGCCAAACGGGTTGAAACCATCAGTGGATAAGCCTATGTATACATTTCGTCGTTCATATGCAAAGGCTGGATACACGGATTGAAAGTGTTTCCACGCTTCCGCGTCAGAAGGATGCGTGATATCTCCATCTTGACTATGCTCAGCATGCCATCTCATAGCCTTAGCTGTGCGGTCTGATTCGTACAGCCTCTTCAACCTCTCTGTTAAGGGTAAATACCACATCCGTTTGTATGGAATCTTCACCCTGCCGCTTGTGTCCTGGAACCGGGGTTTCCGGCAAAATTTACATTTGTTTCGGTTCTCGTCTTCTCTCCAGTATATCATACAGTTGTCGATGCATACATCTATAACCTGGTAGGGCAAACCAAGACCGGCGACAAGTTTTTGGACCTCGTAGTATGATCCTGGGGCCAGATTATCTTCTGGCAAAACATCTTTCATGAACTCGGCGAATGCATCAACACATTCTTCAGACAAATTATAATCAGTCTTCAGGTTCATCATCCTAGTGGCAGAAGACAGCGGTGAATGACCATCCCTACAACCGCTGTATAGAGGTTGCTTTGCTGCGTCTAACATATTGAAAAACCTCCGAGATTCTAAATTAGGCTCTTCAACCCTATCACCCTCATACCCACCCGACTGCAAATCCTCTCTAAAATTATCTCTAACCATCGCCACTGTACTTACCCCAACATCTACTCCCGCTGTAGGTGCCCATACGGTATCCGTTTCCCCTACGGTATCTGGAAAATAAGGTGCATTGCTACTAGTACTACCATATTCATAATTGGTTTCTCCATGTAAATACCAAACCTTATATCCCGGCCTAAAACCATATCTATATAAGTGAGTCCAAACATTATGAATGGCGACACTAATTCTATTACAACAATTGGAACAAGGACATCTGATATCCTGACCTTTTTTGGCTGCTTCTAGATTACTGGGTAAATTCATGAACTCGCATATTCCTTGAGCGTATTCGTTCCTTAATAGGTCGGAGCCCACATCCGTCATTGCCTCGTCCATCCATGCCCGAAAATATGAACTCATCTTTGGAATTTTTTTTGTTTAAAGAAAGAAATTAGGATACGATGGAATGACGAATTCGGCTACCTAATATAAAACGGATTTCCCTCGGAATTCCGTCGGAAATCCATCAATACCCCCGACATCACACCCCACAATTTCACATCGGCCACCGGAGACGATTTGGCAACCACACAATCGTTGCCGACATCGAACACCGTAGGAATTCCGTCGGAATGCCGTCAGTAATTCCGACGGCATATGGCCGTCGGAAAAAAGGTCTTACACGGCGACCACACAGCCGTTGCCGACATCGAACACCGTAGGAATTCTGTCAGAATTCCGTCAGTAATTCCGACGGCATATAGCCGTCGGAAAAAAGGTCTTACACCGGCGACAACACAAAACTTTGCCGACATCGGAAATTCCGATTTCCGTCGGTATATTCCGACGGCGGATAACCGTCGGTATGCAGACGGTATTCCAACGGTATACCGACGGATTGGGTTGCCGTCGGAATGCCCTCGGACAATTGTGACGGATTACCGACGGAATCGTTTTTGGTCGGCGAACCGTCGGAATACCGTCTGTTTTTTCCGACGGATTTCCGATGGAAAATAATGTTCCGTCGGAAAACGCGCTGTTTTCTTGTAGTGTCATGATTGCCGTCTCAAGTTTCCAATTTGAGGTTTAGAGTTTTTGTTGCAAACGGTGGTGGTTTGTACGTGTCTCGAGACATGTCGCAGTTACGATTGATGGTGTTCCGGGGTGGAAGTATTGAAACTGTGAGGACAAGAAAATATCAGCGACATCGATCACCGAGTATGATAAAACGAACCCTTCCAATAAAAAGAAATCAAACGTAACATTACTCGATTGGCAACATGAATAACCCCATCAAGATTGAAGATGTGGATTGGCTCATAGTAATATCAGTAACGGTGGACACAACTTTGTTTGACTTATCAAGTTATGTTCATCATTTGTAGACCCTTATTAGGAAATATGTGAAGGAGTAAAATATTTGGCCATGGAGAGGAGAAATAAAATAGTATTGTCTATTTTGATGAGCATAACTCAAAAATGGTTGTTGACTACAATGAAAATACTCATATGGTTGTTTCCATTAAGTTGAAGGGTGAAACGCGCATGTTGTTTTATAGCTTGATGATTTATTCTACATGTATCTCTATTTCTAGGTCAACCATTGAACTAACAGATGCCAAAAACTATTTGCAGATTTCCTATGGCATCTAGCTAAATCTATCTAACAATCCTTAATAGATTGGTAAATCTTTGAATACGTACAAAGTTAAATATATGTTGTTTCCTTTTTCCACGTATATCTCCCATTGCCTGGTTAGAGCATCTCCATTATAGCATGATTAATGCAGATCCAATTGGGTCTAAAAAGTGAGTGTCTAAAATATTAATTAATTAGATGACTCCCGCGTAATACGCGGATTAAATATTTTTTTTTTACTATAAACAGAAGAGTTGTTTTCTTCAATCAATAATTCTTCAACAAAAAACATTCTAATTAGGTAAAAAATAAAAGTTGTTAAGATATTTTTTATGACCATTCAATTCAGTTTAATTTGATTGAATTTTCACAAATTTGGAAAGACTGTACTATGGTTATATATTGCTAAAATGCTCAATATTTTATTTCATTTTGGTATAATTGTTGTGAATTTAAAATTTTTGAATATAATATCTAAAATATTATTAATCTATGATTTTTGTGTTTGTAAATTTTCTTTGTATTGCTCAAAACATGAAAGTTTGCGATCATATAGATTCTATGGAAACATGTAAAAATCGAAAAAGAAAAGACTAAAATATTGATTTACTTTTAACACATATATTTCAATAATTTTTTTTTGTTTTAAAATAAATTATTTTAGGAAATCAAAACGCAAAGAGAAATAATTTTAAAATAATGGGTACCAATTTTTTTTATTATATTTATGAAATAAAAGATTTTTCTTATTATTTGAAACATATGGAATAATCCATTGAAATGTGTCTTTCCATATTCGATATCACATTTTTTATATAACATCGTCGAAATATTTTGTAACATATACTCTCTAACTATGAAATATAGAGAGATTCGTTTAGTCAATAATCCATCGATTAAAAGCATTTTTTATTCTAAAATGATGATATAATATGTAAATTTAATAAAAATTATAAAATCTATCGTTAGGATATAAGGGTAAGTAACTATTATTATATTTTTCTTACCAAACGTTATACTCAAAATATTTAAAATTTTAAAATGCAAATGTAACCATGAAGGACATATATAATTACGTATAAAGATCCAAATCATTTTATATTAGTGATAATATGAAGATTTGGTGGCGATATAAGTGAGTTTTTTTTATATTAGACTATGGATAGGTAGTGATAATATTCGAAAGATTATGTAAAATTTGATTTCTATAATTTTAACCCTAAGTATAATTTATTTCTACAAAAAATTTGGGCTAATTATGATACAAATGGGATTTTTTTTAGGGAATTAGCTAAATTTAATTTTTGGAAAGAATTTAGCCATATCACATTTAAAGTGATGTCATGTCACATTTAAATGGATTCCATGTCACATTTTAAATGAAATTATCTCTCTAATAATGTATAAAGGATTATTTAAAGTAAGTTACTATAAAAGCAAAAGCTTAGAAACTAAATTAGAAAATAAATTATTAGTGTCTTGCTATGTCATAATTTTTTTTTTGCCATGTCATAATTCTTTTGGTGAGAGTGATTATAGAGATGACACATAAGCATTTTTCACAAATCACTTCCCAAATATTATATAGGGGGATTCAGTTTTATATTTTAGGACACTTTTGGTTATAACATGATTAATGCAGACCCAATTGGGTCTAAAAAGTGAGTATGGATGATCACAACATCCGGCAGTGGCACCTTCGATCCTAGTTTGCCCGTGGGGTCATACTCCAGCATTATCTTCACCTTAATGCCTATCACTCCCTGCACACAGGTTTAACCACACTCAGGCTACATAAATCATGGACAATGTTTCGAGTAACGGGCTTACACGAATATGATCCACAATACCGCATTAAAGACAGTGGGAGGAACTGACATGTCTAAGTAGAACATGCCTCACTGCAGAATCAATGTACTTCTTGAGTGGCTGAACTGAATTTGATCGACTTAGCACGTGCAGCACGGAGTTTCCCACTGGCCTGCAAGCATTTAGTAAGAGAATCAGAAACAATGTAGAGGTATTCTTGAAAGAAATAAAAACAATAGACCAAAATAGAATCGGTACTGACTTCACATACTTAAGAGATGAAAAGCATCAAATTCCAAGTGAAACAAGAACAAGGATGCTTATTATAGACTAGGTCCAATATCGAAATTATCAAAATCGAGAAAGATCAAACAAACATACACACAACAAACTCTATCATTATCACAAAAATTCACCATTTTCTACACATTTTCACTTAATCCTTGGAAAAGCTTCAAGCCAGAACAAAAAGAGCCAAGAAACAAAAACAAGATCCATCGAAATCAAGTAGAGAATCAAATTAGGGGTTAAAAAAAGAAAAGTAATACCATCTCATTAGGATTAAGGCGAGCACCAAAGTAGAAAGAAACAGATAGCAACCAACAATCACTATGAACAACAACAAGAGAAGGCCAATCTTTCCTCTGCATACCATCTCTGGCGAAATTGATACCAAGCGCATGCTCAGGTAACTCCAGAGGTACTTCCTCCGCCGGTAAATTCACTTCCCATGACTCATTTGGATATCCATACAAACACAAATTCTCCAAAGACAAACAGTATATCTATCAAAAAATACCACAATCCAAAAATTAGCATTAACAAAACCAAAGAATATAACATATAAACAATCATCAGGAGTCAGGATCATCCCTTAAAGCTGATGCAAACCAAATAGAGCTAATCGATGTTGCGCTTAAGAAAATACATAATTGAGAAAACAAAGATGAAACAGAGGAAATCGTAAGGTAAGATCAATTGGCTCTACACACAAAATTCAGATAGCTATAAAGATCATAGAGATTTAAGAAGGCGATGATTCAAACCTCGTCGGAGATAAAAAGCTGGAGGAAAAGGGAGAGAATCACGGTGAAAGTTCCGGAATCGAGATAACAAACGGTAGATGGGGAAGAGAAGTAGCCATCCGATGAGAAAACCACCGCTCGACCACGGTGATCATCAATGGCGATACAAACCCAACCAAATCACAAAACTGAAGATCTCTTCTACACAAACTAATCAACTGGATTCGAGGATTAGAGGAAACACGGAGAAGTAGACGGAAGAAGAAGAAAGAGGAATTGTTTTATTTCCATCCAACAGCCCAAATTGAACCACGTCATCGGGTCTTAACTCCCAAAAAAATCCAAAATTAGACCCCAAATCTGTTTTTAGACACCCAAAATTTTTATTAAATGATAAATTAATTTTTAGACACCATATTTAGACCCTAGTGGGTCTCCATTAATCATACTCTTAGTGATATTTATGAGGGTGTCTAAAATTTTTTAGTAATTAAATATAGTAAAATTTAAGACACTTATAAGTTACTATATTTAATTATTAAAAAAATTTAGACATCCTCATAATTAAGTATCACTAATGGAGATGTTCTTAGTGTCATTATAGATTTTGGCTTTATATAATGGGTTTTTTGCTCAAATCCCACAGAAATCAGGTAATATGACTAGAATCATATAAAACTTTTTTTTATTACTGGCATTTTTTTAATACCCAGCGTACATTGTGACAAAAAACGTAATTACAAAAATGTCATAGCCACGTAAGCAACCACGTAGGAAATTGCTGACGTGTATTAATGAACTCAGCCGTAAAGCGCTACGGCTGAGTTATGGTTACGTTGCGGCTGATTTATGGTTGTCTTGCGGCTGAGTCAAAAAATGCGGCTTACTTATGAGATGATAGTAATTACAAACATAATTTGGCTGACTTACGAACATAAATCAGCCGTTAGTTACGGCTGATTTACAGAAATCTGGCTGACTTATGAGATAACGGTTGACTTACGAACATAAATCAGCCGTTAGTTACGGCTGATTTACAGAAATCTGGCTGACTTATGAGATAACGGCTGACTTACGAACACAAGTTACGGCTGAGTTATACATATGAGAGGTATGAGAGGTAGTTACGGCTGACTTATGAGAGGTAGTTACGGCTGACTTATGAGAGGTAGTTACGGCTGACTTATGAGAAGTAGTTACGGCTGACTTATGAGAGGTAGTTACGGCTGACTTACGAGAAGTAGTTACGGCTGACTTATGAGAGGTATTTACGGCTAACTTACGTAAATCAGCCGTAATTGGCTGGGTTAATAATAACTCAACCTGGTTATGGCTGACTTATTAGCGAAAGATTAATTACTAGAATAGCATCATTTGACAGCTGATTTATTTGACGATACGGCTGACTTAATATTTCATAGCCTAATTACGGCTGATTTATTAGCGAAAGATTAATTACTGAAATACTATTCACGTTGCGGCGGACTTACATTATACTTGATGGCTGATTTATTAATGGCTGAGTTATGTGTTTGTTTGGCGGCTGACTTACCGATTTTTCATGTCATCAGTTCCGATTTTCCATGTCATCAGCTCTTATTTTCCATGTTATCAGCTCTTACAAATTAGGGTTCTTCATCTACGACCTTCTTCTTATTCTTCTGTGTCTCTATTATAACGTGGATCAAGATTCTTTCTTATCTTCATCACTCTCACATTCTTTTGTCTTCAAACTCACACAAAAAAGAAGATAAAAATATTCTCCAATCCTCAAAACAATGACTCGACCGTCAAGATTCCTCGAAACGGCGACGGCGACGCCACCGCAACCGTCGGAGCAGATGTTCTAATATTCTCATATTTTACCTTGTTTCGATATGTTTTTGGTACGTCATCATCCCGCATTCGCATATCGTTTAGGCATTTTTAGGTGCATTTGCATCTACTTTTGTATTTCTATAGGTTTGGAGATGATGTCTTCACAATGAGGTGATTTGGAAACCAAATGGATGCAAAAAGATGGAGATTTGAAAGAAAACAAGAGTTATTCATTTGGGTGCAAGAAGAAGTCAAGTTGATTTCCAAAAGTGAAGAATTAAGAAAATTTGGCAGACTGCATACCGTGGCCTGATACCGAGGGGCGACCCTCGGCGTAGGAAAATGAAGCTTTTGGAGAAAAATTGGCAGACCGTATACCGTGGGTTGACACAGAGGGTTGACCCTCGGGACAGTTATTCCGAAAACCAAACATATTTGACCCGAACCGGTTTGTTCTGGGTTTACCCAGTTCGGATTTCTTATGCTATATAAGCATTCTAGACCTAGTTTTGGCGAAGTTTGATTAGGTCTTTCCTCTTTCATACTTCAAAACTCTTTTCTTATGATTTGTGATTGGATCTTTGCTATTATCATCTAGTGAAACTTTTCTTAATCTCTTATCATCTCTTTTATGATTATGTCTTTATCTATGATTATGGTTCTTCATCTACCTTAAATCTTATATAAATGATTTTAGGGTATAGATGAGTTATCTAAATGACACGGCTGAGTTATCTAAATGAGACGGCTGAGTTATATAAACATACCATAAGTCTTCAAATTACATTACGGCTATGGATTTTGTTTACATTACGACTGAGTTATGGATCCATTATTATGGCTGAGTTATGGATTTTGTTTACATTACGGCTGAGTTATGGATTTTGTTTACATTACGGCTGAGTTATGGATTCATTATTATGGCTGAGTTATGGATTTTGGGCGGGATTTTTCCCGCCTAAAATAGAAACACGAAACCAAACCAATTGGTTGACCAAACCAACCGGTTGACCACCGTTGACCAAAGGCGAAGCTCCGATCAATGACCACGATTGTGACATTCACACTGCCGGAGCTCCGATCGACGCAGCAAAGCACCGGAGTCCTCTTCCCACCGAACGAGCAACCACGAGCAGCCACGAACCGCCGCGAGCAGATATGAAGCTTCTCCGTGGTGAGATTCACGCGAGCTCCGGTTGAAGAACGACGGCAACCGGTGAAAAACAGAACCAGCGGTGTCGACAACCACCACGACGGCACGACGACGAGAACAATCGAGCCTTGATCAGATCTCGATGACGACGCAACTGATCGGCGACGGCGCTACGAACGGCGGCCACGAATCAAGACAACGACGATATGTGAAGTCTTGATCTCGACGGCGACGATTAACGACGACGGCGTGAAGACAGAGACGAAATCGACGAGCTCCGGCGACTGGTGTGTTGTCGAGCTCCGGCGACAAACTCCGGCAACGAGAACGGCAGCGGCGAAAAGCAGACTGTGAACAGAGAAGAAGAAGTCAGAAAAAGACACAAAAAAAAACCCTAATCCGACTACAGGGAGAGATAGGAAGACGAAACGTCGCAACTTAAAATTCAGGGAGAGATAGGAAGACGAAAAGTAGCAACTTAAAATTGTACACTTGACGGCTGAGTTATAGGAACTTCACGGCTGAGTTATGGATTTAGGGTTTAGGGATCATGGTTTAGGGTTTAATGTATAGCATTTATATGATTTAGAGTCTCAATTGAATCAAATTATACACATTCAATTGAAAAAATTGTATATGGTTTATTTTATATGATTTTGGGTCTTAATTATCTATAGGTAAAGTTTGAAGTACTTGTAAGACATATATCTCAAGATCAAGTTAGATTACATTTTCGATTTTATACATATTCAGTTGTATAAATTGAAGAAACTATACACATTCAGTTGATTTATATTCATTTTATTAATGAGCTTAATTATAATTTTGTAAGTCTTAAATCTTATATAAATGATTTTAGGGTATGGTTGAGTTATCTAAATGACACGGCTGAGTTATCTAAATGAGACGGCTGAGTTATCTAAATGAGATGACATGGAAAATCGGAACTGATGACATGGAATATCGGTAAGTCAGCCGCCAAACAAACACATAACTCAGCCATTAATAATTTAAATTTAAGAAAAACTAATCAAGGTGTTTATCATAATTTACTAGGGATGTGAAAAGATTTGAGTAATTTTTGAAAGATATATCGTATTCTAGTCATTTTTCCATAGTTCCATGGGAAATGAGTAATTTTCTCTTATATAATCTATACTATGAAAGGAGAGTTAACCCTCTCCATATGATTGACATGTGGCACTTTAAAAAATAATCAAAATTTAATTTTATGTTTTACTCTTTAATATACCCTACACGTTACATTGCAAGCTAGATGATCAAATTACGTTTCCATTCTCTTCATCTTCAGTCAAAAAAAAAAAGAAACTCTTCATCTTCAACATGTAATCCCTTAAGCTTCACCGTTTTCCAAAGTTTCCACTCAAATTAATAACTGTTATCAAAGAAATTTTATAGAAGTACGCCCTTTCTCTACTTCTTCATATTCATATTTTGAAAAGAAAAGTGGAAGACCGAATCATCATATTACTTCCCACAAATTCAGGTTCCACTTTGCTTTTTTAAAGTTTTGTAGTAATAGATTGGAGATGCAGAGATTGTAATTATTTTGTTGTTTTGTTTTCAATCAATTTCTTGCAGTTTTCAACCCATTAGCTTTCCTCAATTTTGGATTTGAAACTTTTTCTGTGTTTGTTTCTTTTTCGAACTGGATTAATCTGCTATTGAGTTCTAATTTCTAATTTGTTTGGTTTCAGATGTTTGCTTTACGATTAATCTCTGCTCAAACAAACCATCGTCTCATATCCGAGAAAATAGCAAAACCGACTAACAAAAGAACATGTATTTTTTAAATCTTTGATTAATGAACAAAAAGGAAATATCCACTCTATATATTTGATTAATGATTTTATCGAGCTGAGTAAATATTCATGAAGTCTTTGGATTTTCATTAAGATCTCCCAGAGCCATGGACGGAGAAAAGCCACCACTTAAGAAAACGATGAACTTTCCTATGCTTCCTTATGACTTGATTTTTAATAGCTTAGCTCGCGTCTCAAGATTCTACTATCCAACTCTTTCCTTAGTTGGAAGAGATTCTCCTCTCTCCTAGCTTCTACGGAGCTTTACGAGACCCGAACGCTCTTAGGTAGCACCGAGAGTTGTCTCTATGTGGCTTTAAGTTTCCCTTGTGAACTTAATCCAACACGTTTGTTCACTTTTTCTTATATGTCTTGGTGGAATGTTATCGCACTTGCTCATACAATATACATGATTGGCTGATATCTCATTGTTGCACGACCCTCGTCTACAGTCTTTTCCATGGATTGTCGGACTCACACGTGGCGCGAAGCTCCAAGCATGCGACTAGTGGTCTATAAGTCCGGTCTTGCAAATGTTTGATGGGAAAATATATGTAGTGGATAAGTCTAGAGTTCACAATCCCTCGATTTTGATCGAGTGTTTCGATACCAAAACCAAAATATGGGAGCATGTGCCAAGCTCTGACGCGGAAAATATTATGTGGGAATGCTAAATTCCAAATCTTAGCCATCGAAGGAAAACTTTACCTCTTAGGGAACAACACGTGTGTAACGGTGTTGTTTACAAGCCGAATAAAAATAGATGGGAGGTAGGATTAAAGGAGATGCGTCACGGTTGCGATCATGATTCTTCTTTGTGATAGATAACGTGTTGTACACGTATTGACGGTCCAAAACGTTGGAATGGTTTGTTTTGAGATCTTGGAAAGATTTAAAGGGTTTGAGAAAACAGAACAAGAAATTACCGAATGGTGATAATCGTGTTAAATTGGTGGATTATGGTGGAAAGATTGCGGTTTTGTGGGAGAAAAATAATATATATATTGATGAGAAGAAGATCTGGTGTGCTGAGATTTCACTTGAAAGGCGCAGCGAACATAAAATTTATGGGAAGATTGAGTGTGGTGTGATGTTGAGCTTACAGTTCCCAAATCATGTAGTGTTTTGAAACTACTTGCTACTACGGTTTGATGAATCAAGCACATGATGGCCATTGCTTCAACATGGTAATATCTTTTGTTTTGTTTTTTTTGCTAGATTATGATTTAACAAAATTTGGGGCTTAGCGTAGATGCTCCCAAACATCGTATTCTAAGCTTTCTCAAGGACCAATATGATATTAAGGCACTTCGAACGCTACACCGACTAACAAGATACTTCCACTACAAGTTTTCTCTACTATGAGACTGTTGTGAGTGGGGAAGAAGGCCAATGGGGGAGAGAGCTAGGAGAGAAAGGCGAACACACCTTGGATATGCCTTTGATCTTAGAATTTTCTTTTGTGACTCTTCCATGATATTCAATTTTTTTTCGTTTAAAATTAGTCGTATTTCATTCTCTATTTTTGGTAAGTATAATTGAGTGATTGTGTAAATTGAAATAAAATAGTAAATTTTGTTTGTGATGCCATTGTTATGCTGGAAGGTGACATTGTGGAGGACTTCTACCAATTGGAGAACATTGTCCACTATGTGTTGTGTTTTGTGTACCGATTCTTTTGATTTTGGAGTGTCTAAAATGGTTAATTATGAACCATGCGACTTGCATTGGGGAGAAGTTGGGTTTGGTTGGGAGATTGATCATTCCGCTTTTCCCTCTTTACAATTCAAAATGTAAGTTTTACTTTTACATTTTGTTTAGTTAGCTGAAAGATTTGTTGAGAAAATATTACTTTCTTTAAATGACAGAAGCTAAAAAAGGTGCTACCATGATTTCAGTGACTTATCTACGTCCTTGAGAATCTAATATTCAAGCTCGATAAATCTTTAGATCATTCATGTGCCAAAATCCTTCATATGTGTCACTCAAGCTAACACTCTTGACATAACATTTTTGGTTCTCACATCGAACATAAAAAATGATGATCAAGCTCTTCGAGAATCATTAACTTTTCCCAAACTACATTTGCACTCTTCCGAATTACTACATAAGATAAGAACAAATCTTTTATCAATTATCAAACGTTTTATATATCATACTATCACATAGAAAGCCCGTGCGTATGCGCGGATATTGGTCTAGTAAGATATAAAACATAGATTCTCTTTTATATAAAAGGTGTTGATTTAGACCCCTCTAAGGTATGCCACATCAGCCAAATAATGTTGAATATTTTCAGCCAACCAGATTGCCACGTCACACAAAATTGCTCTCATTTACGTTGGGCCAAATCGTAATTTTATAAGCCCAACAATTTCAACCCAATCCAAACACACACAAAAATTCTATGCTCTGAAACAAAACAAAAAAATAGCCCACTCTTTCTTCTTGTCTGTTCGGCTTCAACAACGTACAACCCTAATCTCGACTTTTCACTTCCCATAAACTTCCTCTTGATTTCCCACTTGGCCGTTTCTCAAACTTGAATGAGGTAACACGATCCATCTTCCAAATCTTAAATTCTTCCCCAATTCCATCCCTCAAAACGCCTACCACGATCCTAGAACAGCGTTAATGGCTCCATCATTTCCACAGTTAGCCGATCCTGTATACATACAACCGCCTTCCTCAACGTAAACCCTGTAGGCTTCTCAGTTCACCGTTACACAAACTTGAATATTGCCTCTTTGTGTTCCCCAATCCAACAAAGATTCATTCTTCAAGTAAGTCTCGGTTTCTTTGATTTTTCGCTCAATTCATCAAAAATATATTCCTCTAATTTACGAAAAGAGTAACTCAGTTGCCTTTGTTTGGATTATAACTATTGTTGGAAGTCTTAGTCAGACAAATGTGGAAGCTTTAGACGCAAAAACTGAACATAAATATGAGAGATCGATGTTTGTACGAGCTTATTCTCAAGCCAAGCATGTAAAGTGAAATCGTAGGTGCATTAAATCATTAAATCATTTTCAAGATGGTCTTTTGTCATCTGCGTTCATGGTTGGAATTGTTGTTGCTTCTCCAAGGTGAGATTTTTGTAAGTAGAATCATGAATTTGTGCTCTTTGTGTTTAAGGGCTGCGTTAAAGCCATTGTTTTGATTATTTATATATTTTGTTTCCATGTATCCAAAGTAAATGGGGACATATAGTTTGAAAGAATCAAATATAGAGTGAATTACACACATACTTCGTTCTTACATATAGTATGAACATTTTTCTTTTGCGAGAAAGATTAATGATGTTAGCTGTTTTATTTTCATGGTAGTTGGAGCACCATGTAAGAATTAAGTTCTCCATAATCCACACAGAAAAATAAGTCATTCGGCCCTTACCATTATCCTTTCATTGATATCAAGTTTAGCTGCGGGCACGAGGTCCGCATGAAAATACATATGAGTAGCACAGAGGTTAGTAGTTTCATGACAACGTTTAATGTTAGAGTTAAGAACAACACTTTGCATAGCTGCCAAACTTATACAGTTTGATTTCCTTGGTTCCTCAAAGAAACTAACTACACACACATGTATGTGGTATAATTTTATGTTTTCTTGGTCTCGCTGTTGATGGTGTTTTATTACTTTACTCAGGTTGCTTCCAACGCTACATCAGAAACAAAGGTATATAAGATCAGTTTCTCTTTATTTTCTTCTCTATTCTTTTCGTATTTACTGCTCTTACGGTATGGTCATGATGTTGCATGATTTGATTTTTTTCAGGGAAAGGAGAATCATGAAAGCTCCAGTAGTTCATCTTCTGATATGATCAAATTTGATTTGTCGGATGGGTATCCGTATCCTCCTCATCTTGCGGTATCTTTAGATGATGATCAATATTTTAGTTCCACGTAGAGGAGTTGGCTGATTTTCCATCTAATGCAGAGGAAGAAGAGAGGGTGAGAATTAAAAAAATGCTAATTTTACACGTTTGAACTTTCCTTATAACTATGCTCTGTATATGCTATTTAACATACTTTATAATGGCCTCAGATGTTTATGGAAGCAGTGATGAAAGGACGCGAAGGTTGAAGGTCATCAAACAAATGGTCTTAAGATCTCTTCCGTCGCAGACTAGGAGCCTGATCTTAGTGTCACCGTAAATGGTCTGAAATGCTGAATCCGTTCGTGATCAGGTCGGGTCCACCTGGTATCAACTACACCGTTATCGCCAAAACCGTAAGCTTTCTTCTCCAGAAATTTCCAGGTTTGGTAGTTTCAGTTTTAGATTAGATGATAATTGAATTAGTTCTAAGTATCTGATCGTTGACTAAATTGAATTCGAATTAAGTAATCAGTAGACTATCATGGTCCTTGATTCAGTACCAGGATTTATGTGTATGTATGATGATGATGATTAAATTTGGTGTGTGATTGGATGGTTTAGGTATCACTAGATGCAGCTAAAGTTATTTACGTATCGCCTTGATATGCTCGGTTACGAGCTGGATCCAATGGTTCAGCCAAAACAGATGTGATTGGGTGGCTGAACATCGAGCTCATTAGCGATCGACCACTCGAAAATATGCTCAAAGAGTTTAAGCAATTGAAAGAAGAGAACCCTGATCGGATTCTCATCGCCTCGATTATGGAGGAATCTAACAAAGCTGGTTGGGAAGAGCTTATTACCGCTTTGAGCAAACTGGTGTTGTGAGTTTTTTCAAACATCGATTCCACTACCTAGGAACCTTGATGCACCATCATCTTCTGAAGCCAATGCTCCATATAAAACAAACAAATAAGAGTTGATATATATTAGTACTATTCAAGGGTTCAGAAGTACCAACACCAGTTTATAAAGTATCAACTAAAAGAAAAATAAAAGTAATCCTTTTTCTTTGTGCAATAAGAATGTCTTATTATATTTGAAGTTAATATACATTATATACGTGGTTGAATTTACGTTCTTAACAAACTCTATTTGCAAAAGTAAAAAATGGTTTGAGTGACTTGGCAACAAACATCAGAACCACAACACTCAGAAGAGATAATTCAATGTTCATGGTCTCAGAGAATAAAAGATTGTAGAAGGTAAATTAGAATGGAAAAGATGACAACTTAGTCAGAGATTAACTCACACTTGATGTAAAAAAGTACAATGTTCGTTAGATACAAAGATAGGAAGAAAACAAGAGCCATAAATATCATGATGCATGATTTAACCACCAAAATCAAAATCGTAACTAAAGATTAAGAGGCAAGTGTTATATTCGTCATTACGATAAAATTCACACTACAAGAAAACAACCGCAAAACCGATGGAATTTCCGACGGTAAACCGACCGATTTCCGACGGAACTGAAATTTTTCAATTCCGTCGGGAATCTGTCGGAATTATTTCCGACAGATAAGAAGACCGTCGGAAATCGGTCGGATTATTGGACCGTGTAACTAGCCGGTGCCGACGCCGGAGAAGATTCCGGTTGTCGGAAATCCGTCGGAAAATATGAACGTCGATATTACCGTTAATATTTTCCGACAGATTTCCGACAGACACCCAACTAGCTGTCGGAAATCTGTCAGAAAAAATAGCCGTTATTATATCCATTGGCTTTCCGACGCCTTTCCGACAGATTTCCGACGGTCAGCGTATTTATATATATGATTCCACACATCTTCATGCACTCACAACAACAACAACTTCCAACCAAACATTTGTTAGAAAAAAATCGTTAAGAGAGGGAGATGTCATCTTCTAGATATTATAGATCGTGGATGGATGAAGAGATGTATGATCCGGAGTCGAAGGCATTAATGAAAGTTATGCACGAGGTATATGCGAGTTCATGGAGGTTGTCAGGAATCGACCGCACCTGCAAAAAGGTGGTAACATAAAATGTCAATGTTTAAATTGTTGCAATTCGCGTAATGTTAAGGTAGAACAAGTTTGGCATCACTTGTATACCCATGGTTTTATGCCGGGATACAAAATTTGGTTTTTTCATGGAGAAACTAATTATGATGGTGGTAGTAGTAGCAGTGCACCATATGTTGCGGATAGCTTAGGCGAACACAGAACGGATAGCTTAGGTGAACATAGAACGGATAGCTTAGGCGAACATAGAACGGAAGTAGATTTTGGTGTAGGTACCGCTGAGATGGTTCATGATGCGTTTAGAGAGAATTTGCCATCGATCGTAATAGGGGAGGATAGAGTAGAAGAACCAAATGAAGAATCTAGTAGATTTTTTGATATGTTAGACGCAGGGAAGCAGCCCTTATATCATGGGTGTAGAGACGGACATTCACCTTTATCAACTGCTAGTAGACTGATGACCCTTAAGACGGACTTCGATTTGGCGGAAGAGTGTGTTGATGCGATAGCAGATTTTGTGAAAGATATTTTGCCTGAAGATAATCAGGCACCTGCATCATACTACGAGATACAGAAACTTGTAGCTGGTCTTGGTATGTCGTATCAGGTGATAGATGTATGCATCGACAACTGTATCCTATATTGGAGAGAAGACAAAGACCGGGGAAGATGTAAATTTTGTCATAAACCACGGTATTAGGATACTGGTGGCAGAGTTCCAATTCCATATAAACGTATGTGGTACTTACCATTGACAGAGAAGTTAAAAGGTTTATATCAATCTGCGCGAACGGCAGAACAAATGAGATGGCATGCAGAGCATCGTCAAGATGGAGAGATTACACATCCTTCAGATGCAAAAGCGTGGAAACATTTTCAAATGTTGTATCCGGATTTTGCATACGAGTCAAGAAATGTGTACCTCGGGTTAAGTACGGATGGTTTCAACCCATTTGGGAAGCATGGAAGGCAGTATTCTTTGTGGCCTGTAATCGTAACACCGTACAATTTGCCCCCTGGTATGTGCATGCGTCGAGAGTTTTTATTCCTCTTCGTTCTTATTCCCGGCCCTGAGCATCCGAAGAGATCACTTGATGTATTCCTCCAGCCATTGATTTATGAGTTACAAATGCTATGGAGTCACGGTGTCGAAGCGTTTGATGTTTCACAGCAGCAGAATTTTCATATACGTGTGGTCCTTATGTGGACTATTAGCGATCCCAGCATACGGTATGCTATATGGATGGACTACTCATGGAAGATTATCGTGCCCGTTTTGCCAAGATAACACTGACGCTTTCCAATTGAGGAATGGCAGAAAGCCATGTTGGTTTGATTGCCATAGAAGGTTTCTACCGGACGGCCATCCCTATCGTCGGTCTAAAAGATTATTTAAGAAAAATAAACAAGTGTTTGATGCTCCAATTGATGAGATAGACGGTCGTACTATATTGGAGCAGTTGAGAGATTTTGGTGCTGAGAGGACTCCTGATTGTGGGGGTAATGGGCATGAACCGCTTTGTGGTGTAGGGGAAGCTCATAACTGGCACAAGAAGAGTATATTTTGGGATTTGCCGTATTGGAAGGATCATTTATTAAGGCACAACCTCGATGTGATGCATGTTGAAAAGAACTTCTTTGACAACATCATGAATACGGTGTTAAACGTCCCGGGAAAGAAAAAAGACAATGTGAAGTCTAGGATGGATGTTTCAAAGATTTGCAACCGTGATTATCTTGATCGTCTTCCAGATGGTACATATCCTTTTCCTCCATACCGATTGCAAATAGCAAAGATAAGAGAATTTTTCCGGTGGATTAAAGACGAAGTTAAATTCACTGATGGATATGTAGTTAATCTGGGTAACTGCGTAGACTCACGATACCTAAAGTTTATGGGACTGAAGATGCAGGATTGTCATGTACTGATGCAGAGGCTTCTTCCATTTGCTTTTACCCATCTCCTTCCTCAAACTGTCCACGAAGCTATTGCAGCAGTTGGTGCTTTCTTTAGGGATTTATGCACGAGGACACTTACAGTTGAGGAGATCCGTAATTTAGATGTCAATATACCAGTGATCCTTTGCAATCTTGAGAAGATCTTTCCGCCGTCTTTTTTTGATGTTATGGAACATCTTCCCCTACACCTCCCCCGCGAAGCCAAACTAGGTGCTCCCGTTCAATTTCGTTGGATGTATCCTTTTGAGCGGTACATGTTCCATCTAAAGAAGAAGGTCAAAAATTTGGCTCGAGTTGAAGGTTCTATTGTCGCACAGAGTATCAATGAAGAAGCATCACAGTTTGCGGAATATTACTTTCCACGGGAAGTTCGTACGAAGAGTAGACGTCCTGCTCGTCATGATGATAGAGGTGAGGGAGTCACGTATCCCGCGCTGGTCCCTGAGTTGTTTTCGCAAGTTGGCCGAGTGACTGGGAGAGGGAAGAAACGCTTCCTACCACAAGATGAGTGGACTCACTTACATATGTATATCCTAACGAATTGTGAGGAGATGGCGGAGTACGAAAGGTAAAAACAGAACTTATTTAAATACTTCTTTTTTTTAATACCTAAGTAATATATAGGTTTCATATGTTATATATTGTTGTTTGCTTTCAGGATTTACATTGCAGCAATACGTCGCTATTATCCGGAAATGACAGAAGACGAACTTGGAGAATCTAAGGAAACCGAGTTTGTAAATTGGCTGTAATATTACGTAAGTTTTTAAAAAACGCTTATATATCTTAAAATTAGTGAATTAATTAATACTTAAATAAATGTTTGTTTATTAATTTGTCTAAATTATTATCTCAGGTTTCTGAAGGAATGAAGAGTGGAGAAAGGTTTCCGACATGGTTACAAGAGATAGTTTCTGGCCCAAGCTTCAAAGCAACTTCATACGTTCGGTATTGCACTAGGGGATTTGCATTTAGGATTCATGAAGAAAGGCCGAGGCCAACTGCAGATTATGGTATTTCAGCTACATGTGGTGATGTAGTCTACTACGGGATTCTCAAAGAAATATTGCAAGTGCGCTATTCAGGAATGTTGGGCATGAGGTGCATTGTTTTCTTGTGTGAGTGGTATGATCCATCATATCCAGAAGGTGTTCAGTTGAGCCAATTTTTGGCGTCACTTCAGTAAATTCTTCTAGGAGACTGCAAAAGTATGACCCATTTTTTCATCCTAGCATCACAGGCAGACCAGGTTTGATTTTAAAATTTCATAATACGTGCGTTATAGATAAATAATGATATTACAATTGCCTAAACTAAATATGTTTGTTTCAGGTATGCTACATTTCTTACCCTAGGGTAACACATCGAGGAGATCCTTGGATTACAGTGACTCCAATTAATCCAAGAGGGAGACTATATGGAGTTGCTGAGCAAGATGCTATGCAACCAACTAGAATTACTCTGATGGATCCAGTTGATCATTCTTCTGCGGTGGACCTTTTTGTTGATTTCACAGAATTTGGTGATAATATAGTACATTCAGAATCAGAAGAAGAAGTTGGAGAATTTGATGAAGACGAAGACACAATTCCTTCGGAAGGATCAGAATCAGACTCAGATTAGTTACATTATATGTTTGTATCTGTTAACATAAACAAGAATTTCATATTATTTATATTTTTCTATTTTTTTTTAATAACTTGATTTTGCGTCGGAAATCGGTTGGAAATATACATATTTCCGACTGATTTCCGACGGATGCTTCATATCAGGCTAACCTTAAAGGACGACACGTGTTACCCTTAAATCTGTCGGAAATGTATCTATTTTTCCGACAGATTTCCGACGGGTTTGGGGATTTGAGGTCAAATTCCAGAATTTCGAGAAGACAAATTCTCGGCATACAATTCTGACAACTAAAGTAAAAGATAAGTGAGTAAATAACCTTGTCGATGTTATACAGAACATGATTTGCGATTTTGTCATGTTTCAACCAAAAGCATTTCATACAGTTACATAGACATAAACATAGATATTTACGAAAAATACTAAAAAAACTAAATGTTTAGAATTTGAAAGTAACAATAATACACTACAAGAAAACAGTCCATAAGTGACTGCGGTTTGTGACTGCAAAATCAGTCACTAATATTTGCGACTAACTTGAGACACATTTACGACTGATTTGCGACTCATGAAATATTAGTCGCAAATTTGCGACTAATATTTGTAGTCGTAAAGGCGTCGTCAATTAGTGACTGATTTGCGACACCTGTGGGAAGGTTTCAGTCTAGTCACATATCAGTCACTAATTAGCGACTGATTTAAACCGAAAACGGTCGTCACAAATTTGTGACACATTGGTTACGAACATATCAGTCACAGATTAGCGACGCCGCTGGGGGAGTCACTGATTTGTGACTGATTTGTGACACTTTGGGGTTTAGAGTAATATTTTTGCAAAAAAAACAACACATTCTAAGTGTATATTATTTATTTTCGTATTAACAATCTCTGTAAACTATAATATTTATAAGGAATATATTTTAAGAGTTGAAAAATCCAAATTCATTTTCTAAATATCTTTGCATACATAAAGCTAGTATGAATCTCTTTGATATTTAATCTATTATTTGGTAAATTTGTTGTTTTATATAGATTAAGTTGAATTTCTACTAATTTGATGGATAAAACCAATCAAACATTCAAGAAATGCGTTTGGAATTGGTTGGAAATGATAATGGGTGATACTTGTTTGTTAAAATGTTTAGGGTTTAGGGAATCATTTCCTACTACCAAAATTTCGTCACAAAGTAGTCATACATTTGTGACTTATATGTGACTAATTTGTGACTCCTCCGTGACACTTTGGGGTTAGAAAATTGATTCCAGAACATTACAATTCTTCACAAATTAGTCACAAAATACCCACTACTTTATGACTACTTTGTGACTTATTTGTGAAACTTTAGGGTATAGACACTCCGTCACAAATTAGTCACAAAATATCCACTACTTTATGACTACTTTGTGACTTATTTGTGAAACTTTAGGGTATAGACACTCCGTCACAAATTAGTCACAAAATACCCACTACTTTATGTCTACTTTACTACTAATTTGCAACTACTTATAATTTTCTCCCAAAAAGACAACACATTCTAAGTGTCTATTATTTATTTTCATATTAACATTCTTTGTAAACTATATTATTTATAAAGAATATATTTTATGAGTGAGAAAATCCAAATTCATTTTTTAAAATATTGTTGCATACATATAACTAGTTGATAACACTTTGATCTTTAACCATTTTTCTTGTAAGTTTGTTGTTTTCTATAAATTAAGTTGAATTTCAATTAATGTGATGGATATAACCAATAAAACATTCAAGAAATGCATTTGTTATTGGTTGGAAATGATAATGGGTGATACTTGTTTGTTAAAATGTTTAGGGTTTAGGGTTTCAACTTGTGACTCCAAAAAATAGTGACAAAACAGTTACAAAACTGTGACTAATTCGTGACTACTAATAAAATTTGCCAAATTATTTGGGTTTTATATGGGCGGTAATTTTCCCTCTCCCCCAAATATATTATTTCACTTATTGTTTGATAAACACTTAGCCGAAACCTAATCTTTTTCTTTCTACTCTCTCTCGTTTTCATGATATTTTGAGAGAAAACAAGAGATTTCATCACCTCTTCTCCAAATCTCTTAATTTCTTTTCTGTTTTCTCCAAATCTCTCGATTTCGTTTGGTTATAACCAGTAAACGAATCGATAAACGCTCTCTCTCTCTCTCTCTCTCTCTCTCACAACCCAGAAACCAAAATCTCTTCATCTTTTTATGTTCCGATTTAGGGATTTTGTTCATCTTCTCCGACTTACGAACTGAGATTTCCAAATTGGATCAGAGATTAGCCGTGCTAAATCGCCAGCTCTAGTCAGATCTCGCTTCTTACGCTTCTTTTTCGGATTGCGTCTGGGTTGAAGAAATCGATTCTCTAACCCGAAACCCTAATCTTTTTGCTTCTTGTTACTCAAACCCAGATTCTTCATCTGTCTTTTTCTTTCATAAACCCATATTCTTCTTTTCGCAAACCCTTATCCTGCTCCTGAATCTGCTCCTCCAATCGAAGGAACCTATTGATTTTGTTTCAGAGGCAATTATACATTTTGATTTTGTCCTCCTCACATTTTCCTCTTATCAAGCCTCGCAATTTCATCATCTTTGTGAGTTACATGTTTCAATTTTTGTTGCAGACTGAGGATGTTCTTCCGAGTTTAGAAGCTGCGGGAATTGCTCTAGATTCTAACCTCCTCTCTTGTCAAAGGTATTTGCCTCTTTCTCTCTCACCTGAGTTTCTGTTCTTGGATACTTGTTTAATTTTTGAGTCAAATCTATAAAACCTTTTCGTTTTTGCTATGAATTTAGAGTAATATTGCTTATGCTTTTCACCATTAATTTCTGGGTTTAGTTCCATGGATTATCATATTTAATCAAAGAAAGAGTTAGTCAATTAAATGATGTGATGATTACATGATTTCTTACAAGTGTGAGACCTCAAATTCTCTGTTACTTCTAGTTTAGATTGGGTTTTATGCTTAGCGATATGCTAAGGGATATTCACAAAAGAGCAACTGGTCTTCAGCTGTTGATTGTAATATTGCCTGATCAAACTGGATCATATGGTAAGTTTGTGCAATTCGTTGGTTTTGATGTAAAGTATTCCAACAATTTTGTTCATCGCCTGCTTTTATGTTTGCAGGAAAAATCAAAAGGATTTGTGAAACGGAGCTAGGGATTGTCTCCCAATGTTGTCAACCAAATCAAGCTCGTAAACTCAACAAGCAGTATATGGAAAACGTTGCGTTGAAGATTAATGTTAAGGTCTTGTCGTTTATGTTTTCTTGTTTGCTTTATCCTTCAAATTATTTATATTTATGATGCTATAAATTAAGAGTTATTTGTATTTTAGACTGGGGGCCGAAATTCAGTTCTTGATGATGCTATAAGAAGAAGAATTCCCTTGATTACTGATCGCCCGACCATAATCATGGGAGCTGACGTGACTCACCCGCAAGCTGGAGAGGACTCTAGTCCTTCAATTGCAGCCGTATATCTTGATTGCTTCTTTGCTTGTATGTATTTCACTTTTCAGCCGACTCAACATATAAGTTAATCTCTTTTTTTTCTTAATTATAGGTCGTTGCTTCGATGGACTGGCCAGAAATAACTAAATACAAAGGACTGGTTTCTGCTCAGGCTCAGAGGGAAGAAATCATTCAGGACTTGTACAAGCTGGTTCAGGATCCTCAGCGAGGGTTAGTATATGAAATATTGAAAACTGATGGTAGCTTTGTTGAAGCTCAAGAAATAGTGAAAACTGATGGTATCTTTTGGTTTATTTGAATGCCTTGTTTTTCTTATTGTTAGGACCACTAATTCACCACCAAGAGTATGAGAGGAATGAAAAGTGTTGCTCCAAGACAACAAATCACGCATTAGTCGAACCGTGTTCCATTTGCATTGTGGCTCAGTGATCCTAAAGATGTTAGAATTTTAGAAAATGTTATCTTTCTTATGGTAATTTCCTCTCTATTCTACTTTCTTAGCATTGGATTTTCTGAATATTGATGTTTGGTATGTGAGGAACTTATATGTAATGTATCTTTTGTGTTAACGGTTTCAATATATTCAGTTTTTCATTTTAATTTCTTTAAATTTGGACATTTCAAAACCATTTGGTAATTGTAGAAAAACACAAACAAACAACAATTAGTAGCATATAAGTGACTGAAAAGGGATTCAATTGGTGACTTATAAACCAAGGCGTCGCAAATTAGTGGCAAATTTGTGACTAAAATGTGACTAACCCAAAATGTGACAACAACAATATACTCTCTAATTAGAAGCTAATTAGTCATTAATTTACGACGCATATAGTTAGTCATAATTCAGTCACAAAATCAGAAGTCGCTAATTAGTCGCTAATTAGTCGCTTATTTGCCACGCACAAGACAGTCTCAAATCCGTTGCTAATTACTGACTACCTGTCTGAGTCACATAAGCGTCGCTTATTTGCAACTGAAATGTGGAGTCACAAAACCGTTGCAAATTAACGACGAATAAATAAAGTCACACATGCGTCGCTAATTTGCAACGCATTAACGACGCCAGAAATTTGCGACGCACGTTTTACGACGCCAAGTTGGCGTCGCAAAGTAGTCGCAAATGGGTCATTAGTGACGAATTTGTGACGCTTCTGGGAGTGGCAAATGGCCTGTTTTCTTGTAGTGATATTATCAAGTATTTTATCTTCTAAATCATGATCCAACCATGCTATTAACTTGTAACAACGAAAACGGATCGTTAACAAGCTTAAAACCATAAATCTGTCAGAAATCTGTCGGAAAATTGTATATTTTTCCGACGGTTTTCCAACGCATGCTTCATATCAGGCTAACCTTAATGGACGACACGTGTTACCCTTAAATCTGTCGGAAATCTGTCGGAAAAGTATCTATTTTTCCGACAGATTTCCGACGGTTTTGTGGATTTGAGGTCAAATTCCAGAATTTCGAGAAGACAAAGTCTCGGCATACAATTCTGACAACTAAAGTAAAAGATAAGTGAGTAAATAACCTTGTGGATGATATAAAGAACATGATTTGCGATTTGGTTATGTTTCAACCAAAAGCATTTCATACAGTTACATAGACATAAACATAGATGTTTACGAAAAAATACTAAAAAAACTAAATGTTTAGAATTTGAAAGTAACAATAATATTATCAAGTATTTTATCTTTTAAATCATGCTCCAACCATGCTATTAACTTGTAACTACGAAAAAGGATCGTTAAGAACCTTAAAACCACAAATCTGTCGGAAATCTGTCGGAAAATTATATATTTTTCCGACAGATTTCCGACGGATGTGCCAAATTTTACCCGCGATTAAATACCGACGGATTTCCGACAGATCAAAATCCATCGGAAATTCTTATTTATTAACAGATCTTCTTCTCCACGAAGAACACAATCCACCGATTGAAAATCGGAATAATCGCCGCCTCCGATCCTCTCCACCTCCGATTTGACGATTTCGCCGGTCTTCTTCGCCGGATTCGCCCCCGACCCCTAACCTCTCCGCCTCCGATCCTCTCCCCCACCGAGCCTCGCCGTAGCCGCCTCCGCCTCTTCATCTTCTCCTCCTCGCCGGATTTCTTCGCCGGAATTAGCCGCCGCGTCCTCCTCTTCGCCGGATTACAAATGGCGGATCTTCCTTCTCATTTGTAAGTTTCCTCAAATTATCTATTCAATTCGGAATTAGGAATTTAGTTTGTGAATTAGGAATTAGTTTGTGAATTAGGAATTAGTTTTAGGGTTAGGGAAATTTAAGAAATGTTTTTTTTGTTGTTGAAGTTAAATTTAGGATTAGGGTTAGATTTATGATTAGGAAAGTTAAATTAATGAAATTGGTTTTTTTGGAAATTAATGAATTAATTTTTGAATTTATATATTTAGGGAAAATATATTTTATATATTTTGGAAAAAATTATTAGCATTTTCTAATAATTTTTAAACAATTTTAAGGATTAATTTTAGAATTTTAAATTATGTAACTAGAGTAAGGAAAATTATATTTTATATATTTTGGAAATTTAAGAAATGTTTTTTTAAAAAATTGCATTTTTATAATTATATATTTAACCAATTTCGAAATTTTAAGATAATGAATTAATTTTTGAATTTATATATATATTTTTATAAATTTTATATAATTAGATTTAGGGAAAATATATTTTGGCTATATTTTAAAAAAATTGTTAGCATTTTTTACTAATTTTTAAACAATTTTAACGATTAATTTAGAATTAGAGAATTTTAAATTATGTAACAATTACTTAAGAATTTTAGAATTTCTTAATAATTTTACCATTATTTGAAAAAGTTAAGATTTTTCATAACTTTAAAATTGTTTTAATATAAATGTAGGGATTATAGTGGTTTCGCTGCATCTGGCAGCGACCAACGTCGTCGTCGTGCGAGTAGAGCTCGTTCGAGTACGACGTCTACACCAACACCGTCGTCTACACCTCTACAGACGCCAGTGACACCACCAGCCGCCACAGCACCGTCGCAGATTAGCGTCGAGGACTTCATGGGTCTTCCTGGACGAGAGAGGTTGTCTAATCTCCATCCAGACCAGCGCGGTACAAACAGATGGTAAGTTTTTTGTTACATTTTTGTTTATTTTTAACTAATTTAATTTAATTGTGACTAATGTTATTATATTGTTACATTTTTTTCCCGTAGGTTTGGTGATTCTCGCAGCGGGATTTCGAAGTTCCTCAACAAGATGGAAAACTCTTTGCTCAGCCGTCCTTATCCGACGTACACCGCCATGCCATTGGAGGATCAAGAAATGTGGTTTCGCCAATTTGCGGTAAGTCATCTGTTTTCACAAGTTTTACTTTCATTTAAAGTATTATTTTTTTTATTTAATTTTTCTTTTTGCAGCAAGAATTTAGGTGGGAACCACACTTGACCGCTCTGGTCAGGAGGGAATTCAACTTGAAAGCGGGACGGCACTACTCGAAGAAGGTGAACGAGTGGAAGGATAAGTGGCAACATTATAAGGTGCCAAAGGAGATGGTTGAGAAGCCGGACTTGTGGAACGGGTTCATCGCCTATTTGCAACAAGAGGCTACCAAGGAGAGCTCTACATATCACTCTACCAACCGGAACAGCACGCGCAACAGCAAGGGTTTAGCCACCCACAACCTTGGAGCTACCAGCAAGAAGACAAAGGCTAGGGATATGGTAAGTTTTTTATGTACGTCTTGATTTTTATTAATTTTTTTTTAGTTTTATACATTTATATTATGAAATAAATATCTAACAACTGCAGTCTAAGGAGTTGGGTCGGGAACCCAACCACTTGGAACTTCTGCTAGCAACACACACCAACAAGGGAACAATGGCACATTTGCCACCTTTGGGAAATATTGGAGCATAAATGCCACCCATATTTAACTCTATTTTCAAACATTTTTTTTAAATCCGGAAAAATAGAAAATGACTTAAAAACCTTAACAGAGTTGCGTAATTACATGACCCAACCGCGATAACCCGACCCGACTCCCACATTCGGGTGAAAAGAGTACAAACCGAATCCAACAATTTCCAAAGTAACAATTTTTCTAAAACCCCAACCGTTTTTTCTTCGATCCTTCGATTCCGACGAGTTCCGATTCCGACATAAGATCCGGTGAAAAATTCTCGGTTCAATCTCGCTTCGTCGTCGATCTCCGTTCGAAATCGTGGCCAAAATCCTCTGCCGTCGGCGTTTTACTCCTTTGGGTAAGAATCAATTTTAATCCTCTTTGAATTTTGTTAAAATCGAATTGGACATCGAATTGTCGGAATCTAATCGAATTGGACATCGAATTTTCGGAATCTAATCGAATTGAGGAATCTCGAATTGAATCTTGTCTCCCATGTGTTCCTCTTTCTCTTGGCTTGAATCTAATCGAGTTTGCTTGTGTTGTACCATGGTATATGTGTATATTAGGTATTTTGATTTTGATATGGGTTTTGATACTTTTGTTCTTGTGTTTTATCAGGAAAGGAGTAATGGTTCGGACAATGGGTCTTCGTAGATCTAAACGTGGGAAAAAGAAGGGAGTAGCAACGGTTTGGCCGGTGAGAGTAGTAGAAAAGGTAAGGAAGAAGGAGGGAAGAAGAAGGTGTTAGAAGAAGAAGAAGAAGAAGAACAACAACAACAACAAGAACAACAACAAGAAGCAGTAGAAGAAGAAGAACAAGAAGAAGAAGCAGTAGAAGAAGAAGAAGAAGAAGCAGTAGAAGAAGAACAAGAAGAAGAAGAAGAAGAACAACAAGAAGAAGAAGCAGCAGTAGAAGAAGAAGAAGACAAAGAAGAAGAAGTAGAAGAAGAAGATGTTGGCGAAGGAAAGGTTGGTATTTTTTTGGTGTTAGTAAAAGTGGTTCAACTTAGAACAACCGTTTATGCAAATTTGTGGTTTTTGTACAAGTGGGCCAACTGAGAACAAACGTTCTAATGAATATTTTCTTGGTATTTGTAGGATACCTCTGATGATGAGGATGGTTCAAGGGCTCTGCAGCCAGAGGGGATGTATTTTAAGCCTACTGAATACACCAAAAGTTGTAGGATAGGCACTAGGTGTAATGTGGGAGAAGTGGTGAAGTTGTTGGGGGAATATCCGGATGAATTGAGGTGGTTGAGACGGAATGAGCAGTTCAAGCACGTTCTCCACATGCCGGTGGAGGCTAATCACCAAGTCCAAGGCATGTGGATGCTTATGGTGCGCACCGCTAAACAGGAGACAAAAGAGTGTTGGTTTGTGGTTAATGGAACCCCCATAAGGTATTCCATTAGAGAGCACGCCCTTCTAACCGGTTTGAATTGCAAAGAATATCCCCCCAACTGGGAGAATCTAGGGAGTTTTGCGTTTGCTAAAAGGGTGTTTAAGAAGACAAAGGGAATAAAGATAAGCACGATAGAGAAGGAGATGGAGAGGTTGAAGAAGAAGAAGAAGCGAGCTGCGGACAGGATGAAATTGGTTGTTCTATACTTCATCGCCAAGGTTTTGAAAGCAAAGAACAAGTATGATCCGACTGTCGACCCATTCTTACTCCGAATTGTCGATGATTTGAGTGTATGTGAGAAGTTCCCGTGGGGCCGTTATACATTCAACGATTGCGTTGATGGGATGAAATGGGTGGTTGATAACATGAAGGGAGCAGTGAAAACGCAAACAGGATTATCCGCCTTCATTATCCCCCTAGAGGTAAACCCTTTTACTATTCCAACAGATTCAAGTGTATAATTTTTGAATATGTGGCAGAGTTTTTCACTCTGTTTTGGACTCATTATGCAGATTCTTGCTTTCGAGTGTATTCCCAACCTTCGACGAAGATTTCGCGAAGATGTAGGAGGAGCGCATCCCGGTTGTCCAAGGATGTGCAAGCGGAGGTTTGTGAAAGGAGACAACAAAGGATTTCCGTTGCAGCATATACACGATGCGCTTGGAGATACAAAGGTTTGTACACATAATTAGTTTGGTAGAATTGGTACATTTGTAATCTTGTATTTGATTTTAGAGTAATCTTTTGTGATTTCAGGAAATTGAAAGCATCTTGGAGCCTACTGAAGAAGAGAGAGGCCTGTTGAGACAAATTGTTGAGGTAGATGCTGAAGAAGGCATAGGTTACATTGATCTGGTGGTCGAGAGCTGGAGGGAGCGTCTAGTTATCCAGAAGAAGCCTATATTATGGAAAGAATTGCACAAAAAGGACGTTGAAGCTCGATCTCTGGAAAGAATTGATGAAGACCTTGATGTGGGTGTGGGTGAGAAGGAGAAATGTGTTGAACATCCTGAATCTTTAAGGGCACTACAAGCAGTACTCGTGGGGGTGATTGAGGAAGGGTTTGGGAAGCTGCAGGGGGCGGTTGGTGAAATGAATGCAAGGGTTGTTGGGGAGATTGAGAAAGGGTTTGAGAAGCTTAAGGTGTTGGAGACGACCGTGAATACTCTCCACGGTTATATGTTGGGTAAGAGGATGGTTGTGACAGGTGAGGGGATTAATTCTGACAAATCATTCATCTTGATGTCTCCTATTGAAGAATGTACCCCTGTTGTTCCTACTTCTCCTACTCAAGAAGAAGATAATTGTGAAGAGGGGGACCTTGGTGCTGAGAAGGATAAAGAAGAGAAGACACAAAAAGAAGTGCAAGGTGAAGAGAAGGACAAAGAAGAGAAGAAGAAGAGCAAGGTTAAGAGGAAGAGGAAAGAGCCGGTTAGGTTTACACCCGAGGAAACGAAGAAGAAGAAAAAGTGATATTTGTTTATGTTTTATTTAGTTTGAAACTTGGTATGTTTTATTTAGTATGTTGAACTTGGTATGTTGAACTTGGTATGTTTTATTTAGTAATGGAACAATTCGTATTGGTCCAACTCGAACAATTCGTAACAGAGTTGTACCTTTACCAATTATATGTATTGGTCCAACTAGAACAATTCGTAACAGAGTTGTACCTTTACCAATTATAGGTTTTTTTCTCAATTAGCACAATTCGTAACAGAGTTGTCAAACAACCATAATTTAAAGTCTTACAAAGATTTAAAAACCATAGTCTAAAGTCTTACAAAGAAACAACCACAATCCTAGTACATCAAAGATACTAGGTCAAAGTCTCAAACTTCAAAGAGAGCTCGTTATACTTCTTCTGAAGATCATCAATCCGCATTTCCATGTCGAAGATAGTTACTTCGTGATCCAGAATTTTCTGTTTCGCAGCGGCCAACTCCTCCTTCATCTCATTCTTCTCATCCCTAATCTTCTCAAACTCGTCTTGAATTGCAGGTGTCCACCACCTCCTGAACCCACATCCTTGACTAGGACCCTAATTGAAAACCATGAAAAGCATAAAAACCATCGATTATTTCCCACTATTCATGGAAATCTAAAAACCATGAAAACCATAAAAAGCAAAAATCTGAAAACCACCGATTCCGATTCACTTACATCTGACAAATCGTATGGGCAAGTGAAGTACCGCATCCCCTTGGTTCCGGTTGGTTCATTCGAAGTTGCAACAACGATCTGTGCACCGCAATCACACGCCCATGGAACGCCCTTCTCATGCTTCCTCACCTCACCATATCTAATTTGCATTTTCTTGTCGAATTCACTCGCCATCTTCAAGATTTCCCTACTCCTCCTACCTTCTCTCTCGATCTGTCGGATTCGAGATCTCCTCTCTCTCTCTTCAAAGAAAAGAAAAGAAAAGAAAAGAAAAGTTTCTTTCTCTCTCTGTCGGCAAAATCTTTGGGGAAGAAATAAGAAAAGAAATGTTAAAATAAAATCTGAAAAAAGAAAAGAAATAAGAGAATAAATATCTTTGGGGAAGAGTGCAACCGTTCCGTTTCCCCAACCGCAGCTTTAATAAGAGAATAAAGCAATATTATTAAAATAAATTATTTTAAAATTTTTTGGAATTCCCTCCAAATTTTTATAAAAAGATGGGCGAAGCTGTACCGAGTTGTTCAGTTGTACACTTGGCTACATAGCTGTACTTTGACAGTTTTTCGATTTTTCTAGTTGGACCTAATTAAGGATAACTCTCTTGGAGTTGGACTTCTAATTTTCCCATATTAATCATCATTTTGGAGGTTTCCACAATATAATGTGGTCGAATTAACAGTATTCACATAATCCCCTTAGTAAACGGGCGAAACCTAAGATAGGAAACATAAAACTAATAGGAGTGTTTTGTATGAAATCACATCATTGTTTACAAAAATTCCGAAATTCTTGTTTTACTCATTTACAACCATTATTGCATGTTTTTTGGAATCCTCACATCATTTTACTAAGAGAATCTCCACATATAAATTGATAACAATAAAAAAACAAATCAAGTATTCATAAAAAGTACCAATAAGAAGTACCACTTGTACCAAACATATTCATAAACATATTCATAAAAAGTACCAATATTCAAGTATTTTCGGGCTGCAACCACCTCTCTAAGTTTATACCATGGTTGTATTTGAACCTCTTGCGGCGACGTTCTCCGGTGGATGGATATCTCGTTTCCTTATTTCTTCCGGATTTTGGTTTAAATACCGGCGGTAAGGCGTACAATTCCTTAATGTTAGCGGGGATATCCCACTCAGACTCATGCGGCACTAAATAAATGGTTTTCTCATACGCCAACGCCCAAGTCTGTGTCAAATATTTTTCCGAGCAAAGATCATAGAGGTGGATAGTCTCTTCTCCTCTCCCTTCTTTGTTCATAAAGAAGCTGCATGCGGCTATTGCATGGGCACACGGATACTTGTCTATATCAAAACATCTGCAAGAACATCTTCTCAATCTCAAGTTCACAAGATACGCCTTCCCATTGACTCCTTTGACAGCGTATTCAAGCCGGAAGCCGTTTAGCTCCTTCACGGGTAAAGATTTCGCGGTTTCACATCTCGAGTGCAATATGTTCTCCACGAAAGGCACGACTTTTTTGAAGTCCGGTGCACTAGCCGCTGTTTTCCTATGTTTGTTAAACCACTCAGACATCTTTTCAACAATCGCATCAATCATAGGTAATAGCGGGTACGCCCTTGCTTTTCTAAACACATTGTTCATTGATTCCGCGGCATTGCTCGTGTCTATGTTGTACTTGTTTCCTTCAAAATAGCACCTTGTCCATTTTTCAAGCTTTGTACTATCTTCCAGATATTTAGCACCCGTAGGCCACCTACCTTCAAAATCTTTATACTCCTTCTTAAACTCACTCTCAGTATAAGCATGAGCGCACATGATAAATTTCTCAGCAGCTCCATCCTTGTCATACGCCACCTTTCCTCTCACGTTTTGAGACAAATGCCATATGCAATGCCCATGCTTAGCACTCGGGTACACCGTCTCTACTGCTTTGATGATGCTCTGATGTCTGTCGCTTATAAAAACCAACTTTGGACTATCCGGTATAATGGTTTTCAGCTTCGTGAAAAACCAGTTCCAACTAACATCTTTCTCACTATCAATCACACCAAACGCAATGGGGTAATGGTGATGATTAGGATCTTGAGCTGTTGCGAAGACCAACATACCACCGTATTTGCCTTTAAGAAAAGTTGCATCAACAACGATCACTTCTCTCATTGCCTTGAACCCTTTAATGCTAACACCCAACGCGATGAATAGGTACTTGAACATCTTTTTTCCATCCAATTCCACACTTGTTACTGTCTCCGGATTGGCCTTCCTCAACTCGTAAAGATAAGAAAACAACAAGTTGTAGCTTTTTTCGGGACTCCCGCGCATCTCGCTAATGTGTCATTTTCTCCCTCTCAAAGCGGTAGAGTAGGAGCAGTCTAGAGAAAGCTTATTTTGTACAAGACCGACGATACTTCTAGCAGGAGGTGTGTCCATTTGACCTGGATAATCTTCATGCAACAAGTTGGCTACTAATCGTTGTGTGCCTCTCCGTTTAAAACTGCTTGTGCTCTCAACAGCCCGCGAGCATGCATGCATCTTTCTGTGTACTCTTATGGTCCAATATAGTGAATCCTTATCTCTCGCAGCTCGTAGATACCATTTACAACCTTGCGAAGCTTGTCGGCATCTTAGCATAAGTCGATGCTTATCCGACTTAACTGTTTCATACGCAAAACAATTCTTATTTGCAGCTCTCAATACCAAATCTTGCACCGCTTGCCTGGAACTAAATTCTTGCTTTATTACAAGACCAGTACCATCTTCCCATTCTTCAACAGTCGCAATTTCTCCTACGGGAAGGTCCACCATATCATGAACAATAGCATCCAAATGGTTATCTATCGGACTTTCTACAGTCGCAAAATCGTCACAAGATACATTCTCACAATCATCATTACCGACATTTTCGTAAGCCAAAATCGCCCTTGTCTCATCATTAATCGCCTCATTTGGTTGTTCTTCCAAACTAAGGATGCCAACATTTTCATTGCCTATACCACTTACAACCGGCTCCGAATAATTCACACCAAATGAACTTATTTGCTCTGCTCTTGAAACTTGGTCCAAAACCCCATTGTTTTCCACACCCTTCAATAACTCCACTACCAAAACAGGTCTCAGACCGTCTTTATCGACCGACATAAGATAACCCAATACTTCCTCGTCATCTACAATATATGTCTCTCTTCGAGCTTTAGATACACTGTAACTCAATTTCAGCTTCCCCGCGGTTTCATCTATCCCAATCTTCCTACATATATTATCTACTACCACCGCATAAGTTATCTCCTCCATAGACGATGTCTTAAACACTATAGAGTATAGAGAATTTCTAGAAATCCACTCATGATCTTCTGCATAACACCCCCCATAGTCAAATTGCACGACTGTGTACATGTTCTTCAACACCTTAAGAAAAAAACAAAACAAAACAATGATTAGGAATTGCACAAATTTTTACAGTAGTACCTAATATTTATGTCCAACTTGGACAACTATGCATTTAGTAGTACCTTTTATACCAACTATTATCGAGTATCCCCCAACGCAGTTGTACCAGTTGTACTATATCTGCAGCTTTCGATTCAAATCCATTCGATTATGGGCTTCCTAGTTTTCCAACGATTCAACACGATTCAGCACAACTATGACGTGATTTAACTATGCACATACCTAATAATGCCTACAAACATGAATACCAACACATATTTTATGTCAAATCCCTAATTGACATTTCAATTGAAATTGAAACATGAATACCATAATCAGGCGTACCCCGGAGGAAACGAGTTTTTCGGGGTGAGAATTCGAGTTTTTCGGACTGACCAATCGAATTTTCTCCCGCCGGACTCCCCCACCGTCGTTTCTTCCCTTCCGGCGCACGAGGAAGAAGGAAATTCAATTGAATTTCTTTATTTTTCTTTATTTTTTCCTAACCCTCTATTTCTGGTAGAGACTTTACAAGGGTAAAACAGAAATTTTTTATCAAAGTGGCATTTGTGATCATGGAGTGGCAAGTGAGATCACTTTTTTTCCGAGAGTGGCATTTAAGATCTGCACCCCACCAACAAGGATGGTGTCGTCCAGGATCAGCTAGCTCGGAAGATTCAGGAGAGCGTCCGAAGCATGGAAGAGGAGTACATTCTGTCTCAGCCATCCATGGAAGGAACCCCTCCCCTCACCCAAGCCTCGGACGACATCATCAACCAATTCGTCTTAAAGGTATGTAAAATTTAAAATAGTTTTCAAGTCTTTTTCATTTACAATTTAATTTGTTCCGCAGGTTGCTCCGCAGAGCAAAGGGCGGATTTATGGTCTTCCCGACGATTCAGGATCATTGGGGTCTTCTTGTTACTACAGCGAGACATCCGAGCTGAGAGCCCAGATGCAGCAAAAGGACGTCGAAATTGAAGGTTTGAAGACGACGGTCCAGCAGATACTAGATGCACAAGCCGCCCTAGAAGCCGAGCGGGAGAAGAAAAGGGAGATGGTGCGACGGATGATGGCGTACTTGGGGCGCAACCACCGATTAGATTTTCCTCCGGCACCCACCGATTAGATTTTTATTTTCAACGTTTCTGTAAAACAATTTTACTTTTTATTTTCATTTAAATAATTTTATTTTAATTTAAATAATTTCAAATTTTAAATTAAAATTTTATATTAAATTAATTATTATTTAAATTATTATCATTTTTTATATTTTCTACGAATCCGTCGGAAATTGATCTGTCGGAAAGCTGTCGGAAATAAAACCGTCGGAAATCTGTCGGAAATTCATCCGCCGGAAAGTTGTCGGAAAGTCATCGGTTTACAAGTTATCGGAACCCGTCGGCATTTTGTCGGAAACAAAACCGACGGCTATTTTTCCGACGGAATTCCGACCACTACAAGAAATTTGAGTATATATAGCACCCGATAAACGCTATTTATTACTATTATAGCGGTTTAGTAAACGCTCTATCTACGCCCGTTATAATAGATAAGACACTTTACATAGCGGTTTTTGGTAATGCTATAACATATTTATTTACAATAGCGATTAATTTAGTGCAATTATAAAGTTTTTAATAGCATTTATTTTCTGCTATTATATAGTTCCGACACATCAATTATACAGGATTTAATAGCGTTTATTTTCTGCTATTATTTATTCGTACATAGCATTTTTTATTATAGCATTTGCATATTGTACTGTTGTGATATCTGTCAATTTGTCTATTGGATCTAATAGCTAAAATCATTGAACCTGATTTGAATACTGAATTTTCAAGAAATATCATGATATTAAAGAGAACATAGTTATAACATTGTTTAAACAAACACACTTTACACCAAAGACACATCTTACAACAAGTTCATACTCAACTAATTAAACTACACAAATCCAAATAAAGCGAGGCAAAATCATCTAAGGCATACTTTTCCAGGTGCTGAAACTTCAGCTTGCCCCAATCGTATATTCTGTTCCAATTCCTGTAACACTTTCTCATATGCAGTCACAAGATATATAGCTCCAAAGTGAACCCATAGCCTGCAAGAAACAAAAAGATTTATAAGATCTGTGGAGAAGAGTACTAATTGCAGGAAACTGAACAGACGGATATACTTGCCACTTTGGGATGTTAATTGATCTTCCAAATCAATTTCTTGTCGACCTCAATTTTCAGCTACTGGAAAAATCAACAGATTCATAAACACAAAAAGCTACTCAGAAATCTCAGAGATTGAAATGAAAATCACAAAACTTTTCATTTACCCTTTAAATTCAATCAATTTCACTTTCAATTATCCCAAAATAGAGAGATAGAGAGAGAGAGAGATAAAATCTAAAAACCCAAAAAAGAGAGGAGGAAGAAGACGCACGAAGGAGTATGGCGGAGAATTATCTTGCTCGATTTCAATTGAGCAAACCGTTTCAGGTTAAGAGAGGTGATGGAGCTTTCCGCAGATTTAGGGCCCTGTTCGTTTGAGTTGTTGAACTCAGTATCCAGACGCAGCAGTTGGACGCAGTAGCTAGACGCAGCATCCGGATGATGTTCGTTTGTGTTTCTGGTTTATGCGTCCAGAAATTGTATCTGGATGCACTTATGTTCGTTTGGTATTTTGATTCCTGTATCCAGACGCGTCTATCGTAAAATGACCAAAAAGTCATTTGTTTGTGTTAATACTATTATTTATGATTAGAATTCACTTATTTAGCTATATAATTGCCAAATAATTTTTTTAAGATACTTTTGGTAAATATAATCACACAAATATACAAATTACTAAATAAAATCATTTTCATGAATTAAAATCCAAAACATATAATTATGTAAACTTTAAAATGTTGTCTTTAAACAAAAGTTCTAACATTTTAATGAACTACAAAAAACAAGCTCTAATGTTCTTCAAGAAAACATTATCTTCATGATGCTAGTATGGAAGTTGACGTCCTCTTCCTATCTTTTCAGTGATAACATCACGTAGAGTTTCCATTGCTCTATCACCAGCTGGTACATATGGAGTATGCTCAACTTCTTCACCAACGTTAACTTGATCACCATGATGTTCATACTCATCAACCGTTTCCCAATATGCAAAATCACGGTCTTCATAATGTGAATCTCGAATAAAATTGTGAAGTGCCATAGTTGCTGTCACAATCTTTATCCACTTTCTCAACTCATACTTAGGGTGTTTTCGATCTAAAATCCTCCATTTCGCTTTCCACACACCAAATGTTCTTTCTATCACTGAACGCAAACTAGCATGTCTTTTGTTAAACAATTCTCTAGTGCTAGTTGGTGGTCCTCCCCTCGCAAACAAATCGAGATGATACCTAGCTCTACGATGAGGACCTAAATAGCCAGTTCTAGTAGGGTATCCTGAATCAACTAGGTAATACTTGCCATTTGGGGGATGAGGGAAAAAAGGATCTTGTGTAGCACAATGTGTTAAAACTTTTGTATCATGTGCTCTTCCGGGAACTCCAACAAATGTGTATATGAATTTCATCCTGAAATTACATATAGCTAGAACATTCATGGTTGGTTCACCTTTTTTACCTCTATACGGTTCCTCATTCTTAGATGGAGGACGAACAGATATGTGAGTACCATCCAAAGCACCAATACAATCCTCAAAAAAAGGCATATAACGAATATCATTCACTAGAACCGGGTTGGGACTTGTAAACTCACCTCTAGTAGGCTTAATTATGTCTGCTGCCAGCTTCAATAGAACACTTAAAACATCATCTAATTTTCTTTTCACTGTATCTAAAGAGTGTTGATATCGTTCAGCTAAGACCCGGACCGTTAGATCTTGTGCAACCATTTCAATAAACATGGCCACACTTTCTTCAAGGTAAACATGACAAGATTCTTCTAGTTTGTACTGTTGTGATAGCTTCTGACATAGACTTAGAAATGTACCTTGATTCATGCGTAGGATATCGTAACACTGTTTCTCAGACTCAAACATAAAACGTTGCACACGTCTCCAACCTCCACCTCTATTTGTCCTTTGCATCTCTCTTGCACTATTAACTCCATAAATTTCTTGTACTGCAGCATACATGTTCTCTTCTTCATCTAATATCATATCCATGTCATCATCCTCTGTTAGAGATTTAAATGTATTCTGCAAAACCAGTAAAAAAGTACACAAACTTAGCTTCAAGAAGATTCAAAGAATTCCGGAAAATATTTTGTATTCATAGATAAAATAATGTTTTACATAAAGAAAAACTTCAGACAACTAATCAGACTTAAAACTAATCACTAATCATACTTAAAACTAATCAGAAGCATCTTCTACATATACTCATTCTTTCTAATCCTCTCATGCATCTCTGAGTCTCAAATTCCAACTAGAGAACCTTATTCTCATCATCTTCTGCATATATTCATTCTATCTAATCCTCTCATGCATCTCTGATTTCACCAGTCTCAAACTCCAAGTAGAGAACCTTATTCTCATCATCTTCATAACTTAAAAATGTTTGGCGATTGGTAGGATCTTCCTTGAGATGTTTCATTGATGCTTTGTATAGTGGAGACCACATTCTTATACTAGGCAATGAATGTAAAACTCTCATAGCCCTAAGCTGACTACAACTATAATCTGGATGGCTCTCTATCAACTGATTCTTGTGAGAAAGTAATTCATCACGTGACTGAATACTGTCCTTAATCACATCTGCTACAGCATGTCCGGTGCGTCTTTTTCGACTAGACCTTGGGACATTGGAGGTTGCAGGAGCATTAGAGGATGCAGGAACATTGGAAGCTGTAGGAGCATTAGAGCCTGAGGGAACATTTGAACCTGAGGGAGCATTGGTTTCGTGATTAGGAGAAGGATCATTTTGCCTTGATTCAGATGCAGCATCATCATCTTCTGGCAACATGGTGTCTAAATGGTTTTCACCTTGTTGAGCATTCCAGCCTTCAGCCCCGGTTACTTGAACAGAACCAAAGACTTCTTCCATAAGATCCATGTTTGTCACTGGTTTATCTTTTATCTTTCTAGCTCCACTCCATTCCTAAAATCAAAGAACAAAATAAGCATACATATAACATGAAACTTATAACAAGAACAACACAAATCAAAGAAGCAGCAAATTCTAACCTTACAACGCTCCTCCCACCAATCATCAGTCATATGTATGGACCCATTCGGAAAATAACCAAGTCCAGTTCTCTTATGAGTCAACTTCTTCACAGCATTGTATTGCTTCTTGCAAGTATTGAACTTGTTCCTGAATTTTATCCATGTATGCTTCTCTCCATATTTTTCATAAAACTTTGTTATAATCGTTTGTCTACCAGTTTCATTCACCACATTGCTCCTAATGTTTCCTTTCAGATTCTCTTCAATTCGTAGTTCAAGATAAAACCTTGTTTGTTCATCACTCCATACTAGATTCTATTATACCAAATAACATTTAGAAAATATTTGAACTAAACATAAGAAAATACTTGAACTAAAGATTCAGAAAAAACATAAGCAACTTCAGTTGATTAAAGATGATGCAACGAATGCATACTGGTATATATTAAAGTAGGAAATACTCACATCAGTGCCAGGTACAGTTGTCATTGTGTTCTAACTTTTGATTGTTTAGCCAAAAGAACCTAAAAACAATTCAAAATAGAAACATCACAAACAAATCCACTGCATTACACATAAAGGAAATAAGTTATGATACTCTACAAACAATGTACATGAATGAATGAATATCTTTAAAATCATCACAATGATTCATAACCAACAAAACCCAAAAATAATCTTCTGAGAATTCTTTTAGTTTCTAAAACAAAGGACTGAACAAAATTTCTTAGTTTCTTAGCACAACCCAGAACAAAACGTAGCTTGGTTTCATGAATAGATTATAGATTTCTAAAACAAAGGACTGAACAAAATTTCTTAGTTTTTTAGCACAACCCAAAACAAAACGTAGCTTGGTTTCATGAATAGATTTCTAAAACAAAGGACCATGTACAAAATTTTTAGCTCTTTAGCAAAACCCAGAACAAAATGCATCTTTATAGCAAACCCAAAACAAATCAATGAATTCTCTCAACAAACATCATATCGTTTCATAATAAAGCAAGAGAACTTTTATAATCTTCCCTAAGATGGCTTCACCATCTTCACGTTCTATTTCACTTTCGAAGGAACCTGCAAATAAAGCTATGGAGCTCTAACTTTCTTCTATTTCTAAGCCTATGGTGATAAACATCGAAACCTTAGGGAAGATGGTGAAGCGTTGAAGACTAAAAAGACACGCGTACCTGTAGTGCCGAGGAAGAAGATTTGTTCCCAGATTTCGTTTCCGTCAATTTCTAAGCTTCTTCTTCGCGAAATCGAGCTTCTTCTTCGCAAAATCGAGCTTCTTCTTCTAGAGAATCGATCGATGATGAGGTAAAAGAGAGATTCTACAGGTCGAATCCATGGTGGTTTATGAATTGGGAATTTGATTTTGTCGATATAAAATTTAGGGGTAGGTTTTTGTGATTATTGAATTTAGCTGGGGTTATTTTGGACTTTTACAACTTTGGATGAGTTTTGGTGCATCCAAACTCTGATTATAAACTCATCTCCAATTTCCAGTTTTTTTGGATGAGTCTCAAACGTGCATCCAGATACAGTATTCAGTTCATGTGTTTAATTGTTAGTAAACGAACAATAACTCAAATCTGCATCCAGAATCAGCAGCTGGTGCACCAAACGAACAGCACCTAGAGGGAGAAGATGGGGGGTTCTCTCATCTGATGGTCGTATGATGAATCACTTTGATTGACTCTACAAGATCTCATATGCTTAGGGTTTTGTGGTTAAGAGATGAGAAGAAGTGTGAACGCTAAGAGACGCATCTCCTCTCTTTTTTGTCGACTAAAAATCTCCTATTTTGATAAAAACACAAATCGAACGAGCGGACAAGATTGGCTAAACACAAATCGAACGAACGAACAAGATTGGCTACGTGTGGTTCACCAAATTGCCACGTCATTGATCCCAGTGATCTTTTCTGATTGGCTCTCGTCTGCTCAAGTATATTTTCTCATATTTATTGTTATACATTTTCAAAAGTTTAATTTAAATTACATTGAGTAGTATATACATATATATATATATATATATATATATATATGATTTTAAAGAAAAAAAATTCTAATTATCTTTATTTTTGTAGTTTTTAAATTTTAAGATATTAATAGTGATAAACTTTGAACCAAATCCTTACAATTTTAAAATCTTATGTCAAATGTTTTGAATGCATCATAATACCCCTAAACTCTATATGAAACCATGGCTTAAACAATAAACTTTTGGAAACCCTAAATGAAATCATAAACCTTAAATCACTATAAACTTTTGAAAACCCAAATCAAACACTAAACCTTAGTTTAAAAACACTAGTTTGTCTATCTATTCTAAACCCTAAACCCCAAACCCTAAATCAAACACTATTCATAAACCCCAAACCCTAAATTAGACCCTCATTTATATTTTTTTTAAAACTTTTTATATTTTAACGGCTTAGAAATCGTTAGATAGACTACATTTAAAGACACTCAATTACCTTTAAAGTTTTCAATTTGTTTTCATCCAAAATCAAAAGATTCAGACCAAACCCAAGCTAAAATGAATTCGTTAAGTAGACTATATTATTATTACTTTTTTTTTTAGGATATATCTCATTACATTAATATATCATTCTTATATTTCATAACTCATCCAAAACATACATAACAAGTCTTGCATAGTTACATAACATCAATCTTAGTCTTAATCTAACATCACAAGTGTAGACTGTAGTTCATCTTGAATAATTCTTTTATCGCTTCTCTCTTGAACATGTCTTCATTGGGTAAGCATTCCAATTCTCTACTCCACCTCCAGATTTCTCTGAATGGTAAACAAAACAGAGAAACAACCGTGGAAGACTGTATGATGTGTTTGATATCAAGCTCGAGAGGAAACTGAGGAAGCTAAGATGGGTTGAAGAAGACACCGTGGAGTCAGCTGCCTTGGCAGATACATGCCACAAATTCAATTAAGTGTATAGAATATATTAGAAGATTGAGGCTTTAACCCTGAATAAACTCAAGTTTCGAAGCTTCTTCTTCTGTCAAGTTTCCCATGGAGGTTCTCGATTTGGTTTAGCAGAGATTTGCAGAGTTAAACATCAATACAATCCTGAAGCCTGCTTCTCCTCCCTAATTTCAAAATACAGAACAATAAGGTCAGATAAAACTTAAATGGGCAAATCCGTCAACTGATAAATACTCAGAAACATGATTGCATCAATCTATTGATAATCGAAACATGGTTGCATCAAACGAAAGTTTAGTGATCAAATAAAAAGGAACCCAAATTGTTACATTCAAGATCATACTTCAAAAGATACCATATCAATAAATACAACCTGTAGAACAATAGCTTGTACAGGCAACAGAGAATGTGAATCGATTTTTTCCTAACTTGGGAAAAGAAGAAATAACAGAATCAAAATTGGGCAAAATTATGTCTCGAGCATTTAGCAAAGAAGAAATAACAGAATCATCAGTTCTATCAAATTGGGCAAAATAACCAAATCATAAAGGAAGATTTCAAATTTCCTCAGCTAATATCAAGCTTTGAACTTACCCATGACAGAAAATAGGATACCTTAAGCTAGAAAGAACCCCAAAACTAGCATTCTCCAACACAAAAAGTTTAGGAAATCACACCAATCAACGGTTCTATCAAATCATGAAGCTATATAATCCCAATTTTCCACTGGATCTGCCTCCGAAGGATTTAGATTTCTCAAACCAATGAAAATGACAACAAGAAAGAGAGGTATTCTAATTCGACAATGAATCTCACCTCCAAAACTCTTCGATAGTAGCGAATGTATGCAAGGATCTCAAAGAGCTTCCCCAAATGGCTTGATTCGATTTCGCGTGAGGATTATCGAACCAAATCGTCCACGAATTCTGTAAAGTGTGCGAATGGTGGTTGATTTCTTCGACGCATAGTCATCGCCACCGCGCAAGATCTTCTTCTCCTTCGTCGCCGAATCTAGCCCTAATCGCCGGAAGATCGCCGATGATACTGAAGATCCCTCAACCACCATTTCTCTCTCGTTCGATCAGTTAGTTACTTTTCCGTTCGCTCTCCGTCGTCGAGTCCGTTCTGTAAACGTTCTAATCCAAGAATCTGGGTTTTCCCCACTAAGAACAACTAAATAGGGAAGATCTAAACTCGGGAACCAATTAATAGATTTCATTTTTCAAGAAATCGAAACAAAAATCCAGAAGTAATTAGATCTACGATGTTGGTATGAAGAAAAAAAGGAGTAGATGAGTTTCTATGTGCGAAGAAAGAAGAAAAGAGAAGGCAAAAGGGATTTTGTTTTGACCAAAGCCAAAAAGAGATTTTTTTTCTTTAATTTAGATGACCCAAATTTTGAGATGAGCGGGGATGAAATTTTTCATTTGCGGTTAACTCTACCAAGACGTTTTAGTAATCGTATATGCTATTATAGAACGACGAGAAAACTAAAAATTAAGCGGGACAACAATTAATTTACCGCCCAACATGATATAGCGGTTTTTATTTTAGAAACGCTATAAAAAATTACGCATACGTCAACTATAGCATATACATCTAAAACGCTATCTTAAAGTGTTATATATACTCAAATTTCTTGTAGTGGACGGGTTGCCGGACTCCGGCAGGCTGTCGGAAATCCGTCGGCATTTATGACGGATTTCCGACAGACTTATCATTTCCGACAAGATAGAATTGACGGAAATATCTGTCTGAAATCTGTCGGAATATGGCTTTTCCGACAGAGTTCCAACAGATTATGCCGTCAGTTTCGCGCTGTTTTTTGTAGTGTCATAAATGGCCAATAATTTTCGAACCTAAAATAATTAAGAGTATAGTCATCTACATATTACATGGACACATGTAGGTATCATATGATAGGCCAATAAACATTAGGTAAAATATTCGAAGAGTTTTTGCCCTCAGCTAACTACTTAAAAAGATAAGAAAATGAGATAATTGTAAAATGTATTTGTATTGGTTGATTATTTTTCCTATTAATTATTTTTACATATAGACCAAAGAAAAATTGGTTATAAGATGAAAATAATATGTATGAAGGAAAACCTAAATTAAATTCTTTGTCGGACTTATAATAGAAGTCCAGTCAATAATTCTTATTTATCAAACAACAAATAATATCCCTTACAATAATACACAAATTAAAGTAAACTAAACCAAATAACAAACTCCAAAAGAAAACACATAAACATATCTATAAAAAAACAAACAAATACAAAATCAAAACATATAAATTATTATGAAATTTTGACAAGCCCAAAATAAAAAAAAATTCAACATATATACAGATATAAATTAGTTAATTATCAATAAAAAATCAACAAAAAGACCGGTCTTTAAATTTTTTTAAAAAATCTATATATATATTGAAACAACTAGATGACTCCCCGCGTAATACGCGGATTAAATAATTCTTAAAAAAAAAACATTCTAATTAGTTAAAAAATAAAATTTGTTAAGATATTTTTTACGACCATTCAATTCAGTTTAATTTGATTGAATTTTCATAAATTGGGAAAGACTGTACTGTGGTTATATATTGCTAAAATGTTCAATATTTTATTTCATTTTGGTATAATTGTTGTGAATTTAAAATTTTTGAATATAATATCTAAAATATTATTAATCGAAAAAGAAAAAGCTAAAATGTTTATTTACTTTTAACACATATTTTTGAATAATTTTTGTTTTGTTTTAAAATAAGTTATTTTAGGAAATCAAAACGCAAAGAGAAATAATTTTAAAATAATGGGTACTAATTTGTTTTATTATATTTATGAAATAAAAGATTTTTCTTATTATTGAAAACATATGAAATAATCCACTAATATGTGTCTTTCCATATTCGATGTCACATTTTTTTTATATAACATCGTCGAAATATTTTGTAATATTTACTTATTAATTATGAAATATAGAGAGATTCGTTTAGTCAATAATCTATCGATTAAAAGCATTTTTTATTCTAAAATGATGATATAGTGTATAAATTTATGATCATTTTGAAAAATATAAAATTAATTTATTATAATTAGGTCTGGGCAAAAATAACCAGAACCGAAAACCCGAAACGAAACCGACCCAAAATTATCCAAACCGAAACCGAATCGAACTTCAAAGAATATCCTATGGGTTTTTTATTTCTAGAACCAAAAAACCGGAACCGAACCGATACCGAACCGAGAACCGAATGGATATCCGAAATACCTGAAACATAAATTAATCCAAAGATATGTATAAATAGTTTGGGTATATTTTACAATTTTTCTTTGTTATATTTACAATTAATTCGGTTAGTTCAAATATTTTTTATCTATTGGTTGATAGTTCGGATAAAAATAGTTAATATTGAAAACAAATACTATTTTTCGGATGATTTAGGATGGTTTGGATTTAAAAAAAATACTCGGAACTGAAACCGAAAATACTAATTTAAGACTTGTTTGATTGCAACGACTGTCACTATTTTAAATATTTGGTATTTCACAACTTGTTTCATTGTTTTCGTATTTTGAATGTTTGAATTGGAACTTATGAAGTCTATCACTTTGAATAAGTTCAAACTCTTTAGTTTTGTTCATTTTGTATCACTTTATCTTGTAAATTGTTTCCGTAATGCTTTGTTTTGGATTTTAACTTTTAAGTTTGATACTTTGTTTCTTTGTTTCTTTGTTTTCGTATCTTTGCTACGTTGGTTCTTTGTGACCTTTGTCTCTTTGTTTGAAACTTTGTTACTTTGGTTTTTTGTTTCTTTGTTTCAAAATTATCTTGTATTATTTTTGTGTTTTGTGTGAACTTGTTTCATTATCTACTGTTTATGAGATTTTATATTTAGTTTTCTACATTATGAAGTTATGAACTTAAATATTGTGTTTGGTGACATTACGGGTATAACCGAGACCTACCCGGAACCGATTGGTACCGAACCGATACCGAACCGAATCTCAGGCGGTACCTATATGGATATAAAACATCTATATTTGATATACCCGGAACTGATTGATACCGAACCGAAACCGAACCGTATATCCGATTGCCCAGGCCTAATTATAATTGATAAAATATTATGGATTAGCCCAAAATTTTTAAAAGTTTTTGTTAAATGGACCATTTAAAGGGATTGCCATGTCACATTTAGAAGGATTCCATGTCACATTTAGAAGGGTGCCTTTGACGTTTTTTAGTATAGGGAATGTGGACAATAAATTTGAAAATATGTCAAAGGATTCAATTGGTTAGATTTCCATATTTAAGTTGATTTGGTAATTAATATACATATACTTAATACCAAATTATTAGGAAAATCTCGAATATGAATTGTCCAAAGGGTTCGTTTTGTTTAGATTTCCATATTTTAATTGATACGGTAAATAATATACGGATCTTGTGGACAATTTATTATGAGAAATCTCGGTTATTAATTAGGGAGTCTCCAAATTTAGTTTGCAAATTTGTTGTTGGAGAATTTACACGGTAAATAACACACAATCATGTGGACAATTTATTATGAAATTCTACAATTATCAATTTTCAAATATTAGAATTCTTTTTTGGAAAAATATTGTTGGAGAATTTGAAAGGATTATGAATGATGATTGAAATGGGAATGAACGATTGTTTGGAAGTTATTAGAGAATAAAAAATGTTTTTATTGAGAAAATTAGCCCAATAATATGAACAATTCTTGGGTTTCACCCCTTAGGGGTGAACTAATCTCATTCACCTCCTTTTGATTAACCAATCAAATTTTAGTTGTGGGCCCACTAATCTTAATAAATTATTTTTATAAAAATTAAAATTGAAATAAATGTGGAATCTTTAATAAAAACGAATTTAACATAAATAAATAATAATTATCTAATTAAACATAGATTTTAAACCCCAAATCCAAACCCTAAACCCCAAAACTAAACCCTAATTTGAGAATAGTTAACCCAAATTAAAACCCTAAACCCCAAATCTATATTCTAATTTGGGAATAGTTAACCCAAAATAAATCTTAAACCCAAACCCTAAATCCTAAAACTATACCCTAATTTGAGAATAGTTAACCCAAACTCAAACCCTAAACCCCAAAACTATACCCTAATTTGGAATAGTTAACCCAAAATAAATCCTAACTCAAACTCAAACTCTAAACCCCAAAGCTAAACCTAATTTAGGAATAGTTGACCTAAAATAAATCCTAAATCCCAAACTCAAATCCTAAGCCCTAAAACTATACCCTAATTTGGGAATAGTTAACCCAAACCCAAAAAATGTAACTACAAAAAGTAATTTTCAATGGATTTGTATTTAAAATTTTTAGATTTGGGTTAACTATTCCCAAATTAGGGTATAGTTTTGGGGTTTAGGGTTTGAGTTTGGGGTTTAGAATTTATTTTGGGTTAATTATTCTCAAATTAGGGTATAGTTTGGGGTTTAGGGTTTGAGTTTGGAGTTTTAGAATTTATTTCAATTTTTTCAAACGAATTAATGTTATTTTTTTAGTTAAATTATATTAGTTATTTTTTATTTAAATTATGTGGCCCCACATCTTTGTTTTGATTGGTTAGTAAAGTGGGGGTGAATGAGAAGGTTCACCCCTAGGGGGTGAACTCAAGAATTATTCCAATAATATTCATTTGAGATTTAGCCGACCAAAATTCTCAAACTTTGCAATGTCACATTTTAGAAATGCCATGTCACATTTAATCTGTGAGAATGAATGTGAATGTGACATGTAAGATTCTTCTCTAGAATCACTTCTCTAATAATGATATAGGGGATTTATTACGAATAGTCTATGCGGTTATAGTACTAAAAATAGTCTATGCGGTTTAGACTAAAAAGAAATTTGGTGTGTGTTAGTGAGTGCAATTTCTTTATATAAGATTTAACCCTAATCAGATTTGACTTAGCCACGGTTAACATAAACGCTTTAAAATCTCTACAAGTGCACTTCGTTGAAACGGTCAGTGATATTTATTTATTTTTGTTTGTTGAAACGGTCAGTGATATTTTCCATTTCCCATTTTTGATCTCCTACGCGTTTGTTGTATATACAAATAGCAGAAACCCTAAATTCTCTTATCCACTTCCAAAATGAAAAGTAACTTTTTGCCTGGTGGTGGCTTTACCCTAACCATTCCATCTGGTCAAGGATTTACGATTACCAATCTAGCTGGATCCGGAGCGCCTGGTCAAGGGTTTACGATCACCGTTCATCCACCTCCTGGTCGAGATGATGGCGTTGGAGGAGTTCATCCTCGTGCTAGTGAACGTGTAGATCCTCTCTCTCCCTCCTCGCAGATAACCCTAAATCCGTCGCCGGTAATGGCTAACCCTAAGGTTTTCTTTGATATGGCCGTGGGCGGCAAACTGATTGGTCGAATCGTGATGGAGCTCTTCGCCGACACTACCCCAAAGACGGCAGAGAACTTCCGGGCCCTCTGTACCGGCGAGAAAGGCATGGGGAAGCTTGGTAAGCCACTCCATTACAAGGGGTCAATCATCCACCATATCGACCCTGGTTATATGTTCCATGGAGGAGATATAAACGGACGGGGAGGGGAATCGATCTACGACGATATATTCTTCGAGGATGAGAACTTCATCAGGCAGTGCACAGGTCCAGGTTTCCTCTGCATGTGCAATTGTGGTGTTGACAAATCCAATGGATCTCAGTTCATGATCTGCATGAAAAAGGACGAGCTTCTCGGCTACGAGCAGGTCGTGTTCGGTCAAGTTGTTCAAGGATTGGATGTAATCACGAGAATTATGGAAATAAAAGAAACGAGAACTGTGTTTCGCAAGCCGCCTACAGTGCCTGTGGTGATCTCCGACTGTGGTCAGATTTCATAGATTTTTGGGCCCTATAACTATAATAATGCTAGCTTATGTCGTTTTTATGTTTCGGTCATGTGTGTTTTTGTTCTTCCTTTGGTGTTTCCCTCGAGTAAACTACAATAGTTGTTTCTTTATTTCTACCCCTTTTCCAAGCACTTTGCTCATACCATGTCGAACATTATCAAGAATATATGATAGCTTTCTCTGGGTGTAGTACAACTCTCTACTAAGCGATCATGGCAATGTGCTTTTTCCAAAGTTCGAACATAAGAATTCCAGATATAGATAGATACTTATGTACGGCAATAACTTTTGACAATGACAAGGCATCTAAAGTAATAGTTAAAATTGGAAAGATTTAAGATTTTTTAGAAGATGAACCTGAGCCTTGTGATCCACACCACACTACCCTTTTGGTTTAGCAGCTTCTACCTTCCAATTTTCCCAGTTGGCGACTCTTGTAAAAACATGTTTATCGAATTTCCCATTCTCGACATTCTCCCAAATCTTCTGGTTGAGCTGATCTATCACCAAAAACTGCATCTAGTTTCCAAAGACATTTATAAAACACATAAAAATGAATAATCTTCTTGGAAAAATATATAAGGGTATAACTGAAGGTTCACAACTGGGGACGATGAGTATTGAATTTTAAAAAATATTTTCCTACAATTCCTTGGAACAAAAGGTAAATGAGATTACGACCGAAAGGCTTTAGAAATTATTACTTTTACGCATCAAATGATCTCCACCATGATCACATGGTTGCACATTCAAGTCCTTCCTTAAAGAAATATAGGTTTGAATTCCACAAGCTCCAATAGAAATAAACAATTAAGTAAACAATTTCAAATCTTTTTCTAACATCTTATATTTTAAGAAAATGATCCCCACTCTAGAATGTAAGGCGTTTCCAACAAACCGAACAAGAGAATCCAATTTTAAAAAAACAATTGAACAAATGAAAGAGGAACAAAAGAAATACCATGGAGCCTAGTAAATATCCAATCTCAGAGTCTAAAGAGTATACACGTTCAATGTTTATTTGCAATATCGAAAATGTGCTATATATAGAGCAAGCATATAAAAATAGAGTTTACAAATCAAACTACATACCGCCAAGCTAATTCAGTCACAAGCTCTGCTGGAGCAGCGGGCAGGACCTGACAAATACGAGACACCGTTAATTTAGCAGAGGATTTCAGAGAAAGCAGGGAAAAGCTAGAAATTACATTCTGAAGAAGTATGCATACCTCGTCCTCGTATGGGTTGCAATTCTCTTTGAACCACAATCTTAGGAACTCCTGTTTGGGTACAGGAAAATAGCAAACATGTGATGAACAAAGTCTCCAACCCAATGAAACCTGACTTGAACCGTATGGTCTGAGTGCAAAAACAGGAAAAATCACTCACCTTATCAACAATTTCAGGCTCAAGGCCTTTCTGGAAGCGCTCTTCATATGAACCCGCAAGCCAGTATCTGCTTGAATCCGGCGTATGAATCTAATAAAATGTGTACAAGTAGATGATTCTAATCAGTGAATTTGATAGTTGTGCAGATTTGTGTCCAACTGTGCATTCAAAGAGAGATGATACGGAGCCAAGGAGAAATAAAACTAACCTCATCAATCAATAAGATCGAGCCATCACTACTTCTTCCAAACTCATATTTTGTGTCCACCAGTATCAGTCCATGCTCCTTGGCGACCCGCTGAAGAAAGCATAATATGTTTTGAATCTAAAAGACTTCCAACATACCCAAATTGATTTCTTGTTGTCTTCAATAACAAGATTCTCAAAACCATTGGCTTTAAAGAGAGGAGTTGTAACTAACCTGCCCAAACTCAAACAAGCTCAAAGCTTTCATACTTGCTTCGTCAAATTCAGCTTGATTCAAGCCTGTGTTTTTTCAGAACTCTTGGAAACTTGCCTAGCCTTTGAGAAGTTGTTTCAGTTACCACATTCAACGCGTATTCCCCATCGCTACCTTCGCCTTCACTCAACAAAATCGCATATGTATCAGCAAATATGTCACCGGAATAAAAATCAAATGAGTCCGAAAGAAACAAAAAACAAACAAAAATGAGTAAAGCTAGTAACTTTAATGCTAGACATGATCCTCAAGAACCACACATATATAAAAGAATGCTAATTTTGAAAAATTACATCATCAAAAGCCTTAACCAAAACATAGCTATGTCTTATGCTATTTCCATGTCTCTTCAAGCTCTCTGCACACTAATCTGCATAAAAGAGACGAATTTATACAAAGAGTGAATCAATTACTAGAAATCAAACTCAAACATGCCATATACAATTCAGATTAAGCATACTAATAGTTCTAGATCTTACAAATTCGAAACCTTTGTCTATGTATGTTTAAGAGCAATGGGCACCAATGAATTACAGAAAATTGAAACCTTTTGACAGAGATACAATAACCCATGTTCAGTAAACGAGAAATTTCACAATACCTTGAAAGCAGAACGAGATCCAGATTCGACACTAAGAAGAGGAATCGATTCAAGAGATCGAAAATGATTCGGATAATGGCGGTTGCGAAGAATAAACAACCGGGAAGAGAGAGAGAGAGATTTTCTGATACAAATAAATTTAAATTTTTTTTTTTCTCTGACTTTGACAAATCCGAAAACACAAAACCAATGAAATTTTGCCACGTATCACGTGATACCGTATCATAAGGGCATGTGGGTATCATAAAATATAAAATTATTAAAATACACACTCTCTCTTCCTTTTACTCAACTTTATACTTTCTTTTTCATCAATTTACTAAACTTTTATTAATTTTATACTCTCTTTAAATATAAAATTATTAAAAACACACTCATACTCTCTTCAAAAGTATCAAAAAGTTCATCTCATTGATATCCTTTCTCCAAATATCACCACTATCTCATCTCTTTACTCAAATTTTATTAATTTTATATTTCAATACACCCTATTATTTCAACCAAAAACACTCTCTTTCTTCCTTTTACTCAAATTTTAATAATTTTATATTTAATGATACCCACAAATATCACCGCTGAACGTGCTCTCAGGCTCACTAGGTTGATACGGATCAGGCCCAATTACCACTTTTAATCCATTTTTGATTTTCTTTTATTCAGTTGATACTCATCAAAGTTCACCGGTGGGCATGCTCTAACTCATCCCACTAGACAAACGAATGTTATATCTATCCGTCTATCTTCAGTGTTGATGAGGAGGAATTTGTATATTGTAAACTAAACAAACTGAAGTTATGTAGAAAAATTTAAATTTCAACACATTTGTCTTCTCCTTAATCCAACCACATTCTTCTCTCTTGTCAAAAAGTATATATGTAATTGGAAATCAATATAAGCAAGTGTCAATTTATGCACTTTTAAACGTAATCTTTTTTACTTAAATGTATTGCACCATATTTTATACTAAAATGGTGTTGGGTTTTACTCCAATATATTACACCATTTTCTACACCAAAAATAAAATATTCTAAATTTATTCTTTTACAGGCCCAAAGTAAAGCTGGATCTGAGACGGAGCCCACAATAGAAGCATGTTACGTGTAGCATAAGCCACCAATTTGAATCTCTCATTGGGTGTATCCTATGTTTCTTGCAAAACACTACATTACATATACCAGAGAATGAGGATGACTTCAATTTTCTTCAAGAGAAACACAGTGTTCAAAAGAAGGAAGAACAAGAAGAACAATACAGTAGATCTTCCAGAGGAATTGGTAGAGGACATACTCTCTAGGGTTCCGACTGCTTCTCTGGCACGGTTTCGATCAATATCCAAAATTTGGAACGGTCTGATCAAAGATTGGAGATTTGCAAAGAAGCACACTGCTAATGCACCAAGGCACTCCTTGTTAATCACGTTGGTTGATTTTAGGGTTTGTTTAGCGACCATTGATCTCCGTGGAATTCACAACAAGGTTGCTCCATCTGCAAAGGTAACAAGTTAATTTAGCCTCAAAGACCCTCTTTTTAATTCTTCAGAAGAAGAACAAGTCGATATAAACGAAGTCGCCCACTATGACGGTTTATTGCTATGCACCACCAAGGACAATATACTCGTGGTTTGGAATCCATGTTCTGGTAAAACCAGTTGGATCAAACCTAGAAATCTCTACAAATCTGATGCTTTCTATGCTCTTGGAAGATCTTCATGCAACAAGTACAAAATCTTGAAGTTGGAACATCGAAGTCGAAGAGCGGGTTATAAGTACGAATCTATGACTTTACCTCTAATTCGTGGAGGGGTGTTTGTCAGACTAGTGACTGGTACATTGCACATGACTCCCATTGTGGCATGTATGTGAATGGAAATACTTACTGGATTGCTTGTGATTATGATAACTCCTTCACAAGGGATGATATCATGATAAGTTTTGATTTTTCAGCCGAGAGATTTGGATGTGTGCCTCTTCCGGGTGGTTATGATGATTATTATTGTGCTTTTGCTTTATCACAAACTAGACAAGAGCAAAAACTTTGTCTGATAGCTCTTCGTGTCTATGGGGGAAACGATATAGATGTATGGATGCCAACTAAGATTGATCAGAGTAACGGAGCTGCGTCATGGAGCAAGTTGCTAACAGTGGAACGAGACCTACTATACCAACATTTTCTTAGGTTTTGTAATGGGATGAATTTCTTGTTCAACCAAGAGAATAAAGTTTTTGTGTTTCACGGTACACTAAGCGGCTCTAAAATCTTTATATAGCCCTATATTTATTTATTTATAAAATGTTAGATACTGGTCCTTGATAGTCATCATTGTTTTATCCATTTCCAGAACATAATTTAAAAACATTTCTAAAATCATATTTAGTCAAATAATGCTCTTTTACAGCATAAAAATAAGGGTTATTTTCTCTAATAGATACTTTTACAACTTTCTATTGCATTTAACACACTTCCTAAGGTAACTATACTTTTATGGTGGTTAAAGACAACAAAACCCTTCTTAACTCATTCACTAATAATTATAGATCTGAAAAATCAGTTTTTCTTTCCAACGCATTCTTCTTTTCTTCTTCCTCCTCCACCGTGACTCTGTAGCTCTCATCTTCTTCTTCGACTCCGTCGGGATGATGTTACTCTGAAATTTCTGATCTGGAAGCTTCGAAAATGTTCTCCAGCAGCCAATTCGAGCCCAATTCCACCTTTGGCGGCGGCAGATTCATGCTTTGTCAGGCCTACAAAACCTCCTCCTCTACCGCTAAGGTATTCCTTCTTCCTTCTCTTCTAATCTGATCGGATCCACCGTCAAAAAGATTTTGATTGACCTCGATTATCGATTTGGGATGCTAAATCTGCTTCGGAATCGCAGAATCGTTCATAAATTTGGATTTGTTCTTCTCGAATTGGCTAGTTTCAGGCTTTATTGAATACAATCTCCTTCCTATGTCTTAATTTACCTCTATATTTTTGGGTTGTTGTATTGAAATTAGGATTTGAGCCTGAGGAGATTGAAGTTGTTGATAACTAACTTCCAAATCGGCAATCGGAGTTTGGTCGGAACAAATCAGAACCACCGTCTACTCCGACTTTACTCTTTAACTGTTTTTTGACGACTCCCTTCGATGCTCGGACCACCGTCTACTCCAAAACTTCCAGGTAGATCTAAGCCCTTTTTCATCTCTTTATTGCGCCGGTTAGAGATAGTTAAACCGTGTTTGTGTTGATTTCATATGATGAATTGTGTTTGCTTTAGGTGCTTTTGTCTATTCAAAACTGAAGATCCTTTCTGCTGACGTCCGGTGGACGATGTTTGGTGGACAGCTTCATATGGATGAAGTTTGTTTTAGCATTGAGTTTGTTATATATTAGCTTTCGTGTATGCATTTGAATGTTGGGATAGACACTTTCAGGTACCACCGTCTCCTCTGAAACTTTCAAGTACATCTAACCCCTCTTATCTCTTTATTGCGCCTATTAGAGGTTAGGATCAACTGAAATTTTAGAAATCTCGAACCATGAACGGTCCTAATTTATTTTTATTTATAAAACCAGTTCAGGTTTCCCGGTGAGCTCATCTTTACTGCTGCCGTATGAGATGTGGACAGTGTTTGGTGGACAGCTTCTGAGGTTCTCGCTTGGAGAGTTTAGGAAAATATATGGTTTGCCTTGTGGACCATATCTCAAAGGCTATAATCCAGCAATTGAGCCTAGGATCAATGTGAAGAAGGATGTCGTTTGACAGAGGATTGTAGGTTGAACTTCATATGGATGGAGTTTGTTTTAGGATTTAGTTTGTTATGCAATAGCTTGAGGGTATGCTTTTGAATATTGGATTGGCTGATATGTATTAATACTTTTGTGAAGAAAATGAATCATTTAGTTGTTTGTTTGTGTTGGTAAAAAAGAATGAGTATATGATGAGTTATGTAGTTCTTGTTGAGTGTTTCCTACCCATTAAAATTTGAGTATGAAAGTGTGTATGTGGATATATGTGCGGTGGATGGATAGTTAACGCAAATAATGGCGGTTGTTGTTTGATTTACGGTTTGTGGATAGGTTTTGGGTGGACAAAGAGTTGGAATCGTATGCAGTAGGTTCTCCTTCTAGAAAGCTAATTCCATATTAGGTGTGGTATGGTGGATGAGCATCGTGTGGATTGTCATGGTGGATGGTTGTGGTTTACTGTTACTGTTATCCATCCACGACGCAAATGAGAGGAAAACAGAAAATTTCTGAAAATTCTCCAAAATAATCCACATTATTCTTTCTACTTAAATACAGAAACAAACAAAATTTAGATGTAATAAAATAAAAAAAATTTAGATCCATCATGAACTTTATGAGAAGCCATGTACATATTATCATGGACAATGCTTCTAGGATGGACTATCATGGATAGTCTTCCTTGAATGAACTAAATTGGACAAAACAAATTTTTCAATCCAAGATACACTCATATTCAGTTCCTTCAATCATATCTAAATTCTCTGGCTGACCATCTGTTAATCCAGTTAACACCTGTATCCAAACATCAACCTTTTCTTTCAGCTTATGAGATCCAAAATTGAAAAAAACAAAGCAAATTTGAGAAAGTTTTCTTAGAGATCCAAATCTGAATTTTCAAATCAACCAAAGCAAGAGTCTATTAAACGGAGATAAACCAAAAACCCCTAATTTCCCAATCGCAGAGTCTAATTAGGGTTTTGTTCTACCTTTCCGTTGACAACTCCGGCATCGGAAGGAGATATACAGGGATGTAAGCGGCCTTTGAGTCTGTACCTGTGACTGGAGAAATTGGATTTGAATCAATCTCAACAAAATTTATGGATAAGGAAGATCGGAGATGTGCATACTAGCCATGGAGTTGAGGGGAGATGGTGACTGGAGAGCATTCGAGGATCAAATTGACAACGGCTGGCTCTTGGAAACTGCTGTAGACGAAGACGTGCGACGGAGAATGATCGGAATTTGTCTTCACTTTCACCATTACCATCTCTTTTAAAACTTCACAACTTACAGAGAAACAAAACGGAGAAGGGAACTTTTAGTCATGTTCACGTAATGGTTCGGTTATGTTTGATTGAAGGGTTGTTTGGGTATTTAGAAAAAATGAAAGGGGAAGAAGTATAGCTCCCGCAGAAAGTAGCTTCCTCTGATATATTTTGTCTTAAAAGTATCTTCTACCGTAATAATTCCTAAAAATAAATAGAAAATTGATAATTCTCGTTTTCTATGAAGAGCATTTATTTTGTTTCATTATTGTTGTCTGATGCATGGCGCTGGCATATAATACGAACTCTGGTCAAATTGACTATGACCCTTGATAAACCTCACGTGTCCCCGTAAAGCAAATCTCTGCAGTTGACAATGGCGTTCGGGTACCCGATCGGGTTTGGGTTTGGGTTCGGGTCGGGTATTTTGGGTATCGGGTACCCGATGTTTAGGGATATGATACCCGATCGGATATTACATATATTCGGGTCGGGTTTGGTTCGGGTTCGGGTATACCCGAACTATACCCGAAATAGTTTTTTTTTTTTTTGTCGAAACCCGAAATAGCACTGTAGTAAAAAAAAAACAGATTTAAAAATGAACATATGAAGTGTAAAGGAACAATGCTCAATCAAGTCAAGAAATCGAAGCTACATATAAATGAATAAGTTATAATTCTTAAGAAAAATGTGAAAAGTGAAGTGTAAAGGAACGGTAACTGTTCAACGGTTTTACCGGAATCATCTCCAAATTTTAAAAATCTAAACAATTCACTCTAGGTTATTAAAAATAAAAAATAAAAAACTTTTCAATTTCAATAAGAAATTGAATTGAGTTTGTCATACATTATCATTAATACTGACCAATTAATCAATGACATCCAACCCTAATCACTAATGTGTGTGTTAAAAAAAAAAGAATCGGGTACCCAATCGGGTATCGGGTATTACCCGATCGGGTACGGGTAACCGAACCTTAAGAAATTGAAACCCGATCGGATATTTTCACATTCAAGATCGGGTTCGGATTCGAGTTTTCGGGTCGGGTTCGGGTTCGGTAATCGGATTCGGATAAAACGCCCAGCCCTAGTTGACATTACTTCTGATTCAGATTGAACGGTGAGGATCACAGAAGCGTACATAACGCACGGTGCACTCGCTGTAGATGAATATTGCCCACTGAGAAGGAAATTTATGTCACGCGCGGGTTTTAGTGAGTCAGGGGGAAAAGTAATCGCGGTTATCGAAGCAGTCCGGTTCCAGGTTTTTGCGCTAAAAAGTAAAACAAATTTGGGTTTTACATTTGTTTTTGTTTTCTAATAAATAATTATTTTTGTATAAAAACTTAGTTAGATATATGGAACCGGACTGCTTCGATAACCGCGATTACTTTTCCCCCTGATTATAAGAATCAGTGATCTTATCTTATAACATGTGTTTGGAGATTGTAATACTTGGCTCGTAAATGCATAACTTTGTTTTTGTGAAAAGATCAATGTACAACCTAAGATTAGAGTGTATATATGGTGAGTGCAATAACAAACTAATAGATATTGAAATGATATGAACAAAAAATTTCAAAAATTGCTTATCGAGAGATTAAAAGGTCGCGATCGACAATGATGGTCAACATGATCAATGAAAATTACAAAAATAATGAAGATCTTATTACATAATAATCAAAAAAAGATCTAAAATACTGTTGAAATTTGTGATATTCTAGTTTATAAAATTTATTTTTATGTAAATCCGTAAAAATATTATGGGAGTATTTGTCATTATAACACTTTCTATAAAACATGTTGCGTTTTTGACACATTATTAAAAACAATGTCATTTTAACACTTTTGAGTACTGTTCACCGTATGTTTGCCCTCGTACACTCAAAATATTACCATCATGTCATTGCTTTTTTTTTCTACTCCATCACACCTCATCCTCTCTTTCTTATTACATTTCTTTTATTTTTTATTCTTTTCACCTTTGTTTTCTATTTTTTTTATAAATATTTTAGTAAAAAAATTATTCGTTTATATTTTCAAACTCAGTTTTTTATTCTTAATCTTTCAAAATCCATATTACCATATTTTTGCACAACTAAAATGATATATATCCATATACACGTGTATGTGCATAAAATATGAGTACATATGATATATATTCAAATATATATATGTACACGTACACGCATATGCACCATTTATACGTATAATTATATGGTGTGTATGTATAAATGGTGCATGTGCGTGTACGTGTACATACAAAAATGTATACGCGTTTATCGTATGTATGGAATATGTACATGTACGTCTACAAGAAATATTATACATATAATGTATGTGTATGTGTACGTGTAAATATATATGTATGTATGTGTATGTGTACGTCTAAATATATATGTACATATAAATGTATATGTACATGTATTCTATATATAATATTTTTAAGTACATACAAGTATATATGGTATGTGTAAGTGTACGTATATAATATTTTTAAGTACATACAAGTATATATACAACATCTACTGTATTTTGGATGTACATACATACATATGTACGTCTACAAGAAATATTAAACATATAATGTATTGTACGTGTAAATATATATATGTATGTATGTGTATGTGTACGTCTAAATATATATGTACATATAAATATATATGTATATGTATATATACATGTATTATGTGTAAGTGTACGTATATAATATTTTTAAGTACATACAAGTATATATACATCTACTGTATTTTGTATGTACATACATACATATGTACATATCTTGCATTCATATACGTATATGTATGTGTACAAGTGTGTGACATGTCTATAAAATGTATATGTACACAGATAACATACTAGACAGATAACTATGTGTTAATATGTGTGTATACTTATATATATGCTATGTATATGACTATATATATGTGATGTATGTATACGAACACATATACCATATTATTTGTGTACATACATACACTATAGTTTACATATACATGTATAACATAATATATATATATATATAATATCATTAGCAAATTTTATTGTACACATGCATATATGACTTGTATATGTACACGTTACATTTATTAATATGTTGTATTTTATTTTTCTTTATATTGATAAAATTAATAAAATATATTAAAAGTGGGTATCAAAATGTAAAGAAAAAGAAATTACAGTGAAAACTAAAAATGAATTTTTTTTCTAAAATAAAATATAAATATATAAGTAAATAAAGGAAAAGAAATGTAGTAATTAAAAAAAAAAAAGAATTAGAAAAAATTCGGTCATGTACGAGGAAAAAAAAAAGAGAGTGGATGGATATTTGATTGGTGTGATGTAAGGGTATTTCGGGTAATTCACAATAATAAGTGTTATATGAAACAATGAATTTCATTAAGTGCTAAAAAAGTAATGAGTTTTTGAAAAAGTGTTATATAAGCTTATTATTCCAAATATTATTTCATCATTTAGAAATTTAGGTCTAGAATACATTTTATATAAACAAGTGTAACTTGTAACTTTATCCTCATAAAAGATTAATATAATTCTTCCTAAACACTTTTTTGAACTTATTCTTGTAACACCCGCATTTTTTTTTATACAACATATTAACCAGCGGAAGACAATAAACCATTAAACCAATAACCAAATAACTCAATTCAATTCCAGCATTCCTACTACAATTCTAATCCATTCTAACAACCTAATCAACAGTCTTAACCAATCAGAAACCACAACATAAAACATCCTAATCATCCTCTTCCTCTGCAATGATTCCGCGATCAACATTCTTATACCTGCAACACAATTAGGAAAAACGAGTTGCGTGAGTATTATCACAAATACTCAGTGAGGCGGTCATCCCGTCTACTGGATACCACTACAAGAAAACAGCGAGAAACTGACGGAAATATCAGTCGGAAATCTGTCGGAAAAGGAATTTTCCGACAGATTTCCGACTGATATTTCCGTCCGTTCTAGATTGTCGGAAATGATAATTCTGTCGGAAATCCGTCACAAATTCCGACTGATTTCCGACAGAGTTCCGACAGGCCGCCGGAGTCCGGCGACCTGTCGGAATGACGTCGGAAATACGTCTCCGGCAACCTGTCGGAATGCTGTCGGAAACAAGGCTGTCAGAAACCTGTCGGAATTTGTTTCCGACAAAATGCCGACGGTTTCCGACAACTTCTTAACCGACAATTTTCCGACAGATGTCCGAGAGACTTATTTCCGATTGCGTTCCGACAGGTTTATTTCCGACAGAGTTCCGACAGTGTATTTCCGACAGATTTCCGACTGATTCGTAGAAATTATTAAAAATAAAAATAATTTTAATTATTATTAATTTAATATAAATTTTTAATTTAAAATTTAAAATTATATAAATTGAAAAAAATATATTTAATTTAAAATAAAAAGTTAAATTGTATTACAAAACGATTGAAACAATTTAAAATCTAAGCGGTGGGCGGCGGACGCGGAAGCAAACCCGAGGAAACTAACCGCTCCATCATCTGTTGCATCGCCTCCCGGTCCTTCTTCGCCTGTTCCCGGTCCACCGCAGCTTCATCTTGTATCTTCTGGACCGTCGTCTTCAAATCTTCAATTTCGGCATCCTTTTCCTTCATCTGGGCTCTCAGCTCTGATGACTCGCTGTTGTAACAAGAAGACCCCGATGATGCTGCATCGTCGGGAATACCATAAATCCGCCCTTTGCTCTGCGGAGCAACCTGGGGAAGAAATTTCAATTAATGAAAAAGACTTGATAAGTATTTTAAATTTTACATACCTTTAAGACGAATTGGTTGATGATCTCGTCCGGGGCTTGGGTGAGGGGAGGGGTTCCTTCCGTTTCTGGCTGAGTCAGAATGTAGTCTTCTTCCATTCTTTGGACGGCCTGCTGAACCTCACGAGCTACCGGATCCTGGACGACACCATCCTTGTTGGTGTGTGCTGCTACCAGAAGTTCAACGTACTTGGGTTCCCGACCCAACTCCTTCGCCTACAATTGTTAGATATTTATTTAATATAAATGTGTAAAACTATTTTTAAATTTAATAAAAATCAAAGAATGGCATAAAAAACTTACCATATCTCTAGCCTTTGTCTTCTTGCTGGTAGCTCCGAGGTTGTGGGTGGCTTTACCCTTGCCCTTGCGGTCGCTGTTCCGGTTGCTAGATTGATATGAAGAGATCGCCTTGGTCTCCTGTAGTTGCCAATAGGCGATGAACCCGTTCCACAATTCCGGCTTCTCAACCATCTCCTTTGGCACCTCACCGTGTAGCCACTTATCCTTCCACTCGAACACCTTGTGCGAGTAGTGCCTTCCTGCGTATGAGTCGAAGTCCCTCCTAACCGTTGCGGTCAAGTGTGGGTCCCACTTAAATTCTTGCTGGAAAAAGAAAAATTAAATTAAAAAAATAATACTTTAAATGAAAGTAAAAATTGTGAAAACAGATGACTTACCGCAAATGTGCGAAACCACAATTCTTGATCCTCCGGTGGCATTTTGGCGTACGTCGGATACGGAAAGCGGAGCAAAGATGATTCCATCTTGTTGAGGGACTTCGAAATCCCGCTTCGAGAATCATCAAACCTAAGAAAAAAAAATTAACAATATAATTACATTAGTGACAATTAAATTAAATTAGTTAAAAAAAAATGTAACAAAAAACTTACCATGTGTCTCTACCGATCTGGTCTGGATGGAGAGTAGGTATCCGCCCTCGTCCAGGAAGACCCACGAAGTCCTCGACGCTAATCTGCGACGGTGGTGTAGCGGCTGGTGGTGTGGCGGCTGGTGGTATCTCCGGCGTCTGTACAGGTGTAGACGACGGTGCAGACGTCGTAGTCGCCTGAGGTGTACTCTGACGACGAAGACGACGACGTCCACCGTTGCCCCCGCCGCCAGATGCAGCAAAACCACTATAATCCCTATATTTATATATAGATTTTAGGGATTTAGGAATTGTAAAAAAAAAAATTAAATTTTCAAAAACATTTAAAATTTAAAATGTTTTTGAAAAGTTTATTTTTTTTAGTTATTTTGTAAGAGATTGATGTGTTTTTTTTAATTCTTAATAAAGAATTGTAAAAAATTTTAAATATATAGAATTTTGTAGATTAATCATATTATTAATTTGTTTAATCTTTAAAAAATCCTTAAAAATTGTTTATAAATGTGTTTAATTTATAAAAAATTCTAAAATTTTAAAAAATTGCTAATTTTAAATCCTTAAAAATCCTTAAATTTTATAAAAAATCCTTAAATTTTATAAAAAATCCTAAAATTTTAAAACATTGCTAATTTTAAATCCTTAAAAATCCTTAAATTTTTTTTATAAATTGTATAAATCATATTGTAAATTTGTATACATCCTTTAAAAGGCTAACAATTTTTTATAAATCCTTAAAAAATGCTAACTTTTTTTTATAAATCCTTAAAAATGCTAACATTTTCTTAAAATTTCAACATTAATTATATATTCACTTTTAAAATTACCAAAAATTTCCTAATCCTAAATCTAACCCTAATTCACAAAATCTAACCCTAATTCTCAAAATCTAACCCTAATTCACAAATCAATTCACAAAATCAATTCACAAACCAAAAGGAATTAGGAATTAGAGATTTTCTTACAAATGTGAAGGTAACTCAGACATGACGGGAAGAGAAGAACGAACGCCGGAGAAGAACAAACGGCGGTGAAGAATCGAGGAAAAGAACAAACGGCGGAGAGGACCGGTGGGGGAGAGAAGAACGAACGCCGGATGGGGCGAAATGAGGCGAAGAAGACCCGGAAACGTCGGAGGAGAGGATCGGCGTCGGAGGAAAATGGCGGCGGCGGCGATTTTGCGGTTTTCTCCGTCGATTTGTGTTCTGAAGAACGAAGGGGATCTGTTTTAATCCCAGAATTTCCGACAGCATTAAGTCTGTCGGAAATCTGTCGTAAATCAAAAAAATTTAAATGACCGCGTGTAATTGGACCGTCTGATTTCGCGGTATTTATTTTCATTTCGCGGGTAAAATTTGGTATGCTGTCGGAAAAATGTAACAATTTCCGACAGAAATCCGACAGATTTGTGATTTTCAGTTTTTTAACGATCCGTTTTCGTAGGTACAAGGTAATAATATGATTGGATCATGATTTAGAAGACAAAATACTTGGTAATGATTATTGTTACTTTCAAATTCTGAACAGTTAGTATTTTTAGTATTTCCCGTAAACATCTATTGTGTTGTGTATGTCACATCATGTTCTGTATAACATCGACAAGGTTATTTACTCTCTTATCTTGTACTTTTTGTTGTTAGAATGGTATGCCGAGAATGTGTCTTCTCGAAATTTTGAAATTTGACCTCTAAAACCCCAAATCTGTCGGAAATCTGACGGAAATTTCCGACAGATTTCCGACAGATTTGGGGTTTTAGAGTTGTTAAAGATCCGTTTTCGTTCATACTAGTTATTAGCATGATTGGATCATGATATTGAATCCAAAATACTTGATAATGATCATTGTTACTTTCAAATTATAAACAATTGGTTTTTTTAGTATTTTCCGTAAACATCTATAGTTTTGTATATGTAACTGTAAGAAACGTTTTTGGTTGAAACTTGACAACATCGCAAATCATGTTCTGTATAACATCGACAAGGTTATTTACTCTCTTATCTTTTACTTTTGTTGTCAGAATGGTATGCCGAGAATGTGTCTTCTCGAAATTTTGAAATTTGACCTTAAAACCACAAATCTGTCGGAAATCAGTCGGAAATATATATATATTTCCGACAGATATCCTACAGACTTGAGGGAACACGTGTTGTAATTTAAGGTTTGCCTGATATGAAAATCTGTCGGAAATCAGTCGGAAATATATATATATTTCCGACTGATTTCCGACAGATACTTCGAAAAAACTAAAAAAATAGAAGAGCCAGTGTCGATCGACAACCCTATATCCGTCGATCGACACTGGTTTTGGCAAGATATACTCACAAGAATTTTTTATAAGAAGATTATATTTATCCGTTTCTGTCGGAAATATATATATATTTCCGACTTATTTCCGACAGAAATACAGACTTAAAAAAAAAAAAAATTACAAAACAATATACAAACATATAATGTAACTACTCTGAGTCCGATTCTGATCCTTCCGAAGGAATTGTGTCTTCGTCTTCATCAAATTCTCCAACTTCTTCTTCTGATTCTGAGTGTACTAAATTATCACCAAATTCTGTGAAATCAACAAAAAGGTCCACTGCGGAAGAAATTTCAACTGGATCCATCGGAGTAATACTAGTTGGTTGCATAGCATCGTGCTCAGCAACTCCATATAGTCGCCCTCTTGGATTAATTGGAGTCACTGTAATCCAAGGATCTCTTCGATGTGTTACCCTACGGTAAGAAATATAGCATACCTGAAACAAACATATTTAGTTTAGGCAATTACAATATCATTATTTATCAATAACGCACGTATTATTAAATTTTGAAATCAAACCTGGTCTGCCTGTGATGCTAGGATGAATGGGTCATACTTTTGCAGTCTCTTAGAAGAATTTACTGAAGTGACCCCAAATTGGCTCACCTGAACACCTTCTGGATAATTTGGATCATACCACTCACACAAGAAAACAATGCACCTCATGGCCAACATTCCTGGATAGCGCACTTGCAATATTTCTTTGACAATTCCGTAGTAGACTACATCACCACATGTAGCTGAAATACCGTAATCTATAGTTGCCCTCGACCTTTCTTCATGAATCCTAAATGCAAATCCCCTAGTGCAATACTGAACGTATGAAGTTGCTTCGAAGCTTGGGCCAGAAACTATCTCTTGTAACCATGTTGGAAACCTTTCTCCATTCTTCATTCCTTCAGAAACCTGATATCCAAATTTAGACAAATTAAGTATTAATTAATGCACTAATTTTAAGATATATAAGCGTTTTAAAAAAACTTACGTAATATTGCAGCCAATTTGCAAACTCGGCCTCCTTTTCCTGTCCAAGTTCGTCTTCTGTCATATTCGGATAATAGCGACGTATTGATGCAATGTAAATCCTGAAAGCAAACAACAATATATAACATATGAAACCTATATATTACGTAGGTATTAAAAAAAGAAGTATTTAAATAAGTTCTGTTTTTACCTTTCGTACTCCGCCATCTCCTCACAATTCGTTAGGATATACATATGTAAGTGACTCCACTCATCTTGTGATAGGAAGCGTTTCTTCCCTCTCCCAGTCACTCGGTCAACTTGCGAAAACAACTGAGGGACCAACGCGTGATACATGACTCTCTCACCTCTATCATCATGACGAGCAGGACGTCTACTCTTCGTACTAACTTCCCGTGGAAAGTAAGATTGCGCAAAATGTGATGCTTCTTCATTGATACTCTGTGCGACAATAGAACCTTCAACTCGAGCCAAATTTTTGACCTTTTTCTTTAGATGGAACATGTACCGCTCAAAAGGATACATCCAACGAAATTGAACGGGACCACCTAGTTCGGCTTCGTGGGGGAGGTGTAGGGGAAGATGTTCCTGTTGGGAATGTCCTGAAATCACACTTGTATTCACTCTAGTGATAGTTGTATTGTCGAGATCAGACATTCATATGATAATAGGTGGTCATTGCGTTTTGCTAGAAGCCGCTGATGATCTATGAGTTATGAACTCATTACTAGCATTATATGATCCTACAGGGTCACACACCTAAGCAAACTGGATTTACTTTATGTGGGAATGATCATTAATGTAATGATCCAAGTGATGTGTATTTGATACACATGAGATACGTGTTTAAGAGGTTGTGTCGATCGACACAATAGTGTGGTGTCGATCGACATGTGTATTTAATACACATAATAATCGTGGTTCTAAAGATGGTGTCGATCGACACTAAATAGTAGTGTCGATCGACACGAGCCAAAAACCGAAATAGGGATTTCGGTTTAATGACTCAATTTGAACCGGTTTATTTCCTGGAAGATTAGGTTTTCTCACGTGCCTATATATAGGATATGAGGCACGAAAACCGAGTAACCTAGAAGTCCATAGCCGCCTCTGAAAACACAGAATTCCCAGAGAGATCCGATTCCAGGCACTAGCATCCCTGCGGATTCCAGTTTGTGTGCGTGTGGACTATCGGTAGAGGCGCAACACTTGGGGCGCTATAAGATCTCGATTCCTGTTTTAATTCCGCTGCAAAACTCCAGGTATATTCGAGATCCGTTCTTGTTGATTCATTGTTTACAAACCCTAGATCCTAGGGAAAGGAACTTTCGTTAGGTTGATTAATAGAGATTAATCCGGTGAAACCTGTGCGAATTCCTATAGTGGTATCAGAGACTTAGGGTTTAACATGTAATCTGCTAGAACGTAATTGAATTAGAGAATTCAGTTTGAAACATATGATGTTTAGGATTTGCTAGATCAGTTTTTCTGTCAATATCGTTTGTTAGAATTGATCAGAGCTGCTCGTGTCGATCGACACAATGGTTGTGTCGATCGACACGACTGTGCTAAAGTTTTAGGGTTTTTCGATCGTAAGATCAAAGTTTCAGAAACCCCAGTGTCGATCGACACAAATGGTTGTGTCGATCGACACGACCCTGAGAAGTGGTTAACCGGTTCAATTAGATTGAATCGGTTATCTCACTTGGTTCAATGCGATTTGGTTGGCGTCGATCGACACAAATGTTGCGTCGATCGACACCGACCGGTCATCGACCCGGTTCAATTGGATTAAACGGTTATCGATCCGGTTCAATTGGATTGAACGGTTATCGATCCGGTTCAATTGGATTGACCGGTTATCGAAAATTGGATTTGGTTTAGTCTATGTCGATCGACACAATTTTTGTGTTGATCGACACTGACCGGTTATTGAATTGGTTCTGTCGGTTATCGAAATCGGTTCAATTGGATTGATCGGGTTTCGAAGAACTGTGACAGACAGGTAAGTGTCGATCGACACTAAGGTAGTGTCGACCGACAACCTACTAACTTTATGGTTAGTGAACCTAAAATCTAATAACCGAACCAGATTTAATGAGATCGGGTTCCTGAATGCATATATGATATGTGTTAAGGATTAAAAGTTAAATTCATCAACTAAATATCAAGTGTTAAGGATGTCTTCCCTATCTTGTCAGCTGTCAAGACTCATTTCATTGCGTGATAGGCTTGCAGTGCAAGGTGTCCGCAGTTACATGAGTAAGGCAGTAGGTAATTGTGTTGATGGGCTTGCAGTGCATGGCATCAACTATTACATGACTGAAGAGATTGGTTTGCTTGAATGGGCTATCAGAAGTTCTGGGCCCAGAGACATCAGGTGGATAAAACATAAGATGTCTTATCCACAACCAAGAGTCATATTGGATATGATTAGCAAAGTGTTGCTTACCTATATAGTCAAGATTTGAGTAACAGCCAGTGGCTTGCTCGGGTTTTGGTGAAATATGGATCTTGGATCATTATATTCATTTGAGGAAACATTGGTTTGAATATAATGCGAGTTTTCTTAATTATTAAGATTTCTCATTTCCTGAATATCATAACTGATTTTTCCTTTTCTTATTTCAGTTATGTCTAATCAGAACTCTTTCTCGTTGAGATCCGTCCTTGAGAAAGACAAGTTAAATGGATCCAACTTCCTTGATTGGTATCGGAACTTGAGAATCGTTCTCAAGCAGGAGAGAAAGGACTATGTCTTTGAGAAAGCTCTCCCCGAGAAACTAAGGTCCAATGCCTCACATGCAGTATATGATGCTTGGAATAAGCATTATTATGATGTGGTCGATGTGAGCCGTCTGATGAGGGATACAATGAACTCTGAATTGCAGGGGCAATATGAGAACGTGGAATCGCCTATCGAGATAGTCACTAGCCTGAAAGCTATGTTTCAGGAGCAGACTCGAACTGAGAGATACCAGACGGTTAAATCTCTGTTTGAGTGCAAGCTACCAAAGGATGCTCCAGTAAGTCCTCATGTCATGAAAATGATAGGTTATATTAATAACCTGAGGAGACTGGATTGTTCTATTAGCCAAGAGTTGGCTACTGACATCATTCTGCAGTCCCTGCCGACGAGCTATGATGAGTTCATCAAGTACTACGTCAAGAATGTCTTGACGAAGACGTTGACTGAACTGCATGATATGCTCAAGACAGCTGAGCTCAATATCAAGAAGGGCAAAAGGTTTGTGAAACCTGGTAAAGACAAGGGTAAGAGAAAGGCCGTCCAGATTGTGAATCAGGATAAGCCCAAGTCTCCCACTAAACCCAAGTCTGGCCCATCTGATGATGATGCATGCAACTACTGTGGGGAGCCAAGGCATTGGAGGAGAAAATGCAAGAAATACATGGAAGATTCTATGGAAATAATGGAGATGTATGACACTCCTTATTTAGGTATTTGTGTTATTTCAAGTTCTATCTTATGGGTATTAGATACCGGTTGTGGTGCTCATGTTTGTTTAAATATGCAGGGCCTAAGCAACAGTAGAACATTGAAGAAGGGAAGAGTGGAGGTGCTCAACAGGAATGAAGCAAGTGTTGCTGCATTAGCTGTAGAAAGTTTCCATTTGTAGTCGCCTTCAGGCTTGGTTTTAGAAACTAAATTATTGCTATTGTGTATCTGCTATGAGCAGAAATGTCATTTCATTTTCTTGTAAGGATATGAGTGATTTTATTTTGATAAAAAACAAATGTTGCTCTTTTGATCTTAATGATATGTTATATGATAGCACCCCATTAGAGAATGGGTTTTATGTCTTAAACCAATTTGTGCCTGTATATAACATAAATACCAAACTGTTCGAGTAAAATGACTAAGAACCCAATTTTCTCTAGCATTGTCGTTTTGGTCTTCAGTAGATTCAAAAGTTCCATAGTGATGGGATTTTGGGCTCATTTGATTGTGAATCATGTGAGAAATGTGAATCCTGCTCATTGGGCAAAATGACAATGGGCCCTTTATCAAACTATAGAAAGGGCCAATGGCTTATTGGGCTTTATACATACAGATGTGTGCGGCCCGATGAGCACAAGTGCTAAAGGAAACTTTCAGTACCTCATTACCTCTATTGATGAATTCAGTAAGTATGGATATGTCCATATAATGAGACACAAGTCGGAATCCTTTGAAAGGTTCAAGGAGTTCCAGAATGAAGTACCGAATTGAATGGGCAAAAGTATAAGAGCTCTTCGATTAGATCGCAGAGGAGAATACTTAAGTCAAAAGTTAAGTGATCATCTGAGAGAGTTTCACAACTCACTCCTCCTGGAACGCCCCTTTTGGAATGGGTTTTCCAAGAGGTGGAATCGGACCTTATTGGATAAGATTCGATCAATGATGAGTCACACAGATCTTCAATAATTCTTTTGGGAATACGCTCTAGAAATGTCTGAGTTTACACTTAATAGGGTTCAAACAAAATCGATTGCAAAGACACCACATGGGATGTGGATTGGAAATGTTCCAAGTTTGTCTTTACTAAAATTTGGTGTTATGAGGCTTGTGTAAAACGTTTAACAAGCTCGCAACCAAATCCGATAAGTGCTACTTCGTAGGTTTTCTTAAGGAAACCAAGGCTTACTACTTCTACAACTGTTCTGAGAACAAAGTGTTTGTTGCTAAGAACTATGTTTTCTTGAGAGAGATTGTCTTTCCAAGAAGAATAGTGGGAGTGAAGTATATCTCGAAAATGTTCGAAAATCACAGGAGACTACTCGACCTGTTAAGGAAGAGTAGTAGCTGGATCTGCAAAGAGTTGTAGAACCTACACCTGTGGTGCCTGAAGTTCGCAGATCCGAAAGGATTCGCAACGATCACGAGAGATATGGATTTCTTGTGACCGATTGTCATGACTTGTTGATCATTGACAATGACAAGCCTGCGAATTTTGAAGAAGCAGTGTTGGACCCGGACTCTGAAAAGTGGCTTGGAGCCGCTAGATCCGAAATGGGAATATCCAGATATTCAAAGCTTGGCTGGTGGCTAAAGGTTTCAAGCAAATCATGGTATTGACTATGATGAGACATGTTTCCATTCGCTATGCTTAAATCCATTCGGATTATACTAGCAAATGCCATTTATCATGGTGATGATATTTGGCAAATGGATGTGATCCAAATAATGCTGGGAAAGAATGCAAGCTTCATCGATCCATGTATGGATTGAAGCAAGCATCACGGAGTTGAAATATTCGTTTTGATAAAGTTGTCAAAAGGTTTGACTTCATCAGGAACGAAGAGGAAATGTGTGTTTACAAGAAGACTAGTGGGAGTGTAGTTGCATTTCTCATTTTGTATGTAGATAACATACTTATTCTCGGAAATGACGTTCTGTTGCTTTAGTCTTTAGAGACTTGGCTCGGAAGTTATTTTTCAATATAAGATATGGGAAAAGCCGCGTACATTCTTGGAATAGGAATCTATAGAGATAGATTGGTTAGGCTAATTGGATCGTGTCAAGATGCTTATGGTGATAAGGTCTTGGACAGATTCAGTATGCATGATTCCAAGAAGGGCCTCATACCAATGACTCATGGCATTAATCTTGGCAAGACGCAGTGTTTCTAGACACTAGCTGAGCAAGAACGTTTGAGTAGGATTCCCAGACTTTTGCAGTGGAACCTATCATAAATGTCATGACCTGCACTCGTACAGATGATGCTTGTATTTTGAGCATGACGAGAAGATACCAATATGATCCAAGTGAAAGTCACTGGGCAGTTACCAAGAATATTCTCAAGTATTTGAAGAATACTGAGGATAGGAGCTTGGTGACCTAAGGAAGTAAGGATTTTTGTTGAGAGTGATTAGACGGACTAAGACAATTTCTGGTAGGAACCTGATTATGTCTTGTGTCTATACTGCGGTGCGGTTTGTTGGAAAGGGTTCCAAGCAAAGCATCACAGCCTGCGGTTTGTTGGAAAGGGTTCCAGGCAGAACGCCGCAGCCTCTCCCACGACCTAAGCATGAGTTTCACTCTCCTGCTGTAGGTATTGGATATATTAAGATGTGATCTTGATTCTAGTGGGAGTTGTAACGGATTTAGTTATGTTGTGATATTCACATAGACATACTTTGGTTATGTCATAATGAAATTGTTTCATGTATTATTTGATTATTGGATAATTGAATAATAGTCCCAAAGTAATTTATGGCATTTTATAGGTCGTCAAGTTGAGGACTTGATCATGAAACCCTATAAGTGATAAATGACATAGATTATATTTGTCCCTGGTCAAGGTTGTTAAAGTGGGACACTGACAACCGCGTGAGACTGGCATGTGAGGTGACTGATGACTAAGTTTCATGAAGTCATTAATAAGAGTATTAAAGTCAATCACATAAATATATGTTAGAGAACATATGATCGGACATGACCCGCTAATGAGAACTCTACAGGATAGTTATATAAGTGTCATGAGAGGTTCTCATTACGACTATAGAGAGTATAGTCCTTAGACCTGAGTTCATCATGATTTCTTACATATGAATTGGTCCGCTTTGACTTTGTCAAACGTTATCCGTAACAGGTGACTATAAAGGCATTGATTGGGCGTATCATGAAGTATGTGAAGGAACAGGGATAGAACAAGATGGGATTTGTCCCTCCTATATAACAGGAGATAAATATCTCAGGGCCCATCAAAGATTTGATACTGAGAAATGCGTGGCCGCGCTCAAACGAGGTGATTGTTAGTCGTTTGTTTTTGATCAGTATAAATCAGAGTTCGATGAACGTGATAATGGATGTAATAAGGATGACACGGTTCTTGCCTTATGCCATATCGAGATATAGAGACGAAGGGATTATAGGAATAGATGATTCCAGTACAAGTGGGAGATTGTTGGGAATGTCCTGAAATCACACTTGTATTCACTCTAGTGATAGTTGTATTGTCGAGATCAGACATTCCTATGATACTAGGTGGTCATTGCGTTTTGCTAGAAGCCGCTGATGATGTATGAGTTATGAACTCATTACTAGCATTATATGATCCTACAGGGTCACACACCTAAGCAAACTGGATTTACTTTATGTGGGAATGATCATTAATGTAATGATCCAAGTGATGTGTATTTGATACACATGAGATACGTGTTTAAAAGGTTGTGTCGATCGACACAATAGTGTGGTGTCGATCGACATGTGTATTTAATACACATAATAATCGTGGTTCTAAAGATGGTGTCGATCGACACTAAATAGTAGTGTCGATCGACACGAGCCAAAAACCGAAAAAGGGATTTCGGTTTAATGACTCAATTTGAACCGGTTTATTTCCTGGAAGATTAGGTTTTCTCACGTGCCTATATATAGGATATGAGGCACAAAAACCGAGTAACCTAGAAGTCCATAGCCGCCTCTGAAAACACAGAATTCCTAGAGAGATCCGATTCCAGGCACTAGCATCCCTGCGGATTCCAGTTTGTGTGCGTGTAGACTATCGGTAGAGGCGCAACACTTGGGGCGCTATAAGATCTCGATTCCTGTTTTAATTCCGCTGCAAAACTCCAGGTATATTCGAGATCCGTTCTTGTTGATTCATTGTTTACAAACCCTAGATCCTAGGCAAAGGAACTTTCGTTAGGTTGATTAATAGAGATTAATCCGGTGAAACCTGTGCGAATTCCTACAGTTCCATAACATCAAAAAAAGACAGCGGAAAGATCTTTTCAAGATTGCAAAGGATCACTGGTATATTGGCATCTAAATTGCGGATCCCCTCAACTGTAAGTGTCCTCGTGCATAAATCCCTAAAGAAAGCACCAACTCCTGCAATAGCTTCGTGGACAGTTTGAGGAAGGAGATGGGTAAAAGCAAATGGAAGAAGCCTCTGCATCACTACATGACAATCATGACTCTTCATTCCCATAAACTTTAGGTTTTGCGAGTCTACGTAGTTACCCAGATTAGCTGCATATCCATCAGTGAATTTAACTTCGTCTTTAATCCACCGGAAAAACGCTCTGACCTTTTCTTTTTGCAATCGATACGGAGGAAAAGGATATGTGCCATCGGGAAGACGTTCAAGATAATCACGGTTGCAAATCATTGAAACATCTATCCTAGACTTCACATTGTCTTTTGTCTTTCCTGGGACGTTTAACACCGTATTCATGATGTTGTCAAAGAAATTCTTTTCAACATGCATCACATCGAGGTTGTGCCTTAATAAATGATCCTTCCAATACGGCAAATCCCAAAATATACTCTTCTTGTGCCAGTTATGAGCTTCCCCTACACCACAAAGAGGTTCATGCCCATTACCCCCACAATCAGGAGTCCTCTCAGCACCAAAATCTCTCAACTGCTCCAATATAGTACGACCGTCTATCTCATCAATTGGAGCATCAACCACTTGGTTATTTTTCTTAAATAATCTTTTAGACCGACGATAGGGGTGGCCGTCCGGTAGAAACCTTCTATGGCAATCAAACCAACATGGCTTTCTTTCATTCCTCAATTGGAAAGCGTCAGTGTCGTCATGGCAAAACGGGCACGATAATCTTCCAGGAGTAGTCCATCCATATAGCATACCGTATGCTGGGAAATCGCTAATAGTCCACATAAGGACCGCACGCATATGGAAATTCTCCCGCCGTGAAACATCAAACGCTTCGACACCGTGACTCCATAGCATTTGTAACTGATAAATCAATGGCTGGAGGAATACATCAAGTGATCTCTTCGGATGCTCAGGGCCGGGAATTAGAAGGGAGAGGAATAAAAACTCTCGACGCATGCACACACCAGGGGGCAAATTGTACGGTGTTAGGATTACGGGCCACAAAGAATACTGCCTTCCATGCTTCCCAGATGGGTTGAAACCATCCGTACTTAACCCGAGGTACACATTTCTTGGCTCGTATGCAAAATCCGGATTCAACATTTGAAAATGTTTCCACGCTTTTGCATCTGAAGGATGTGTAATCTCTCCATCTTGATGATGCTCTGCATGCCATCTCATTTCTTCTGCCGTTCGCGCAGATTGATATAACCTCTTTAACCTTGCTGTCAATGGTAAGTACCACATACGTTTATATGGAATTGGAACTCTGCCACCAGTATCATGATACCGTGGTTTACGACAAAATCTACATCTTCTCCGGTCTTCGTCTTCTCTCCAATATAGCATACAGTTGTCGATGCATACGTCTATCACCTGATACGGCATACCAAGACCAGCTACAAGTTTCTGTACCTCGTAGTATGATGCAGGTGCCTGATTATCTTCAGGCAAAATATCCCTCACAAAATCTGCTATCGCATCAACACACTCTTCCGCCAAATTGAAGTCCGTCTTAAGGGTCATCAGTCTACTAGCAGTTGATAAAGGTAAATGTCCGTCTCTACACCCATGATAGAATGGCTGCTTCCCTGCGTCTAACATTTCCAAAAATCTTCTAGCTTCTTCATTTGGTTCTTCTACTCTATCCTCCCCTATTACGATCGATGGCAAATTCTCTCTAAACGCATCATGAACCATCTCAGCGGTACCTACACCAAAATCTACTTCCGTTCTATGTTCGCCTAAGCTATCCATTCTATGTTCGCCTAAGCTATCCGTTCTATGTTCGCCTAAGCTATCCGCAACATATGGTGCACTGCTACTACTACCACCATCATAATTAGTTTCTCCATGATAAAACCAAATTTTGTATCCCGGCATAAAACCATGCGTATACAAGTGATGCCAAACTTGTTCTACCTTAACATTACGCGAATTGCAACAATTTAAACATGGACATTTTATCACCTTTCGATTCCCGACAACCTCCATGAACTCGCATATACCTCGTGCATAACTTTGATTTAATGCTTTCGACTCCGGATCATACATCTCTTCATCCATCCACGATCTATAATATCTAGAAGATGACATCTCACTCTCTTAACGATTTTTTCTAACAAATGTTTGGTTGGAAGTTGTTGTTGTTGTGAGTGAATGAAGATGTGTGGAATCATATATATAAAAACGCTGACCGTAGGAAATTTGTCGGAAAGACAACGGATATAATAACGGCTATAATAACGGCTATTTTTCCGACAGATTTCCTACAGACATTTGAGTGTTTGTAGGAAATATGTCGGAAATTGTTAACGGTAATTTATTTCTGACAGATTTCCGACAAACCACCGGCATCTCCTCCGGCGTCGGCGTCGGCTAGTTACACCGTCCGACATTCCGACCGATTTCCGACGGTTTTGTTGTCAGTCGGAAATAATTCCGACAAATTTCCGACAGAATTGAAAAATTTCAGTTCCGTTGGTAAGCTGTCGGGTTACAGTCGGAAATTTCCGACAGAATTGAAGTCTGTCGGAAATTCTGTCGGATTTGCGGCTGTTTTCTTGTAGTGTACATAGTAAGGGAAAAATAGATCATTAATTACTACACGATCAATCAACAATCAACAATATATCATCCATCAACATTCAACCAGTATTATCCAATTACCAATACTCAAATCCAGCAACACAATAATCAGTTAACAGCAATTAACTTATCAAACAAGAACAATAACCAAAATTCAACAATCCAGCAACTGGTGTCGATCGACACTCCACCCTGGTGTCGATCGACACCACAATTCAATACTCAGAATTTCAACTTGGTGTCGATCGAGACTACCTCTAGATGTCGATCGACACCACATTCTCATAACACAAAAATCACGATTTCAAAAGTGGGTGTCGATCGACACTACCTCTAGGTGTCGATCGACACCTCTCGCAGAAACCTAAATCGAGTCAAATCCTCTCGAGACTCAATTCTGTTTCATCGTACGAGATTACTCACGGCTCAATCCACACAGAACACAAGAACAAACAAATAAACAATCCAAGCATCTCAAATCAACAACCGATATCCTAACAATCTACTTCCCATATCCACGATCACGCACTCACCTCGATAACGCGGAGGAAAGTGAATAATCGCGAAGAACACGAAGGAGTGAACGAGACAGCGAAGAATCAGCGATGAAACTCGCAGGAACAACACCGAGAAAGCACGAACACTCTTCCGGAGCACCACACAAGCCTTAACCACGACGAACGGCGAAGAACGGAGCACGAAACCTCTCGAAAATCACACACGAACTCTAAACGGGAATTTTCTCTCTTCCTTCTCTGATTCTTGACGGCTCCTGATCGTGACCCTCTTATATATCATGACCTAGGGTTGCGTTCCCATAACCGAGCCAAACCTAGTGCAATTAAATTAAACTGGCCGAACCGCCCAGCATTGGTGTCGATCGACACCAACACCCGGTGTCGATCGACACCATCACCAAAAATCCATCATTTGGTTTTGGGTCGTTACAATTCTCATCAATTTGTCATTTGAATAAGTTCACAAGTAACTTGCCTCTTTGAAAACTTAATTTTAAATAATTCAAAACAAAGTTAAGAAGTAACTTCCAAAAAAACTGAAGTCTTCTCCATCTTACATGTGTCATAAGTCTCAGATTCTATTCCTTTATTTTCATGCATTTCCAAAAACTGCTTTAATACTAGCCAAACAAAAAAAAAAAAAAACTCTTGTTCTCTATTTTTTTTAAGTTCATTTTTTTTTCTTTGTTTTACCATTGTTGGTGCATACCAATATGCACCAATATTTGTCGTCCCATTCAATCTATGGGAGACAAAATTTTATCGAACATAGATATTTATATAGAAAATTCATTTGTAGCTTGAATTTTAGATTGAAATAAAACCATTCGCAATTTGAGTTTTTTTTTTTTTTGTAACAAAACATGGCTTAAACATACAGTCGAATTAGATTATCAAATCTAGTGACGCTCTTTGATTAATAGTTTAGTGGAAAAAAAGGCTTATACATTTGGAAAACTTAAAATGTAGAGAAGAAAAATAATAGTATGTGCAACCTGCCATAACATTAGTAAGATTATTAAAAGAACAAACTTGAGAGTATCATCTCAACATCTATTAGTTTAATATATAAATTTACGAAACATACTGTATGTCAAACTATTTTGATTCCCACATACTAATTTTTTTTTTTTTTTTTTAAAGATTTAGCAAGTACTTTTGAAGGTATTAGTACCTATTATAGAAGTAACAAAACCAAAAATACCAAATTTTGGTAAAACTTTAAAAGGTATTAGTACCTATTTTTCATGGAATTAAATTCAACTAGTAGACTAAAAAAAAAAAAATCATGCATCCAATCTCGATCAAGAAAGAAAAAAAAATCATGCATCCAATGGTGATAGGCAAAATCATACTAAAAAAGAAGTAGTATCTTATACACAAAATAGTATTAGGCAAAATCTTAATTGCAAAATTCTTTAGGGAAAAAAATGAAAGAAATGCGATTTTCTTAACTACAAAATTCTTTTCATGTATAGACGAACTTAAATAAAAAAAACCCTAAACCCGATAAGAAAACAGAACGCGAAACGAAAAAAACACATTAAGCAGTTTTAATTTTTTTTGTTTTTGTTTTTGATAAATGCTCATTACAAGACAAAATCATACTCAAATCTCCCCAAAATAATAACCCAAGTAGTACCCACTACTACTCACATAGAAAAAAAAAAAGAGTCTCTCTTCTTCTCCTTCTCAATCTTCCCTCTCAGAGAAAGAAAAAAAAAAGTTTTATCCTAGCCATAGATTCCGGAGATCCTACTTCGATACTTTTCACAAAAATTAGAACTTTAGAACCAGATTTCGCCTCGAAAATTATCGGTTACTTGCTCTTACATGACTTAGGTAACAAAGATTTGATGCGTTTGGCTCTTGGACCAGAAACTCTGTTACAGTCCGTTTGTCTCAAAGCAAAATCTGTTTTGGGTCTTGGATCTTCCTCTGCATCGAACCCTATCTCCGGACCCATTAACACCCACCGTCATTCCCCGAGGGCAAATGGGTTCATGGAGTTTTCGAGGAATCACCCTTCCGTGAACTCTCCCGGAACTAACCCTAGCCCGTTTCAAGCAAGTTCGTCCCTTTTTGCTTCAGATGGTGGTGAAGGAAGTGGCGATTTCCTCGATGAGCAGCAACTTGGAAACTACTTGTCTTTCCTCAACGAATCGTCTTCCAAGAACAAGGACGACGAATCTGGTGCGGATCCGTTCGGGTTCTCCGACGAAAATGGCGATGCCCAGTTGCACAAGAGGAGTTTCTCGGCCAGTGATGCTTGTTTTGGCTCAGAGGAACCTGGATTTGGCGGTTATAGTAGGTTCCAACACGGTGGTGGTGGTGGTTTAGGTGATGCTTTCGATTCTCCCGGTGGTTTTGGCTTGCCGGAGTACGTTTTTAGACAGCAAGAGGAGATGGCGAGGATGAAACTAGCTCACCGGCAGAAAATGGCTGCTGCTCAGTACTTGGCGGCTGGTGGCTCTATAATTTCCTATGACAAAGGCTTCAATTTTCTCTTGAATCAGCGTAATGCGCTTAGGTAATGAACCTCTTTGTTGCCTAAGTATTAAAGACTTCGGATTTTGAGTGTAGAATCTATCTATGTCAGGGGTTCATGGGAAAGGTTTCATCTTTGTATATTTATATACCAATTACTGCTGATATTACTAAGGTTGTTGTGGTCTTCTTTGTATGGTTTACATGCCAACCTTTGCTTTTATCCTATTTGATTTATTTGGTTGTTTGAGTCAAGCCTATGTTTCTAGTATGGTTGAGTAAAGGACTTGTAATTGATGTTGTGGTTTGTTTTTGCAGATCAGGGCGTGGAGGACAATTTGGCGAAGAGGGTTACTGGTTTGGTAGTCTAGGCCGACACGAAAGGGAGGAGTTTATGGGGATGGGTGATAAATCTAACTCTGTGGCTAAACATATTTACTTGATATTTGCTGCTAATAGCTCCTTCACAGACGAAGATGTCTCAAATTATTTTGGGTATCTTTCATAAAGCTGTTATGTGTTTACTAACGTTGGTGAATATCTACTATCGTTTGCCTGGCTATGAATTGTGTTTGTTGTTTTATTTTAATAACTTTGGACTAGTGCAAGATGTTAGGATTCCATACCAGCAGAAACGAATGTTTGGGTTTGTCACTTTTGTCCACTCTGAGACTGTGAGAATCATATTGGCCCGAGGAAACCCTCATTTCATCTGCGACTCGCATGTGCTCGTGAAACCGTACAAGGAGAAAGGAAGAATCCTTGAAACGTATGTTTAAACCCCCGCTCATCATGCCTCGTCTTCTTTCTCACAGTCTTCTCTTTTGTGTTCCATTTTCTTAGTCTAATTTTCATCAAACAATAGCAGGAGGCAGCATCAGCAACTGTTGCAGCAGATGGAGAGAGGGACCTTTTCTCCTGGTTCGAGTCCATCTGGAATAGAGAGGGATCTCTTTGATTGTCATCTCGGTTAGTTTCCTCTGCTTGATTGCCAATGTGGATATGGTTTCATTAGGGCTTGTTTCTTTTTTTTTTTGGTTATTTGCACTTAGACGAGTCTTGTTTTGTTTGGCACCTCAGCACCAAAGATGCTTTTTAACACACAAAAGATGATGAGGAGGAAAGCCGAGCAAGCTGACTTGCAACAAGCTCTAGAATTTCAAAGGAGAAGATTTCTGAATCTGCAGTTGCCTAACATGGATAATGAGTCTTTTCACCATCACCAGCGTAGTCTCTCTATTGGCTCCCTCGTCCATTTTCCCTCTCGTGCCAGTCAAAGTATGCTCTTTCGATCGGAAAACGGCGGTGAAGAAGTTGTAGAAGGTAACTCTATGACCTCCTCATGGAACTTGCTTTGCTTAGCTTTTATTCACCCTTTTCCCTATCGTCTTAGCAGGTAATGGTGATTCAGGATATTTGGCAAACCGAGCTTTTCTGAGTGAGACTGATCATAACAACAACCAAGAACATGATTACAATAACCATCTCATCAACGGGTATGATTCATTCTCACATAAAATGTCAATACAGCTTTAAGTCTTCTTTATTCTCGTATTCAAAACTGGTTACATCAATGCTTATCCCTTTTTTTTTTGTTATCGTTGATCAAGGCAAGAGACAAGTCTGGATAACGGTCTACCTGATAGCTTCTTTGCTTCCACATCAAAGATCGGTGTGGCCCAACAGCCCGAGTCTGAGAAGGAGAACTACGCTACACTTTCTGTTACTGCTGAAAATAAGTCAGCCTCAACACTTCAATCAGCATAGCTATTGGTATGTGCTAAATCTCTGTTAAGTCCACATCACATGATAGCATAACAATCATTAACACCTCTGCGAATTCTCTTCGTGCTACTTTCCAGGGTTGATAGAGGCATATAGAGACAAGTGAATGCGTGAAAAGTAGAGACTGATAAAGAAAGGAAGTAGAAGAAGTTTGTCTATATATAGAAGCTAAAGCCGGGTTTTATAATATGGAACAGAAAGAATGGTAGAGAGACCAATTAGAAATTTACATAGCGGATAATCTGCAATAGTATTACAACTAAGTACTAACCTCAACAGAGCATTGATAAGCGGAAAAATACAGTGTCCGGAACATTATGTTTTTAAGTTTGTCGTCTGTTCATTGTTGATGGTTTACCTTTTTACTTGGTCACAAGTTCTGGTTCTGGACGAAGGCTACTTCAGTTGTCAGTATAGATAAATATATATTTCTTAGTTTTGTTTGTTCTTGAGCAAAAGCAATAATGATCCGGCGGGCGCGTGCGTGTAGGAAGGCCGACCATTACATAAGCTAAAAGACTAGGACTACAAGTCGAAGAGACGAAGGTTCCCTTTCTTCTCCAATGCAACTCTATAATCTGAAATCGCAAGGCCATGTCAAGTAGGAAATATGAAATATACATGATGAAAACTTTAATCAAACGACTTCCGTGAGTGTATCATAGAATTAAAAAAAGTGCTCATAACTACTAAGCAAATACTTTGTTCATATATGAGATTGCACTCTTGGAAATGCCAAACAAATTTGCATTTTTGGCGATGAGGATGTATGATGGGAAAATGACCCTGACAATCATTTAACATAGTACAAGCAATGAACAACAATTGAAAGAGAGTATAGTGAAGCTAGCATGTGCAATAAAGTTGGTTCAAGTCTTATTGGACTAGCCCTCTGTGTGGTTCACGAACACACTAAACGCGTCGATATATTGATTCACATCACTAATAGTGATAGTTTAGGGCAATAACCTTAGGCTAGGCTTCGCTATAACCAGGGGCGGACGTAGGTTAGTGAATACGGGGGTACGTGCACCCACTAGAAAACTAATATTAAAAGTTTAGTATAGAAAATTTGAGATTCGTTAGATTAGATGGTAAAAATCCATTAGTGCACCCACTTAACCTAATTCAAACCCCTAATTTTTATTTTTTAGAATGTTCTATTAATATGCACCCGGTAAAATAATATTCTAGTTCCGCCCTTGGCTATAACCCCTAGCTTGTGGGTATTGTTTGATGGTGCGGCATAGCTGCTTTTGCTTCGGGTTCACTTATCTTACTTTAACTCTAGTTTTGTGTATTTTACCCATGGTGTTCATGGTTAATAAAAGATACATATGATATAAAATAATCTAGTTTTTTTTTTTTTTTGAGACACATATATCAAAAGTGAATTCCAAATTTTTGGGAATAGACAAGCTAAGATAGATCAAATCTATTATTTGACAGTTTTCGTGTAACGAAACATCATAGACCAAATCAACTAATTGTCGTAACCTGAAATAAAATCTATTTATTTTCAACCTCTAAATATAACACATTTGTCAAAAGCGATTTTCCCGATTTTTTTAAGAAATTTGCGAACTAAGATACAACATAGATCGAATATATTATTTGGCAGTTTTCGTGTAAAGAAACAAAATAGACCAAATCAGATATTTGACGTTTTCCTGAAATAAAATATATTTATGTTCAACAACTCTAAACATAACACATTCCTCAAAAGCGATTCCCTGGTTTTTAGAAATTTGTGAATAAAGATTTGAAAAGTGGAATCAACATAGACCGAATCTATTATTTGGAATTTTATGTGTCAGAGAAACAACATAGACCGAATCAAATATTTGACGTTTTCTGAAATCATGAAATAAAATCTATTTATGTTCAACCTCTAAACGTAACACAATTGTCAAACATGATGTCCCGATTTTTAGAAATTTGCTAACTAAGATATGAAACGTGGAATCAACATAGACTGAATCTATTATTTGGGAATTTGTGTGTCAGACCGAATCAACTATTTTACGTTTTCCTAAAATAAAACATATTTATGTTTAACCTTTAAACATAACACAATTGTCAAAAGCGATTTCCCCATTTTTAGAAATTTACGAACCAAGATGCGAAACGTGGAGTCAACATAGACTGAATCTATTATTTGGTAGTTTCTGTGTCAGATAGACCGAATCAATTATTTGACGTTTTCCTAAAATAAAATCTATTTATGTTCAACCTTTAAACATAACACAATTGTCAAAAGTAATTTCCCGATTTTTAAATATTTGCGTACGAAATGTAGAATCACATAGATCGAATCAATTATTTGATAGTTTCTGTATAAAAAAAATGCATAGACCGAATAAACTATTTAACGTTTTTCTAAAATAGAATTTATTTATGTTCAAGTTCAACCTCTAAACCTATAAAACACTTGCAAAATCAAAATTTCATAAATTGTTTTCTACCGTATAGATACTTTCTTCCCCCTCTTGTGTTTCATAATTTGTTGATCTAAATTAAACCATAACTTTGGAATATCATAATTACACAGTTAATCATATACAATCATCTTTCTTTAAACTGAATTGTTTGAATATTATAAAATAAAGTTGAACTTTACAAATTAGTACAGTAGAACTTTACAGATTAGTACGTTTCGTGACGCATAAAATCCATGGCGCAAAGTTGGAGGTTAGTAATTTTGTAACGCATTTTTTTTCTTAATTCAAGAAATTAAACTCATGCATCCAACCTCTATCAAGAATCGATAAAATCACGCATCCAATGGGAATAAACCAAGGAATTTTTAAAAAATCTTAATTACAATTTTTTTAAGGATTAAAAAAGGATTTTGGTGTAACTATAACCCCGCTCACTTGAAAATTCCTAAACTCAATTACAAAACAGAACCCGAAAAGAAAGAACACATAACCAAAGTAGTTTTTTATTTTTCTTTTTGTTTCCGATAAATGCTCATTAGACGACAAAATCATACTCAAATGAGTCAAAATCTCCCAAAAAAAAAAAACACAAAAATTTAACGCTCACAAAATAAAAACCAAGTAGTACCCACACTACTCTCACCAAAAAACAAAGAGTCTCTTCTTCTCCTTCTCAATCTCTCAGACTCAGTGAAAGAAAAAGAAAAAACACTTTTAGTCTGGCCATGGATCCAGAAGATCCTACTTCGATACTTTTCACAAAGATTAGAACTTTAGAACCAGATTTCGCCTCGAAAATCATCGGTTATTTGCTTTTACAGGATTTGGGTAACAGAGATTTGATGCGTTTGGCTCTTGGACCAGAAACTCTCTTACAGTCCGTTTGTCTCAAAGCTAAATCCGTTTTGGGTCTCGGATCTTCTTCTGCACCAAACCCTATCTCCGGACCCATTAACATCCACCGCCATTCCCCGAGGACGTCGGGTAATGGGTTTTCGAGAAACCCTTTGTCTCCTTCTGTGAACACTCCTGGAACTAACCCTAGCGTAAATTCGAGCCTTTTTCAAGCAAGTTCGTCTCTTTTTGCTTCGGACGGCGATTTCCTCGATGAGCAGCAACTTGGAGACTACTTGTCTTCCCTCAACGAATCGTCTTCCAAGAACAACGACGACGAATCTGGTGCGGATCCGTTCAATGGCGATGCCTATTTGCACAAGAGAAGTTTCTCAGCCAGTGATGCTTGTTTCGGCTCAGAGGAACCTGGATTTGGCGGTGGCGGTTATAGTAGGTTCTTTCACGGTGGTGGTGGTTTAGGTGATGATTTTGACTCTCCTGCTTCGGATTACGTTTGTAGACTTCAAGAGGAGATGGCGAGGATGAAACTGGCTCAAAGGCAGCGAATGGCCGCTGCTCAGTACTTAGCGGCTGGTTGCTCTCCAATGTCTTATGACAAAGGCCTCAATTTCCTCTTGCATCAACGTAATGCGCTTATGAACCTCTCTGTTGCCTAACAATCTACATTGCTTACTAAGGACTTTGGATTTTACCTTTCTGCATTTATATGCCAATTATTGCTTATATTACTGTGGTTGGTGTATGGTTTACTATACTTTTGGTGCTCATTTACATGCCAATCTTTGCTTCTATCCTCTTTGGTTTATTTGGTTGCTGAAATCAATCATAAGTGTGGTAATGAACCCCTTAGTTGACTAAAGACTTGGCATTTTGAGTGTAGAAGTTAAGTCTGTCAGTGGCTATGGGAAAGTTTTTAGCTTTGTGCATTCATATGCTAATTATGGTTGTTGTAGTCTTCTTCCTATGGTTTACTCTACTTTTGGTGCTCATTTACATGCCAATCTTTGCCTCTTTTTCCCTTTTTGGCTTATTCCATTGTTTAAGTCAATTTTTTTCCAGTTATGGTGGAGTGATTTGGATCATACAAGTGCAATAAGTTCTTGTACTAAAAGACTTCTCTTTGATGTTGTGGCTTAGATCCATTTGGTGGTGTTTGTTTTGCAGATCAAGACAATTTGTTGAAGAGGGTTACTGGTTTGGTATTCCAGGCCGGCATGAAAGGGAGGAGTTTATGGGGATGGGAGACAAATCTAACTCTGCGGCTAAACAGATTTACTTGACATTTCCTGCTGATAGCTCCTTCACAGATGAAGATGTCTCCAACTATTTTGGGTATCTTTCATAAACACAACTGGATCAAAGCTGTTTTACGTTTGCCTGGCTGTGAATTGTGTTTTTTGTTTTGTTTTAGGAATTTTGGACCAGTGCAAGATGTTAGGATTCCATATCAGCAGAAACGAATGTTTGGGTTTGTCACTTTTGTCCACTCTGAAACTGTCAGAATCATTTTGACCAGAGGAAATCCTCATTTCATCTGTGACTCGCGTGTGCTTGTGAAACCGTACAAGGAGAAAGGAAGAATCCTTGAAAAGTATGTTGAAACCTCCAGTCTTGTTCTCGCTCTCTCTTTCTCATAGTCATAGTCTTCTCGTTCGTGTTCCATTTTCTTGTTTAAATTTTCATCGAACAATAGCAGGAGGCAGCAGCAAGAACTACTGCAGCAGACGGAGAGAGAAAACTTTTCTCCTGGTTCAAGTCCATCTGCAATGGATTCCAGGGATCTATTTGATTCTCACCTCGGTTAGTTGTATTTCTTTCCTCAGATTGATCCGCCTTGTAGTTATGTTTTCATTAGAGCTCAATCTCTTGTTTCTTAGACCTGTCTTGATTTGTTTGGCACCACAGCACGAAGGATGTTTTCTAACACACAGGAGATGATGAGGAGAAAGGCCGAGCAAGCTGACTTGCATTAGAATTCCAAAGGAGAAGATTTCTGAATCTGCAGTTGCCCGACATGGATAATGAGTCGTTTCACCATCACCAGCGTAGTCTCTCTATTGGCTCCCCCGTTCATTTACCTTCTCGTGCCAATCAAAGTATGCTCTTTCGATCAGAAAACGGCGGTGAAGAAGGTAATTCTATCTTCCCCTCACAGTTCTTCACGTTATAAAAGCTTTATATTCACCCTTTTACCTTTCCTGTCTTTTCTCTTAGCAGGTAACGGTGATTCAGGACAGTCTGAAGCAAACCAAGCTTTTCTGAATGAGACTGATCATAACAACAGCCAAGACCATGGTTACAGTAATCATCTCAACAAAGGGTATGTTTAATTCTCATCATTTTCAGGGTGGCTATAAGTCTTCTCCATTTCCATATTCAAACTGGTAACTTACATCCATGCTTATACTTGCTTTTATTATCGTTGATCAAGGCAAGAGACTAGTCTGGATAACGGTCTGCCTGATAGCTTCTTTTCTTCCCCATCAATGATTGGTGGAGCCCAACATCGCGAGTCTGAGAAAGAGAACTGTGCTACTCTCTCTGTTACTGCAGATAATAAGCCAGCCTCAACACTTCAATCAGCGTAGCTATTGGTATGTGCCAAATCTCTGTTAAGTCATTATTGCATAACAATCATTAACTTTTCTATGAGTTCTCTTTTTTGAACTTTCTAGGGTCGATAGAGGCAGATAGAAACAAGTGAATGTGTGAAAAGGTAGGCATTGTAAGCCATACTGCTACATTGAAGCTCCTTCATAATGTAATCGGTTTTTCTAACTATCTTTAAACTTTTAATATCTCTGGTTGCAGAAAGATAGGGACTGATAAAAGGACGTAGAAGAAGTTTGTCAATATGTAGAAGCTAAAGCCGGTTTTATAACATGGAACAGAAAGAATGGTAGAGAGACCATTCTGCAACAGTATTACAACTAAGTACTAACCTCGACAGAGCATTGATAGGCAGAACAATACAGTGACTGAAACATTATGTTCTAAGTTTTTAGTCTGTTCATCGATGATGGTTTACCTTTGTACCGTGTCATATATAATCCCTGTTTCTGGACAAGGCTACTTCAGTTCTCAATATAGATATTATCTTGTTCTTTTTTGTTCGTTTTCGCCATTGCCCTTGTTTGTAGACAGGGGATTTCAAAAGCAGAATGATATTACTTCTCTTAAATTCTGTATTCTAATTCGCCAAGCCCATATCAAGGACAAAAAAATGAATTCTTGTACGGTTCTTAGTACCTTCTCACAATTATAATTTTTTGTTTGTTTTATAAAATGATCAATTCAAACTTAAGCTATCATTGTTTCCTAACAAATTAGGACATAGGAATGCAAGCATCAAGAAAAAGATGTATGCTCTCGGCCTCCTTCGGCTTATAACAAACATCAGAGTTGACGCAGAGATGAAAGTGCTTGGCTTGTGTTTCTTGAGATTCGATCATGTATTGGTTCCTGTTGATAAAAGCTACGTATCAATACGCTTCAAAACTCAAATGTAACTGATCACAACACAGGTGACAAAGTGGAGAACTTTTGGATGAACATGATCATATACCTGTGTCGGAAGAATGTCAATTCTTGATCCAGTGATAGTTTCATACAAGAAAATGTACCTGCATTGTCATGTATTGTCCATCAGTTCTTATAACCAAGACAACTTGCCAAGCTAACAGAGCCTAGTGAATATCTAATCTCAGAGTCTAAAGAGTATACACGTTCATTGTTTCTTAGCAATATCGAAAATGTGCTATATATAGAGCAAGCATATAAAATAGAGTTTACAAATCAAACTACATACCGCCAAGCTAATTCAGTTACAAGCTCTGCTGGAGCAGCGGGCAGGACCTGACAAATACGAGACACCGTTAATTTAGCAGAGGATTTCTGAGAAAGCAGGGAAAAGCTAGAAATTACATTCTGAAGAAGTATGCATACCTCGTCCTCGTATGGATTGCAATTCTCTTTGAACCACAATCTTAGGAACTCCTGTTTGGGTAAAGGCAAATAGCAAACATGTGATGAACAAAGTCTCCAACCCAATGAAACCTGACTTGAACCATATGGTCTGAGTGCAAAAACAGGAAAAATCACTCACCTTATCAACATTTTCAGGCTCAAGGCCTTTCTGGAAGCGCTCTTCATATGAACTCGCAAGCCAGTATCTACTTGAATCCGGCGTATGAATCTAATAAAATGTGTACAAGTAGATGATTCTAAATAGTGAATTAGGTAGTTGTTCAGATTTGTGTCCAACTGTGCATTCAAAAAGAGATGATACGGAGACAAGGAGAAATAAAACTAACCTCATCAATCAATAAGATCGAGCCATCACTACTTCTTCCAAACTCATATTTTGTGTCCACCAGTATCAGTCCATGCTCCTTGGCGACCCGCTGAAGAAAGCATAATATGTTTAGAATCTAAAAGACTTCCAACATAGCCAAATTGATTTCTCGTTGTCTTCAATAATAAGATTCTCAAAACCATTATAGACTTAGGCTTTAGAGAGAGAAGTTGTAACTAACCTGCCCAAACTCAAACAAGCTCAAAGCTTTCATACTTGCTTCGTCAAATTCAGCTTGAGTCATGAATCCACCTTCAACTATCTACAAGAATCATTTGCCGGATAAGAAGCAACACATAAGTGAACTAAACAACATCGGGTAAAACAAATTCTAGTCGTTTTACAGCTAGAGCAAATCACTAAGAATGACTAAACAATGTTCCTTTGATATAAGACCTCATTAGGAGTGATGGGCACATCATGATCCTCAGCCTTAGTTGTTGGAGTAAGTATATTAGCTGGAAGCTTCTGGTTTTTTACCAATCCTGAAAAATTCAGTAATGAGTATATAAATGAACTTGTGAGATGTACATAACGAAGAAAACAATGGAAACAAAAGAAGCTGTACCATCTAAGAGTGCATTCCCACAATAATTTCGAACACCTTTTTTGTATACCGTCCATAAAGATGTGTCAGTACTTCCAGTCACATATCCTCTAACTTCAAACAACATAATATATAGAAGGAAAAAACAATTTAGAACTAAAGCAAATAGAGAAGGTACTTTGCATTTAGATGGAAACAAGCACTAACCCACAAACTCAATGGGAAAAACCGAGCATTTCTTAGCGATAACAACATTTCTGTCAGGAGATGAAACAATTGCATTAGGAGTTATGTGCTGTGTGTTATTGAACCACCACAAACTGGTCTCATTAAGAACCTGAAAGTTAAGCAGCACAAACTTATTATTCGTCTACCATACCTTAATCTATCCAACTTGAAACATGGAGGAAAAACAAACCTGGCCTTTAAAGGGAATGGAAGCAAGATTTCTGTCGAATGCACTCAACCGATCAGTTGTAATAAGAACCAGATAATCACCAGCATCATAAATATCTCTGACCTGTAAAATCAATTTTGCTACTGTGGTAAGTCCTCAATTACCATTGCTTGGCTAAACAATAATGCATTCAGATAGGAAACACAACAAACCTTGCCCTTGATTCTAGATTTCAGACCAGGGACAGTCTCTAGAAGATTGGTATCAGAGAGACAGTTAGAAAGCGAGTCTTGAATTGTGCCAAGAACCTCTCCTTTACGTTTACTCGTCACTAGATCATCAAGAGACAGTTGTTGCTCTTGCTGATTTTGGGACTTGTCCTTGCAAGACATAACTAAAGAACAAGGTTTTGGGTATTTCCTCAACTCCGAGACTGTTCTAAGAAACGAAACTGATCCAAAAGTTTGCCTTTTTGCAGAGACTATCACACTGTGTGGCGAAGGAGTTAGAGTTGACCTTAAACACTGAGCCATTCCAGAATGACCCCTACACACACCTGCAACAAAAGCGAACCAAACCCTTAAACTATTATACGATATTGAACCCGATTTCAATAGCCAGTCAAAGCTAGGGTTTTAGTAAAGGGAAGCCAAAACTAACACAAACCCATTAATATGTATGTGGGAAAAGGAAGAAAGCTTAAACCTTTAACCAAAATAAGCTTAACCCTCCCGGAGAAGAAGAAAACGCGACGGAACAAGAGAAGCCGGCGGCGAAAATAAGGGGAATAGTGAGTGAGACAGTGTTTGCGTTTGCGTTTATTATTATTTTTTCTTCTTCTTCTCAGTCATCAAAATATTATTTTTAATCAAATATATAAACACAAAAAAAGGAAAACTCGCGTCATATCGGAGATCAAGATCCGTCACACCAAATTCGTCTGGAAAACGAAAAAGGTTAAACCTTTGTTCGAACTTTGTGAAACCCTTATAGAAAGATGTCAATTTAGAGACATAACACAGAGAAAGAGAGATATGGTGAGGCAAGGAGGGAAGCAGAATTGTGGTCGGATTGTGTTAATTTCATTCCTCGCGCTTTTATTCGCCGGACTTGTCGCCGACTTCCTTTGGGCTTCTTCCCATCGCTTCTCCTCCGTCGCAGTATCTCTTCCCTCCTCCGTGATTGGAAAAATCCCGCCTAAATCTGATGTAAGTGTTTCGATTAGATCTCAAAAACAAAACAGAACTAGCTCAGATATGGCTAAGAAGTTGAAAGACTCTATTTTTAATGGTTTTGTAGGATAGCAATAAGAAGAAGAAGGATAAAGAAAGGAAGCTATCTGCTACGTTTCAAGATTTGGATGCTCCTGAGCTACAATGGGAGAAGATGAAAGCTGCACCTGTGCCTCGTTTAGATGGAGCTGCAATACAAATTAGGAACTTTCTCTATGTCTTTGCAGGATACGGCACAATCGATATTGTAAGCCTTTTAACGTTTTCGATTAGTAGCATTGTGGGAAATTGAGATGATGGTGATTTTTTGTGTGTTTTGGTATTTAGGTACATTCCCATGTTGATGTATACAATTTCTTAGATAATACATGGGGAGGAAGATTCGATATGCCGAAAGATATGGCGCATTCGCATTTAGGGATGGTAACGGATGGGCGGTACATCTACATTGTCACCGGTCAGTATGGTCCTCAATGCAGAGGACCTACTGCTAAAACATTTGTGCTCGATACGAATACAAATACGTGGAGTGACTTTATTCCTTTACCAGTTCCTAGGTAATTTTGAAGCTTTAGGAATTCATTTTGCTGCTCAAGATTGCTATTCTCTGTGATTATGTTAGATGTTTAACAGATGCTGAGTGACAAAGGTTTATTTACGTTTAGGTATGCTCCGGCTACTCAGCTATGGAGAGGTAGGCTCCACGTGATGGGTGGAAGCAAGGAGAATCGACATACACCAGGACTCGAACACTGGAGTATTGCTGTAAAAGATGGGAAAGCATTGGAAAAAGAGTGGAGAAGTGAAATTCCAATCCCTCGTGGGGGACCTCACAGGTTATTTTCACAGTTGTACTCAAGGCTAATTCAATTCACCATCCTCTGTTTGATATGATTTTGACTGTTCTTGTGTTTGTAGAGCATGCGTAGTAGTAGATGACCGGCTTTTTGTCATTGGTGGTCAAGAAGGTGATTTCATGGCTAAACCAGGATCTCCCATTTTCAAATGCTCACGCCGTATGGAGGTAGGTATCCAATGGATATCATGACTCCTCCTATATTGGTGCAATTCCGGGTGTTGCTATTTTGATGAACGTTGTCTCGGGTGGTTCAGGTGGTATTCAGTGATGTCTACATGCTGGATGAGGAAATGAAGTGGAAAGTTATGCCATCATTGCCAAAACCCGATTCCCATATTGAATTTGCTTGGAAAGTGGTTAACAACTCCATTGTAATAGTTGGAGGCACCACAGAGAAACATCCTGAAACCAAGAAAATGGTTCTCATTGGGGAAATCTTCCAGTTCAACCTGAATACAATGGTAAAAAGCCTTGTGTCCTGCATTCTTAACACGTATTTAGCATTAATAAGTGTACACAGTTGCGAGTTTTGTTTTTTTCTTTGCAGAAATGGTATGTGATTGGAAAGTTGCCATACCGAGTGAAGACTACGCTGGTTGGGTATTGGGATGGACAGTTATACTTCACATCGGGGCAACGAGACAAAGGCCCTGAAGATCCCGCACCACGCAAGGTAATGGCAGAGATGTGGAGAACCAAACTGATACTGAATCCATGATCATGAGAAGAGAAACAATCAATCTCCCTCAACATTCTTTTTTTCTTAAGTTCATATTCTTTGAGCCTAACTCATTCCACTAGACAAACGAATGCTATCTTCTGTGTTGATGAGGAATTTGTGTATTGTAAACTAAAAAAACAGAAGTTATGTAGAAAAAATTAGTTTTCAACACATTTATCTTCTGTTTCTCCTTAATCCCCCCTCCCCCAACATTATTCTCTCTTGTCAAAAGTATGTAACTGGATATTAACTTTTGCATTTTTAAACGTAATCTATTTTACTTAGGAAAAAGTGTGTGTGTGAAATAGCTTCTAAAAAAATTGGGGGGTCACAGGCCCAAAGTAGAGTTAGATCTGGGACGTAGCCCACAATAGAAAGCTGTGACGTGCGGCATAAACAAGCCACCAATCTTAAACCCTAAATTACATATATACTATTAAAGTTTATTAACACACATTACTAAACACAGTCAGAATGAGGATGACTTCAGTTTTCTTCAAGAGAAACACAATGTTCAAAAGAAGGAACAAGAAGAGAAACACTGTGTATCTTCCAGAGGAATTGGTAGAGGACATACTCTCTAGGGTTCCGACGGCTTCTCTGGCACGGTTTCGATCAATATCCAAAAGTTGGAACAGTATGATCAAAGATTGGAGATTTGCAAAGATGCACACTGCTAATGCACCAAGGCACTCCTTGTTAATCACGTTGGTTGATTTTAGGGTTTGTTTAGCGACCATTGATCTCCATGGAATTCACAACAAGGTTGCTCCATCTGCAAAGGTAACAAGTCAATTTAGCCTCAAAGACCCTCTTTTTAATTCTTTGGAAGAACAAGTCGATATAAAGGAAGTCGTCCACTGTGACGGTTTATTGCTATGCACCACCAAGGACAATAGACTTGTGGTTTGGAATCCATGTTCAGGTGAAACCAGTTGGATCAAACCTAGAAATCCCTACAAGAAAAAATTTGATGATTTCTATGCTCTTGGAAGATTTTCATGCAACGAGTACAAAATCTTGTGGTTGGAACGTCGAAGATTTACGGATTATAAGTACGGAATCTATGACTTTACCTCTAATTCGTGGAGGGGTGTTGGTCAGACACCAGGCTGGTGTTGGAAATAAAAACTTTAGGGTGGTGGATAAAGTATTTGAGGAATTTGGGAGAGAATAAAACTTTTAGGAAGTAGAAGCTTTTTATTATTTAGAAACTTTTGTTGGAACAACTTAGACCAACTTTCTTGTTTGTTCTTGTTCTTGTTCAATTTTACAAATGAGAGGGGTGGAGAGCTATTTATAGACTCCCAAAGGTCTTTCACAAAAGCTCTAGATTATTCTACTAACCTCCTTACTTCCTAGATATTTTACAAGTCTCTAGAATTCTCTACAACATCTAGATTATTATCTTCTTATCTTAGAACTCTCTAGTCAGACTTTCCTAGAACATTTTAAGGAGGTGGAGACTTAGATATTTTCTAGAGAAAACTCTAGAACATGGATCAAGTATTGGGTTTAACATTAGAGTATTGAATCATTAGCCCAATAATTATACTTGATCCAAAATCAAGTTTACTTTTCAACAGCTGGTACATTCCAGACTTCCATTGTGGCATGTATGTGAATGGAAATACTTACTGGCTTGCTATTGATTATAATAAATCCTTAACAAGGGTGGATAGCATGATAAGTTTTAATTTTTCAACCGAGAGATTTGGATGTGTGCCTCTTCCGGGTGGTTATGGTGATTATTATTGTGCTTTTGCTTTATCACAAACTAGAGAAGACCAAAAACTTTGTCTGATAACTCTTCGTATCTATGGGGGAAACGATATAGAAGTATGGATGCCAACTAAGATTGATCAGAGTAAAGGAGCCGCCGCATCATGGAGCAAGTTGCTAACAGTAGTGGAACGAGACCTACTATACCAACATTTTCTTAGGTTTTGTAATGGGATGAATTTCTTGTTCAACCAAGAGAATAAAGTTTTTGTGTTTCACGGTACACTAAGCGGCTATGAAATCTTATTAAACCTTGTGGAAAAGGATAAGTACAAGCAACTTGCTCGTTATCGTGACGCAATATCTAAATGTTCACTTTTCTTCAGTTTTGTTCCAACTTTGGTTCAAAATCTCTTAGCAACAAAAAAAAAAAAAATTGGGGCTCAAATCCAACAAGAAGGTTCTTTGGGGGTAGGCGCAACCAAATCATCAAACACGTGCAACTTGTACCGTCAAACTAGTTTATGACTTAGATATTTGATAAGATGTATGTCTGGCTACTTTATACACTTTATTATAGCCTATGCGAGGGGAACAATGTTGGTTTTGTCAAACGAGAATATATTCTTCATCTTAAAAGGACTTCTGGTTTCATTGATGTGAACACCAATACCAGAGAGGAAAATACTTCCAACTTGTATTGTCACAAACGATGTTTGCTCTTTGTTTCAAGTTTATCATGTCATTTTTTTTATATGGTTGTAAGTTTGTGTTGAGACATGGATTATGATCTAGACTCCAAGATAATATTTTTCTAGATAGATTATACATATGGTGCCTTGTTCCACCCAAAGCCAATGTATATAGAACAGAGATCAGCGTTTGGGATCTGTGATACAGAATGAATTATTTAAAGACTTGGACATTGCATAGTGAGTGAAACATAGGTCGTTAATCAGACTATAGGAGATATAATAATGAATACATGATAGAGCCAAACAATCAACCTAGTCTCATACAAATTTACCAATTTATGAATGCATATATTTTAAATATTATTAGGTAAAAATATACAAGAGAGTGTCAACTAATATGTTGTAAAACAATCATAAAATAAATTGTTTCAGTTTTTTTTTCCTAATTTTTTTACATTAATTAGAAACAAAAATATCAATAAAAAAAATGGTATATCTTTTTTGTTTTTTAAACTTGGTAAATTTTCAATTACTAATACAATTTAATTTAAGATATACAATCTTCAATATTTAATACATATTCTTCTAAGGGTTCTTCATCATATTGCGACGGTAAGTTTTTTTGGTTTTAATCCTACGATAAGATTGTCTTCTGATTACACGGCTCTCTCAAACGTTCCTCTTTCAGATCTAACGATTGGAAGATGAAGGCTGAAAGAATGGGAAACGAGGAGGTTACATATTCTGATAGGATCAGTTACTTACCCCAAGATTTGCTCTTACGAATCCTCTCACTGATTCCGGTAAGAACTGCAATATCTACATGTTCATTGTCTAAACGTTGGAAATCTGTGTGGAAGATGATTCCAAACCTTGTGTATGACGACACTTGTCCCAACAACATTGGTTCCCTTGGATTTGACGTGTTTTGTAGCACGTCCTTGAAATTCCATGACTCTCAAAACCCTAACTATCAATCTTACGAAATCCTCTAATTCCTTAGATACCCTTTTATTCCCAAACATTCATTCTACTCCCCTCGAGATTACAATCACTTGTACTTCTTATCCTTGTTATCATAGTCCTGTTACTTTCCCAAGTAACCTTAAAGTCTTTGAAACACTTGCTGTTTTAAAACTCCAAGGCACGATTCTTCTGAACGTTCTTGATTCTCCAGTTTGTTTCCCTTCACTGAGAACGCTACACCTCTTGAGTGTGAAGTTCTCATGCGAGAGATCTCTTTGCACGCTTTTATCGGCTTGTCCTGTTCTAGAAGATCTCTACTTCCAAAGACTTTGTAGTGGCGGTCGTGTTTTGTTCACCATATCAGTCCCTTCTCTTCAGAGACTATTCATCACAACAGAAACTGGCTGGTATAGTAGTGATGACGCGAGTCTCGAGATAAATACTCCTTCTTTGAAGTACTTGTATATCTTGGATCGCGTTGGTAGCTTCAACTTTATTGAGGCTATGCCTAGATTGGTGGAGGCTAATGTGTCGGTTAGTCTAACGAAAAATGGGTTGCTTCTCAAGTTTCTTACGTTAGTCAAGCGTCTTTCACTAGATTTATATCCTTCAATGGTACGTAGAAACCCCTAAAATTTAACATTTTGCTTTTAAGACAAAAATTATAACCTTTGTTTTCTGCGCAGGTTCTTCACCTTACGGATAGATTTGTCTCGAACCAGCTTCTTCATCTTGAATTAGATGCTTGTTACAATATCCGGTTGAGCCTACTTCTAAGTTTGTTGAAAAATTTCCCTAATTTACGCGCTCTCAAGCTCGAAAACGTAAGACACACAATCTCTCCTCTTAGTAATCTGTTTTGAAAGCTTTGAGCTGATCTAATCCAATGCGGCATTGTCCTTTATGTTTCTCAGACATATCCTAGAGATATCGAGTCTCAACCAAGTTTAACCTCTGGACTGAATTCCGTTCCTGAATGCTTGAGCTTCCGTCTCGAGACGCTTCAATGGATAGACTATTCAGGAACACATGGAGAGAAAGAAGTTGCGGTTTACATTCTGAAAAACGCTCGTAGTTTAAAGACCGCTACAATCTCTCTACGTTCAGTGGCCATAGAGAATGATCTGATGATCAAGGAGTTGAAATCTATGTCTAAGGCTTCAACCTCATGCCAGCTTATAATTGAGTTTTAGAGCTTTTTAGTGAAACGCAATTTGGATTTGGAACCTTTAAAGATGAGATGAGCTTATTATGTGGACATGAAAATGCATTAGGATTATTATTATACTATTATTAGCGTTTAAAATATATATTTTTTTAAAAAAAAAAAAAAAAAAAAAAAAATTCGAAAGAGAACTTAAGTTACTGATAAACTACACTCTTGAAGCAAACCATAGTTGTAAACCATCCTGGAGCTTCCGAGAGTTTGGATGCTTCAGTGAAGAAAGTCGGTTTCGAATAATCCGGTCAATCCGTTTGATGAGGAGGCTTGAAGATGTCGAAGTTTCCCCATGTCGTCTTTGATTTCTCTCACGCCATAGTGTATGAACAGTGACTTGAAAGACATATCTCAAGATGTAACGAGATGTACCTTTGAGTATTGACCCCGATAGTAGCTGAAGTACATCCTCAAAACTTGGAGTGTATCGCTGTTGAAGAATTCCACTTGAGAGAGACTCCCAAACTAGAGCTGAGTAGCTACATGTGAAGAAGAGGTGGTTGCGTGTCTCTAATTGTAGTTGACAAAAAACGCAGGTGGCATTTACTGTGGAGTTCCAAGTACTCATCCGGTCTCCCGTGGTGAGACGATTGTGAGCAGCTAGCCAAGAGATAAAGGAGTATTTAGGCGTGGCAGAGGAGAACCAAATACCTTTGTTCCAAGCCCAGATTGGATGTGCTTCTCTCACTTGCAGCCAAGTAGCCTTTGAAGAGAAACAACACTTAAACGTATCTGCTGCACTTTTCCACAAAGAAACATCTGGAGCTGAATTAGGGTGACTTCTCCTAATTTTCTCCAACTCGTCTTCAACCTGGTTGAGGGTATCAACCCTGTGACGCCTACGTCGATGAGTTAAGGCATCAGCCACAGTCGCAGAGGAATTTATCCCTAGGTCGATAAAACCCCTATCACCAAGAAGATCATGAAGACTTCCCAACGATGTCCAATTATCATACCAGAACGATGATTGAAAACCACTTTTCACTTCTACCTTGTGAAAGGTCTTTGCTTGGGTTCGAAATTTCAAAAGCTTCTTCCACATCCAAGATCCCAAACTAGAGGACTCCTTCACTGACCAAAAGGAACCAGACCTGATAAGATAGCACTGAATCCAATTTACCCATAGCGATTTTTTCCTTGAAACAATCCTCCAGATCAGCTTAAGACAACAAACTTTATTCACTTCATAGATAGATTTCAGTCCCAGTCCTCCTTCTTGCTTCGGACGACAAATATGAAACCAAGAAATCTTGGCTTTCCGCGGATTCAAATCTGTTCCCGACCACAAAAAAGCAGAACAGATTTTCTCTATCTCTTTGATGCAGGCGCTCGGCAAACGAAATGCTGAAATCCAAAAATTCGTCAAACTAGCAATTACCGAGGTCAATAGTTGCAGTCTGCCAGCGTATGACAGGAATCTATTCTTCCAAGAGCTAATTCTCATACGGATCTTCTCGATTAAGGGAAGAAAATCACTATGAGACATTCTCTTGGTCATTAACGGAAGGCCCAAGTAGCGAACAGGTAGAGCTCCCAAAGAAAATGGGAATTGAGCTAATAAAGTCTCTCGGGTAGCTTGAGGAACACCCGCTAAAAATAAAGTCGATTTCTCCAAGCTGATGTTTAAACCCGATACCTTAGCAAACTCTTGAAACACCTCAAGGATTCCCTTTGTTGACTGAATTTTTCCATCAGAAAAAACCATAATATCATCAGCAAAACATAAGTGTGTAAGTCTCAAGATCTTACACTTCGGGTGGTAACCAAACTTCCTCTCACTTGCAGCTTTATCCAACATTTTTGACAGCACGTTCATACACACAACAAAAAGATAGGGAGAGAGGGAGCAGCCCTGTCTCAGGCCCCTTTGACTGCAGAAATAACCAGCAAGATCACCATTTACTTGGACAGAAAAGGAGGCAGAGGTAACACATAGCTTTATCCAGTGTAAAAACCGATCTGGTAGATTCATCGCCTTTAAGGTATTTAACAGAAACTCCCACTGAACGGAATCAAAAGCCTTTGCAATGTCGATTTTCATGGCACAACGGGCAGAGATGTCTTCCTTATGGTAGTCCTTCACAAGCTCAGAAGCAAGCAACAAGTTTTCCATTAATAATCGGTCCTTAATAAAGGCCGTTTGGTTTGGAGCTATGAACCCGAGCAGAATATCTTTTAGCCTATTCGCAAGAATCTTTGATATGACCTTATAAAGAATATTGCAGCAAGAGATGGGACGATAGTCTTTCATACTTGATGCGTCTTCTTTCTTGGGAATAAGTGCCAAAATTGTTGAATTAACACCCTTAGGCAAAAAGCCAAATTGAAAAAAGGACTGAATGGCAACAGTAAAATCAGTACCTATGATCGACCAAGCTTCCTTATAAAATTCAACTGTGAAACCATCTGGTCCAGGGGATTTGTTAGATGGCATCGCAAAGAGGACTTTCCTCACCTCTTCGACTGTAACCTCAAATATGAGCTGTTGTTGCTGCTGTTCTGTGCATTGGACCTGAAGTAAATCACGAAGATTATCCACAGATGCTGCCATGAAATCGACTGGTGCGAGAGTTAATAACTCTGAAAAAACCGAACTGCCTCTTGTTTTATCTCAGGTTGGCTAGTAAGCCGAACTCCCTCAGGTGTATTAATTTCATGTATTGAGTTTATAGATTGCCTCTCCTTCACCGAGTTATGAAAAAACCGGTTGTTCTTATCACCCACCTGCAACCAGTGCAATTTTGACTTTTGTTTCAAAAAACTCTCCTCTAAACCAGCAACATGATCCCCTGGACAGCTAAGTCTGAAATAGATCGTGGAAAATCAAAGGTGATTAAGGAAGGCATGGGGGAGCCATCTACTCGTGTTTCCATCCCTAGATCCTCAAAGAAGGCTCATAAATTTATACCTTCTACTCAACCTGCAAAGGAATCTCTCCCGAGCAAATCAAACAAAGAAAACCCCAAAAGAAAACATTAATGTCGGGTTTCTTCTGGAATATTCGAGGTTTTAATAAGTCAAAAAAACAGTTGGTGGTTAAAGATTGGCTAAGGAAAAGTTCTATGCAATTTGGTGCTTTGTTGGAAACTAGAGTCAAGGAAGCTCGTGCTTCTTCAATAGTCAACTCAGTTGCTCACGACTGGTCAATGGTTTCTAATTACGAGTTCAATCGACTGGGAAGGATCTGGGTGCTATGGAGTAAAAAGGTCAAACTTACTGTTATTTCTAAAAGTGAACAAATGATCACCTGTGCGGTTCTCTTGGAAAACAAGGTGGAGGAATTTATTTGCTCTTTTATATATGCTTCCAATTTTGCTGAAGATAGGAAAGAATTATGGAGGGAGATTACAAATCATCAAGATTCAGGTCTGTTTCGCGGCAAGCCATGGATTTTGATGGGCGATTTTAATGAAATTCTCGATTTGGAAGAGCACTCAAACTCTAACACCATCTCAAGGGTGTCTTCGGGTATGAGGGATTTCCAAGACACTACTCAATATTGCACACTTTCGGATCTCGTTGCTCAGGGGCCGTTGTTTACCTGGTGTAATAAGCGTGAGAATGGGTTAATTAGCAAGAAACTTGATCGTTGTCTGAGAAATAATGACTGGTTGCAGAATTTCTCTCAATCTTATTGTGTGTTTGAGTCTGGTGGGTGTTCGGATCATCTTCGCGGCAGAATTGTTCTTGAAGCAGAGCAATTAAAGCCAAGAGCCCCTTTTAAATTTACAAATCTTATTGCATCAATGCCGGAGTTTATACCTGCTATGAAAGAGTATTGGGATGGCACAACTGCTCTGTTTCATTCTACCTCTGCCCTTTTTCGGTTCTCCAAGAAGCTGAAAAATCTCAAACCAATTCTCAGGGTCATTAGCAGAACAAAACTTCATAACCTCTCTCGGAAAGCTGCTGAAGCTTATCAAGACCTATGTGTATGTCAAACTAACACGTTAACGTCACCAAACCCGCAGGCTATTGCTGAAGAGACAGAGGCTTATGAGCGTTTAAAATATTGTATTACTCTGAATTCTGAAACAGAGGAATTTCATTTCTTCTTCGTTAACAAAAATAAAACAGACGTTTCTTCCAATCGGTTATCTAGGCTCCTAGCCTCCAAGATGATATCTTTGGTGCTTTCGTTGTCTCTGTTTCGGTTTCTCTTTCAGCTTTATTTTCTAATAGTGTTCTTAACTCTACACATGATTGGTGTAAAAGTTTGTTATCTTCATTAATGATCCACATTACACAGTATGGTTCTTATATACTATGGTACAATCATCAAACCAACAACTAAACCAAAATACACCATAAATTAGATTAAACTAGAACCTTATTCTATACCAATCCTATATACAAATCAATACTCTAATAGCCCCCCTCAAGATGGAGGTGCAAAGATGTTGCTAACTCCCATCTTGGCTATCAGTTCCCGAAATGGTGCAGGATGCAAAGCTTTTGTCATAGGATCAGCCAATTGGTTCCCAGTCTTCACATACATGGTTTTCAAAAAACCAGCTTCAATTTGATCCCTTGTGTTGTGACAATCAAGCTCCACATGTTTGGTGCGTTCATGAAACACAGCATTGTTGGCAATGTGTAAGGCTGCAGTATTGTCACAATACAAGTAAGTAGGAGCCTTGAAAGGCACCCTTAAATCCACAAGGAGACGAGATAACCAAATCAACTCCTTGGTAGCAAGAGACATGGCTCTATATTCAGCCTCAGCTGTACTACAAGAAACAAAGTCTTGTTTCTTTGACCTCCAAGAAACCAAAGAATCACCAACAAACATACAAAGACCAGAGATGGAACGTCTTGTATCTTTGCAAGAAGCCCAATCCGCATCAGCAAAACCTCTAAGATCAAACTTATCATCCGCAGGATAAAAGAGACCCTGACCAACAGTTCCCTTGAGATATCTCAACACTTTATGAACTCCATTAAGGTGAATCTCTGTTGGGGCAGAAGAAAATTGACAAAGGGTGTTGACTGCATAGGCTATATCTGGTCTAGTAATTTGCAGATACATGAGCTTACCCACTAATTTCCTATAAGATCTTGAATCAGGCAAAAGAGTACCAGAACCTAGAGCAAACTTGACACTAGGATCCATTGGAGTAGCAGACGGTTTACTACCCAAGAAGCCAGCAGTAGAAAGAAGCTCAAGAGTATACTTCCTCTGACAAACCGAAATCCCCTGAGCTGTTCTAGCTATCTCCAATCCCAAGAAATATTTACACTGACCAAGATCCCGCAGTTTAAAATGAGTAGCCAATTCAGCAATAAATGCCTTCACTGCATCATCACTATTACTGACCATCATTATATCATCAACATACACGAGAATACCAAGAAAAACTCCATTAGTAAACCGAAGAAACAGTGTATGATCTCCATTCGATCTTTGAAATCCCATTCCCCTCAGAGTACTAGATAATTTGAGAAACCACTGACGTGACGCCTGCTTTAGTCCATAGATAGACTTATGAAGTCTACAAACAGCCTTAGGAGGAAGCACTTCACCTGTTATATCAGTATAACCAGGGGGAATCTTCATATAGATCTCCTCATCCAAGTCTCCATTGAGGAATGCATTAGAAATATCCAATTGATGAACAAACCAGTTCATCTTAGCAGCAAGAAGAAGCAACATTCGGACAGTAGCCAATTTTGCTACAGGAGAAAAAGTCTCTTCAAAATCCATACCTTCTTCTTGAGTGTACCCTTTAGCCACCAAACGAGCTTTATGTCTCTCAATCTCACCATCAGAGAGAAACTTTATAGTAAACACCCATTTACATCCTATTGCAGTCTTGTTAGGAGGAAGACTACAAATACTCCATGTCTTTGTACGATTCATAGCTCCAATTTCCAAATCACAAGCATCAAACCACACTTTTATATCCTTGGCTTCTGAAAACCTTTGTGGTACAAAATGGCCAGTGATAGTGTTAATGAAAGCTAAGAAAGGCTCAGAGATAATAGAATAAGAAAGGTAATCTGAAATGGGATATAGAGTAGTACTAGTAAAGTTATAACAATGAAAGTCCTGCAAGTGTTTTGGTGGTTTTGTTTGTCTGCGAGTTAGGGATTCAGAAGGAACCACTAACTCAGAAGATGACACGTCAGAATTTCGATGTGCATCAGAAGATGATTGCATAGGAAGCAATTGACCATCAAGGGAAGCAGGAGACTGTAAATGAGGGAAGAAAAATTTTGTAGCATCCTTGATAGTGGATGAAACAAAAGGATAGATCTCCTCATGAAAAATGACATGTCTAGAAATCGAAACAGCATGTGTCTCCAAATCTAAAAGTTTATAACCCTTGTAACCACTCGGATAACCTAGAAACACACAAGCTTTGGCTCTAGGATCAAACTTAGTTCTTTGCTTAGGAGAAGTAGAACTATAACAGAGACAACCAAAACTTTTTAGGGAATCATAGACAGGTTGCTTAGATGTTAATTTTTCATAAGGAGACTTATTCTCTAAAACTGGGGTTGGTAATCTATTAATAAGAAAAACAGCAGTAAGCACACAATCTCCCCAATATTCTAAAGGAACATTAGATTGAAACAATAAAGCCCTAGCAACATTTAAAATATGCTGATGCTTTCTTTCAACCACTGAGTTTTGTTCAGGTGTTTCAGGACATGAATGAAAAGCAACAATGCCTTTAGATGCAAACAATTCAGTAAATTTCAGTTCATGAGCATTATCAGACCTGACCGACTTCACTTTAGTGTTGTATTGATTCTCTACCATGGCAAGAAAACTTGGAAACACATGTAAAACATCTGATTTCCTTTTAAGTAAATAAATCCATGTAGCTCTACTGAAATCATCTACTATAGTGAGGAAATATTTGCAATCATCAATGGTAGGAACAGAAAAAGGACCCCATGTGTCTATATGAACTAATTCAAACGGTGAAGAACACATGTTCTGCCTAAGAGTGAAAGATAAATGTTTCTGTTTTGAAAGATGACAAACATGACAATGTGCAGAATGATCTTTATTTCCTTTAAGAGATTTCAAATTCAATACAGTAGATAACGAATCAAGTTTAACTTTGGAAGGGTGACCTAATCTCATATGCCAAATATTAGAATCCAGTACAACACTAGAGCAAACAGGAGTGGTACCTTTTAAAGAAACTGAATTACAAGAAGCATCGAAATCCAAGACATATAAATGGCCAATTTGGCTACCCTGACCAATCATCAATTCCCGAGTAAGTTCCTGAATAAAACATGCATCAGAAGTAAAGCTAACTTTAGTATGCAAAGTTTTGGTAATCACACTTACACTGATTAAATTAAATTTGAATTCAGGAATGTAAAGAACATTGACAAGAGAAATATCATCAGTTAATGGGATTAAACCTATACCCTCTATCTTAACCGTGTAACCATTGGGTAAAGTAACAAAGGTGCTGACTAAAGGTCTATATTCTACATAAAGACTCCTATTGTGTGTGACATGATGAGTAGCACCTGAATCAATAACCCAAGATTTAGGAGACACAGCTGGTTCTTTAGAGATAGATGAAACGAGCATGTCATAATAGGCAATTGAATAGAGGCAAAGGAAAGTACCTTTGATCAATGAGATCTCAGGAACAGAGGGAGAAGTCGAAGCACAAGAGATAACTGGTATGGTTTCCATGGTTGTAGTCTGAAGCTTAGAACTAAGATACGAAATCACAGATTGGATTTTTTCTTTAGACATATCTTCACTCCTGGTATCCACACTGTCAACTCTGTGTTCTGAAGGTTGATAAGGTGTAGAAGCAAGATTAGTAGTCCCAATAGACTGAGGTTTCTTCCATCTAGGACCTGAACCTGGAGGGTATCCATGCTTCTTGTAACACTTATCCACTGTATGACCCAGCTTGTAGCAAAAAGAACATTTAGGTTTATGAGAACCACCATGAGTCAATAAGACATGAGTCTGATCTTGAGCAGAAGAAACTTGAGTATGGAAAGCAGCTGGAGTAGGGAAGGACTGAGAAGAAGAACCTCCAACTATCCTCTGACTTTCATCTTGATCAAGCATGTTATATATCTCTGTAAGACCAGGTCTAGGACGCATATTTAATATCTGACCTCTAATGTTTGCAAAGCTGTCATTTAAACCCATCAAGAACTGAATAATTCGACTTGTTTCTGCCTCATTCAAAAGCTCTTTTGCAAAATCACAACTACACTTCTTGACAGTGGAAGTCTTTGTATTAGCAAGTTGCTCCCACAAGGTCTTCTTCTTTGTGTAATATTTAGAAAGATCTAAAGAACCTTGTTTAAGAGAAGCAATAGACTGCTCTAACTGATATTTCCGAGGAAGATTACTCACTCTAAACCTCAGAAATAGATCATTCCACATTTCAGCTGCATCTTCATAATAGAGTATACTATCATAGATTTCTTGATGCACAACATTCAATATCCATGATTTTACCATACTATTGCAACGACTCCAGATCCGAAACAAATCATCATCTAAATCTGGTCTAGGAAGTGATCCATCAACAAAACTGAGCTTATTCTTCGCATCTAGACTCATTTTCATCGCTATAAACCAGTTATTGTAATTTGTTCCATCAAGTTTGTGAGTAACAATACACAGACCTGGATGATCGGCGGAATGAAGGAAAAATGGACTATGAACGTTGTCACATGAAGTAATACCAGTGGAAACACCAGAACGAGCACGAGTCGGTGCTCGACGAAGCATCTGAGATTGAACGAGCTCAGATTCATCAGGAGAATCCGATTCAATCCGTTTATTCGCCGGAGAATCATCTAAATCTGTTACCGCATTCCGATTTCGAGTTTTCCTGCCTTGTTTCGCCATCGCTGAGGATCGAAGCTTCAAATCACCTTCAAACAATCACCGGAGCTCACAAAATCGATTTTGGAGCTTCAAATGTCGAAGAGAATACAGATTCGAGATCGTCACAACAAACGAATGGTGGATTTGGTAAGAAATTGAAGAAAATCGGAAGAAATCGATGAAGAATGAAAAAAAAATCTCAGAGATTGAGCGAGAAATGCTCTGATACCATAATAGCGTTCTTAACTCTACACATGATTGGTGTAAAAGTTTGTTATCTTCATTAATGATCCACATTACTCAGTATGGTTCTTATATACTATGGTACAATCATCAAACCAACAACTAAACCAAAATACACCATAAATTAGATTAAACCAGAACCTTATTCTATACCAATCCTATATACAAATCAATACTCTAATATTTTCTTCTAATTATCATATATATTTTTACCTTAGCTGTGTAACTTCTTACTTCTTATTTTTACCTTAGCGGTTTCTCTGCCACGACTCCGATCAACATCAAAGGATGGAACGCTCTGATCAAAGATGGGAAATTTGCTGAGAAGCACTATGCCCATGCACCAAGGCAGTCGTCTCTGCTTATCATGTTGATTGATTTTAGGGTTCATTTAGCTAGCATTGATCTTCGTGGAAGTAACGACGACGACGACGTTGTTAAGGTAACAAGTCAGTTTACGCTCAAAGATCCTCTTTCTAATACTTCGGAAAAAGAAGTTGATATATGCCAAGCCTTTCACTGCGACGGTTTATTGCTATGCAGCACCATGGACAATAGACTGGTTGTTTGGAATCCATGTTCAAGAGAAACCAGTTGGATCCAACCCAGAAAGTCCTACAAGAAACTCGATTACTATGCTCTTGTTAAATCCTCATGTAACAAGTACAAAATCTTGAGAATGGATCAACGTGGACATGGACCATGGTTATATGGGGCAATGCCTAGTTGAGTACGAAATCTACGACTTTACCTCTCTAATTCCTGGAGGGGTGTTGCTAAGACTAGAGAGTGGGTCATTCGACGGATGATGAGTCGTGGCACATATGTGAATGGAAATACTTATTGGCTTGCTTGTAGTTCTCCCGAGGTGGAATTCTTACTAAGTTTTGATTTTTCAACAGAAAGATTTGCAAGGATCTCTCTTCCGGGTGATCAGCTTTCTTATCATGTTTTTTCTTTATCAGTGACTAGAGAAGAGCAACAACTTTGTTTCTTAACTACTAGTGACAGGACGGTATTCGATATAGATGTATGGGTGGCAACTGAAATTGATCAGAGTACCGGAGCCACGTCATGGAGCAAGTTCCTAACAGTGGAACAAGACCTATACAAACCGAATTTTACTTTTGGTACTGGGATGAATTTCTTGGTCGACCGGGAGAATAAAGTTTTAGTGTGTCGCGGTAAACATGGGCACTCCAACAGCTTCTTACACATTATGGGAGAGGATAAACACATACAAGTGGATCATCACGAAACGGGAAAACATCAGCTATGTTCACTTCTCGTCAGCTATGTTCCAACTTTGGTTCAAATCTAACAAAATGGTTCTTTTGAGTAGGCATGGCCAAAATCCAACCGTAACCGTATTTCGGACCGTAACCGTACCGTTTTAAACCGTAACCGAAACTGTAACCGTTTGAAATGGTTAAAAACCGTAACCGTTAACCGTAAAAATATATTAGTTATGGTTAACCTTTTTTTTAACCATAACTATTGGTTAACCGTAAGATTAAAACCTTAAAAATTCAACCGTAACCGTATTTAACTTAAAATTAAATTTTCTCACAATTTACATGTACTAATTAGTTATGTATTCTTCTCCAAATCATAAATATTTTTAAAAATTAAAGTATTCTTAACTGAAGTTTTAAAGTGAATGTGGCAATATAGTTGATTATATTTCCAACAAATATATGCAAAAATGACAATATTGATTGGTGAATGAACGTGGACGTGTGACGTGATAATATAGTTGATTCAAAAGACATCAAAATTACAATAAAAAAAATGATAACTAACCGAAATGATAAAGATCGTGGAATGCAACCAAGTCAATGAGTTTTTTTAAAAAAATATTCTAAAAAATAGGAAATCTCGTTGGAGCCAAAATGTAGTTATAACTTTTTTTTTATCATCATATAAAAGAATTGGAATAGTCATCTATGAATTTCTAAATATTCATCCACAAATAAAAATAAGAAAAATTTGTAAAATTACCCTACATTGAAGTAGAACTTGTCACACTATACTTTTTACAACATGTTTTTGTCTCCTTAGGATTTCTAAAACTGGAAAACCAGTTTTACCCTTAATTTAACTTTTAAAACTATTTCCTGTACATTATAAAAACATTTTCCGTATTAACTAAATTTCAGAAAATCAATAAAGGAAATTAATAAATTTTATTTACCATATTTAAATAAGGAAAATAGTCGGCATATATCCTTTTCTCTCTCTAAGTTTATTTTCTCTTCCTTCTCTCTAATTTTTCTTCCGATTTGAGCTCCGTTCCTTTACTCCGGTGGCTTCCACAGCACCGGAGTGAGATGGTCGTGTGTTTAGCTTGTCTTTTGTAGTTTTAATCGGTTTATAGTTGGGATTTTCCAATCTCTTTTGCTCTTTGGTGGTTCAATTTTAGATGTAGATCTATCTTTGATTTTTTTCCAAGTAAAAGTTTTTGTGTTAATCTCTTCTTGTTCTTGTGCGTTTTCGATTTGGTGTTGGAGTTATCGCTTGTTGGTTGTGTGGTCTCATCCTTGTTTCATGTTTCTTTGGCTCATAATCGTCTCGGCCCTATACCGTCCATGTTCCTTCAAGTGGCGGCGAATCGGTTTTGGGCGGCCTTTTCTCAAGGTTTCCTCCACTCGATCTATTGTTTCAGATCTGGGCGAGATCTGTTCCAGCTCTTGTCTCCTCCTACCGATTATAAGTTGTGTTGTTCGACTTAATCGGCCCAGGCTATCATTCGACGGAGCTCGTATAGTCTCCGGTGAGGCTTCTCCGTTTAGCCACCAAAAAGTTGCTTGAGGTTTTAATTTCCGTTTCTCTGTTTGCTTCTGGTTTTTGGAGGTTCCGGCTATGAGGATGTTTTCATTAGGTCTTGCGATTCTCTCTGCTTTTATGTTTTCCTAGTTAAGTTTTCTAGTGTCCCGGTGAACGGGCTTTGTTTCTCCGGTTGTGGGCTTATGGTGCCGATGTCGTAATCGTTGACAGTCGGTCTATGTATCCTACCATGTATTTTACTCTCGAATTCCATCCAGTAATGTTAAAAGTCAAGATGACAAAAAAAATAAGGAAAATAGTTAATGTATTAAAATAAGAAAAATAAGGAAATTAACTCTTGTATCCTCCGTCGATCAGTTCTTCGTCTTCTCCGTCGAAGAACATCTTCTCTTTTCTTTTCCTCTCTCAGCGAAACCTCCTCAAGAGCCAACAAACACATCGATTTTTTACTCCATACCGACCACTCGACACAAGCGTCTCTTGTTCTTCCCCGATTTAGGTAAACCCAACAAGTTTCATCTTCGATTCGGTTTTAGATTTTCGATTAAGTTTCATCAATTTTATTTTCGGTTTCATCAATTTAGTTTCTGAATCAGTTTCATAAATTTAGTTTCTGTATTAAAAAGTTGATTTTTGTGTTTTGATTGTTTTCAGGTATGGACATAGAATTGCCTACCCGAATCTTTAGAGAAAAAGAAGAACCAGAAGTTAAGATAAATAACAACTGCTGGAAAATGTCGATATTGGAGTTAATGGAGACAGAAATTCCAAGTGAATACAATGAAGTGAAGGCTGATCCGGTGTTTGCTTATATCATTGCTATCCAGGAAAATCAACTTGGATTCTCGGGAAAATTGGTACACAGTTTCTTGTGTAGACAACTCGATACCGCGAAGCAGCATGAGTTATGGTTTCTGTTTGCTAGGAGGCCTCTGAGGTTTTCGATGCAAGAGTTTCACGCAGTGACCGGCTTGAAGTTCCAGAACGATGTAGACTGTAACTTAGAGGAATGGGTAGATGATAATGGTTTCTGGGCTAAGTTGTTAAGGGGAAACAATAGCACTTGTTTACACAAAATCAAAGTTCAACACATAAAAGAAGCAAAGAATTGGACCCATCTAGATAGAAAAAGATTGGTGTATTTGGCTGTTATTGCTGGAGTATTACTTCCAGTGGATGAGAAGACGAACATCTCAGACACTTACATCAAACTGTTGATGGATTTTGATAAGCTACGGGCTTATCCCTGGGGTTTGCACTCCTAGATGTTCAAATTGGAGAGGAGCTGGATATGTATCATATGAAGAAGTAAAACAATTAGAGACTGCATTCAAAGCACAAGTAAGTAACAACTATTACTTGTTCTTAGTTTTTTCGTATTTATATTATTTTTAGTCTTGGTTAGTCTAATTTAATAAAATTATTATCATAAACCTTGAGTTGTATATTTTTCAGAAAGTTATAAGTCTTTCATTATGCCTAACTTTATCTTGTGTTTATTTTGTAGACTGTATGGCATTCATTCATCTCTTCCACTGGGAATATGGATGTAATCCACTCTCTTCAGTTTAGTAGGATTGGTGAAATGAGAGATGAGCGAATTGACTCCATCATTGCTGACATTGGACGTGGAAAAGACTGGAGTAATCAAATTTGGCCCTTCAAAGAACCTTTTCAGACTGCAGTGCCTATGGATGTGCAACAGGAGGATCAGACAGAGAAAGAGATTGAAGATGCAGTTTCAAATGTTACTGCCACAAATGCAGAGACCAGCTCTGCATCCACTTCGAGGAAGGGTAAGAAGAAGAAGTTTCCAGACAGTGGTGTAGCAGATCGAAAACGGAAACTGTTGTGTCAACGGGCAAGGGATCAAAACCAAGGTGTTAATGAAGACATGAAGTCCTTCATTACTGGTTTGTTTGAAGCTTCTTTCACTTCTTTGGAGAAGAAGATTGAGCAGAAGATAGAGACAGAAATTGAGGATCGGTTGGGGAAAATGGCAAGTGACATTAAAGACCTCAAGGACGCAGCCAAGGAAGCTTCATTAACAAAAAGGTCTGAAGAATCACCTGTCATCACTAGGTTCTCATCTGCCAACAAGGAAAAACAATCTCTGACACAAGAAAAGAAGGTAACCAGGAAAACCAAACTCTAGCACTTCATCTTTTTATTTATTTCATCTACTATGGCCGAAAATTTGTAAGATGGTTTGTATGTGGAATAGGTTAAAATGTATAATTATGTGTAATCTGGATTGTTACATGTTGTTGCTATAATTTTATGTATGGTTTAGTGTACAATTTGGATTTTAATATGTTCTTATTGTAGTTGTGTGACTTGTTCAGTGTAGACTTTAAATTGTAATATGTCCTTGTTATAATTTTGTGAATGGTTAAGTGTAGACTTTAAATTGTAAGATGTTCTTGTTATGAATATGTGAATGGTTAAGCGTAGACTTTTAATTGTATTATATACGTTATATACAAAAATATGTAAATATGTTTTTCCTCCTTGAACAGGCTGCCTATGTTAATGAAATAAACCTTGACGACAACGTGAATCTACATGAAGTCGGTGTATCTCAGACTTCTGACATTAATTTAGAGTTGAGTACACAAGAGTTCCTCCGTAAAACGATGAAAAATCTTTCGCAACCTTTGTTTGTTAATGGTTTTGATCCAACACCGCAATCACCTGTCACTGACCCACTTGAATGGTTGACACCATCAACTACCTTCAAGTCTCTACACAAAGGAATTAGTGGATCCAAAGTTCCCAAACGACGCAAAAAGAATGTTTCACAAATGGAGTTAACCTTAATCGATGAGGACTGCTTTGAAGTGGGCTGACACTCTCCAGAGGCTCCATTAATTTTCTTTGAAGAACCAGATTGGAAGAGTTTTCATGAATGGTCCATGACAACCGAGTAAGTCTCTACATTTATTTAACATTCATTTTTTTTAACTTGAGATATTCATTAATTATAATTCATTCTTTGTTGTGGTATAGGCGAAAGCCAGTGCTAATTGGTCCAACCACCTTCACTTATGAAGTAGCAAACCGGTTTATGAAACCATCTGAGTGGCTCAGAACACCGGTAAGATATCTAGTTCACATTCTCCTAAAATCATAATATACACATATAAGTAACGTCTTTCTTTTTTCTCAGGATATGGACGCGGTTATGTACTTACTCCGGGAGAAAACATCTTTGCGACGTTGGAATGTAGATCGTGTTGGGTTTATGAGCTGTGCATTTAGTTCACTCATTAAAAGTGAGTACTGCCAGTTTGTGAAGAATAAGAAGGCATACACACTATCCCCGTTGCTTCTGTCTTATGGAAATGGTGATCTTCCAGCTCATGGAAAGACAGGACAGGTGTGGGATACGGATGTGGACCGTGTATACGTCCCTGTTAACGTCGGTAATAGCCACTGGATCTCATTGTGTATCAGTTTCAGGCACAGAAATGTGGAAGTTTTTGATTGTGATGCAGGGACTCGTACTAATGCTAGAGAAGTTGAACCTTTCGCATTCATGATCCCTCGAATTGTCAAAGAAGTGCTTCCACCTAGAGAGAGCAAACATCTCAAGGTTGCTAAATATAATGTCAGTTATGCCGAGATGCGGACAAGCCTTAATTTTAGTAAGTGTCATTGTGGACCGTATGCGTTGAAGTACATCGAGTGTCATGCGCTTGGACTAAACATTCATCTACTTGATGATGAATCCATTTTATGTGCAAGGCAAAAACTTGCGGTTGATCTATTCAAGGCGGCAAATGATCCAGAATTGATTGATCGGATGGCTAAGTATGTACCTCCAGCTACGGTGACTGATCCCAACATTATTACCATCAACTGAAATGCAGTACAAATGTAATTTGGATTGATGTTCTTAGGTACCTTTTGGACGTATTTTATGTAGACATACTTACATCTTTTATTTCTATTTAAACATCTTCAAGCCTTTTTGAAGTTATTTTTGGAAAATATTTTAGTTTAATAAATTCCACCAAAACCCTATACTCTAAGAAGAGAAGAGCAGGAAACGTTGAACAAAAACTGTAAAATAGGAATAAAAAATATTTTAATATTTTAAAAATTAGGAAAGTAGAATATTTACCGAATATTTACTTCCTAGATTTATGCAATTTCTAAACTATTTTTTAGATAACATATTCTACCAATTGGTAGAAGGTAGTAAATATGATAGATTATAAGTTCTGGATATGGTAGACGGTATAGAGAATGGTAGACTCTATGTTCTATAAGTAGTAGACAACAGATCAAATCGTGGAAGATACATTCTGAGTAAAAGTAGAACGCAGTTTATGTAGTAGAATCAATGTGTTACGGATGGTAGATATTGTCCAAAAAATAGAACATATATTCTACCACCTCGTAGCCGCATAACATGAATTCATGAAGGCGTAGAAAGCCGTAGAAGCAAACTAAATTTCTTTTTAAAATTTTATTTTATATGTTTTTAATTTTTTGCAACATACTTATGGACTATTTAAGATGTTTTTCTAATTTTCAGATTTTTTAAAACATTAAAAACTATGTATTTTATTTTTTAAATAATTACGTAAGGTTAGTATTGGAAAAAAATGACAAAGAATGAAATAAGGGTAGTGTGACAAAGACAATTTTAATGTGGGGAAATTTTACAAATTTCCCTAAAAATAACGTTTGATATTAATACCATTAAAAAATCAATATACATATATTTTAAAACACTTGTGTATTTTTAATTATTCAGTTTTAAAAGTACTATAATTTTAACCGTAGTAGTCAACCGTAAAATTAACTGTATCATTTTTATTAAATGCTCGTAATTGTTTCTAACCATAACCGTATCAACCGTAACCGTATTTAACCGTAACCATTTAACCGTAACCGTTTAGTTAAGGTTATCACTACAAGAAAACAATGCATTTTCCGACGGCCAAATCCGTCGGAATTTCGTCGGAAAATGGGTATTCCGACGGATTTCCGATGGTTTTGGTCCGTCGGTTCTATCTTGTCGGAAATTGGGGATCTGTCGGAAATCCGTCGGAAAATTCCGACGGATCACTTTTTTTTTTTTTTTTTTAAAACGAAAGTCCGTCGGAAATCCGTCGGGAAACTCCGACGGACTTTCGTTTTTTTATTTTAAAAAAAAAATTCCGGCCACCGGAAAATTTTCCGGCGAAAAGTGTTGCCGGCGGAGCTTCTTCTTCTCCTCCTCCGGATCTTCTTCTTCTTCTTCTTCTTCTTTTTCCGGCGAACGGAAAATTTTCCGGAGAAAAGTGTTGCCGGCGGAGCTTCTTCTTCTCCTCCTCCGGATCTTCTTCTTCTCCTCCTCCAGATCTTCTTCTTCTTCTTCTTCTTCTTCTTCTTCTTCTTCTTCTTCTTCTTCTTCTTCTTCTTTTTCCGGCGAGATCTACTTTTTCCGGTGAGCTCTTCTTCTTCTTCTTTTTTCCGGCGACCTCTTCTCCTTCTTCTTCTTCCGCCGGAGCTTTCTCTCCGCCGGAGCTTCTTCTTCGCCGGAGTTTCTTCTTCTTCTTCTTCCTCCTCCTCCTCCTCCTCCTTCTTCTTCTTCTTCTTCTTCTTCTTCTTCTTCTTCTTCTTCTTCTTCTTCTTCTTCTTCTTCTTCTTCTTCCTCCTCCTCCTCCTCCTCCTCCTCCTCCTCCTCCTCCTCTTCTTCTTCTTCTTCTTCTTCTTCTTCTTCTTCTTCTTCTTCTTCTTCTTCTTCTTCTTCTTCTTCTTCTTCTTCTTCTTCTTCTTCTTCTTCTTCTGTAAATACAAATAATAAAAATTAAAAAAATAAAAAAGAATAAGAATGAGCGGGAATGCAAAACGAAATGAGCGGGAATGCAAAATTAAAAAAAAAACGGTTCCGTCATAAATCCGTCGGAATTTCCAAGGAATTTCCAACGGAATTCCGACGGATCCCGTTTTTTTTTTTTTTCAAAAAAACGCAATCCGTCGGAATTCCGTCGGAAATTCCTTGGATTTCCGTCATAATTCCGTCGGAATTTATTTTTTTTTATTTTTTTTGAAAAAAACGCAAACCGTCGGAAATCCGTCGGAAAATGCCTTGTTTTCTTGTAGTGTATGGTTAAAAAAAATTTATAACCTTAACCGTTGGTTAAAAAACCGTAACCGCAAAAACCGTAAACGTGGGCATGCCTACTTTTGAGTGAATAAGCGCGAGGAAAGCATCAAACACCGTGACTTGTAATTGTCGCACTAGTGTATGCATCTTTTCTTTCTAGTCTTGATGATCTTTGATAAAATGTACGTCTTTTTACTCTATGACTTGTTGCCAAGCGATTTTCATTTTTTTTTCCCTCTGCCAGTAGAATACTATTTTGTTATTTCTTATTAAACGATCATATCTTCTCCTTAATATCACATTATTCTGGTTTGTATTAGATAAACTAAGACCAGTGAGGACACATATATAAGTTTGTGAGAGATCTTGAAGAATCTTTAATTTGTTTCACATTGAGCATTATGTCCTTTTGATATAGTACTCTCTCCGTTTTACTTTAAGTGAGGTTTTAGAACTTTTTCGTTTCATTTTAATTGATGTTTTCATTTAAATTATGCGGATTGTTTTATAATTGGTTAGAATTTTTTTAGAATTGATATTAAAACGAAAAAATTAAAAAAACTATTTACAAATTTGTGTGCAAAAATCTTAAACATCATAAAAAATGAAACAAGGGAATATATGGTTATAATGTTGTGTTGCATAGCATTTTTTCTTTCTTTTTCGTTTTGATAAGGATGTGAATAAGAATGAAAAGTTTTTGTGATTACAGAAGGGCTATCGAGAAAGCAGACAAGTGTCCTTGCCAAAAAAAATTAAAAACAAGGAGAGACATTAGGGCAGATGTTTCATTCATGATGAAACATTAATTAGATTTTATAGAAGACTTGACTACCTAGCTGTTGCATAGTGAGTCAGTATAGGTTTACTCTAGATGATGGTATTTTCATAGTCAATTTTGGTTGTCTTGGGAGTTGGGATCTTGTCCCATAGCCGCTACTCCAAGAACATCAATACACATATGGAGTGTTGGGAAAGCGATGAAAAACGACAGGACAAGTGAAAATTCCAATCTCCTCACAGGCCCACAAGTCCAAAGTATAGCCGGATCTGAGAAGGAACCCACAATAAAAGCATATGACGTGCAGCACAAGCCACCCGATTTAATTCTCTCTCCTAAGGTATCCTCATGTTTCTAGCAAAACCCTATATTACATATACCATTAAAATTTATTGACAAAGATTTCTAAACACAGTCATAATGAGAAAAACATTTTGTTCAAAAGAAGGAAAAAGAAGAAGAAGAACAAGAAGAGAAACCCCGTAGCTCTTCCGGAGGATTTGCTAGTGGAGATATTCTCTAGGGCTTCGGAAGCATCTCTGGCGCGATTAAGATCCACATGCAAAGAATGGAACGCTCTAATAAAAAAAGATAAGAGACTTGATAAAAAGTCTCGGATTATCATGTTGATTGATTTTAGAGTTTATTTAGCTAGCATTGATCTCCGTGGAATTCACGACGACGTTATTAAGGTAACACGTCAGTTTAGCCTCAAAGATCCTCTTTCTAATTCTTTGAATAAAGAAGTTGATATATGCGCAGTCTTTCACTGTGATGGCTTATTGTTATGCACCACGAGCGACAATAGACTCGTTGTTTGGAATCCGTGTTCAGGGGAAACGAGTTGGATCCAACCTAGAGATTCCTACAACAAAGTCGATTACTATGCTCTCGGTAAATCCTCAACGAGTACAAAATTTTGAGAGTGGATCAACGTGGACATGTGGGGCAATGCCTAGTTGAGTATGAAATCTACAACTTTACCTCCAATTCGTGGATGGGTATTGGTAAGACTAGAGACTGGTCCATTCTAAGGATAATGAGTCATGGCACATACGTGAATGGAAATACTTACTGGCTTGCCAAGAGTTTTAGTGAATATTCGCCAAGGGGGAGTTTCTTACTAAGTTTCGATTTTTCAACAGAGAGATTTGGGCGTGTGTCTCTTCCGGCTGGTGATCCTTGTTATAATGTTTTTGCTTTATCAGTGACTAGAGAAGAGGGAAAACTCTGTATGCTAGCTCGGCAGTTTACTGCTCATCAGGGCTATGGGCCATACGATATACATGTATGGGTGGCAACTGAGATTAATCAGAGTAGCGGAGCCACGTCATGGAGCAAGTTCCTAACAGTGGAACGAGACCTATACAAAAAGCATTTTGTGTTTTGTCATGGGATGAATTTCTTGGCCGACCGGGAGAATAAAGTTTTGGTGTGTCCCGGTAAACATGGGAACTCTAACAGCTTCTTACACATTATGGGAGAGGATAAATACATACAAGTGGATGACCATGATGCAGGAGATAAATGCTCACTTCTCGTCAGCTATGTTCCAACGTTGGTTCAAATCCAACAAGCTGGTTCTTTGGGGTCGGTGCAAGGAAAGCACAAAACACCGTGACTTGTAATTGTCACACTAGTTTTGTGTATTATCTATCCAAGTCTTCAATATTTGATAAGATGTTCGTCTTGCTACTCTATAATTTGTTCCCACACAATTCCATGTTTTATCCTCTGCGAGCGCTTGGTTTACTTGAAAGATAAAATTATGTAGAAATTAGGATTGCTCTCTCTTGTTAAACGAGCATATTACTGTCTTGATCATCAAATTCTTATTGTCTATTTTATATGAACACTGAGACTCGACTCCAATATTGATCTGATATTACATGAAATCGTCCTTCTTGTGCATAAATCGTAATCCGACCGAGTGACCAACCATCGGCAAAGAAGAAGTTTCCGCCAAGTCCTGAAAATCATATAGTATTTATATCAATTGCTCCTAATGCTCTTTGAATATCCAAGAGCCAAACATCAATAAGCGCATCTTATCCCAATCCCCTTCCGAGGTGTTGGTAAGGCATTAGACACCACCTCGTGCCATGTCCCTGAGTTCAGATCCGCGGAAAGTTCAAGAATCCATGCATCCTCAAGTCTAAACTCCAGTCAGACCAATTCCTCCTTTCACGACCATTTCTTATCTCCAATACAAGAAGCAGCATGAGCACCACGAGGAGGGGGCGGCTTCACACTGAGTATCTTTTGTAACACACTCAGACAAATTAAAAGAAACAAACAAATCGATTGTCTACCATATCAAAATCAGCTTTTACCTTCAATGTTATGCAGATTAGTAAGAAAATAACGAAATGATAGAAATTGAGGATCTAATGATAACAAACGGATTTTTTGATTTTTAGAAATATCAGTAACGCCCAAATATTTATTAGAAACTCAGATTTCAATCCCATGTTTTAAAATTGGCGTTTTTTCACCCCCAATTTTGCTACTCTACAAAAGGAGGGCAAAACGTGCTACAAAATTTCAACAAGTCAAAAAGAGGAAAAAAAGAACCAAACAACATTTTATAGGTCCTGCTACTTTTAAAGACCCCTCTAGAGAAAAGGGATGATGTGTCATTTCTGCAAATTCCAGGGATCTTGGTCATTTCTGGAAATAGTTTGGCTTGACCTTCTCTATCACTTTCCATAGTGCAGATTTAGCTTCTTCTAGCGTTTCAACACCATGACCTTCCTCAAATGCTAGTCTTTGTATGTTGAACTGCAAAAACCAAACAATTCAACACAGAGAAAAGAAAAGCTGAGACTCTCTGTATAATTCATGAATGTATTTTACATCAACTAGAAAAATTTGTTTTATACAATGTTATTTTACCTGAGCACCTTCACGGACCCGTACGTCTATCCCTTTGCTATCTATAGAAATGAGAGCAGCGTCGTCTACCTCTGATTCACTAGAAAGTAGCTCTCTCAGCGGCTTTGAGAAGATGGCATTTAGTTCCTATCACAAGTTAAAACGGCAAAAGTAAGAGCCTGCATAATTTACCAAAGGACGAGAACGGATGGCAAGTTTATTTGAGTAACTAAGGGAACCGAGAGGGACTTGAAATAAAGCACCTTGAGGTTCTGCTCACCACCATCAACAGCTATCTTATCTGGCTGTAGAGCCTCATACTCTTTGACATTAACCCACGCGACCGTGCCAAAGCCTCCGATGAAATATATATCACTGCCAATAGTCACATATGAGTATGGCATTCTACATGTATATTGGTAAATTACACGGCACAAGTTTGGAAACAAACCTTATGTTCTGCATTCTAAAATAGTGAAAGTTCCCCCATTGCTCGGAAGGCCCGTGCTGGTGCTTTGCAATATACTGTTTATGAGCCCACTCCTACCAAGCCACAACAGAGATATTACAACCCATTACTCGGATATAGCAAAGTTTTAGCAGGTGAGACTCATGTATACTCAATCCATAAATTGAAAAAAAAAAAAAAAGCAATTAGTTAGAGACCCACCTGTTCATCTTCTGACAATGGGTACACATCACCAAATACCGTCACTCTTGCATTCGATAAGCCACTCCACCCAGGTATCTGTCAGTCAAATCCCCGGTTACAAAACAAAAAGGGGAAACCTTTTTGCTTGTATAGTTTAAACACATTATAGCCAATATTACCTGAACGACGAGGCTGCATCTAGGTTCAGCCAAGAGATTTCGTGTGTGAATGGCCAACGGTGAAAATAAAAAGATTGGATCTGGAAATAAAAAATAGAAGCCATTCAAGACATGTGTTATCTCAGTCAGCAGATTCAAGACTAATTTAATTTCAGCATTGTACTATCCAGACCAACACAAATCCTACATTTACATCCATACTGAAAAAGGTCGTAAGTCACTTCCTCCTATTCGTCCCCACAAAATCTAAATCAAATTAAAGTTTGTACAGTTTGAGGAATTAAAGAAAGTTTCAGTAACTTACGCCCCATCCGATCAGGTGCAAAATCCACCAAAGAGCCGAACGGGTAGCCTTCCCTCCGGTGGTGCATTTTCGACATCACTGTGCATAGATGAGCAAACCTAGCCTTGAACCATTGCAAAACAAAAACAAGACAGATAAACAACTCATCATCTTTCTCACTGAAGTGAGAAGAACTATTTAACAATATAACAAGCAAACCCTTTACCTGCTCCAACAAGTTCCGAACCGCTAAAGCCGGCCGAGGTAACGCATGAGCTGATGTTGCATTTTGAACTCCACCAGATATCGGAGTTCTAAAAAGCCCAGCTCGATTTCCTCCACTATTCCCAGCTCCCTGAGGATGTGCAAGTGATGTCTCGACATTGATTATACTATGAGAAGTCTCACCATTGTGATTACTCCCAATCTTTTCCTTCACACAACATAACAAAAACTATCAATCCATATGCCAAATCAACCATCCATTGAATTATCTTCCTCAAATTCCACCAATCTAAGATTTCATTCTATACAAACTCTAAGCGTAACATACCCACAACAAAGATTGAAACTTTTCACAACAAAGTACCTCTGACAAAGAGAAAATATCTCCAGGGAAAAAGCTAAATCCACTACTTTCCGCTTCACCTTCACTTGGTGACTCGTTGCGTAAGAGAGCTTGTATTCGAAGCCCATGACTTGATCCATCGCTGATTCTCAGCTTTGGGATTCGCTTGGCTGGCGAATTACAGAACCAACACGAAGACTGAGACGAAGCGGCTAAGGAAGATTTGAGGAGAGGTTTTGCCTCCGGTAAATTGGGAGTGTATGAAGAAGTAAAGAGAGCTTCCATGGTAGGTGGATTCAACGGAGAAGAGAATGAGATTTTGTTTAGCTTAAAAAGTCCGATCTTTCACTGTGGCAGATTCGCTTATTGTTGAAAGTTAAAAGCTTTATGGAATTAGGAATTTTCCAGAGTAGGGTTTGAAACATTATATATAAAGGGTTTTTCTTTTCTATTTTCTCGGAAAGAAGATAAATATTGAAGGAATTAATTAGTTTTATTATTTCAATTTGACCTGAAACAAGAAATAATTGTTGCCTCTGAGTGAGAGAGAGTGAGTGGTGTTGGTTCTCTACTTTTTTGGGCTATTGAAAATAGGGATTCCCATAATTGTAACGGAAGTGAAAAATCAAGAACGAAATCGGATAACAAGTCTAGTGAGCTTCTATCTCCATGGAATTCACAACAAGAAATTTGTTCCATGCAAAGATAACAAGTCAATTTAGTCTCAAACATCCTGTTTTTGTAATTCTTTGGAAGTACAAGTCGATATATGATTGTGACTGTTTATTGCTATGCAACCAACCGAAAAATTCCCATAAGAAATCTGATTGCTACGCTCTTGGATATGAACTAATTGGAATATAGTATTCATTAAACAATTTTACCAGAAAAAATATAGAACGAATTGGAATTTGAACTTCCCAACCAAATAAAATTACCAGTAACGAAATTTCTAATCATCATCTCACGCGTCGGCGTTTTCAAACCCATTATAAACGTTGTATAGAAAAATCAACACAAGCAATTATACCACTATAAAACACTACTAAAGCCTAGTTGCAGCAAATACGGGATCCACGTCAAAAAAATAATCTCAAACGTTGTCGTTTTCGGCCCATCCTTCCTCCGAGTCCACGCGCCACCCCCTAATATGCAGCGTCATTGCACGCGCCAGTTTGCTCTCGACTGCTCGAACCATTCCAGATGCAACTCCGGTTACATCTTCCACCTTCTTTAAACTCGGCCACGTCATCATCTTCTTCTTCCTCAAGTTCTTAACACCGAACCAAAACGCCGCCGCGAAAATCACTTTCTTCGTCGTCTCCCTCGGCTTCTCCACAGCCAAAGCGAGAGACGCCAACGAAACGACGTCGTTTCTCAAATCCCCGTTTAGTCCTAACTCATCGCACCAATTTACGAAAATGCCATCCGCGACGGCTTTTACTCTTCTCTCCCTCACGACACGCGTCTTCTTCTTCCTTAGATCGGAGGTTGAGACACGATCCAGAGACGAGCAGCAAGACGAAGCGGAGGAAGAAGAAGAACACGACCTAGAGCAACATGTTGTTGTTGTTGTTGTCGGAGGCCATGGAGAAAAAGGGCCGGAGACGAAATCTCCGGTAAGGGATTTGCAATTAGGGCAGATTATACGGCGGAGATGGCGGGAAAAGAGGAAATTAGAGGCGTGGAATTTTCCGTCGCAGGAGATGCAGAGGAAAGCTGAGTCAGCGGCGCAGTGGAGATCGGCTTCTTCACCACAGAGCTCACATAAGTTCTCCATAACTTCCGACCACAGGTGGTTAAAGGAAGAGATGATTGAGGGAGAGTAAAAAACGGTGGAGCATTTTATGGTTGATGATGGTGGCTATTTATTTACTTCTTCGCACCAAAGAATAATTTTGTATGGAAATTGGGAAATGAAAATGAATGGTGTTTGGAGAATGAGAGAGATGACGGGTCGAGTGGTTTTTTGAGATCTGTGGCCATTTTTAAACGGTTACAGTGGCCATGGTCGTTGTTTCTTGTTTTGGTTGTAAACGTGGAGACTTTAGTCAACACCAAAGTCTTTTCAGATACACTTGTGGTCATTCGTTGCTATTTATTTTTTTCCTTTTTTTGGTTGCTTCCATTACATTTCTTCTGCATTATTTTAGTCTTTTTTACCTCATAAACCACATAAATACTTGGTTTGAAATTAAAGTAATGAGAAATAACCAGAACCATAGAACAAAATAACAAATGCTCTTTAATCTTTAATGGTTTCCCTGATAAAGAAGCATAAAATAATTACTCAAAAAATATATTCTGAGGGTACAAAGCAATAAGTGTATCACTATGGCAAACCTGTTTGGTTATTTGTCCCAATTAATATAACAAGTGTCTATCTTGAAATTTCTTTAGAATGGTTCCTTGAATAAAATAAACAAAGACCATAATTAAAGGGGTCTTTGAATAACCAAGCTAAATCTCATCACTCAGTTAAGAAAATTTCCATACAACCTGTAACACCCGTGAACCAAAAAGGGAATTTTGGGGTGTGTCGATCGACACAGGAGGTGTGTGTCGATCGACACTAGGTTGTTCTTCCTCGGGAATTTTGGCAGTGGGTGTCGTGTCGATCGACACGGTGTGTCTGTCGATCGACACGAGGCCATCTTTTCGGATATTTTGGGGCAGGAAATACCCCGTCGATCGACACAAGGAGTGTCTGTCGATCGACACGGGTTAAAAATCAGACCTAATTGTGAAAATTAGGGTTTCCTATAAAAGGCTCTCATTTTCTTTCCTTTGGGGGCTGGGAGAAAAAGAGAGAAAAAGAGAGAATGAGAGGAAAAAGAGAGGAAAAAGGGAGGTTTGAAGGATTTGAGAGGTTTTAGAAGGAAATTCTTGTGGATTCTCCTTAGATCTCAATCCTAGATTGTGTGCCTTCGTGGGGAGAGCTTGGGATGTTGGATTCGTGCGGGAAATCGGAGATTGAAGCTCGTGTTCTTCGTGTTCTTCGTGTTCTTCCTCTTCTTTTCTTCAGATCTAAGGTGAGTGCGCGACCATAGGTTCTTGAATTGAGGATTATACGTTGTACGTTGTTGTTGTGTGTTTGGGTGGTTCTTTGTGGATTGAATTTCCAGGTTTTGGTGTTGATTTGGGGAGATTTGGCCATGAGAGGATAGGCCAAACTCGGACAGAAGGCTCGCTGTCGATCGACAGGATTGCTTCCTGTCGATCGACACGTGGTTGTGAGCCGTCGATCGACAGGGTTGCTCCCCGTCGATCGACACGTGTAGTACTGTCCTGTTTTCTCCGTTTTCTGTTGTTTGCTTGTTCCGTGCATTGTCTGATAACCCTGGTATTTCGTGTATTGTTTAATTCAAGTAATTGGCCTGTAGATGGGACGACCGTCTCACTAAGTATTTGTTAAATACTTACGCAACTCGTTTTTCCCAATTGTGTTGCAGGTAAAGATAAGGTTTAATCGCGGAATCAGGGCCGGAGGAGGGGATGATAGGTTTTTGTGTGTACAGTCTAATTCTAGAAAAACCAGTGCTAGGTTGCTAGACTTATTTTGAGTAACTCCGGATGTAATATTGACTCTATCATCTGGATAATTGTACATCTTTTTGTGTGAATGTATGGTTGAATGGTTGTTAACCTTTTATGAAATTAAAAAAAAAAAAACTTGTGCGTCACATTTTGGTATCAGAGCCCTTACGGTTCTAGGGCTAGTGGTGGTTGTGTTGAGCTGAGACTATGTGTGTTAAATTGATTTTTGTGTGTTTAATCAATTCTAGTCTTAGTATCATCCTCTCCGGCCTTCAAAGAGATTCCGCGGTAAGTTTGTCGTGTTTTGTTTGGGACTTCTAGGGTATTTATCTTCTGTTAGTGTTGAAGTGAGATGGATACCAGATCTAGAGGTCGTGGCAGAGCAGTAGCCCGTGGGGGCAGAGTTGGTGGCCGTGGAGGCCGGGGCCGTGGTCGTGGACCAGTCGCTGAGTCAGTTGGGAGCGTGGCGCCGAGTGTTTCGCAGAGTGTAGCGACCGCGTCGGAGTCCCAGTCGTGTAATGCCCGTGTGTTGGCTGGTGCCGGTAGTGGCAGGGGAGTTCCAGTGGGCCCGGGTGGGGGTGCTGCTGTAGCCCCAGGTTGTGATGACCTGGTTGAAGGATTGCTGACGCAGTTGTTGGCACGGGTTCCGCCTGTGGCTCCTGAGCAGGCTCCGGATGTCCCTCTAGAGGCCGGTGTGCAGCAGAGGGCTGTAGTTGCTGAGCAGCCGAGGGTTGCGGTTGCAGCGCAGGTGCCTTCTTACCTTGATAGTCTGGGGCTTATGCAGAGGATCGGTACGCCGTTGTTTGAGGGCCGTGTGGGTCCTGTGGAGGCGGATGAGTGGCGTCTGAGGTTTATGTCGTTGGCGCAGAGAGAGAGCTGTCAGTGCGCGAGTATGATGCCGAGTTCAGTAGGTTGGCTGTTCATGCGGGGGCACGGGGTGGTTGTTGAGCAGGTTTGGTCCAGAGGTCGTTTAGCTTGCTGAGGCTCCTGCAGTCCAGTTGGGGAGTCAGCATCAGCAGCGTAGAGGATCCGGTTCGGGCAAGGGCGGTAAGCCTGCGAAGGGCCAGAAGAGGAGGTGTGATGATCCTTCTAGGGCGAGTTCAGGTAGCCATGGCAGTCATGGTTGTTTTGGGATTTTGGCGGTTGCCAGGAGGGGACTTGGGAGCCGGAGGCAAAGGTGAAGCTGAAGTTCAAGAAATGGTTCGACGAGCAGGTCGCCATTTGAGCTCAGTTTTCTTTGTGGTTCCAGTATCGTGTAGGCCTTGTGCTTGTAGTGTTTTTGGTTCATGTATGTTCGTTCGTTGTATCGATATACATTTTCCTTGGAGATTTATGAGATGCGTTTTCTTATATTTCTGAGTTAGCAGTTGGTGTTTCGGATGTATCGTTGTGTTGGCCCGTGAGGGCGTGTTATGTGGCGATATTCCGGGTTAGGGAGTATCGAGTTGGCCACACGGGGTAGTTCTTGTCGATAGATGTTTATAGACTGTTCGAGAATTTATTACTCTAGGGGCTGCGGCTCCGAATAACTCATTCATTTTATCTGTGTACCCGGAGCTCGAGGGATGCGTCCTGAGAGTGGAAGGGGCACGAGACTGTGTACCCGGAGCTCGAGGGATGCGTCCTGAGAGTGGAAGGGGCACGGGACTGTGTACCCGGAGCTCGAGGGATGCGTCCTGAGAGTGGAAGGGACACGAGACACCGATAGCTCAAAGGATGCGTTCTGCGAGTGGGAGGGGTGTCGAATGAGTTAAGAATAATAGATGTCTAGAAACGGGCGTATAAGCATGAGACTGAACTAGAGCCTCGGAGATCAAGTTCTATGATTTCGGATAGTGTGATCGGTTCGGGTCGGGATCGAGTGATGGCTAGTTGAGGTTGTGTTTCGTGGATATCCTGGTGGGAGTATCGAGTATAGACCACGTGAGGCGGCTCTAGTCAGAGGAGATATGTGTTCTCCTGTTTACTTATTGGGAAGCGTGTTCCCCGGATAAGTAGCGAGGGATGTGAGATCTCTTGCGGGGATGTGAGACCCCCCCCAGATACCGTTGGCTCGAGGGATGCGTCCCGAGAGTGCGAGCGGTATGTTCCGTGTGGGGATTAGAGGGAGCCTTTGAGGTCGGGAGAGGATCTCGTATGGTATCGGCCGTGTCGGGCCGGGATTTTGGTCCATGTTGGACAATTGCGGAACGAGTGGGAATCTCGTGTAGTGTTGTGCTTCGAGTGTGGAGGTGTGGTTCTTCTTGGAGTCGGGTGCGTTGCTAAGTGTTCAGCAGGCGTAAAGTTGCTTTGCTAAACTAGGTTGCGTGTTGTTTTTGTAATCAAGGGAATTGTTCCTGGTTTTCAGGTCCTTGTCTGTGTATGTGTTGGTTACTCTAAGGAAATGGTTTTCCTATATAGAGCCAGAGCTTGAGGGAGACGTCCTGAGAGTGGAGTGGCATCGGCATTGTTACCTCGAGGGAGGCGTCCTGAGAGTGTGATGATGACGGTATTATGAGTAGTCAATATCTGACCGTGGCATGTGAATGGAACGGAATACAGACCTTGATGATTTTATTGTGCGTTGGGTTCAACGACTGGGATATCAGATGTAGTGTCTTGGTTGTGCATGTTCTTGTTTGATTGTTGCACAATCAATAGATCCAGTTCCGGGGTCTACAGCGGGTTGTACATGTTCTTGTTTGATTGTTGTGCAATCAGTTGGGCAGACCTAGGCAAGATTAGGAAGCATTGCATTCTGGTATCTCGGGCTAGAGGCCTTGCGCGTTTTTGTAGATCCATGTGGTGGTGGTGGGGGGTAAGCGTTCGAGATTTTATTACGGATGACTCATGACCTGGGGACGGTGGTTTCCCTGTGTACTGATATTGGGACGGTGGTTTCCTTTATAGTACAGAGAGCCTATATTTGGGACAGTAGTTTCCTCTATAGTGCTGAGAGACAGTGTGTCCTCTAGAGTGTGTGGGTGCGTGTATTGAGTTAAAAACGTAATAAATGTCTGTTATCGCGTGTGTATAGCGTGGGCTAAGTGCGTGTTTTGGGGATTACGCGTGTTTCCCAGTGGTTTGGCCGGTGTGGGCCAGAGTGGAGTCTCGGGTAGACTCGTGTTTTTGGGATTATGAGTGTTTTCCCAGTGGTTTGGCCGGTGCGGGCCAGAGTGGAGTCTCGGGTAGACTTGTGTTTTGGGGATTGTGCGTGTGCTCCCCAGTAGTTTCGGCCGGGGCGGGCCGGAGGGTGGTCCTGCGTGGACGTGCTTTTGCGGGATTCGAGGACGAATCCAGTGTTAGTGGGGGAGAATTGTAACACCCGTGAACCAAAAAGGGAATTTTGGGGTGTGTCGATCGACACAGGAGGTGTGTGTCGATCGACACTAGGTTGTTCTTCCTCGGGAATTTTGGCAGTGGGTGTCGTGTCGATCGACACGGTGTGTCTGTCGATCGACACGAGGCCATCTTTTCGGATATTTTGGGGCAGGAAATACCCCGTCGATCGACACAAGGAGTGTCTGTCGATCGACACGGGTTAAAAATCAGACCTAATTGTGAAAATTAGGGTTTCCTATAAAAGGCTCTCATTTTCTTTCCTTTGGGGGCCGGGAGAAAAAGAGAGAAAAAGAGAGAATGAGAGGAAAAAGAGAGGAAAAAGGGAGGTTTGAAGGATTTGAGAGGTTTTAGAAGGAAATTCTTGTGGATTCTCCTTAGATCTCAATCCTAGATTGTGTGCCTTCGTGGGGAGAGCTTGGGATGTTGGATTCGTGCGGGAAATCGGAGATTGAAGCTCGTGTTCTTCGTGTTCTTCGTGTTCTTCCTCTTCTTTTCTTCAGATCTAAGGTGAGTGCGCGACCATAGGTTCTTGAATTGAGGATTATACGTTGTACGTTGTTGTTGTGTGTTTGGGTGGTTCTTTGTGGATTGAATTTGCAGGTTTTGGTGTTGATTTGGGGAGATTTGGCCATGAGAGGATAGGCCAAACTCGGACAGAAGGCTCGCTGTCGATCGACAGGATTGCTTCCTGTCGATCGACACGTGGTTGTGAGCCGTCGATCGACAGGGTTGCTCCCCGTCGATCGACACGTGTAGTACTGTCCTGTTTTCTCCGTTTTCTGTTGTTTGCTTGTTCCGTGCATTGTCTGATAACCCTGGTATTTCGTGTATTGTTTAATTCAAGTAATTGGCCTGTAGATGGGACGACCGTCTCACTAAGTATTTGTTAAATACTTACGCAACTCGTTTTTCCCAATTGTGTTGCAGGTAAAGATAAGGTTTAATCGCGGAATCAGGGCCGGAGGAGGGGATGATAGGTTTTTGTGTGTACAGTCTAATTCTAGAAAAACCAGTGCTAGGTTGCTAGACTTATTTTGAGTAACTCCGGATGTAATATTGACTCTATCATCTGGATAATTGTACGGCTTTTTGTGTGAATGTATGGTTGAATGGTTGTTAACCTTTTATGAAATTAAAAAAAAAAAAACTTGTGCGTCACACAACCCCTCCTCCCACGAATCACAATGCCGGTTCCAAGGATTCACATCGCGACCTCTCGAGCTTTACTTATTTGTTGCCCGACCAATCCGCCTCTGGCGTAATCTAATTGTTGGTTTGTATTGCTGCACACTGTTGGATTGTCCAAGATTTACCTTACCATTCCAGGGCACAATCTTAAGTGGATGAGCTTCTGTGTTGAAAACCCACTCGTCCAAGGGAATAACCGTTGTAGGCGAGAAGAGGAGATAGAGATACTTGAGCGTTTCAGCAAGGAAGAAACTTTGCATCTTGTTGTCCTTAACGCCTGTATTAACCTGGACATGGTTGAAAGAACACAAGACTTGACCATCAGATTATACACTTGATTAAAAAGTTAGGACAATGGAAGCATGTGATTCAATTCACTACGGTCTTAACATTGGAGGATCTAAGTAAGAGGCTAGGGAGAACTTACATCCTTTAAACCAACATATCCAGACTCTATGCGTGAGTTCTTCTCAAACGCTTCAAATATATTCCATCCCCACTCTTGATATGTCTTGTTGCCAGTTAACCGCCAGAGGTAAAACAGTGATTCAACGGTTTCTGGTCTCAAGATGTTCCATGACGTCCCAACACTCATGTCCTGAATCATCAACGATTGTGAATTGTATACTAAACAACTAATATACTCGTAAAATAAACAACGCATTTAATAAAGACAGGCAAATGACATACATTCCCGGAGTTGAAGAAATAATTCTCCCCAGCCAATTTTGTTGGTGTTGAATGGTAAAAATTATAACATGTCCATGCAAGCTGCAAATAAGTGGGAAATAGCAATAAAGATTTGAGACCAGAAGGCAGAAAATCTGAAACACCTATTGATATAGCTATGACCAAAGGTCATTTAGGCCATAGCTTTACCTCTTCAGCAAGTGAAAGAAACTTCTTTGCTTCAGCAGGATCATTATATCCAGATGCTCCTAAAGCCAACATTCCAGGAGCAAAGCATGCCAATTCATCCATCTGAATATAGATGAGAAAGAAACATGAGATTGGAAACGGCAGGCAACGCACATTTACACCCCTATCACAATGGACACGATGAACAGACAGGTATACCTTATCGATCAAAGAATTTCCACTCTTCTCACAGATATAAGTAAACGACGAAGGTGTTGATTTCTTAACCAAGCTTAGCAGACCATTCATTGATTTCTCCCACATATCTCTAAAACCAAGATTACAAGCAATAACAGTCACTAATGTTATATTTGGCTAGAACATAGATATATACTCAGTAGAAAAAAGTAAAACTTACCTATAGTGTTTCACTTCTAAAGTTTTGCTCCCAAACACCCAAACTTTGAGCAAATACTCGTAAAAGCTGTATGCAAAATATTAGCCGTCACACACCAAACCAAAGCAAAACCCGAAGAGATCAGATGGGCAGCAATATAGAATGCAGTTACGCGGAAAACAATACCTGTCTCCCATGGCACCAAATGTCGTGGTAGAGTACGATGGATTACCAGTATCAGGATTTATATAGATTGGAAGTAAACCATCAGCAGGGAAGTTCTTATTTAGTACTGAAATAACCTTTTCTACCTGAGACACGAGTTACAAACAGTTCAACCATCGAGTTGCAAATTATTTCCTACGGATTATGTCAATATGTATCGTGACATATTGTCAACTAACTCCAATACCTAATCAGTATATAATTCAAGTATATAGAATAAGTTACGACCCTTAAAAGAAAAGCTAGGATATATATATTCACATTATTGATCTATAAACATCACTATATTTCTGATAGGCGGATGGATATGTGGTAAGTCAACCATGCTACTATTTAATGGAGAAATGCACCTTTTGCTGATATTTTGGGTCCCCCGTCCTCTGGGAAAGAGCGATAAACTCGAGCTGTTCGGTACCAGAATCTGCAAGAATACTGTCTCCCTAGTAAAAGAAATAAGTAAACAATCAACTAAATTGACAGGTCACATGTAGTTAGTTGATCATATATCTAAACCGGTGGTGATGAGTTAAGAATTTTTATTACATAATCAAGGACTTACCCCTGCCCATGTAGGATTGTGAGCATTTCCATGTCTCAAGTTGATAATATTATATGGTATTCCTGACTGAGTGTCCCATGCAGGTAATAATCTGTCTGCAATATCCTTAGCCTTGTCAAGGAAAAGTTTATCCCCAGAAAGATCGTACGCACTGAGAAGCCCTCCCACCACTCTGAAAGCCAACAAAGAGAAAAGATATAAGCGCAGATGCAACACTTCCACTCCACATATTCTGTTAACGCCTACCAACAACTAACCTAAACAAGATGACTCTTCTGACTACAGGTAAGAAAACAAACATGGTAAACCTGTTAAATGCAACCTTATGGTTGTCTCAAACATACTGGCCGCATAGTCCTTGTCGAAATCTAATGAGGTTGCAACCCACCTGCAAATGAACAAACAATAAGCAATGAAGGCTGGAAAAGTTGAACTTCAGTTAATGGAGAAGATACAAATGAGGTAGCTCAGAAACACTTGTTAACAAATCTTTCTAGAAAATGGGGAGGAAATCTACTCACTCTCTGGCTTTATGAAACTGCTCATCTAGACCCATTATATAGAGTGTATCTAATGCATCTACCATAGTTGCTCCCAGGCCACCAAAGCTGTCAACTCCATCTTTTGTCTGGGGCTGATAATGCAACAAAAAGAAAGAGCTTCACAAACAGAATCTTGCTAACCATACAATTTCTAAATAAGGCACCAAATCTGAAGATGATTGTTCATTTGTAGAACCCATTGTCACTGAAATATAAACATGAACTATATACCTGAAGCTCATCTTGTCCCCAGGCATACTTTTCATATGAACTCCAAGCATGAATCATTGCTTCCTTAACTCTCTGCATTCGCTGCGCATCAAGTGGATCTTCCTGGACATCATCCTTCAAAGCCTTCACAGATACATCCTCCGTGACGCTTTTTACCTCTTCTAACTAGCAGAAAATATAATAAATCTGACATCATAATAAAATTTCTCAAGATCGAATTAGAAAAGAAGTGTTTTTGCAGCTTACCATCATCTGCAACCGCAAAACTTCTTCATTTAACTTGGAAACTTCAAACTGCAAAAAAATTCCAATATAAGATACATTCAAATCCATGACTATTTTATATGATATTGAGATTCAGAGGCTAATATAAAGCACCTCGTAATCTCGTGCTAGAGATTGACGATCCCAAACGACCATGGTAACAGAGACGAAGAGAATGAAAAGCAAAGCTAGTCGCCTTGGTCTTCTGAGATAATAAGATGGGTTGAAATATTTCCATATCCCATGACCACTAACCACTTTACTCCTCGCCATTCTCAATACCCACGATCAGATCTCGCCAATTCGATTCATATACAAGAAAATCGTGTAATCCTATCAGAGTAACGGGAACAGATCGGATCAGAGTAAAGATCCGGTGGGAATCAGGTGGGAAGAAGAATGAAGATACGGATTTGGTTTCCTTAAAGAAAGAGGAAAACTTAGGGAGGAAAATGAACATTTTTTTTTTTTTTATAAAAAGAAAAAAAAGGTTGTCTCTTTGTCGCTCTCTCTTCGTCTCCGTCTATTCAGCTCTCTCGCTCGTTCGTTCCGATGATGAAGAAGAAGAGAAACACCGTAGATCTCCCGGTGGATTTGGTAATTGAGATACTCTCTAGGGTTCCGACGGCATCTCTTGCACGATTCCGATCACTATCCAAAAGTTGGAACGGTCTGATCAAAGATTTGAGATTTGCACCAAAGCACTCGTCGGTTATCACGTTGGTTGATTCTAGGGTTTGTTTAGCCACCATTGATCTCCGTGGAATCACAACAACGAGGTAACAAATCAATTTACCCTGAAAGATCCTCTTTTTACTTCTCCGGTAAATATACGCAACGTCTTTCACTGTGACGGTTTATTGCTATGCATCTTCTGGTGAAGCTAGTTGGATCAAATCTAGAAATTCCTACAAGGAATCTGATGTCTTTGCTCTCGGATACGATAACAAATCCTCCTGTTACAAAATCTTGAGGCTGGATTGGAGTAGCTACAGATTACCTGTATCCTCAATCTATGACTTTACCTCTAATTTGTGGAAAAATGTTGGTGGGATTAGTGACTGGTTCGTAAATATGAATGGCGTATTTGTCAAAGGAAATGTTTACTGGATTGCTATTCGGAAAGTCTCTTTGTATTATGAGTACTTGTTCTTACAAAGTTTCGATTTTTCGACTAATCTTTCCGAAGTCTGTCTCTTCCTCATTCTTCTGCTTATTTGGTTAAGGCTTTATCGGTTGTTAGAGAGGAGCAACTTTGTATACTAACTCATTTGGAGGCCAATCCATCGGACGTACATGTATGGATGACATCCAAGATTGAGAGTACCGGAAGCATGTCATGGACCAAGTTCCTAACAGTCAAAACGACTTATACGTGTTCTTATCCGATGAGTTTCTTGGTCGACGAGCAGAGCAAAGCTGTGGTGTGTTACGACGACAACGACCAGATCTTACACGTTGTGGCGCAGGATAGATACTTACAAGTGGATCTTCATGGTGCAAAATCGACTGGCTCGCTTCTCCTCAGCTATGTTCCGACTTTGGTTTGGTGCAAATCCAACAAGGCATTTAGTTCTTGGAGAAGCAGAGATAGGGGTTTATGATTGTCTCACTAATTTATGCATCTTATCTAATTCAACTCTTGAGATTTTATATGAGATATGGATTTGCTAATTATGTAACTTGTTTTCCAGATTTAATTTACCCTCTGCCACTGCCAGTGGAATGATGTTGTTTTTCTTTTGTTAAACTAGCATATATTATCAAAATACTTCTGGTTATTTTTTATATATGTGAGCACCATGACCAATGACAACACTTAGGTTGGTGAATGATCCTAAACACTTGGAGGAAGGAGTGTATCTACCACCTTAGCTTTTGTTTGCGGTCTAGCGTTTGTGTCCTTTGTTTGATATGGTTATAGAGTTGTGACATGGGTTTACATTGACTCGAAAGATGATATTTTCTGGATAGATTATGGTACTTTGTCTCATCCACACTTAGGGATTGGTTCTCAAGGATTTAGCGGTTTGTAAAATCTTACAAGATGGAAAAGTGAGGTGGAAGTGTCTTGGTTTGACTTGGTTTTGTTCAATATTTTCAGGCTCTAGGCCTTTCACCTGGTTTGAAACAATTGTAGACAACGATTTTAGCAGAGTCTTGTGCAGATTTGTGTGAAAGAATGAGAAAAGAACACTAATAAAATATAATCAAGCCATCGCTACATCTCTGAAACTCATAACTGGTGTCTCACTAACCTTCTAGTTCTAGCAAATGAAAAACGGAAGCTATGTAGAAAGTTAAGGTTTCAACACATATTTGTGTGGTGTCATCTACCACAAGGTTTATGTTTCATTCCTAAATTGACATTGCTGTTCTAAGAGCTCAAGAGGCTGCCGCCTACGTAGTACTTGTAGATTTTTTTTTGGTTGGTTTCTCGATAGGAATACACACGCTATTTGACTGTTACACCATCTATCTGCAAATAATCATTAAGAACCGTTAGAGACAAATAAGTTTTATCTTAGAGAAATTACAAAGTATTTGATTACCTTTGGGAAAACATGTATGATGCATCGTTTTGAACGAATCTTATCAATCTTGATATCGAGAAGTATATAACATCAGAAGAAAACAAATATACGGCAGGAGGAGTAGGTTGGTAAGGTACAACATGGGTTATTTGTAGCGCACAACTGACAATGTTTCGAATTTGGATAGTTTTTTTAACCGAATAAAGTGAGTCTTGGTGAAGCAAAGCAAGAAGGTACGCTGACAAAAAAAAAGCATTTCAAAGATTAAGACCTTTTATAAAAAACACAATTAACGTAAGCACTCTAATACATTATACAGAAACAGCTTCCGGCATTGGGGAATGGCGACTCCACCTCCTAAAAGTGCAAAAAATATTAGGTGAACGAACTTTTGATCTTAGCTCTACTAAAAAGAATCATATAAGAAATTACTTACCATCAAGATCACCACCGCGAAATTCAGATGCAAGGGAAAGCTGAACAAATATATAAAAAAAAATGGAATGGATGTATAATATACTACATGCATGATAACAAGTGGACCACCCAAATAGTTTAGAAGACACTAATAACCAAGCTATATGTTTTCAAACAACACAAATATAAAGAGTAACAACCAGATGATTACCATCGTACCAATTATAAAGTAAGCACACTTTGATTATTATTCCCATAAGATAGTTTATATGAAGATTCTTTGTTTTTATATTACAAAGCAACAATCAGGCCCGTAGTCATAATACGTACACTCGTATTTTATTTTTGTTATTTTGATAAACTGTTTTTAAAGCACACTTTTATTTTGCCATCGGTCAATAAAGTATTCCATTTTTGTGGTATCAGAGCGCAGGACTTGTGTTTTGTTTGAGAGAATCATTGTTTATGTTGATCGTTCGGGTATCTAGAGAACTTAATTCTCATAATCATGTCTGAATCTCAAATCATCCCTTCAAATTTTCAATTTTCTACTTTACCTAAAAACAAAAGTCAAAAAAATCGTCCGTCATCTTCTAATATAGATTCTCTTTATGAGGTGGAATATGTTCCAGGTGATCAAATGCCTGAAACTACTCTTCCTCTTGTCAACCCGTATGAGATCTTTGCTAAAAAACCTAACTTCTTTTCTGTTCGTGGAGTTACTCAACTCATACGATCATCTTCAACTCAAAGAGTCAAGGAATATGTTCAAGCAAGCAAGTTCTCATCATGCCAGGTCCCGGCTACCGAAGAGGAACAGTTCATCACGTTGAATATTCCGGAACAACTTCCGAGGCTCTGGCAGCAACAAGGATTTACACATCTCCATTTTGGGGTTGTGCGAATCGGACTCACCTTACATGCCCGAAAAGGACTACCGGTTACGGCGAGAGTAGCTTTGGTCGACTCTAGACTAAAGACTTATCAACAGGCGTGTATAGGCACTGTACAGACCACCTTGAACGCAGGAACAATTTTTGTGACATTGTTCCCTAACTTTAATGTATCTTTGAAAGATCCCAATCTTTTAAAGGCACTTAAAGTTCAACTACAGATCGTTGGAGCACCAATGCAAGAGAATAGTTTCATTGCTACACTACATCATCAAATGGTCTACCGCGTTCAAGATCATGCCCTGGATCTAGCACTTCCTTCATCAGATGAAGCGTTATTCCTAGAAGTTAATTCAGCCTCTCAGGCACCAAATGCGACCCAGATCCCTAGGCAGATATCTCGTGAAGAATTAATACAGAAGCTTCCTGAAACATGGGTGACAAGCTATGAGAAGCTTCATCAAGCACCGCAAGGCCCGATCCAAACATCTGAAGCAACTTTCCACTCAAGGAACGATGGCCTCACGGAAATCAAGTTTGAGAAAGCAAGATCATCATCCTTCCGAAGACCGATGTTCACACAATTCTCCATTCAAATCGATGAGAGCGAGTTCCATGGTCCTTACAAAGATCAATATCCGAAACCCATATCTTTTGAGAAAGATGGAACAGTCATGTATCCGTTCAAAGACGAAAATGGACACTGTTTCTTCGACGTCTGCAACTGCACGGCATGCACAGATGACTATCTCGACTACGAGTCTGACGAAGATAAACGCAGAAGACGAAGATCAAAGAAAGACCCTCTCTACAAAATATATTTGGAAGGAGATCCATCGGTGGGCACACTTGGAGATGACAACGGAAGATACGAGTTCATAGTTCAATATTCCCAGCCAAAGGAACCAGATCCTCCTGAGATAATGACGTTCAGTCCAAATAATTTTCCACCTTTTGAAGACTTTACCAAGGACGACATCATGCACAGTCCGAAGATTAGACCAACCATGGTTAACTCTTCTTCTGGCCTTGATCCGTTATCCCAAGCGGAAAAAGTCCTCAATTGGCAATCGGAGAACGCGATGGTTCAGAACAAACTTCTTCATACAATCAACCACAAGATGGATCAGATGGCAAGCAGCCACAACAAAAGGATGGTCACTTTGCAAGATTCGATATCGGAAATTAAGGCTCGCCTAGAACAACTTCACAGGGAAATGCTAAGTATGGCGCAACATGTGTCGGTCAATACCTCTCAATTCCGACTCAAGGAAAAAGAGATGTCGAGTCTCAAAAACCAATTAAAGACTCTTCAAGAGAGTTTTGAAGAGATGAAGGGGAACAAAAGATTGACTAACAGTTCCTTTCCTTCGTTTGGAAGTGTATATCCAGAACCCTCATATCAAGGATCACACCTCCCAAACTTCCTTCCGCAAGAATATTCCAGACCGACTTCGCAATCAATCAATTTTCTACCATCGGATGAACAATATACATCCAGTTTCAAGACGCCGATCCGTCCGATATTCAAGACAAATCCTTACAAGGAGAAAACAAGAAAATATAAAGAGGAAGCATATCAATCAACTAAAAAACCAAGCTTTTCTCCTTCACAATCTAGTCAAGGATCATCTCATGAGGAAGACAAAGGCAAAGGCAAGGTTGAAGACATTGGAATGATAGATTTCTCAATGTCCGATTTACTTAATTCTATGGCCAACAAAGTTCAAGAACCGGTCAGCCACCACGAAGAAGAGGTATCCCAAGCCTATCAGATAAAAGGAGCCACTCATCTTCCGATAATCAGACACATGTCTGATACAAGCTCATGCGATGGTAATACAACTACAGAGGATGAGAAGTCACTCCCAAGGCAATTTGTCATAGGAGAAAGCAGTGGTCCTAAAGAAGAACCAGTAGTAGACGAAATGCCCAGTGATGAAGAGATGCCCTACAATCAATTCCGACAATTTCACGAAGACACTGGCCAAGCAAGAAAATTTGCTTCAAAAGTCGTCACATTCACATTTGATGATATTCCATTTCACAAATGGGGTGAAAGACTTGATGAGTTTCGAGCATGGATGACTTCTGAGGCTCTCACCTCCCTGACGTACACGATCATAGAACAGTTCGCTGCTCGATTCTCTGGCTCATTAAAAGAATGGTGGAATTCCCTTGGAGATTACGTACACCTGCAAGCTTACCAGTCTACTATTCCGATAGTACTTGAACAAATTCATAAAGAATTTATCGGTACTCCCAATCACATCAAGGATCAACTGCAAGAAGAATATTTTACAGCGAAGTGTTGTTCTCTCCAGAAGAAAGATCTTGCGAAACACTTTGAAAGACAATCGAAAAGATATTATGCACTGGATGGCCTCAACAATCCAAGTCTCAAGCATGTCTACCTTTCATCAATCGACGGTTATCTCAGTCAACAAACGAAGACCTATATCAGAGATCAAAACCAGACGGTTGAAGAAATTACTATTGTTCAGATCCAACAATATGTTTTCCGGACGCTTGATAAACTCTGCAAGCAGAAAGAATTCTGGACAGAATTCATGGATAATTCAAAACATCTAACAAAAGTGTGTTCAAAATCCGACTTGTTCATCAAGTGTTCGAAGAAAAGGAAATCATGTTCGTGCGATCGGAAGAAGAAACATCGTGAGAACAAGAGGTTTCCAAACAAATACCCATTTCGGAGCAAAAAATTCTTCAGAAGAAAAAAGAGCTTCAGGAAAACGACAAAATGCTTTCTTTGTCACAAAGAAGGGCATTTTGCGAAAAACTGTCCTAGCAAATCCAAGAAGAAGAAGCAGTATCTCATCAACTCGATATCCAACATTGCTCTTGACCTCGACCTTGACAAACACGATCTCGAGTCAGTCCTATCATATGATAGTGACGAACAAGATGCAATATGTGGATATTCTGATACTGATGAAGACGACTCATCCGAAGAAGAGGAAGGATGTTACAAAATCACAGAGATTCCTAAACAAGAAGATATTCAGACACCTCATCTTCCAGTAACCATCTTTGATCCAGAAAAGAAGATGCGACTAGTTCATATCATTGCCTTCATAGACACTGGAGCCCATGCATCAATCATGAATCCTAACGTTTTATCGGCATCAATGTGGCTTCCATATAATCAAGAGTTCAGAGTCGCAAATGCAGGATCGTTGTTCATTAAAGCCAAATCTAAGCCAATCACGATCGAGATCTTCCCAGGATGCCAAATCACGACTCAAGTGCTTGGATCGACGGCACCAGGCAAAGACATTATCCTAGGATGGGATTGTTACCAGTCATTAAAGAAGAAGTTTGATATCTCCATCGAACCTCGAGGAGTCAGATGGAAGAATCTGTTCAAGCCTTATACAACAATTCCAAGGCTTTTCTCTGTCCAAGACATCATATCAGCAGAATTCGACAACATAAAAGAAGAAATAACGAAGAGATCATGTGCAGATTCACATAGTGAATTCCTGCAGAAATGCAAGAATCCTCTATGGCTAAACCCGGCGTTTTTCGTGTCTCTTCCGTTCAAGGAGAATATTATTACTACGCCAACCAAAGCAAGTCATGCGGGAATGCCCCCGACACTTCTACAACAGGCGCATGAAGAGTGTGAGCAACTAATAAAGCAAGGAATAGTCTCCACAACAAACTCACCATGGGCATGCAAAGCCTTCTACGTCAACAAAAGAGCAGAACAAACTAGAGGCAAATTAAGGCTGGTGATTGATTACAAACCACTGAATCGATTCCTTCAAGATATCAAGTTCCCACTCCCGACGAGAAAAGCACTATTGCAACACCTTTCCGGAGCAACCATTTTCTCAAAATTCGATTTAAAATCAGGATTTTGGCAAATCGGAGTCAAACCGGAAGAATGGCACAAGACAGCATTTTGTTTACCAGATCGTCATCTGGAATGGAAAGTCCTACCATTTGGTCTGAAGACAGCTCCGTCCTTATTTCAACAAGCAATGCTAAGGATATTTTAACCATTGGTCAACACATCACTAATCTACATCGATGACATTCTACTATTTTCCAAGAGTAATGAAGACCATGTCAAGGTTTTGAAACAGTTCTATGACTTAGTCCAACAGTATGGAATCATGCTCGCAGCAAAGAAGATGACCATAGCAAAACCAGAAATCGAGTTCCTTGGAGTCAAGATCGCAGAAGGAAAGTTCACACCACAACCACATCTGGCTACAGAACTACTCGCCTTCCCTGACGAAAATCTCACAAGAAGATAGGTGCAACAATTTCTTGGCGTAATCAATTATGTCGGCGAATTTATTCCAAAGCTGTCCCAGCTGACACAACCACTAAGAAAGCTGTTGCAAAAGAATCCTCCACAGTGGAGTACACGACAAACTGAAGCAGTGAAAAAGTTAAAGCAAGAAATTCAAAAGCTACCACCCCTGCAGATTCCCTCTGTCGGCAAAAGAATAGTTCAAACGGACGCAAGCGACAAATACTGGGGAGCAATACTGTTCGAAGAGATTGATGGGAAAAGACATATCTGTGCCTACAAGAGTGGACGTTTCAAGGAGTCAGAAACGCATTATCACTCTACGTTCAAAGAAATTCTAGCGGTCAAAAAGGCTATTGAGAGATTCGAGTTCTACTTGATAGGACATAGATTCAAGATTGAGATGGATATGTCATCTTTTCCGAAGATGTTACAATTCAACCAGAAGATGGTGCCACATCAGCAGCTACTTCGTTGGAGTGAATGGTTTTTGAAATATGACTTCGACTCTACCTATTTAAAGGGCAAGGAGAATATCCTAGCCGATATGTTAAGTCGTAAACCAGTAATACCCATTTTCGCCATCATGAGCTGCCAAGGATCCAGTTCTTCACCAAAGTCTCTCTACGATTTCGACAGCAACATTCCTGAAGATACAAAGGACCTGATCAAGACTGGAAAACTTCACAACCACCTTCGACAGAAGATCTTTCGCTACCAGTCCATAATCTTGTCCAACCACGGAGTTACCAACAACTTCATCACACCGCTTGGTATCCATCCAAGGTATCCGTTCGCTCATCTGTTCAGTATCCGACAAAGCGACCTCCCAGAAGAAGTCATCTGCTTTCTATGGTATTTTTGTGCGGTATACACTGTTGGTATTATCTTTGAGATACCATGGTTATATCAACACATTAATTCCCAGAAGTGTTTCACTAATGGTATATCGACTTTTCTGAGATGGTTCGAACCAATGAACGTTTGGAGCAGCAAACTTCGTGCTTCAGCCAAGGCACTTAACTATCCTTTCAAGAAGCTACGGAGAACAACATCCAATCCGTTCTTCAACCCACACACCATCTACTTCTTCCACCGACCTGTCAGCGTCAACACAAAATCAAAAAAGATCCATGCAATGCCTACACTCATCCATCATAAAGATCTTAACAGAGGAGTTCGTCCAGATTTCAACATGGCCGATAATGGGACTTTTGAAGCCTTTCAGAATCATGCGTTTCGACTCAACAACACGATCCAGAAGTTTGCTAAAAACTTGCACCAGTTATTGTTTGTATTATGCGTTGATAGTTTAAATGATAAGCCGTGTTTAAAGTATCTTACCGTAAACTTGTAGTGAATTATAAACACATCGTCGTAACCACCAAGATAAATTGTCCTGCGGATCAATCGGCCTGGGCCAGGCGGCACATTTTTTTGATACTGGTACATACCATGAACGATTGGCCCATCATCAATCTGCAATACTCATTTAGAACTGTTAGTTAGACGAACAACATTATATCTGACGAAATTACACTACTATTTTCTAGAAATACATAATTAATTACCTTGTGTGGATGATGCATCAAGTCAGTCCAATTATAGCCATCTTGGAATCCGTTAAGAACAAGAGAGGCAGGGACCAAATACAGTACTGGCGGTTGAGGATTGAGAGGTATGATATCGGTACGGTTCATTTGACGCTCAGTGATGAGATATCGATATTCGTGAGGGCGTAACCAAAGCGATTCACTAACTAACGCGAGAAGATACTCTGGCGAAACAATAACCATGTCAAAAAAATAAAAAATAACAGTAAATCGAAACAATAGAGGAAGAAGAGCTACCTGTGCCGGTGCCAGAGCGTTCGCGCATGTTGTGTCTGAGGCCATATTCATCTGCAAGGAAAGATGAACCAATCGAAGAAAATAAGATATTAAATGAATAAATACTCTATTCAAAGCCTAGAGACAAAATGGCTTACCAAAATTCTGAGGAGCTAGCACCTCAAGTCCTTGCAAATAAGCTGCGAGGAAAGCAGAAGTAAGATACAAAAATGATTCCTAATATTCAAAGACATAAGGCAAGAAGACTTACCATGAATATTAGCAGCGTTGTTGTTGTTATTCATTTTGTGTAGAAATGATCTTCGTTTTTTTTGCTCTCGATGATCTTGTGTATCTCGTTAGTCATCGAGAGCTCTGTATTTATACTAGGAGTAATGTACCTTGCTCACTAAGAACACATAAACGTAGGATTGAAGACAAGATTCGCCACCATTCCAATGCTTTTTCTAAACTTGGGTTGGTTTTGTTCAAGTCCGTTCGTTGGGAAAAAAGTTTTGCTATCTATTTTTTTCTTTCTATTCTCGGTTGCAAAAAGGATCAAATTTTGCTTTGTCTATTATTGGTTAGGTTTGTTTATGTCCATCCCCTTGTATTCGAAAAACCAAAAATCCACTTAACCTTCAGATTTTCTATCAAATATGTATTTTGATGATATGTTCCTTTAAAAATATATATTGGTCCTAGACCAGAATACAACATAAACCAAAAGTTTCATCTAGTCTAGTTAAAGACATTATAACATATAGTTTTATTAGAAAGAGAAAAGTTAGTTGTTTAGGTTTTTATACATTTTGAAAATCATGCTCTCGACAATCATTGTAATTCTTTTAAAATGTTAAATTAATAAATCGAAGTTAAAGAAAAACATGGTTATGTACAAAGGCGAGATGAAACTAAATCGTTTTGTGTTCTTCATCGTTGATGGAAAAAGGAAAAGAGCAAGAGATGTTTACCGCATAGTTGTCAAATATAATCAAGCTATAGCTATGTCTCCCAAATTCATAATTTGTGTCAAACCGAAACAACAAGCATAATATATTTTGAATCTTTTACAAAACCTTCTAGTTCCGAGCAAAGCACAGGATTCTGATTTGTTGTGGTCTGCAATCACAAGATATCCAGATTACCACTATGATTTACCTTGCACAAACTCAGTATCTTAAGTTTAAATGTCCTCATGAATCGTAATACCTCATTGTCTCAACTCGAGTAAGTTGGCTTGGGTTGGTCACATTAGCTACAAAAAAATATTACATTAAGAAAACAGGTAATAGTTCAAGTTTTTTAATAGATAGAACTACATTTTGTACGTTTTTAAATAATATATATTTCAAATAAATTATTACGTAAATTCTGAGTATTTATATTTATTTTAATGAAATGATTAGTTCACTACAAGAAAACACTGATTTAGCGTCGGCATATTTCGACGCTAAAACCTCTTAGCGTCAATTTAGCGTCGAAATACATTTCGACGCTAAACCGTCGACGCTAATTCATTTTCGACGCTATTTCAACGTTATTTTAGCGTAAATGAAGTTCGACGCTAATTCGACCCTAATTTAGCGTCGGATGTTCGACGCTAATCCGACATAATATTTCGACGCTAATTCGACGCTACTGTAGCGTCAAATTAGCATCGAAACATTTCGATGCTAAATCGATGGTAATTCGATGCTAAATTAGCGTCGGATTACCGTCGACACCTGATTCATTCGACGCTAAATCGATGCTGATGTAGCGTCGAATGAATCAGGTATCGACGCTAATTCGACGCTACATAAGCATCGATTTAGCGTCGAATGATAACATTTTTAAAAAAAATATATTATACAAAATTATTATAAATTAAAAATTATTATAATTATTATAATAAAAATTAAAAATTAAAAATTATCCGATACAAAATAAAATTATCCGTTACAAATTAAATTAAAACTCTAATCCGACGGCGGTTGTTGGGTCCTTAGGTTAACGATATCTTCGAACTCTTGGTGGAATTGCGTTGCACCGGGAGGTGTAGGAGGCGGTGGAGGACGATTTATCCCTTGCAAGGCAGTGGCTAATGTCGGGTTATCCACTGCAATGATGTCAAAGAGATTGCTCAATGACGAGACATGGGTCTTTAGCTACGCAATCTCATCTTTAGCAGCTTGCAACTCAGCGGTCAAACGCGGCTGAGACGAACCCGGCGAGTAAGAATATCGAGAAGACGAACAAGCTGCCGGGACATCTTTGAGGGATCCAACACCCATCGTTCGTCCTTTCTTCTTCGGTGCAACCTAAAAAATAAAAGTGTTATACAATAAAATAATAATTAAAAATAAGTTATAATAAAAAATAAGTTATAATATAAAAATAAAGTCTATCGAAATCTTCAAGACCCATGACATACTCATCTAGCTCTTCCAGTCGTGCATTGTACGCGTTGAACGTTTGTTCCGCTTGAGCGGTAACAAACGTCTCATCCATCCTCCGATGAGTTTTCTCCATCACTTTAACCATCAGAGGAAGATCACCGCCATCAGCCTGTTAAACAAAAATAAACAGAGATAAAAATGAAATATATAATAAATAAATATATATAATATAAGTAATCAAATAAATTAATTTAATACAAATATTACCATGTCCAGTCGTACTGTGGCGTATGATGATTGACCCGCACAATGCTTTGAAGGTCCATCTCCTTTGGCCACCGACGTGAGACGGGATGCAGAACACTTCCCCGATTTAACCACCGATTTGGGATCCCCCCAATACTGCACTAGACCCGACCAAACATCGGGATCCATCCCGAGCGGCTTCGCCTCATCGCCTTTCTTGCCCCACGCTTTCTTCAAGTTTGTGACGTAACCGTTGAGACGCTTTAGGGCCTTCTTCTCGAACGCCGCTCGCACTTCGAAAGTATGAGGTTCCTCCCAATGCTACCCTTGCTACAAAAATACGAATAATGTTATGAATATATTTATAATCAATTAATTTAATAAATAATATTAAATAATATAAAATGACTTACCGCCAATGACTCGAACCAAATATCCCGAACATTCTGCGGCGTCATGCTCCAATTAGGATGCGACATAGTGAAGTGGCCCTTGATTGCCTTGGTGAGCGAACGCGCAACCTTGTTATCTGTAAACCTATTAAACAAAATATTAGAATGTTAATAATTTAATTATAACTTGTAATTAAAAATTAATTACATAAAACAAATTTAATTAGTAATATTGAAAAAAATTAAAACATACCATAATGTACCATAAGGCCTCAACAGATGGATAATCGTAAGCCGTGTCTCACGTCCAGGTTGGCGGAGAAGCTCAGAATCTGCATCATAAGAAGCGCGTTTGGTGGTGGAAGGGGTTCATTGTGGTCATCGGGATGATCATCTTCGCCATCTTCTAGCTCTGGATGAGGCTCTGGTTGAGGCGGTGGCGGAGCTCGTGGCGGAATCTATGGCGGAGCTCGTGGACGATAGTTCGCAGCCTGCGAACCCGACCCCGATCCTGATCCGGATCCGCGACGACCATCGGATCGTGGAATCGAAGCATCCTCGCCAAATAACTGGTCGTATGAAGGAGGATGACGTCGATCACCCTATAAAATAAAACAAATTTATTAAATTTAAAAATGTAAAATATAAATTTAAAATTTAGGAAATAAATTTATAGTGCTGAAATAAGTTTTGGAAAAATTTAGATATTTTATATTTAGGAAATAATTTTATATTTTTGAAATAAATTTAACATTAATGAAATTATTTTATATTATCGAAAAATAACTTGTAAATTGGTTTTTCATTTAAAAAAATTATTTTAACATCCAAAAAACTCCTAAATTAGTTTTATCTGACTTTACATAAATTAATTTCATAAAATCTAAATTCAAATCTATAACTTAGCAAATCTAAATTCAATTCCATAACATATCAAATCTAAATTCAATTCCATTTCCTAAAATTTATTTCCTACATTTTTACTAAAATCTATTTCATACCAAATTTTCTAAATTCTATTTACTACATATTTATTAAATTTAAAAATGTAAAATATAAATTTAAAATTTAGGAAATAATTTTATAGTGCTGAAATAATGTTGAAAAACTTTTATATTTTATATTTAGGAAATAATTTTATATTTCGAAATAAATTAAACATTTATGAAATTATTTTATATTATCGAAAAATAACTTTTAAATTCGGTTTTAATTTTAAATAAATATTTTAAATTCAAAAAACTCATAAATTTGTTTTATTTGACTTTACATAAATAAATTTCATAAAATCTAAATTCAAATCTAGAGCTTATCATATCTAAATTAAATTCCATAACTTATCAAATCTAAATTCAATTTCATTTCCTAAAATTTATTTCCTACATTTTTCCTAATATCTATTTCATACCAAATTTCCTAAATTCTATTTACTACATATTTCATAAAACCATTTTCTAAAATCAATTTCATTTCAAATTCCATAACTAATATATATAACTAATTGAAAATATTTATAAAATATTTTAAAATAAAATATATATATATATTACCATTTGTTTTTCGGCGGTGGCTGACGGCGGACGGAGATGCGGAGGAGGAGAAGGGATGGCGGCGGAAGGAAGGAGATGCGGCGGCGGAGAGGAGAGGGAGAGGGAGAGGAGAGGGAGAGAGAGAGAGGCGGTGGAGAGTGGGAGAGAGAGAGAGAGAGAGAGAGGAGCGGGAGAGAGAGAGAGAGGAGCGGGAGAGAGAGACCGGTGGTAGCTGGAGAGAGAGATAACGGCGGTGGTCGGAGATGGAGAGAGTGAGAGGAGAGGATTTGCAGAAACCGGAGAAAAAGACTTCGGTCTCCGTATAAAAATCGTGAACCGACGCTAATTCGACGCTAATTCGGGAACCTACGCTAAGTCGACGCTAAATTAGCGTCGAATTAGCGTCAGATTACATTTAAATATAATTTCTATTCCCCACGCAGAGTTAATGTTACAGATCCGAATTTATTTAATTTAGCGTCGAATTAGCTTCGAACAGCCCACCAATTCGACGCTAAATCGACGCTAAATCAAAATTAATTCGGTTTACCGCTGTTGGTTTAACAAACAAAATTTGAATTTTTTCGGTTAACCGCCATTGGTTAAATCAAATTAATTCAATATAGAGTCGAATTTGCGTCGGATCAAATTAATTTGATCCGTTTAATACCCTAAACCCCAAACGTAAAATTTGTTCAGATAGCGTCGAATTAACATCGAATCGATGCTAATTTGATGCTAAATCGACGCTACCTTAACCTAATTTTACGTTTGGGGTTTAGGGTTTAGGGTATCCGCCACTGGTACGAAAACTATCTTAGCCTTTTCAATCTTTCATATAATAGAATAATTTAAAATTTTGAAATTTGAAATTACATATTTGGTTCATAAAAGGTTATGATGGTATATGTAAACCTATATAGTTTTTTCAAATAGAAGTCCTTACATGCATTTGTAACATCGAATTATACAAACATACTAATTTGTTGGCAATTAAATCTTTGAATATAGATAACATTGTAGCTTCACTCTGAATCGTCGACGTTAAATCTTTTATTGTTTATACCCTAAACCCTAAATGAAAAATTAGTGTCGAATTCATGTGATTCGATGCTAATTCGACGCTAAATGATTTATGGTAAAGAAACCTCAACATATACGATAACAATCTTAACCTATTTAAAGATTTTAAAACCGCAACATATAACGATAATAATCACATGTATTTTTACTTATCAAATTTTCTACATATTTACTAAATCCATTTCCCTACAAATTTATAAAAAAAATGTACATTGATATGTCATTACTAATATATAAAATAAAATGAACAAAAAAAAAAATGATTTAGCGTCGAATTCATGTGATCTGACGCTAATTCGACGCTAAATCAAACATATTTTTCATTTAGAAATTAGGGTAAAGAAACCGCAATGTATACGATAACAATCTTAACCCATTTAAAGATTTTTAAACCGCAACATATAACGATAACAATCACATTAATTTTTTCATAACAAATTTCCTAAAATCTTTTTCCTACATATGTCTTAAATCCATTTCCTTACAAATTTATAACAAAATGTACGTATTGATAATTAATTACTAATAAATAAAATTAATTTAAAAAATAATAATAATTTAGCGTCGAATTAGCATCGAAATAATATGAATTCGACGCTATTAAACAAAATGAGCGTTGAATTAGCGCCGAATTCATGTGATCTGACGCTAATTCGACGTTGAATCAATCAAATTTTTCATTTAGGAATTAGGGTAAAGAAACCACAACACATACGATAACAATTTTAACCCATTTAAAGATTATATGTTTACAACATATAACGATAACAATCACAACAATTCAATAACAATCTAACAGGAATGAATTAGTGTCGATAACAATCATACAATGAGATATATTGATTATTCAACTCCAATAAAACATTACAAATAATGAAACATAATTTTTAAAACGACTTATTTCACAGGTACATTAGAGACTTGAAAATATTAAACATACAACGGTTATGGTACAAGTACATAATAGACTACTAATTTTTAAAACATATATGTATACACTCCAAACAACGGTTAGAACCATAAACTTTTCTTTCCTTTTTGTTTCTTTGCTGGAGAATCTAAAAATCCGTCGCAAAATTCCCTTTTGATTGCATCAACATCTAGATTTAAGTTTGGGATTTCTGGACTTTGGGCAAATTCATAATCGTAGTAGTGATCCCTACATTCATTTGAAGTACTTCCACCGTAAGTATCTGACTTTTCAATCAATTGAGATGGTTGTCCGTCTTCGATTTGCCTATACAAAACTTCATCGACAACCCGCTTCTGGTCATGACATTCTGGTTGCTTATCATATTTGTGTTTTGAATAACTGAACCCATCTTCAAATTTATGACTCACAACATTGGCAGGAGAGCATGAATCAGCTTCCCACGAGTATGTGGGTATCTCTTTAGTATATTCGCCGCACTGAGATTCAGTTTCCCACGAGAATTTAGGAATGTGGTGTATATTTGGCAAGCACTGGCTGTCCGACACTATTGTTGATGTAGAATCTTCATTATGGGTTGGTGAGCACATATCAAATTCCCACGAGTAAGTGAGTATCTCTTGAGTGAATTCGTCGCATTGAGTTTCGGTTTTCCACGAGTATTTTGGAATATCAAAAAATTATGCCACGTTTGTTGATTTAGAGTCTTCCTTAGGAGAGCTGGAAGACATTATGTGTGTTATTGATAGGTGTAGAAGTTATACACTCCATCATATGTATTTATAGTATAAGTTATATGTTTAAACGTAAGTAAAACCATATCCACAAATAATGGAGATAGTCCACATAATTTGTTTTGTCTTTGCATATTGGCTTGTCAAATCACCTTGGTCTGTAACGATTGTGTCTACATTTTATGTGGTTAACCAAATATTTCATTAGATTTTTAGTATATGAATATGTGGTCGATCAAAGTATCAAGTTATAACATTGAAACGAATAATTTTTTAAGCACACATTAATCAAAAATAAGATATTTCAAATTTTGATACATTATTTTAACTAAAAGTTTTACAGATAAAAGCCTTACAGAAATAACAACACACATAATATATAGTACATTACTAGACATGTAATCCACATCCCCTTACTGAAGCACACAGTAATCAAAAATAAGTAAACATAAAAGTCATAGGCACTTATTGTACTGACGAGTGACCGTCGTGCGGCAATAGTAGTTATACATTACCAATAAAACACAGTTCTTAATGATCCATCTTGAACTTCAGCATGTGTTTGTCACAACAACTGTAATGATCATTTGGACATTTAAAAACAGAGACCTTCGGTTCTTCATAAGCATCAATAGCATGCGTCGATGGAGGTGTTTTCAGGACTACATTTTCTCCGCTGGCTCCAGAGCGTGCTTTAGGAGTCTTGTTTGGAGCACGCGAAGTAGAACCAGTGTGTATAGAACGGTTCATTGAGTTACTGAGACGAATCGTAGAAGAAGGTGGGGTGTTTGATTCTGGTAAAGAATCAAGGAAACAAGTTATTATCTTCTCTTCCTCGGATGGATTTAGAATTCTTTTCGACATGGTTGATATTAGGTGTTTTGTGTTTTCGATATACTAATCTAATGAAACCAGTACCTATTTATAGATTTTAAAAAAATATTATAACAACTTTAGCATAATAGATCTTGGCCGTTAAATGATGTATTGCACATCTAACCATTCAAATGAGTAGTCAAATCGGATTTGTTCCAAACACTTGTGTTCATAGCATATATAAGTACGAAAATAACTCTTTTGACCTCAATCCATAGTTGGTAATTATAATATGTACCTCAGAAATGGGCTAACTTCGTCGCATTGTAAGAGAATATATGTGTGTGCACAATTGTAGTCTTCGAACGAGGACCAGTATTCTTCTCTTATGATTCCGGCCTGCCTACCAACTGCACAGAATATATCTGGAACATCTGAAATTGGATATGTTTGTGCGATGCCACCATCGTCGTACCTACGTGGAGCTCTTTTTCGTGTCCGGACAGTTGGAGGGAAGTAATATGAGTTGAAATGAGAGGTTTCTTTGGTTAAACTGCCCGCAATAATTGATCCCTCAACCCTAGCTAGGTTTTTTGCCTTTCCTTTTAAGTGTTTCATGAATCTCTCGAAAGGATACATCCAACGAAATTGAACGGGTCCTCCTAAATCAGCTTCGTGAGGAAGATGGACAGGAAGATGCTCCATCACATCAAAGAAAGATGGAGGGAATATATTCTCTAAGTTGCACAACAATATTGGGATGTTATTGTTTAGTTGTTTAATTTCATCATGAGTCAGAGTTCGCACACACAGATCTCGAAAAAATGCTCCAACACCTAAACCAAAAATCCAATATCAACCAAAACACAAATGTAATTTTCCACACATAATTTGCTTACATATTTAAACATCGTCATAGAAAATATACATGCAAGTGATTCATGCACGTTCGTTGGCAAAAGTTCTGCAAAGGCGAAAGGCAATAATCTCTGCATAAATACATGACAATCATGACTCTTCATACCAGAAAATTTTTTCCCTTGCTCCACAGACTTAGAGAGTTTTGACACGTGTCCATCTGGAAACTTAACTTCGGTGGAAACCAAGTTGAAGAATGTTGGTTTGCCTTCGCTTGACAATCTAAAGCTAGGCACTGGAGCTCTCCCATCTCCCGTGACATGTAACTCAACTCTAGAGCATATAAGAGGCAAATCCAGTCTAGACTTCAAGTTGTCTTTAGACCTGCCTGGAACGTTTAAGATGGTGTGCATGATGTTATCGAAAAAGTTTTTCTCAATGTGCATGACATCAAGATTGTGGCGCAATAGATGATCCTTCCAGTACAGTAGATCCCAGAAAATGCTCTTCTTATGCCAATTATGTTCTTCAAGGTATCCATTTGGGAGATTAGTCGGAATATTAAGCCAGTTACCACCACGTTTTGTTGTGTCTTGAGCTCCCCAATAATCAAGTTGACCTTCAATTTGTTCTCCTGAAAGATATGGAGGTGGGGGATACGTACACATTTTCCCTTTGTGAACAACCTCCTGTTCCCCCGGTACGGATGGTTCATAGGGAGAAACCTCCGGTGACAATCAAACCAACAAGATTTTCTATCATTTTTTAGTTGGAATGCATCTGTTTCATTTTGGCAATACAGACATGATAACCTACCATGTGTTGTCAAACCAGATAACATTCCATAGGCAGGAAAATCGCTTATCGTCCACATAAGCACAACTTGCATGTTAAAATTCTTTTTCCTAGAGTAATCAAAAGTACGAACCCCATGAGACCACAACATGTTCAACTCATGCATCAGCAGTTGTAAAAACACATCAATAGATCTTCTTGGATGCTTCTGACCAGGGATTAAAATACTCAAAAACAGAAATCCCTCTGCATGCACATATTAGGCGGAAGGTTATAAGGTGTCAATATAACCGGCCACAAAGAACATTGCCTGCCAGACATACCGAACGGACTAAAACCATATGTACATAGTTCAAGATAAACATAACGCTTCTCTTTAGCAAAATTAGAGTGTACCGATTTGAAGTGTTTCCAAGCTTTTGCATCAGAAGGATGATGAACTTCTCCTTCAATAGTTGAATGTTCCGCATGCCACCTCATTGATGCAGCTGTGCGTTCTGAATGGTATAACCTTTGTAGCCTATCTGTTATGGGTAGGTACCACATTCTCTGGTACGACACTTTTCTACCAGCTCCTTGGGGCTTAAATCCTGGTTTGTGGCAAAATCGACATTCCTGCAGATCTTCATCATCTTTCCAAAATATCATGCAATTGTCAATGCAAACATCTATCATTTGCGAGGGCAATCCAAAACTAGAAACTAGTTTATGTATGTCGTAATACGACTCAGCATCTTGTTACCCTCTGGCAAATATTCTCTTAGAAGAGGTGCCCAATCATCCATGCAACTCTCAGATTGATTATGATCAGACTTTATTGTCATCATCCTAGATGCCAACGATAATTTAGACAGACCTTCCCTATAACCTTCATAGATTGGTTGTTTTGCAGAATCAAGCATATCATAAAAAAATTTTGCATCTAAATTGGGTTCCTCAGCAACATCAGGAGTAGACATAACTCTAGGAAATGCATCGGTTACCATTTCTTCGAACCTATTATGCTCTAACCCGACATCATGATCATCATTTTCTATAACAAATTGATGCCGATCATATTGTTCATTCGAATAACCCTGACCCTGATCCATAGGTTGGTAACTAGTACTACCCGAAGTTTCATCTTCATATCCCTCTCCATGATAAAACCAAACATAATACTCAGGTGTAAACCCTCTATTAAATAAATGCGTACCAACTGTATCAATTGTCTGTGGCTTTGAATTTTTGCACTTCCGACACGGGCACACCATCACTCCGGTCCGTTGAATTGTAGGCACACTACTCGCTTGAGCCATGAAAATTTCAAGGCCGTTGAGGAACTCTTCTGAAAGGCCTCCATTTTCATCTTTACGTCGATACATCCAGCGTCTTAGTTCGTATATATCGCCCATTTAAAATAAAAAATTAGGGAGAAGATTTTTTTTTTTTTTCGGAATTGAAATTTTTTTTTTGTTTTGAAATTCTGAAATGATTCCTTACGGTGGTGGTGGGTGGGTATATATAGGAGATTTTAGCATCGATTTTGCATCAAATATTAGCATCACATTAGCATGGAATTCCTTTGCGTTGATTAACTTAGACTTCCGATGCTAAATCGACGCGATATAGCGTCGATTTAGCTTCAAAATGTTTCGTCCCTAATTAGCGTCGATTTAGCGTCGAATTGTGTTATGGACGCCATTACGACGCAAAATCGACGCTAAAATAGCATCGGAATAAATTCGACGCTAAATTTCGACGCTAAAATACAGTTTTCTTGTAGTGGTTGACAAAAAATATATTTATATTTGGTAAATATAATAATATTTTTAAAATGTTTGATTAACACAATTATATATATATATTTATATATATATATATATATATATATATATATATATATATATATATATATTGCTCACTAAGAACACATAACGTAGGATTGAAAGAGAAAGCTCGCCACTAGCTCAGTAAGAACAAAGAAAAAAGGATTAAATACTAGATGCGCCACTACTCCTCTGCTTTTTCCTTTTATCTTGTGTTGGTTTTGTTTAAGTCCGTCTGTTGTGTTTGGAAAAAAGCTTTGTCACTATTCTTTTTTCTATTTTTGGTTGTAAACTCTGCTTTTTCTAATTTCGGTTAGGTTTGTTTATATATATATATGTGTATTTTCTATTATATATGTATTGCTAGTACCAATTTATATGTATTTACATAATATATGCTCCTTTAGAAATCTGTATTGCTATATCAGAAGACAGCATAAAACAAAATGAATTAATGTCATTTCATCACATGCCATGTTATGTCTCTTTTTTTCTTTTTTCTTTTTTGTTTTTTCTTTTTTCTTTTTAACTTGAAAACAAAAAAATATAAATAAATTCAAAACCGTAACCCACTGAGAACATAAAAAAACATATGAAAAGAAGTTATGAGAATTAGTTCTTCAACCTTAACAATTGGACAAGTGAATGAAAAGAACCAATTTGGGCGTAGTGACATTGATATGATTTTAATTCCTAGAATTTGTAAGATCATTTGAAGAAGATAATTAGCACAACTAACAAATAGTAACATATAGTTATTTTAGCTGAAAACTACTTTAGAATCACCTCGTTAAACTAGAAGGAGAACAGTGAGTTGTTTAGGTTTTTGAACATCTCAATAGTCATGCAATCGGCACTCACTATTGTTTATTCCATAGTTGATGGACGTGGAAAAAAAGAAGCAACAGCGTGTTATTTGTTAATGATAGCCCTAGTTTTAGCAGAGAGTTTTGTTCTTAGCAGAGAGTTGTGTTTTTAGTCTCATGCAGATTTGTGTGAAACCAGGAGAAAAGAATACTAATCTCATCATTAATCAAATATAATCAAGCCATCGCTACTTCTCCCAAAGTCATATTTTGTGTCAAACTGAAGCAACAGGCATAATATATTTGGAATCTTTTACAAAACCTTCTAGTTCCCCGCAAAGCACAAGATTTGAGTTATATATTGAAGCAACCAGTATACATCAGTCTGATTTGTTTTTTGTTTTTTTCGTTTTGAAAAATAAATTGTAAGTTGTTGGATAAGCTTGAGATGACTTGAAGATCAAGTTTCGGTTACTTGGAAGTTTTCCTTATTTGTTTAGGTTTTCTATTTTGGTTGAGTTTTGGTTTTATGAGTTGATTATATAAGGAGATACCTAATTGTGGTATAACTTAAGAGAGTTGTGAGAATACAAGGTTTTGAGAGAGTTTCCTTGTAGTTTGAGATTGGTTGAGTTTAATAAGAGAAGGATTTCCTATTATTGTTGTGTTCTTTGATTCAATAATTGGTATCAGAGCTTTGGAGATTGTGAGTCCTGAATCTGGATCGATTCGGATCACACCAAAATATAAAGAATCGGGAACGAGATTACTATCGGAGCAAGGTCGCTAGATGAGATTCGTTCACCGGAAAAGTAACTATATGGTCGGAACGCTAGTTGCGAGATAAAAAGTAACGTAAAAATGACTAAGTAAAAAGAAAACGTTTTATTGCGTAATGTGTGCTAGAGAGTTCAGAATCCCCTTCTCTCTAGACACGTTGTGTTTATATATTCATTACAAGTTGCGAGAATCTCGCTATACATTCATCATCTTCTTCAATACTCATCACTCTCTTTGACTTAGACGTTACAAGACGTTACAATGTTTAAATTTGACAACTATCTCGTGGACCTCGCAACTAGTGGACCTCGCAACTCGTGGACCTCGCAACTCGTGGACCTCGCTATTCTGCAGAAGAGCCCACTTTCACCAAGTTTTAGGCCCATTTCCACGGTTTACTTAACCAAACCGTGCTATATCCGAGTTAATACAAATTGAGCATGTTCCACGGTCGTATCATGATTTTCCGGTAGGCCGTGATCCGGGTTCCCGGGTCAGATTTCCTTCGTGCGAGATCCGATGCCAACAGTTTGCCCCCCAAGTCTTTCAAGCGAGTACTTTTCTTAAACGGAACTTGGAAGACTTAAATTTAGCCTATGATCGCGTGATGCGACGTTCTTTCTTTTTTAGGAAAGTAGATATTATGAAGTTGTTGACATGGTAACCAGCAAGATGCGATATAAATTTATAATATCGCTCCTTAACATCGGGGATTCAGACTTGCGTCAATAATTTTCATTTTTGGAAAACTTCGATATTTTTGGACTCCATTCCGCAATGCGAGATCTCAGCGGATATTTTTTTTTTTTTTCAATCGAAACCTCTTTCCTTATTTCGAATTTTCGAAAAACTTGCGTTGCACGGTCTCCAAAGAGATATTTTTCAAGGAAGAGTGTATAAATGAGTGATGAAAAGTCATGTCTCATTATTTTTCTCCAACCACACTCTCTTCTCCCAAGGTACTTTTTTTTTTTTTTCTCTTTTTCTTCTCTTTTGGCCGTGACTCTCTCTTCTCATATTTTTTTTTTTTGCTTTCTCTCTTTTTTTTTTGTTGTTGGTGCTTGTTCTTGATGGATTATGAACTTGTAGAATGACTTTGATCCAATATGGGCATACGTATTCTCCATTTCCTTGTTTGTTACATGCTTCTCATAGATCTAGCACTAATTCTAGCTTGATTTTCTTAGGTGTTCTTGAGTATTCTTGAGTGTTCTTGAGTGTTCTTGAGTTTTTTTTTATTATTTTTGGGTGATTGGGTCTTAGATCCATGTTTTCTTTTTGTTTGAGTCTTTGATTTGATTTCACCAAATCAGATTCGGACTCTCCTTTTTTTTTTTTTTTGTCCCACTTCCTGGTTCCTTGATTCTGTGTGGGTACTTGTTCTCGTAAGTTCCCAAATTGTTTCCCGAGATGGCGAGTTCCGCCTTGGAGTTCTTCGGGCCACATCCGCCTAGTCGTATGAAAGATGAAGACTTAGTTTCTCTTCGCGCGGAATGCGGTATTTCAAACGAGATTGAGTTAATTCTTCCCGCATCCGGCGAATCTCCGGAACTAGTTAGACCCGGGTTTTGTTGCGGATATGAAGTGTACTTCAAAGAATGCGGGCTTAGTTTTCCGATCCCCGAAATCCTCCTTCATGTAGCCCATGAACTCGGAGTTGCTCTCCCTCAACTATGTCCGAATTTTATCCGGGAAGTCATCGTAATGCAAACTCTAGCCGAAGAAATTGGGTTGCCGCTTGACATTCCTATATTGGCCCGAGTTTGCATGATCTGATCGAGTGGTGGGCGAAGAGGCAATTTCTTCGTCGCTATAAAAGAAGAACGTCGCGTCTTAACCGATCGTCCTCCTAAGGATGAACAATGGAACAAACGATACTTTTTCTTCTCCGTTAATCAGTTTTCATGTGGGATTCTATCTTCCTTGGTCAACACGAGTTGGTCTTCCAAGATTGGTACAACTAGGAATTTTGTATTTTTAGCGTATACATGGTTTTTGAATTGTGTTTGTTTGTTTGTCTTTGCCTTGCTCACATTGCGTGATGAGTACTAATTTTTCCTCGTTGATTGTGGTTTCTTTTCAGTGCCTTTACCGAAAGCTCTGGATATAAACGAGATCGATTGTTATTTGGATTTCCTACGTCAAGGGGACACGTCTTGGCCTTCATTCACTCGAACTCGAATCACCGAATCCGCAGAACGGCTTCGAGCATTCGGACCGTATAACCCGAACTTCCAAGGTTAGTGTTCTATACATTAGCTTGCTTATTGGTGTTAGCAATAATACTTCTAGTATCCACGTTGCGAGGTATATATTTTTATGTCGGATGTCGCTTTCTTTTATATCGAATCTCTCCTGATTTCCATGTTGCGAGATAAGATGCATTATCGAGATCATTTTTTTTTTTACAGATTATCCATCCCGGAAAGAAAGAAAGATGTCGATGAGCTACCGCGCGCAACGCAAAGCCAACGAGGCACAGAGAAAATCTACGGTTCCAGCTCTTGGAAGGACCTCGGAAGTCGCTGCTGCTGTGGAGGAGAATAACCCTGTCATCTCGGTGACTTCGAAGTCACCCGAAAGAGCTAACTCTCCAGTCTTAGCCCGAGATGGTGTAGTCTCGGATTTACCGGTGGTTTCTTCTGGACTTGCCCGAGCTGCTGGAAGTCTCCGCACTTGGGTGTTGGACTCAATTGTTCCACGTCGGTCTGGTGACAGTAGTACTAGTCGGCGTTCTCTTCCTGTCAATGACGGCAAGAGGAAAACTCCTGACAGTACTTCTCGATCCTGCGGTGGGTCAAAGAAATTGAGGTACTATTGGGATTTTGAGTATAACTCTAATCTTTTGATTACCGAGGATCCTAGTTCCGCGGCTCACTTGTTTAGACACTTCAGGAAACCGGGATGCGCGCTTCCTCCATTATCCCAGTTTATTCCTGAGGATCGTGATAACTTTGAGAAATTCTCTTATGCCACTTCCCAGGTTCCTAGTTACACATTCGAGCATCTCGAAGATATAATCAAAGGTGAAATCACGGACTACAACGCGGAACTAGAAACGGTCGCCCTGGATAAGGTTAAAAACTTTATATACTCTGCTTATGGTATAGAAACTTTTTTTTTTTATACCCGTGGTCCTAATTGTTGATTTCACTTTTGTAGGCTAAGTATGCCAAGGAACTTAACGAGGCTGAGGTAAGAGTTCCTCCACTCGACCTGTCTCATATGGCGCATCTTGCCTCCGACCTCTCACCTGAGGTTGTCACCACCTCGGAACCCGTTGCACCCATTTACGAGTTCGGCACTAATGCAGGTACCCTTCTAGGCGAGATGCGCGTTGAGTCTCCACTGGACGGCGAGGGTGCTTGATCCGTCATTTCTTAAATAAAACTTGGTGGATGCTATGTTTCCCACCTTTATCTTTATCTTTTATCGTTTTAAGACTTGTTGGATGGTATGTCTCCAACCTCTTTTATGCTTTAAGACTTCCTTTTGTTAAGACTTGGCGGGTGTTATGTTCCCCAATTCTAAAATAAAACTTGGTGGATGCTATGTTTCCCACCTTTATCTTTATCTTTTGATGTTTTAAGACTCGTCGGATGCTATGTCTCCAACCTCTTTTATGCTTTAAGATTTCCGTTTGTTAAGACTTGGTGGGTGTTATGTTCCCCACATCTCTTTTTGGCATTTTTCTATATTAATCACTCGGTGTACGAGTTTATAAGATCAACATGCCTTTTTGTCTTTATCTTGCTCCATTAATCCTTTTTGTCTTATGTCGTTATCCCCCCAATTCTTCAAACAAAAAAAGTTTCTTTTTGTGTGGAGAATTATTGTTACGACTGCGAGTTTCGAGATTAACGAGTTGATAATTTGTTTGTTATGTTTTCTATTTGCGAGATGAACTCAGTGAATACACCAAGCTCAGTGCAATCCATATCTTTTCGAGATGAACTCGGTGAAGCTCGTAGCTTTTCATTTTTGCGAGATGATCTCAGTGAATACACCGAGCTCAGAGCTCCTTGCGCTTTTCGAGATGGGCTCGGTAAAAACTCGTAGCTTGTGAAGGTGAACTTAAAAATCTATTCAAGTTCAGAGCTCATAGCGCATTACGAGATGGACTCGGTAAAAATGTTGCATTAGAGGGACCCGGAATTGGTTTCATAACGCTAAAAATTTTTTTGTAAATATTTATTATATTTTTTTTTTTGGTGACTGAACCCACATTGCGAGCTGCCTACGTACCCATGTTGGGATCAAGTCTAAACGTAGTTCGATTTTTTTTTTTAGAAGTAATATTTTTTTAAATGCATCGTGTTCCATGATCGCGGAATTGGTACTTGTTCCATGGTTTCCGAACCGTAAACTCCATGTCGGATGACTTTAGTGACACGATACGGACCTTCCCAATTCGCACCAAGTTTACCAGCTCCGTACTCCGCCGTGTTTTGGTGGACTCGTCGCAAGACCAGTTCTCCTATGGTGAACCTCCTTTGTTTTATCTTGGAGTTGTAATAACGCACTGTTGCATGCTGATAATTCTGCATTCGGATCAGTGCTTGATCACGTCGTTCGTTGATCACATCCAAGTTATCTTGGAGCATTCTATCATTTTCCGTCTCATTTTGAGGACAGGCGTTGCGTCTTAGGCTGGGCACCGCTGCTTCAGCCGGCACCACAGCTTCCATCCCGTAAACGAGCGAAAAAGGCGTCTCCTTAGTCCCCTTTCCCGGAGTTGTACGACATGCCCACAACACTCCCTGTAACTCGTCAGCCCATCCTCCTTTATGTGCCCCCAATCTCTTTTTTAACTTATTGAGAACTGATTTGTTTGCAGCTTCTGCGTGTCCGTTTCCTTGAGGATAACGGGGCGTCGACTTGCTGAGACGAATTTTCCAAGTCTCGCAAAATCCTTCAAACTTTTTTGAGATAAACTGAGATCCATTATCAGCCACTATCTCGTATGGCAAACCATGACGACACACGATATTTCGCCATACGAATCTTTGGACAACCGTTGCTGTCACATTTTTGTAAGCCCCTGCTTCTATCCATTTAGAAAAATAATCAGTTCAGACCAACAAATATTTCACGTTTCCAGTAGAGGGGTGGAGAGGTCCCACGACATCCATGGACCACCTCATGAATGGATATGGAGCCGAGATCGATGATAGCTTTTCAGAAGGTTGGTGGATTAGTGGAGCATGCCTTTGACATCGTTCACACTTTTGTGAATATTTCTCGCAATCCGCCACCAAGGACGGCCAGAAATATCCTTGTCGTTTTACCTTGAACGCGAGGGCCTATCCTGCGGAATGACTTCCACATAGTCCTTCATGAACTTCTCTTATAACCGTATCAATATCATCCCCAGCTACACAAGTTAGATAAGGTCCTGATACGCTACGTTTATATAGAGAGTCTTGGATGACACAGAATCTCGCACTAATTACTTTTAGTTTTCTTGCTTCCCATTTGTTTTCGGGAGCTTGCCCAGTTAAAATGTACTCCATAATCGGGATTCGCCAATCAGGTATATCGTCAACATCCAGATGCGCGATGTCCTCTTTTTCCGAGCTAACCGGTTTTCCAAGAATGATTGGTTCTGATTCTGGTTCTAACTCGTCTGTTTCCTCGTCGTCGTCTACCTTTTCCCGCGCATTGCTTTCCAAGGTTATATCCTTCAACTGATTTCTTGATTCTGAAGACGACTCTTCTTGAGACGGGTTATCAGTCTTGTTATTCAGATTTTTCTTGTTATTTTCTATTGCCGGTACGGAACTTAACCCGGTAGGGTCCTCCTCGGGGCTTAGTTCATGCGGATTGTCGGGTATGACGATCTTGTCGCCCTTTTGCGGATCGGCGGCCTTGTTATCTTCGTCAATTGGGTTAGAATTCAACTTGGATAATTTGTCATGCGAGATGCTACTTTGAGAAGAATCAATATGACCGTCCAGTTCCTTATTACGCAGACTCGCCTTCCTAACTTTTCTCTTTTCTGGAGGTATGCTAACCTCCACATCTTCGGAAAAATTTGCCTTTCTTTTCATTGCTCGTGTGGTGACAGCAAGTATCCCTAAAACATGCTTTATACTTGGTTCCTCGATACTCTCGACAGGTATAACCCGTCGAACTAGCGGGTTTGACGTAGACGCCAAAGTAGCTAAGGCATCAGCCGAAGTATTCTCGCCTCTCGGAATTCGGGTAATTTCAAAATAGACGAATTGTGTTGCTAGTTGGTGAACAATGTGCAGGTATGCCTCCATACGTTCGTCTTTGGCTTCATACTCCCCGCTAAATTGGTTCGCGACCAATTGTGAGTCGGTATATGCATAGAGTTTTTGGACTCCTATTCCAAGTGCCAACCTCATACCAGCAATGAGTGCCTCGTACTCGGCTTCGTTATTCGATGCGTTAAATACCAACCTAAAAGATTGCTCGAGGGCTTCTCCGGTTGGAGAGATTAAGCGAATCCCAATCCCGGATCCTTGTTTCGACGAGGAACCGTCTACATAAAGTGCCCATTTAGCTTCCATTGTAAAATTTTCCACATTCCCTGTTGTAAGTTCTATCAGGAAATCTGCAAGAACTTGAGACTTCGCGCTTGTCTTTATACGATATTCAATATCGTACTCACTTAGCTCGATTGCCCATTTCACCAAGCGGCCTGATTGACTCGGACTATGCAAAATGGTTCGCAAGGGTTGGCTGGTCATCACGATGATTGAATGTGATTGGAAATAAGGGCGAAGCTTACGGGCTGACATTACTACAGCAAGAGCTAGCTTCTCGATCACAGGATACCGAGTCTCTGGATCGGTAAAGCTTTTACTCACATAGAAAATGGGTTTTTGTTCGCCCATATCTTCACGAACTAGAACTCCACTTACCGCCCATGTAGACACTGCGATATACAGGAACAAAGGCTCTCCTGGTACGGGTTTTGACAGGATGGGCGGAGATGCTAAGTATTGCTTTAGCTGTATAAACGCACTGGTGATATGTTGATGGAACGACTTTCATAGAATGGATCCATGGTGTACCAAGGATTACGTTATAAGTGGCAGGTCGATCTACAACAGTAAAATCGACTAACTTAAGCACTCCGGCTGCCATTACTGGAAGCCGAATTGTTCCTACGGACATCTCGGTTACCCCGTTAAAACCAGTTAATGGGGTTGGGACTCCTTCAACTTCTGATTTACTTATTTCCATTCGAATTAGGGTATCGAGGAAAATTAAATCAACGGAACTTCCAGTATCGACAAGGATACGGGAGACCTCGCAATTTGCGCCGATGTCAAGTTTAATGACTAAAGCGTCATCATGCGGTTGGTTGAGCCCAACTGTATCTTTTTCGGAAAATGAAATTTCCATCTCGGGGCCAGGCGCAAATCGTGTCTTGTTAAATTCTGCTCTTCGTTGGTGATTCTTGATGGACGTTACAGTATCGCGACAAAACTTTGATCCGCCCATAATAACACCAATTTTTATCTTTTGAGTCGGTTTCGGCGAATCCGTCTTTTCCTGTGATCTTTCCCTCTTCCCAGAAAGGGTATCATCGCAGTTATCCTGATTGTCATTAATCAATTCTTGCTTGAGCTTTTCTATATCGAGCCCAGCATTAGTGAGTTCCCCAGATGCGAATTTCTCGGCGAGAAATTTTTTCAGTTTAAAACAATCTTGCGTGGCGTGTCCTTTACATCTATGGATCTCGCAATACGCATTTTCGTTGCGATCTAGATCCATATGACCTTTTCTCGTAGTCACAAGTTAGTGCATATGCGTGAGATCCGCCACCATAACTTCGTGAATCCCTGTTGTCTCTTTTTCAAATTTCTTGGGACTCGCCGATGTTTCTTGGATCGCTTTATGAGTTTTGAATTTTTTTGCTAGGACAGCTTTCTCTTCTTCTGCATCGATCCAATTAGTAGACCGGTGAAGAGCATCCTCGATCGTCTCCGCTTTGTGAATTGCGAGATCAAAACGAAATGGCGAATCATGCCACAAACCTTGCCTCAAAGCCTGTAACGCGGTGGAATCGTCGATACCAGTTATTCTTGATTTCACCTTCTTAAATCGTTCAATGAAGCTACGTAATGGCTCAGTCGCCCCTTGAGACAAATTCCAAAGGTCTGCCGTTGACGTTCCCTTATTCATAAAGATAGAATAATTCTTTAGGAATGCCGTCGATAACTGATTAAAATTGTCGATTGTTCCCTCTTCTATTCGTGAAAACCATTCTAAGGCAGAGCCTTCAAGGTTTTCTGCGAACAAACAACAAAACCCGATGTCTTTTTCTTCATCATGAAAATGCGCTCGCGCTGCTGCAATACGAAAAGCGGTCATAAAGGCCTTTGGGTCTGAAGTCCCATCATAGGTAGGAAGCCTTAGCTTTCCTGTATCCCGAATTCGAGAATTTGCAATTCTTGGTGAGAACGGGGTTCTCTCCGTTTCTTCAATAACGCGGACAATTTCAGGAGCGGCACTAGCTACTCTATGAACCTTGGATGTCACTGCCAACAGCTCTGCGTTAGTTCTTGCAAGATCTCGGCAAAGAATCTCGAACTCTAATCCTCCTCGTCCGATAGGTACATCCTCAGACGAGCTACGACGTCTTTCCGAATGCGGAGTGGGGATACCATTAATTTGGTCAGTCTCCGACTCAGGGCGAGTCAAGTTTCGCTGATTTCCTTGATCCAGAGAACCATTCCTTCTTAGACTCTCTGGTGGGAGTATATCCTGGTTGCCTGTTCCGGGTTCCGTGTTAAAAACCGCTTCTCCTTCACCTCTGGTATTATTTGGTGGGATAGGCCCAGTTGGGGGTTGCTCGTTGGAACGAGTTTCTGGGGTCCCAGTTGGATTTGCACGTCTTGCCCCCGAAGCGGGTGCATCGGTGGGTGGAATGTCTACCCGTGGAGGCGGGACATTCGATGGGTCTCCATCAGTCTGCGGAGTTCTCAGTGCGTTAACACGTGACTCCAGCGCAGCTTGCGCGGTAGTGAAACTGGTCAATTGGGAAGAGACTTATTCCACGTGAGAGTCGAGACGAGCTGCAAGAGCGTCGCTCGCGGTCTTTTGTAGATCCGAAGCAAATTTTAGTTCTGCAAACATTGCTTTGATCTCGGAAAGAGCTTCAGTTGCATCCGACATCGTGGAAAGATGAGGTGATCCCGAGTTCTGGTAGGTTGAAATACTATCGGATTCCCCTCAGACGGCGCTAAAATGTGAGTCCTGAATCTGGATCGATTCGGATCACACCAAAATATAAAGAATCGGGAACGAGATTACTATCGGAGCAAGGTCGCTAGATGAGATTCGTTCACCGGAAAAGTAACTATATGGTCGGAACGCTAGTTGCGAGATAAAAAGTAACGTAAAAATGACTAAGTAAAAAGAAAACGTTTTATTGCGTAATGTGTGCTAGAGAGTTCAGAATCCCCTTCTCTCTAGACACGTTGTGTTTATATATTCATTACAAGTTGCGAGAATCTCGCTATACATTCATCATCTTCTTCAATACTCATCACTCTCTTTGACTTAGCCGTTACAAGACGTTACAATGTTTAAATTTGACAACTATCTCGTGGACCTCGCAACTAGTGGACCTCGCAACTCGTGGACCTCGCATCTTGTGGACTTCGCTATTCTGCAGAAGAGCCCACTTTCACCATGTTTTAGGCCCATTTCCACGGTTTACTTAACCAAACCGTGCTATATCTGAGTTAATGCAAATTGAGCATGTTCCACGGTCGTATCATGATTTTCCGGTAGGCCGTGATCCGGGTTCCCGGGTAAGATTTCCTTCGTGCGAGATCCGATGCCAACAGAGATCAAGATCGAGACCTATCACACTACAAGAAAACACTGATTTAGCGTCGGCATATTTCGACGCTAAATCGTCTTAGCGTCGAATAACATTTCGACGCATAATCGTCGACGCTATTTCATTTTCGACGCTATTTCGATGCAATTTTAGCGTCGAAATGGTATTCGACGCTATATTCGATGCTAAATTAGCGTCGGAAATTCAACGCTAATTCGACACAATATTTCGATGCTAAATCGACTGTTCAGTAGCGTCGATTTAGCATCGAAATGTATCAATGCTAAACTGATGCTAAATAGATGCCAAATCGATGGTTATTTGGCATCGAATTAGCGTCGACACACGATTCAATCGATGCTAGTTCGACGCCAAATTAGCGGCGAACTAGCGTCGAATGAATGAGGTCTCGACGCTAATTCGATGCCAATTAACCATCGATTTGGCATCTATTTAGCAGCGAATGATAACTTTTTAAAAAAAAAAAAATTATTGTTACAAAATTATTATAATTAAAATTAAAAATTATCCGAAACAAAATAAAATTAAAAATTATCCGAAACAAAATAAAATTATCCGTTACAAAAGAAAATAAAACGCTAAACGGGGCGGAGCCTGTGGCGGATCTCGTGGACGATAGTTCGCAGCCTGCGAACCCGAGCCTGATGCGGATCGGCGACGACCATCGGATCCGTCGCCAAATCGATCGCCGTATGAAGGAGTATGTGGTCGATCTCCCTATAAAATAAAACAGATTTAGTAAATTTAAAAATGTAAAATATACAATTAAAAATTAGGAAATAAATTTTATATTTTCCACATAAATTTAATATTTATGAAATAATTTTAAAATAACGTAAATTAACTTGTAAATTCGTTTTTTAAAAAACAAATTATTTTAACATCCAAAAAAAACTCCTTAATTAGATTTATTAGACTTTACATAAATATATTTTATTAATTCTAAATTCAAATAAAATCTAAATTTAATTTTATCACTTATCAAATCTAAATTTTATTCAATTACATCTATATTCAATTCCATAACTTATCAAATCTAAATTTAATTTCATTTCCTAAAATCTATTTCATACCAAATTTCCTAAATTCTATTTCATAAAACAAATTTCAAAATTCCTAAAATATAAATTCAAATATATAACTTAGCACATCTATATTCAATTCCATAACTTATCAAATCTAAATTTAATTTCATTTCCAAAAATCTATTTCATACCAAATAATTTCCTAAATTCTATTTCATAAAACCAATTTCCTAAATTCCTAAAATCTACATATGTCATAAAACCAATTTCCAAATCAATTTAATATCAAATTCCATAACTAAAAAATAATTAATTGCAAATATATATAAAAATTTTAAACAAATAAAATTAGGAATATTACCATCTTTTCCGGCGGTTGTTGACGGCGGTGGTGCGGAGGAGAGGAGGGGGAGCGGGAGAGAGAGAGGAGAGGAAGGTCGGCGGTGGAGGAGGAGAGGAGAGGGAGAGGCGCGGGAGAGAGAGATGCGCGGGAGAGAGAGAGAGAGGAGAGGGACTTCGTCGGTGGAGGAGGAGAGGGAGAGGGAGAGGGAGAGGGGGAGGAGAGGGAGAGAGAGAGGCGGGGAGAGAGAGAGAGGAGAGGGAGATCGTCGGTGGAGGAGGAGAGGAGAGGGAGAGGGAGAGGAGAGGGAGAGAGAAAGAGGAGTGGTGGAGAGAGAGGCGCGGGAGAGAGAGGAGCGGTGGGAGATCGGCGGTCGCTAGAGAGAGAGGAGCGGTGGTCGGCGATGGAGAGAGTGAGAGGAGAGGATGTTGTTGCAGTGACCGGAGAAGAAGACTTCGGTCACTGTATACATATCAGTGGCCGACGCTAATTCGACGCTATTTTAGCGTCGAATTAGCGTCGATTTGATCAACATTTCGATGCTAATTCGACGCTAAACCCAATTTAAATCGGTTTAGCGCCGTTGGTTTAACCAAAAAAATTTGAATTTATTCGGTTTACCGCCATTGGTTAAATCAAATTAATTCAATATAGCGTCGAATTTGCGTCGGATTAGCATCATTTTTTCCATTCCATACCCTAAACCCTAAACCCCAAACGTAAAATGTGTCATATAGCATCGAATTAGCGTCGAATCGATGCTAATTCGATGCTAAACCGACGCAACATGAATTATGTTTGGGGTTTACGGCTTAGGGTATCCGCCACTGGTACGAAAACGAGCTTATCCTTTTCAATCGTTCATATAATAGAATAGTTTAAAATTACATATTTGGTTCAGTAAGGGTTATGAAAATATATGTAAAGCTATATAGTTATTTGAAATAACAGTCCTTACATGCATTTCTAACATCGAACCACACAAACATACTAATTTGTTGGCAAGTAAATCTTGTAGCTTCACGTTGAATCGGCGACATTAAAGATTTTATTGCTTACACCCGATACCCTAAATGAAAATTAAATATGATTTAGCATCGGATTAGCATCGAATTACATAAATTCGATGCCATTTCGACGCTAAAGTTGTAATATAGCGTCGAATTAGTGTCGAATTTATGTGATTCGATGCTAATTCGACGCTAAACCATTAATTTTTTTTTCCAAAATTTAGGTTAAATAAATCATACCACATATTAAAACATTCGATACCGTTTAAAGATTCTAAACCCGGTACATATAACGCTAACAATCAGATGAATTTTTCCATATCAAATTTTCTATCATTTAATTCCTACATCTTTCCTATATACATACAGTGTCGTGCTTAGCTTTTTGGGGGCCTAAGGCGATATTTAAAAAAAAAAATTATTTACATATAAAATTTAAATATATTTTTATATAAAAAATGATATTTAATATAAGAGAAAGTTGTATTTAATAGTTGATATTCAAAATAGTTTACTAGATCAAATATAAAATAAGAACCATTTGAAATTAAAAAAATGTTATTAATATTGTGTGCTTTTATTCCTCTAACCTTGTTGATTAAAAAATAGATTAATTAAAAATATAAAGTTATATATATATAGTAACCCAAAAATATAATATTGAATGAGCTAAGAAAAAAATGTGAAAGAAAATGTAACAAAAACTAGAATGATGGAGTATTTAAAAATTGAATCCTCATATGGAACATATTAACTCAAATCAATTTGTATGATATTATTACCAAAATTCAAACTAAAATAAATAGTATGTAAGCAAATTTTACTAAGTAAACTAATTATGTGAAATTAGGAGCCCTAAAAATTAGGATACGAAGTGGGGGCCTAAGGCAAATGCCTTTTTTTTTACATGGGAGGCACGGCCCTATATACATATCATTAAAAATTTATAACAAAACTAAGATATTGATATTTCATTAGTCATATATACAACAAAATTGACTTCTAAAAAAAAAAAAGATTTAGCGTCGGATTAGCATCGAATTACATAAATTCGATGCTATTTCGACGCTAAAGTTGTAATATAGCGTCGAATTAGTGTCGAATTTATGTGATTCGATGCTAATTCGACGCTAAATCATTAATTTTTTTTTTCCAAAATTTAGGTTAAATAAATCATATCACATATTAAAACATTCGATACCGTTTAAAGATTCGAAACCCGGTACGTATAACGCTAACAATCACATGAATTTTTCCATATCAAATTTTCTATCATCTAATTCCTACATCTTTCTTATATACATATCATTAAAAAATTTATAACAAAACTAAGATATTGATATTTCATTAGTCATATATACAACAAAATTGACTTCTAAAAAAAAAAAAAAGATTTAGCGTCGGATTAGCATCGAATTACATAAATTCGATGTCATTTCGACGCTAAAGTTGTAATATAGCGTCGAATTAGTGTCGAATTTATGTGATTCGATGTTAATTCGACGCTAAACCATTAATTTTTTTTTTCCAAAATTTAGGTTAAATAAATCATAACACATATTAAAACATTCGATACCGTTTAAAGATTCTAAACCCGGTACATATAACGCTAACAATCACATGAATTTTTCCATATCAAATTTTCTATCATCTAATTCCTACATCTTTCCTATATACATATCATTAAAAATTTATAACAAAACTAAGATATTGATATTTCATTAGTCATATATACAACAAAATTGACTTCTAAAAAAAAAAAAAGATTTAGCGTCGGATTAGCATCGAATTACATAAATTTGATGCCATTTCGACGCTAAAGTTGTAATATAGCGTCGAATTAGTGTCGGATTGATGTGATTCGATGCTAATTCGACGCTAAATCATTAATTTTTTTTTTCCAAAATTTAGGTTAAATAAATCATAACACATATTAAAACATTCGATACCGTTTAAAGATTCTAAACCCGGTACATATAACGCTAACAATCACATGAATTTTTCCATATCAAATTTCCTATCATCTAATTCCTACATCTTTCCTATATACATATCATTAAAAATTTATAACAAAACTAAGATATTGATATTTCATTAGTCATATATACAACAAAATTGACTTCTAAAAAAAAAAAAAGATTTAGCGTCGGATTAGCATCGAATTACATAAATTTGATGCCATTTCGACGCTAAAGTTGTAATATAGCGTCAAATTAGTGTCGGATTGATGTGATTCGATGCTAATTCGACGCTAAATCATTAAAAAAAAATTTCCACAATTTAGGTTAAATAAATCATAACACATATTAAAACATTCAATACCGTTTGAAGAATCTAAACCCGATACATATAACGCTAACAATCACAACAACGACATATATAGTACAGACTTGAAAATATTTTACAACATATAACGATAACAATCACAACAACGACATATATAGTACAGACTTGAAAATATTTTACAAGTTAGAACCAGAAATTTTTCTTTCCCTTTCGTTGATTTGGTGGAGAATCTAAAAATCCGTCGCAAATTTCCCTTTTGATTGCATAAACATCTAGACTTAAGTTTAGGATTTCTGGACTTTGGGCAAATTCATAATCGTATTAGTGGTCCTTACAGTCATTAGAAGGACTTCCACGGTAAGTATCTGACTTTTCAATTAATTGAGATGGTTGTCCGTCTTCGATTTGCCTATACAAAACTTCGTCGTCAACCCGCTTCTGGTCATGACATTCTGGCTGCTTATCATATTTGTGTTTTGAATAACTGATCCCGTCTTCAAATTTGGGACTCACAACAATGGCAGGAGAGCATGAATCAGCTTCCCACGAGTAGGTGGGTATCTCTTTAGTATATTCGTCGCACTGAGATTCAGTTTCCCACGAAAATTTAGGAATGTGGTGGATGTTTGGCAAGCACTGGTTGTCCGGCACTATTGTTGATGTAGAATCTTCATTATGGATTGGTGAGCACGTATCAAATTCCCACGAGTAAGTGGGTATGTCTTGAGTGAATTTGTCGCATTGAGTTTCGGTTTCCCACGAGTATTTTGGAATATCAAAAAAATTTGTCGCATTGTGTTTTTTTTGGTAGGTGTACAAGTTATACATTCCATGCATCATATGTATTTATAGTAGAAGATATATGTTTAAATGAGTTGTCAAATCGGATTTGCTCCAAACACTTGCGTCCATATAAGTAGAGATTTTAGCAACGATTTTGCATCAAATGTTAGCATCGCAGTAGCATCGAATTCGTTTACGTCGATTTTGCATCGAATTCGCGTCGTTTATGTGGCGAACCCGTGTAAAATGTGTCATCTACCTACCAAATTCGACGCAATATTCGACGCTATATTCGACGCTTTTCTGTCGACGCTAATTCGACGCCAATTTAGCATCGAATTAGCATCTAACATAGACGTCCGATGCTAAATCGATGCTAAATCGACGCTATATAGCGTCGATTTAGCGTCGAATGGTTTGTTCCCTAATTAGTGACGAATTAGCGTCGAATTGTCTAATCGACGCCATTACGACGCAAAATCGACGCTAATTTAGCATCGGATTAAATTCGACGCTAAATCAGTGTTTTCTTGTAGTGACATGGCTAAAGATGATATGGAGAAGAAGAAAGAAGGCGAAGAGGATTCGTCAAGTGGCGAAGGGGTTGTTACAATGAAACTCGGAGGCAGCTCCTCATCGATTAAGTGTCCAATGCTCACAAAGGACAATTATACGGTTTGGGCCATACGTATGAAGATCGCCCTTAAGGTGAACGAAGTTTAGGAAGCTATCGAGGATGGAGAGGAGACCGGCAGGAAGAACAATATGGTTATTGCCTTGTTGTTTCAGTCGATACCCGAATCATTGATATTACAAGTTGGAGAGCTTGAGTCAGCAAAGGCCGTATGGGAAGCAATAAAAACGAGACATGTTGGTGCGGAACGTGTTAAAGAGGCTAGACTTCAAACCCTAATGGCGGAATTTGATCGACTTAAGATGAAAGAAAGCGATACAATTGACTCTTTCGTTGGTAAACTTTCAGAAATCGCATCCAAAAATTCTTCTCTTGGAGAAACACTTGAAGAAACAAAGCTTGTCAAGAAATTTTTAAAAAGTTTGCCACGAACTCGTTACATTCACATCGTTTCGTCTTTAGAACAAGTACTTGATCTAAAGACAACGAGTTTTGAAGACATTGTTGGAAGGCTGCCTATGAAGAGAGAATCGGAGCTGAGGAGGAAGAGCACGAAGAGCTAGACAAGTTGATGTATGCTCACTCGGATGGTACTTCGGGCAGTCGTGGAAGAGGAAGAGGTGGACGATTTGGTGGAAGAGGAAGAGGGAGAGGACGGTTCAGTCCTGATCAATATCGTCAATGGAGTGATAAGGAGAGAGAAGCTAAAGTAACATGTTTTAGGTGTGAAAAGCAAGGACATTATGCTAATAATTGTCCCGATCGTTTGCTTAGAGTCGAGGCGAGTATAACTTGTTTTAAGTGTGACAAGAAAGGTCACTATGCAGCTAATTGTCCGGATCGACTCTTGAATTTGCAAGAGACAGAGGAAAGAAGAAACGATGATACTCAAGAAGCCGATATTTTAATGATGCATGAAGTAGTATATTTGAACGAAAACAAGGTAAACCCAAGCCTATTTGAAGAAAATCAAGATGCAAAGAGAATTTGGTACCTTGATAATGGTGTGAGTAACCACATGTGTGGTAATCATGAGTTCTTTGTCTCAATTGATGAAAGTGTAACTGGCAAAGTGAAGTTTGGGGATGATTCACGGATTGATATTAAAGGTTGGGGATCGATTTGTTTCGTGTTTAAGAACAATGAGAAAAAGTTTCTACATAACGTTTACTATATCCCTTAGTTGAAGAGTAATATTATTAGTTTGGGTCAAGCTACAGAAGCTGGTTGTGAAATTTGTATGAAGGAGGATATACTGGTTGTATATGATCGGATGGGTCGAGTATTGGTGACTACAACGAGGTCGAGGAATCGACTCTACAAGGTAACGCTAGACGTGGAGCTTGTAGGGCAATTAAAACTGTAGGGTTTGAGTGAATCGGCAAGGTGGCATGCACGCTTGGGTCATGTAAATCCTGAAACCATGAAGTCGATGATTAATAAACGAATGGTGGACGGAATACCAAAGTTTGATGTTGAGAAAGAAGTTTGTGATTCATGTCTTCGTGGGAAACAAACAAGGAAACCTTTTCCACAAGCAACAGGTTTTCGAGCTACAAAACCTCTTGAGCTAGTACATGGAGACCTTTGTGGACCCATTACACCCAAAACGCCAGCTCAAAAGAAGTATGTGTTTGTTCTTATCGATGACTATACGCGCTATATGTGGACTATCTTGTTGAAAGAGAAGAGCGAAGCATTCGAAAAGTTTCAAATCTTCAAAAAGATGGTTGAGCAGGAGTCGAAAGAGTTGATTAAAACCTTGAGGACAGATAGAGGAGGAGAGTTTTTGTCTCTTGAGTTTCAAAATTTCTGCTTAAAACACGGAATTCAGAGACATTTAACCGCTCCTTACTCACCTCAGCAGAACGGAGTGGTCGAACGATGGAACCGAACGTTGTTAGAGATGACACGAAGCATCTTGAAACATATGGATGTGCCGCATAAACTGTGGGGAGAGGCAGTCAGACACGCTACCTATCTCATAAATAGAGTGGCTACAAGAACCTTAGTCGGGAAAACACCTTATGAGATGTATAAAGGAAGAAAACCTAATGTTGAGCATCTAAGGGTGTTTGGTTGTGTCAGTTATACGAGAACTGAAGCTGTAGGAAGAAAGAAACTTGATGATCGATCGCAAGTTCTTGTTCATTTGGGGGTTGAGCCCGGTTCCAAGGCGTATAGGTTGCTTAATCCTACTACTAGAAGGATTGTAGTAAGTAGAGATGTGGTGTTTGATGAAGAGAAACCATGGGTTTGGAACAAGTCAGAGAGGAAGTTGAGTGATGGCTACGATACATTCGGTTTTGAAATAGGGAACGGAGGAGAAGAGACCACACGAGACGTTGAAACTATGCAAAAAGCAGGGAACGGTGATTCAAGTTCACCAGCAAGTCAGAATGCCGTTGAAATCGTGAATATTGAAGGAGGGGATGAAGAAGAAATTCACGATGAGACCAATAGTAGCGAAGATGATGAGAATGGTCAGCTACAATTGAGAAGATCATCAAGACCAAGAGTAGTGCCTCGACACTTGAATTACTATGTCCTTTACTTGGCGGAGCTTGAAGGGGAACGTCTCCTACTAACTTTGAATGATGAACCTTGGGATTTTGATGAAGCAAAGCAGTTAAGATTTTGGGTAGAGGCATGTGAGGATGAAATTTCCTCCATAGAAAGGAATCGAACTTGGGATCTAGTCGAGCTTCCGATCGGTTGTAAACCAATTGGTTTAAAATGGGTGTTCAAGATCAAAAGGAATTCCGACGGAAGTATCAATAAACATAAAGCAAGATTGGTGGCAAAGGGATATGTGCAGAAGCAAGGTGTAGATTACGACGAGGTATTTGCACCTGTAGCTCGGATTGAGACGATACGACTTATTGTCGCATTAGCAGCATCTAAAGGTTGGGAGATTCATCACCTCGACGTTAAAACAACTTTTCTTCATGGAGATTTGAAAGAAGAAGTCTATGTGATGCAACCGGAAGGTTTTAAAGCCGTTGGGAATGAGAATAAGGTTTATAAACTGAGAAAGGCACTCTACGGTTTGAAACAAGCTCCTAGAGCGTGGAATGACAAGTTAAACAAGGTGCTTCGGGATCTAAAGTTCTTTCGTTGCTCAAAAGAACCATCGCTTTATCGGAAAGAAGAGGGAGAACATCTCATTGTGGTAGCGGTTTATGTTGATGATCTATTGGTCACGGGTTCTTCATTGAAACTAGTACTTGAGTTCAAGAAAGAGATGGTGAGACAGTTTGAGATGAGCGATTTAGGAAAGCTAACTTACTACCTTGGGATAGAAGTGTCGCAAGTTCAAGGAAGAATTATGTTAAGCCAGGAAAGATATGCGCAAAAGATTTTGGTCGAGACTCATATGGATAGTTGCAATCCGTGTCATGTTCCGATGGAGATGAATTTGAAGTTGACTAAGTCTGACAAAGAAAAGAGCATCGATGCAACGGAGTATAGAAGAAGCATTGGTTGTCTTAGATATCTCCTACACACGCGACCGGACTTGTCATATAGTGTTGGTATGCTAAGTAGGTATATGCATGATCCTAAAGAGTCACATGGTGCAGCTTTGAAGCAAGTCTTGAGATATTTGCGAGGAACGACTAAACGTGGGCTTGTGTTTCGACGTGAAGAGAAGGTGAAGTTGATTGGATATAGCGACAGTTCTCACAACGTTGATATGATGATGGGAGAAGCACTACCGGTCATGTATTCTACCTAAACAATTGTCCAATAACTTGGTGTTCGCAGAAGCAAGAGACGGTTACTTTATCTTCGTGTGAAGCCGAGTTCATGGCTGCGACAGAGGCTGCAAAACAAGCCATTTGGCTTCAAGAATTGCTGGGAGAAGCTATCGGAAAGAATCATGGTAAAGTTGTGTTGAAAGTAGACAACAAGTCAGCCTTAGCTCTCACTAAGAATCCAGTGTTTCATGGACGTAGCAAACACATTCACAAGAGGTATCACTTTATTAGAGAGTGTGTTGAAAACGAGCAAGTCGAGATGGAGCATGTACCGGGAAATGAGCAACGGGCCGACATTTTAACGAAAGCGCTTGGTAGAATACGGTTCAAAGAGATTAGAGATCTTATTGGTGTTGAGGATGTTGGTAATCTCAAGCTTAAGGGGGAGAATGTTGGATAAGCTTGAGATGACTTGAAGATCAAGTTTCGGTTATTTGGAAGTTTTCCTTATTTGTTTAGGTTTTCTATTTTGGTTGAGTTTTAGTTTTATGAGTTGATTATATAAGGAGATACCTAATTGTGGTATAACTTAAGAGAGTTTTGAGAGAGTTTCCTTGTAGTTTGAGATTGGTTGAGTTTAATAAGAGAAGGATTTCCTATTATTGTTGTGTTCTTTGATTCAATATAAGTATCTTATTTTTTGAAAAATAATTATACATCAAGAGTCTGATATCTTGTGGTCGACAATCACGAGATTCTCCAAACCGCTCTGAGTGCACAAACTCAAACAAGTTGAAAGCTTCCGTAGTAGCTTCTTGTCGTATTGAGCTTGAGTCATCAAATCACACGTCCAACTATCTGCAAAAAGAGAAGTGGAAGTAACAAGAGCTTTGGGAAAAAATTTCTTTGTCTAGAGCTAAGTAGTTTACTGAGATTAGAGTTTTCTTCTTTTGGCTATTGGCATGTGAATGTCGGCAAGAATCGTATTACCTCCGCGGGACCGACCCATAGTATTTTTGGGGTTGAAGAAAACAATTTTATTTTTAAAAGAGATAATAACTAAAACAACCTTGAAAAGTCTATTAATAACTAAAACAACTTTGTAGAGAAGTCACCACATGAAAAGTCTTTTAAACTTTGTGATGTTCTCTTTATTACAGAAATGCCATCGAAAAAAAAATTTAGGTTTTCTATAAAAAAAAATTTCTCACGCTTTTTTTTTGTTATTTTCAACGATGAAAAAAAAAATCGTGAGCGACCCTGACGACGACACAACCGTGTTTCTTCGTCTTCTCCGGTGATTTCCTCGTCTCCGGCGACTCCAAAGGTAAGTTTCGGGCTTCTCTCAACTTCTCTTCTCTTCGTTTCTTCTTTTCTTCTCTTCGTTTCTCTTCTCTCAACCGTGTTCTTATGCTTCCGGCGATTTCTGGGTTTGTTCTTGTTCTCGTGCACTTTTCGAAAGTTCTGGTGCATTCAACAACAGATAATTACAATTCTAGCTTCGTATCGGTGGTTTTGTTCCGATTCGATTTCTGAGTTCATGTTCTTGATGGTAGATTTGTTTTTTTTATGGTAGATTTATTTTTTTTTGATGGTAGATTTATTTTGATGGGCGTGGAGGCTTCGGAGGTGGTGGCAAAAGAAGTGGAAGTCGTGGATCTATTGGATTCGGCGGTGGTAATGGTAGTTTAATTTGGTAGAAAGTTTGTTCTGTCATGGTAGATTTATTCTATGTTCAATGGTATGGTAGTTTTTCTTTGATGGTAGATTTATTCTAGTTTGATGGTAGATTTGTTTTTCTTTGATGGTAGATTTATTCTGATGGACGTGGAGGCTTCGGAGGTGGTGGCAAAAGAAGCGGAAGCCGTGGATCTATTGGATTCGGCGGTGGTAATAGTAGTTTAATTTGGTAAGAAGTTTGTTCTGTCATGGTAGATTTATTGTTCTGTAATGGTAGATTTATTTGTGTCATGGTAGAGTTATTTATGTTATATGGTAGATTTCTTTTGACAATTTATGATGTCGAGACGGACCACAATCGACCATACGATACTCTGGTTCAAGGAACCGCCTCTGATGCTGGTTCATCAAGTGGACGTGGAGGCTTCGGAGGTGGTGGCGGAAGAGGCGGAGATCGTGGATTTGTTGGATTCAGAGATGGTGGTGGTAGTTTAATTTGGTAGAAAGTTTGTTGTGTCATAGTAGATTTATTGTTCTGTAATGATAGATTTATTTGTGTCTCATGGTAGAGTTATTTATGTTCCATGGTAGATTTGTTTTGACATTTTACGATGTCGAGACCGACCACACTAGATCAGACGGTACTCCGATTCAAGGAACCGCCGCTGATGGTGGTTCATTTGGTGGACATGGAGGCTTCAGAGGTGGTGGCGGAAAATGCAGAGGTCGTGGATAACTTACAAATTTATGTTTGATGGTAGATTTATTCTTTGTTCAATGGTATGGTAGATTTTTTTTCCTTTTATGGCAGATTTGTTTTTCTTTGATGGTAGATTTATTCTCTGTTCAGTGCAATGAATTGGCAGAATTTATGTACTCTAGAATTTTGCTCGCTATATAATATGTCTCCAATGCACCTTTTATCCATGAGAAAGATAATAAGTCTACCACAACATTATTTAAAGAACCTAAGTCAGATAATAAGTCTACCACAACATTATTCAAAGAACCTAAGTTAAATAATAAGTCTACCGCCACATTTTTTAAAGAACCTAAGTTAGATAAGTCTACCACAACAGTGTTTAAAGAAGCTAAGACAGATAAAAAATCTACAACCACATTGTTTAAAGAGCCAAAGTCAGATAATAAGTCTAGCACCGTATTGTTGTTTAAAGAACCTAAATCAGATAACAAGTCTACCACAACATTGTTGTTTGAAAAACCTAAGTCACATAACAAGTCTACCACAACATTGTTGTTTGAAGAACCTAATTCACATAACAAGTCTACCACCACAGGGTTATTTGAATAACCTAGGTCAGATAACAAGTCTACCACAACATCGTTGTTTGAATAACCTATGTCAGATAACAAGTCTACCACAACTATATGACCAACCATCGTCGGATAATAAGTCTACCACAACTATATGAACCTATGTCAGATAACAAGTCTACCACAACTATATGAAAAACTATCGTTGGATACTAATTCTACCACAACTCTATGATAACCATCTTCGTATAATAAGTCTACCATAACAATAGAACAAGCTCCTTCGGATAACAAGTCTATCATCCGGAAAACATATCTACCATAAAGTAAACAGATAAAACAACTCTACCGATGTTTTTCGTGAAGTTGTTGTAGTAAACGGGAAAAAAATTGAATAAATCTACCGTCAAAAGTATTAAATCGACCACTAATTATAAATCTACCACCACTATAATAAGTCTACCACTATAGTCCACTATTATAAATATACCACCACTATAATAAGTCTACCAATCACAAAAATAAATCTACCACGCCAATTTAACTCTATCGTTATAGAAAACAAATCTACCAATCTTAAATCTACCAATCACCAAATAAGTCTACTGCCCCAAAATAAATCTACCATTGAAAATAATAACTCTACCAATCACTCTAATAAGTCTACCATTTGGAAACATCTCTACCATCAAGGGGACACAATAAGTCTACCGTTCGTATCTAAATCTACCGCTCAAAAAATAAGTTTACGGACTTCAAATAAATCTACCATCACAGAATGGTAGATTTATTTTCTTTGGCGGGAACTTTTCCCGCCGATTCATTAATGGCAGTTTCGTAAATACGTTTTTTGTTATCAAGACAGATAAGAGTAAAACGGGTAAAAATTCTCCAAAACACAACTTTTTGAGAGGAAGGTTGTTTTAGTGCAAAACAAACTTTCTAAGGTTGTTTGAGTAACTTTCTCTTTTTTAAAACACAAGATTTAACGACTGTGATTTTGATACCAATTTAATTCGATTACACCGATTTAGTTACAAAACGGGTTAGTTTTGATTTTTTTTTTTTTTTTTTTTGGGTCACATGGGTTAGTTTTGATTTAAAACTGTATTTTAAGATTTATATGTGCATGCTTTCTGTGGTTTTGGATTAATTTTGTTTTGTGTAATTTCGGGTGGATCGATCACCTTTAGTTAAAAAAACAAAATACATAGATTCTGGATTTAAATTTTATAATTATTATTATACAAGTTTTGTTTATTTTAAAATTTTTAAATATATAACTAAGTTTACCCTTATAAATAACAATCATCAAAGCAATATATTTACTCCCGACCAAAAAAAAAAAGCAATTTATTTACTTTAAATTGAATATGCAATCCATGTTACAAAAAGATAATTACGTGTTGAGAAAAATATGAAATTTAGTAAAACATATATATATATATATGCATTATAATGTTACAAAATTGGAAATTTAATAAATTAATTGCAAGTAAGTCTAGTAGTTAAAAAAAAAATCAATTAAATTTAGTAAAATATATAATCTAAAATAAAAAAGTTAGAAAATCTAGGTGGACCAAACTTAATTGTAGAAATGACCTTAATTACTATATTTAGTGTATTATATTTATAAATAAGATTAACTATCTCGCCTCAATCTCAATCTCTCTCTCTTGCATGCTCGTAGTCGTGATGATGACAACCGTAATAAACCTTCCGGAGGATTTGGTAGTTGAGATACTCTCTAGAGTTCCGGCCGTATCTCTGCTACAATTACGTTCAACATGCAAAAGATGGAACGATTTGATCGGAGATGGTAAATTTGCGAAGAAGCACTCTACCAAAGCACCAAAATACTCTCTGGTTATCTTGGTAATTAATTATAGGGTTCATTTAGTGAATGCCGATCTCCGTGGATTCCACGAAAACATTGCTCCATCTATGAAGCTAGCATGTCAATTTAGCCTCAAAGATCCTTTGGAGGAAGAAGTCAATATAGGCAAGGTCTTTCACTGCGACGGTTTATTGTTATGCATCACCGAAGACCGTAGAATGGTGGTTTGGAATCCATGTTCCGGAGAAACTAGGTGGATCCAACTTAGAAATCCCTACTTGGAACATGGCTGCTATGCTCTCGGTAAATCCTCCTGCAACAAGTACAAAATATTAAGTACGAAATCTAACAACGAGTACGAGATCTGTGAAATTACCTCTAACTTGTGGAGGGACGTTAGTGTGACTACTGGCTTGTTACCACATGGTCGTGGCATTTATGTGAATGAAAATGCCTATTGGTTGGATGCTTACAATGATCAAGAATTGCTATTAAGTTTTAATTTCTCAACAGAGAAATTTCAAAGTGTGCCTCTTCCCGAAAATTATATTTTTCACTCCGTTGTGGCTTTCACAGTGTCAATGAATAGAGAAGGTCAACAACTTTGTATGTTAGCTACTCATGTCGAGACAGATGTATGGATGGCAAATAAGTGTGAAAGTACCGGAGCAATGTCATGGAACAAGTTCATAACAGTGGCGAGAAGCGATTTTCCCTATCGTTGTCAGTTTAGTGACGGGATGAGTTTCTTGGTCTACGAGGAGAACAAAGTTATACTATTGTCTTGTAATTACCCCTATCATTTCAAAAATAATATTATACACATTATGGGAGAAGATAAATACATACAAGTGGATCATCTTGGTGTAGAACATAAAGAAGAATCTTGGATCCCAGTTCTCCACAGTTATGTTCCAAGTTTGGCTCAAATCCAAAGTTCGTTTGAGAGGAGGTCAAAAGGAAAGTTCCAAGTGCATGGCTTGTAATTATCTATCCGACTCTTGATATTTTTAAGACGTATAATCATACCCTACATATGTGAGTGGAAAATGTGTTGCTTTTATTTTGTTAAAGAGTATATATATCATCCTGCACAATTATATCCTATGAGAATGAAGATATTTCTTGTTTTATTTTGCTAAATGAAAAAATCGAAAGACTTGAGACTGGTTCAGTTTTCCCTTGCCTGAATTTTGAGGATTATATGTTTGTTTGTTTTAGCGCCTGGACTTTAATAAACTACATCACAAATGAGACCTCCCAAATCGTTGAAGAGCATATGCAATGGAGAACTTATGGTGTCTAATTGTGATGTCTTAAGCAATAAAATATAATTATTCTAAAAAAAGGTGTCTAAACTTTTAGATATGTATCCTAATTAGGATATTTTTAGAGCATGTGCATTGGTAACACCCATTAAGGGTGTTTTAATCCTTTTTTAATTAAATTAATCTTTTTAATTAAATTTTCTGCTTTTGGATCACTTGCACACAATTTTGGATCTCATTTTCTTTGTTTTAATTGTATTTTAATCATTAGACACACTAAGGACATGTGCATTGGAAACACTCTCATAAGTGTCTAAAAACTTTTTAGAATTAAATATATTAAAATTTAGGAGTCATGAGTGTCTAAAACCAGAAAAATATCCAATATAGGATCCAAATTTTGGATCTCATTTTGGATCCTAAATAAGACACTTACACACAATTTTGGATCTCATTTTCTTTGTTTTAATTGTATTTTAATCATTAGACACACTAAGGACATGTGCACTGGAGACACTCTCATAAGTGTCTAAAAACTTTTTAGAATTAAATATATTAAAATTTAGGAGTCATGAGTGTCTAAAACCAGAAAAATATCCAATATAGGATCCAAATTTTGGTGCAAACTAGGGATTCGGATTTTGGACCTTGAGCGAGAATTTGTGTAGCATATCGGCGAGTGTAGTCACACGCCGACTACGAAAACAAAATAATACTCCCTCCGTTCCTTGAAGATTGATTTTCTAGCATTGTTTAGACAAATTAAGAAACAATAAATTATGTTTAGTTATTAGTGCAACTTTTGCAACAAACACTTTTTCATAACAATGAACCAATAGTTATTTCCTTAATTTAAATAGTCTCATTCAATATTTCTTAGAACTTACAATTTGATAAATATAAATTGATTAGAAAAATATAAAAAATCTAGAACATCAATCTTTGTGGAACAATAAAAATATGTTAGAAAATCAATCTTAAAAAATCAGAGGGAGTAGTAATTTAAAAAACAAAAAGTTATACTTTATACCACCTATAGAACTCGCATATTAATAGACGTAAAACAAAATATTTTCACTAGTCTATTTCCCCTTTCACTCCTCTCTCTCTCGTTTTTCCCTCTGTAGAATTTGAAAATCATGGTCGAAAAACAGATTTCTGATGAGGAAAATTCCGGTGATATGAAAATCTCCTACCGTTTCTCCATTGATGAGATTACCGAGCAACTCCAAAACATCTCGGTCCGTTCCGGTATCAAAGGAGCTTTGGTTTTCACAAATAAGGATTTCTCCAAAATCCTACACGCAACTGCTTTCCCAAGGTTACTACTCGATTTAAAGGATATTAGAGAGATTTTAGGGAGATTTACGATTGAGATTGTTTAGAGGATATTTACATTGAGATTTTCCCGAATTTAGAGGAGATTGATTGCGTAATAACCTTGACTACATTAAAGGAAAACAAAAAACCATATCTATACATATGACTTCAAAATAAATAATTTTTTGACAATATGCCTTCAAAATATATAAAAATCAAAGGGTGACGAAAACAATGACATGGTACGGATCCAACGTATAGAGAATGATGGAAATTGTACAAAACATGCACCTAAGTGAGAACATTCATATACTAGGCCCTTAATCAAATCCCTAATCTAGAGAGAAATGATGAAATGATTGTGCCAATGATTCGATCGGGTGTAGATTTGTTAGGGTCAAAAACTAGCGGAAGAGAAGGACAATATAATTAGTAATCATTCTCCAATCTTTTATTGTTTGTGATCGCGATTTCATATTCGTTGTGTGTAATCTGTTTCCGTAGAGATATAGAGAAATCGTCTTCCTTTATTGCTTTAATTTGTACGTAATATTGTTTTATCAGATCTAGCCTTGATCAGATCAATGAGCAACTACAAAAGCTCTTTACTGATGGGGGACTCAAAGGAGCATTGGTGTGTAGGGAAGGTGATTTCTTCAAAATCATCCACGCCGCTGCTTTCCCGAGGTACGTAAATCATTTGGGCTTCTCTGGCTCTCCATTGAGTTTGACGATGAAGAACAAAAGAAGGAAGGTAATGAGAGATCAAAACATAACCCAAAATCATTGTATATGCTCACTTTCCTTAATCTTCATCATACTTCTCACTCTAAATTTCTCAGAAGGCGAACAACAAGACCCAAAATCAGAGGAGACGAGAGGAGCTTTAGCTGAAGCAAAAGACGCTATCATTGTTGAAAAGCTGAACAAGATTCGTAAAGAGATAATTCTTGGCCGCTTGAAGAACAAACAAGCTTGAATACATTGGTTATGATTCATACAATGATTCATCTTTAAACAAAATCTTTGTGAGTTCTTCCACTGATTTGAGAGCATGGTCTCTCTCTTCTTTCATTGCATCCGCTTGTTGTTGATTTGAGAGTATGGAGTTGAAGCTTTACATTCTATATCCTCTTTCGTTCAATAGCAAACGCATATTCTCTTTCTTTTCAAATACTTAACTCGTTTTGGTGCTTTTGCTCTAAATCTTGAGTTTGCAATTGCAATTTATCTTGCTCTTCTTGTAAGACTCAAGTAAACGTTTCAACATCTCTAGCTCTTCCATTTTATAGCAAGCAAATCCTCTACTTCTTTCCTAATCCTGACTTGTTTATTGTATTGGCTCTCCAACTTTGTAGTAAGCTAGGACTATAGAGATGGATATATACTCACACCAAACTAAAAACTCATGTGTTTGGATCAATGCTAGAGTTACCTTGGAGCTTTGCACTAGCTGCTTCTTAAAATCTTCATCGCAAAACTCGAAGTCAGCGAGTTTACCAATGGAGCTTGCTCACGAAGAACGTGCAAACTTAATTAGAAAAAGGTTTCACAATTTCTTACCCAAAGTGGATGCAAGTCGCTTACAAATGAAAATTTGATTTATCTACAACGAGCTGAACGAGCTAAGAATTAGCCTTCATGTTTGATGATCAAAGGATCAACGATAGAAAAAGCAGAGATGGGATAAAGCTCATCAAATCTACTTGAGAAAACGGTACACTCAATATACAAAGGATAGATTTATTTCATAGACTTATTTTTGTTTAGTGTTAGAGATGTTGGTGAGTGGTGCACTTATTACATATTTGAATAGAAGAGTTAATGTCAGTGGCGGTAGACTACTTTTTGAGTGACACTTTAGTAGTTAAATTGTAGATTTAACTTGTAAATTTATAATCGAATGATAGATATATTTTGTTTGACGGTAGAGTAAAGTTTCTTTGGTAGAGTTAAATTCATTGTCGGTAGAGGTACACGTATTTTAAATTCATTGTGAGTAGTCTTTTACAGACTTTTAAGCGTTGTCTTAATAAACCCTTTTTCTAACAAAGTTGCTTTAGCAATTATGAAAATTTTCTAGGTTGTTTGAGTAATTATTTCTTAATAATAATGACATGTTTAAGAAAATTCAATTTAATTATTTACTTATTATGAACTATAAAAATTAAAAAGAAAATCTGGGTTTATCTTCCCATATTAATTAGATAGTAAAGTTAAAATATACTTATTTTTAAATTATTTATCTTCATTTCTTTGTTTAACAACAGTCTCTTTAAAACCAAAATGATGACATCTACTTTTTAGTTTAATGTGCATTTAATGTATCATAATTGGAAAGTTAATAAACTAGTTTAAAAATATACTCTCTCCGTTTCATAATATAAGATATTTTAGCAAAAAACACAAATATTAAGAAATTACTTTTAAATTTAAAAGTAACATTTTAAAAATATATAAAAAAACATTTTAACCAACAAAAAAAAACTACATAATACTATTGGTTGCACAATATTCAATAAAGTTAGAAAGTACCTAGGATTGTCAAAACATCTTATATTTTGAAATAAAACAAAATGTCTAAAACATTTTACGTTATGAAACGGAGGGAGTATTAAATCTAACTCAGATTTTCTAGCTTTTAATTAACTTTCTATATAGTAAATCTAATAAAATATTTAATAAACAGAAAATTAAATAAAAGCTAGAAAATCTGGGCTGATCAATAAGAAGAGGATAAACTTTAGTGTATTGTGTATATATATATGACCTTCCTATATTTATTTTACAAGATTAACTACCTCAATTATAATTTCATTTTCTCTCTTGCATGCTCGTGATGACGACAACCATAAACAACTTTCCGGAGGATCTGGTAGTGGAGATCCTCTCAAGAGTTCCAGCGGTATCTCTGGCACGATTACGATCGGCATGCAAAAGATGGAACGTTCTAATTGGAGATGGGGACTTACTAAGAAGCAATATGCTAATGCACCAAAGCATTCTCTGGTTATTTTGTTGATTAATTTTAGAGTTTGCTTAGTAAACGTCTATCTTTGTGGAATCCATTATCCATGACAACGTTGCTCCATCTGTAAAGGCAACAAGCCCATTCAGCCTCAAAGACCCTCTCTTTAATTGTTCTGAACAAGTGGATATAAGAGATGTTTTTCATTGCGATGGCTTATTATTATGCATTTCTGAAGACAAGAGAATGGTTGTTTGGAATCCGTGTTCCGGGGAAACCAGGTGGATTCAGCCGAGAGATCCCAAATTTGGCTGCTTACCTTCTAGTTCTAGCAAAGCACAAGAATCGAGTTATTAAAGCAACCATAATACATAAGAGTGTGATTTCTTTTTGGTGGATATATAAAAAGTCTCTGGATGCCTATCTTGTGAAAGAGAGGAGAAATATTCTGTAAACAAAACCAATAAAACAAGAGTAGTATAGGAAAATAACTCATTCACCCAAAAAAGAAGAATATTGAAGAAGAATACTGAAGTTATTTCTTTGCAACTCATACAAGATTGTCTCCGGGGAGCAATACAAGATCGTCTCTCCGCTTTCTCATCAGGGACAGCGACTCCCGGGACTTTCCAAGTTTGCGACTTTAGATCCAAAACGTCCTCTAGGATCGACCCATTTATCAGTTATTGGGTCACGTACATCTTCCCGTCGACCACTCCCACGGCGGTTCTCGGCGCAAATCCGGAAACTCGCACGAATGGGCCCTGACGTAATTTACCAGATTGGGTGTCAAGACCCACAGCTCTTAGGGCTTTGGATATCCACTGGAAAAGTAGATCTCTTAATCCACAGCGACGGTGGAAGAATTGAACATGAACTCCCGACAAGGGAACGGAATCGGGACCAATTGATACTCGCCCGTCGTTTTTCTTTGCAATCAAGTGGTCCCGATTCCGTTCCCTAACCAGGAGTTCATGTTCAGTTCTTCCACCGTCACGGTGGATTTAGAGATCTACTTTTTCAGCGGATATCCAAAGCCCTCAAAGTTGTGGATTCTTGACACCCGATGTAGTAAGTTACGTCAGGGCCGGTCATGCGGGTTTTCTGGATTCGCGTCGAGAACCGCCGTGGGAGTTGTCGACCGGAAGATGTACGTGACCCAAGAATTGATAAATGGGTCGATCCTAGAGGACGTTTTGGATCTAAAGTCGCAAACTTGGAAAGTCTCGGAAGTCGATGTCCTTGATGTTTTAATGTTGTTTGTTCAATTCAATTGCTTAGATTCATATTATTTTCCAGTGTTTTATACAATAAACCTAATCCAAGCAAACACGTCAAAACCCAATATCCGTGATCTGTTTCGTTTAGTCCGGATCATAGATTTTATGATCCATTTCGATCCGAAAATTCAGGTTTCCGAATTTTTGCAAGAGAATTGTTGATATCTGCTCTAATCCTTTATAACTATATATTAAAGATAAACAAAAAAAATGTATACATATGACTTCAAAATAATTAATTTTTGACAATATGCTTTCAAAATAAATAAAACGCAGAGGGTGACGAAAACAATGAGATGGTACATGTCCAACGTACAGAGAATGATGGAGATTGTACAAAACAAGCACCTAAGTGAGAACATACATATACTCGGCCCTTAATCGAATCCCTAATCTTGAGAGAAATGATGAAATGATTGTGTCAAGGATTCGATCGGGTGTAGGTTTGTTAGGAGAAGGAGGAGGACATAATTAGTAATCATTCTCCCCTCTTTGATTGTTTGTGATCGTGATTTCAGATTCGTTGTGTGTAATCTGTTTCTGTAGAAATATAGAGAACTCGTCTTCCTTTGTTACTTTAATTTGTACGTAAGATTTTCAATGAATAAATATTTTTGTCTGAAACTAGAGATAAATTGACTTACGAAGATTCGTCAAATGTAGCGGTGCCAGCTCTTGCAAGAAAGCAGAATGTTAGACGAGAAGAAGATAACAAAACTTATTAAGATGATGTTTCCCAATAGTAAAGCAGACTTACCAAGATGCTCAGCTTCATATTGCGCATCATTAGCTGCGGGATTCATTTTTTTATCAAGTAAAGATTAAAAATCAAAATATATCAAGTAGGTTCTTGTGTAAAAACCAAAATCGAAAGCTCTGTATTTATAATAGTTGAAGTCTTAGCCACCAACTTCACATAAAGGGATCGTCACAAAGCACACGCATACACACATTATAAGTTTCCATATACAGTATGTAAAAATGTTTTGTGATGAGACGGATCGTCACAAAGCATAGGCAACTATACGCAAATCCACATCATTAATTCAGTTGTGAATAGAGGTATAATAGCTATTATGGGAATACAAGTTGTTACAATTTCATCAATAAATTATCCACAATTTATGGCCAAAGCCGGATTTGAGATTGTCGGGCACCATACAAAACTAAATACCCAACATTTAATTTACATTATTTTTAAACAAAAATGACAACAATATATTCATGCCTTCTTCTTTGAAATAAATTTATGAAAAAACGACATTACATTTTTACTTTTTAATCATATAATATTATAAAATACTAGATTCTATATATAAAAAAATTGCTTGCTATCTCATTAAAAAAAAAGTTCTTTATCAAATAAAATTTTTTTACTTTTTTTTTTCTAAATGTTTCAAAAACATTTGCTCAAATCCGGCTCTGTTATGGCTTTATTATGCAATACAAATTGTTTGCACAAAATGATCATACACGACACCGTTTTTACTCGGCGAAATTATTTTCTTCTTAAAAAGGCTTCAAGCCCATATAAAACGACGCAGTTAAACCAAAAAAAACGACACCGTTTTGTATGGAAATAAAAAAATCAAATCAAAGGGTTATCAATCATCAGATCAAAAATCAAAGAGCTTCCTTTTTTGCTCCTTTTGCTCTTTTTCGTTCCCTTAAAATTAAAACCTTTTCGCTATTGCATAACCAAATCTTCGTTATATCGATTGAATTTTCACATTGCTTCTTCTTACTAGGAGCAACAGGTATCCACTTTGACCCCAATTTTCGAGGTTTTCTTTCATTTTTCGAAATCATTTTCAATCAGTTTTCAGGCATTTTTCGATATTATTGCCTGATAATCGAATTGGCTAAAATTTCTAGGGTTTTTTTAGTTGGCATCAATCAGTTATATGCGGGATTTTGAGTTCTTTCAATTAAGGTCGGGTGGGTGAAAGAAGTAGAATTTTTCCAGTCGCATACGAATACGATTGATTCTGTGTTACTCGTTAATGCCAATCTACTGGATTTGGAAATTAGGGTTTTAAGGTGTTTGTGGTGTTGTTACTTTGGATTATCTTTTAAGTTCGATTACTGCTTATATGTTTTATAAAAGATTTTAATTTCTGGAAACTAAGAACCATACTTTATATCATAAAAAAAGCATGTCGTTTTTTAATGTGACCTTTTCTTGGTTTTTCTCTCTTGGGTCTTGCAAGCTGAAACAATTTGATCATATATTGATTCTCATTTTTAGGAAAAATTCCAGTATTAATTAATTAATGTTCTGTTTCTTTGTATGTTTATCGGTAACAACTTGATGAATAAAGACCATGGATAATGATGACCTTGATGTTAGCAATGATGGAATGCACAACATTGACGAAGAAGACGAATCTCAAGATCCAATGCATGTTCAATACGATCAACACGGCTTGCACCATATCAACAACGGAAATGGTATGATTGATGGAGGCATGAATGAGGGAGTGGAGACAGGCATGCCTTCTCACCCTGGAATCCCATCTGATCACTGCGGTGAAGTTGTCGACCGTGGCAGTGAAAACGGAGATCAATTGACATTGTCCTTTCAAGGGCAAGTTTATGTTTTTGACCGCGTCTTGCCTGAGAAGGTGACTTTAATTATCTACTGATTGGGGTTATTGATGGTCTATTCGTGATAATTTAACTCTGTTGGATATTTTCTTACTGCAGGTACAAGCTGTGCTTTTATTACTTGGTGGACGGGAAGTTCCACATGCAGCCCCGACAAACCTAGAGTCACCTCATCAGAACAATAGGGTACTGGTAATGAAAGATTTAATACCATATGTGAAGTTAGTTTATTGCTAGAGGTTTTGTTGCTGACTAATAAGTGAATCAGGGTCTATCCGGTATTCCTCCAAGGCTTAGTCTCCCGCAGCGGCAAGCCTCGTTGATTAGATTTAGGGAGAAACGAAAAGGGAGGAATTTTGATAAGACAATTCGCTACACAGTCAGGAAGGAGGTAGCCTTGAGGTACGTTTATGTCTAAATCAACTACTAGGTTTTGTTTATATGATTATATCCTTCTTTTGAGTTACGCTGCTTTGTAAATTAAGGTTTAGTTTTCCGCATGCAGAATGCAGCGTAAGAAAGGTCAGTTCACATCTGCCAAGTCAAGCACTGATGAGTCTGCATCCACTGGATCGGACTGGGGGTCAAGTCAGAGCTGGGCCATAGAAGGATGTGAGACTCAGAAGCCAGAGGTTTTGTAAGTTTAAAAATGCTTCAAATTGTTAAAGCATTGATGTTATTACTGTTTCGGGAGGTTCTTTTCACTTTCATAAACTTTTTCTAGATATCTCAGCTCTGAAGCATATACATATCATAAAAGCATCAACTCATTTCATACTTGGAACTAATAAATCTTATTTGCAAGAGGATACAATACTTGAGACGACTATGGTGACAGTAGAAAATGTTATATATAGCTTGGTACACTTAAGTTGACAAAGCTTATCTCTGATCTTTTTCGTCTTCAAATGGTTGTGAACATGTTAAGATGTCGGCACTGCGGAATCAGTGAGAAGTCAACTCCAATGATGCGACGTGGACCTGAAGGGCCAAGAACACTTTGTAATGCATGTGGATTAATGTGGGCAAACAAGGTAAGCTAATGATTTCTTTTTTCAAACCGATCTTCTTGTCTCTTATCACTATTTTGACCATTGATCAGTCCGATCTATCCAATGATAAACTTAAAAATAGAATTCTCATTGCAATAATAATATCAGGGGGCTCTTAAAGACTTATCCAAAGTCCCTCCTCCTCCTCAAACAGCCCAAAATCTGCCTACAAATAAGAATGACGTGAGCAACCTCGGTTTTTTTACCATATCTCTTGCGCCTAAAAGGAATTTATGGTCTTGAGTCTGATTTGCAATCAATTTTTTCATGCTCTTAGTTGCAGGACTCAAATCTTGAGGCTGATCAAATGATCCAAGTAGCCGGTGACATTAGCAACTCTCAGAGTGAGAACTGAGGAAACCATTGTAAGCAAGAAAAAGATCTCAACACAAAAAAATGTTTTGTTATCATTGTCTTTGATGATGGAGTCTTGAATTGTGTTTAGGGTTCTTTTGGATTCATTCATAGATGGTATAATGTCCCAAGTCTTTGTTTCAGTTATTTAGAAGAGAAACAAACAAACAAAGTCTCTCTCATTTCTGAGTTTGATTATTTTCTTCATTTTGTTTTTTATTTCTCATGTAGAAACAGTTAACTTTTCCTAGTATCAATAAATTTTGTTGATATCATATAAATATTTAATTACAAAGCGTATACTTAGTATAAGATAATTGCTTATTAATCATATAAAACCAAAATAATGATTGGTTATGTCGTGCAACCCAAGTGACGTTTAGGTCGTACACACGTTCACCAGTTTTATACGAACTTTCTCTATGATTATTTGTTTTCCATTATATTTCTTGTTAAATTAATGGTGGGAGATTCCATCCATGTTCTTTCCCAGGAAAATCTCTTTGTCATTTTCTTCTCTCTCCCAGAAAAAGAAAAAAGACAAACAAACTTTCCACATTTTTGGCAAAAAACAGACCAAAAATAGCAATGCCTTAACTCAGTTGAATCCTCTCTCTTTCTTTCTTTCATTTTCTAATTTTTGTGTGTGTATCGGGTTTTTGGGAATCAAATATTGTTTGTTAGAAAGCTGAAAAATTAGTTTTTTTTTCAAAAATTAGATTCCATCCATGTTTGTTTGACAGAGAGGTAAGAGAGAAAGAGAGAGTGTTTTCGGTTATTGTTGCCTTTCTCTTCTTTCGAGTTTGGCCTTCTCTCTCCGTCACACCAAAACTTTTCAATAAACGACAAAAATCAAAACCGTCGTTTTCTATTTTTCTCTGTTAATTTTCCCGAGAAAATTATTTTCTGAGTAGAGAGGGAAAAACTGGGTGAGACGAAGGAAGGAAGAATGAGCACTACGTCCAGCAATGGATTGCTTCTGACGTCAATGTCAGGTAGACACGACGATATGGAAGCTGGATCGGCTAAAACTGGAGAGCATTCTGATCACGAAGAGCTTCAACACGATCCTGATGATCCTTTCGATATCGATAACACCAAAAACGCCTCCGTCGAATCTCTTCGTCGCTGGAGGGTAATCTTCTTCTTCCAGTTTCTTATATCGATTGATTGATTCTCTTTTTCTTCGTCGATCGAATCGATTCGATTGCGGAATTTTGGTAACGTGGTGAAATTTGCAGAGCGCGGCACTCGTGTTGAACGCATCGCGTCGATTTCGATACACTTTGGATCTAAACAAAGAAGAAAACTATGATAATCGAAGGAGGATGATCAGAGCTCATGCTCAAGTCATAAGGGTATGATGGATGATTCTTCTCTATCATCTTTTTCGATTTCACCGATCAATCTTTTCTTCTTAATCTCGCATTTTCTTGATGAATTTAGGCAGCATTGCTTTTTAAGTTGGCTGGGGAACAACAAGTTGGTATGATTTTTCATTTTCTTTCACATTAGTAAAAATCAAATCCTGTTTTTTGTTTTCTTGAATGATTAATCTTGGTTTTTGACATTTGATCAGCGTTTGGATCATCGTCGACTCCAGCAACTTCAACTGGTAACTTTGACATTGACCTTGAGAAGCTTGTGTCAATGACGAGGAACCAGAACATGTCCAACTTGCAGCAATATGGAGGGGTATGTGATTTTGCATTCGTTGTATATTATAAATGGGAAGGTTTCATGATGATGCTGACATGAACTACTACAATCTTTTCAGGTCAAAGGTGTTGCAGAGAAGTTGAAGTCAAATCTGGACCAAGGAATCGAGGAGGATGAGAAAGAGGTGATGGATAGGAAGAATGCATTTGGATCTAACACTTATCCAAAGAAGAAGGGGAAAAACTTTTTTGTAAGCATTTGAGGCGGTTTCTTCAAACGATATTTCTTTGGCGGTGTTTTACCAGTTCGTGGTTAACTCATACAGTTTTAACTTTCTGATGTTCAATAGAAATTCCTATGGGAAGCTTGGCAAGATTTAACTCTGATCATCTTGATCATAGCGGCTGTAACATCACTCGCATTGGGAATAAAGACAGAGGTACGCTTGCCGTTAAGATAAGTTCTTAGTTCTCCAAAGTTAGGAACACACTTATTTTTTGCCTTATATGCTTTCTTTTAATTACTACTTCATCAGGGTTTGAAAGAAGGTTGGCTTGATGGTGGAAGCATTGCGTTTGCAGTTTTGCTTGTCATTATTGTCACAGGTATGAACATGCTTTTTCGTCTATTGCCTACATTTTGTATTTGTGTTTTATGTCAAATTCTTGAAAAAATTCACAACCTTGCTCTTAATCCATTCAAGATGAATCTTTCTTTACGTTTATCTTTTGATTCTTGCAGCTGTTAGTGACTATCGCCAATCTCTTCAGTTTTCAAATCTCAACGATGAGAAAAGAAATATACAACTTGAGGTGCTTGCTTTAACATCTTGGATTGTTTGCAGTTATATGTTTTTGAGCAGATCATTAAATAAACAAAAATCTCTTACAGGTCATGAGAGGAGGCAGAACAGTGAAGATTTCAATCTATGATGTTGTTGTCGGAGATGTTATACCTCTTAGAATTGGTGACCAGGTATGTATACTTTGTCAATATATTCCATTTGTGGCTTCAGGATTAAACTATACTTTGGCCTAACGTATTGTATCTATCTAGGTCCCTGCGGATGGAGTGCTAATTAGTGGTCATTCTCTTTCTATTGATGAATCTAGCATGACCGGTGAAAGCAAGATTGTGAGTTCATCATGGTTCTGCTTGTGCAATTTTATGCTAATTTTATTTATCTATTTGCTAACATCGACATTTGTTGCAGGTCCACAAGGATCAAAAATCCCCTTTTCTAATGTCTGGTTGTAAAGTAGCTGACGGAGTCGGTAGTATGCTGGTAAAGCTTTGAAGCTTTTGCCTTCTTTTGGTTTTACATGTTTTCACATTTCCTGGTAGTTATTCTTTGCGTATCTTTTAACAGGTTACCGGTGTTGGAATCAATACTGAATGGGGATTGTTGATGGCAAGTATCTCAGAGGATACTGGTGAAGAAACCCCATTGCAGGTATACCATCTTGATCACATTTTTTATTGGGTTATGGCCTCCACAGTGTCTTGAAGAAGCCTAAAAATTCCTTTTGGTAAATCTAATAACGTAACAGGTGCGATTAAATGGTCTTGCAACCTTCATCGGCATAGTGGGGCTCTCAGTGGCTCTTGTTGTCCTGGTGGCTCTTCTTGTGAGGTAATTCTGTTTTACTTTGGTCAGTAAATCATTTTGGCTTACAACTTCATGCCATGTGAGGGATATAATCTTGAGCTTTTTTCAGGTATTTTACTGGAACTACTCAAGATGCTGATGGAGCGACCCAGTTTATCAAAGGGAAGACTAGCGTCAGTGACATTATAGATGATTGTGTGAAGATATTTACAATCGCCGTAAGTATCAATTCCACGTTTGTGATTATTATTCGATAGACATACCAATTAATTTTGGCATTTGTTTAGGTTACTATTGTGGTTGTGGCAGTGCCTGAGGGACTTCCCCTAGCCGTTACCCTCACGTAAGTCTTTACTTAATATAATCCACTCAGAAAATAGCTGACTACATCTGAGGTGTTGATCTAACTTTTTCTTGGCTCCATATTTTCAGTTTGGCTTACTCAATGCGAAAGATGATGGCAGACAAAGCTTTGGTAAGAATCAAAAGTGGTCTTCTCCCTATAATTCTTTCTTCTTGGTTATTGTCTTACCATGTTTCAACTAAACAGGTTAGGAGGCTTTCAGCTTGTGAAACCATGGGGTCAGCAACAACAATCTGCAGTGACAAAACTGGAACTTTAACTTTGAACCAGGTCAGTCTCTAGTAAAACTCAGCATCAACGCAATGGGAACTTCCTCATTTGACATGAAAATCATCATACTCTATTAGATAGCTAATTTTACACCTCCCAAAAATACAGATGACTGTGGTTGAGACTTATGCTGGAGGAGCAAAGATGGAAGTAGCAGACAACCCCTCTGGCCTCCACCCTAATCTTGTTGCCTTAATAAGTGAGGGTGTGGCTCAGAACACTACAGGAAACATTTTTCATCCCAAGGTGGTTTTCCTACTCTGATCTTGTCGAAACAACTTATTTCTTATGGATTGAAACAAGCCAAAATGTTGGCTTCCGTACTCATCCTGTGGTTATCAAATGATGAATGTTAAGTGCTCATGTTGTTTTACTGTAGGATGGTGGAGAGGTGGAGATTTCTGGATCTCCTACAGAGAAGGCTATTCTGTCTTGGGCGTATAAGGTATCAAATTTACTCTGGTTCTTCTCTGACATATTTTTTCCTTATGTATGGGCAATATATTTAAAGAAGCTATTGTTGCAGTTGGGGATGAAGTTTGATACCGTCAGGTCGGAGTCTGCTATCATCCATGCTTTCCCTTTCAATTCAGAGAAAAAGCGTGGAGGTGTTGCTGTGCTTCGAGTAATTTTTTTATCCTTTCTCTTATTTTCAAAGATAGCGAATTAGTAAAAAGTTGTGTAGGCATTGCATAAGTGGTTGCTTCAGCTCACCGCTATGTTCTGCTGATTTTCCAATATTTTAACACATGAACGTCTTCTCATTGCCATTCAATGAGGAAAGTAATAAACTCATAAATATGTAGTAAAACTGACTGGAGAGTATTTTAATTCACTGCAGGGTGATTCTGAAGCTTTCATTCACTGGAAGGGAGCAGCGGAGATAGTTCTGGCTTGCTGTACACAATTCATGGACTCAAAGGGTACTCTGCAGCCCATTGATAGCCAGAAGGTGAGGACAAAATTGGAAATAGCAATCTCTATAAGATCTTATTTGTTTTAGATAATAAACTAAGAGAAGGGATTGGTTTCAATACAAAACAAAATTGTGTTAACATTTCACTTGAAGGACACTGTCTTTATAGGAGGACTAAACATTTGCCTATACTATGCCTCTCATCTCAAATTTCAAAAGTATTTATGTTTGTAATTATTTGTTACAGGAATTTTTCAGACTTGCTATTGACGCCATGGCGAAAAATAGCTTGCGATGTGTTGCTATTGCATGCAGAACACAGGAGCTGAACCAAGTTCCCAAGGAACAGGAGGACTTGGATAAATGGGCTTTACCAGAAGAAGAATTGACTTTGCTCGCTATCGTTGGTATAAAGGTAGGCTTGCTAAAAGTGTTTCTTTGGTAACTTGGGGTTTGTTTTATGTGTTCACTATGTGACAATTTTCTTTTCTCCCAAAGATATTGATTTTTCTTGCTCATGTTTTTTTGGCAAATATTTTACTCTCTATAGGATCCTTGTCGTCCTGGTGTCAGAGAAGCAGTGAGAATTTGCACCAGTGCTGGTGTTAAGGTAGACTCCTATCCTCTTCAAACTTTACAGTGGTTGTCTATAATAGCAGTCAAATGCTGTTTTAATATGATGCATGATCATCATCTTGTCCATGATATAGCTGCTCAGCCCATCTGTAACGTTTACAATGAAACAATTGTGTTATTTAGGTACGAATGGTGACTGGCGACAATATTCAAACAGCAAAAGCAATTGCTTTGGAGTGTGGTATACTTTCTTCAGATACAGATGCCGTTGAGCCTACTATCATTGAAGGAAAAGTGTTCCGTGAGCTATCTGAAAAAGAGAGAGATCAAGTAGCCAAGAAAATAACGGTATGATAGTTAAACAGTCAAGAATCATGTGTACTGCTGCAATTTCAAATATTAACTTAGGGTAAAATGCAGGTGATGGGTAGGTCCTCTCCTAATGACAAACTTTTACTTGTTCAAGCACTACGGAGAAATGGAGATGTTGTTGCTGTCACTGGTGATGGTACTAATGATGCTCCTGCACTCCACGAGGTTAGAAATCCTCTTTCCATATCATAAGATAACAGTTATTGTACAGTTTATATTATGCTTTGTGTTTCAATTCGAAATCTGACTTTTTTTTTTTTTTTTGATTGCTTTGTACTATAGGCAGACATTGGTCTCTCTATGGGTATATCCGGAACTGAAGTTGCGAAAGAGAGTTCGGACATCATCATTTTGGATGACAATTTTGCTTCAGTAGTAAAGGTTAGTCTAGATAGAGCAATTAGAATAATTTATCCTTCATCATTGAGTGTATACCTCCAGAGCTATTCTCTATGCCTTTCTAATCATGCAATGCTGTTTACTCTTCCAGGTTGTTCGCTGGGGACGTTCTGTGTATGCAAATATTCAGAAATTCATACAGTTCCAGCTTACGGTGAATGTTGCAGCTCTTATAATCAATGTTGTAGCAGCAATGTCTTCTGGTGACGTTCCTCTAAAGGCCGTACAGGTTAAGTAATCTTTCCCTATCTTTCTAGCGCTAACCTTGATGCTTTCTGAAATGGATGAACTTTGAACAGACGGTAAAAATGGAGAAAGAATAAAAGAAATATAATCGTTTTTTTTTATACAGCTGCTTTGGGTCAACCTTATTATGGACACTCTTGGAGCACTTGCACTCGCTACAGAGCCACCAACAGATCATCTTATGCACAGAACCCCTGTTGGAAGGAGGTATAACATCCTGAGCATGATGTTTACCTTAATAATTTTAGTGAAACAAAATTAGATATTGTGTTATATGGTTTGTTTATGGATTTGCAGGGAACCTCTTATAACAAACATCATGTGGAGGAATTTGCTAGTGCAGGTGACTTGTTTTGCCAAATCTTGCTGTTGATTTATTACTAAGCATTTTCCTATAGTGCATGTCTCTGAAATTATATAATATGGGGATGTTGCAGTCATTCTACCAAGTGGCTGTCCTCCTAGTGCTCAACTTTGCAGGCTTGTCCATTCTTGGCTTAGACGACGATAAAAACCATGCGCATGCTGTGGAAGTGAAGAACACTATGATATTCAATGCCTTCGTTTTGTGTCAAGTAAGCAAACAATCTCTTCTTTTCATCTCAAGTCTCTAAATCTTATATGGATTGGGTTTAATCATGTAACTCTACCAGATATTCAACGAGTTCAATGCAAGGAAACCAGACGAAATGAATGTTTTCCGGGGAGTATCTAAGAACCCTCTCTTTGTCGTGATTGTTGGAGTCACTTTCGTACTTCAGGCAAGACAATAACACAAACCCTTTTTTTGTGTTGACACTTTTAATTGTATTTTCTGATAGTAAATTCTTCTGGTTGGAAATGCAGATACTCATCGTTACTTTCCTCGGAAAGTTTGCCCATACCGTTAGACTGGGATGGCAATTATGGCTTGCTTCTATCCTTATAGGACTTGTCAGGTAGGTCCTATTTCTTCCAACTTTAAGTTCTCAGTGCTCATAAAACATGGAAATCACCAATTTGTTTCCCTCTACAGTTGGCCACTTGCAATTCTTGGAAAACTGATTCCTGTACCCAAGACTCCGATGAGTGTCTACTTCAAGAAACCGTTCCGTAAATACAAAGCTTCAAAAAATGCATAAGACATAAATAGATTTCCTCATACTGCAACTACAGAAGCAATAACAGATAACCTGTGACAATGGCCTAAACCTCTAACCTTTCTTTCTTTCTTTCTTTCTTTCTTTTAATATTTTCAAAAATGTATACTGCATGATCCAATTCTTTTGTCCCTTTTCATATTTCTTCTTTTTGTATGATGTCAAAGTGCAACTGTATATTGATTGGATTTGTGGTTGTACTAATGGAAGTTTGGCTCAGTCTTTGGTTTCAAAAGTGTTGATTGTATTTACATGGAGGGATTCTCTGTGTTCATACCAACCAAAATGTACTAGATTTGTCATGTTGGGACAATTGGCATGGTTTTAGAGAAAGCAATGTCACACCTTTGTCATAATAAATTTCACAAGGTTCTTCCTTCATCAAAAATCCTCAACACTAAAAAAATCAATCTTACAAACAATTTTTTCATGAGTTTTGTAATATAGCGCAAAATTTATAGAATGCAAAGGCATATGAGCCAACAGATTCAAATTGTAAACCTTAACAGTTTTCTTTCCTACACAAGGCAAACAAAATAAACTCACTCGCCTTAGAAAAAACAAACTTATACTGAAAAACATACAAAAACAAGAAAATAATTAAAATTGCTTACACTTGGTGAAAACTGAGAAGGGCTCCTTCCTTGGGATTATGCTTGGAGATCACTTTAGAAGGTCAGCAAAAGCATGAATAAGCCAAGTGGTTCTTCTTTGATATGTAAGGAGAGATGTAATCTGTAGCAAGGCCAGAGGTCTCTGAGATTTCAGCTGGAACTAACACTTGAGGCTTACCTAAAGCTATCCTTTTTCCAACCGTGTTTGCGTAAAACAGACCGGATATGGCTGGAACAAACACATCGCTTCTTGAACTCATGTAGAAGTCGATAACATTTTCATACTCGGAACTCTCTGATTCTAGGTACTTTGATCTCTTACTTGCCGGCATTATCGCCTCCTGCCATTGTTCAGAGACAAAATCAAGGTTAGCAAAAAAAAACTTTCTTGGACTAAAGAGTGTTTGATCTACGTACCTTTGTGAATGTTTTCGGGAAGATATCCTTAAGGATATTGAGGCTACTGTCCCATCTTGGCTGAGTCAGGTAGATAGTTGTGTCGCCGGCAAATCCAAGCTTCCTCAAGAATAAAGCAATCTTTTGCGCGTTGTAACATGTCTTAGACCCTACTACACCAGTTGAATGGCAATTTTTCTTCTCAAGAATGTCGATTCTAAGGTCTACAGCTATAAAACGACCACCTGATTTCCGGCTATGAGTCCTTAACTTCTCAATCATTGATTCAACTACTGCATTCACTTCAGGTTTTAACTCCAAGGAACCAAACATTGCTACACAAGCGACGGGATCAGTTTCGCCGTCTTGTGAGGATTTCCTTAAATTCACAGAAGGGAAGTAAGTTGCGACTCGAATGTTTCCTTTCGATTTGAAGATTGGAGCGATATGTTCCTTAATGTAATCTTCTGTAACTCGAGTAGGGACTTTCACAATCGCGATATTCCTTAGAGATACTTCTTCAGGCAATTGTTTCACAACTTTGACAACATTTCCCAAGCTTTTAATTAGTTTATCAGCATCATAAATATCTTCAAAACTCCTGATAAACCATTGAATCATTGATTTAGAAATCAAAAGAGAGATAAATTAGTAAAACCATAATGTCATTTGAACAAACAACAACAACCACCCTAACCTTTCATCGCCAGGTTTGCTTCCTCTTATATCAGGAAGCACTAATGTTGCTCCAAGATGCTTTGCCACCATTACAGCATCAGTGATCTAATCAAGATTAACAAAAATTAACCACACAAACAACAAATGTGACTTTAGAGATTTTTGAAGAATCAATACTTTAGATTCTTTAATCAAGCATACCTGAGAGATATGGTACTCAGGACCATTCGTTAGCGAGAATGTGGCATACCCTTTCGATTTCGATGATACCGGTTCATCTGCAACATTACGTCCTTAGTAAATACTCCAGAATCTATGATGCACACACAATCAAGGAACTGAACAAGACATACCGGAAAGTAATGTTGGCCAACAAGGATTAAGTTCATTGTTATCATCCATCCAAGGTCCTTTACTTCCTTCTACAGCTCCAACAAGACTATCTTTGACAGATACTCTAGATCCTTCGAATTCAATATCATGTACATCTCCCTGTGCTTTCTCCTGCAAATACCCAAAATGAAAAATCAAACCTTTATAGGAAAAGATTCAACCTTAGTCTACCTATAACACACAAATCAAGCAAATTTCACTAATAGTCTACTCAAGAATTAGATCTGCTTCAAATGGAAGTGTCAACACAAAAACTAAAGTCACAAATCGAACAAAACCCACTTGAATTAGCTGGATTAGTATCACATTAAAGCAAAAAGCTTTTCTTTTTTCTGTCGGCAGAAGAGAAGATACCTGAAGAGAATCATAGTAATCTCGATGAAGCATCTGTCCAAGCATGACAAACATGGTAATGGTGAGAATACCAGCAGTCACTTGCCTCAAGTCAACCCCCATTTCTTCTTTCTTCTCTCTCTCTACAGAAACTGATTGTGAAAATACAGAGAAAACAGAGGATCTTGAGAAGAGTATAAAAGAGAGAAAAGGAAAGTCGAACAAGGAGAGGTGTTATGCTATGTGGGGCAGATAGAGACAAGCTATCTTCCTCAAATATGAAATCTCAGTTCCCTTTTGATCATTTGTTTTTTATTAAAGTGTGGTTTTTTTTTTCGTTCTGGGGAGTGTTATTGTCAGTGCTTGATTGTTGAAGTTGAAGTCTTACGCTATCTTCAGATAACACAGCCACCGACACTTTTGCCGTCAATGTTGTTGGTATATATCTTTAACCGGTGGTTTCACTCAACCGGTTTAACCAAATTTTCTTTTCATTTTTACACACTTTCTTAGAATCTGAATTCAAAGTAGAGTAGTATTTAATTTGAAGTGATTTGTTATAAATATCAAATTTAATGTTAATGAATCATGAATTTTTGAAAGTGTATCAAAATCTATTGTTATTTGTTATTATTGGAAATATATTAAGTGGTGGATTTTTTAAATATTTTTTAAGTGTTTTAGAATATTTTTTTTAATTAAAAATAACTAAAAATTTATGGTTTTAAGTAGGATTATAGAAAAAATTAAGAATAATTTTTGGAGATTCAGCTAAATCATTAAAATTAATTAAAACTCAAATTATACCAAATGTATGGTTGAATACATCATCTTACTCTTTGCTTTATTTATTTTTATGTAAGTTCAGAGATCATCAACTTCAATCAAATAAATGATCGCACAGACAACAAAACTAAAAATCATGCGTCAGAATAATATTTCACCTAAACTGATTGTAAATCATGAAATTTCTCATGAATTAAACTATTAGATCATTTATACTATAATCTTTGAAATCATAGACTCATCACTAATCGTACCCAAAAAAAAAAAAATTAGCCACTAGTGATACAAAATATATATATATATAATCTTTAGTTTTGATCATAGAGTAAGAATATACTAAAGTCCCTTTATATACAAAAATAAAAGTAATTATTTAACAATCAAATTATAAGCAAATGATAAAGCACCGTACATAGAGGATTAATACACATTATAAACGTATCATTTGTTTTAACATGACTGATATAGTAATTATATTACTCAAAAGCAGTTGTAATGATGCAAATACCTTTCGCTAAAGGCCACTTACGAGTTTCGAATGTTCAACTTTTGCTAATCACACATTGTTTACATATCATTAGTATATCAGTCGAATCTCAATAAGTAACACATATGTTCTTCTCTCGACCGGTTTATCCAAAAAAGAACAGAAAATTGGTAGGACATGAAGTAAAAATCCCACACATGTTGATCAATGATTATAACTCATGCATATGACTCTAGTTTTTTTTTTTCCCTTATATTCGAAGTTTGTGGTGGGAGGATCACACAAATGAACACTTGATTGATTATTGAATGGAAACGTAACGCATTGTGCACAACTTCATCACGCATGCAACTCTTCCATCTACTGATCTACACATCAAAAATTTCTATGCACTCATATACTATTTACATATATGCTTTTGGAAACACATATATATATGCAACACAAATGATAAATTGTCTTTCTTTATAACCAAAGTTACATTGTGTTTTTATATATTTTCTAAAGTTTTGAAAGGTGACGTCTAACTCTGAACAATAACAATAATTTGTATTTGTATATATGCACATAACAAAATTTTATATTTTTTTATGTAATATATTTTTTGTTATTATTCAGACAGCCCCATATCATAGTACCGTCACTATTCTGAGCTACCATTAAGCTATTTTTCAGGGTATTCGACATCGTGATTTAACATATTTATACAAAAGGATTTATTTTCTTATAATATTTGTTTTGATAATTATAAACAGTTAACAAAGAAGCATAATATATGCTCCTCTCTCACCACATTCTCTTGATCGTCCTTGAAATGATTAGGTCCAAACTACTAAAGATAGTAGATATCAACTAGATTAACTAACTTTCTCTACAGATTTCGAAGAATTCTCAAAAAAATATTTAAAAAATTGTTTATTTTGTTTAATTCATTTGGTTTTCACGTTGTAACAACGTTCGTTTTCAATCTATCGTCAAAAAAAACAAAAATACGTGGGGATTTGTTTTATCATGTTAGCAACTTGGTATCAGATTAGCTTTATTTCAAGACAAATCTTGAATTTATATATCTCAAACACAATTATATGTTGTTTGTGTAAACCACCAACTCGGAGTTGAAAAAAGAAACAAATGTGAAATGAACTAAAAGTTAAATTTTCAAATTTAGCGCCAAAATTTGAAAACACAATAACGGGTAAACATTTTTAAACTTGGAGTCAAAGAGTGTTAATATTGATGGTGGTGTGGATATGAAGAATAAGAAGAAAAGACATAGGAGTGATAGGAAAAAGAAAAAAATGAGACCTTGCTGAAACATCACACCACCCAACTTGGTGAAAGGAGATTGATTATTGGTATTTCTTGAGCTAACTGTGTATGTAAAGTTTAATTTTGAACATTAGCTATAACGTTGACGTATGTATATATGACCGTCTGAAAGAAATTAAATAAAAAAAAGTTAGGTTGGTGGGAATCTAACAAGATTTGGATTGTACCACTTCATAATTTGTCTGTAGTATTAAGTTATTAGCTCTTAGAAAAGAAGTAAATGTATGTTCAATCCTCATGATATGTTTTTAGCTTGTGTCTTTCATGATATGTCCTTAATATGCGTCTTTTTACTACAAAAACTAGATAATGTTGATAGGAAATTTGAAGTGGAGTAGAAGAAAAAACAGAATGAAGCACTTAGCAAGATGACGAAGATGAAGGACATATAGTAGCATAATGATATGGTAAGAATCATATCTACCCATGTGTTTTCATCAATAAAATAACATTTGGATTTGTGACTATCGTGGTATATGTTAATGACTTTAACATAATAGAAATTCAAAGGGAAATATAGAAAGCATCAAACTATTTTAAAACAAATCTAGTTCAATTTAGTGTGAATTTATGCATCTCATACCAACTTTGAGCTGAGTCAGGAACCGATGTGAAATGAATCTAATTTTCTCAAACTCAATAACCAGGGAAATTTTGGATCTAAATCGGTTCTTATCGGTACGATTCCGGTTTAGGAAGTTTTATCTTGTTTTCGTCAAAGACTCTTCACACAGAGTACCTTTCTCTTTCTTCTCCTCTTCGCAATCAAAAATGGAATCCTTCGCTCTCAATCTTCTCCCATCTCCGAATTTCGGAAAGAATCGCGAATTCATCACTCTTAAACGAGACCCATCTCGTCCAATTTCCCTCCGATGTTCCGTTTCCACGGCTTCGCACTCACCGTTGACGGCGACGACCCAAAAGCCGTTTCCGGCGGAGGTTTCTAGGAGTATCATGGAGCTTTCCTCCGTCGGAACTCTATCCACCTTGACCCACGACGGTTGGCCGCTCGGCGTCGGCGTTCGCTTCGCCGTTGACAAAGATGGCACTCCTGTTCTTTGCCTGAATCGCACTTTCTCTCCTGATAAGAGGTCTGCTCTTCATGTTCAGGTCATCATCATTTTGCTAAATTGAATTCGACCCTTTGTTTTTAAATTGAATTCGAATCTTGATTACGAAATGAAATGGCTTTGGTTATACTTCTTCTCATTATTTGTATTTGTTATGGAATCAGTTAGAACAATGTGGATTGAGAACTCCTCAGTGCACGATACAAGGTAGCATTGCTCGACCAGGAGACGATCATGTTCTAAAGGTACTCAATTTCAAGTATCACAACATCAATCTTGGAGTTACCTTTTTCTGTGTGTGTGTGGCTAGTTGAAATCAGAGTGTATACTCAAGACTTTAGCTTTTTTTTCTCAGGAGCTAGGAGTATGTAGTTTTGGATAGTGGTGTTGGTTGAGTGATTGTAAGATGCTAGGTTTGTTTGCTCCTTGTTGGATTTACTTGAAGTTCACATGTTTTGTGTAGCGTCTTAGTGCTACATGGAAGAAAAAGTTTGGCGAAGAAGTCGAGGAAGAGAGTTTATATGTTGTTGCTGTTGACCGCGTACTCCAAATGGAGGACTTCATGGAGGTATAATTGCAAGCTCTCTCTCTCTCTCTGTCTCTTGCTTAATATAGGAATTCTGATCCAAACTCTAATCACAACTTTTCCAGGACGGTATATGGGTTGCATCATCAGATTATAAAAACGCAAGTCCGGATCCTCTTCGAGATGTTGCACAAGACATTGTCAACCAGATCAACTCTAACAACACGGAAGACATTTTCCGATTCTGCAACGTATACGTGGATTTGGATTTTGCGGTTAGTAATATTCATCGGTCTCAGGAGCAAAATTACTAGTTTCACATATCTAGAATGCATAGACATTCAGAATGATACATTTTTTGTGCTGCCTCGTGCCAGGTTTCAGACACGAAAATGATATGGATGGATAGGCTTGGATTCGACCTTCGAGTATGGTCACCACGAGGTGTATACGATGTAAGGATTCCATTTCCCATGGAAGTAACAGATGAAAAAGGGGCAAAATCATCTTTTAATGGAATGTCACAGCTCGCTTGGGAAGTCGAGAAAAGCTATTGCCCCGCAGATTTCGACAAGGTCAAACTTCTTAAACAAGTAGTCGGATCATCACACAAAGGAGGACAATAAGGCTTCTATTGACTTCTTTTTTTGTTTTCCCCATTCTTTGTTTTAACATTTGATGCCAAAATCTGGCATTGGCTCTGTTGTATTGTATCTCTTGGATAAAGCCAATAGGTGATTATGGCAATGGCTCAATTTTCCTAAAAATGTCTTGTAAACTCCATGTATTTGTTATGAAGAGAAACAAAAGAGAAAGAGTAAAGGAAAATAATGAACACAAAGAACTTTTTATTAACGATAGGGGTTAGAAAGTTTCCAACGCTTACATTTTGTAGAGCACAATATTGTTCTATCAGACATTATGTAGACAATTTTTCCCGGACACCGATTATGGCATGACTTACATATGTTGCGAGTAAGACTATTATTAGAAAGAACACTAGCATTTGATTTGCTGGGCATTATATACATGTCTTCGTATTTTCCAAGTAGACATTCAATATGGAGTGTGACATCGCAGTCATTGCACATATAGATTCCATCCTCCTTCGGATCTATTTCTTTTTCACAAACATCACACATATAAAGACTAATACTTGAGTCTTTATCATAAGAGAAGATGAGAAAATGTTCATCATAGTACTTGTACCTCATTTTATTAGGTAAAGTGGCGCATCTGAAACACAAAACAAAATCACATTCTCCACAGTTTAGACGATAATCACTAGATCTTTTGCAAACAGAACAAATTTGTTCCGTTTGAGGGTCAGATGTGAGAAACAAAGGATGTGAATGACAGCGATGATCCAATGGCTCAGCTATAGAAGCACAACATAAGTCTGACACGAAATCACAGTCTGTTGTATCACACAAGTACACGAAACCATTGCTTTCACGATCACAAGCTTCACACACGGACCAACCTTCATGGTCCACTTGTAGTCTTAGGGGATGAGGATGCACCACATGTTGTTTCTTCCGAGGGAGATGTGCACATGCTCGATGGAGAACGAAATCATCGCATTGCATGCAAATGTAAATAATCTCATTACAGATAGGAAATGTGCATGCTCGGCAACGTTTGTTCTCATCAAACGTTCTATTGGTCTCCTCTTCGAGTTGCATATGATGATTTTGATGACTGAAATGATGTATAATTCCATTGCTTATCTCTTTATAAGAATTAATATCTTCTTCATGTGCATCTTCCGGTATTCCCTCAAGTTCTTTTCCATCCCATACATCTTCTCGTGTTGCACATTTCGAATGAACACCGAAACTACAACCCTTTATGCAAGAATATCTTCCATACTTTCTGTCTATATTTCCACGACACACACCGCATAACAATTTTTCAAGAGTGAGTGAATGAGTAAAAGAGAGGCGGTGTTCATGCCGCGATATTCTTATGATGCATGGCAAGTAGACACAACCTTTATGCGCTACAATATCACATTGTAGACAAAGATACATCAAAGAATTATGATCACTCAACGCGCAAAAGTCACAAATCAAAGAACCTATTTTAAGAAAGTATAAAAAGGTATGATCATGTCTTTTTGGATGGTTGATTGCAAGAAGAGGCGGCTCTCTCGCACAATTTTGACACATAATAAAATCGCATATAGAGCAAATGTAAAACCGAAATGTAAACCTTGAACAACATCGGCATGTTCTGAGCGACCATTCATATTGAACGAATGATTTGATATCGGTTTGATACACTCTTTGTGGTAACCTGTTGCTGGAAAATCACCAAAAAGACACCCTTGGCAAGAGTAAAATGAGATACCGGCTAACCGATCCCAGCAAACTTTACACTACAAGAAAACAAGGGGATTTCCGACGGATTTCGACCGTCGGTTCTATCTCGTCGGAAATTGAAAATCCGTCGGAAATTTGCGACGGATCTTGGTATATCGGAAATCCGTCAAAAATCCGTCGGAATACGTATTCCGACGGATTTTTGACGGATTTCCTACGGATTCCGTAACCGTATACCGGATTCCGTATACCGTATACGGATAGCGTATCCGTCGGAAATCCGTCGCAAATTACCGACAGATTTCCAACGGATTTTCAATTTTTTTTAAAAAAAAAAATTCTCCGGCCGGCGGAGAATGTTCTGAAATCTTCTTCTTCTTCTTCTTCTTCTTCTTCTTCTTCTTCTTCTTCTTCTTCTTCTTACAAGAAAATGTGTTTTGGGTATAAAAAAGGGTAAATCCGTCGGAAATCCGTCGCAAATTTCTCTAATTTTATACCGTCAAAACATGGGCGGGAATTATACCGCCAAAACATGGGCGTATGCATTCCGTCGGAAATCCGTCAGAAATTTGCGACGGATTTCCGACGGAATCTTTTAAATTACATTAATTTAAATTAAAAATAATTAAAAATGAAATTCTAAATTCCTAAAATTCTCATAATCCCTAAATTTCTAAATTCCTAAAATTTTCATAATCCCTAAATCCCTAAATTTCTAAATTCATAAAATTCTCATAATCCTTAAATTTTTAAATTCATAAAATTCTCATAATCCCTAAATCTCTAAATTTCTAAATTCTTAAAATTCTCATAATTCCTAAATCCCTAAATTTTAAATTCATAAAATTTTCATAATCCCTAAATCTCTAAATTTCTAAATTCCTAAAATTCTCATAATCCCTAAATCCCTAAATTTCTAAATTCCTAAAATTTGTAAATACCGACGGATTTCCGACGGATACGGTATCCGTATACCTATTTTTTTAATTTAAATAAAAAAGGCATTCCGTCATAAATCCGTCGGAAATTTGTGACGGATTTATGACGGATACCGTATCCGTATACTTCATATCCGGTATACGGTATACGGTATACGATATCCGTCACAAATCCGTCACAAATTTCCGACGGATTTGTGACGGAATTAATTAAAATACCAACTAAATATTTAATATTTAACATCAAATGAATACGGATAAAATAATAATACGAATTCCTTTTTACAATTAAATAATAATGAGTTTCATTTCTATAATTATTAAGAACTACTGATGGTAGTTTTAACCATCATCTGGAGATGCAAGCATGAATACATACTTAATTGTTTGTGTCTTTCTTGGTTTTTGATTTTCATTTTGCAGATATCGGTTGGGAAGAAGGCTAATTTAATCTTCCTCATTTTCCTTCTAAGCAAGCTTATCCTACCATTTGTGACGGATTTTCGACGGAATGAATTAAAATTAATTAAAAATAATTAAAAGCAAATTCCGTCACAAATCCGTCACAATTTTCCGACGGATTTGTGACGAAATTAATTAAAATTAATTAAAAATAATTTAAAACAAATGTCGTCGGAAATCTGTCGAAAAATTGTGACGGATTTGTGACGGAATTAATTAAAATTAATTAAAAATAATTAAAAACAAATTCCGTCGGAATTCCGACGAAAATTTCCGACGGATTTTAGGTCCGTCGGAAAAGTGGCTGTTTTCTTGTAGTGTTACATTCGTATTTGTCATATTTACCATCTTTGTTGTCACACCAATCTAAGGGACGGATATGAGATGAAAATGATGAAGATGACGACGTTGGCGATTCTCCGAACTGTATCGATCGAAGCTTGTCCTCTCCATCCTTATCTAGCGCAAACGGGCAAAAACGAACAAGATGTTGTTTTGACTTAGAATCCACTGCTAAAACGGAACAAAGAGTATATGAAATTTTATGATGGAATATGGGATTATTTGTATGATTACATGATTATATAGTTTGGTAATGAATCTCATTGTAAATTTCCTGACGCAAAGTACTACTTTTACTTACCGGTAAGGCAAGGGTTTAGAATAATACTATTCGTTACTTAGCGGTAAGCCTTTTACTTAGCGGTAAGGCAAGGGTTTAGAATAATACTATCCGTTACATTTGTTTAGTAATTTGGGCCGTCTTATTTTAAAAAGGCCCAATGGGCCGAATAAGAGTTTGACTAGGTCTGAGAATGACTTAGGTCATCTTCTTCATTTGTGTGAGATAAGCTTTAGGATCTTATTCTTCTTCTCAATCTCTCCTTCTCGAAAGATCGATCGAAATCGGAGATGGCATCGAATGCGGCGGTTCCGTTCTGGAGAGCGGCGGGGATGACGTATATAACGTACTCGAACATCTGCGCGAATCTGGTGAGAAAGTGTCTCAAGGAACCTTTCAAGGCTGAATCTATTAATCGCGAGAAGGTTCACTTCAACCTCTCCAAATGGGCTGAAGGAAAACCCCAGAAACCAGGTTACCTTCTTCAGGATCCTTACCGTTTTATGCATCTCCCTGCGTTTCTCCAATTTGATCGAGATCTAGCTTTTTCTTTTGTGTGTTTTTTTTTCATTTCTATGTGATTTTATCTGTTTCTGCTTCGCTGAATTTGCGCATTAATTGGGAGATCGTAAAGAATTGTACGCGAATTGAGAACCTTCACGATTAGAAAATGGAAATGTACGGTTAGAATAAAGACTTACTTCTTCATATGCTTAAAGTCGTTAATGCCTCTTAATTTATGTAGTATTTGATGAAAACGAATATGAATATAGCATTTTACACCTCTTCGAAACTCCAAAGTAGCTCAATAGCTTCCCAGATTCCATTTTTTTGTTGATTAGTAAAGGGATTGTCACTATGGTATGTGTTGAATCTTGTACCTCAGTGTTGTTTTGACAATGCTCTTCGCTCTCTGTGTTAAACCCATTTTTGCTAACACTATTTTTTACGTTGTTTGTTGACAGTTCTGCGCTCAGACACTCCTGAAGTTTGAGAGTTTTCATCAAGACCATGGTTTTCAAGTTTGATGTATTATTGCTTCTCTTGACACATGGATAAAGGGATGCAAGAACCCTTGTCTGCATAATTTGTTTTTCTTTCTTGTATGCAATGAAAAGCTTGACTCTCTCCAATCTTAATAATGAAAAACATGGAGCTTCTGTTTCTCGCTTGAGATGATAATTTGTGCATTTTGGGTTGTTATCTGTTATATCCTACTAAGTATCTTGACCTTTCTTCATAAATTATGTCAAACGAACCAAGGTTCTAAATTTAGAGAAACGAAAACTGTGCACTTTGAATAAGTGAGAGCCTTTCTGGTCCTATAACTCAAAATCTCATCAGTTAAAAATGACCCTTAAGATTTTGGCAAGCCTCCCAAAATAAAGAAGCGAATATAGTTCATGAAAATGGAACAGTAACTTGCTCTTTTCAAAGTACACAAGAGTTGCTAAACTGGCTTTTCATTTCACGTCTGGAATCAAATAGACTCCATTGAAAACATGCTCGGAAGCATTTCACGGCTTCTAGGAACTCTTGCCTATGGCTCTGTCCCTGGTCGTCGGAATATCTTACTTCATTTGTATGTGAAATGCTTCCTCTATTTGAGAGCCTTGGCTTTCTCTTTAAAGATTGTTTGTCCCTGCATAAGGCCAAGCCAGACCTGGGAATTGATATATAATTGCTACCTACAATGTAATTGAGTGCCTATCTTCGAATGGTAACGCAGCTGTCAACTTAAACAACTAACAAAATGGATGTTTTTGTTCATCAGCCTAAGTAAGAACAGAGAATGATCAAGATTGGAAATGCTGAAGAATGACACCGATGCGATAGATCACGAAGAAGAGTCATATTCCAAAGAATGTAATGTTTCCTTATTGATGTGATAGGTCATGCAGTGAAAGTTGATGAAAGACCTCTGGATGTCAACATGTTATGTAATGTTATGTTATGTTGGTTCCTAGCTCACATAGCAAATGGAGTTTCACCATGATGAACTAGGCAGAATGATAAATGATCCCACAATGCGATGCGTTAAAAGTAGCAAAAAGATAACAAATGACAAACCAAGCTCCTAGAGTATTATAACAAGCATTGAAAACCAAACTGAGAATGCATGTATCAAAGCTAAGAGAATCTGAAACATGTCATATGTTGATGCGGTCACACTATATGCATCCATCACATGAGAAAGAGTAATGCTGATGCTTAAAATGCGGAGAATGAAATGGGTGCAATGCGGACTGCCTGCAAGATGCATCCTATTCATGCAGTTGTTGGAAGATAAAGAAGAGAGTACGTCCCCCCTTCAAGGCCTACTGATATGTCAGGGCTCCTTGAGCTCCATTTGCACTCGGAGAAGGAAAGAAAGAATAGCCGCCGCCGTCCTTCCTCTTCCCATATGGGTTCTTTGAATATGTATCATTCGGTTAAGAAACAAACATAAAAGGAAAAAAATAACTGGGCATGTTGGAATATAAAAGAAACGGCTGCATAAATTATATTATAAAGGAATAAAACAAGCAGAGTGAGTGAGTAGTTAAAGGATATTGGATCCTCATTCCAACTGAACCAGAACTTGGAATGACAGCACCTTGCAAATTATGGTGAACGTTTGTGGCACTATTGACATCCTGCAAAAATCAAAATAGACTATTTAACAATACGATAGAAAAGTATTGTCTGGTGCTTATACACACATATAGCCGAGTTTGGGAATTAACCTCGAATTCAATAAAGCAAACTGTATGTCTTTCTTGTCTTAGAATCTTCATTTGTTTGAAACCAGGTTGCCTGCAAGATGAAAGTGTACAAAGCCAAAATCTCAGAGAAAGCAATGGACAGAAGGAGTGCCCTTTAAGCAAACAGATACTCACGCGCTCAACAGGCTTCTCAATTCTTCTTCGTTTATATTCTCCCCAAGGTTACCAATAAATAGGGTATTGCAAGGAGGATTATCCTTAATATTCTGCAATCGGAAAAAATAAAGTAAAAAACAGCATGAAACACAAGATTACCAAACCTAGGCTAGATAAACCTCAAACTGGGTACAAAATTTATCAAACAATTAGAACCTACAGCAAATTCAGAGCATTACACAATAGATTTAAATAAGCTAACAACAATTGTTCTAAAACACAACCACCAGAGAGTATAGCATGCTAGATAATCAAAATGAACTTCGAGTTTGTAACTATTAGGCAAGTATCACATGGATTCCAAGTAGATAACAGCAAAACTATATAAATGAAATGATGAAAATAGTGTAACTTCACCTGGACGGGCACATATGAACTAGGAGCTGCTATAGGTGCTGGGGCAGGCATTGGTACAGGGGGAGCATGATAACCTGCATAGGGGTCATATGGTGGAGGTGCAGGTGCCATATACCTGATTCAAATTATATATTTGGTGTCAAATAAACAACTAAACAGAACTCGACATACCAATGAAACAGATTCAAATGTCTCACCCATGAGGTGGTCCCCAAACTGGAGGAGGTGGAGGGTGAAAAGGAGACGGACTATAAACAGAGTGTGTACAATCACCACCAGTTCGTAGGCGCTTACTTTGATCATAAGCATTTGAATCCCCAACTATTCCTACATATTAACAATAGAGTTCAAAGGTGAAAAAAAAATGACTGGTGATAGTACCAATGAAAGTAAGAAACTAGATAAAGAATAGCTTACCTCTTTTAACAAAGAGATTCTTCTTAGCCATCTCTGTATGTATCACAGACTTTGACTCAGAATCAAACACCAGATGCTACATGCCCAAAAAAAAAACACAATAAAAGTCAGCAAGAAATAAGGATTTGAGTTAAAGAATGATCACAAAGGAGACAAACCTGAAGTGTATCTTTGGCTGCCATAGCAAACTGTGCCGTTGTGAAAAGAGCGAAACCCATTGGCTTTTCTCCCTTGAAGTTCACCTGAGAAGCTTCATAACCAGGCAACCATCTTAAGAGATTCAAAAGCTCTCTCTCTTTCACATCATCGGGAAGCCCTGCGATGAATATCGTCCGAAGCTGAACAAAATATACAAACTCATGTAAGAATTCATGTTTTTCACAATCCAGATGCTACAACAATTTAAATGCTAAGAAAAATACATTAACTCAATCAATTAATATAACAACTGCTAAATCCATGTCAATCATATATATACAAAGGAATATTTCTTAATTCTTAGAATCATTGTTTCTGGTGTCATTAAATCTGAAAAATCCAAGTTTTGTAAGGTCCCCAAATCAAATTCACTGCAGCAACTAATCGATTCCGTAACAAAATCAACAAAGCCCATAATCTGGAAAACATATCACAAGAACTACCAAACGAAATCGATACAGAGAGGGAGAGAGATTGTAACCTCGTCGAAAGGAGGACGATTATGGTTGTCAACTAAAGGAGGAGGAGGATGATGGTGATGTACAGGCGGGGGATGTGGTGGAGGAGCTGATGAGGCTGCGGCGGGAGGAGGCGGAGCTCCGGCCGGAGGCCACTGCGGGTGGTAAGGGTGGATTCCGGCGCCGGCCATTCGATGGAAACCCTAAGCAGAGAGAGATTGAGGGATTTGGCTTTCTTCTGCGGAAGAATTGACGACATGTGGCCAATACTTAATTTTAAGTCACGTGATTAGCACGTGAACTGTGTGCTGACTTGTAATTTTTATTTTTTCAGTCGGCAAGATTTTGCATTTGTAAACGACTTCTAAATTTGTTTCAACCTGAAACCTACTCCAATTTTATTTTTATTTTGAAAAGTCGGATGCTAAAAGTCCACTTTCCTTGTTTGGTTTACTATCCAAACAACACGAGCTAGCTCTAATAGCAGAATAAATGCATAATGAGTGTTGTTCTTCTACGAGAAATTTTAGCGTTAAATCTTTTAGGCATATGCACTTGGCTCCGAAAGCTAATCATGTCTAAATTACTAAGGAGATAAACTAAATTTTCTAGCAAAATAGAGAAACTCTGTTGTTTAAATATAAATTGTTGAAACACCAAAAAGACCCATCGTCTAGAGATAATAAAAAAAAACAAAATCATCATGAATCCTAAAACCTTTAAACATTTAGGTTAATCACATAATAGTATATACGAGGAGGGTTAGCGAATTACATCCGTTCATCGTAGACTCGTAGTAAAGAAGTCTTCCCGAACGGTATCTTGAATGGAAGATGAAAAGTATGATCTATGATATAGAAGTTAGGTTTCTCTCCCTTTACAAATAAATCTTTAGATATTGTGTATTTGAATGCTTTTCTATTTGGTAGGAAATCAACCAAGATGTCTAATCATCACAAAAGAGCTTTAAAAAATACTTTATTTCAAAAGCAAAGATCAAATCTAAAAGATGTGTAAAATTATACTTAACTTCAATAGTGACATGAAGAGAACTTCCAATGGCCATCGTCGAACAAAAGATTAGTTTCGGCATCTGGTAAAGCAAATGAAGGTAATATTTCATTTGACAATGTTGTTTAAGATTCAATAAGGACCATGATAAATACGTAAGAAAGAAAGAATCATCTTGACAAAAATATCTTCGTCCTTCAAAGAAATCTACAAACTGTATATATGCTGAAACCAGTAACCTAGCATGTGAGATACACTCTCTAATGCATGTTCGAAACAATGCCGACAAATTTTTTGTTACGAGAAATATGTTGATGAAGTTGTATCAAACTTTGTTGAATGCCGGACAAATATCAACCTTAAGCATTGGGGCTTTGGGGTTGGCATGTTTCCGTATTTTCGGATGTACTATGTCGCTAATAAGATGTTTTTTTTCAAAGATACAATCGTTTAGAGAAAAAATGTTTAGTAATATGAACAAATACATTATCATAGACACAACATCCGTCTAACATTTATTCCTACAATACTAGGCTGAATAACCATCCAAATTAAGACATTTACTAAGTGACATAGCAAACATTAGTTTTTGCTAATCTTCTCCATTGTAATAAAATTTATTATTATTATTATTATTATTATTATTATTATTATTATTATTATTATTATTATTATTATTTTATTTTATTTTGACATCTTAAAAGTTTATATTGATAATGGGAGAACAATACACAGAAGACTATAGCTATGTCAACACAAAAACACTCAAGTTCAGAACCATGAGCCCAAAAAAGGAAACGAAGCCTAAACGATTACCGAGAACCAAACTAAAACAAGGGACTAAAACAATAAAAGATACAACCAATCTTAACACTGTAGACAAGAGCCCAAAAGTTTTTGTAATCTCGTCTATAAAATATTTTTTTGTAAACTCTTCCTCACCTTACAAATCAAAATAACGAAATGTAGTAGTTCTTGCAAAATTAAACTCAAGAAGGAGACAATGGTAATTCGGGGTGATCGATAATTGATTTGATTGTATGTACTATGTACTCATCAGCATATACAGTATACTACTTACGACATCTGTATTATTCCAAAATTAGAGATTTTAATTCGAATGGAATGTGATTTTGTAACTAATTTGTTTTTTAGGAAAAAAATCTTTAATCATTTCTTACTTTTTAAAACACCGAACCCCACTCACACGCAAATAACAGACCGACCAACAAAAACATCGTTAACGTGTGTAACAACACAAAACCACAAAGATCCTTCCAAAAGCTAGCAAGTGTCTCACACGCACATTCCCTTAGCGCGTGGATACCTTTTTCCTCAATTTTAACTTTTTTTTCCTTGTTACACATTTTCTTCTTTTGCCTAAAAAAGTTTCCAAACATGTAAAATAACCTTTTATTTCCAGTACAATCTTCATTTGTTCGATGAACCTTCGTTTTTTCCTTTTGATTTGATCGCTTCAAAGGAAGATTCAAAACCCGAGTGGTTGTTATGAAAACTTTTAGAATAGAAGAAACAACTTTTTGATTCCTTCCAAAGCAATGAAACCGATTCAATCGCCTCCGGGAGTAGCTTCTCCGGCGAAGAATCGCCTGAGAAAACGTCCTCACCTAAGCTTACCACTCCCACACCGCGACGTCGCTCTCGCCGTCCCTCTCCCTCTCCCGCCTCCTTCCTCCACCACCACCGGCGTCTCCTCTGCTCCGGCGTCTTCCTCTGCGACCTCCACCAACATCTCCGCCGCGAAAAGCTTATCGGAGCTAGAACGAGTGAACCGAATCGGAAGCGGCGCCGGAGGAACGGTTTACAAAGTAATCCACCGTCCGACTTCGCAACCGTTCGCTCTCAAGGTGATTTACGGAAACCACGAAGACACCGTGAGACGCCAGATCTGTAGAGAGATCGAGATCTTACGAAGCGTAGATCACACCAACGTCGTGAAATGTCACAATATGTATGATCACAACGGCGAGATCCAGGTTTTACTCGAGCTCATGGATCAAGGATCTCTCGAAGGAGCACATGTATGGCAAGAGCACCAACTCGCCGATCTATCGCGCCAGATTCTTAGCGGATTGGCTTATCTTCATCGCCGTCACATCGTCCACCGTGACATTAAACCGTCGAATCTCTTAATAAACTCTGCCAAAAACGTTAAAATCGCCGATTTCGGAGTGAGTCGGATCTTAGCACAAACCATGGATCCTTGCAATTCGTCGGTTGGAACCATCGCTTATATGAGCCCTGAACGGATTAACACCGATTTGAATCACGGCCGGTACGATGGTTACGCCGGAGATATTTGGAGTTTGGGTGTTAGCATTTTAGAGTTTTACTTGGGGAGGTTTCCTTTCAATGTGAGTAGGCAAGGTGATTGGGCGAGTCTAATGTGTGCCATTTGTATGTCGCTGCCACCGGAAGCTCCGGTGACGGCGACGGAAGAGTTTCGTCATTTTATCTCTTGTTGTTTGCAGAGTGATCCTCCTAAGAGATGGTCAGCTCAACAGCTATTGCAGCATCCTTTCATACTCAAATCAACCGGAGGACAAAACCTCCGTCAAATCTTGCCACCGCCTCGTCCTCTACCGTCATCGTCTTCTACCGCCTCCGCCTAGTTTTGTTTCCCTTTTACTCATCGTTTTGTTTTCATCGAATCTTGGTTCCATTTTTCTTGTTTTCCTGACAAGTTTTGCATTTACATGGTGGTTGTGATTTGGGGTATGATTCGTCAGGGAAGAAACTCAGTTTGTGTTTAGGGTTTATTGAGGAGTCTCTTAAGCTGGATTTGTCTTTGTGATAATGATAGAATGTTTGGTAGAAATGGGAAAAAAAAGGAGAATGAGAATTCTTATGGTTTATGAATGGAAGATGACTCTTTGGCTGGATTTATTGTTCATATCAGGAAGTAATGGAGGATCTTCCATTTGTTAAATTTCAGTTAATAAAGCTTCTTCTTTTATTATCCTTGAAAATCATTATAAAGGTTTTTTTTCTTCTTTGCCATTTATGGTTTTGATTGTCTAATAATTGTGGCAAAAAGTTGAAAGCTTGTTGTGTGACCTTTTGTTTGATGGATATCATGTGATTCTCTTCCAATTGGTGGAATTTGAGAAAAGTTTCATTTGTTTCTAACTTTGAGCATGCATGAATACCTCAGCTTTTCACCTAGCTTCTTCTAATCTTGCCTTGATGCTATAGTGTAGTGAGTGACCACTTATTGTTTGTAATGTTGGTCATAAACATGAACAAAAAGTTCAAACATATGTCTTGATATCTTTTACAAGTTTCCTCTTTTGGTGTGATGTTTTGTCTCTTATCCCTTCTTATGCTCTCAACTTAATGATCATTTATTACCCTGAACTATGTTAGTGCAGATATGGAATTTAATGATTAACCTGTTCCCAACGCGTGGAGGAACATGTTGCGGCTTAAATTGATCTCGCTTAACTTCTCGGTTGAGCCACTTCCTTCTCGTTGTCGCTTTAGCGGGTATGTTTCTGGTCTCCAGTTCTCTAGACCGAAATAGTTGTATTCTTCTTAAGAGGATTTCGAAATGATTAATAGGAAAGAAGTTATGATTTTAGGGTAGCTTAGCTTTAGGTTCTGGATACAAACAGAATAGTGAAACTGGCATTCTATACATAATACATAGTTCTGATATTACAAAGACCTGAGGATTTTGATAATAGATTTCCTCTCACTCCCCCTTTAGAAACCACCAAACTCTTCAAAAAAAACACTTCTCAATCTCCCCCAGACTAAAACACGGTCGCAGGAGTGTAGAAAACCAAATCAGATAACAAATAATTGCGTCTCGGTCGCAGGAGTGTAGAAAACCAAATTAGATAACAAATAATTGCGTCTTAATTGCTTCTTAAAGACTTTGATGTTCGAAGTTGCACATACATTCGAAACTCTCTTGAATCTGTTTCGAAACTCTCTTGAATCTATTTAGGGTACTCGGTTTCCAGTTTAGCTCGGAGGTCCTTCCTCAAAATTTTGCCCGACACTGCTTTGGGTATGGCTTCTATGAAAAACACCATCTTGATTCGCTTGTAGTGAACCACCTATGCAAATCATCACACAGTTAGATGAAAGAAATCTAAAAGCTTCTCTCCTTGTGTGTTTTGTGTTCAAAGACGTGAAGCCTCAAAATCTTACCTGTTTGTTGACATAACTCTTGACATCATCGTCGGTTAGCTTAGACCCTTCCGTTCTAACTACAAACGCTACTGGGACCTCATCAGCCACTTCATCTTTCATTCTGAAAATTCAATTATCATTAGAAATACCGAACATTAGAGTTCCAAATTGGATGTTTTCAGATTTTTGTTTTTAACTCACGGGACAACTGCAGCATCGTTGATAAACGGATGAGAAATAAGCAATGCTTCAAGCTCAGCTGGAGCCACTTGATAGACTTTGGATTTGATCAGTTCTTTCAACCTATCAACAATGAAGACCTCATCGTCATCATCCACAAACCCGATGTCTCCCGTGTGTAACCACCCGTCTTTATCTATGGTTCTCGCAGTAGCTTCCGGATCATTCAAATAACCTAACAACATCGCACCATTTCAGTATTCTTTTCAAGGAAAAAAAAAAGTCACAATATGAGCATAGAGCTGGATTACCTTTCATGAGTTGATTGCCTCGGATGCAGATTTCGCCAGATTTATTGCGCGGTAAGGAGATTCCGGTTATGGTATCGACCACTTTCATCTCAGCATTTCTGATCACAGTTCCGCATGCACCGGACTTGGTTTCAAATGGGTTCTTTGCAAACGCCAATGACTTAGCCACCGTTCCTGACTCAGTCATTCCATAACCCTGAAAATGTATTTCATTTTGGGTTTTAGTGATAACAAAAATTGAAAATGGACAACATTTGACATTGTCCATCATAATAACACCCCTACTGACAAAGACAAGAACTGAAAAACCGCACATAAATCATTTAAAGAAACTCAGCTGAAACTGTAATTAAGTTAACAAGGTTAATGTATGACAATGTCAAACTGAGGTTCATCACCATGTGCGTTGTTGGTCGATGTTATTGTAATTAAATTTGACAGGAATTGTTAACGTTTTCTTGTATTCAGGGCCGTGCCTAAAAATTTGGGGGCCAGAAGCAAAATATTGTTTTTTTGAGAGTTTTAGGGGAATTTAAAAATTTTGGGAGCCTTTTTGTTAATTTTTTGGTTTTTGGGGGCCTTTTTTTAGTACAAAAAATCTGAAAAAAGCGGGGCCCAAGGCAGCTGCTTACCTCGCCTCCCCTCAGGCACGGTACTGCTTGTATTATGATCCCACAAAGCCATCACTAAGTCGTACTTCGTTTTTTTTGTCAAATCAATAAGTCAAATACTTAATAAATGCGGTATAGGATCCATTTGGATAAGTGATTCGTATAAAGAGACGAGTATGAATGTGTCCCCAACAATGGACTAAACAGTGCTAAAAACAACCAATTGCATACTTTACTTTCACAAAATTATATAAGTATATTGATTCTTAATTATGTCAAAGAAATACTTGAAATGTTTAATTGATTGCATAAAAGCAACACAAAAAGACCCTAAAGAGAATGGATTAAAGTGTTTTTTTTCCACAGACATTATAGTGTGTCTGACCTAATCTCCATTCAAAATGATAATACTATTCTATTTGTTTATGATTGTATTTTCATCTTTTGATATGATCCAAAATATGGGTGTTTAAGAGCATCTCCAACCGTACACCAAATCCTACACCAAATCTCATTTTGGTGTAATATCTTCTCCAACCCAACATCAAATCCTACACCAAAATGGTGTAAAACTTTTTTATCTATAAATTGGTATTTCAAATTATAAAAAATTTAAATTTAATAAGAAACATATATAAATGATAACAATTAAACTCAAATCTAATATATTTATAATGATTAAACCATAATCTATTATACATACTTTTATTTTATATGATATATTATATTTTTCTTTTCATATTTAATGTTAAATTTAAATAATTTTATAATTTATTACACTAAAAAAAGTAGATATGTTAATATGTAAAATTTGTAAAAGAATAAATTTAGAATATTCTTTTTTGGTGTAGAAAATAATGTAATACATTGGAGTAAAACCCAACACCATTTTGGTGTTACACAATTTTAGTGTAAAATATGGTGTTATACATTGGAGATGCTCTAATAGACTTTTTCTTTGTAGATAATCTATCATATCTTTTGAGTTTAAATACAAACTAATCTCATGAACAAATTCTACAATTATCAAATACTTCTATCAAGCAGAAACCAATTTATTAACAATTTATGACTCTCCTAAGTCCTAACTAAACCAACTAAACTGGTTCCAGACTCGTGCATGTCTCAAAGTCTACCCCAAACGGCGAAAATTTGACCCAAAATGAATTATTCGTCTACTTGGTCCTCTCAATGTGGATGCTTACTATTGGTCACTAGCTTTTAATAGAATAAAATATATATATATATATATATATATATTTTTTAATAGAATAAAATATATTGGTCGAGGAATTTGGATTTGTCCTTTGATTCGTGATTCCAAAATAAGAGTACATATTATTTTCTTCTCTTTAATAATTCGTTTACCCACCACCACGAGATACTTTTACTTAACGTTCATCTAGTTGATTGACTTGTATAGTGAAGAAAATGACAACGATAGTTTAATCAATAATTGTCTTAAACATATAAAATCAAATATATTGGTACTCTTAACATATCAATCACAATTAAAAAAAATTGGTGACACCAAAGATTTAGACACTGACATAAATAGTTTTAAAACTAAGATTTGGTGAACCACCACTAATCCATTTCTTAAATCTTTAGAGTACGAAATTGTTGGTGTATCTATACTTTAAAAAAGCATAATTAGATCTCTAGACACGAAACAAACCTTCACCTATCACAAATATTTTCTACTAACCACCTTGCTTCTTTAACTCTATTATACGAATACGACAAATCAAAATCACGTTTAACTCCTAAGTACCACATGAATCATATGTAACCTAATCACATCAACTAATCCATTCTCTAATCATGTATTACTTGAGTTCCTATGTCTCAATGTATTAAAACGTAAGAAGAAATTAATGAACTAATTGTGAAAGTGAGAGTAAATGAATGAAAACTGACCTGACCAAATATGGCATTAGGAAACTTGAGACGCACGGCGTCTTCAAGCTCCTTTTTAAGCGTAGCTGCGCCTGAAAGCATCATCTTCACCGAGCTAAGATCGTATCTCTCGGTCTCCGGGGACTTAACGAACGCCAAAACAACCGGAGGAGCCACCGGAACCACCGTGACTTTGTACCTCTGAATCAGCTCCATCACAAGATTCAACTCGAACCTCGGCACGATCAATAAAGCCGCACCGCATCTCATCGCCGTGAGCATCAACGCGTCGAGAGCGTAAACGTGAAACATTGGTAAAAAGCAGAGGATGACGTCATCTCCGGTTAAGTTGACGTTAGGGTTTTCTCCGTCCACTTTCTGAGCAATGCTCGTCACTAATCCTTTGTGAGTGATCATAACTCCTTTCGGAAGCCCCGTTGTCCCGGAGGAGTACGGCATCGCCACCGTGTATTTTTGAAAAGATTTTATAAAGTCGGATCTTTTCCAAAAATACTAGTTTATGGTTATTTTGAAAATGTGTATCCTTATAAATATGTATGGTTGTGTATCCTGAAAAATATTTCGTAGAGTCGTATTTTTCCAAAAAAACCCGCATTATGGTTATATTGAAGGGATGTGTCCTTCAAATTTGTAAGATTGCGTCTCTTAAAAATAACCGCTTTATGGTTATTTTATAGAGTTATGTCTTTTTTGGGTAATATCTTTTGAGTTGTGACTTTTCAAGAAATCTATCTTCTATATATTTATTTCGCTTAATGTTTAGCTCATTTATGGATGTCAATTTAAAAATTCTTTTAAAGCATGATAATGATACAAAAGTCGCATGATTATGTAAATAATAATAACAATCCTCAAAAAAAAAAAAATAACTAAAGAGTTGTGTATTCTCTAAATTATTTCGTAGAGTCGTATTTTTCAAAAAAAAAACCACATTATGTTATTTTGAAGGGTTGGATCCTTCAAAATTGTAATATCGCGTCTCTTCAAAAATAACCTCTTTGTAATCTTCTATATATTTATTTCGCTTAACGTTTAGCTCATTTATGGTTGTCAATTTAAAAATTCTTTAAAATCATGATAATGATACAAAAGTCGTATGATTATGTAAATGATAATAACAATCCTCAGAAAAGATAACTAAAGAGTTGTGTATTCTCGAATTTATTTCATAGAGTCATATTTTTCCAAAAAAAACACATTATGGTTATTTTGAAGGGTTGGATCCTTCAAATTTGTAAGATCGGGTCTCTTCAAAAATAACCTCTTTGTAATTATTTTGTAGAGTTGTGTCTTTTTGGGTAATATCTTTTGAGTCGTGACTTTTCAAAAAATAATCTTCTATATATTTCTTTCGTTTAGGCTTTAGCGTTTAGTTTATTTATGGCTATCAATTTAAAAAACTTATTAAAGCATGATAATGATACGAAAGTCGTATGATTATGAAAATAATAATAATAACAATCCTCTAAAAAGATAATCAAAGAGTTGTGTATTCTCGAAATTATTTTATAGAGTCGTATTTTTTCCAAATAGCTCATTATGGTCATTTTGAAGGGTTGTGTTCTTTCAAATTTCAAAGGCCGCTTCTCTTCGAAAATAACCGCTTTATTGTTATTTTGTAGAGTTATATATGTCTTTTCGGGTGGTATCTTTTGAGTGGTGATTTTTCGAACAACAATCTTCTATATATTTTGTTCGTTTAATGTTTATTTTATTTATGGCTATCAATTTTAAAATTATTTTAAAGCATGATAATGATATAAAACGTCGTATGATTCTTTAAACTTTTTATTAAAAATACATCTTTTAGTATCAGAGAAGTTCTTGAAATTCTTGATTTATGTGAAAAAATTGTGATTCTTATGACCATGCAAATTTTAAGATTTGGTTTAAAATTTTATTATTGTATAATTTAAAAAAAAAATTATTTTATGTAAAGAATTGTGGAATTCTTTAGACAATGCATATTTTATGGCTAGAATTGCATCTTTTCGAGAATTCTTTTTATCGTTACTAATGATATGTCTCCTATTTTAGAAAAAAAATCATTTTATGGTTATTTATCTCTTCGTGTTGCGTTTTTACGATTTTTTGTTTGAATGCTTATTAGTTATTAGTATTCCCTTTTGAGGAAATTTGTGAAAATATTCCCAAATTTTTCTGTATTTTGAAAACTAACTCAATTTTTCAAAAGTTTGAAAACTAGCCTTTTGTATTAAAAATTAATAATATACCTTGAAAAAATTAAGTGTTTAAAATATATTTAAACTAATTTGTATTATCATTGGGTATTGGTCTCTATTATAACAATATGTTTTTAAAAAAAAAAAAACCTTTCACATGAGTGATCAACTTAAAAAAATAAACAAAATGATGGATTTAAAAAATAAATAAATGTTGCCAAAAAATAAATAAATAAAATAATCATAAAAAGTAAACATATGTAAAGATTAATATTTATGATATACATAAAACCTATAGTTTGTATGTATGTGTGATAATGCTTGCTTCACTGGATTTGATATTTTTAAAATAGCAGATTATAAAAACATTAAACAGAATTTTTGTGTGCTAACACTCACTTTAATATCATGTATAGAAATAAAGAATAAACGTTTGTATAAAATGATTATGGCTTGTCTATCCTAAGCAATTTCAAGTTTACGTTGTGAAGGATTTACTTTTATTTTTTTTTTGGTCGGAAAGGATTTACTTTTATGCTCTAGTATCTTGAATGATTTCGCGTTATTTACAAATTCAAAAAGGGGAAATAAGCGTTGAACGTCAAAAATTAAGAAAAATTAAGTAAATCAATAATAATAAATGATTGCGTAACTTATGTGTAATCATATATTGCTAAACCACTGATGAGCTTGACAAGTGTATTGATCATAATTTTTATACAGACACCTGATGAAATATTTGTTCATGGAGGATTTTTGATAATACTATATTTCAATTGTTTACCAGTTACTACTATAATTAATTAGATTAGAAATGGTAGGCAGTTTATTTATTTGGAAAAAAATTGAAAATTTTTAAAATTTGTGAAAGTGTTATTGTTCTATTATTTTAGAAAAGGTTAGTTTTCAAAAGTTTGAAAACATGGGTTAGTATTCACATTCCATAATTTTTTAAGATTATTAAACCAAACCTCCCTAGCGTTTTTCAGAAAAAATAACGGTTTGATGATTATTTATGTTTCTTAGGGTTTGGTCTTTTCCAATTAACGTGTTGTGGTGATTAGTTTTTTAAAACTGCGTCTTTTTCCTTCTTTTTTTTTTGTTAAATTTACTTCCATTTCAAGATTTGTTTTTACTAATTTTGATTTGTTTTTTTTTTTTTATTTTTTTTTTTGTTGAAATGTGAAATTTATTGAACAAAAATTAAATTTCTCCAAAGATGGCATTCATCTTGCTTACTTTTGAAGTCATGAGATTAATTCTCATGCTATGTTTTCTCATATCATAATTTAATTTTTTCAAATTGAAATTATGAGAATTAAGTGACCAACGTTATATATGAGAGCAAGAGGCATGTGAGAAGGATTCTTGTGCTTCATTATGTTTATCTTTCTCCATATCCCGTAAACTCTTGCTTAGAAGGTCATTCAGGCTAGATAAAAATCTATTTATCTGATTTTATATATAAAAAATGTTTCATTTTTTTATTTTACATAGTCTTCAGAAGTATATCAATTATAAATTTTTCTTGATTTGTGTTACCTCAATTTAAAAATTGATGATAGTCATGTTTTAAAATATATTAGAGATGATTATGGATTTATGTTCGCATGTGTCAAAAATAAATTATATTTTTAGTTGTGTTGACAATTTTGAGAAAAAAAAATGTAGTCAGAAGGTTCTTTGCCCCCGCGATTCGCGGGGGTTTGAGTCCTAGTCTATACAATTGTTATCGATCATGTTTTAGTAATACTTATAAAACTGTCTTTTTTGTAAAACGTATTTTTTTCAAAATTATATATTTATTTTACTAATTTTAAATACATAAAAATATTGAAAACTATAAACATTCATTACCCTTTTCAAATTAAAAATTGTCAATTTATATATATGATTATAGAGTTGATTGTGGCATTTACATTTTCTTGGTCACTAATATTTGCTTTTTTGTTTGTCTGTTTGGTAGGCTGTTCTGGACACTTTAAAATTACCCCAAAAGAAAATTACTCAACAACTTACGAGATCGATCAAATAAAGACAGTATCCATTTAGTATATGAGTAATCTATCTTCTTTTGTTTTTGTTTTTGTTTTCAAAGATATAGTATATGAAAGCGAGGAATGCATACGATATGATGTAACTACGTTAAGAATCCTCTAAACGATTAGTTACATTTCTTATTGGCCTTATGTGAACACTGGACCGATAATTTTAGTAAGCCAATCTAATAGTGTACGCCCCTACATAGGAACATGCACATAGCCATGTTTAATGTGTTAGCAAAAAGGCATTTGCTTAGGATTCTTATAATTTTTTTTTTTTTTTTCCGTCTAATGAAATTTCATTCCACTTGTAATTTTACAATGTGCATTTGATAATATATCCTTGAGATGCAACTCTTGCATTTTTTGCTAAATGATCAACACATACATTGGCTTGACGAGAGATTTGCAAGAATTTGAAATTACAAGACTTAGCTATTTTGATGATATCACTTATTTGCACAATGTGAGGATGGCTCAATGTGGATTCCTTCTCTTCTCGTTGAAATATTCCTTGCAAGTATCCGTACACCTGCTGACAATCCCCACAGAGAGTAATTTGGTTATAGCCAAGTCTTTGAAGCTCCCGAACTGCAAATCTCAAGGCCTCGACTTCCGCATGTAAAGGTGATTGTGCTGACTGAAAAGACCCTAATGCATACAAACTTGGTTGAGATTGACCATTAAATAACATCCATCCAATGCCTATATTATCATTCCTTGAACTCCAGGACGCATCAGCTAAACAGCATTTATCTCCACATTGTTCCAACACTTGATTCAAGGACTTTGGAATTACCGTATGTGATGTGCAAATTACATTAGTAATCCTGCCCTAATCTCCTGATATTTCTTCCATGGATTCCTTCCATTGCTTGAGGTCCTGTAATGCTTTGGTTATGACAGAGGGAATAGGCCATCGTCTGTTGTTGAAAATAACGTCATTTCTGTTCTTCCATAATCTCCAACCTATCAAATAAAACATCAGTAAACCATCTTCTACATTCTGATTTTCCTTGACAAAAGCTTCATAATTTGCATTTAGATCATTAGTAATCACAGCTTCATTACTAATATTATTCACAGGACTCAACTCCCATATTTCTTTACTAACTCGACACTGAAACAAAAAGTGATTTACAGTTTCAATATCATCCCCACAAACTGAGCATATATTATCCTGTAGAATATTTTTATGCTTTAGTTTTTGAGCTACTGGTAAGGCTTCATGAAGCACTTTCCACCAGAATAGATGCAACTTTGGAGGCAATTTTGACTTCCAAAGAGATCTAAACCCAGAGATAGACAAAGAAGATGATTGACCTTGATTTTCTCTAAGATAGTTATAACCGGACTTAACTGAGTAACTACCCAATCTATTATATAACCAAACAACTCTATCCTGCCCTCCTGTATGAGATGACCAAATTTGTCTAACCAAAGGTACATCAGAAGGATGTATCAAATTTTGAATCTTCTGCCAATCCCATATTGTTGTCCCAGCTAAAAACAGATCCTTAACCTTTAGCTCAGAATCGAAATGATTGCTTTGTGAAATCGGTGAGCCAGAAGGGACTGTTGGAAGCCAAGGGTCTTTCCATACTCTAACTGATTCCCCATTACCTATAGACCATTGAATACCCTTTTTAATCAACTTGTTGCCTTGAAGTATGCTTTTCCAAGCATAACTTGAAGCCCATTTTTGTTTAGCTTCTAGCAAGGTTGTTTTAGGGTAATATTTAGCTTTGTATACTCTAGCTAATAAGGAATCAGGTTGTGTTAACAATCTCCAACTTTGTTTAGCTAAGAGAGCAATGTTAAAATCTCTGAAATCTCTTATGCCTAAGCCCCCTAATTGTTTTGATTGAGTAATTTTATCCCAGGCTAGCCAATGAATTCTATCCCTGTTCTGACAACTAGACCAAAAGAACTTTCTGATTTCAGAGCTAAACCTTTGCAACAATTTCCTTGGAAGCATGAAGCATTGCATACAATAAGTTGGTAAGGCAGTTAAAACAGATTTTATTAAGACTTCTTTCCCAGCAGGTGACAAGAACTTAGAATACCAGCTTTCAACTTTACGAGTCACCCTATCAACTAAGTAAGAGAAAGTATCTGTTTTTGCCCTCCCAACATTTTCTGGAAGTCCTAAGTATTTACCAAACCCACCCACTTTCTGAATTTGAGTTAAATGCATAATACTTTGCTTGGTTTCAAGGGGAATACCTTTAGAAAAAGTGATGGCAGACTTGGTAAAGTTGACTTCTTGCCCAGATGCTTCTTTGTACCTCCTGAGAATATTTAAAAGACTCTGACCTTCTTGAATATTTGCTTTGCAAAACAACAAAGAATCATCGGCAAATAGCAGATGCGTAATTACTGGTCCATTCTTGCAAACTTGAAAACCAGAAAAAGAACCCTCTTCTCTTGCCTTTGTTAAAAGATGAGAAAGTGCTTCCGTACATATAATATATAGGTATGGAGAAAGAGGGTCTCCCTGACGAATACCTCTGGTTGGAATTATTGTCTGAGTAGGTGTTCCATTAACCAGAACTGAGTAAGTGACAGTAGTAAGGCACTTCATAATCCATCTGCACCAAATATCAGCAAACCCAAGCTTTCGTATAATAGCATCCAGAAAAGACCATTCAACCTTGTCAAATGCCTTACTAATATCAAGTTTTAATGCCATATAAGATTCCTTAAGTCTTCTAGTTTTCAAAGAATGCAACATTTCTTGAGCTATTAAAACATTATCAGTGATTAAACGACCAGTGATAAAAGCAGATTGTTGTTCTGAGACAATGGAGTCAAGAATTAACTTAAGCCTTTCAGCAAGCACCTTAGAAAGAATCTTATAAGCCACATTGCTTAAACTAATAGGCCTGTAATCCTTAATTCCTTGAGGATTTTCTATTTTAGGAATCAGACATATGTGAGTATGATTTAAAGCCAAGTCTAACTCCTCATTTTCCAAGAAATGACGGATAACACTAACCAGGGAATCTTTGATGGTCATCCAATTATCCTTATAAAACCCTGCAGTTAGGCCATCTGGTCCTGGGGATTTGTCTGGATCCATTTGCTGTAATGCCTGATATATCTCCATCTCTGTAACAGGCTTTATCAGTAACTGATTCATTTCATCTATTACCTTTGACTGCATATGTTGCAAAATATCATTAGAGGTTGCAGTCTGAGATGAAGTAAAAATTGCCGTAAAATAATCTACTATATGCTGATTTATATCCTCCTGATTCATAAGAAACTGTCCAGACTCAGTCATCACAGAGATAATTCTGTTATAAGCTCTTCTCTGCTTAGTCTTAGAATGGAAAAATTTAGTATTCTTATCACCAGCTTTTAACCAGAGAATCCTACTCTTAACTCTCCAATACTCTTCTTCCATTCTATAAGCATGAGTTAACTGTGATCTAATATCCCCAATATACTGGTAATCCAAACATTGCATCTCATATGCTTCGTGCAAATTTTTCTTAAGCTGCTTAATTCTAAGCTCAGTATTGGTAATATTATTTGAACGCCACTGAGACAAACCTTTTCTGCAGGCAGCTAAAGCTTTGCTGAATTCATGGCTTGGATAATGCTGGCATTTCTCTACCCAAATTTGCTTCACCTTGTCTTGAAATTCAGGTTCATGCCTCCATCTACGATCATATTTAAAGAGCTTCTTCATTCTCCATGTACTAGCTTTAGTATGCAAAACAAGAGCTCTATGATCAGAACAGTTCCATGGCAATAACTGAACAAATGCAGTTGGATACATATCAAACCATTCACAGTTAGCCATGACCCTATCAATTCTTGTTCTAACTGTATGAGAATATCTGTTCCCTACCCATGTAAAACAGCCACCAAATGTTTTTATGTCGTGAAGACCACATCTATTAATCATACTTCGAAAAGAGGAGAATGAATACTCTGACCTGATATCATTAAAATCGCCTATCACCAATCTTGCCATATCTTTATATCTCCCATTTTCAACCTGATCAATCATTTCTTTCCACTGCATATTTCTATATTTAATGACAGGATTACCATAGATATAACTTACACAAAAGATCTTATCATCATCCACAATGTACATATCAGTTTGAGCCATTTTAGGCATAGATATTACGGTTAGCTTAATATGTACATCCCAAAAAATAGCTAACCCTCCTGAAAGCCCATTTGCAGGTAACACAAAAGAGTGGGCAAAACCTAGATCATTACCAAGCCTAGAGACTACATCATATCCATTTTTTGTTTCAGTGAGGAATAGGATGTCAGGTTTAGAAGACTTCCTAACATCCTTAAGGTACTGAATTGTCAGGGCATTCCCCAAACCCTGACAATTCAGATGCATGAGCCTCATGGCTCAGTTGGTGGTTTAAGGACAACCACCAAACCTGTAGTAGCATTTGGGTTTCCTTCAATATCCTCACCAGCAGGACCTTCTGTGATTTCCATCTCCTGACCTTTCAGACTTGCAACTCTCTTAGATGATGAAGCTTGAATCTCCATCTCTTTCTCTGATAGTTTTCTCTTCAAACCCTTTTCACCAGAAGATTGACCTTCTTCCATCTTGCTCTCTTCTGGCATCTTTCCTATGCTTTGTTCCAGTAAGTATTCAGATAGTGGAGCCAGCATTGGTGGAATCTCTGCCTGAGTCCCTGAGCTCTCACCAATTTCTTGACCAGAGTTAATTCCATTAATAGCTGCTCTTCTTTCATCTGCATTCATGTATGGATCATTTCCAAGAGACATAAGTGCACCAGCCGTTGAAGTAAGAGTAGATGCTTGAGGGCAGATGTCATAAGCATGACGAAGACTCCCACAGATAGTACAGAACTTCACCAACTTTCTGTACTTAAATGTCAGAACAAAGGGTTCTCGTCCATTCATTAGGTTCACTTTTCTCATCAACGTGATCTTAGAGTCAATATCCATTGCAATCCTAACCCATATTTCTGCAGGCTTGTCTAGGTGAAGAATTGGCTCAATAATCCTAACCTCTTCAACTTGACCAAGCTTAGAACCAATACTCTCTACAATAGACTCCCTTCGATATGCTTCAGGAAGGTTCTCAATTTTCACCCAAAATGGTATGGTTCTTAGAAAGCTTGGAAAATTCCTGTTTGACCATCTATCCACTGTAATCATCCAACCACGGTAGTTGTAGGGGGCATTATCAAGGACCGCCATTAACTGATGCTCTTTGGTGAAATAGAAATTGACTGTGCCATCATCATTGACCCTCGCATCAGTACACCCTTTTTGCTGCCAAGCAGAAAGCAAGACTCTCTTGATACCAGGTGGATTTTGATGAGAGAGATTGAGTCCTAAGGCCACCAAACAAAGACAATGCTCATTATCGAACCTGATTCTAGCATCGACATGAAGATCCCATGCCTCGAGATCCGAGCCAAGTTGCAAATCTTGTAACTGCTCCCAAATTTCTCTTTGAGAATCCATTATAGTACTGAGACTAGAAGAATCGAAATGAAACAAAGTGATTTTAGCAAGAAAAACGAAAAGATTTGAGCAAGAAATGATCAAAAGAGGATCGATTTCTCGAAGCTTGATAATCGCCTAGAACGTTCTCGACGAAGGGTAATGGTATGTATGCTTAGGATTCTTATAATATATAAGGTATTAGGGACTTCTTATTTTTAAAAATCTTTTATAGTCTAGTGGTAAAATGTGAATAATGTTTTTTAAATGAAGCTCGGTTTGATCCCTACCTTTTAGTGTGTAGGTTTTTTTTTTGAATTTACACTTAAAATAGAAATAGAACGAGATCCCAATAAAAGTGGAAAAGTAGATCCTAAATCTAAAAACAAATCATAATAAAAAAAAATTATTGGAAATTTTGTTAGTCTATAAATAAATATAACAATTTACAAAGAAAATCAAATCCAAATCCCAATTAGTCATCTTGTCTTCTTCTTCTTGCACTGGCACGTACACATTTCTTATTCAGTTCTTCCTCCATAGTTCTTCTTCTACTTCACACATAATTGTTGAATCTATTTCTTCTTTGACTTTTTAATTATTTTTTCTTATTTTTGGTTATTATTAATTCTTTTAACATTGACGAACTAGTTAATAATTTAGATTATGAGATTTTAGTAAAATTTTCATTGAAAAAGAATGAAGAAAGATTCTTAATTATTTTAGATTATCGTTTACCGATTTGATTTGAATATTTTATACCGTTTAAAAATATATATTAAAAAAGAGTCCGTACTTTTTAGTTCGCTTTGAGCCCTTACAGACCTAAGCTCGGCACTGTACATAAGCACTAAGCATGTACGGCTAATAATGTCGGTATATATAATGTATTTATCATTTTGACTATAAACGGGTTAAATGGCAAGAATAATCAACTCGCTTTCAAATAATATGAAGATTAGTCTAAACATCAGTGAAGATTTCACGGTTATACAAAATTTATGATATCGAATAGCTAATGTAGCACTTTGGTATTATAAACGCCTGAAGATTTCACACCAACAATAATATTATAAACGCCTGAATCTCTTTTTCAAATACTCAGTTTTCAAATTATCGCAGAGTTTTTTCCTTAAATCTTTTTCTCAAAACTGTTTTCCAAAAAAACACCAATCTTGATTCGCTTAATGGGAAATGGGAACCACCTATATGGATCATCGAACAAACGCACCATGCCCGTCTCCGTCTTGAATATTCATATCTAGGGACTTGTAGTAAATATCACGTTTAGGAAAAACCGAAGACTCTTTATTACACATTGAATGAAATAATTGGAAAATTGTGAATGAAGAAACCTTCAATTAATTAAAGTTTGCTTTCCGACTTAGCTGATCTCCCTTTATAATTAAGCTCTCTTTCCTTTTTGGATGAGTCTATAATAAAAAAAATTGAATGTTACTAAAATATGATATCCAAAACAGAAAAATAAATGTTACGACAATGTAAACATGATACTCAATCTCATACAAGTAAATTCAATTTAACGTTCTCTTCTCTCTCCTTTAACGAGAGTATGTGTTGCTTGAGCTTGAGTAGCGAGTATGCAATGCATGCAGTAGGATAGTTTCCACCTTTTTGATGTCATGGTTGTTGCCTTGAGATGCAACCACCATTCTTGCTAGGTTTAACTTTCTTTAAACCCGCTTGTGTATATGCCTTTTGTGTTTTATTTGGGGTTTTTATATATCTTCTGGACGCATGCAAATACTTTTTTCATTAGCGTCTTTAACATTTTTTTTATTAACGATATACAATAATGCAGATTTAAATATGGATTATGACACGACAATAACACTATAACAAATAACTAAATCACCATATGTTTTAGGTATACCTATGTTTTTAATAAGTCATACCAAGTTATAATACTCCTTATGTTTCATTTGGATTAGATTTTTTAGCTAAAAACTCAGAAATTAAGAAACCATAAAATATTATTTCTTATATTAACCAATAAAAAAACAACCAAAAACTTTTAAATATCTTTAAAAAAAGAATTTAGGGAGTATTTAATATCGATATGATCGGGTGATTTCCTAGAAGAAGAAATGTAAAGAAAGTGTCCCCAATATTGGACTACATTTCTTTTTAAAAAAAATATTGGACTACATGGTGTAAATAGTGTTATTTTTATTTTAAACTGGTATAAGCGTATGTACCCCAAAACAATGTTTATGTCAATACATGTCATTGTCTATATTTCTGTGCACCAAACTACTAATTGCAATTACCAATAATATCCGAATTTGGTGCACCGACCATAATGACATTGACATAAATAGTGGCAGCGCTAAGACTTATTGATGTAGCATCCTAATCACTTTAGGAACACGCAACTAGTCACCCGTGGCTTCCAATTCACGTCAACGTTCGCTTATTTCCTTTTTTTGGAGTTTTGTTTTCTATTTCTATTATTTAGATTGTTTCCTCTTCGTTTTAGTATTCCTATTTTAATAAGGAAAGTCGTTTGTGACCGACCTTTAGGGTTTATATAAAGCCATAGCTAAGACTCTTTAGAATTCAGTTTTTGAAGTTATAAAATTGAGAGTTCTCTCTTACCTTGCGTTGGTTTCGATTTAATTCATCAATTCAGGAAGCCTTGTTAGATTTGATTCAATTCATCTTTCAGGAAGCAGGTCCTAAGGTGATTCAATTCCCTTAGTTGAGCTGAATCTATCCCTAGTTTCGGAAATCCTTCGAGCCGTTGACGTTGCAGGTCTTGCTTGGCTCTCACGGCAACGATTGATCTGTGTTTCTAAACCCTACGCTGCGCCAGGTTGGTATCAGAGCTTTGCTACGTTCCGATGCCGAGAGAACGAAGGAACGCAGCCCCGACGGAGGCTGAACTCACCCGTCAAGCTATCGCAGATCTTCACGAGTAGATGCGTGCTATGGCCACGGCCATGCAGACGCTTGTTGTACAACGACCACCACCACCGGTGGCAGCTCCTGTCGCACCTGCTGACGAAGACGATGAGGACGATGTTGACAGAGATGAAAACCCGTTTGCGGCACTCCGCGACAACCCTGCAGTCCAACACCTTCCTGTTCATGATTTCAATTGGGAGAATGGATTTAAATCAGAGATCCCAGAATTTCATGGTGGACCAACGGCGGAAGAGCTGCTTGATTGGATCGTCACCGTAGAAGAGATTATGGAGTTCAAACATGTTCCGCTGGATCGTTGTGTTCCTGTCCTTGCTATGCGTTTTCGGGGCAGAGCGGCAGCTTGGTGGGCTCAACTCAAAACAACGCGAGCTCGTTTGGGTAAGCCGAAGGTGCTGTCATGGGAGAAGCTGAAATCTAAGATGAAAAAGACTTTCTTACCGTACAACTATGACCAGATCATGTTTCAACGCCTGCACAATCTACGTCAAGGATCGCGTACGGTTGCAGATTATGCTACCGAATTTTTTTTGCTTCTTACTCGTGTTGATATTCAAGATTCCGAACACCAGCTTGTGGCTCGATTCGTTGCGGGTCTACGTCAACAAATCCAACATACCATTAATCTGTTCAATCCACTCACAATCCACTCACTCGGAAGCTCATCAACAAGCCTTGACCATTGAAGCTCAGACAAAGAGCAACTTTTCGTCGTGGACGGTCTCTCGTCCGTCGCGCGGCGCGGCGATTCTCCCGCCTCAACAACAAACGGAAGGATCACCTCAGAAACCGGAGTCAGCCCTGGTCCCTATCACTGACAATCGTCCATCTCGGCCAAGTTCCCTTCGCTATTTCTCTTGTGGTGAAATTGGTCATCGCCAGTCTAACTGTCCGACACGTAATCGACGAGGGCTTCTTCTAGATGTTGCTGGTAACGACGTAGAGGTTATCTATGATGAAGAGGTACCTGAGGTCGCAGCAGACACGGAGGTCTTAACCGCTGATGTTGGTATTGCGCTGATGTTTCGTCGTGTTTGTTTAGCTCCTCGTGGACCAGATGAACCTCCGCAACGGCATAATCTGTTTCATTCTAAGTGTACTGTGGAGGGCAAGGTTTGCAAACTAATTGTTGATTCCGGAAGTAGCGAAAACATTGTAGCAGAAGAAGTTGTTACTAAACTCCAGCTTCCAACGGAACAACGCCCTTTCCCGTATAAGCTCGGCTAGTTAGATAAGAAAACTGATGTATTGATCACTCGTCGTGCATTGATCTCCTTTTCTATTGGTAGTAGTTACAAGGACCAGTTACACTTTGACGTGGCTCCCATGGATGCTTGTCATCTTCTTTTCGGGCGCCCTTGGTTATATGATCGGCGGGTTCAACATGATGGCTTCCTCAATACGTATAGTTTTCGTTTTCAAGAGCGCAACTTTACGTTACAGCCATCCTTACCGGAACCACACATTGCATCGTCGCCTTCTGTCCTGGTTCTCCAACGTAAACCATTTGAAACTACAATGCGCGAGGAAGGTCGTGTTTTACTCTTGTTACCAACGGTCGCTTCGTCCGCTGTCACTAAGCCTATTCCTTCCGATTTTGGGGCTCTTGTCAGTGAGTTCGCTGATGTCTTTCCTGATGATTTACCCTCTGGTTTACCTCCCCTTCGTGACATTCAGCATCGTATTGACTTGGTTCCTGATGCGCTTCTTCCTAATCGACCGCACTATCGTATGAGTCCTGCGGAACATGAAGAATTACGTCGTCAGGTCGAAGAGCTGGTCGCCAAGGGTTTCTTACGTGAGAGTTTAAGTCCGTGTGCAGTCCCGGCCTTGCTTACCCCTAAGAAAGATGGTACCTGGCGGATGTGTGTGGATAGTCGCGCTATTAATAAAATCACTGTTCGATACCGGTTCCCTATTCCTCGTCTTGATGATTTGCTTGACCAGATTGGTGCTGCTTCCGTCTTTTCCAAACTTGATTTGAAGAGTGGATATCATCAAATTCGTATCCGTCTTGGCGATGAGTGGAAAACGGCATTCAAAACACGAGAAGGGCTTTTTGAGTGGCTTGTTATGCCTTTTGGCTTGTCCAATGCACCAAGTACCTTTATGCGAGTTATGAATCAGGCACTTCGTCCATTCATCGGTAAGTTTGTAGTGGTTTACTTCGATGATATATTGATCTTCAGTATGTCGGTGACGGAGCATATTGCACATTTGCGAGAGGTGCTACTTGTTCTTCGGCGTGATCACCTTTATGCGACACTTAAGAAGTGTGAATTCGGTTCTGAAACCGTTCACTTCCTTGGGTATATTGTCTCTGCTCGTGGATTAGCTGTTGATCCAAGCAAAGTGGAGGCTATTCAGTCATGGCCAACACCTACTACGCTGTCGGAGATTCGAAGCTTTCATGGGCTTGCGTCCTTCTACCGCCGTTTTGTGCCACAATTTAGCAGTTTAATGGCTCCTCTCACTGATTGTATACGCCGTGATGGTCCGTTTGTGTGGACACCAGAAGCTGCTCGTGCCTTTGAAACGGTCAAACTTAAACTCGTCTCCGCTCCTATTCTGGCTTTACCGGATTTTTCGCAGGTCTTTGAGCTACATAGCGATGCCTCTAAGACTGGTATTGGTGCCGTTCTTAGCCAACGTGGTCGTCCTGTCGCTTTTTTAGTGAAAAATTGGCAGGAGCTCGTAGTCGTTACAGTACTTATGATATTGAGTTCTACGCGGTGGTTCAAGCTATTAAACATTGGCGCCATTACCTTTTTCATAAGGAGTTTGTTCTTTTTACGGATCATGATGCTCTCAAACATCTTAATAGCCAAGATAAAGTGTCATCACGTCATGCCTCTTGGATTGCTTATTTGCAGCAATTCACCTTTGTTATAAAGCATACTTCGGGGGTTTCAAATCGCGTGGCTGATGCCTTGAGTCGTCGTGGTGCCTTGCTTTCGGTTCTCCACGTTTCTGTCCCTGGTTTTGGTACGTTCGCCGAACAATATCCTACTGATGCTTTCTTTGGTAGAATCTTTGAGGAAGCTCGTTCGGGTGTCTCAAGGAACTTTACTTTGCACGATGGATTCCTCTTTCGCGGTGATCGGCTTTGCATTCCGGATTGTAGTCTTCGTTATAAGCTCATTGCTGAGATTCATAATGAGGGTCACGTAGGCAGGGATCGTACATTACATCTTGTCTCGTGTTCTTATTTCTGGCCGTCTCTCCGACGTGACGTGGAACGGTTTGTTGAAAGGTGTGTTACGTGTCAGAAGTCCAAAGGGCATGCTACCAATGCGGGTCTTTACCTTCCGTTACCGGTTCCGACACAGCCCTGGTCCGACATTAGCATGGATTTCGTAGTTGGGCTTCCTCGCACTCAGCGTGGTTATGATTCTATCTTTGTCGTTGTGGATCGTTTCTCCAAAATGGTTCACTTCATTCCGTGTAAACGGACTACTGATGATGTCCAGGTCGCTACACTTTTCTTCCGCGAGGTCTATCGCCTTCATGGCTTGCCCACTTCTATTGTCTCTGATCGGGATTCTCGCTTCTTGGGTCATTTTTGGCGTTCGCTATGGAAGATGCTCGGGACTAGTCTTGACATGAGTTCCGCTTATCATCCTCAAACGGATGGACAAACGGAGGTCACTAATCGTTCTTTGGGGAATCTACTACACTGCTTGATAGGTGACTCTATCGGCACTTGGGATTCCAAACTCCCTCAAGCTGAGTTTGCCCACAATCACGCCCTCAATCGAAGCTCGGGGTTCAGCCCGTTTCAGATCATCTATGGTCTTCTTCCTCGTGGACCCGTTGACCTCTCTACTCTTCCTGATCGTATTCGATTACATGGTGGTGCAGAGGATTTTATCGCCGAAATACATAACGTCCATGGTCAGGTTGTTGCCAATTTAGAATCTTCTTCTTCGAAGTATAAGGTTGCGGCAGATTCTCATCGTCGGCGTCTTGTTTTTGAGGTGGGGGATCTTGTGTGGGCATTTCTAACAAAAGATCGGCTGCCCGCTCATACTTACCACAAACTCAAAGCAAAGAAAATTGGCCCTTTAGAAGTTTTGGAACGCATTAATGATAATGCATATCGTTTGCGTTTACCAGCTGATCTCGCCACTTCCGACGTGTTCAATGTGAAGCACTTATCGCGTTACGTTCCTCCTGATCCGGTTCACGATTCGGGGACGAATCTTTCTCCCCCCGGGGGACCTGATGTAGCATCCTAATCACTTTAGGAACACGCAACTAGTCACCTGTGGCTTCCAATTCACGTCAACGTTCGCTTATTTCCTTTTTTTGGAGTTTTGTTTTCTATTTCTATTATTTAGATTGTTTCCTCTTCGTTTTAGTATTCCTATTTTAATAAGGAAAGTCGTTTGTGACCGACCTTTAGGGTTTATATAAAGCCATAGCTAAGACTCTTTAGAATTCAGTTTTTGAAGTTATAAAATTGAGAGTTCTCTCTTACCTTGCGTTGGTTTCGATTTAATTCATCAATTCAGGAAGCCTTGTTAGATTTGATTCAATTCATCTTTCAGGAAGCAGGTCCTAAGGTGATTCAATTCCCTTAGTTGAGCTGAATCTATCCCTAGTTTCGGAAATCCTTCGAGCCGTTGACGTTGCAGGTCTTGCTTGGCTCTCACGGCAACGATTGATCTGTGTTTCTAAACCCTACGCTGCGCCACTTATTGAACCACCAATAGTCTAATTTAGACCTCAAAATTGTTCTGTTATCTCTCTCCATCATATATATTTCAATTCTAGTCTGATGAGTCTCTATGGATTGGAATAGCGACAAATCTAAATCTTCACCTACCACGAGCATATTCTAGGACCGGTTCGGCTTGTCTGAATACGAACACAAGAATACCTCGGCAACTCTTTAACTACCGGTCTACCACCATGATTTGTATTTCAATCCAAAAATATATACACGATATAGCTTTTTCATTCCTTAGTATACAATCAAAATGATAATCTTATAAAAAATCAAATTTTGAATTTCTCCAATAACCCAAAATTTTCGATTTCTCGTTCAGTCTTGTTCTAAAAAATTATTTACTTTAAGTACAACTTTTAAAAGTAACAAAAATACAACCATTTTTTATTCATCACACGAAAACAAAGAAATTAGAGCAAATATTGTTCTATAAAGTTTCTTTCCTTTGTTTATCAACGAAATTTGTTTCCGTTTATTTGTCTGATAGGATTACATGCATGTATATATACACATTTGGATCATTTTAAACTTAGTTCATCGATCATTCCGTTTGCTAGTTTGGCTCTTAGATCCTTCCTCAATATCTTCCCCGATGGAGCTTTAGGAATGGAGTCGGTAAAGAACACTTTGTTGATTCTCTTGTAAAACACAAACTGAATCACACGCACACAAACACTATAAACATTGAATCCAAAACGTGGATCTATTTCATTATAGCCATCATTAATTACCTGTTTTGACACGAATTGCTTGATTTCATCTTCTGATATATTCGAATCATTTGATCTCACCACAAATGCAACAGGAACCTCACCAACACCTTCTTCTTTCATTCTACATATCCAAAATCAATGACACACAAAATTAGGAAAAACTTGAAATTTCATGGACTTCCAACTCAAAAAATGATTAGTAATGAATGGATTAGTCTATGTCCTTATACATCACTTAATGTCTTATCTCACTTTTGGATATGATATGGGATAAAATAGAATATAAAAAACAAATTAATCTAAGGAAAAGGATTTCCAAATTTCGCTTACCCGACGACAGCCACATCGTTGATGTCTGAGTGAGAGATGAGGAGAGACTCAAGCTCCGCAGGAGCCACTTGAAATCCTTTGTACTTGATTATTTCTTTCAAGCGATCCACGATGAAAAGCTCGTCGTCGTCATCAACCAATCCAATGTCTCCAGAGTGAAGCCAACCATCTTGATCAATTGTTGCGGCCGTGGCCTCCAGGTCATTGAGGTAACCTTTCATGATTTGGTGGCCGCGAATGCAGATCTCACCGGGTTTGTTCCTTGGAAGGGAATTTCCAGTGTCTGGATCAACGATCTTCATCTCGGCGTTCCTCACGACTGTACCACACGCTCCTGATTTCACTGGGAATGGCTCTTTCGCGAACCCTAGCGACATTGTTAGCACCGGACCAGCTTCTGTCATTCCATAGCCCTGTGCGTAACAACACTGTTTTAACTCCTCTTAATGACCTCAACATAGCCGTTATAGGCCGTTGCATGATTACAAAAGTTCAAGTTTTTGTAAGAGTCAGTAATATATAAAACATTTTATAGTGTTAAGTTTTGTTTAGCGGCAAACAAATGAGATTTTTTCTTTACAACCAATCAAAGCCTATTAATGTGTTAGATTATACGATTCTCAGGAAACTAAATAAACCAAATCCATATCAGTCTATAGATTGATGCTAAAGCTCATTTCTAGTAAAAATCCATATGCAGGTTTTTCCATATGAATCCTAAAATCTATAGCCAAGATTTACCCCCACAATCTATAACCAGGAATGCTGCAAATAACTGAATTTTTTTTAATCACGTATTTGGTATATGCATAATTTGATTTTGAATGATACTGCCTATTATTTGTCCTCTTAAGATCTGCCAATCACATGACCTACAAGATTACAACTCATCTCACCTACTCAACTAATGATTTTCTTCAAAGTCACATATAAACTCTTTTTTTTGTTAAACACATACTAACTTTTTGGGGAAAAATATTACTCCATCTGTTCCTTGAAGATAGATTTTCTAGCATATTTTTATTTAACCAATTTGTAAGTTTCAAGAAATATTTAATAAGACTATTTTAATTTAAAGAATAATTATTGGTTCAATGTTATGAAAAATATTTATTACAAAAAGTTGCATTAATAATTAAACACAATTTATTGTTTCTTAATTTGTGTGAAAAATGTTAGAAAATCAATCTTCAATGAACGGAGGGAAGGGAGGGAGTATAATTTTATGTATAGACTTAAGCGGCGATGAATATTTAATAATTTGATTAGTAATAGTTATAGGTGGAATTAGCGAAATAATATCGAGTTGTTAACATATGATGGTCATTCACGAATGAATCGCTATGCTAATATGCGCAGAGTAACTATCTCCCCACCAACTCGTAGTGGTTATCCTCCTCATCATTGATCAGCTTTATTAGCTAAACTAATTTATCAATGCAGGAAATAATATGTGCCTTTTCTGACCACAAATACGTTCAAAAGATCTCGTAAAATGTTGATTGAAATATTATATACACTTTTGAAAATAATTTGAAATAGTAATTTATAACACGACCATTTTCCAACTGTAAAGTTTGAAGTTCATATAGTAAATGGAATCAAATGGGCCAAATATTCATTAATTGTCGATTTTTTTTTGTTGCTGTCCAATTAATATTTTCGGAATTTAGGGACAAAGATTATCACGTGTTAAGTACTTAAGTTTGTGGAATTTGCTTCTACATAAGTACATATAATTTGTCCTATTTGCTTCTATATTTTCTTCATCCTATTTGTCCTAAGTTTGTGGATATATGTCGACAAAAAAAGGCTATTGTACTAATGGAGTAATCAAAATATCAAGAAAAATATTAAACATACAAAGCAAGATTACAAAAAATTAGAGGGACAAACCTGACCAAGCTTGGCATTAGGAAACTTAGCACTAACAGCATCTTCAAGCTCCTTACCAAGAGGAGCCGCACCTGACTTTATCACCCTAACCGAGCTCAAGTCATATTTCTCCGTCTCCGGCGACTTCACCATAGCCAATACAATCGGTGGCACGACCATAGCCACCGTGACTTTACATCTCTGAATCTGCTCTAGCAAAAGACTGATCTCGAACTTAGGCATTATCAAGATCGTAGCACCAACTCTAAGACTACATAACATAATTGAATTAAGAGCATAGATATGGAACATAGGCAATACACATAGTATCACGTCTTCTCTGTGAAAGTAAAGATTCGGATTTTCGCCATCGACTTGTTGCGAAACGCTCGTGACGAGACCTTTGTGTGTTAGCATCACTCCTTTTGGTAGACCGGTCGTACCGGACGAGTAAGGGAGCGCCACGACGTCCTCCGGGGAAATCTCCGTCTCCGAGCTGACTTTGTTGTCGCACTGAGTCAGCTCGGAGAAATGGAGGCAGCCTTCGAAGGAGGAGTCGTCGTCGGTGCAGATAATGGAAACGCCGTCGTTTTGTAAGTTTTTTATTTTTCCGGCGTATTGGGATTGTGTGATGATGATTTTCGCGGCGGAGGCTTTGGCCTGTTTGGTGATCTCCGCCGTGGTGAAGAAAGGGTTTGCGGCGGTGGTGATTGCGCCGAGGAAAGAGGCGGCGAAGAAGGTGAAGACGAATTCTGGCGAATTCGGGAGGAGGAGCATTACGACGTCTTGTTCGTCCACTCCGAGATTATGGAGACCGGCGGCGAGTTTACGGGACGTGGCGTGGACGTCAGCGTAAGAGTATACTTCGCCGGTGGGACCGTTGATCAGGCACGGTTTATCGGCGAAGTGAGAGATGTTCTCGAAGATGTAGTCGTGGAGAGGCAGATGGTTAGGGATGTAAATATCCGGAAGCTTTGATCTGAAAATGACGTCATCTCTCTGTTTCTGATCGGTGATCATTGGTTCTTGTGGTGACATGATAAGATTCTGACAAAAAATAAACTTTTGTTGTTGTTGTTGTTGTTGTAACCGATGCTGAGAGTGAGTCAGAGATAGGGCAATGATCAGTGTTTCTTCCATATAAAGTATCGTCAATGTGTGTGGGGGTTGGTGAATGGGTATTATTGTAATATTTGGTTATGCATGTGCTAGGTATTATTGTGTTACTAATAGTGATTAGGACGCTGATTATCTCAAGTTCAAGTAAAGTTTGGTGAGCTTCATCATAATGACATTATTCATGCTACGATTCTTCTCTCATTCATTTGTTAATGTTATTTCAATGCTATTTTTTACTCTATAAAGAATTTTTAGTTCTATAATATGGAAATATATTGGAGAAAAACTCACCTCTATTTTATAATTACTCTATTTCAAAATATTAAATATAGAATAATACATTGGGACCATACATTGGAGATGTTTTAAGTATCTTGACCGAAACACAAAAATCTCAGTGGTTCAAGTAAAAACGACTTGGTTCATACACTTCATAGTGTATTTATGAATGTGGGATAATTGAGAACGATGCAGAGTCGTAGTCATAATTTTAAGTTCAAGTAGAGTTTGGTGAGCTATATAACTACCAAGTCTACAATCATTTTGACCATCCATGCTTGCATTCTCCTCAAGATCTTTTTTTTCAATTTTGTTTGTATTCATTTTTCTTTAAATAATTTACCGCCGGAAAATCAATCCCCTTAGAGAGCATATCTTGCAAACACAACAAATTAAGTACCTCGACAGAAACCCATAAGTTTAAGTGGTCTTAGAAAGTGATTTAGTTCGCTGTGAAAATATATATTTGGTTTAGTACAGAATTTTATTATTGTGGATTCCAGTCTCTAATAACAATTTAGTTTCGTAGCACCTATATACTAGTACTGATAATGAGGCCTATACTATTGGAGTATCACAATTGATAAATGCTTCTTCTTTCCATAGAAATTATATGCTACATTTAGCTGTGGATTTGAAGATTCTGAGAAGAATTTCCTCTGCAACTTGCCCAATACTCAGCAACAAGCTTGGAGAAGTAAGAATCAGTCTCCATCAGCTTCGCAGGCTCGTTATACTCCACGAGATCACCTGTCGAAAATCAAAACCAAAAAACCGGTCATGATGACGAGTTTAACAAAACAGTAATCACATTTTGGTTTATAAGAGATTAAATAGAGAATAATATGTTTACCAAAGGAGAGAACCATGACCATGTCACTGTCTATGACCGTTGGAACTCTATGCGCAACTGTTATCACGGTGCACTCCGCAAACTCCTCTCTTATGATTCTTTGAATGATTGCATCAGTTGCTGAATCAATTGAAGCTGTAGCTTCATCTAACACTAATATTTTGTTTCTCTTCAATAGTACTCTTCCAAGACAAAACAACTGTCTCTGTCCCACGCTCCAGTTCTCTCCTTCATCACTCACTTCTCGTTTCGTCACACCAACAACAAATGATAAACATAAGCTGATAAGCGTAAAGACCCATTTCGAGAAATGAAAACATTTACGGTTGTTCAGTTACCTGAGGAATCAAGTTTATTAGGCAGATTGCTAATCGTCGCCTTAAGCTGACACTTCTCGAGAGCCTGCCAAGAAATGGTTTCAATCACAAAGGCTCAATGAGTAAAAATGAAAACATAACTATTGTTTCTTATTTCACCTTCCATATTTCGTTGTCGGAGTAAACACCTAAAGGATCAAGATTAGTCCTTATGCAGCCACGGAACAGAGTTGGTTCCTGAGGAATGATGCTGAGTTTCATTCTCAGATCTTTAAGACCAATCTTACTTATGTCAATACCATCAATCAATATACAACCACTTGCTAGTTCTACCAAGCGAAACAAAGCACTGATCAAAGTGCTTTTTCCACTTCCTGTCCTCCCGACAACTCCTACTCTCGTCCCTTCCCTAAACGTGCATGAGATTCCTTTGAGAACCAATGGAGCATTTGGGCGATATCTTAACTGCAAAAGAAAAGTGAATCAAAACAAAAGCTTAAGCATAATTTAAAACAAGTAATGTTTCTTCTTACCTTAAGCTCCTGCAAGTGAATTGTACCATTTGAAGGCCATGAAGAAGATGGTCTACAATCATCCACAACTGCAGGAGGTTCTTCTGGTATACTCATATACTGTTTTATCCGTTCCACGGAAATGATGGAATTCGATAAGGTGCAATATCATCGAGTCAGAAAGACCTGAGTTTGTGTTAGTGTTAATGCATACGATAGCGAAAGCCCAACTAGACCTGCAAAGCGAAAAGCATAAGTTCATGCACACATTTCAGTTTGATGAATATCTCGAACAAAATATGATGACTTAAATAATTCATGCACCTGGAGCTATGTAGCCCTTGGGAATCAGGATAAGTAGAAGTGCACAAGTGAACAAAGTCACATTTTGTAGAGTCTCTATCCTCAGAATAACCCACTCCATGGCTGCATTAGACAGAAAGAATAGCACAGCATCTGCGTCGACTAGGTTTAGGTAGTTTTTAAAGAACCTCTCTACCGTTCCAAAAGCTCGTATTGTCACCACTCCAAGTGAGGTTTCTGCAGCATAATTCATCACTGGAGCTTTGGTTGTTCCGTTGATCCTAATCAGCTCCCTTGCAGAGGCTAAATAATAATCCTATTTTTCAAAGAAGAAGCTGATGTTACTAACAACTTCATTGCTGCATAAAAAGAAGTAAAATCGAAACATGTACCTGAACCACTTTCGTGGCTGCCAAAGCAAGAAGAGCTATGATAATTACTTGCCATGTAACATAAGTCATGACAAAAAGAGCTGCAGTGAGCTCAACAGCCTGTGCTACCACGAATATGAACGCAAACGGAATGTCAAAGTCCAAGACGTTCAAATCAGATGAAGCCTGCAAAAATGTTACATTCAATTATGTCATAAATTGAGCTGTAGTGTATTCATATACATGCAAGCAAAGTGATCTTACTCAGGTGATAATGCATCCAACTGGAGTAGAATCGAAGAAAAGCATCGGGGCTTTAAAGACTGCATTTGTGAAACCAGAGAAGAAGGCTTTTGAAGCTTTTAGTCCAAGATGAGCAGTCATAACAGATCTTCCGTACACAAAACCAGCACTAAGAGTCGAAATAATGCTATAGACTCCAATAAGCATTGTAGCAGTGATATTAGAGATCCCAATACCATAAGCCAACCAGTACGTCGATGCAGCCTGAAAAACTACAAAGCCAACCTGCACAATACGCTTGACCATAGAAGAACCCATCCTCGGGAGACACGAAAATAGTCCAAGAAAGGTTTCAACCCAACATAACCACTCTCTTTTTCTTCTTCTTGTGTGAGTTGTACCCCTGGAATATCTGTTATTGCAATCTCTTCTTCAATTTTTTCAACAACCTCGATCTTTCCTATCTCTCCGTCTCTACCCATTTTCTTTAGATCTCCGAGGCATCCATTACTCGCTAAAGGTAATACGGTTACTGCATCATTATGAGCATTCACCAGCAGTTGGAATGTAGTCCCCATCATTAAGAGCTCCTCATACTTTCCTAGTTGAGTGATACTTCCTTCCTCCATAACCTGATCAAGGTCATCAAGCAATAATAATCAAAAGGTTAGGATATAGACATAGTGTTTTTTTTCTAGTTTGCTGCTACGCAAGTTTTACTAGAATTTGATCAACTTCTGAGAGAAACTCGACTTGGTGAGTGACCAGAATGACAGTTTTCTCCTTCAGCGAGTCCTCAACGCATTTCTGCAGCCACCGTTAAAAACATTTTAAGAAGCAGTCATTACAAAAAGCTTCTTCAAAAGAATTCCAGCTGTATGCGCATCCACGGCACTAAAAGGGTCATCAAGGAGGTAAACATCAGCATCAGCATAAACAGCACGGGCCAGCTGAATCCTTTGCTTTTGGCCTCCGCTCAAGTTAAGCCCTCTTTGTCCTATTTCTGTCAGGTCACCATGTCCAAAACCATTTATGTCCTTATCCAGTGCACATGCTTCAATAGCTGCATTGTATCTTCTACTTTCCATGGGCTTTCCATAAAGGATATTGTCTCGGATTGTACCACTTTGGATCCAAGAGGTCTGAGAAACATATGCAATGGACCCAGAGACCTTTACCTGTTTCAGTTGGACAAAGTAAAGGAAACATATATATTTTAAATTGAACAAAAGATAAGAGCTAGTCTTGGTAAGTGTTTTGCTTACAGTTCCAGACACTTTAGATATTTCTCCGAGTACTGCATGCAACAGCGATGATTTTCCTGCCCCAACTGGACCACAAACCGCAACTTTTTGCCCGTGCTTGATTTCCAAATTTATATTCCGAAGAGTTGGAATCTTAGTTTCTGGATCCCAACTGAAGTTACTTGCTTGTATGTCAACTGCTATTCCAGATTTTTCAAGACCACTTCTTTCAATTTCATCAATCTTTAGCTCGTCGTCAAGCAAAAAGTTGTTTATTCTATCGAAAGAGACATTGACTTGGATGATAGCAGAAATTGCCTCAGGTATAATTCTCACAGGGTCTGCCATAACTCTTAGTGTAGCTAAAATCGTGAAGATGGTGCTTGCGTTCAGGGGCGCGCTCTTGAATAGTGCACATCCGACGAATATAACAGAAGAAACTATTGTTGGAGACATCCAATACAGGAAAGTACCAAAGGCCTTTGTCAACTGAGCCTTAGCCAACCATTTAAATTCGTCATCACGACAAAATTCTATCTGTTTCTTGAACTCATCTTCCCATGACTGCAACTTAATGACTTTCATGTTGTTGAGAATCTCTGAGGTGGACCTCAATCGCTTATCCTGCGCGATCATGAACTGGGTCTGGCAGTTCTGTAGCATATTTGCAAATGGTAGATTAAGGAGACCACACATGAGAAGAAGGATTAAACCCGGTAAAGCACCTACTCCAACCACTACAAAAAGTACAGCTGTAGAAAGCAAAAGCTGCAGAACAAGGCTCCATCCCCAGTGGAACCACCACAAGAATTCTCCCATTCGATATGCATCCACCGCTATATAATTCACAATCTCTCCAGACGAACGCCTTTTCCTCCCCAAGCTTGATAGCTTTAGCTGCTTTTTATATGCAGCAACCATTAGCGCTGATCTAATCCTCATCCCTGATCTTCTTGACGCAAAATACCAATGTCTCATTGTCAAGGACTCAACTAGCTTCAGCATAACTAGACAAGCTAAGTTGAAGAACCCATTGCGGAGATCCCTGTGGTCACTGTTTGCATAATCCACAAATACATATAGCATTAGTGGAAGAGATACAACAGCAAATGTTCTCAAAAGTGCACAAACTGCTATGAATATGTTTTCCTTGAAGTAGACTTTCGCAACGGCTCTAAACACCAAGTTTCTTCCTTTTGTTGAGCTTCCCTCTGCGAGAAGACTATCCCATGCTTGAGCAAATTTAGTGTAAGCTAACTCAGCCTCATCCTCTGGGACTACACTTGGGATATCTTCTGGAGATAACGGTTTCTTGAAGCCCAATGAGAGCAAAGGATTCATCCAAGAGAACGATAGAAAGCTGAAAAATCCAGCTGTTGCTAATTCCGCCGAGTTTCTTCTAGGCTTTTCGGTTAATAGAGGATCAGAAAGGCCATTTTCACTGCAATCTTGAGCAGCAGGCGCTCTGAGATTTACGCAGGAGCAAACGAGAAGCAGAAGACTCATCGGGTAGGTCATGATGTCAAAGACTCTGATGCCTTTGCCCTGTGAAAGTATTTCAATCTTTGTGGCTGAATCCAGTAAAGCAAAACACACCCACCAAACAGATACAAGAATCTTGATCGGCTTCGAGCCATTAACAAGCAACGAAACCGCAAGTGAGACCCAAATAATCCCTTCAACAAAGCAAGCAACCCAAGAGCTTTCATTATCACCATCAATAAGATCCTTTAATCCAGCATAAAAGAAAATGATGCTAGTAATAGCACAACATATAGCTGTAGCCACAAAGATCCAGCTTTTCTTGCGGAGCCGGACAGTAAAACGCTTAGAAACACAACTAGCAACCAAACACAAGTAGAAGATGAAGAGGAACAATAGATTTACAAGATCTATGGCGGTTCTTTGGAAGCAATAAGAGGCTAGATTCAGTTCAACGTCACACCATGGAAAGCTCCCTGCATCATAAAGAGAGAAAAAAAAAAATTAGTAAACCACAAACACACTTCAAAGCATAATATATAGTTTATTAATCAGCCTTTTTGTCTTTTTGAGGAACACAAGAAGCCAAGATTTCCAAGATTCCACCATAGTAACAACCTCAATGATTGAACATAAAACATATTCTTTTTAACAAGTTAGATTCCAAAATCTTGTTTCTTTCTACAAGAACCACCTCTCACACACACACACACACACACAAGCCAATAAAGCTTAAAATGAAGAAACCAATGAGGAGAAGTAAAAACGGGAAATTTCGTACCAATAGAAACCGCCATTGTAGAAGAAGCAAGAAGCAAGAGAGCTCAATCAATGAAGCAAGAGAGAGAGAGAAAAAGAAAATAAAGTCTGTGCATTTATGAAACGAGAGGTCGAGGTTTCGTAAGCTAAACGACGTATTCAAGTCCACATCTACTTTATACGAAGGAATCAGAATCAGAGTGAATGATTGATTGAACAATGAATTAGGCGGCTTTTATTTGTCCTTTCAGAATCACATGCGTAATTGAAACGATGGGTCCGTATGTTTATCACTTCAATGTTGCATCCACACACGCAAATCACGGATCCTGAAGAAGGAGAGAAGGAAAAGAAAAACTCTTTCTCTCGTCCTATAAAGGTTTTTCCATTTTTGACAAAATCTATTCATGGTTAGAGTAAGAAATTAAGAGTAACCTTTGTTTCTGCAAGTGTCGCGGTGTCCATTGCATTTGCACCTCCTCGAGACGTGTAATTTGACGCAGAGACTATGGCGGATATAGACAAATGTGGATCCTTTCTTATTCCATCCAAAGATTGGTAAAAACGTAGTGACTGATGCAAGTGTGCGGTTTCTCTCTTTCACCATCGCCTTCAACTTCATCGTTTCATCTTCCTCGATATAATGGGCTTATTAGTGGGCTTTTTATTTTCTAGAGTAGGCGTATGTACTTCCCATGTATTCTTTTTTAATGTAATATAGAGATAATTAATATCTTGTATTTTTAATGACTAAGACATGTACCAGTTTTGTGTTAATGTCGACTTGTATTTCAATTTAAAACAACATATTTCATGTTATGCACGGGGGCGGATCCACGTTATGGAAAGTGGGGCACGTGCCACATACTAAATATAAGAATTTCCTTTGTAAACAATAGCTAACAAATCGATCTTAGCTCAATTGGAATATGATGCATTAATCTGCCCCTATCAACATAAGTTCGACCGATCTTCTTACCTTATCAAAGTCCTTATTTTATTTAAATGTTTGAAAACAAGTTTTCTTCTTCTCTTTTCTCACTCTTTTCTCGCATTTCTATAAACGTCTATAAAAAGATAAAAGTTCTTTGTTTTCTCAACTCTATAATCTCTTTTTCTTTTTTGGCGTTTACTAAAAACAATTTTTCTTTTTCATAAATAGTTTTCATTCCTCTACTAGATGCTCCCAAGAATCTTTTTATAGTTTTCATAAATTAGTTTTCAGTATTTTTTAAACACAACATTTAAACGTCTATTATTTTCAACATTCAATTTAATAACACTAAAACTATATATTTGTCATTCCTATTGTATAGTTCTTACTATTAAAAATCTTAGTTTTGATTGTTATGCTTATAGAAATATTGAAAAAAAATATAGAATACTTTTTCTGTAATCGTGTTGTATTTTAACTAATTACACCAAATTTAATATTTGTGCCCCATACAAAATTACGTTCTGGATGCATGTTGTTATTGTAAAGAAAAAAAGTTAGAAAATCAAATGAAAATGGTAAATCTTTATTCCTAGAGTAATTAATTAGGCCGAGAATTAATTTGTCTCACTAGTTAAGCTATCTTGCAAGTAATTAATGGTTAAAGGGAATTAGATTTTTAGGGCATGTGCATTGGAGACTTTATGAATAAATATCTACAAATTTTTTATAATTAAATATATTAAATTTAGATACTTGAGTGTCTAAAACCAGAAAAAATCCAGTATTAAATTTTTAATACCGACTCAACTAGCTAGGTTTTATTCTTAAATAGAGTAATTATGTTTGATTCACGTGGGGGAAATTGGGAATTGATGGATTTTACGTAATATATCACAAAAAAGTGAAACGGCTCAAACTATAATTATGTGCATGCGTGAGCTTATATACACAGTCTACGTATATACAAGAATAGTACGATGCTTTGTTCAGGTTTGTTCAAGAGAGACATTTCTTTTGTTAGTTATCTTTTTCTTTTCATCGCCAAATGAAATGTAATGGAACTATGGAATATTTTGTTCAATTGGTGTTGATATGACTATTTTGGTGGTTGAAATATAGAGGGCATGGAGGCTTGGAACATACGAGGAAGCCGAAATATTTGAATAGTAATATGAGGCGACATTAGATGAACCACGCGAGGGAATTTGTTGGTTTTACGTAATGTCACCAAAATTAAAGTGAAGCGACTCAAACTGTATTTTACATGACATTGAGTATGTGCATGCATGAGCATATATACACAAGTATTTATGTATCTATGCTCCATACAAACTCCTATACCAAAAAAGAAATCATCATTGTATGCATGATATAAAGCTGTTAGATAAATAACTCATATTAGAAGAAAATTTTATAACTCATCAGAAAAAAGTGATGCTACAAGTTAAGACTTTGTATTACAACCAAACTATACCCTTTAAAGTCCTTCTCTTCGGTTCTCTTTCTCACGTTGACTTTAGTTTGCTCACTTCGTATAAATCCTACCCCAACCAAAAAAATCAAAATTAATCACAAAGAAATACACAAAACTCTCTCTCTATTAAACAAAAAACACATATTACCAAAATAGAATGGAGTTGGCTTAGAAGTGGAATGAGCAATGAAATCAAGCTACTTATATCATCTTGGACCATTTGGTGGTTCTCGTCTTTTGCCGCAAGCACATTGATGAATGTGTTGTTGTTTGGAACCAGCTTAAGAGCCACCTTAAGACAAACACACACATTACAGGAACTAGTTGGAGAATAATCTGTTTTTTGTCTTTTTGGTTTTCTATAAAGTATAATTATAATGAATAATAATATATAAAAATAATACTAATACCTTGAAAGCAGCTGAAGAAATCCATCCATGCCATGGCTTTATAGTCAAATTGTAACTTTCTTCTACGGCTTGTTCCATGTTTTGTGACATGTCTTTGACCAACCGTTGCAATAACGCCAATGTAAAATCCATTGCTCTAAATAATTTTGGGATACAAAAAAGTTGCTGGTTCATATTCGTTTTTGTTGTCCATGGTGTTACATTTAAATGCACCAAAAATGAAAAACGTACCTGGTTAGCCAAAGAGCAGCTCTGCTACAGCTGTTAGGCCTCTTAGAGGATCCTTCCTTAGCTTCTTTTCTCAGTATCTCAACCAAATTTGAGTACAAAACAGGATCAGATTCCCACATCTTCTCTAGCCTCTTTGAACCGAACAGTTTTTGACAAACAAACAAACAAACAAAAGGAACTTAAGAACAGGTTAATAAGTTGATAAAATCATTTTTCAAAAAAAACGAGGGTGTTGGAAAAAACGAGGTCCATTCATTCAAGAGAGCAAGAATGACGAAAATGACCCTGAAAGCAACGTAAAGATGTAGATGGGTCCACGTGTCGAAAGTGATGAAGTTTTTCTTGGGCGACCAATCGAAACATCAGTTTTCTCAATCATTTTGTAAATCAGTTTTTGTTTAATCATGTTTATGCGTGCACCATCTCTAATGTAAATCTTTATTTTCTACTTTAAAATAGATAAAAAATAGCATTTCTCTATTTTTTCACACCAATGTAATTCTATATTTTAGAAAATTGCTATAATTTCTCCTATTCTAAGGATATTTTGAATAAGACAAAAAAAATCTCTATTTATATTTTCAAATATAGAGAAAAATTTAGAGATCTCTATTTTAAAGATGAAAATAGAGGTGGATTGGAGAGAAAATAAAAAATTACTATTTTTAACTCTATTTTTAGAAGAAGAAATAGAGATGGGTTGGAGATGCTCATCTCTACTTTTTTCCCCTTAACTTTGTTTTAGAGTAAAATTTACTTCAATCCATCTCTATTTCCATCTCTAAAAATAGAGAAACACATTAGAAATAGTCTTAGTAGTTAATTATACGTTGAATTCTTGATGTGTCAAGGGAATATAATAACGAAGATACAAAATAAATAATGATATTTCTAAATTTGGTTACGCAAGTGATTACGAGCATTGAAAATGATGCGTGTATGTATTAGTAAGTATTAGTAAGTATTAGTAGTATTAAACAAACGAAAAAAACAATTACTTGAATATTTTGATCAATGTCTTGTCGGAAAACAGCCATTGTCGGCCCAATCTTATCTGCAATCAATCAGCAAAGTTTCAGACAACCATTGGAGGAGCTAGTTATGCTTTATTTAAAGGAAAACAAAAATACATTAGTAAGCTAGATTCGGACAACCAGAAAATCTTTAACGGTAAGTTAAATAAATTCACTTAAAAGCACAATAAATTTGAATTTATAGAAAGAAATTAACTGCATAAAAAATTAATTGGGTTAAATTCAAAAAACAAAAAAAAAAGATTTGGATTCTTGGATATACCAAGAACTTGGATGATTAATGTGCAGAAAGAGAGGAGAGGCTTCAAAGGTAAATTGATGATGTTGGTAGCTGCTGTTTCAGTGGTAACTATTGTTGTCTTAGCTATGGAAAGAACAGAGAGTTCTTCAATGGCGGATCCAATTTCTGTCATCTTCTTCTTCTTCGTTGACTCTTCCATTTCACATCTCTTTCGTTTCATCTTTGATACCTTTTGTTTGTTTTTTCACTTGCTTCTCGAGTGTGTGTGTGTGTGTGTGTGTGTGTGTGTGTGTGTGTGTGTGTTTGGCTCTTTTAAACCAACATCAGGGAATTAGGCTATTTATGATTCCGGCGATTGGGGTATTTTTTTCTTTTTCTTTTCGTGCTTTGATTTGGAAAATTTGTTAATTATATCTTGTAAAACAGTACTCCATGTATAGATTACCGAAAGAGATAATAGTTGTTTATAGATACTCTCATCGAGATGATGGTGATAAGTGATTGGTAACCCCTATGTTTGACCTAGCTATCGTTATTTACTTCCCGATTTTCATCAATTTTCTTTATCACTCCATTTATTTGTTTAGATTGTCTATTTCCCACGATAAAAAAAAAAAAAAACAATTGTCTATTTCGGTATTTCCCCTAATGACACATTATTTCTCTTAGCTATGTCGTTATGAGTTCCCCAAGCTCTTTTGTTTATCATAGAAATATGTTTATATAATTAAATCAAATAGTTTTGGATCGAAACTTACATTGAACGTAACTATCTAAATTTATATACAAATACTACTGAAAAGAAAATAACTATAGACGGAGTAGGAGATTTGATCGAATTTAATTACATACTGATCATAGACTGAATCTAAAATATACTGCAAAAATATAGGTTACGAGACCAAATTTCCATATAATTAAATCTATATCGGCTTGGCTAATAGACCGAATTTAACATCGTCTTGAGCAGATATCAAAATAGATAAATAAAAATAGGTTAATGGGGCAAACACTCATCAACTCAAATCGAAACCCAAACCGATTCAACTTGGTTTGACGTGTAATTGTGGTTTTGAATGGGTAGTTCATCTCTCATACACACCACATTGTAAATCCAAGATTAACTATATGCATACATATTATCTTAAGAATATATACCTTTATAAGAAATAAATCCATAATGATATATATTAACTTAGACATAAACATATTTTTATCAAAAACACTTACACATACATTACAATTCACACATACTAATAATATAATTATTTTTGTCGTTGTTTTTTTTCATCATGGCACAATAGCCCATTTTAAGTTTTTTTTTTACCTCTTTCTCGAATATTACCATGTTCGAACCCGGTTTGGTGAGATAGCAACATAAGTAAAGCACTACTGGTTTACATGCTCTTTCTGATTATTCTGTTGCAAATTGTTGTGATTTGATAAATTCGTAAATATTTATTTAAAGAGAATATCAAAATAACAAAAAAAAAACACAACACTAAATAATTCTTTGTTTTTAAAACAAAATTATTCACAATTTGAATTATTTTCTTTAACAAAAAAAAAACAATTTGAATTATTATAATGCAAATTAAAAAGTTCGACTTTAGAATAGAATAGAAAATAAGATCAGTTCCTATGTAGAAGAAAAAATGGATTTACACTATTTTTAATTAAAAATAAAAAGGATTAGAGATAATTTTACTCCAAAATAGAATTTGAAAATAAATACAGAATAGGGTTTGAGATACCCTATAGCTAATCTTTTTTTTTGTCGTCTACCCTATAGCTAATTTATTCACAATTTTAGGAAAATGATAAATAATTTGCATATACATCTATCTCTACAAGTATTAACATAATGTGTGTCTGGATGTCGTTTTGTGTGCAAATGTACATGAAGAAGTGGAGCAGTTAAATTTTAATTTGTGGGTCAAACGTCGTTATTAGACATAATGCATTTCAGTTTTTTATTAAGTTATCTAAGACTTATCTTTATTTGGTAAAAATTTAAATAAGCGGCTACCTAGCATGCTAATTGATTTTCTTTGGAACATATTTAGTGTTTAACCTATATGATTATTTTTCGATTAACCAAAATAATTAACCTAATTATCAGTAGGATGTAGAAAAAAGGATGGATTATAGTAATATAGCAAAAGAAAGTTATACACAAATCTAAAGACAATAAACAGATAGTAATAACCAACATGATGTGAATCTATAAAGATCAGGTCTAGATAATAAGATTATAAAGTTAAATTGAACGGTTGTTTGCTAAATGAAGTATATTGTCCAGAATCTATCGAACATGCTGGTGGGTAAGGCACTCCAACTATTAGTGGGACGAATCTTTTTACAAATGTATTATTTTCTATGTACTAAATAGTACAGTTTATAATTTAACTATTTGGTCTGCAGAATTTCAACTCCCTCTCATCTCATCCCCATTCATGAATGACCAACTTATACTCAATTTGAACAATAAATTTAACATGGCTCAGCACGCCGTTTATATTTTTTTAATCTATTAGTCAACAAATGATTTAACCCTTTCAATTTTAATCAGAATTATTGTTTTTTTTTTTGTCAGAATTATTGTTAGTGGTATAGATTACAATTATTCAAGGATTTTTTTGTTTGTTAATGCATATGTATAAGCGTACCAATTACCAAGTCCTCCGAATATGGTCCGCTTTTGCTCCTATCCAGTATCCAGCCCGTAAAGTGACAAATAACGATGTAGATTCTGAAAATAGAATATTGGTACAACTAAATAATGATCTTTTAAAACCACATATTAATCGCCATGTTGTTAAGAGTAACTCTTTCTCTCTTCATCTCTTTATGAAAGTGTGAGTTTTGTAATACCATGTGTACAATGAAACTATCTTTTCATTAATGAAGTTTGGGGAATACTTTACGAGGCGACAAATCTCCTAAAAAATAGCAAGCACATTAAAACCTTAATTAAAACAACAATATCCATGTATTTCAAGATTTTCCAACGCCTAACTCAGAATTTTTTGATTGCGTAACGCTTGTAAAATACCGTTTATGTAATACTATTTCGAGCTATTTTCTAGTTACAACATGGCGAGATATGATCCACAAAATGAGAGAAGTATATAGTCGTGCTAGCAAAAGGAAAATTATCATTATGTTATAAAGTTAGAAATTTATGGGATCAGATAACGAATAGAGTTAGATTCTAAATTTTTGAAATTGTCGGTGCACGCAACTTAGCGCATTATAGCTGTTTGTGTCAACTATTAGGGTGGCATCTTCTATGCAGTTTTTGCAAAGATATCATTTCGTTATGTTTTAGTGTATGTTAAAGGAGTATGATTATTGTGTCGCTTTATCAATTTATTGGACACAAAAAGGGATACTATACAGGTTGACGACGTGTTTTAGGAGCAGGGCCGGTCCTGAGGACAAGCGGAGCCTATGTTTGCGGCCTCTATATTGATCCTCATATTTTGTTATAACAAATGGGCCTTCAAATCCTACAAAAATCTTTAACTTAATGATCAATCGGCCTATTTTTTATTTTTAACTTACAACCCATTGAAACTCAGGGCCGGCTATACTACCTTGCCAAAGTTAGTATTGAACCACTTAGTCGTGGGCATAAACGAACTTGTTGGTATGTAGGTGTGCATTGGACGACTAAAAGCCGTGGGCATTAGTCAGTAAAATGAGAAAAGTCCGATCTCAACAAGTACGTAGTTTTTTGGTGGTTTTGCTTGCAAAGTTGTTCTTTCAACTCAATGAATAATGTCTAATGTCAGAAAAGAAAATATGATAAATATATTTATTATTAGAAGAGTATTTATAATTATAAACAATTATTTATGATAAACTATATGTATAATAAAATTTAATGTACTTAACGTTAATTTTTTTATATATTAAGAGTCTAATTTTGATATTCGTACACAACTTCAATAAAGTTTGAGAGGATCCTTGCATACTAAAAGTTTTGTTTTTCTAACTATAGAAAGCTAATTTAACGGAATCAACTCGTGGTAACAAATGCATCTTATATATTCATCGAACTGGTTTTGAAACAAAAAAAATTGTGATATATATAAATTTACCTGACACGTTAATTTCAAAACTATATACAAACCAAGTCCTTGCCACTTGATTTCGAATTAATGCTTACATCACTTGAAACACTAATTTATTCATCATTATATAATTTTCACCCAAACACTAATTCATTCATGAGTATACTATTCTCTTAATCTATCATGTTATTTACAGTTTCTGCACCGTGATATCTTCTGATTATTTTATTTTTATATTGCTAGAAGAAGGGAGTCAAACAATTATAGAATTAAGATAAGTTAGAGGTTCGGATAGATCAAGAAATTATTTAGCTTTTCGAATATTGCCAGATATATACCACAAGCTCCCATGCCGCTTCTAATTTTATATTGTGTGAATACTCAAGATTCTTTACGTTCTAAAATCTTTAACTTTGGACCGTTTACAAACATTTAACAATAATATTGTAACAAGTGAAGCATTGGGCTAAAATGTGACACGTATCCGTTTTCTATTGAGTAGTTATATTTGATGATAAACGACTTATTATCGGTCGAACATCTATAACTAACCAACCAATGCCCACTACATCATATATGGGGTTTGTCTAATATGTATATCCATTTGCCTCTTTTCATTCAGATATAGTATATAACACAAGTTTTTTTTATATGACCCATAATGAAATTATTTTCATTTAAGAATCTACATGGTCATTTATCAAATTGACGTATGTGACTATTGATACTAAAGATTCAGATAGTTAGTGAATAAAATTAAGAGGTCGAAGAAGTTGTAGCCTTTTAGGTTTGTAATGAAGTTATATATATACACGTATTTCTAGTGTTCAGTTTGAAAATCCTTTTTGAGAAACTTTGCGTATTAATAAGTCAAGTCGGCTAATAAAAAATTATATATATCTGAAACGAAATTATTAAATGCTAGTTGAAAAATAACTAGTTAACTGAAATTGATGATAAAAAATTGTCATGAGGGTTCCGCTTTGATGTGCTTAATAGGTCGTAAGGATGCAAGGATGAACAAAGGTGGCACCTTCTCACTTTCTTCCTTAATCGAATACACGAACCCATAAATATCTTTAGTCGAATATACCCATACTACAGTACATATCACATATATAAATCACATATTCTTTTATGTCACGTATACATCACTGCATATGCATCGTACAGTTATATTTTCTGCATCATTGCTTTTACAATACAGAATTAAGCAACCGATTGGACTGGGAGATCGTGATATGCTCGTTTGTCTAGTCCGAGACTTTCTTAAAGAACAAGTTATTAGTTGATAGCCAAATGGTGGTAGTCTAGTGATTCCCACTTGAGGAATAATTGCCCTGTTGGTCTAGGTTAGAGTTCGATTTCCTTCAAGCGTAGAATTATTAACAATTTTCATTTGGCCACACGGATATGAGTCTTTTCTTTCGGTCCAGTTGAATACCGGGAGAGATGGTCTATCCATGGAATGCACTTCCCCAAGGATTAGTTTAGGTCTTTCCATAGGTCATAGATTCCCTGAGTTATCAAACAAATTTTTTTTATTAATTGATCCATAAAAACACGTACATAAAAGTTGTGTTATATATAAAAAAAAATTTCTTACAAAAATTATAAGTCTAGACGATAAATCGGTTATTTTTATTTTTTTCTTTTTTTTTGTTATCGAGTAAGTGTCAATACCATTTGCGCCCAATAGTCTCCCTCGGTCTTCCGTCTGAATTCTCTTGGACTGGTCATGGAAAATGGTTCAGACAAAAAGATGCCATATATCCTTTTATGGTCCAAGTTTCTCCAACTTTATGGTCTGATCCTAAAAGGTAGAGGAGCACACTAAAAGAAACTGTGTCTTAGTTATTAGGGAAATTGAAATGAATTCTAAATAATATATAAAGGATATGAGTCAATTCACTCATTGCCAATTAATTTTGAGTTGGAAGCTCATACTCTAACATGGTATCAGAGCCCACGATTCAAATAGTCCAACCCGATCCATAATCGACATGACTCAAAATTGGTTCATCGATCCTTGCCCGAATATTATAAGATTAATGGCCAAAAAGCCATCATCTCAAAAGGGTGTTTTAGGGACAAAAATCTTACATTGGAAATTGGAATGAATTCTAAATAATATATAAATGATATATGTCAATTCACTCATTGCCAATTAATTTTGAGTTGGAAGATCATATCTAACATCAGACCGATCCAAAACCTATAAAACCTTAAATCTAGCCACTTTTACATTTTACGCTTATTATTTCTACAAACTTTTGCATATCTTATCTTCTAATGTCGGAAAGACAAATTTCTACAAACATTATAATATTATCACATCTAACTTATTTTGTTTTGTATAGGTTCGACCCTACGAAGTTCACAAACAACTCAACGAACAATGTCAATTCTACTCGAACCACATCTATGAACTAGATATATAGTATGGTGACTCTATACTATACATGAAGCACTTACGAATGAACTACTTCGTTCTAGCTAATCATCCCATTTTTTAATAAGTATTCAAGCCGATTTCTACTCCAGTTTAAAAAAAAAAAACACAGATGCAAATGCATAAATAATTTTATTTAGTGGATCTTTTGATGGTGCTTTCTGATCAGGCTTTCGAATGTTGCACTTATCCCTAGCTAGTTTCAATCCCATGCTGTCCCCGGAAGACTGGATAGGACATATTTGGTTCAGGCACGATCCCCTTTATCGGTCCACTGAGTTATTGACTTCGGCGCTTTTTTTCATCCCATTTTGTTCCAATTTCTATATATTTTAATCTAAATAAACCTTACAAACTCCAAAACTAATTAAAAACGTTTGATTTGAATACAATTTTACATTCATTTAAAAAAAAAACTCCAAAAACTAATTAACAAATGACACTAAAATTACACAAATACTTTAGAAAAGACACAAAATAATATTTGGAATATAGATGAAAAACTATGAAAACCACAATACATCAGAGGACGATGATTACTGATACCTTGGTCCCAGAAATGTAGTGCATAAAGATGCATATTAGGGACATTATATAACCATTTATTCATTTCATTGAGGTGAATTGGAAGTTCCAAAAGTTTCAGTTGTGCACTATCGTGAGCAGGAATCGGTCATAACCGCGTTGGACGGCAGACGGCTGCCAGTCCAAACTAATCATGATATAGACTCAAAAACAATTAGGATTTGCTTGAAAAGTTTAACAGCTAAATTACCTGTACCATATACTATTTTGTACGTATACATAAGTACATGTGATAAAAATGTAAAGAAATATTTACCTCTACAAATACTTTTTTGGAAGTCTCTTACCTTGGAGAGACTTTATTGTGTAGGTATACTTTTCTGTAGGTTAATTACTAAGAAGTCCATGAACCAATAAAACCTCTCTCCTTCTTTTGTTTCTTCCTTTCTCAACACACTTTTGGATCTATGTAATAAAATCTCTCTCCTCCTTTTTCTTTTTCCCCTTTCCTTTTCATCTTCCTCTATGCTTTGTAAAAAAAAAAAGAACAAAATCGAATTCGAATCCTAGGAGACAAACTCTTCTTCTTTTTTTTTTTTTGCGAACGAGCCTAATTCGAATGTTTATTCGACCAGATCTACTCATATTTGTTTATAATAGACAACCCAACCTCTAAGAAGAAGAAGCTCATGTAAAACCCAAAAAATTGTTTGGTGGACAACCTCTGGTGGACAGCCTCAGTATATTGAATGGTTTATTGTTAAGAGAAACTAGCACCATTGAGTTGTAAACTGAAAAAATCTCAAGATTGGTTAATACGAATGGTAGTGTTGACTTGGTATGTAGGCTAAACACGATTCAATGGAAATGTTTTAATGGATAGTCATACATGGATAGTGTTTGTTTTATCTGGTGGACAGGTTTACATGGATAACGTTCCTTGTTTTGTTAGCTCTTTGGGGATTGAGATGGTTAATGGTCAATCGTGTTTGATAATCATAATTCATAAACCTATTTCCCAAAGTAGAAGAGGTAAAACACACTCCTATCAAAAAATATAGTTTGTTTATTCGCTAATTATCCTTACAAGAGTTTGGCAACACGATTCAATGGAAGTGTTTTGATGGATAGTAATATATGAATAGTGTCTTATTTATGAATCCATATCAAGAAATCAATACAAACCCATAAAAATTGCTTCACGAATCTCCATAATCGATTTCCGATTCGTCTTAATCTTCGAGTGAATTTAAAACTAATCGAATTATTTTGGAGAATGTTTTGTCGAAAAAATCATAGTCAACAAATCTCTACAATTTTTTTATCAAGCAAATTAGATTCCAATTTATTTCTTTTACAAAGAGGAAAGAGAAAAAGAAAGAGAAAGATGAAAAAGTAGAGGAAGAAGAAATGAAGAAGAAATTAATATATTAAATGAGTTTGGGAATTAAAAGAAGGATAGTTTGGGAATTAAAATTTTAAAAAGAAGGAAAAAGTATACCTAGACATGGAAGTATCTTTAAGTAGAATAAGTTTTGGGAAAAGTATCTATAGTGGTCAATAATCCAAATCTAAATTAGACGTGGTTCTTTTATCCCAAATACTAATTAAATAATCATTATTTTATTCTCTTAATCTAGCTATTATACTATTTACAGTTTTTCCACCGTCATTTTAGATTATTCTACATCTACCTCCTAGAAGAAGGGAGTCAGACAACTACAAAAATAAATTAAATATAAACTAATTCGAATAGATAAGAAATATTTAATTCTTCTCCTATCACTTGTAATTTATTTGTAGTGTGAATACTCTATAGATTCTATACGCTTTAGTTTTTTTTGACCGTTCGATAACTTTTAACAAATTAATGTGAAGCATATATATCGAGGTTGTATCGTGACCACGTGTGACGTAGTTGCGGAACTAGAAAATTTATCGCCGAGAACAAAATAAATAACGATTATAAACGTTAATTAAAAACACTATAGATATATGTAAAGAGATAGAGAGAAAGTGACCAAAAATACAATATTATATGAAAATTTTGATGATATGCCATTTTTGGCATGCTAGTGATGCCACTTTACATTTATGCCATCGTTTGAAAATCTTTGCAAGAATGTCATTTTTTTTTAACTTACTTTTATATTTTTTAGGTTTGCGTTAATCTTTTTGATATTTAAGGTATAGTTTCTAGGAGTAGAGTTTAGAGTTTGAGTTTTGAGAGAGAAAAAAAATTAATAATTTTATCTTTTTCTATAAAAGATGGCATATTTACAATAAATTTTTAAGAGTGGCATATTTGAAAAATAATATTTTCAAATGTGGCATGCTTATAATTCCCTCATATTATATCCTATATAAATATGTGATTTATTACATGCTATTATACAACATTTATTTAAAAGTTCAGCTTACGAAGAATGTACTTACAAATGCGTAATATAAATGTTCTTTAAAAAAATACAACGTTAAATAGATCAAAATGCATTATCTATGATTTGTTGTTGTTAGAGACTAAAAAAAAAATCAAAATTATACGTCTTGTAAGAAACAAAAACAATGATTCTTAACTTAATCAAGTTAATCATGAAAATTACATTACAATTGGCTCTTAAGTCTTAACACAAATCCAAATAGTTTGGGTTTTTTTTACGTGTTTTGGTTGTCTTGACATAGGGGTCAAAATTATTTATATTGGAATTAACATAATTATCATTAACACTTATACGTAAATATTTCAAAAATTTGTAGGGTCAGTTGACCCCCTTATATGTGCCTAGCCATTGGCAACTTGTACATCTTCTACTGAACACAAATAGAAAAAGAAAAATTTGTTTAAGATATCAGTTTCTTGATAATCCAGGTCGTCGATTCGGATAATGCAGATCGGATTCGTTTCGAGTTTTTGGTAATATCATAAATTCGAACATTTTCCTCCTAACATCATAAATTTCTTGAGACTTGTAGTAATCAATCAATTTGACTACATGAGTTTATAATTTTTCTAAAGTTAAACTAGAATTTGAAAGATAAAAATACAAAACGGGAAGACCATGGTTTTATTAAAAAAAAAAGGAGGAAAATGCAGTCAGTCAATCCTAAAGAAAGAAATTGTGGGAACACCGTATAAAAAGAAAAGAACAAAAAATACTCTTTTTTTTTGTTCGAAAAAAGAACAAAAAATACATCTTTTCAAAACAACGCATCGAACCATACACTCAAAATTCTACATGGGCCACTCATTGCCTAATGAGCCAGGAATCCGTATAATAATCAATGGTTAATTAGATAGAGATGAACAATTTCATGGTCCCATAAGTAGACCCGCCCCTTGGCTTGTTTATATATACGCTAATTTTATGAGCTCTTTAAAACACATGGACTATGGGCATATCATGAGACTTCAATTGGACGGAATTTCGAAATGTTTCGTGGAATTGTGGGCTCTATGAAATGACAAAAAAATGCCCTTGCCAGGGAAAGGTAAAGATATTTTCATTTTTGAAGGAACTGAACAAATTCTGCAGTTAGCAGAAATTCACCTATGGAGGTTTCTTTTACATATTCTTTTTGTTTTTGCAGATCCAAGCGGTCCATTTCCACCTTTCAAATCAAGGTTGTTTGAGTTGTTTTCATTGTATCTTGTTCCTTTGATTTATGTGACTGATGTACTCTCTTCCTCTTGTGTTTGTAGTAAACAAGGTTGGTTCTTCTCTCCATTTCCGAGATTTTGATGATTCTACACAACGGTGTACTTAAAGTTACTAAGTGAGGAGAGATTGAGAAAATGTTTTGATATTTTTGCACAAGCAAGTGTTGGTGCTGGAGTTATTGCTGGTATATGTGCAGGAGCGGTGGTGGATTTATTGTTAATCTCGTTTGTCTTATATTATGCTTACCGGAAGAGCAAGTCGAAGCATTGTTCGCTTTCATCTTCTATCATGTTGCTACTAAGGCTTATCGATTATGGTAATTTTGTGATGATTAGATACTTTTTTTTTTGGTCATTTGAAAATATATATAACTTGGGACAAAGTTTGACAATTACAAGCAGACAAAGACGAGTTTAAGGAGAACCAGCTCAAACTCAAACTTACACCACTAAAGGCAAAAGTCCCTCAAAATGATAAAAAAGGAAAATACAAACAAACTATCCTCTCTCACAATCAGAAAGCTTAGTCAACCACAGTACGTAGATGACCACAAACAATGTATGATTGCCAACAATTCTCCTAAGTTACTCTCCGAGCAATCAAAAAGGCTCCCTTGTTAGCACTTCTTCTCCGAGCAATGTAATGATTAGATACAAACATTTTTTATCTGAACGTAAATTAAATATTCCGATTTAGTTGGAATTTACTTGCTAAATTTATTATAGACGTTCCTAGCCTTTATCACGTACCATTTGTTTCATGGTATATGAAGTTCTGTAACTTGGATTTAAAAATCTACGTAGACAATAAATCGATACGCGCTGCATAGATATTGAATCTAAGACTTAATAATGATCAGGAAATTAATACGCACTGCATTTTGTTTGCTTAAATTTATTTTGTGTGTTGTTTATAATTTACTTAAGTTTTGTCTAATGTTTTCAAAAGAAAAAAAACTGTGAAAATCGATGTAAAAAATAGAAAGAATAAAAAGAGTGATTTTCTTAACTTGATAATCGAAAATAAACTCTTAATTTTATGAACGTAACTTGACAGATAGGAAATTTTTAAGTAACAAATCACAAACGTCCAAGCGTCAAGCCGCGGCCACAAATCGTAGCCGTAGAAATGACGCGATGATTGGAATCATAAAAGGAAGTGGAGTGTTAGTCCCACGTGTTGTGGCTAAACACAACACAAGAACCACCCCAAATGGTCAGCTTCTAACGGCAGCTTAACACTACGACAAGATCCTCCTTAATCTTGTTTCATCAACACATGGACGGTTACGATTCATTTTTCAGACAACACAAAAATCAAAGGCTACGATTCGAGTTTTTAGTGTAATGATATTATCTCTATGTCATCATCATCGAGTGCTCATACTTGCTTCACAAGAACGCTAACTTACTTATTGTCCCCTGATTCTTGAACCAGAGTGGTTTTGGAAATCATGTTTGTGAAATGATGGGTTTTATACAATCTTTTTAGTTTTTATCTATATCAATTATTCGACCAAAAAAAAAAGAAAATCTATATCAATTTATAAGATAATGGTATTAGATGCTAATAATCACGTCTGACTTACGGCTAATTAGATCAATTATACTAAAAGATTAGTTAATTAGTTTTAATTTTGTTTATTTAAGGTGTACGTGTTAGTGCATGGACAAGAAAACTCATGGGCGGGAGATGACAACTGTTTTCGTTGTCTTCTGTTTGACGTCTTCTTGATTACGTTAGTTAATCAGGAATTAAAATGCGAATTTTTTCATGAGATAAAATGTAACAAGACGTTAAGAAAAAGAATTAGGCAGACCTGTTTTGTATAAAAAATTTGAGAACTCTACATTAACATTGAACAATATGAAAATACATATTCAAATGGGAGTGATTCCAAAAATAGGATATTTTCTTGGGACGAAACTGAGTTTTATCATCAGTCTCGATTTTTAAAAATTATACAAATATTTTTGCAGATTAAAGACCATAAAATAGAAAAGGAAGTACAGAGACTTTTAGCCATGAAAAGAATAAAAATAGTTGTGTTTGTTTTCGGGGTAAAGTAAAGAACAAATATTAGAAACCAAAAAGATACGTAGAATCGAAATTGTCTAAACATATGAAGCCAAACAACCCTCTTGGCACCAAGACAGGCGTATCCAAATATGTTGGAAAAAGTATTACCCTCTCGATTTATTCAAAAAAAAATTTTCGTTTTAACATTATATTCGCCTTTCACAATTTCATAACAAACGATATTGTGTGTTTTTTAAAAAAACTAATCGATCTTCTTAATTCCACAATTCTTCTAATTAATTAAAGCACTCTTTTTAATCCATCCAACAAAAGGACATCAAACAAAAAAAACAACTCCATGATAAAGGTATTAGTTAAAAAGAAGTCAACAAGTCAATGAAAAAGTTCAACACCACGCTCTTGACTTCTAATCAACAAATAATTAATAATATACTGCACAAGATTACGGAAGCATTAATCTCTGTAATTAGGTTGCTCTATAAGACTAGTCACACCACAGCTCCACAAGCTTGTCTTGTCGTTTAGACTTTAACCCCAACACTCTCTCCTCCTCCTCCTTCCTCTCTCACATCTAGAGAGAGAAAAGTGTTAAATTTGTCTTATTTATCCGATAAGAACCACAAATCCCTCACTCTCTCCAAGATCAACCTTTTAACAAATTTGCAGAAATTGTCTCCCAAAAAAAACGAATCTTTCTTCATCAAAAGCTTACTATTTTAAGCAAAAAGACTCTTTTTTATTATTTTTTTCCATTTGGGATTTTTTGGGGTAAAAAAGGAAGAAATGCAGGATCCAGCAGCTTATTACCAGACAATGATGGCGAAACAAGCACAAGCACAACTTCCAGAGCAAGAACAGCTTAAATGTCCACGATGTGATTCACCAAACACGAAATTCTGTTACTACAACAACTACAATCTCTCACAACCTCGTCACTTTTGTAAAAGCTGTCGTCGTTACTGGACCAAAGGCGGTGCTCTCCGTAACGTACCCGTTGGTGGTGGTTCTCGCAAGAACGCGAAACGATCCGTTTCATCTTCTTCTTCTTCTCCGACGAGCTCACATAAGAAAACCAAAAACCCGGATCGGGATCCGAATTCTCAAACCAGGAACAACCCGGATACGGATCCGACCCGGATGTTATACGGGTTTCCGATCGGAGACCAAGACGTGAAAGGAGTGGAGATGGGTGGGAGTTTTAGCTCGTTGCTGGCGTCGAATATGCAGTTGGGTCTTGGTGGGATTATTCTAGACGGGTCGGGTTGGGATCCGGGTATGGGTTTGGGTATGGGTTTGAGGAGGAGTGAAACGGGTAATAACGGAGGTGGTGGTAAGAACCCGTGGACCGATCTGGCTATGAACAGAGTGGAGAAAAACTGAAGGAGGAAGAAGACAGAGAAGGGTATTTTGGTAAATTTACATGGAGTTGAGAAAAACTGATTTTAGGTGACTTTGTTTGAGTCATCCAAACGTAGACAATGAACAGTTTCGATGTTATGTCATTTTGGTAATATATTCCTCCAACTCTCTTTTTCTATTTATTATCGGATTGTTTAAAATTTGAAATCATGTGTAATATAGATGGAGATTTCTAATTTCATTATGTGCTCTAAAATCTGAGATTCTCTAATTTTTCTTCCTACATTACGTTAGTTTTGGAAAAAAGAATGTTAGAAGTAGCATAATACTTAAAAAAAAAAAAGTAGCATAATACTAGAAAAAGGATTATATTAGTATTTACTAATGTCCTCAGGCACAAAATAATGACGTGGTAAATGATTTGTGGTATTAACTATTTTCATAGTTGGGTATAGTTTTAGGAGGTGAGGTTTGAGTTTGAGGTTTAGGACATCCGCATTGGTGATCCTTTGGGGTCTAATGTGATGTTCTTATAATATAAAATTATTAAAATAGTTGTAAAAGGAAAAAGAGAGTATTTTTGTGGGGTATATTGAAATATAAAATTAATAAAATTTGAGTAAAGAGAGTAGATAGTGAGTGTGTTTAGGAAAAGGAAGAGAGAAAATGTCTAATATTGGACATTTTTTATAGTGTTTTTAAAAGGAAGGGAGTGTTTAAATATAAAATTAATAAAAGTTGAGTAAAAGGATAAAAAAGAAGGTATAAAGTTGAGTAAAAAGAAGAGAGAGCGTGTGTTTTAATAATTGTATATGGCCTTAAGACACGATGGTGTCAGCAATGCGGATGCCCTTAGGGTTAAGTTTTAAATGTTAAAACTTCATTTTTAATTTTGTGGTATTTTGTTTTTGGAAACAAAAATAGTAATTTTAGAATTTTTTTTTAAAATGTTGTTATTTTTGAGAATCTCCCATGATTTTTTTTTTTGGCTATATTATGGTTGATATTATTTTATGTTGCAACCGTGAGGTATTTCGCCGACGATTTTATTACATTCCCTATGTCATTAGTTATTTATAAGTATATTTTTAAAATTGAAACCCTTTTACATATGCGCAGAATAGGTTCGTATAATCGAATATTAGAATAAATAATTGTGCATGAACCGACATAGATCAGCAACATTCTTACGACATGTGACATTGGTATTTTAATTAGTTTAAGAACCCTAACTTTCTAGAACCATGATATTGACTTCTTAGCTACTAGCCCCCCGGTTTTTCGTGGTTTCATCAAATATTCAATATTAGCTTTTATTATGTCGACGAAAAAAAAGCTTTTATTATGTCATAACCAGTTTATATACTGATAAAAAAAAGTTTTTTTTTTTTTGTCGTCGATAAAAAAAAAAAGTTTTAATGTATTTAGATAGACAAAACAAAAGTATAAAGTCGTCAAGAACAAAACAAAACTATATTATACTGTAGTATTTAAGATATCTCGCAAAACAGTGAACATAATAGTTTCTCCTCAATATATTATTTTTGTATACTTGATACTTGTGCTAGTATATATTCTGTATTAGTGGCCTTTTGGACTTGAAACCATCGTTTGGATATCTACTAATTAACATTAAAATCAATAAAAAATATTCGGGAGGCCATTCACAAGAAGAGTGGTTAATGCTACTAATATGTAAAATCAATAGAAAAGTTTTTTTTTTTTTTTTTTTCAATGCCTCGTTTGATAATTTTGAGTTCAATTTTTGTTTTCCATCAATTTTGAATGGAATACATCACGGGGTGATTTGCATGCGATGTCCAATCAAACTCTAAGATCAAATGAACCAAGACATGTCTTGATGTAGGGGAAACAAACAAAATTACTTGCTTTGGTCATAGCCCTTTTTTTTGTAATAATAAAAACATGTTTTAGGCCACTTCCAATCAAACTCCGATTCTTAATTAGGTTTAGGTGTCCAATCAAGGTCTAAGATTTAAAAGTAGCTATTTTTTACTCTAACAGTTTCAATATGTAAGTAGTTTTGGCTAAAAACACGGTGTTTAAGAAACTACTTTTTCTTATAAAAAATATTATTTAATATACATAATAAATATAATTTAATCAAACTTAAAAAAAACTACAGAATATTATTGGTCACACAATATTCAATAGAGATGAAAAGTATCTAGGATTCTCAAAACAACTTATATTTTGAAACAAAAGAAAATACCTAAAACAACTTATATTTTGGAACGGAGGGAGTATTTAACTAGTTCTAAATTCTAATCTTAGAACTTTTATTTATTTTTTATAAAGGTATAGTATAGTGATATGTTCTTTTACAAAAAATGTTTTAGTCATAGAATATAGTATGTCAACTCAATTCTATATATTTACTAATAAAGGCGGTTACAAATTATGTTTAGAAGTAGAATACACCAAATGTAAAGTATCGCAAACAGATGAACTAATTAATAATCCGTGTCTACTGATTTGATTTAGTAGAAAAATTTGTTAGGAGAATCGATTTAGTCATCAAGATTTATCGCGATGATTTTCATGTCCAACCGTTGTAGATTGTCAATGCATGGCCTTTGCATTTGTTGAGCATTTAACTAGTCCTTCCTAAGGATTCTTTTGCTCGATGGCGTCAATATTCAATAGATCCATAAGGTCTACATTTTAAAACAGATATCTATAGTTAATGTATTTGGATAGAAAACATCAAATATTTAGTCTAGTGCATATATGTAATAAAGGATGTAGATGGGCTCTATCCATACCATGAAAATCAAGTTTGAATTGAGAATATTTTAATGTCAGCAACTAATTATAATAAAAGTCAAAACGAAAAGGGCTGGCAAATTAAATAGTGGTCCATGTGGCTATAGATACTAGATAGCGTAAAGATACCGAATTTTAATAATGGTCCACTTCTTAGGGACTAATTAGGGCAAAAGATCGAAATGAAGAATCAATATTGGTTTAAAGTTGAATTGACAGTGTTTAACTAAATGTGTTAAAGCCATCATCTCTGAAAATTCCTCTTGTGATGGGCTCGCTGTTTCATAATTTTGAATCTCTGATGACTGTTTTGGTAATGGACCACTCTTATTACTTATTACATAACCAATTCCACATGTCTTGTGGGGGCTGTTTTACTCATTTCATGTTTACCTATTGTACTAATTTTTGTATAGAAAATTATGAAGATGATTATCATTAGTTTAACAAAAACAAAAAAATTTACAACTTTTGATAGTATTTCCATTTTGCGATACTTAGGAATTCTTAAATTTATTATTGATGGGTGCTTTTACCAAGTACCACTGAAGTAAAGTTCCAACTTTTTGTTCTCATGTAATCAAAGATCTTAAGTGAAAATAGAAATTAAACATTTTTCCATATAGTCTACTTAGTTCTGTTTTCTCCCCTGTAATCAAAGATCTAAGTGAAAATAGAATGGTAAACACTATTTCCTTTATTGTTGTTGCAAGTGCAAATAGTACCATTGATCTCACTGTTCTACATGTGACATCCTTATCAATCCAATAAGTTCTTACTTTTTTTACCGCTTTGAAAATAATCTTTTTAACATATCTATCATTGGATTCACGATATCCAGATAGGGACCTCAAAAGAAAAACCTTGAAAAACAAACACATGTTTTTTTACCTTTTCTGGCCTTATCACATTGTAATAACAGAAAAATAATATGAAATTTCTAGGAATGAAACATTCAGATAAAGAGGAGCATGAAGATGGTGCATCTAAAGAGCTTGACTGTTCCAAGAACTTCAAATAAAGAGACCAAGAGATTACATTGAGACGAGACGAGCCTTGTACATTACAATGTATGCCATGTGCCAATCACCTCCTCCAGAGAGTTTAGTTATATCCTCTTCACGTTGAAGGCTTGTGTTAGCATCGTCGTATTGAATCCACTTACCTGTAAAACATGTGTTAGAGAAGTTTTAAGTGACACAAACGTGTGAGCTTAGAGTTATGATTTAAGTATTTTTAAATGGAACTGACCATTCTCTTGTTTGACCCATGCCACATAATGACCCGAGTCTGCGCTTCTGCCTTTGTGGGTCAACACCGAGACCAGATCATATATTCCGGTCATTGAACCACCTGCTGCAAAGGTCAGTATATAGTAAGGAGATAATTGTCAAAGAGTCAGCTAGCTGATGAGTCTCCATGTTTTGATTAGAGCTTCATTTCTGATTAGCCACATCTCTGTTAACTTATTCTTTTATTTCAAATACTCACAGACATTAAATAAAACCAAATTCTGAATCCAGCATATAGAGTAATTACAGCACATTCCAAGCTAGAAAAGAAATATGTTGAGAAAGGGTTCTTAGAGAATATACCTCCCTGTTGTTGGCCGCCTGTGGATGATTCACCACTTTTGTTTGATGATTCCTAAAGAGAAATATATAACAACAGATCTTAGACAACCATGTTTAGCGCATTGGTTCAGAGTAAATTAATTTGGTACCGCAACATCAGTCATTTTCATATCATCCCCCTCTAAGCTGCTCTTCGCACTGCTTTTCACACCAAACTTTTGACCTTCGATATCTCTAAGTTTCTGAAAGATATAGTTCATTTATTTAACCCCCTCAGATGAAAAGCTCACAAAGAAGTTTGCTTATAAAAAGCTCTCAAAGAAGTTGGTTGTGTATACCTTTCGAGGACCTTCCAATTTCTTTCGAAGATCTTCAGAACATAAGTCAAAAACATCCAACTCCAACGGATAATCCACTTTCTACAAAGATCAAACACACGTGGAGACTATTATAACAGTGTTTGCCAACTGAGTTCTCTTTAAAATACAAAACACAATGCTACCATACCCGGAGAATTTTTGCTTTCTGATTACTCTCCCGTTTCCAGAAGAATCTCACAAACTGAACTGTCAAATACCTTCAAGAACAGCAAGAAGAGTTTATGAAACTCTTGTCAAAGGAAAAAAAGACTAGAAGTAGCAATAAGTTAGAAACTTGATAATATTTCCGTTATTTGGATCATGTTGGTTATAAAGCCTGTCACAAGAGGATCGCAGGGAGCTAAGTGTAGTACAGGACAAAAATAATAAGCAGAGACTAATCACCTTGGCAATGAATCGATCAGAGACTCCTTTATGTAAACCGCCGTGCGACCCAGAGCAGGAGATGTTTTTTCAAGTTCTCCTTTCAGTCCCTACAGAAAGCCAGAATAGTTGAAATTCTTTATCGTATGTCACATGGAACATCTAACAAAGAGGGCCTAAAGTTTCTAAGTATGCAGGAAGTCAGAGACAAATATCAAACAATGGTAACATACAACGTTGCATAATAAAATACAAGATAATGCACCACAAGTTTGGGACTTCATTTTCAACAGAGAAAAGATAGAGCATATACAATTATACTTCTGAGTTAGAACTTACGGACGATCTTCCACATAATCATGATATGTCTCATAAATCATAATAAACCAAAACAAAGTCTTCAATGGAGTTGATAACATTACTTACATGTTTTAATCCTTCATGCAAGTGGTTCACCTCATGTGATATGTGACATTTCAGAGAATAGACAGATTCTGTCTCTGAACTTTCTTCGCTACTCTCTTGGCAATGCAACCTACAGCAACAAAAATAGGTTGTTTAATAAACACACTAATGTACACAAGAAAAAAGCATCAGTCAGGGACTCATATGAACATGTGCAGAAGTTAAAATGTCAAATTGTGCAGGCCCTGAAAAATATAAATAATGCAGACACATACAGATGCACTACGACAATTGCAACAAAAAATGTGTACAGTTCCAAGCATCTGAATTTGACCCTTAAAAGATAGACAACAACTAAAAGTATTCATTTTCGCTCTCTGTTTTTGGATACTGCATGGTTGTTTACAGAACTAGGAAAGATCTATCGAAAATCAGCATAAAAGATAGCATTGAAAAGTAAAATTCGTGTTCTGACCTGCTTCGAAGGTTGAGGCCAAAAAGAGCCTTCACAGCATCAGGATCTTCGCTAGGCGACGGCGCTTTTAGGGACTGGGAAAGAGTGTACAGCATCTGTGTCCAACATTCTTCGGCATCCTGTTACACATTTAAAAGGTTCCTGGATTCACAAACTGAAAAGTTAAACCACAATGCAACTGAGTTGGCAATAAGCAGCAGACCTGTTGCATGTGATTTCCGTTATGCAGCTGAGCAAACCGAGGATATTTTTTTTGTAACACCTGCATCAAATTCAAAATTGGTATGAGAAAACTTCAAACTTCCAAATCCTATGATGAGAACTTCAGGAATAAATGATGAGCTCTATGAAAACTCATGATGGGAGTAAAAAAAACTTTTGATATGAGACTTCAATACAACCCAACTTGACAGGCATATTGATCTTAGCTGGGGTTGTAACTTTTGTAATGGCAACTAAGATGTCAAGCTAATTTTCATGCAAAGCATTCCTCATTTTAATCCTAAGAACAAGCAAGAATATGAAATAGAAGCATATATGTTATTAAGCAATGCATTAACATAGACTTACCATCCAGAATGGCATAGGCGCAACAGCCTTGACACTTTTATCAAGCTCATTAAATAACTCATGTGTTGCAACTGTGAGCATGTGAGAAGTCTGATCCACATCCTTGGTCCGAGCACCTTGGTAACTAATGAGAAAAGATCAAGAATTAGATTTTGGTTACATGCGATATCAGCAAAGCATAACATAGATTTTTTTTGTAAGAAAGAACAACAAAAGAAAAAGAGATAAGAGTATAAGACTCACCTGGATAATTCAGATTTCAGCTCTGGGACAGATTTCAAACATTGCATCGTTGAGTTCATGTAGCAGGTGTTGCCAAGGTTGACTAGACCAGCACTGTAACCCTGAAATCAATTTGTAAATTGTTAGTCCATCAGCCCACAATGTAACCAAGAACTCATATATCTCACTTATGTCATGCATTGCCAGTTTTCACAATATATATATAGCAATAAAGTATGCTTTGTCCCCCTTAAACTTTCATTAAGGTGCACTGATTGGGGTACAAGCACCGTACAACTTATAACCAACTAACCAAACCACAAGAAACATGAAAATACTCCTAAATTCAGCAGAAACAGTTACCAGATTAGCAGCTTGCTCTTCTTCAGGAAGATCCTCCATGAAAACAGGACCCTTTTCTGGAGCCTTCACAATTTCATCGGCAGTTCCCATCATCATCAATTTTTGACCCTAGAGTGAAGAAACAATGAATAGTCAATTCAGGGTAATCAATCCAGGGAAAAAAGTGCCAACGAATGCAAGAGATTTTCTTACATTTTTCAGTCCAATCGTGGACCAATCTGCATCATCCTGCGACAATTAAAAGAAATACATTGTAAAATCATCATCAACAAAAAAAATTGAGGGAGACATTAGTAAATTTAAGAGAGGGTTAATTCCAATTACCTTCAAAAGTCCACCTTTGACCATGATCTTTTGCCGTTCGGGTGGCACTCCACTCAAATCATACAACTGAACCTTGAATACAAAAGGCGGCTGGCTCGTATCAATCTCGATACTTTCGAAAACCTTCTTTTGCCACTTTACGCTAACTGTAGACAAACAATTCACAGAAATGTTATACACCAGTCAACTCTGGACTTAGATTGACATAAGATTTTAAGCTAATGATACACTAATATAATTTCAGATAGATATATAGTCACATAACTCGAAGTACACTGATCAAAATGAAAATCCAGCCACACTTTCAATTACCCTAATCCGCCAAAATCCTCTAAACTACCACTACTTTCGCTATTACTCAGTAAAATGAGAAACCTACGTAACCCGATTCCTTCACGGAGAAGAAGACAAAGATCGGATTACGAAGGAAACCAAATTCAAACGCTGAAACCATCGATTCTTATAATTCGCAATTTCGATCAACGATTAATGGAGAGAAGGAAGCGTAAGAACATCGATTAAGCTTAACGAAGGAAGAAAGATCGAAGAAATTTTCACCTGTTAACATGGTTGATTCCGAAGAGAAGGAGATTGATTTCTTTTTCTTCAAGACAAGGCTAACTCAAAATCTCTTCTTCGATTCGATGCTCTCTCTCTCTAATATGTTAACCAAATTTAGGTTTAGCTTCCTCGCCGGGTGGGCTCAAACCGGTTCGGGCCGGGTTTCACCGCTTAGATCTAAATCCAATACGACGCCGTTTTAGAAACATAAAAATTAAAAAGGAAAAAATTAGAGGAAGAAGAAAAGGGAAGAGAAGAGAAGATCCTGGGTGGGCATAATTCCCGTTCCGTACCGAACCATCCCGTTTCGTTCCATTCCCGTTCCATATTGAATTATATTTCAATATGGTACAAGTGCGTGATTCCCGTTTGGAAATGGGACATGACGGAACGGGAATGAGAATTCCCGAAGTCCCATTTGTGCCGAAGTAAATATTTACTTGTATAAAATATATCTTAGTAGATATGAGTTTTTTAGTTTTTCATATATGTTACTATATGAGTAATTTTTTTTGTATGCTACAAATCATTTGCAAGAAAGGATTGATTCGAAAATTGTTTTACCTATTAAGATTTGAGATTTGAGAGTGTTGGTTTACTTAAAATTTTATTTTATTTTAGTAAGACTTTAGTTTATTAAGTTGCAAGTGTTGGTCTACTTAAAAATTTATTTTATTTAATAAGACTTTAGTTTGTTCAATTGCATTTTGGTAGTACTATGAAACTGAAGTTTGAAAGTTATTTTAATTTATTGAGATTTTTTTATGATTTTGGTTTATGATATTTCATTTTGCTATTGTTTTGAGATTTTTTTTTGAAATTTTCTTTTGTCATGTTTTTTCGGGAATTCCCGTTCCGTTCCGATCTTGTCCCGTTTTGTCCCGATCCTGTCCCGTTCCATAATATATAGGAGACATAAATAGGACAAATATTTTGATTCCCAAATACCCGTCACGTTCCCGTTCCCAAAAATTCCCGTCCCAAATCCCGTTTGCCGATCCCTACCTCTAATCATCGTCTCTCTCCTTTGCTCGCGCGTCTCAATCAGTTCAATCTATACATACACATATACGCGTAAATACATGGTTCTGAAGATATTGCAGTGACGACGGCGCAATTTTGACCGGGAAGATGTACGGAGGATCGTCGAAACCCAGTCGCGGTGGTAGTAGAGGCGGTGGACCGGTCCGCAACCGCAATTCCTTTCCTCCTCCTACGAACCGGCATCCTTCTCCCGTCGGGAGGATGTCTTCCGGTGGTGGTGGCTCCTCCGCCGCCTCACGACAGCGGAATTCCACCAGCGTTAAGACGGTTGAGGAAACGTTTAACCTTGTACCTAGGGAGAGTCCTTCGGCTTTTGGGATGATTATACGGTTGGCTCCTGATTTGGTTGAGGAGATCAAGCGTGTTGAGGCACAAGGTGGAGCTGCGAAGATCAAATTCGATGCGTTTCCTAACAATAGCACTGGGAATGTGAGTTTTGACTAAATTTTGATGATTTAGAGAATGAGGGTTTGTGTAGTTTGAGTTGAATTGCTTTAAGCTAGTTGCACTCTTTCATTGTGTGAATCTTGAATTTGCTTGCTTTGGTTGTTTGTTCATCTTTCTTTTTTGTGCCATTGAACATTTTGACCATTCGTTTCAATCAAGGTACCCTAGATTAGTGAAATTGGGGGGAAACAGTTCCTTTAGAAAGTAGTTTAGTTCTGCATAAGCCAATAGTTTCTGGAGAAGAATTTCTGTTGCATAGATTTGTTGATGAAGATTCAATTGCTTCTTGGATTACAATTGTATCACATTAATTCCTTAATCGATTCTGGGTAGACATTGGTTGAACATGTATTGTATGGTATGTTGGTTTACTCATTGAATTGGTACTTTTATGGTCTCTGGCAACATATTTTACTTTGTATATCCATGGGTTTTCTGCTAGTTGAATATATTAACACCTTCTGCATACCTTTTTGTCATTTATTTTCCACTGCAACTTTTTGTTGTTTTCATCTGTATTTCATTAATATTGGCCAGAGTGTTCATCACAGAGAATTTATACAATTCATTTAGGAACATAGAAGTGAGATACAAAATTGCAGTTTGATAAAAATTGTTGTTAACTGCTATATGTTAACACTTATGCCTTTCCTTCATGTGCCATTTTGGGTTTTGAATTTAATTGTTTGACTTTTGACACTGTCCAGCTGTTTTTGATCTTGGTTTAAACAGATAATTAATGTTGGTGGAAAGGAGTTCAAGTTTACCTGGTCTAGGGAGCGTGGTGATTTATGTGATATATATGAAGAACACCAAAATGGTGAAGATGGAAATGGTGTGCTTATTGAGGCTGGATGTGCTTGGCGAAAATTGAACGTCCAGCGAACTCTAGATGAGTCAACCACAAGCCATATGAAGATGCGCTCAGTTGAAGCTGAACAGAGAACCAAATCACGCAAGTACAATTTCTGACTAAACATTTTGGTTGCATCTCAATATCTATTAATTTTTCTGCATGATCTGTTCTTTAGCTGCAAAGGTGTCTGCTCTCTTTGTTTTTCTGGTTTCGCAGTCTTTTATGGTTAGGTAGTTTTCTCATTAGTCTTGGCACTATAACATGGAACCTTTGGTAGAGCTGTGAACAAAGTATTGGTACACGCATGGTTTATCTTATTGCAATTAGGCTGCTGTGGATGTCAGCCTTTGCTTTCATGGATTCTCAGTTTACTTATGGCTTAAATGGGTTTCTCTTTTAGCTTACTCATGTAATTTTCATTTTGGGTACTTTGAGCTGCTTTTGTGACACTCAGACTTTGGAGAATGTTTCACACTGTGTGTAACAAATTGCATACTTTTTTGCTCATCTTTAACTTAATCTCTTCAAAGTGGTTATGCCTGAAATACCCTTACATTTTTGCTCATGTCAGGGCAATTGTTTTAGATCCTGGGAATCCATCAGTAACGAAGCAGCTAGCTCTTGCTGAAGGTAACTTTTTCGTTCTATTATATGGTGTCCATACGAACAGCTTTCATATATCTCTTCAAAAAATTTGGGAGCTAACATGAGATTGTTAAACCTTGTTTGTACCTGCCCCCGTTTTCTCTTTTCCTTTCAAACTCAGTGGTTTAAGAAATTCTTGTTTCAAACTTAAAACCATGCTCTAAATTTTACGGTGTTGTCAGGTTTTCTTCTCTTTGGTTCGAAACCTTTACATATCTAGTATGTGATTATATTTGGGTGCAATCAATAATTTTTTTAAAACCTTACCTGTGCTTTCAGGAAGTCCATGGAGAACGTCAAATAAACAGAAGAAGGAACCTCCGCCTAAGAAGCGGAAAGTTGATCCACCTCCAGGTATATATGAAAACCTTTTGCAACGATCCTGCGGTAACACATTATGGTTTCAAACACTCTTGGGTGCTATTATATTCGCTTGCTGTTTTGTCAATTGTAAAATTTTCACGTGGTTTATTGTAACAGTTCCAATTGGAGGTTCAAAACCGTCTTTCAGACCAGGGGCATCAGCCTCTACTGTGAAAAATAGGCCATCTGCTTCACCGGGACTGTCTCCTTCTAATCGACATAATACCCCTCCTTCATATGGGACTGGGAATACTGCTAAAAATCATGCAGCTAACGAGAATGTCACACCAGTCCACGCAAAGGGCAGAGAGAATATGGTTACTAGCGAAAAAGATTCATCAAATTGGGCAACTAATGCGACAAGGGACACATCTGGGCGCCAAGCAGCCAATGTTAATAAAGATATTGATTTGCAAACACTGCTGGTTGATCTTCTGAAGGAGACTCCAATGAGCTTAAAGGTAATACATGGATGAAACACAATATTTATGGCTATTTTCATATCCAATGTGTTTCCACCATGATTGACTCCACTCTGTCCATTTCTCTGTAGACACTAGAGAAAGTGGTTGGAGAAAGAATTCCTAACGCTGCAAAGAAGATTGAACCAATTTTGAAAAAAGTAAGTCATGAAAATTTTGGTGTGGTTTAATGCCGTGCAGTATGTATTATTGTATTCCTAATTGTTGTTGATATCCAGATTGCAAATTTCCAAGCTCCAAGATATTTCTTAAAACCAGGAGCAGAGTTGGAAAGCTACAAAAAGCATTCACCTGATAGCAGAAGGTATGCTAACCTCAAATGATTGTATGAATTGTCATTGCTGAATATGATACTCTAGGAAGTAGGATCATCATATTCGCATATACATAGTGCATGTGATTTATAGACTCAAGTAGGTGCATGAGGATAAAATCTATTAATAATGGAATATCAAGCACCATTACCTTTTTAGTGCAGAAATAATTCTAACTGCATAATTGACCGTTAAATGAGCTTGAGAAGCTATAAACTGTAGCGCATGCATTTTCTATACACATTTACTTGTGTCTTCTTCTCCTGTATTCTCGTATCTGGTCTGAGCACAATTTTTTTTTCCAGCTCACCTGAACACCAGCAATTGCCACCAGTCACTGAGAGTCGTGATCAGTTACCTGTTCCAGGGGGCAGCAACATGGAGCAATTTTCTATGTGCGAGCAGAGCAGAGAAGGTTCACAAGACGATTTGCCTGTGCATCTAACAGAGCAATTGAGTGCGCAAGAAAATGTTGACATTGAGCATCATTCACCTGGCATTCTTCATGAGGAAAAGCGATCTGGGAATAGAGAAGCCCAGGCTTGTAGCTCTAATGATAGTGACAGTGATAGTGATAACAGCGACAGTGGGAGTGACAGCGGGAGCAGCAGTGATAGCGAGGCTTCTTCTAACAGTAAGGATGGTTCTGATGAGGATGTGGATATCATGAGCGATGGCGACGGAGAGCCTCAACAGATAATACAGTCAGCTGAACGGGATGCTATTGATATCCGAGGTCATGGTTGTAATGCTGTTGACATTGACGGTCATGACTCTGATGCTGTAGACATTGACGGTCATGACTCTGATGCTGTGGACATTGACGGTCATGATTCTGATGCTGTTGACATTGATGGTAATGGGTCTGATGCAGTTGATGTCGAGGGGAACAGTTCAGATGAGGGTCATGGCCCTGATCTACGAAGAAGTACAAATGCAAATGAAGAAATTGGCATTTCAGGGCAGGAAATGTTTTCTTCTGGTAACGACAAGCTACGAGAGCGTGAAAATTTTATTGGACAGTTGTTTGATGACACAGAGAATACAACCAAGGATAACTTGAAAAATGACCAACTTGACATCTCTGAGAGGCTGGCCAAAGACCAGAACCAGAATGCCCCTGATTTGGAGCACTACAGTCAGAAATCAGTAAGGGTGAAAAATATGAAATCCCAGAGCTTCAATCAATTACCTGCCATAGGTAAAGATTCACAGCATTCAGATCGCAAGTATGATGTAGAACTTCGCAACGCATCTGCCAGTCAAACGATGGATCCACTTAGAGGACTTCAGAAGTCATTTATTGAAAAGTCGAATAGACATGGTCAAATGAAGCCTGTTGATAGTTCAGGTAGATCAAATAAACATTCCAATGCCTTAGGCAATGTTCGTAAATCTGAAGAAGGGGACCATTTTTCGCAAGAAATGCTTTCCAGTCAGTCAGAAAGGGCCTTCAGGGACAGTCATAGTGATGACGTTCATTTGAAAAATAAGTTTCCAAGGAATAAAAAAGTTGGTGAGTCAGCCATTCGACCTTCATTACCTTCTGACACATCCAATAGAAAACACGGTGAATGGGATGGAACTGACAAGGATCCCAAGAATGTTGCAGGCTTGAGCATAGGTTCTTCTCCCCTGGATAGCCAGAGAACACATTTGGCGAAATTACCTAGCGGAAATGGGTCTGTGCTCCTAAAAAATGTTCCCGATTTGGAGTTGGGTGAACTGCCTGAGCCACTGGGCGAAGATACAGAATTGAAGCAACTCGAAGAGAATTGTTCTTTTAGGCAGCCAACTTTAAAACCAAGCACTTCAGAGAACTTTGGTATCAACTCGAACAAACGAAGGTCTAGAAAATCCGACTCAAAAAAGCCAGCTCCGTCACATGCCAGCAATGGTATCAAAGAGTTTCCCAAACATGAGCAGAACCTGACAGGTACAGATACTGGAATTGTCTCACTGAACAAAAATTTAGAGGATACTTCTTATAAATCAAGACATAAAGATAGTAGAGCAAGAGGAGGAAGCAGTGTGGAAGGTTATGGAGAGACGAACAAAAAAACACCCGTTATAAAGCATGGCTCCAAACGAGCATCCACATCCCGCTCATCAAGAGAGAGTAAAAGACATTCATCTGGCACAATTGCAAATTCTATCAATGGACACAAAGATGCAATTTCAATACCAGGTGACAGTGTTGTCCGGGAGAAACGGAGGACATCTTTCGATGCAGAAGACTTTTCTTATCTGAAATACGAGAAAGCTTCTCCTGAGCTTAAGGGACCCATTCGTGATATGCTGCAGTGAGTAAACTGAAACTATTATGTTGGGAAATTTAACTGCTTAGTATTTACGTCTTTAATAGATGACGTTTTTCTGTTTCAGGTATGAAGCCTATAAGCAGGAATATACGGATAAATATGATAGCTACTGCGCTGTTAACAAAATATTAGAGAGCTACAGGTACCTAGTCAAACTTTTTGTTCATAACTCAGATCATTTTGTGTTGTCCAGTCCTAGTTTATCAGCTGTCTTGAAATGTATCTTTCCATTATTCACAGAAATGAGTTTCTGAAGTTGGGGAAAGACCTTGAGTTTGCAAAAGGGAGGGACATGGAAAGATATAACAAAATTGTGGAGCAGCTAAATCAATCTTATCGCAAAGAGGGGGAGGTAATCATCTATCTCTAACCACTCTATACATCTTTTATCTCTTATATTTTGTATTACCGTATATTTGAATCTTGTCAGAATATCCTGGAAGATAGAATGTAGATATAGAGTGAAAACTGGAGACGGACTATCATTGCATATATTTACTGAAGTTTACTTGGCATCAGATCAGTTTCCAGCTTCATATCGAAATTTAGAGATAAAATTAAATTTGGAGAAGGCCTATCATTGAAATAGGATGATGAATGATAAAAGTATTTGTTGAATCATATATCAAAGTATTTTCCCCGGTTTTAATTGCATTTCTAATTTATGTTATATGTCACACAATCTGCAGATGCACAAACGTTTGAAGAAAATATTCATTATCCTCCATGCAGAATTGGAGGTGAGTTATCTAAAAACCATAGTTTTGGGTGTTTTTCATCTTCCTCCGCAAAACCATACTTTTGGGTGTTTTTCATCTTCCTCCGCATTCTTACATAAGCTGTACAGTTATAACAATGAATTTTGATAACCTCTTGCAGCAAGTGAAACAAAGAATGAAAGACTATGCAGCATCTCATGGAAAAGATTGATGATCAAAACTGGAACCAAAACTCTCAAGAGAAGTTGGATCTCATGCTCAGAGGTGAAAAGAGGAGGGCTTGATAGATACTGCTCCTTTGGAGTCATTTTGTTGTTGGAAAATTAGCTGTGTTTTTTTATTTGTGAAATAGAAATGATTAATTAGGCCCAATTTTGTGTGAGTTCTACCTAGGGAGGACCTTTCTTAGATTTTATGGCTTTCAAATTTGTTTCAGTTGGTGTTCTTTGGACCAAATCAATAACTAATATGTACATTATATAGAGATCAATGTAGATTTTTCATTGCCCTGCTTTATTAAATTCGACAGGTCTTCATAGCATATTGTGGTCTTCCATGTAAAACCTAATATATTGGCTTTGATTGGTTACATGATTTGGAAAAGAGGTGCAAAGCATTTTACGTCAACAACTGGGCAGAACAGGCAAAGGGAAAGCTCAGATCAACGATTTGTAACGATTTTTATAAAAGAACACTTGTTTTAACTCAACTGAATCCTCTATTTTGTCATTTTAACCACTTTTTTTAATGATTTTTTTAACGGCTTTCTATATTATCATTTTTAACCGTGATTTTTTTAATGGCCTTCTATATTATCATTTTTTACCGCTTTTTTCAACGATTTTTTTAATGACCACCTTTAACCACTTTAACACTTTGTTTAAATGTTGTAACCAATCAGAGGCAATAGAGAAACAAATTGAATTCATAAATATGATTTCTCTTTTTGTAACCTCAAGAAACTAGGGTTTGGTCGGGAAATCCAAAAACGCAGCCGTTTTGTTTTCGTTTGGGGTATCAAACACTGAATTCCAAAAGAAAGAAGACAAAAACTCTCTTTCTCTCTCCTCCCTTCTTCCTTCTCTTCTCTTTTCCCTGCGTTTCTTCTCCAAAGCCTGAGGAAGCCAAAAAACCCTAACAGTCGGAGAGTGAATCTCAGGACTAACTGGATCTCTTTGTTTTCCGATTCTCCTTTCCTTCGTGGTAGATCCTCCTTTCGGTTAAAACAAACCAATCTCTCATCTTTCTACAACTCCTGGGCTTCGATTTGGTTTCTAGGGTTTTCATCTGTTTTCCAAAGAGATTAACTTTATACCGATCAACCTCTCTTCGAATCAATTTGGATATTGTGCGTTTGTGATTTGGTGGGGTGTTTTCCGTGTGATGGGAAGTAGTGATGATGAGCGGAAGGCGATTGATGCGTCGATAGGAGGGTTGGTTTGGGTCCGACGTCGTAACGGGTCTTGGTGGCCGGGTCGGATTATGGCTCATCATGAGGTTCCTGATGGTACTATTGTTTCTCCCAAATCTGGCACACCAATAAAGCTTCTAGGTCGTGATGATGCTAGCGTGTAAGTACTCTTTTCTTACTCTCTTCCATTAATTTTGAGAAAGTCTCTAGCTTTTGCTCTTTGCCTGAGTCACTGATTCAATCTCCTTTTGGTTCTGAGTTTTGATAATTGAATTTATTCATTGTTAATATGAGTTTGCTTCATGAATGATTGATACAATTCGGAAAATGTGCTGTTACTAGTTAGAATGATGTCTCATTTGCGAATATGAATGATTGTCCTTTGTTTTTTAAGTTATTCAGGCCTAAACCCTCAGTGGAACTAGTTGGTTTGGTTAGTCAGTGTAAATCATTTTCTTTCATCTCTCCAGGGATTGGTATAATCTTGATAAGTCCAAGAGGGTGAAGGCGTTTCGTTGTGGGGAGTATGATGCTTGCATAGAGAAGGCAAAAGCTACTTCATCGAGCACTAGTAAGAAGGCTGTCAAATATGCTCGCCGAGAAGATGCAATTGTTCATGCTCTAGAGATTGAGAATGCACACCTTGCGAAAGATTCAGAAAAGGATGATACGTGTATTGAGAAGGCAAGTACGTCTGATGAGGACTCGACCGATGTAGCAAAAGCTGGAGGTGGATTGAAAAATCCCAAAAATGTCAAAGCTTCTAAGGTCAAGGCTTTGTCAGAAAAGAGAAGAAGAACTCCAAATGACTCGGAAGATGAAGGAATCAAACGAATGAGAGGGCTTGAGGATATTGGAAAAGCGCAGGCAGGCGCACTGCTCGAGCCTAAACTGGAAAATGGGTTTACAGATGATACAAACATCAATGGTTCTATGTCGAATGGGAGTGTTGCCAATGGTAATAGCAAGGATTGCTCTCTGTCAAAGACAAGAAAAAGGTTGCCAGCCGTAAGTACTAATGAGTACTCTAGAAGGAAAACCCGACGACGGCCATTGACAAAAGTGTTAGAGAGTACAGCTATGGTGTCTGTTCCTGTTACCTGTGACAAACGTGTCAGTTCTGATCCTCCAGGGTTCTCTGAAAGCAAAGTTTCTACTGTAATCAACAATACTATCTCGGACAGCACTGGGGTTTCATGCGAGGATGTTGCTGTATCATTGAATGTTTCTGAAGATGTTGAAGCGATCCATAACAAGGCAAAAGACAGTGAAATCTCTGCAGATGACTCGTCCAAAGAGTTATTTGATGTTCCACTAACTGGAGAAGAAAAATACTCTGCAGGTATAAATGGCTAAACCTTTTCTCAAAAGCTCTGATTTGGTGGCTTTCTTTTCTGATTTGTGATCAATATATCTTAAAACTGATGTCCATTGTTGTTTCAGGTATTTCAACTGTAGCTTTCACATCTTCTTCACCCAGGAAGGATCTTGTCTCTGGACCGACGAGGGGATTTGGTCAGAGTAGCCATGATGATGTTGTGAAAAATGAGGGAAGTAATGGATGTGCTAGTACAAGTCCAGCAACTACACTTATCAATGGGATTGAAAAGATCACTTCAAATTGGCAGCTAAAAGGTAAAAGGAATTCAAGGAAGATGAGTAAAAGCCAAGAAGAAAGAAGGAATGCTTTTGCCCGAGAAGCCAACAACAAGTCTCTGCTTCTTTGTTCTGTGTCTGATCCAAACCCACACAGTCATTTCAGCATTGGTACTACTCAGGCTATGGGAAGAAATTCTCAACTGTATGACGTGAAGATCGAGGTGAAAGCCAACTATAAACCCCGGGATGTTCCGCTGATTTCCCTTAGGAGTAAACTGAATGGTGAAGCTATTATCGGGCACCCTTCAACGGTTGAAGTGCTTGAAGATGGTTCATGTGACCACATCGTGAGTAGTCATATCAAGTCACTTGGTGTTCCTATGATTTATGGTGATGTGAAGCCAAAACCATCATTGAAAAACAAATCCAAGAAAAAGAAGCCCCATATCCCTCCAAACAAATCATCAAAATCAAAGAAATCCTCATTTCTATCCAAAAAGACAAGGTGTCTCTCTGCTCTAAGTGGTCAGAAGCTGAAAGTAATTAGCGAAAAGAAGGAGACGGTGAAAGAACAGGTCGTAGCTTGCATCCCTATGAAAGTAGTATTCAGTCGGATAAGCGAAGCTGTGAAGGGGTCAGGGAGACAAGTGCACAGGGCATTACCATCTGCAGGCAATACATGATGAGATGAGTTTGCTCTCTCATTTGTCTTTGCCTATATTTATTGCCATTTGTTTTTTTAATTCGCCTCGGTTTGAAACATCAACCGAGACGAAAATAGCCCCGGTTTTTGGGAGTGGTGGATGGTATTTATTTCTCAATACATAGAGATATTTAGGCATTGAGATAGAGAGTGAGAGAGAAAGATGTTTATGTTAATATTACCAATAGCAATTAGTGGTGGGAGGTGTACAATTAGAAGCAACAAAGAAACTCATTTACAATTAGACTTCATTACTCATTTCTTCTTTTTTATTTTCAGATAAACTCATTTGTTTGTTGTAACTCTTACAAGTTCTTGTCAAACTAGAAGAAACTTTTTAGCTCTTTTGATTTTTTTTTTTTTACTGCATTATAGTCCACATTAGAAAAGTTCACAACATCTCTGTTTGATAAAACAGTGTGTTTCCTCTAATCCAATTTAAGAAGGTTTTGCTTGCTACAATTTAAGACCAAGAAACAGAACAAAACAAACTCTTTTCCTAATTGTGCCTGGCTTGGACGGCTTAACAAAGAAAAGTCATATTATACAAGTTTTAAATGGAACAAAGATTCAAAACAATAGATTCCATTTGCAAAGAAGTAACAAGAAGAGAAGAATATGCTTTGAAAAAGTCAAATGTCAACAAAACCAACATGCTACTTCGCTTACACGTCTTTTACCTTAAGCCTAAACCCGTCATACAAAATGTCTAATAACTTGTGAAGACTCGCTTTCTTTTAGCTGCGTTTGTCTCTCTATTATAAGTCTCTTCACAACATAACAATTCACAACATTTTTTTTATAGTTTTCTCTTGGACATCTCTGACATGTCTGTGAAGAAACAGGCTTTAGAGAGCAAGAACAATGGAAGCAACAAGTCGAGTCGTTATCGATGTTTGTCATTCTCGTTCATTGAGTCATCAACAAAGGACGGGGAGAAGAAACCATTGTCGTTGAATCGTATGGATTCCAAAAAGCTTAAGGCAGGGATTGTGATTTGTGAAGTGGGCCAAGCGCGTTGCGGGTTATGCTCGTCAACTTAGCTCGAGAAAACGAGATTAAAGCCATAGAAGAATAGAAGCCTTATTGGAAGATCGAAACACACTCATTTTTTACATTGACATTCATTTTTAGTCATTTAAGTTTTTTGGCACATTGATCATTAGTTTCTTGTTCAAGTCATTTGATTTCTTTTGTGTTTGCAATTTATCTTATTCAATCGACTCATGTCCTTCTCTATCATAATTCATTCATTCATTCCTAATGGAATTATCTTGTGCCAAAGTTACCTCCAAAATTCCAAGGATAATGCTTGTGAATATTTCTCATATGTATAAATAATGTTTATTCAAAGATGAAAAAAAGAAGAATATTTCTATTCTATTTTCAGGATCTTAAGAGTACTTGCCATAGTGGGATAATTATAAACTTCTTTAGAAAAGGTCTACTACATGTTTGTCTGTGAAAGCTATTATGGAATTGATAAAAAGAATTACAGGAACTTAACTCTAATGGAAAAAAATCAAAAACTCCCTCAAAGTAATAAATCTGTTTTCATTTGATTCTTCTCATTTGCTTAGAGACCAAATGAAGAAGCCATGGTCACAAGAGAGCTCAGGAAATCTCAAGCAAGCAAACGCATTCGATGTGAGGAGTGTGAGGGAACATATCCACTGGCTGAATACTCATCAGTCTGTAGCCACCCTTTATATTCTTCTCCTCCTACATTTTAAAATCACCAAGTTTTATTAATTACCTTCACAGACAATATAACGAGCAAAAGATTCGAGTAAAGGATTAGATACTAACCAAGCCATGACAAAGGTAATCGAGATCCCTAGCGCAGGTTGCAGGATTACATGAAACATAAATGATCCGCGGGGATTTAAGCTTTAGTAGAAACTTGATCAACTTCATGTGCATACCAGGTCAATTAGGATCTGTAAAACACTTCTCTAATGAGTAAAGGGAACAAAATTTCGTAAACTTACTGGTACCACAAGGAAGATAAAAGGAACTATGTGAAGAAGATTATTACCAGAAATAACAATATCAGGCTTAGGGAAATTACTTCCAAAATCCTCTCCTATTTTGTTTAGATCCCCTTGGATGAATGTAGCATTTTCTATGCCGTTTATTTGGGCATTCTTGTTTGCATCTGTTATCGCTTGTGGTACTACTTCATAACCATACACGTGTTTCGCCCTAGAAGAAGGAGAATCAGACTAAACAATCAGCAACTGTAAAGAATTGCCAAAATTTATTAATATGTGACATTATACCTTCTCGCAAGTGTAAGGCCGATGGTACCAGTTCCACAGAAAAGATCAAGCACGACTTCTGAGCCATCTCCTTTAAGTCCAGCACATTCCTCAATAAGCTTATATAAAACTTCAGCCTGCACAGTGCACACCACTTTAGTTTCTCACAAGTGTTGTTTGAGACGTAAGCGGAAGTTTCATTAATTGTTCTACATACCTGATGAGTATTAGTCTGAAAGAAAGAGTTGGCTGAAATTTGAAATGTAAGGCCTCTTAAGACTTCTGCGATTGTAACTTTCCCGTAAAGAGTATATTCCTTTTCCCCAACCGATGTATTTCCAACAGAGGAATTTATATTATTCATGATGCTTACCTGTTTTTATCATGAGGCAAAAAAAAAAGTCTTAAAATACAAAGCAAGAAGAATTGTGGTCAATCTATTACGCAAATAGAAGTTTCATTACGAACCACTTGAGGAATGGATGAAATTCTATCAACAAGAGGCTTCAACAGCTCTGGCTTATAAGACGATCTCACAAAATTGACCATGAGTTCTTGTGAACCAGTCTCCACATTCCTATGGTCAAGATTGATAACAAGAAAGAATTAGCCAAACTAGAGAAATGAAAGAAATATTGCCACACAACTATGTTTTCACTTCCATCCACTCTATTTCATCATGATTAACACACAATTTCCCATTACTAGTCTTTGTGTTACGAGAACAAGTTGCTTAGTATATCGACATTTCGATTTAAGTACCTTTAATACCTTCTAGTTCTGAGCATCAAATGTTTAAGAAACCCGGCATGTGAACGAGCATTATATGGTGAAAGACTTAATTCTGGATCTCTCCAGCAATCTTGAACAGCCGCAAGAACCTATTTGGATTATTAAAAAGAAGAAGTTAGTACCATATAATATTATTCACAAAATACATAGTTAGATATTACGGAAATTAATAAACATTGACTACTAAACATGCAAGGAAAAGAAAATATATTACCTTTCTATCGACAATGGTCATCACTAAAGAATTCCCACTTCTTTCATTATAAGGAGTCCATATTCGTAAAATATGAACCCCAATCTTCAGTCATTTTTCATTGAGACCGATATTTTTGAAGAGAATACAAATGGATGATTCTTTTGTTTGTAAAATAATATACATTAACCAGCCGAGTTGGTTCAGGTGGTAAAGGGCTTCCAGCTGGGAGTACCGCCACCCGGGTTCGATTCGCGCTGGCCACTGGAGGATTAAAAATTTCGGCATCGCCAGGGGCACAGATTAGTCCTTGGGCCTAGAAAACCTTTGGAAAACTGTGGATAATTCAAAAAAAATAATAATATACATTGTTTTGTGTTGGATATTCCCTCTATTAGCCCAAGATTAATTATGGAAGAATGAAGAAACTTCTAGAATTATGGAGAAGATTATGCATTAGTATGGAGAATTAGAAGTCTCTAGAATTATCATGATAAATTATCTTAGGATAGGGTTTGGAGATAATTCTAGAATATGTTAGAGTATAAGTGATGTTTAGAGAATAATCTAGAATAAGCTAGGAGTTAAGCCACCACTAGTATAAATAGAAGTGGTTGATATCATTTGTAAACTATCCAAAGAGAAGAGAGAAAAGAAAAACCTAAGAAGAGTGTTCACTTACAAACTTCTCTTGTACTAAATCCTTTCTAATAATAAAAATAGTTGGTCTTGAAATTCTAGTTGTCTAATTCCTATCTTATTCTCACAAAAGAATATTGGGTATTTTTCCAACAAGTGGTATCAAAGCCAGGTTGATTTATAACATCGATATCTTGTGTGAATTAAGATGGAGGCTGTCGTTACCATTGAAGGTGACATGTTCAAACTCACGACGGACAACTATTCGTATTGGAAACAGATGATGGAAGATCACCTTTATTGCAAGGATTTGCATGAGCCCATCATCAAGAAGACCAAGCCGGAAGGAAAGGATGATAAGGCATGGGAGCTTATGAATCGAAAAGCGGCCGCAGTAATTCGTAAGTACATCGATCGATCTCTTTTCGAACATGTCGCTATCTATACAAATGCTTTTGAACTATGGACAAAACTTGAGTCTATGATTCAAAAGAAAACGCCTCGAAACTAGGCTCGTCTTGCTCGACAGTTGGTAAAGTTGGAGTATAAGGATGGCCAAAACATGATGGAGCACTTGAACAATTTCAAGGAGCTCATAAATCAGCTAAACAAGGTTGACATGAAGATTGAAGATGAGTTACAAGCCCTTCTACTCCTTAGCTCGTTGCCAGAGAGTTGGGACACACTAGTTGTCACTCTCAGCAACTCAGCACCGGATGGAAAGCTTACCATGGATACCGTCAGTGATAGTCTTCTAAATGAAGAAATCAGAAGGAAAGAACGAGGTTTGAGCACTGAGTCGGAGGCGAACGTCATCGATAGACGGGGTAGAGACGAAACACGTAAATATAACAAAGGTCTAAGCCGAGTTCAATCTCGAGGACATTTTAAATCACGCCCAAGAGTGACATGCTACTATTGTGGCAAAACGGGTCATAAGAAGGAAGAGTGTCGATTTTTCAAAAAAGATCAACAAATGGATAATATTAAACCAGATCGGTTTAACCCCATGAAGAGGCATGATGATAAGACCACTACTGTTGTGGCAGGTGAGGATGAAGATGTATACCTAGTTGAAGATTGCCATCCTCCAAATAGCGCCTCAGATGAGACTTTATGGTTTATTGACTCTGGTGCTTCTTTTCACGTCACCCCTCATGGAGACTTCTTTGCAACCTACCAAAGTGGTGACTTTGGTAATGTCGAAATGGGAAATCAAGGAAGTAGCAAGATTGATGGAAAGGGGGACGTCATCCTTACATCAAACACTGGATGTAAGCTAGTTCTCAAGGATGTGAGACATGTTCCTGACATGCGTCTCAATCTCATATCAACTGGAAAGCTCGATGATGTTGGTTTAGAAAATCACTTTGGTGAAGGCAAGTGGAAGCTGACCAAAGGAAATTTGGTCATGGCTCGAGGAAAGAAAGAAGGGTCACTGTATGTGACACAAGCTAAGATTTGCAAGGAGGAGGTAAACGTCGCAAATGCTGACATGGAGTTATGGCACCGGAGGCTCGGCCATATGAGTGAGAAAGGTCTAAATATCCTCGCTCGAAAGATATCCCTCCTTAATATGAGTTGTGGTGATGAAACCATAGAAGAAGAAGAATTAGAGCCGGAAGAGGTTCAACTAAGGCGGTTAACCAACGGTATAATACCGTTAACATGATATACTCTTAGTGAGTATGTGACCCTCACAGATGAGGGGGAGCCTCAAAGCTATGAGAAATTCATAGTTGACACTCATAAGGATGAGTGGATGAAAGCCATGCAAGATGAAATGGAATCCTTGCATGAAGTTTGTTGTCAATGCATCGGGATCGTGACAACTTCGCGCTAAGTCGGGAAGGGGGAGATTTGTTGGATATTCCCTCCATTAGCCCAAGATTAATTATGGAAGAATAAAGAAACTTCTAGAATTATGGAGAAGATTATGCATTAGTATGGAGAATTAGAAGTCTCTAGAATTATCATGATAAGTTATCTTAGGATAGGGCTTGGAGATAATTCTAGAATATGTTAGAGTATAAGTGATGTTTAGAGAATAATCTAGAATAAGCTAGGAGTTAAGCCACCACTAGTATAAATAGAAGTGGTTGATGTCATTTGTAAACTATCCAAAGAGAAGAGAGAAAAGAAAAACCTAAGAAGAGTGTTCACTTACAAAATAGTTGGTCTTGAAATTCTAGTTGTCTAATTCCTATCTTATTCTCACAAAAGAATATTGGATATTTTTCCAACATTTTGTTACTATGAAAAAAAATTGAGTCGAATGCTTCATCACCACTGCCCTCAGAAGATATATATAATACAATGTGTAGGGGTTAAGGTGAGATTAGCACGGGAACACATTTCCATTCGTCAATTTTGCGGTGGATAAATCTTAGAGAAAATAACTTAACTCCCATGGAACTATGGTTATATGACTAGAATACCATATATCTTTCAAAAATTACTCAAATCTTTTCACACCCCTAGTAAATTACGATAAACACCCTTGATTAGTTTTTTCTAATTAAAATTATTGTTAATTAAAAAATGAAAAAAAATCCACTTCAGCAAGAAATAACCGTGATCAGAAAAGAGGGAAGTTTCAAAAGCAGAAACGTTTAAGTGTGTCTTCTCAAAGAAAAAAAAAGAAAAAACCACATTGTTTCTTTCGAAATCGTCTTCCCCGAAAATCGTCTTTGTCTTGAAATCGTCTCGTTTTTGCCGAAATCGTTTTCGCCGAAATCGTATCGTCTTCGCCGAAATCGTCGTCGCCGAAATCGTCTTCTCTGCAGTCGTCTGTAATCGTATTCTCCGGTATGTTGTTGCTGAGTTAGTTTTTTTTATTGCGGCTGAGTTATAAATTACGACTGAGTTATCAATTATATTTTGGCTGAATTAGGGTTTAGGGTTTCTCAGTTATAAATTATGTTGTTGCTGAGTTATTAATTATGTTGTGGCTGAGTTATCAATTATATTGTGGCCGAATTAGGGTTTTTCGGCTGAGTTATGGTTATATTGCGGCTGAGTTATATATTATGTTTTGGCTGAGTTAGTTTTCTATTGCAGCTGAGTTATTTAAGTGTTTTGTGATCAGATGGAACAACATCAAGCACCTGATTACCCTAGAAGATCAAGACGCGCTGCTAATCTAGAAAATAGAGCGCTTAATCACTATTCCTATATGGGAGATTTCGCTTTTGTTAAAGAACAATTAGGACGTGAGGTGTGGGAATAACTGAAGAAGTTTCCTGTTGGAATAATTGCTAAGCTATTTGATGGCAACTGCGGGTGGTCTGCTAGGACTGTACACTATCTACTGTGTAGACTGCTGAAAGTAGAGAAGAAGGAGATTTGGAGTGTGGTTGGTGATCAACCTATCAGGTTTTGCTTACTTGAGTTTGGTGAGATCACTGGGTTAAACACAGATTTAGTGCCAACATAAAGTATTGAACTTTCTGACCAATACAGAGAGTTCTGGGAGGAGTTGAATGTGCCGCATGGGTTTGGACCCAATCCTGATGAACTGAGGGCAGTAGTAAGATACTGTCGGGCCTGGAGTTTTGAAAAGCGTAAATGGTTAGGGCTGTTAGTTCTTCAAGCCATGAGAATTTATGCTGGGCATCATAATTCTAGGACACCGTTTGAAACTGCAAAAAGAGTATTCGATGATGAAGCCATGATGACTTATCCATGGGGTCGGGCTGCATTTGAAGCTCTTGTTGGTAGTATTAAGTCGTTGAATTCAGTAGGAAAGGCATACTACATCAACGACATGAGTTACGCTTTAATGGCTTGGGCGTATGAATCTGTCAGTTGCTTTCGAGAGCGTTTTGGCAATCTAGTCGGTGAGAAAGAAGAAGTTCTGCTTCTTCGATGGGATGCAATGCGGACACGTGCAAGTTTTGATAGTGTCCTGAAGAAGGAGATTAAAGACCATGGTCATGTAAGGTTTTAGGCTGAGTTATTCTTTATTTGATGGCTGAGTTATTCCTTATTTGATGGCTGCGTTATTATTTATTCCACGGCTGAGTTATTATTTATGTGATTATTTATGGCTGAGTTATGATTTGTTTGATGGCTGAGTTATGATTTGTTTGTTTGATGGCTGAGTTATTCTTTTTACGGCTGAGTTATGATTATTCGATGGCTGAGTTATGAGTTACTGTTGTAGGTGCATGTGAGGCATATGGTTTCAAAGGAGTTTGTAGAAGAAATGTTTCCTCAGTGGCTGGGTCAAGACGTTGACCCACAACTGAATAACCTGATAAGAGACCTACATTCTGGTAGGTATGTAGCAGGTGATTATTGGGATGTGCAAAGGAAGGAGGAGAAGAAAAAACCCAAGTTGGCTGTAGTTCCTTATGACTCTGAGTCTGAGCCACCCAAAAAGAAGCAGAAGAAAGATAAGAAACACGAGGGTGAAGCTGCTGATATAGAGAAAAAGGAGGATGCAAAGGGAAAGGGTTTAAGCAAGGATGCGGCGGCTCTGAATACCATAGTCGCTACGCTGGGCAAAATTGCGAGTAAGTTTGAGAGCCATGACTTTATGTTTGGGAAGGTTGAATCTATGTTTGAGAAGATTGGGTCGAAGTTTGAGGCCATTGATTCCAACGTTGGAGAGTTAACCCGAAAATTTGCTGATGTGGAGAAGAAAATTGGTGATTATGCCAAAGATGCAGTTGATGAGCGTCTGAAAGTTCTGGGTTTATCGGAAAGTGCCCAAAACTATGGTCCAGCCCAAAAACGCAAACATTACCACGACATAAGTCAGTTAATAGTCCAACGGTCCTTAACACGGAATCTAAGACCCCTGATAATGTTGTGTTGGCGAAAAATACTTCGGTTGATGAGCCGACTAAGGCCGAAAGTCGAACTGCGCAGCAGTATTTTCTAAAATTGAAGGCTGAAGTTCCTAAGGGTACCCCTGATGAGTTTGGTAAGGCCGAAGAGAAAGCTGCGGGGTCGAAATTGAAGGCCGAAATTCCCAAGGGTACTCCTGAGGCGAAAAAGAATTTGTTTGGTAGTGGTCTGGCAGATTTCATTTCTATTTCTCCTGCTAAGCAACCAGATTTACGACGCCGCTCTAGGAGGCAAAAACCAATAGGAAATGAGGCTGCTTTGAAAAAGAAGGCTGAGGCTGCTGCTAAAAGGAGGGAGAACGCTGCTAAGAAGAAGGAAGAGAAGGCAGCGGCTGAGTTTTAGAAGAAGGAAGAGAAGGCAGCGGCTGAGTTAAAGAACAAGGAAGAGAAGGCAGCGGCTGAGTTAAAGAATAAGTCGGCTGAGTTAAAGAAGGAGGTCCAAACAAGAATAAGAATACCTATTATTCCACCTACTCCTGGGAAGATGAAGGGGAAGACTGGAGGTGAAACTGATCTTGAGGATGTGACCGAGTAAGCAATCGCAAAAGGAAATGAATTGTTACCGGAGTCTGATGAGGACGAAGATGAAAAGCTTAGGTTAGCGAAAATTAAGACTTATCGGGCGAGGGATGTTCAATTTGGTCCAACTGGGTTAGCAGCGAAGTCAAGCCGTCCTTTATCAGCAGTTTTTCCTTATCTTTTTGGAGACAAAGGGACGATGTGCATGAGGAAGGATGTTGAACCTTCATTAGCAATCTATGATCCTCTCTCACCTGGTGACCCGAATAAATTGGCTAAACTTATGCAACATCTAAGGCGATTCGAGTATGGAATTTTACACCATTTTATTTTATTTTATACAGCTATTAGCAATATTTGCCTAAACTGACTTGTGTTTGATTGTTAGGGACATTCCACTGATAGATGGTAGTAACGAGGAAGTTAATTTCTACAGAGTACTCATCAGTGAAAGAACGCAATGGCCGAAGCGTGATTATGGATGGTTGTTTGACACTGTAAGTATAAGTTACGGCTGAATTATGATTATTTATGGTTGAGTTATTAGTTAGTTAATGGTTGGGTTATGATTATTTATGGCTGAGTTATGGTTGTTTGATGGCTGAGTTATGGTTGTTTGATGGCTGGGTTATGGTTGTTTGATGGCTGAGTTATGGTTGTTTGATGGCTGAGTTATGTTTAATAATAGCTGAATTATGATAATGGCTGACTTAATATTCTGTGTACAGCATATTGCTTCGTATATCAGAGTCCTCATCAAAAGGTCCATGCAAGATCCCAGCCCATTTTGTTCCAAGCGCATTGCCTTTGTGGACCAATGGTTCCTAGGATCATGGATTGGGGATTTCGCTCAGTTCAAGATGAAGCCAAAGATGTTCAAATTCAAAGACTCAGGCTATGAGTCACTCATAAACGGTGCGATTCCCTCAGACATTCAGACCAACAAAAAGTGGTTAGAAGATGTCGATCACTTGTACGGAGTTCTTCATACTGGAGGCGATCATTGGGTGGCGTTTCACGTGGATCTTTTGAAGGAGAAGATTGATGCCTACGATCCCATCATTGGACAGGTAACTCCTGAAAGTTAACAAAAAATGCTAGATGCATTTAGGCCGCTGATGCAAATGATCCCTGCAATGATCAATGATGTAATTCCTGGCAAAAAAACCGTTTGCAAAAACAATTTGCGTTCAGATGGAAAAGCGGCAAAAACATTCCCCAAAACACCCAAGTTGGCGATTGTGGGGTGTATTCACTGAAGTTTGTCGAGTGTCTAGCGCTTGGTGTAACTTTTGATGGGATATGCGATGTAAATATTCAGGGTTTACGGGTGAATATGGCAGCAGAGATCTTCGATGAAGATGGCTTTGATATGTATGCGCAGTTCAACTGATTTTTTTTATTATTAGGGTTTGACTGTAAATGGTATGTTGTTAGTGTATAACTTATGGTTTTTATGATATATTACTTAGCCATTGCATTTAGATAACTCAGCTATACCCTAATATTGGAAATGTAATTTGAAGACTTATGGTATGTTTAGATAACTTAGCCGTGTCATTTAGATAACTTAGCCGTATCGTAATACTATAACTCAGCCATGAAGTTATACCATAACTCAGCCGTATCGAAATGTTTGATGAGTTAGTCCCTGACTTATGTGATGGCTAACTTATTCTTATGTTTATGTGATGGCTGACTTATGCTAAATTTAAATCTCAGAAGAAGTAAATATGTAGATGCGCGGGAAAAATCCCGCTAAAAATCCACAACAGTACCGTTGAACAGTAAATGGCCCGGATTAAATGTTGCAAGTTTCATTTGAGCCTATATATACTTGTTATATGGCTCATTTGTATGTATCCAATTATCAAATAAAAATCAGAAAAGTCTTTGTTCTTCCCCTTATGCGCTTAATCTAACACATATTTGGGTGATTTCTCTTGCAAGCGAATGATTGCCTAAATCATGGTGTTAAGTTCTCATACATGGTTGAATTTACACCGGAGAAGAAAATATGTTGGGACGGACGGCCGTGAAAATATCTTGAAGAGTTGAAGAAGAAAATAGATTGGGACGGACGGCCGGCCAATGACCAAACTTGAAGAATTGAAGAAGAAATTAGCTGGGTTATAATGTAATGGCTTATTTATATGCGTTGTAAGAAGGAAGAGATTATAAATGTAATTGGCTGGGTTATAATGTAATGGCTTATTTATAATGATTAAGTAATTCTGTAATGGCCATAATATAAACATAAATCAGACATCACATAAACATAAGTCTGCCATAACATAAACATAAGAATAAGTCAGCCATCATATAAACAAAAATCAGCCGTATCGTGACGTTTCGTCTTTCTATACCATAACTCAGTCGTGTCACAACGTTTCGTGCTTGTATACCATAATTGAGCCGTGTCAATTAAAGCCATGTAAGTTCACTGCTTTGGTAACCCCTGTTGAGGAAGACGGTCAAGCCTCGAGCTTTAAGGTGGTTAGAACTTGTGAGACTAGTGCTAGTGAGAGGAAGGAATGGAGAGTTTGTGTGTATTCGTCTGACTCGGGTGTATGGAGTCAAAAGCGGCTTTTCCCATCGTTAGATTCCGAGATCATCTATCTTTGGCCCTGAATCCGCCGTATCGTAATACCATAACTCAACAATTTTTGTTTTTGGTATTAGGATTTGACTGTAAATGGTATGTTTGTTGTGTATAACTTATGGTTTTTATGATATATTACTCAGCCATCTCGTTTAGATAACTCAGCCATACCCTAAAATTGGAAATGTAATTTGAAGACTTATGGTATGTTTAGATAACTCAGCCGTGTCATTTAGATAACTCACCCATACCCTAAAACCATTTATATAAGATTTAAGACTTACAAAATTATAATTAAGCTCATTTTATTAATATAAAATGAATATAAATCAACTGAATGTGTATAGTTTCTTCAATTTATACAACTGAATGTGTATGAAATCGAAAATGTGATCTAACTTGATCTTGAGATATATGTTGTCTTACAAGTACTTCAAACATTACCTATAGATAATTAAGACCCAAAATCATATACAATAAACCATATACAATTTTTTCAATTGATTGTGTATAATTTGATTCAGTTGAGACTATAAATCATATACTTTTTAAATGTTATACATTAAACCCTAAACCATGATCCCTAAACCCTAAACCCTAAATCCATAACTCAGCCGTGAAGTTTCTATAACTCAGCCGTCAAGTGTAAAATTTTAAGTTGCGACGTTTCGTCTTCCAACGAAGTTGGTAGTAGTCGCGGGTTAACGAACAGTCGTTTAGGAACGGGTGCCAAGAAACAGTTACAAAACCAATGAACTAAAGACAACACGCAAGGATTCAATGAACACTTCCCCAAAATTGGAACGGGTGCCAAGAAACAGTTACAAAACCAATGAACAGTCCTTTATATATATAATATCCAAATCCTCTTAACTTCCACTAGCATCATCCATATCCTCCAAACTTCCAAAAAGAATCTTCTTTCCTATCAAGTTTGCAGGAACCATGGTCTGGTTTGGTTTGTTCTTGTACTGCCTATTCTAGCAATAGTTTTGTTGAAGAGGAAAAATTCCGGCCAACCAACAATGTCTCTGAACTCGTTGCCAAATGAGATTCTCGAAGATATATGTGCACTTGTTGGATCTTCTTCCATTACCGACATCGAGAATCTAAATGTTGTGTCAAAGGCTTTCAGAGATTGTTGCAACAAAAGATGGGTTGTAGAAAGAGGAACACTTCGTGACGTTCCATTCCTGCCATGGTTTCCTCACACTTACGAAACATTTTACAAATTTTTGGATAGGTGCTTAAGGAATGGAAACCCTGAGGCTCTATACCGGAAAGGTGTGTACAACTTTTTTGACATAGGTTTAAAAGTGGGTTGTCTAGATGATGAAGAAGGAGATAAAGGTAGGGCATGTTTAGCTAAAACTGTAAAGAAGGCAATGAAAAAGCTCGTTATGTCTATGGAATGGTTTGCATTGCACAAGGAGCAACGAAAGTAGAAGGTCTTAAAGTATTGTCTTCGTTATTCAAACCGATGATGTCAACGACAATGGAGGAGATGCATCAACTTTGGAAAAATGTTCGTGATGAGATTGAGTGGGGTGGCAAACGGAGGATGAGAGAGCTCAAAGAAAGTTACACTTATGGAGGTTGCAATTGCAATGGTGGCACGAAGAAATTCTTAAAAAGCAATTGTGCTTGGAATGGTTATAGTATTAACGAAGACATAAGTACTTCTTCTGCTTCATTTTGTGAGATTTGTTTTTGGGATTATGAAATATGTTTGTTTTTAGAAAATGTATAAGAATAATGTGGATATGATTTGTTTCTTCTTTTTATTTATTAATGTTTTTGGTTTAAACATAACTCAGCCGTCTTAACCATAACTCAGCCGTAAAATCCATAACTCAGCCGTATCGTGACATTTCGTCTTTCTATACCATAACTCAGCCATGTCACGACGTTTCGTGTTTCCATTTTGGGCGGGAAAAATCCATTACTCAGCCGTGAAGTTCGTATAACTCTGCCGTCAAGTGTAAAATTTTAAGTTGCGACGTTTCGTCTTCCTATCTCTCCCTATTGCGACGTTTCGTCTTCCTATCTATCTCTCTCTATATATAGCCCTTCTCATCAAATCTAATCTCATCAAAACCTAAGAAAAAAAAACCTAAGAAAACATAAGAAAAAAAACCTAATCTCATCAAAACCTAAGAAAAAAACCTAATCTCATCAAAAACCTAAGAAAAAAAACCTCATCTCATCAAAACATACATCATGTCGATTGTCCCTGCATATACATCCAAGATCGAGAGCATGGTCAATGCCATACACAACATGCAAGATCGGGATAATCTCCCTCTTCTAAAACCTGGTGCGGGTGTCTGGTGTGACAAAACCACTGTTACATGGTTTAAGTTTTTACACGATCTCTCGCAGGCGATCCCGAATATTATTCGAGAGGGATGGGTTCAGCCGTGGCCAACTTACCGCTTCATTCCCGATGATGTTAAGGGACAGTGGTTTCTTAAACTAACTGTAAGCATAACCGATAATGTATTCTTATTAGATTTAACTTTTTGTTTCTTAAACATTAATACTTTTTGTTTCTTTTTATAGCAAAAATACAGATGGGATCCGAGGCATAATTTGACAGTTTGGATACAGTTTAATCTGGTGGCTAGAACGCTATTTCGCACTCAAATGCGCACGTTGAAGAGGATATGGTTTCATGGCGGCGAGAAGCCTGATTGGATGACTTATAGAGTTTGGCTTGCTCTCGTCGAAATGTTTGATGAGTTAGGCCCTGATAATTTTCAGTATGGACAATGTAACTTTAATTAAATGTTTTGTTTTTGTTTATATAAATGAATCAGCCGTTTACAACAATTTTTGTTTTTGTTTACAAGTTTTAAAATGTAAAACATAACTCAGCCGTCAAGTATAATAACTCAGCCGTCAAGTTTAATAACTCGGCCGTCAAGTTTAATAACTCAGCCATGATAACTTATAACTCAACCGTATCGCGACGTTTCGTCTTTCTATACCATAACTCAGCCGTGTCGCGACGTTTCGTCTTTCTATTTTGGGCAGGAAAAATCCCGCCAAAAATCTATAACTCAGCCATAATAATGAATCCACAACTTAGCCGTAATGTAAACAAAATCCATAACTCAGCCGTAATGTAAAAAAAATTCATAACTCAGCCGTAATGTAAACAAAATCCATAACTCTGCCGTAATGTAAACAAAATCCATAACTCAGCCGTAATGTAAACAAAATCCAAAACCCAAGAGCCTATATATACTTGTTATATGGCTCATTTGTATGTATCCAATTATCAAATAAAAATCAGAAAAGTCTTTGTTCTTCTTTTATATCAGAGCAATGCTCTTGGGTTTGTGATTTGGAGTATTCGGTTTTCAAAAAGTTTTTGAAAATTTTATTTTAAACTTGTTAAGATTAAATCGTTATAAGTGTGGTTTCCATTCCCCTTATGCGCTTAATCTAACACATATTTGGGTGATTTCTCTTGCAAACGAATGATTGCCTCAATCATGGTTCTCATACATGGTTGAAGTTACACCGGAAGCCATTGGAGAAGAAAAGTTTTCACCACCCGTAGCCAAACTTCAAGAATTGAAGAAGGAATTAGCTGGGTTGAAGAATTGAAGAAGGCTTCCGGTTGGAGGATCATAAGGGTACAATTGATGTGACACTGAGTTATGTGATCTCACTCAAGGCTGGCAAAACTTCGTTACTAGTCATGATCTCCGAGTCGGTGACATAGTCGTTTTCAGACATGATGGAGATTTGTTGTTCAATGTCACATCTTTTGGACCTAGCTACTGTGAGATTCAATAAGATGATGAAAATGTAGAAAATTTTCAGAGTTCTTTTGGATCACAATGTAAAAAATTTGGTGAAAGCATTGGATGGATTGCATCTCAGAGATGGTTGATTTACCATGGGTTATAATGTAATGGCTGATTTATAATGCACTGGCTGATTTTTGAATAAAAAATTCGTGGTTTTGCTGATTTAAGAATATATGATGGCTGATTTATGAATGTATGAGGGCTGATTTATATAGATAAGATAATACTGATATGGCTGATTTATAATGCAATGTCTTAAAGAGTACAAAGTGAACAACTAGATAACACAGTTAAACTTCAATGTCTTAAAGTGTGGTTAGCTGTGATCTAGCATCCTCTCTTCGTAACTCAGCCATAATAATGAATCCATAACTCAGCCGTGTCACGACGTTTCGTCTTTCTATACCATAACTCGGGCGTGTCATGATGTTTTGTGTTTCTATTTTTGGCGGGAAAAATCCCGCCAAAAATCCGGAATCTATGTATTTAATGCACCGATTTGACAGTGACATATACACTCGCCGAAGAGCCGCTACACCTAGCGTAGGTGTGCAGTGACCTATATACTCGCCGAAGAGCCGCTATACCATAACTCAGCCGTGTCACGACAATTCGTGTTTCTATTTTGGGGCCCAAAATCCGTAACTCAGCCATAATAATGAATCCATAACTCAGTCGTATCGTGACGTTTCGTCTTTCTATACCATAACTCAGCCGTGTCACGACGTTTCGTGTTTTTATTTTGGCCGGGAAAAATCCCGCCAAAAATCCAGAATCTATGTATTTAATGCGCCGATTTGACAGTGACATATACACTCGCCGAAGAGCCGCTACACCTAGCTTAGGTGTGCAGTGACCTATACACTCGCCGAAGAGCTGCCCAAAATCCCGCCCAAAATCCATAACTCAGCCGTATCGTAATACCACAACTCAGCCATAACATACAACAGTAAATGTTGAACAGCCAGATTAAATGTTGCAAGTTTCATTTCAGCCTATATATACTTGTTATATGGCTCATTTGTATGTAGCCAATTATCAAATAAAAATCAGAAAAGTCTTTGTTCTTCTTTCATATCAGAGCAAATTTTATTTTAAACTTGTTAAGATTAAATCGTTATAAGTGTGGTTTCCATTCCCCTTATGCACTTAATCTAACATATATTTGGGTGATTTCTCTTGCAAGCGAATGATTGCTTCAACTCAGCCGTTAAGTCATGAAGAACTCGAAGAACTGAAGGAGGAATTGGCTGGGTTATAATGTAATGGCTGATTTATATGCGTTCTAAGTAGGAATAGGTTATAAATGTAAGTGTGATTCAGAGACACTGGTGGTAAGCCTCAATCACTTACCGCAATGATATCAGAATCATCAGACCAAGACTCAAGATCTTCTTGCTCAACCTTCACATTTACTAGTAGCTCCTTTTCAGGGACAGTTGTGGAATCTTTTGGAGTAGCCAGAACTGGAGGATCCAAATCAGACGGATCATTTTGCACATTCGCCGCATGCTTTGTTTCCGAATCTTTAACATAATAGGTTATAAATGTAATTGGCTGGGTTATAATGTAATGGCTGATTTATAATGATTAAGTAATTCTGTAATGGCTGATTTATAATGCACTGGCTGATTTATAATGGAATGGCTGATTTATAATGATTAAGTAATTCTGTTACGGCTGACTTATGCAATGTTACGGCTGACTTATGCAATGTTACGACTGACTTATGCAATGTTACGATTCAGTTTCTTCAGAACCGTTAATCAAATTAGGCGTGAATATCGACGAAATGTAAAAAATCCTAATTCGAATTGGGCATGAATCCATAACTCAGCCATAATGTAAACAAAATCCATAACTCAGCCGTAATATAACAAAAAATTAAAGCCATAACTCCGCCGTAATACAACCAAAAATTTATACAAACTTTCGTAGGTGTGCAGTGACCTATACAAATTAAAGCCTATACACTCGCCGAAGAGACGCTACACCTAGCGTAGGTGTGCAGTGACCTATACACTCGCCAAAGAGCCGCCCTAAATCCCGCTCAAATGTCTTAAAGAGTACAAAATGAAAAATCAAACCAAAATCCATCCAAAATCTCTATTTGTTTTGTTAATCGGGTTCTTAACTATCAAATAATATGGATTTGGGGAGGGGAATACCTAGAAGGTGTGGATGTGGGTCAGTTACAATTGTGCTAATGTCTAAGACAAAATCTAACCCGGGACGAAAGTTTTATCGTTGCGCCATGGGATCTGGGCCAAATCACGTATTTAAGTGGGTCGACGAAGCTCACGATGAAGAATTGGAAATTATCTCTGAGAGGCATACGACTATGTCTAATAAAATTAGTAAACTTAAAGAGGACATCGCCGATATGAAGGCTGACATAAAGGAGATAGTGCAGATGCTGCAGTCTATGCTTCCTAAGTAGGAATAGGTTATAAATGTAATTGGCTGAGTTATAATGTAATGGCTGATTTATAATGATTAAGTAATTCTGTAATGGCTGATTTATAATGGACTGGCTAAATTAAGTAACTCTGAAATGTTACGGCTGACTTACGAAATGTTACGGCTGGCTTATGCAATGTTACGGCTGATTTATGCAATGTTACGATTCAGTTTCTTCAGAACTGTTAATCAAATTTGGCGTGAATATCGACGAAATGTAAACAATCGTAATTCAAATTGGGCATGAATCCATAACTCAGCCGTAATGTAAACAAATCCATAACTCAGCCGTAATACAACAAAAAATTAAAGCCATAACTCCGCCGTAATACAACCAAAAATTTAAACTAACTTTCTACATTGGACAAGTTCTTGCATTATGTCCAACCTGTTTATAAAGAGAACACGTGTGTTCTTTCCTAGGACGTTTCTTCTCAAGTGCAACTTCTAGAGCAGATTTCATCCTACCTTTCTTAGGCCTTCCTGGTGGTTGACGAACAACCGGGGGAAAGCACGGTTGGTTAGCTACGTTATCTGGAACTTGGAGCGCTGAATATTTTGGCATGATCGACTCAGTGTATGCGTTTACTAAATAATTGTTGTGATAGTAAGGACTGCACAGGGATATACGACATTTATCCTTGTACTCGGCAGCTGCGATTGCATGCACACATGGTAATTTCTCCCTTTCGAAACACCGACATGTGCATGTTTTTCCGTCCAAATTCACAACATGCAAAGAATCCCCAGAAGATCCATATATAACTTCAGTGTGATAATCATCAATCTTTTGTGCCGTGATAAGTCTGGCGGTAGTAACACGACCCTATTATAAATACAGAATAAAAAAAATATCATGGTAGACTTATGAAATGTTACGGCTGACTTATGCAATGTTACGGCTGACTTATGCATTGTTACGGCTGACTTATGCAATGTTACGGCTGACTTATGCAATATTACGGCTGACTTATGCAATGTTACGGCTGACTTATGCAACCTGTTTACGGCTGACTTGTGAAATGTTACGGCTGACTTATGCAATGTTACGGCTGACTTACATGTAGGTTTTTCTCGACACCACGCGAAAGCGTGGTTAGCTGTGATCTAGCATCCTCTCGCCGTTCAACAAACCAACTGGTCATCATAACCCGTATCGATTCTAATAGTCGAACAATGTTAAGACTTCTAGCATTTGACAGTGCATGGTTCATTGATTCCGCTATGTTCGTAGTCATCAAATTGTGCCTTTCGCCCGGGAAATGAACACGCGCCCACAGTCGGACATCAGCTCTTTCGAGGTAGGCATGGAGTTCAGGATTAATCGCTTGAATCTTCTCGTATATCGCAGTAAAATCAGCCATCCTACAACATCTTGCCGCTTTCTTCACCAGACGAAAGACATCTTTTCCGTTGTACGTTCCCAAAATGTTCTTATATAAATGATAAGTGCAAATTCCTCGAGAAGCCAACGGATACACATTCCCAATTTCTTTCTCTATCGAGTTATGCTTATCTAAGATTATCGCAAGACCCGCATCGTCAGGAATCGCAAGTTTTAGCTGCGTAAAAAACCAGTGCCACGAATCATCATTTTCAATGTCAACCACACCGAAGGCAATTGGGAAAATCTGAAAGTTACCATCCTGGGCTAGTGCTGTGAGAAGCGTCTCTTTGTATTTACCCTTAAGAAACATACCGTCGACAACGACAACTTTGCGCATGAAAGGAAACCCATTTACGCTCGCACCAAATGCAAGGAACACATACATGAATCTTCCAAACTCATCGATTTGAAGACGTGCTATTGTACCCGGATTTGCCATTCTTATCTTGTATAAGTAAGAAGGCAAGTCTTCAAACCCACTCTCAGGAGTTCCCATCTCGATTTCCCTTGCAAATCTTAGCGTTCTATGTGATTTCCAATAATCCATCTGACCACATGGAAAATGATACAAATAAGTCAGCCGCATCGTAACAATAAGTCAGCCGAAACGTACTAGTAACTCAACCGTTAAGTTTAAATAACTCAGCCGTTAAGTTTATAATATAACTCAGCCGTCTTGTTTATACAACTCAGCCGTTAAGTTTATAATATAACTCAGCTGTAATATAACTATAAATCAGCCGCATCCTAAAATTAAGTCAGCCGCAACGTACTAATAATTACCCTTACACCAAATTGCTTCTGGATAGATATTCTGACACTCCTAGGTCGAATTGACGGACCAACGTCGCCGAGAAAGTCCTTGTACAACTCTCCTAAAATAGCCGTTGTTGCTTTTCGAGATCGACTAGAACGCTCAGTTACGGAATATGTATGATCTGAATCGTAAATACGAACATAAAATGCCGGGGGATCCCCTAGTGTAGTAGCACGAACTCTCCAGAGACATCCACCAACCCAACACTTAACAATGAGTGTATCCAAATCGGATACGTCTACATCAAAATCAAATCGATCCCTCACCGTAAGAAGTTTCAGTCGTTTCTCCAAATCTGCTTTACTCTCGTATCGTTGCCCTACCGAGAGGTTTAGGGAAGACATATCCAACCTTGGAACCTCCAGATTCCCTTTGGATCCGCTCGTCGACAAGTTATGAGGTCTCTTCTTAGGAGGTAGTGTCGGTGAATCTTCGTCTTCGTATAAACTGAAATTATCATCTTGAGATGACTCACCATCCGAGTCGTCGAACATATCAAATCGGCTGTCAAATTCATCATCTTCTTCGTCTTGTTCGCCTACTTTATTTTCTTCGACTACTTCATTTTCTTTGCCTACTTCGTCTTCTTCGCCTACTTTATCTTCTTCTACTTCATCCTCCAAATTGAAAGCATCATAACTCCCACCGTAATCTTCGGATCTAGATTCAACTTCTGAGCTATAAGTGAATAAACTTTTATTATTCTCTCTCGCTCCGTCATTCCGACTAATTTCATTCTCCGTAATCTCCACACAAAGACGTAAGTGTTCGATTTTTCTGAAGCTTAAAAAAACTTGCAACTGTCGAGTACTGGAGAGGTAAACTGGTGGAGTATCGTGCGCCATTGTTTTCAAAGCTTTATTCGAGAACATGTAGCTCAGTTGAATCTGATGGCTCGACTCCTTCAATCCGTAATCATCGAGTACTATCTTCGCAAGTTCGTCTAGTGTTGTTTTCTCATCTATATGCACAACTCTACACCCTCTACCGTCGGCGTTGAATACATATCTGTGTTTCTTAACCCAGTTACCGGAAACAATAATTACCGGATCCATAAGATCTCTGATAAATGAAAATAATGAAAAAGGTAGATGAAGAAGAATAAGAAGAAGGTCATAGATGAAGAACCCTGATTTGTAAGAGCTGATGACATGGAAAATCTGAACTGATGACATGGAATATCGGTAAGTCAGCCGCCAAACAAACACATAACTCAACCATCAAGTATAATGTAAGTCCGCCGCAACGTGAATAGTATTTCAGTAATTAACCTTTCGCTAATAAATCAACCGTAATTAGGCTAGGAAATATTAATTCAGCCGTATTGTCAAATAAATCAGCCGTTAAATGAATGCTATTCTAGTAATTAATCTTTCGCTAATAAGTCAGTCGTAACCAGGTTGAGTTATTGTTAACCCAGCCAATTACGGCTGATTTACTTAAGTCAGCCGTAACTACCTCTCATAAGTTAGCCAACCGGAGAACATAACTCAGCCGTCTCTTATCTTAAACTCAGCCAATTTTCCACAAATCAGCCCGCCGTTGAATAACTCAGCCGTAACTTGTGTTCGTTAGTCAGCCGTTATCTCATAAGTCAGCCAGATTTCTGTAAATCAGCCGTAACTAACGGCTGATTTATGTTCGTAAGTCAGCCGTTATCTCATAAGTCAGCCAGATTTCTGTAAATCAGCCGTAACTAACGGCTGATTTATGTTCGTAAGTCAGCCGTTATCTCATAAGTCAGCCAGATTTCTGTAAATCAGCCGTAACTAACGGCTGATTTATGTTCGTAAGTCAGTCAAATTATGTTTGTAATTACTATCATCTCATAAGTCAGCCGCGTTTTTAAACTCAGCCGCAAAGTAACCATAAATCAGCCGCAATGTAATCATAACTCAGCCGTAGCGCTTTACGGCTGAGTTCATTAATACACGTCAGCGATATTCTACGTGGTTGCTTACGTGGCTATGACATTTTTGTAATTACGTTTTTTGTCACAACGTAACAAAAATGCATGTTGGATATTAAAAAATACTAGTAATAAAAAAAAGTTTTATATGATTCTAGTTATATTACTTGATTTCTGTGGGATTTGAGCAAAGAATCCTAATTCTTATTTTTTTTAGTAGCGTGAAGAAATTGTCATCATTGCGTCTCTTCGTGTACGTAAATTAGTGTTATAAAGAGACTTCGATTTCTTTGATATAAATTTAATAATAAAAAAATAAAAGTGTTCAAGAAATCGTGGACACGTAAGATAGAAGAGGCTATTCGATTTCTTTCTATTTGTTTATTGTGTCTTCGGTTTCTTCCTTTTAAAACAAAAAAAATAAATGAAATTAATAAATGGGATATGTGTCCCATTTTTTCGGGTCAAAAAGGTCTGAAGCCTTTGGTTTCGGGTCGTTGGATAGAAGGGTCAAAAAAATCAATAGTTTCTGCTGATTAACTACCAATCAAATTATAACATTAATACGTCACATTTGCTTTTAAACCATTTGTTGGCTGGTCATGAGCTATAGTCAAAACTGGACTGTTGAAGTTCTCATCGTTGATGAATACATGTTTTCTCGTGACATCTAGATGGAACCATTGCGGAGTTATAACATGATAATATTTTAACTAAATGTGTACATAAATAACAAATATTTATCATATAGGTATTCGTTAATGTCGACAGCTTTTTAAAATTCGGGGAAAGAACGGAACCTAAACTTTTGCATGTCAATTGAATAGCCAGAGCTTCATCATCTTGAACCAAAGTTGTTTGATGGGTAAATTTCATTAGAAACTTTTGAGGGGTCAGTGCACGTAAATTTTATAATTACCTTTTGGTAGAACATGTGATGCATGGAACATTTTACAATTGCCTTTTGGTTGATGAACAGCAGTTCGACACCAATAAGTAAATTACACTTCTTTAGGTTTCGTGGTTCCTAAAAGCAGGCCCGGTTCTGAGATTTATAAGGTCCGACACGAACTAAATAATGAGGCCCTGTTATTAAAAAATGTAAAACATAATGTTCGAAAATAAAAAACCACAATTTTTTTTAAAACAAAAATTCATGTTATTCTGAAAAAGAAAATTCAAAAATCCTAAAAACCATTAAAATATATTTATTAAGTTAATATATAACTTTTTACTTATTTAGTTATATATTAATAATATAGGTCCCATCATAATTAATTTTCTTTCCTATTATGTTATTTTTACAACAAAACTAGAAAACATATACAAAGTGAACAAAAACAAATAATAATAACCTTAAAAATGAGGCCCAACACCTAGGTATTTTTGGTGTTAATACATGACCGGACCTGCCTAGAAGTGGATGACCTGGACCAGCTTCTTCTTGTTAGTAAATCCTTTTTCAAGCTCATCAAAAACCATTTTTTATTATAAAATAACGTTGATATTTCAAACTGTATGAGCTTTTTCTCTTGAAAAAACGTGATATTTGGAAACTCAATATTTTTTCTCTCTAAAGAAGAAAAAGTTTGATGTTTAGGAATACGATATAGATGTTTATTTATAGTTGAGACCACCAGTATATAGAAATCAAGAGAATTTAATTTTCTAAATTAAAATCTTATGAATTTCTTTTGTGATGCTTAGACATAGATAAATTAAAACGTGTATTTTCCAAAACTTTTATGGATTGATTTCCAGTTTTTTAGAAATCTTTCCTAAACTCTTTTTAATGTTAATTTTCCAACTTAACTAATCTTGTGTTGATTTCCATTTTTTTTATTCTTTCTTAAACTCTTTTTAATGTTAATTTTCCAATTTAACTATGGTTGTGTATCTAACAAAATATGTGTAGAAAAGATCACTGAAAGTATGTCACACTTTGAAATGAATCATAAAGATGTGTTTCCACAATGAGATTCAAAAGAAATATTAAAAAGAAGATCAAACGATGCTAACAAATATGTATTTATAACTTTGATATTTCCCAGCAAGACTATCATCACCCCATCTTTACCTGTATTGTAATACAAGCTCTATATTATCGCTCACATTAAAATTAACTCATAAAGATTCAAAATTTCTTTACTTTCTCTTCATAATTTGAACGCTTTTCCAAGCATACCAAACATTTTTGGATACAAAAGTTAGGAATTAAAACATTCCAAGACTCAAGCAGAAATCCATATTCATAAAAATTAGAAATTCTAAGCAGATATTATTTACATGAATCATACCAAACACATATACTGATCCATTATGACACATAAATAATGTTTTTATTACAAATTCATTTCAGTCCTCATTTTCATTTTCCCCACATGATAAAATACATGACCGCCATAGAACATTCCAGAGTTTCGATTGGGGAATTCGGCAAAAAAAAGCCCCAACTTTTCAGGAGTCGTCAAAAAAAACACGAACTTCTTCTTTGACCAAAAAAAGCCTAAACTATATTTGACTTGCCATTTTAATCACATATTTTTCGTTGACTCGCCAATATGAGCACGCCGTAACTGAAAAGTTAATAGATATTATCTTGACGTTAAGTAAAACGACGTCGTTTTGTCCATTCTTAAAATGACATCATTTTACTTGTTTTTTAAAATCAAAACAAGTTGGTATCGGGGATTCGAACTCGCGACCTCCATGGTCAAACAAAATAGTCTCTTGCCACTGGGCTACTAACAATCTCAATGGTTTTTCTAACATACTATCTTTTATACTTGACTAAATTTTCAACAAAATCACTTAAAATCTTTCAAAAAATTCACTAAATTACAAAAATTCAAAAAAAATTCTAAATAATCATAATTAAAATTATGAAAATTTAATAATTATTTTCTTTAAAAATTAAAAATCAAAAACTTTCCGAAAATTTTAGAAAATTCCAAAAAAAAAAAAATTCCAAAAATGCTAAAAATTAAAATTACACTCATAACTTAAATAATAAATATTAAATTTTAATAATATCTCTAATATAGTAAAAGAGAAGCATTTTTAAAGAATAACCTTTAATTTGTACTCATTTACATACATTGCCATTACATAGAAGAGAAGTTTAATAAATTAGTTAGGGATATAATAGTAAATCTAATTATGTACAATTAATTAAATGAAAAAATCTGTAGAATATCTTTCACAAAGATTTGATTCCTTTTATAAAATCTTCGTTTAATTTTTTTTTTTATTGAATCAAATACAAATAGAAATTTAATTAGCTAGCATTAACTACAAATATAAAATATAAAATAATTGTTAATTTCAAATTCGGTTTCATAGATGAAATAAAAAAACTGGTTTTAAAAAAAAAAACTTTTTTATAATTCATAAATGTTACTTTAACATCAACGACAAAATCTAAATATACTCGCATTTTGTAGGCTTTTTTCCTTGTTTATCAATATATATACTTAGTTAGTTAATATATAAATTTCGTTTAAAATAAATTTTTATTACTTGAAATTTGTTTTTTTTTTAAAAATCGTTTTTACAATTTTTTTACTGAATCAAATATAAATATAAAGTTAATTAGGTAGCAGTAACTACAAATATAAAACAAAAAATTATTGTTAATTTCAAATTCGGTTTCATAGATGAAATAAAAAAAAATCAAAAAAACTTTTTTATAATTCATAAATGTTATTTTAACATCAATGACAAAATCTAAATATACTCTCATTTTGTGGAACTAATTTTAAGCTTATTTTGTCTATTTCCCTTTGAACTCTATTGCACCTCTTACATATAAAACGGATATTAAAAAATGTGTGTCCCACGTCGACTGATGAATGAATGAGAATCTCTAATATAGTAAAAGAGAAGCATTTTTAAAGAATAACCTTTAATTTGTACTAATTTACATACATTGCCATTACATAGAAGAGAAGTTTAATAAATTAGTTAGGGATATAGTAGTAAAATCTAATTATGTACAATTAATTAAATGAAAAAAATCTGTAGAATATCTTTCACAAAGATTTCACTCCTTATTTATCTATATATATATATACTTAGTTAGTTTTGACAAAAAAAAAATATACTTAGTTAGTTAATATATAAGTTTCATTTAAAATAATTTTTTATTACTTAAAATTCGTTTTAAAATTTTTTTTATTGAATCAAATACAAATATAAATTTAATTAGCTAGCATTAACTACAAATAAAAAATAAAAAATAATTGTTAATTTCAAATTCGGTTTCATAAATTAAATAAAAAAAAACTGATTTGTTTTTAAATTTTTTTTTTTTTTTATAATTCATAAATGTTATGCGGAATGATTCAGAGTGTTTAAGTCTTCGAATTTCCTTTGGTTTGGTGAGTTTGCTAAGTTCTTGGCTGCTGATAAGGTTCCTGAGAATCTAACGGGAAACAGAAGAAAGAAGTTCTTCCGCGATGTTAGGCGGTATTTTTGGGATGAGCCGTATTTGTACAAGCAGTGTTCAGATGGACTGTATAGGAGATGCGTATCAGAGGCAGAGATCCCTGGGATTTTATACCACTGTCACGGTTCGTCTTATGCTGGGCATTTTGCCACTTTCAAGATGGTTTCGAAGGTATTACATGCCAGTTTTTGGTGGCCGACGATGTTCCGAGATGCAAATAGGTTTGTGTCTAGATGTAACGCCTGTCAAAGGCAAGGGAACATCAACAAGCGGAATGAGATGCCTCAGAACTTTATTCTGGAAGTGGAAGTTTTCGATGTATGGGGTATCGATTTCATGGGACCTTTCCCATCCTCCTATGGAAATTCGTACATTCTAGTGGTTGTTGACTATGTTTCCAAGTGAGTTGAAGCGCTGGCTAGCCCGACCAATGATGCTAGAGTGGTTGTCAAAATGTTCAAGACCGTGATATTTCCGAGGTTTGGAGTCCCGAGAGTGGTGATAAGTGATGGAGGTTCATACTTCATTAACAAAGTTTTTGAGAGCTTGTTAAAGAAGAACGGAGTCACGCATAAGGTAGCTTCTCCTTATCACCCTCAAACAAGCGGCCAAGTTGAGATCTCTAACAGGGAGATAAAGAGCATCTTACAGAAGACAGTGGGTATCACACGCAAGGATTGGACAATGAAGTTGGATGATGCTTTATGGGCATATAGGACCGCATATAAGACTCCGTTGGGGACAACGCCTTTTCATTTCGTGTATGGGAAGGCATGCCATTTTCCGGTGGAGTTGGAGTACAAAGCGGCATGGTCTGTTAAGCTACTCAACTTTGACATCCTTAGTGCGAGTGAAAGGAGATCCATGCAGATACATGAGTTGGAGGAGATTAGGTATCTAGTGTTGGAATTCGTTCAGGTTTTTGCCAGATTAATCTCTATTAATCAACCTAAGCGCAATTCTCATTCCTAGGATCTAGGGTTTGTAAACTTTAAATCTGATGAAACGGATCTCGAATATACCTGGAGTTTGCAGCGGAATTGAATCAGGAAATCGAGATCTATAGCACTTCAAGTGTAGTGCCTCTATCGATAGTCCACACGCACACGAATAGGAATCCGCAGGGATGCTAGTTCCTGGAACCGGATCTTTTAGGGATTCTGTTTCTTAAAGGCGGCTATCACGAAAAGGGTTTTCTCAAAACTCTATCTCCAGGTCGTGACCTATATCTCCTATATATAGGTCCTGGAGAAAAACCTAATTGATCCTGAACCGATTCAGAATCAATTAAGTTACTAAACCGAAATCTTATTTCGGTTAAACCCTGGCGTCGATCGACACTACTATAGTGTCGATCGACACTGCCTTTAAAACATGTTTATAATGTGTATCAAATACACATCATCTAGATCATTACATTAATAATCATTCCCTTATAAAGTGAATCCTATTCGCTTAGGTGTGTGAACCTGTAGGATCATATAATACTAGTAATGAGTTCATAACTCATAGATCATAAGCGGCTTCTAGCAAAACGTAATGACCACCTAGTATCATATGAATGTCTGATCTCGACATCACAACTGTCACTGGAGTGAATACAAGTGTGATTTCAGGACATTCCCAACAATCTCCCACTTGTACTGGAATCAACTATTCCTATAATCCCTTCGTCTCTATATCTCGATCTGGCATAAGGCAAGAACCGTGTCATCCTTATTCAACCAAAATCATGTTCATCGAACTCCGATTTATACTGACAAAAAAAACGACTGACATTCAGCTCGTTCGAGTGTGGCCACACATTCCTCAGTATCAAATCTTCGATAGGCCCTGAGATATTTATCTTCTGTTTTACAGGAGGGACAAATCCCATCTTGTTCCATCCCTGTTCCTTCACACACTTCATGATACGCCCAATCAATGCCTTTATAGTTACCCTTTTATAGATAACGTTTGACAAAGTCGAAGCGGACCAATTCATATGTAAGAAATCATGATGAACTCAGGTCTAAGGACTATACTCCATAGTCGTTATGAGAACCTCTCATGACACTTAATTTCCTGTAGAGTTCTCATTAGCGGGTCATGTCCGGTCATATGTTCTCTAACATATATCTATGTGATTGACTTTAATACTCTTATTAATGACTCCATGAAACTTAGTCATCAGTCACCTCACATGCTAGTCTCACGCGATTGTTAGTATCCCACATTAACAACCTCGACCAGGGACAAATATAATCTATGTCATTTAATTCTCATAGGGTTTCATGATCAAGTCCTCAACTTGATGACCTATAGAATGTCATAAATTATCTTGGGACTTCCATTTAAACACATTTAAATTAAAACTGAAATCAAATTTCATTAAAATCATCAAAGTATGATTACAAGAACATCAAAGCATAACTTAAAACAAGACAACTCCCACTAAAATCAAGATCACATCTTGATTTCCTTAAGTCCTATAGCAGCAGTATGACTCTCATGCTTAGGTCGCGGGAGGGGCTTGGTCAGAGGATCAGCGACATTCTCATCTGTGGGAACTCTGCTGATCTCCACTTCTCCTCTATCAATTATATCACGTATCAAGTGATATTTCCTCTCTATGTGTTTGGACTTCTGGTGTGACCTTGGTTCTTTTGCCTGAGCAATTGCTCCATTGTTATCACAGAACAATGCCACAGGCTTTAAGATACTAGGGACCACACCAAGTTCAGATACGAACTTCTTGATCCAAACAGCTTCCTTTGCTGCTTCCGAAGCGGCAATGTATTCAGCCTCAGTAGTGGAATCAGCTACGGTGCTCTGCTTGGAACTTTTCCAACTGACTGCACCGCCATTCAGACAAAAGACATAGCCAGACTGAGACCGGAAATCGTCTCTGTCCGTCTGAAAACTTGCATCCGTGAATCCACTTATGATCAGCTCATCATTTCCTCCATACACCAAGAACTTATCCTTAGTATTTCTCAAATACTTGAGGATACTCTTGACTGCTTTCCAGTGACACTCACCTGGATCAGATTGGTATCTACTCGTCATGCTTAAGGCACAAGCAACATCTGGACGAGTACAGAGCATGGCATACATAATAGATCCTACTGCTGAAGCATAAGGAATTATATTCATTCGCTCCCGCTCAGCTTGTGTCGAAGGACACTGCTTCTTGCTAAGAGTTATACCATTTAACATAGGCGTGAAACCTTTCTTGGAATTCTGCATATTGAATCTGTGTAATACCTTATCTATATAAGTATCTTGACACAATCCAATAAGCCTCTTCAATCTATCTCTATAGATTCTTATTCCAAGAATGTACGCGGCTTCACCCATGTCTTTCATGGAAAAACAACTTCCAAGCCAAGTCTTGACAGACTGGAGCAATGGAACGTTGTTTCCGAGAAGAAGTATGTCGTCTACATACAGTACGAGAAATGCAATTCAGCTCCTACTAGTCTTCTTGTATACACATGGTTCTTCTTCGTTCTTGACAAAATCAAACTTTTTGACCGCTTCATCAAAACGAAGATTCCAACTCCTTGATGCTTGCTTCAATCCATAAATGGATCGATGAAGCTTGCATACTTTCCCAGCATTTTTAGGATCTGTGAAACCTTCAGGTTGTGTCATGTACACATCCTCTTCCAGAATTCCGTTAAGGAAAGCTGTTTTCACATCCATCTGCCATATCTCATAATCATAATAAGCGGCAGTTGCTAGGAGTATCCGAATGGACTTAAGCATAGCGACTGGGGAATAGGTCTCATCATAGTCAATACCATGAATTTGCTTGAAACCTTTAGCCACTAGTCTAGCTTTGAATATCTGGATATTCCCATCCACATCAATCTTCTTCTTGAAGATCCATTTACACTCAATGGGTCTCACACCATCGGGTAAATCTACCAAGGACCATACTTGGTTTTCTGACATGGATCCCATTTCGGATCTTGCGGCTCCAAGCCACTTTTCGGAGTCAGGGCCCAACATTGCTTCTTCGAAATTTGTAGGTTCGTCACTGTCAATGATCAGCAGGTCATGACAATCGTTCACGAGAAGACCGTAGTACCTCTCGGGTTCGTGACGAATTCTTCCGGATCTGCGAACTTCAGGCATCACAGGTGTTGGTTCCACAACTCCTTGTGGTTCCACCTGCTGCTCTTCCTCATTAGGTTGAGCAGGCTCCTGTGATTCTCGAACTTCTTCGAGTAGTACTTTACTCCCACTATTCTTCTTATGAAGAAACTCTCTCTCAAGGAAAGTACAATCCCGAGCAACAAACACTTTGTTCTCAAAATGGTTGTAGAAGTAGTACGCCTTGGTTTCTTTAGGATAACCAACGAAAAAGCACTTATCAGATTTGGGTGCAAGCTTATCAGATATTAAACGTTTTACATAAGCTTCACAACCCCAAATTTTCAGAAAAGACAAACTTGGAGCATTTCCAGTCCACATCTCATGTGGTGTCTTTGCAACTGATTTTGATGGGACTCTGTTTAGTGTAAACGCAGACGTTTCTAGAGCATATCCCCAAAAGGATAATGGAAGGTCTGTGTGACTCATCATTGATCGAACCATATCCAATAGGGTCCGATTCCTCCTCTCGGAAACTCCATTCCATTGGGGTGTTCCAGGAGGAGTGAGTTATGAAACAATTCCACACTCTCCCAAATGATCACTGAACTCTTGACTTAAGTATTCTCCTCCACGATCTGATCGAAGAGCTTAAATACTTTTGCCAAGTTGGTTCTCTACTTCATTCTGGAACTCCTTAAATTTCTCAAAGGATTCCGACTTGTGTCTCATTAGATAGACATAGCCATACCTACTGAAATCATCAGTAAAGGTAATGAAGTATTGATAATTTCCTCTAGCACTTGTGCTCATCGGGCCGCAGACATCTGTATGTATAAGGCCCAATAAGTCACTGGCCCGTTCATTTGGTTTATTGAAAGGAGCCTTTGCCATTTTGCCCATTAAACAAGATTCACATTTCTCACATGATTCATAATCAAATGAGCCCAAAAGCCCATCACTATGGAGCTTCTGTATGCGTTTCTCGTTTATGTGGCCCAAACAACAGTGCCAGAGAAAGGTTGGGTTTTCGTCATTGGACTTAAACCGCTTAGTATTTATGTTATATACGGGCATTGATTGGTTTAAAACGTAAAGCCCATTCTCTAATGGGCCGCTACCATAAAACATATCATCACGATTAAAAGAACAACATTTATTCTTAATAGAAAAATCAAATCCTTCTAAATCCAAACAGGAAACATAAATGATGTTTCTGCTTATCGCAGGTACATAATAGCAATTGTTTAATTCTAAAACCAAGCCCGAAGGCAAAGACAAATGATAAGTGCCCACGGCTAACGCAGCAACCTTTGCTCCATTCCCGACTCGCAGCTCCACTTGTCCTTTCTTCAGCTTCCTCCTATTGCTTAGTGCCTGCACATTAGTACAAATGTGAGCACCACAGCCGGTATCTAATACCCATGAGGTAGAACCTGTAGAAGTAACATTTACTTCAATAACATAAATACTTGGAGAAGTCGTCTCGTACGTCTTCTTCTTGTTCTTCAGACCATCCAGGAATTTCTTGCAGTTTCTCTTCCAATGCCCAGACTCATTGCAGAAATGGCACTTGTCAGCATCAGAAGGGCCAGCTCTGGGCTTAGAGAAAAGCGCAGGTTTGTCCTGGTTCATAACCTGGACGGCCTTGCCCTTTCCCTTGCCCTTGCCGGGTTTCTTAAACTTTTTGCCCCCTTGTACCATAAGCACATTAGGGGCACCCTTCTTAATGTTTGGCTCAGCTGTCTTGAGTGTACCATGTAACTCAGTCAACGTCTTCGTCAGGCTGTTCATATTATAGTTCATAATGAACGTATCATAGCTTGGCGGCAATGACTGCAGTATGATGTCAGTAGCCAAATCTTGGCTAATGGGACAGTCCAGTTTCCCCAAGTTATCAATATAACCCATCATCTTTATGACGTGGGGACTCACTGGAGCATCACTTGGTAGCTTGCACTCAACTAGAGATTTAACCGTCTGGTATCTCTCAGTTCGAGCCTGCTCCTGAAACATCGCTTTCAGGCTAGTGATTATCTCGATGGGCGACGCCACGTTCTCATATTGCTTCTGCAAATCTGAGTTCATGGTAGCGAGCATCAGACAAGTCACATCGACCACATCATTCGAATGCTTATCCCAAGCATTCTTTTCTGTCTGCGGGGCATTGGCACGGTATTTCTCGGGGAGAACCTTATCAAGGACATAGTCCCTTTTCTCCTGCCTGAGAACAATTCTCAGGTTCCGATACCATTCCAGAAAGTTAGATCCATTAAGCTTGTCCTTCTCAAGGACGGATCTTAAGGAGAATGTGTTGTTAGAGCTTGACATAGCTGAAACAAAAGAGGTAGAGGGTTAGTTTTGATGTTCAATAAAAGAGTAAACTTAACTATTAAGGAAACTCGCATTATATTCAAACTATGTTTCCTCTAAAGAATATAATGTTCCAAGATCCATGTTTCACTAAAATCCGAGCGAGCCACTGGCTGTTACTCGAATTATAGCTATACAGGTAAGCAACACTTTGCTAATCATATCCAATATGACTCTTGGTTGTGGATAAAACATCTTATGTTCTAACCACCTGATGTCCCTGGGCCCAGAACTTCTGATAGCCCATTCAAGTAAACCAATCTCTTATGTCATGTAATAGTTGATGCCATGCACTGCAAGCCCATCAACTCAATTACCTACTGTTTTACTCATGTAACTGCAGATACCTTGCACTGCAAGCCTATCATGCAATGAAATGAGCTTTGACAGCTGACAAGATTGGAAAGACATCCAGAACACTTGATATTTAGTCGAGGAACTGAACATTTAATCCTCAATACATATCATATATGCATTCAGGAACCCTATCTCAATAAATCCAGTTCGGTTATTTGATTTCAGGTTCACTAACCATCAATCTGCGTAAGCTGTCGATCGACACTTACTCTTCTGTCACAGTTCATCGAAAGCCGATCAATCCAATTGAACCGGATTCGATAACCGACACAGAATTTCAATAACCGGTTAGTGTCGATCGATACTACACTAGTGTCGATCGACACTGACTAACCAGATTTAATTCTCGATAACCGGTCAATCCAATTGAACCGGGTCGATTACCGGTCGGTGTCGATCGACACAACATTTGTGTCAATCGACGCCAACCAAACCGCATTAAACCGATATTCGGTTTAATCGATCTGTTAACCGAGCACGATAACCAATTCAATCCAATTGAACCGGTTCATCGATCGCAAGGCAGAGGCAGAGGTGTCGATCGACACAACCATTGTGTCGATCGACACCGCTAGATTTCATAAGCCGATTTGAACAATTTCACGAAAAACGATTTTACGAAACAAATACGATCAAATCCGGATTACTGTTCATTCAGATTACTAGTTAAACCCTAACGCTCTGATACCACTGTTGGAATTCGTTCAGGTTTTTGCCAGATTAATCTCTATTAATCAACCTAAGCGCAATTCTCATTCCTAGGATCTAGGGTTTGTAAACTTTAAATCTGATGAAACGGATCTCGAATATACCTGGAGTTTGCAGCGGAATTGAATCAGGAAATTAAGATCTATAGCACTTCAAGTGTAGTGCCTCTATTGATAGTCCACACGCACACGAATAGGAATCCGCAGGGATGCTAGTTCCTGGAACCGGATCTTTTAGGGATTCTGTTTCTTAAAGGCGGCTATCACGAAAAGGGTTTTCTCAAAACTCTATCTCCAGGTCGTGACCTATATCTCCTATATATAGGTCCTGGAGAAAAACCTAATTGATCCTGAACCGATTCAGAATCAATTAAGTTACTAAACCGAAATCTTATTTCGGTTAAACCCTGGCGTCGATCGACACTACTATAGTGTCGATCGACACTGCCTTTAAAACATGTTTATAATGTGTATCAAATACACATCATCTAGATCATTACATTAATAATCATTCCCTTATAAAGTGAATCATATTCGCTTAGGTGTGTGACCCTGTAGGATCATATAATACTAGTAATGAGTTCATAACTCATAGATCATAAGCGGCTTCTAGCAAAACGTAATGACCACCTAGTATCATATGAATGTCTGATCTCGACATCACAACTGTCACTGGAGTGAATACAAGTGTAATTTCAGGACATTCCCAATATCTAGTCTATGACAACTCCCGGATATACAAGGAGCGGACCAAGGCTTACCACGATAAGAGGATTGTCTCTAGGAGTTTTGCTCCTAATGATCAGGTCTTGCTATTTAACTGTCGTCTTAAGTTGTTTCCAGGGAAGTTGAAATCAAGGTGGTCCGGTCCGTTCACGATCAAGGAGGTAAGGCCATATGGAGTCAAGCCTTATCTCGCTGACACATGCATTGGAGAAGGTGGATCGCTCACCTTCAGCGACCCTTCTCGTACCTTAATGACTTACAAAGTCGAGCTAACGACTTAAAACAAGCGCTTGATGGGAGGCAACCCATCGGTGAGGTTTCTTGTATATAATTTGATTTTTAATTCCTTTTATTACTAACATTCTACTTGTATTTTCAGTTTAAAAAAAAAAAAAAGATGCAGCGAGCACCCCAGGAATTGGGACCGAGCACCTGCTCAGTCCCCTGCTCGCCAACCCCAAAAAAAAATAAAAAAAATTCCTTTTTCTTTTATTTACCTTAATCCCCTTTTACCTCCCCCACTAACGCCTCTTTATCTTCTCTTTTTCTTCACCAATTACAGAGAAAAGAACCCACCTCCTCTCTTGTTTCTTCCGCCGCCGCCCATCAAACGCGATTCCTCCGCCTCGCCAAGTTTCTCTCTCAAATTCCTCCGCCGTTTCTCTCCGCCTCGCCTTCAATTTCACCGACGTTCCTCTCGCCGATTCCTTTCTACCGCCGCACCATCTCTCGCCGAGTCACTCTACCGCCGTCGTCACCTCCGCCGCATTCTCTCTCCGCTGCCGACCAACATGCCGCCGAAGATGAGGTTTGCCAACAAGGGCAAAGGAAAGGCAACCAGATCTAAACTAACCCCCACTCATCCTTGGCCTCGGCCCGAAGACACCCCATTCGATCTCGACCTTGGTGAGCTCCCGATTTCATCACCGGACGCGTGGGACTCACGCGACGCGCACTACTACAATCAGCTCCTGGACTTGAAGCTTGAGCCGACCCGACTCATGTGCGTGGATACCTTGAACAAATTGGGTCTACAAGACCAAGTCAGGAGCATCTTTTGCAATGCCCGGTGTATGGCATTCGCTCTTGAGGAGGACTACCTATTTCCGGATATCACTCGGCAATGTCTTGCCACCGCGACTCTCACCTATGCAAATCCAGAGAAACCAACCTTCGATGAAGCCTCTTTCTCGTTCTTTGTTGGAGGAACGAGATACGAGATCTCTATGTATGACTTTTGCGTAGCCTACGGTTTTCGGGAGACGGACAAGGTTTTGGAGGGCCCGAAGAGGTTTGTACAGTATAAGACGTTTTTGAGTCTTATTGCTTCAGGGGACTATTCGTCTAACACGGCCAGCCAGAACCGCTTGCGTCATCCCGCCATCCGCATCGTTGCAAGGATCCAGAGCAACATGTTGTTTCCCCGAGCTGCGGGTAATAAGGTTCACCTTGATGAGTTGTTGTTGTTGTTTCTAGGTTGTGGACCAATTCTGGGAGACGGGGACACAGAGCAGTACGAGAGCTACCAGACCAACTTGGGCATTCGGTTCGCCCAGACCATCTGCGCAATCAAGGACAGCCCAAGGCAGAGAGTCGAGCGCATAGGGAGCTTGCTAACCACGCTGTTTCGCCACCTTAAGGTGGACTTATCTGGCATTTCCTACATCTCTGAGATGTCGCGGATTGACATAAAGCACCTGCTCGCTTCCAATATCATCAGTGCGACCGGAGAAGCCAATTACATTGAGCTTCCCAACTTGGCCATTACGTAGCTCTCCTCGATGCGCGATCTTACTTTCCAGCCACCTCCGGAGTACTTAGTCCCCAACCCGAGCCGCACCTCTTCTGCCACCCGACTGAGCACATCGCGGAGGAGCACTTCAAGGTAGCCGCGACATAACTCTGAGGATGCTGGTCCTTCAGTCTCGCGCCTTGCTCTGCCGTACTATGACACCCCTCCCCAAGGTGAGTTCGATCTTGCTCCGATCTCTGATGATGCTGATGGTGCTGAGTACAGGAGATGGATGATCCAATCCACGAAGAAGAACAACAGCCTTATGCAGCGGATCATGCACATGCTCTCCAAAGGATGCTGTCGACCACCTGCTCCGGACGACCGAGCACCTGCTCCTGCTGACCGAGCACCTGCTCCCTCACACTAAAGCTCCTACTCGGGTCACTACAAGAAAATAGGCCATTTGCCACTCCCAGAAGCGTCACAAATTCGTCACTAATGACCCATTTGCGACTACTTTGCGACGCCGAGTTGGCGTCGCAAAACGTGCGTCGCAAATTTCTGGCGTCGCTAAAGCGTCGCAAATTAGCGACGCATGTGTGACTTTATTTATTCGTCGTTAATTTGCGATGGATATAGGACTACATTTATCAGTCGCAAATAAGCGACACTTGTGTGACTCAGACAGGTAGTCACTAATTAGCAACGGATTTGCGATTCTTGTGCGTGGGAAATAAGCGACTAATTAACGACTTTTGATTTTGAGACTGAGTTATGACTAACTATATTCCTCGCAAATTAACGACTAATTAACTTCTAATTAAAGACTATAATGTTGTTGTCACATTTTGGGTTAGTCACATTTTGGTCACTAATTTGCCACTGATTTGCCACTTATATGCTACTAATTGTTTATTTGTTTTTTTTGAATTTTCCAAGTCAAATGAATAACCAAAAACCTTGAAATTAAAAGCATACTACATAATCAAGCATTTAAAGTACAAAAGGGTTGAAACCAAAGTACAAAAAGTATTACAACATGCTAGTTTGTTAAGAAGAGAGAGTTCTTGTGACAAAAAAAAACAAGAAGAAAAGAGAGTCCAAGTGTTGAAGAAGCAGCCTAAGTCGTAAAATACATACGTGGAGTAGACCATATCGGCACAGCAAGAGAGAATCTGAGAAGCTTCAGAAAGTTCATCGCTACCAACAAGGAAACTAGAAGAAGTTAAAGAGAGTGCAATTTTTTCAATTAAACAACACAAAGAAGCTAGTGAGGCAAGCATGATGTAGAAAGCAAAATCAAAGAAACCAATTCATTATCAAGAAATTTGACGATAACCTATAAATCATTTCTGCACAGTAACATACTTTTGAGAATCACAATTTTCAAGAACAATCAATCAAGCTCTAGTTTCACACCTTATAGACCAAACTCCCTGAGGAGATTCCATCTCTGACGACTAAAGATTACCGGAATATACAGCCTTTGGAAATGAATTCTTCCAATTCTTCCTATCGCTAACTAACTTCTTCTTCTTCCTGCAAAACAGATTCAATGATGCAAAGTAGTTCAAACACATACATTTATGCAACTAAAACTTATGCATATAAAATATAACCACTCAAGCAAAACTAAAAGCAAGCTTACCATGTTGTCATAAATGCTGGAAATAGGATTCTTACTCAACAGTGGGAGATTTTCCCGACCAGGACTTCTTTCGCACTACTGTCTGCTTTTCTCACAAGAAATGGTTTCCTAAATGTGAAACCGAAACACTTCTTTGTCTCCACTTGAAAGATTCATGTGCTCAAAGATTCATGCGCACCAAAGGCATATTCAACCCCATGAACTACAAATATTAGATTACCAACAATGAGTCCATCATAAAACTAGTTTCGGTTACAAAAGAACATCTAATCAGTTTCTCCATTAACCAAACAACTAATTACAATAGACATTCTACAACACTTACACAAATGCCCAAAAAGCATTGGTTTTTGCTCAAGGAAACAATTTGCTATCAATCTGCAAGATTTGAACAACCTATAAACAATCAAATCAATACGCCAAATACGTTTATCACCAAAATCAAGTTTGAGATTTTGGTACATGGGATTTTTGTACAAAGTTTAATTAATCCCAAATGTTTCGTTAAAGCCATCTACTAACTTTAATCCCAAAGTTTAATTAAAATTGAACCACAAAAACAACAGTTCTAGTCATATAAAATCGAGTCACATAATCTGCTTACAAAAAGTATAGTTAGCTTAGATTCACTCAATCTACTTAGCAATGGTTCACACAAACCTACAGTACACTACGAGCTTGAAGTGGTTCTACCTTGATCGAAGTGGCTCGAAAGGGAGAGAGAGCTCCGGGGAATCGAAAGAAGAGCCACTGTTACTTGCAGAGACGAGCTCCAACGAGACACGGCAAGCTCTGATGAGGTTTCTAAAATCGACAGAGAGAAGGTTTTGAACCTCGACGGTGAGTTCTTCGAAGAATTGAAGATGAGGTTCAGATCTGCGAAGGAGATAGACACTTTTCGTTTCTGAGAGAGAGAGAGATCGAGATTTGAGAGATAAAAAAAAAACAGAACAACAAAAAATATCCTAGAGTTGAGATTTTGCCATGTCAGCAATCCGGGTGATGTTTTTTTACTGGCTCTCGGTTTTTTCACAGTTTAATCGTTTCTTATTTATGTGTTTTCTTAAGTGTTTTATAATGTTTTCTTAACTTATTTTTATTTAGTTTGTGATAGATAATATTTAATATTTCTGAGTTTATGCAACATTTATTTGAAAATCAATTACATATGACAAATTAATTACATTGAAACACATTTTTCACAATCGTAATATTTGTAAGTACGTGTTAAACACATATTTTCTTAATTAGGCCCAGATATTCGTCACTAAATCGTCGCAAAGTAGAGGCTAATTTGTCTCTACTTTGCGACGCGAACCGGGTAGTCACAAATTTAATCCCTAAACCCTTAACAATTAGACCCCAAACTATGATCCACTAGGCTTTCTACAAATCCTATAACCTACATGAATGCATCAATCCATAAAAATAGTCATACCAAAGCTTAATTTGATAAATCATCAAATATACCAATATGTGATTAAAAGTATAAGTGTTTATAAGTGTTTAGTATTGGAAATGATATTGTTTTTAAAACTTGTAATTGAATTTGAAAAATTAACTACTTACACATATTTACAATATCATTGAGGATAGTAAACTCTAAATTTAACTATGAGTCCTAAAGACTTAGATTTTTTGTTTTTCAATGTGTAAAGATGTTACTTGGAGTGGCAAAGTCGTCACAAAACCAACACAAAGGATAGTTCCGTCGCAAATAAGTTGTAAAGTAGTCATAAATTTGTGACGCCTTTGCGTCTCCAAATGGTTTGATTAACATGCCAGATATTCGTCACAAAATAGTCTCAAATGCGTCACAAATTTATGTCTAATTTGCGACGAATTTGATGTAGTCACAAATTAAAACCCTAAACCCTTAACGATTAGACCCCAAACTATGATCCTCTAGGCTCTATCTAAACCCTATAACCTATATGAATGCATATATTCACTAAAATAATCCTTCCAAAGCATTTTTTGATAAAACATCAAATATTCCAATATGTGATGAAAACTATAAGTGTTTAGAATTAAGAATGTTGTTGTATTGAAAACTTGTTATTGAATTTGATAAATTAACTACTAATACATATTTATAATATGCCATTGAGTTTTGTACACTCTAATATGAATTATGACACGTAGACTCATAGATTTTCGTTTTTCAATGTGTGAAAATGTTAGTTGGAGTGGCAAAGGAGTCACAAATCAGTCACATTGGGAATTTCCGTCACAAATCTATGGTAAAGTAGTAGGTAAGTTGTGATGAATTTGTGATGTCTCAATAAGGTATCGGAAATCGAAACCCCAAATCATATAGAGTCACAAATCTGTCACAAATATGTGGTAAAGTAGTAGGTCAGTTGTAATGAATTTATGACGTCTCGATAGGGTATCAGAAATCAAAACCCCAAACCCTATAGAGTCACAAATCGATCACAAATCCATGGCATCGCTAATCTGTGACTCCTTAGTTCGTAAAAAATGTGTCACAAATTTGTGACGACAATTTTCGTCCTTACCGAGTCGCTAATTAGTGACTGATATGTGACTATACTGAAACCTTTGCAAAAGTGTCGTAAAGTAGTCACAAATTTGCGACACCCTTACGACCAGGTATATCTGTCGCCAATTTGTGACTACTTTGCAACTGATATTTCTGAAGTCGCAAATCAGTCACAATGTAGTCTCAAAGTAGTCGCGAATATTAGTGACTGATTTTGCAGTCACAAACCGCAATCACTTATTGACTGTTTTCTTGTAGTGGGACAACCTTTAAGGAGGAAGAAGAGGAGGACGGCTGACGACAACGACGATGAGGCCTCGACTCGGTGATATCTTTTCTCACCTTCTACCATCATTGTTATATCCATGTTTGTTTCTGTTTTTATTTCTGTCGCCAATCGCCTGAACTTTCTCACACCGGAGACGGTGTGATTTAAGTCCGGGGGAGCGGTCTTGTTGTTGTGTCAGTCCTAAGCGTCTTAGTCAGGTGGTGCTACTTGGCTTATTTTTAGAACTTATTTTCGGTTGTTATTTGAGTCTGCTTTTTGAGTCTTGCAATTATGAACTTGATCTATTGGAATTATTTTCGGACTAGGGATTACTGGTATGACTTACTTAGCCAAAGTTCTGTTTCGGAAAGGTTATGGGAGGATTAAACATTCCCCACACTTGTCAGAAATTAGGTTGATCCGATATCATCTCAATTATTATTTGGTACTTAATCTTGATCTTTAATTTCTTTGTTAGGGGTTTGATGTTCATTGGGCAAGACTTTTTCGAACCATACAACACTACAAGAAAACAGCCGCAAATCCGACTGATTCCCGACCGAACTAAAATTTTTCAATTCTGTCGGAAATCTGTCGGAATTATTTCCGACGGACACTAAGACTGTCGGAAATCGGTCGGATTACTGGATCGGTAACTAGCCGGTGCCGGTGCCGGAGGAGATTCCGGTCGGCTGTCGGAAATCTGTCGAAAAAAATCAAACCGTTACTAATTTCCGACAGACACCCCACTGGCTGTCGGAAATCTGTCGGAAACAATAGCCGTTATATAGCCGTTATTATATCCGTTTGATTTTCGACGCTTTTCCGACAGATTTCCGACGGTCAGCGTATTTATATATATTATTCCACACAACTTCATTCACTCACAACAACAACAACTTCCAACCAAACATTTGTTAGAAAAAATCATTAAGAGAGTGAGATGTCATCATCTAGATATTATAGATCGTGGATGGATGAAGAGATGTATGATCCGGAGTCGAAGACATTAAATGAAAGTTATGCACAAGGTATATGCGAGTTCATGGCGGTTGTCGGAAATCGAAAGGTAATAAAATGTCCATGTTTAAATTGTTGCAATTCGCGTAATGTTAAGGTAGAACAAGTTTGGCATCACTTGTATACCAATGGTTTTATGCCGGGATACAAAATTTGGTTTTTTTCATGGAGAAACTAATAATGATGGTGCTAGTAGTAGCAGTGCACCATATGTTGCGGATAGCTTAGGCGAACATAGAACGGATAACTTAGGTGAACATAGAACGGATAGCTTAGGCGAACATAGAACGGAAGTAGATTTTGGTGTAGGTACCGCTGAGATGGTTCATGATGCGTTTAGAGAGAATTTGCCATCGATCGTAATAGGGGAGGATAGAGTAGAAGAACCAAATGAAGAATGTAGAAGATTTTATGATATGTTAGACGCAGGGAAGCAACCCTTATATGATGGGTGTCGAGACGGACATTCACCTTTATCAACTGCTAGTAGACTGATGACCATTAAGACGGACTTCAATTTGGCGGAAGACTGTGTTGATGCGATAGCAGATTTTGTGAAAGATATTTTGCCTGAAGATAATCAGGCACCTGCATCATACTACGAGATACAGAAACTTGTAGCTGGTCTTGGTATGCCGTATCAGGTGATAGATGTATGCATCGACAACTGTATGCTATATTGGAGAGAAGACGAAGACCGAAGAAGATGTAAATTTTGTCGTAAACCGCGGTATCAGGAAATTGGTGGGAGAGTTCCAATTCCATATAAACGTATGTGGTACTTACCATTGACAGCGAGGTTAAAGAGGTTATATCAATCTGTGCGAACGGCAGAACAAATGAGATGGCATGCAGAGCATCGTCAAGATGGAGAGATTACACATCCTTTAGATGCAAAAGCGTGGAAACATTTTCAAATGTTGTATCCGGATTTTGCATACGAGTCAAGAAATGTGTACCTCGGGTTAAGTACGGATGGTTTCAACCCATTTGGGAAGCATGGAAGGCAGTATTCTTTGTGGCCCGTAATCGTAACACCGTATAATTTGCCTCCTGGTATGTGCATGCGTCGAGAGTTTTTATTCCTCTCCGTTCTTATTCCCGGCCCTGAGCATCCGAAGAGATCACTTGATGTATTCCTCCAGCCATTGATTTATGAGTTACAAATGCTATGGAGTCACGGTGTCGAAGCATTTGATGTTTCACGGAAGCAGAATTTTCTGATGCGTGCGGTCCTTATGTGGACTATTAGCGATTTCCCAGCATATGGTATGCTATCTGGATGGACTACTCATGGAACATTATCGTGCCCGTTTTGCCAAGACAACACTGACGCTTTCCAATTGAGGAATGGACGAAAGCCATGTTGGTTTGATTGCCATAGAAGGTTTCTACCGGACGGCCATCCCTATCGTCGGTCTAAAAGATTATTTAAGAAAAATAAACAAGTGTTTGATGCTCCAATTGATGAGATAGACGGTCGTACTATATTGGAGCAGTTGAGAGATTTTGGTGCTGAGAGGACTCCTGATTGTGGGGGTAATGGGCATGAACCGCTTTGTGGTGTAGGAGGAGCTCACAACTGGCACAAGAAGAGTATATTTTGGGATTTGCCGTATTGGAAGGATCATTTATTAAGGCACAACCTCGATGTGATGCATATTGAAAAGAACTTCTTTGACAACATCATGAATACGGTGTTAAACATCCCGGGAAAGACAAAAGACAATGTGAAGTCTAGGATGGATGTTTCAAAGATTTGCTACCGTGCTTATCTTGATCGTCTTCCCGATGGTACATATCCTTTTCCTCCGTACCGATTGCAAATACAAAAGATAAGAGAATTTTTCCGGTGGATTGAACACGAAGTTAAATTCACTGATGGATATGCAGCTAATCTGGGTAACTGCGTAGACTCGCGATACCTAAAGTTTTTGGGACTGAAGAGTCATGATTGTCATGTACTGATGCAGAGGCTTCTTCCATTTGCTTTTACCCATCTTCTTCCTCAAACTATCCACGAATCTATTGCAGCAATTGGTGCTTTCTTTAGGGATTTATGCACGAGGACACTTACAGTTGAGGGGATCCGTTATTTAGATGCCAATATACCAGTGATCCTTTGCAATCTTGAGAAGATCTTTCCGCCGTCTTTTTTTGATGTTATGGAACATCTTCCCCTACACCTCCCCCGCGAAGCCGAACTAGGTGGTCCCGTTCAATTTCGTTGGATGTATCCTTTCGAGCGGTACATGTTCCATCTAAAGAAGAAGGTCAAAAATTTGGCTCGAGTTGAAGGTTCTATTGTCGCACAGAGTATCAATGAAGAATCATCACAGTTTGCGGAATATTACATTCCGCGGGAAGTTAGTACGAAGAGTAGACGTCCTGCTCGTTATGATGATAAAGGTGAGAGAGTCACATATGCAGCGATTGTCCCTGAGATGTTTTCGCAAGTTGGCCGAGTGATTGGGAGAGGGAAGAGACGCTTCCTATCACAAGATGAGTGGAGTCACTTACATATGTATATCCTAACAAATTGTGAGGAGATGGCGAAGTACGAAAGGTAAAAACAGAACTTATTTAAATACATCTTGTTTTTAATACCTAAGTAATATATTGGTTTCATATGTTATATATTTTTGTTTGCTTTCAGGATTTACATTGCATCAATACGTCGCTATTATCCAGAAACGACAGAAGACGAACTTGGAGAATCTAAGGAAAACGAGTTTCCAAATTGGCTGCAATATTACGTAAGTTTTTAAAAAACGCTTACATTTCTTAAAATTAGTGAATTAATTATTACTTAATTAAATGTTTTTTTATTAATTTGTCTAAATTATTATTTCAGGTTTCTGAAGGAATGAAGAATGGAGAAAGGTTTCCGACATGGTTACAAGAGATAGTTTCTGGCCCAAGCTTCGAAGCAACTTCATACACTCGGTATTGCACTAGGGGATTTGCATTTAGGATTCATGAAGAAAGGCCGAGGGCAACTGCAGATTACGGTATTTCAGCTACAAGTGGTGATGTAGTCTACTACGGGATTCTCAAAGAAATATTGCAAGTGCGCTATCCAGGAATGTTGGGCATGAGGTGCATTGTTTTCTTGTGTGAGTGGTATGATCCGTCATATCCATAAGGTGTTCAGGTGAGCCAATTTGGCGTCACTTCAGTAAATTCTTCTAGGAGACTGCAAAAGTATGACCCATTCATCCTAGCATCACAGGCAGACCAGGTTTGATTTTAAAATTTTATAATACGTGCGTTATAGATAAATAATGATATTGTAATTGCCTAAACTAAATATGTTTGTTTCAGGTATGCTACATTTCTTACCCTAGGGTAACACATCGAGGAGATCCTTGGATTACAGTGACTCCAATTAATCCAAGAGGGAGACTATATGGAGTTGCTGAGCAAGATGCTATGCAACCAACTAGAATTACTCCGATGGCTCCAGTTGATCATTCTTCAGCGGTGGACCTTTTTGTTGATTTCACTGAATTTGGTGATAATATCGTACATTCAGAATCAGAAGAAGAAGTTGGAGAATTTGACGAAGACGAAGACACAATTCCTTCGGAAGGATCTGATGAAGAAGAAGAAGTTGGAGAATTTGATGAAGAAGAAGTTGGATAATTTATATATATATATATAAAAAATTTTTTTAAATGATATATATATATATAATTATATATATATATATATATATATATATTTTTTTTATATAAAATGATTTATATACATTTTTCCGACAGATTTCAGACGGAATTGGAGATTTCAGGTAAAAATATGTACAAAATGCTAACAATTTTTCCAAACCCTAAAACAACAAAAAAACATTTTTTAAATTTCCAAGCCCTAAAACAACAAAAAAACATTTTTTAAATTTCCCATACCCTAAAACAACAAAAAAACATTTTTTATATTTCCCTTACTTTATAACAACAAAAAAACATTTTTTAAATTTCCCATACCCTAAAACCACAAATCTGTCGGAAATCTGTCGGAAAAATATACATTTTTCCGACAGATTTCCGACGGAATTGGAGATTTCAGGTAAAAATATGTACAAAATGCTAACAATTTTTCCAAACCCTAAAACAACAAAAAAACATTTTTTAAATTTCCAAACCCTAAAACAACAAAAAAACATTTTTTAAATTTCCCATACCCTAAAACAACAAATTTTTTTTTTTTATATTTCCTTTACTTTATAACAACAAAAAAACATTTTTTAAATTTCCCATACCCTAAAACCACAAATCTGTCGGAAATCTGTCGGAAAAATATACATTTTTCCAACAGATTTCCGACGGAATTGGAGATTTCAGGTAAAAATATGTACAAAATGCTAACAATTTTTCCAAACCCTAAAACAACAAAAAAACATTTTTTAAATTTCCAAACCCTAAAACAACAAAAAAACATTTTTTAAATTTTCCATACCCTAAAACAACAAAAAAACATTTTTTATATTTCCCTTACTTTATAACAACAAAAAAACATTTTTTAAATTTCCCATACCCTAAAACCACAAATCTGTCGGAAATCTGTCGGAAACATATACATTTTTCCGACAGATTTCCGACGGATTTGCCAATTTTTACCCGCGAAATGAAAAATAAATACCGCGAAATCATTTACACGCGGTCATTTAATTTATTTCGATTCCGACGGATTTCCGACAGATTTTAAAATCTGTCGGAAAGCTGTCGGAATTTCTGGGTTATTAACAGCCGCTCTTCTCCCCCGAAGAACACAATTCACAGTTACAAAAATCTCTAAAATCGCCTCCTCCGCCTCCGCTGCTCGCCAATCGACGATTTGGCCGTTGTCTTCGCCGGATTTCGCGATTCTCCGCCTCCGATCCTCTCCCCCACCGAGCCTCGCTTCCTCCGCCTCCGTTTCTTCATCTTCTCCGCCGGTCGCCGGAATTCGTCGCCGGAAACCAACCGTTCCTTCTTCTCTACGGTGCTTCAATGGCTGATTTGCCATCACATTTGTAAGATTCCAATTCCTAATTTCTTTTGGTTAGTGAATTAGGAATTGATTTAGTGAATTAGGAATTGATTTTGTGAATTAGGGTTAGATTTTGTGAATTGATTTTGTGAATTAGGGTTAGATTTAGGATTATGAAATTTTGTGAAATTAGGGCTATAATTTAATTTTAATTTGGGTTAATTATTGAATTTTGTGAATTAGGGTTAGATTTAGGATTTGGGAAAAATAAATTTTGAAATTTTATATATTTAAAATAGGAATAATATAATGAATTTATATATAAATTTAGAAATTTTAAGATAATGAATTAATTTTTGAATGTATATATGAATTTAGAAATTTTTTAGATTTAGGAAAAATATATAAAGAAATTTTAATATAATGAATTTATATATAAATTTAGAAATTTTAAGATAATGAATTAATTTTTGAATGTATATATGAATTTAGAAATTTTTTAGATTTAGGAAAAATATATAAAGAAATTTTAATATAATGAATTTATATATAAATTTAGAAATTTTAAGATAATGAATTAATTTTTGAATTTATATATAAATTTAGAAATTTTATATATTTAGATTTAGGAAAACTATATAACATTATTTAAAAACCTTATAAAACTTTACAAAAACCTTATAACATTATTTAAAAACCTTATAACATTTTACAAAAAGCTTATAACATTATTTAGAAACCTAATAACACTATTTAAAAACCTTATAACACTATTTAAAACCTTATAACACTATTTAAAAACCTTATAAAACTTTAAATTTTAAATTTTAGAATTTTTGAAATTTAAACCAATGTTTTTTTAAACCATTATATTTTTAATTATAATTATAGATTTTTCATATATTTAAAATATAATATCATATAAATCTAGGGATTACGGTGGTTTCGCCACTGCATCTGGCAGCGGCCAACCACGTCGTCGTCCGAGTAGATCTCGTTCGACTTCGACGTCTGCACCTACACCGTCGTCTTCGACGGTGACACCAGCAGCCACCACAGCACCGACGCAGATTAGCGTCGAGGACTTCATGGGTCTTCCTGGACGAGAGAGGTTGACTAGACTCCATCCAGACCAGCTGGTAAGTTTTTTGTTTCATTTATGTGTTTTTTTTAACAAATTTAATTTAATTGCGACTAATGTTACATTTTTTCCCGTAGGTTTCGAAGTCTCTCAACAAGATGGAAAACTCTTTGCTCAGCCGTCCTTATGCGACGTACACCGCCATACCACTGGAGGATCAAGATATGTGGTTTCGCCAATTTGCGGTAAGTCATCTGTTTTCATAATTTTTACTTTCATTTAAATTATTATTATTTATATTTAATTAATTTTTCTTTTTGCAGCAAGAATTTAGGTGGGACCCACACATGACCGCTCTGGTCAGGCGGGAATTCGACTCTTATGCAGCACTGCACTACTCGAAGAAGGTGTTCGAGTGGAAGGATAAGTGGCTACTCGGTGAGGTGCCAAAGGAGATGGTTGAGAAGCCGGAGTTGTGGAACGGGTTCATCGCCTATTGGCAACTACAGGCTACCAAGGAGAGCTCTACATATCACTCTAGCAACCGGAACAGCCAGCGCAACGGCAAGGGACTTTCCACCCACAACCTTGGAGCTACCAGCAAGAAGACAAAGGCTAGGGATATGGTAAGTTTTTTATGTACGTCTTGGTTTTTTTTTTTTTTTTTTTTATACATTTGTATTATCAAATAAATATCTATCAACTGCAGGCTAAGAAGTTGGGTCGGGATCCCAACAACTTGGAACTTCTGCTAGCAACACACACCGACAAGAATGGTGTCGTCCAGGATCCGGTAGCTCGGGAGATTCAGGAGAGCGTCCAAAGAATGGAAGAGGAGTACATTCTGTCTCAGCCATCCGTGGAAGGAACCCCTCCCCTCACCCAAGCCCCGGACGACATCATCAACGAATTCGTCTTAAAGGTATGTAAAATTTAAAATAGTTTTCAAGTCTTTTTCATTTACAATTTAATTTGTTCCGCAGGTTGCTCCGCAGAGCAAAGGGCGGCTTTATGGTCTTCCCGACGATGCAATATCATCGGGGTCATCTTCTTACTACAGCGAGACATCCGACCTGAGAGCCCAGATGAAGGAAAAGGACGTCGAAATTGAAGGTTTGAAGACGACGGTCCAAGAGATACGAGATGCACAAGCCGTTCTAGAAGCTGAGCGGGAGAAGGAGAGAGCCGAGCGGGACAAGGACAGGGAGATGATGCAACGGATGATGGCGTACTTGGGCCGCAACCCGGATTTTTCGCCGGGGCCCACTACTTAGATTTTTATTTTCAATCTTTTATAAAACAATATTACTTTTTATTTCTACTTTTAATTTTATTTTAATTTCTACTTTTAATTTTATTTTAATTTAAATAATTCAAATTTAAAATTTAAAATTTATATTAAATTAATAATTATTTAATTTATTATATTTTTTAATTATTTCTACGAATACGTCGGAAATCCGTCGGAAATTTATCCGTCGGAAATCTGTCGGAAATAAAACTGTCGGACATCTGTCGGAAATAAAACCGTCGGAAGTCTGTCGGAAAGTCGTCGGTTTACATGTTATCGGAACTCGTCGGAAATCAGTCGGAAACAAAACCGACGTATTTCCGACAGTAGTATTTCCGACGGAATTCCGACGTCTCGCCGGACTCCGGCAGGCTTTCGGAATTCCGTCGGAAATATAGCCGTCGGAAATCTGTCGGAAATTTGTGACAGATTTCCGACAGAATTACCATTTCCGACAAGATAGAAACGACAGACAAATCCGTCGGAAATCTGTCGGAATATGAGTTTTCCGACGGATATTTCCGTAGGAATCTCGCTGTTTTCTTGTAGTGCAAGACACCGCAACTTTTAAACAAGTATACTCTTTACTCTCTAAACTCTCTTCTCTTTAATCAAAGCAACATGCCCAAGTGACCCAAAGGAGTATGCGTAAACCCGTGTATCCTTTGTGACCTCAGGAGAGCATGTTGTAAGGGAAACTAAAAGGATCGAAGTGAACCAGGGGACGATGCGTAAACCCGTATCTCCCTTGTGACCTCATCAGATTCGTCCCATAAAAAACTTCTCTATGAACCAGGGGACGATGCGTAAACCCATATCTCCTTTGTGACCTCATGGAGCTAAAAAAAAAAAATAAAAAAAAATAAAAAGAAGATGTGTATATATATGTATAACAATTATAACAACTAATTTTAAGAGAGGAAATGAGTTGAGTAGAAGAGTATACGGGAGAGGTCTTGGTTAGAAGAAGTCAGCACCCTTTGAAACGATTCCCCTTAGGTAAGATCACTGTACTTTCATTTTCATTAATCCATTTAAGAGATGATATCGAGGATTCCGATGTTTTGATGAGTTGTGGATGACTAAGGTTAGGTTTCGAATCCCATGATGAGGAGTTCGAGCGACTCTTGGTTCATGCTGGCAGGGGGTTTAAGAGCGAGGAGGCTCAGGTTAGGAGGTTCATGCGTGGACTTCGGACAGAGTTGAGGACTCGCTGTAGAGTGAGTAAGTTTGCCACGAGGGCAGAGTTGGCTGAGACTGCGGCAGCAATCGAGGAGGATCTGAGGGCTGAGCAGGCTGTGGTGGTTAGCCCACCGGTGCAGCCGAAGCAGAGGAGGCCGCAGTAGCAGATGGGTACGAGCAGGGGCGGATGATTGAGAGGGGCTGCGAAGCTTATCTGGCGACGATTGTGATGCCAGAGTCTGTTGGAGAGGTTGCTTTGGGAGATATTCAGGTTGTCCGGGATTTCCAGGATGTGTTTCAGTCATTGCAGGGGTTACCACCGTCGTAGTCTGTTCCTTTCACGATTGAGCTGGAACCTGGGACAACGCCTATATTCAAGACGCCTTACCGTATGGCTCCAACAGAGATGGCAGAGCTTGATATATTAGGATTTAACTTATTTTACTTATTGCTTTCTAGTCTTTTTCGAGTCTTTCTAGTTATTTTTGTGTCATTTTCAGGTTCTAGGAGGCCTTGGAGCATAGATTGGAGTTGCTAGAGCTCTTCGGGGGAAAAAGAGAAGAATTGGAGCAAAAAGAGACTGTTCACCCAGCGAGCACCTGCTCCAACTGTGCGAGCACCTGCTCGGTCAGAGGCTCCAGACTTGACCTAATAAATCAGAGGTGGTCGCCGCAGCCAAGGGGGTCCCACACGTTCTCCTTTTTATAAGAGTCAAAGACAATCCCTTTTTATTAGGGAGAAACTCATGCTCTCTCTTTATTAGGGGAGATTTACTTTCCTTTCTTTTAAAAAGTCTTAGAGATTTTTCTTTGAATTTATTTTTGTATTTAAGAGAGACGATTCTCCTCTTGAGGGGGACGACCAGACTTACATCCTTTTTTCTTTTTTAGTTTTTATAAATTATTGAAATTGTTCTTCATTTGCTCTTCACTTGTTTTTCGATCCCGAAACATTTGTTACATTTGCCATTTCGATTTTCCACCTCCACCGTGGGCTTGCTTTGTCAATTCGGATCAGTACAAAACTTGTCTTGAGAAGAATTTCTAAACCTTTATCACTTTGATAATTTCATTATGAGTTTCATTTCATTGATTGTTGTGTTGTTCTTTTCCATGGCCGAGTAGTCCATTAGCTAGGTTAGGGGTTTCAATGGTGATTTAGGATTGTTTTAGGTTGAGCCAAATAGGACCTGATCATTACGTCTTCATCAATAGATGTTCATATTGCTTAGATTAAATTGATCACTTAATCTACGATTTTTAGGTTGAATCTATTCATCAAAAGTGCTATAGGTTGTTAGAAAAAATCATTGATGAGCAATTAGTGCATAACCAACGACAGTTCATTGTTATCATTGATTGTGAACAAATTGAACCAATTCACTAATGCTCGTCTTCATCATTACTAAATCCAAACGACAGTTTATGTATTTAGGTTGCTAGACGAAGATATTGATACATCACGACAGTGGGGCAATATTACTATTATGTTTGAGTTCTAGACCCCGTTTAAATATATTCTTGAATAGTTGCTCAACCTTAAATCCGAAATCACCTGAGAATTTCCCTGACCTAGTGCTTGTTTTTATTGATTTTAATACCGTTTAATCGTTTAGTCATTTGAGCACCTGCTCGTTGCGAAATCTTGCAAACCCATATTTTATCTTAGCTTTAATTTAAAATCTTGTAATTTCATAGTGTAACATTGGTCTCTGTGGATTTGATACCCTTTATACTACTGCAATTGTCTGTGCACTTGCGGATATTATTTGGGTTTAAACTTACACACATCAGAGCTGAAGAAGCAGCTGGATGATTTGTTGGGTAAGGGTTTTATTCGTCCGAGTAGTTCACCGTGAGGAGCACCGGTGTTGTTCGTGAAGAAGAAGGATGGTAGTTTCCGGATGTGCATTGATTACCGGGGACTTAACCGAGTCACTGTGAAGAACATGTATCCTTTACCGCGGATTGATGAGTTGTTGGATCAGTTGCGTGGGGCTACTTGGTTCTCCAAGATTGACTTGGCGTCGGTTTACCATCAGATTCAGATTGACGAGGTCGATGTGAGGAAGACGGCTTTCAAGACGAGGTACGGTCACTATGAGTTTGTGGTGATGCCGTTTGGGTTGATGAATGCGCCAGCAACATTCATGAGGATGATGAACAGGGTGTTCTAGGAGTACCTAGATGAGTTTGTAATCATCTTCATTGACGATATTTTGGTATATTTGAGGAGCCCTGAAGGAACACGAGGTTCATCTAAGGTTGATTATGGAGAAGCTAAGGGAGCAGAAGCTGTACGCAAAGTTGAGTAAGTGCAGTTTCTGGCAGCGAAATATGGGTTTCCTTGGCCACGTTGTGTCTGTAGAGGGAGTTTCTGTGGATCCGGCTAAGACTGAGTCTATCAGAGATTGGCCTAGACCGAGGAATGCGACAAAGATCAGGAGTTTCCTTGGGTTGGCAGGTTATTACAGGAGGTTCGTCAAGGGCTTTGCGAGTATGGCGCATGCGTTGACGAAGTTGACAGGTAAGGATGTGCCGTTTGAGTGGACTTCAACTTGCGAGGAGAGTTTCGAGAAGCTGAAGGAGATGCTGACTAGTACACTGGTGTTGGCATTGCCTGATCCGGGCGAGCCTTATGTGGTGTATACAGATGCTTTGGGAGTTGGTCTGAGTTGTGTCCTGATGCAGCAGGGGAAGATAATTGCGTATGCTTCGAGGCAGTTGAGGAAGCATGAGTGCAACTACCCTACTCATGATTTGGAGTTAGCTGCAGTGATCTTCGCCTTGAAGATTTGGCGATCTTATCTTTATGGCGGGAAGGTCTAGGTATTCACAGACCATAAAAGTCTGAAGTATTTCTTCACTCAGCCAGAGCTGAACCTGAGGCAGAGGCGCTGGATGGAATTGGTAGCAGATTATGATTTGGAGATTGAGTACCATCCGGGTAAGGCTAATCTGGTTGCGGATGCGCTGAGTCGGAAGAGGGTTGCTTCAGACCAGGAGCGAGATATGGAGGAGCTTGTGAGTGAGTTGAGCACATTAAGGTTGTGTGTTATCTCACAGGAGCCGTTGGGGTTAGAGGCAGCTAACCAGGCAGATTTGTTGAGCAAAATTCAGGCGGCTCAGGAGAAGGATCAGGAGCTGATTGATGCTTCTCAGGTTGCGGGTTCAAAGTATTCGGTCTCGGCGAATGGGACGATACTGGTGAACGGTCGGGTATGTGTACCCAAAGACGAGAGTTTCAGGCAGGAGATTCTGAGAGAGGCTCATTCTAGCATGTTATCGATTCATCCGGGAGCGACCAAGATGAATCGGGATCTGAAGAAGGACTACCATTGGGTCAGGATGAAGATGGATGTAGCGAGTTGGGTTGCAGCGTGCAACGTGTGTCAGCTGGTGAAAGCTGAGCATCAGGTTCCGAGAGGGTTGTTGCAGAGTTTACCCATTCCAGAGTAGAAGTGGGACATGATTACCATGGATTTTGTGACAGGGTTACCGGTCTCGCGGATGTACGATGCGATATGGGTGATTGTGGATCGTCTGACTAAGTCAGCACATTTTCTTGCCATCAAGAAAACCTATGGAGCGACAGTTTTGGCTAAGAAGTATGTGCGGGAGATTGTGAGGCTGCATGGGGTGCCAGCTAGCATTGTGTCAGACAGGGATCCGAGGTTTACATCTGAGTTCTGGAGGGAGTTTCAGGTAGAGATGGGCACTAAGGTGCATATGAGTACAACGTATCATCCGCAGACGGATGGGCAGTCTGAGAGGATGATTCAGACCTTGGAAGACTTGCTGAGGATGTGTGTGCTCGATTATGGTGGTCATTGGGCAGATCATCTGAACCTGGTAGAGTTTGCGTATAACAACAGCTATCAGGCGAGTATCAGGATGGCTCCATATGAGGCGTTGTATGGGAGACCATGTAGGACACCTTTATAATGGACTCAAGTAGGGGAGAAGAGCATATTCAGTGCGAGCTTTGTTCAGGAGACGACATAAAAGATCTGTGTCTTGAGGCTGAACATGAAGGAAGCCCAGGATCGGCAGAAGAGTTATGCCGATAAGAGGAGGAAGGAGTTGGAGTTTGAGCTGGGAAATCTGGTGTATCTCAAGGCAGCTATGTTGAGGGGTCCTAACATATCCATCTCAGAGAATAAGCTAAGTCCGAGGTTTATGGGTCCGTTCAGAGTTGTGGAACGGGTCGGACTGGTAGCTTATGGACTGGAGTCACCTCAAAGTATGAAGGCTTTTCATAAGGTCTTCCATGTGTCGATGCTGCGGAAGTGTCTACATGAGTCTGAAGAGGTGTTGGCTAGGATTCCGAAGGATCTTCAGCCCAACATGACGTTGGAGGCGAGACCTGTGAGGATTCTCGAGAGGAGAGTCAAGGTGCTGCACCGGATGAGGATACCGTTACTGAGAGTCATGTGGGACTATGACGGTATTGAGGAGGAGACTTGGGAACCAGAGGCGAAGATGAAGACTAAGTTCTCAAAGTGGTTCGAGAAGCAAGCAGAGGCTTGAGGGTCTTCTTATCTTTAGTTCAGTCTTTTTATTGTTGTAGCATGTGGCTACGTGTATTGTATTTTCATTTTGTTGTAACGATATACACTTTTGAGATTAATAAGATGGATTTCTTATTATTTGTGTTTCATGAGTTGTGATGTAATGAGATACGGTATTCTTATTATGTGTGTTTAGTGAGATGTGGCATTCTTACTATGTTGAGTTATAGGATGTGGGATTCCTATGTCATGACGGAAGGGTCATGAAGCTGGTGCTATGAGATGTGAGTTCTTGTAGCAAGTGATCGGTGGGGGTCACGTGTATTTTGTCTGGCAGCATGGAAGTTCTATGGGAGTTAGAACTTGTCCATAGCCGGGGATCTCTAGGGGCAGCGAGCCTGTAAGTATGGAGGTTGCGTCCGTTCGCTAGGGTGGCTGGCTGGGAAATAAAAGGTCCTATGCGGTATTAGGATCATGCTATTTTCTAGAGGGGGTCGGGAAGAAGGTTCTATGCAGTATTAAGACTTGTCTGTCTCGGGACTCTCGGCAGGGGAATAGGGGGGGACCTTACAGAGTTATGGGGCGGACTATTCTCTAGAGGAAGTCTGGAAAAAGGGTTCTGCAGGACCTAACCTTGCCAGGGACTTCGGGAGCACTCCAGTACGGGGTTGTTCCACTTGACCTAAGGATTGGTCGCTGATGATATTCCACTGAGGGAATGTCATGTGAGCCACGTGAAGGATTCCGAGTCAATAAGTACTTATAGCCACGTTACAGAAGGTGTCCGAGCATACTTGAGGGAACAGATATTCTCACCAGGGGACCAGTATGGTTTCCTGTATATATCTCGAGGGACAGACAAGTTCTCTCCAGGGGACAATTGGCGTCTTCTGCCCGCAGAGCGTTTGAGGGACTGTGTGTCTCGAGGACGTGTCAGCAAGGAGCAGACCGAGCCTGACGGGTGGCAACCCGGAGGGTGATCGGATGTTATACATCTCAACTTCGGAGTGACGACTCTGGGAGTGTAGGATGTATATATATATTGAGTACGGGCAGTGCGTTATGTTATGTGACTATGCGTATTGAGATTGGATGAGCTTCAGGGATCGGTGAGGATCTCAGGTGGTACTGGCCGGGAGGAGGGGTTTGGTTGTGTTGGGATCTAGTCTAGGGTAGTACTTACGTTTGGAACCTCGTTTTAGATGACTCTGGAACTGATATAGCGTTTTGGTCGTGCATGTTCTTGTTTGATTGTTGCACGATCATTTGGTTTTTTTACCGGGTCTACGGTCGGTCAGGCATGTTCTTGTTTAATTGTTGTGCGATCAATCGGGCACGCCTGGGCGGGGCTATTAACAGTACATTCTGGTGGTTTCCGATGAAATCTTGCCTGGTTTCTAGGCGAAAGTGTTAGCCTTAGCAGGGATCGGTTGTGGTTAACTTGTGATTCGAGGTCGAATCCTTGTTAGTGGGGGAGAATTGTAATGCCCGTGAACCAAAAATGTGATTTTTGGTGGGTGTCTATTGACATAGTGTATGTGTGCGTCGATCAACACGGGTTGTTGTTCTCTCGAAGAATCGGACAGGGAGGTCTGTGTCGATCGACACAGGCGTTTTGTGTCGATCAACACGGGTTAAAATCAGACTTAGGGTTTTGATTTCGGTTCGGTTTGGTAAATGGGCCAGTTTAGGGAACCTAGGGTTCCGTATATAAGGTGAAGGAATGCGTTTCTTCACTGTTTTGGCCGAAAAATAAGAAGTTGAGAGAGAGATTATTTGGATTTTGTGTGTTCATCAAGGATTCTTGTGGATTCCTTGATTTACATATCCAAAAAGCTTGTGTGTTTTAGGGTTCTTCATCGTTCTTCGTTGATTCATGCTCTTTTCCTTCGAATCTAAGATGAGTGCGTGACCATAGGTCCTTAGATTGGGGAATGGATGATATGCGGTTGCTTGTTGTGTGTTTTGGTGTGTTTTATTGATGGTATCGCAGGTGATCGGTTGAGATGGTGGAGATTCAGCCATGAGAGGATAGGTCGATCTCCATCGAACAGCAGGCTTCCCGTCGATCGACAAGATTGCTTTCTGTCGATCGACATGGGTTGAGTGTCGACTGTCGGTCGACAGGATTGCTTCATGTCAATCGACACGGAACTTGCTATTTTCTGTTGTGTTGCTTGTTTGTTTTATGCATCATTGTTTGATAACCCTGGTATTTCATGTGTTTCTTTATCTAAGTAATTGGCTTGTAGATGGGATGACCGTCTCACTGAGTATTTATGATAATACTCACGCAACTCTTATAACCATGTGTTGCAGGTAAAGAATAAATGTGATCGTGGAATCAAGGCGAGGAAGAGGAGATGATCTAGTGTCTCGAGTTAGCGTCTTACATGCTAGAACTGTTAGGTTGCTAGATGTAATGACTGAGTAGTTTATTGTCTATGGAATTGAGATTGAATATTGGTTTATTGAATTGAATTAGATTACTGGTTCTTTGATCTTGATTGATATTGGTTAATGGATTGATTGTTGTTGGTTTATTATTTTTCCGCTGGTAATTGTTAGCTTGATTGGATATTAAGGATTATCATTTATGGGAATGATAATCTGATCCAATGTAAAAAAAAAAAAAAACGGGTCGGGTTGTTTCAACTATGTTTCAAAGTGGGTTGAGGCGATTGCAAGCCCAACCAATGATGCTAAAGTTGTGATGAAACTGTTCAAGACCATTATCTTCCCCATGTTTGGAGTGCCTAGAGTAGTAATCAGTGATGGTGGCTCTCACTTCATAAACAAGGTTTTTGAAGGACTGTTGAGAAAACATGGAGTCAGGCACAAGGTAGCTACGCCTTATCATCCTCAGACTAGTGGCCATGTTGAAGTTTCTAACATGCAGATTAAGGAGATCTTACAGAAGGTAGTTGGGAGAACATGGAAGGATTGGTCTGCGAAATTGGATGACACTTTGTGGGCTTATAGGACAGCTTTTAAGACACCGCTTGGTACTACACCGTTTCAGATTGTCTATGGGAAAGCTTGTCACCTTCCAGTTGAGCTAGAGTATAAGGCAGAATGGGCTATCAAGGAAATGAATTTCAACATCAAATCTGCTGCAGAAAAGAGAAATATACAACTTCATGAGCTTGATGAACTACGCCTTCACGCGTATGAAAGCTCTAGGTTGTATAAAGAGTGGACTAAGGCTCAGCATGATAAGCACATTCTACACCGCCAGTTCCATCCCAATGACCAGCAACTGCTCTTTAACTCTCGTTTGAAACTATTTCCTGGTAAATTGCGTTCTCGTTGGTTATGTCCCTTCATTGTCAAAGAAGTGAAACCTTATGAAGCTGTGACACTCACTAATGCCAAGCAAGAGGAGTTCACTGTTAATGGCCAATGCCTGAAGCATTATTTTGCTGAGCACGGGATTCCACCAGCGGAGTTTATTCCGCTACCTAATGGTCCTGAGCTCTGAATTCAGAGAAAGTCAAGCTAGTGACTGAAAACAAGTGTTTAGTGGGAGGCAACCCACTTGTAAGTGTATATAGGTTTTTGTTTTGGTTTTCTAACTTAGGTTTTTAGGATTAATAAAAAAAACAAGTTTTGGATAATTTTGGGGAGAGACGGTTGACGCGGACCTGTGCGTCGACCGACTCAATGATCCAACCCCGGATGAAAAAGACTTAGCCAAATTTTTGATAGAAATCTCGAAATAATCCTCTGAGATTGAGACGGTCGACGCGGACCTGTGCGTTGACCGACTCTCAATCTCAAATCCCATACTTAGAAAAAAATTTGAGCAAAAAACGAGCCTCCTCTCTGAGATCAAGACGGTCGACGCCAAACTTTGGGTCGACTGACTCACTCATTAAAACCATACTTTTTGAATAAAGCCAACTCGTGTTTCTTCTTCTTCTTCCCCACACCGAGAAACACCCAAAACCTTCAATCTCTCTTTTCTCTCTTAATTCTTCACGGATTTTTGGTCCCCTGTTTGCAGCCAGAACATCTTAGATTTTTGCTGTAAATATTTCTCCTTAATATCTGCTAGTCGATTCCATTTTTCATAATCTAGCTTTTCATTCTCCACAGCTTGGGACGAAGGATTTCTCAGAACATCTTCCTGCATCTCACAAAGAACTTTGTAAGCAGCCTTCGTTCGCTTAGATAAGTCACTTAGAAGGTCTCTCCCCAAACCTCTCAGCATTGGTTTTAAGTCTTTAAGCTTTTTTGTCAACCGAAATAGGGCAGATGTTGAGTGAAATAGCTTGGTCGAACCAGTCCATGATTGACTAATACGGCTCTCAAAATCCGGATGTGAACTTGCAGCATTTGTAAACTTGAAAGGCCTTTTCTTCCTTTGTTCTTGTTCCTTTAATTGGATTCGACAGCGAGCATGGTCTGAACAGCCTCAAGAATCAAATACACAGTACACTCGAGCATGCTTTGTATTCCATAATTGATTAACTAGAGTTTTATCTAACTTTTTGTTAATCACTCCTTCAGATCTCCTGTTACACCAAGTAAACAAAGGACCTTGGTAGCTTAAATCAGATAGTTCACAATAGTTTACAGCATCCTGGAAATCTCTCATTCCAGCCGGGATAGTTGAAGTTATTTCTTACAAAGAATGCTCCTCACCATCTAGGATCTCATTAAAATTGCCACACAGCATCCAAGCCTTACCACGAAATAGGCCAGAATCGTTATGTGCTTTTAAATCGTCCCATAATCCTTTCCTCTCTTCAACTGTGTTGTGAGCATAAATGAACGATACCAGCATCTCCTCAGCTCTTCCCTCTAGTAATATGGGACAAGTGATAATCTGATCAGATTTAAATATTGGGGTAATGCGAACATTCGACTTCCAACCACCCACACTCTACCTAGGCGATGGTGTTCATAGTTGGTTAAAGCCGACCAACCTGGGAACACCTTCTCTTGAATCTGTTTTGCCCTTTTTTCTTTTACTTTCATCTCTAGTAAGCAGCCAAAGTCAAACTCACCCTTATGGATCCAATCTTTGACAATATCGTGTTTACTTTTTTTGTTAAAACCACGGATATTCCAGAAGAAACCCGACATATTAATTCTGTCTTCGCGGAAATACGTTTCCTTGAACACCAAGGTTTTTTGCCTTAGGGTTCTTCGTAGTGCCATTAACTGCACTTTTCTGAGCTTCTCTTGCAACAAGTCGCTGTGATTGACGAGTACTAAACTCTCCAATATTGGAGGAAGGAGCTGTCAAGACAGACTTTTTTGTTTGGAGGTGGCAAACTGCTCTCTTCATTACCAACCTTACATTTATCCCTCACCTGTACTTCTCCTTCTTCTAGTTCCTCCACTATAATGTCCTCACCATCTTCCCCTTTTCCACTTAAAGCAGAAAATCTAGAGAGAATACTCACTTCTCCAAATTTAAAGTCATTCTCCTTTGCAGATGATTTTGCTAGGTGTTGTGGAATGACCCACCCACCTTCATCCTCAGTATCTATTTCCTCACTTACATCAGTACGGACGTCTTTCTGTGAACCAGAATTCACAACCACCAGCTCCATCGTAGCCGCCACTGCAGCCTCTTGTGGGATTATAGATTCAACATTAGGTAGAGACCTACTTGGCTTGTCTTCCACCTTCTTTGTCAAGCATTCTGAACTTTTATGCCCCCATTTCATGCACTGAGTGCATCTTGCAGGCAACCAAGGATATTCATACTGCACACTCACTATCTCACCCTCTCCAATATCAAAATTATTTGATCTTGGAAGTGGCTTCGTCAGGTCAACCTCCACAAACACTCTACCTTCTTGCAGAGCTCAAAATCTTGGTGAAGATGCTTAGGCTCTCCGATTGGGCTTGTTAAGAAGGATAATCCTTTCCAAGCAAACATCGATCTGGGAACATTGGGCTTATAAGAAGATATTGTGATTTGCAAAAGACAGTGCGTTTTGGTGATAGGGCGATTTAGGCGATTTGTGTGTCCTAGGGTTTTGGTGGCTAGCGGCTTCGTCCGCCTTAAGTAATCATGATGCCGGCAGCTTCTCCTCCACCGCCGAGTGTGGTTCAGCCGGAAAGTAATGGTCTCAACACAGAGGTGTCGGGTCCTGATTCTGGTTCTCAGCAATCTCAAGGAAACAAATTAAAAGTGGTTACTAATTCTGGATCTTCTCAGCAGACTAGTGGTTCATGGGCAGCGGTAGTACAAAACAAGCCAGTGATGCAGAGATATGAGAATATGGTACAAGAGATTAATGGTGTTGACACCATTATAGTTTCAAAGGAGGTTATGCAGGATTCTCCACCGCTTTGGGAGGATCTATTGATTGGAAAATTTCTTGACACAGCCCCATTTGTAGGGAAGATCCATATTTTGGTCAACAAGATATGGGCTCTTGCAGACAAGTCAATGAAGATTGATGTTTATGTGGTAGATAAGACAACAGTAAAGTTTCGAATTAAGGATGCTACTGTTAGAAACAAGGTTCTACGTCGTCGCATGTGGAACCTATGCGACGTCCCAGTGCTTGTTTCAAAGTGGAGTCCGTATGCTGAAGAGGTACAGCCAGAGATGAAGTCCATTCCTTTGTGGGTTGTTGTCAAAAAAGTTTCATAGTTTCATTATTCTCTTGTTCGTATTTCTAGGGTTTTTATTGTTCTAAGACTCTGAAGAAGTGAAGAGTGTGCTCTTTATTCATATTGATACTGAGATACCACGACCCTATGATCTTCTATTGTCTATTTTCACTTTTGAATGCATCTCATTAATCAATAATGTTTTGTGTTACCGTTACCATGTCCGAGTAGTTTCATTATTAGATCTAGGGTTTTCAATGGGTCATTAGGGATTCGTCCCTTGGGTTTTATGAGAAGTGAACTTTCTCTACGGAGTGTTTTAATACTTAGAAGTGGAGTAATTAACCAATTCTAGGCTCATAGGTCGTTTTATGCAAGGACACTTGGTAAATCGATTGGAAAATATATGTAGTGAGCAAGGCGCTTCCTTGTGCAAAGAGATTTGGCTTGGATGCCTTGTGAACAGATTCAGCTTATTCATTAAAGCTTGTTTATAATCGTCTAGATTCAAAAGAAATTTTGGTCTAGGGTTTATACGCAAAGGGGTTGTCGCTGTCGAAAGTTAGGGCAGTCTTCATAGTAGTGTCTGGAGTTCTAGGTTTCACAATCATAAACCATTGACTTTATTGTTGCTTGATGAATTTCCCTCAGATCTAATGTTTTAAGTCTTGCATACAAATTAATCATAATCGCAGTAGTCATAATCGATCATCATTCACCATCATTAACTAGCCATCGCATAATCATGCACTAGGGTTTTCACTAGATTTTTTAATTACATCATAAGCATAATAGTCATAATCCATAAACTAGCCTTAACTCTCTGTGGGATCGATAACCTCAGTACTACAATTGTACGCTGTGCACTTGCAGTTATTGGGTGAAAAACTTCACACATCACGTAGTGAGTTGTGAAAGCAAATTCTAGCTGACCAAAGTTGCTGATCGAGTTCGTGGGAGTCGAGAGAACCAGCAGAGTGCTTCTCCTCCAAGGTTTTCGGCGAACAGTCAGCAATAGCATGCTTCCTTCTCATAAGGCAAAAAATGGGCCTTTTGCACAACGATGTCGAAGGCTGCTAGGTGCACTCCGGGGTCTGCACTCCCTTCGAACCTTGGAAGCTTCTCCTTACTGGTTTCTCGTAGTGGGTACGAGGTTATGTGATGGGTAAAGGGGGTGTTCTACACATCTTGAATGACACGGTAAATATTCTGGGGATGCACTTTCCATTCGGTAGACCCTGAAGCCCATGGCTTGAAACTCTCGTTGTAACTCTTCTTTATCATCAACATGATTGTCATGCCGGCTTGGATCCAGTGAATGTTGGAGCTGGCGAGCGGGGGTCGCATTGTGAGCGATCGTTGCGAAAGGATGATACAACAGCTCGTTGTAAGCTTGTGTTACTGAGAAGACTAGCTCTGGGCAGACCTCGGTCATCACATGATATGGGAATGGCGGATGGTTAGGTCCTATTGTGAAGTGTTAGGGTGGTGCTTGGAGCTGTACCTCCGTCACCTGACTTGGGGAAGACACATGGAGGTTCAGGTCTCCTAGCAAACTTCTTCTAATGCAATCATGGTTGGCAGAAGAGGGGCAGCGCAAATGTGCTTCGAGGACTGCGAACCGCGCGTCTTTTCTTTTGCTTTGTTCGGTCAGGATTCGCATTATTCCCCCAAGTTGGAATTTTGGCGTTGCGGCGACGAAGGTCGCGTTGCTATGCGGAGGTGTAGCGTATCCGGGCCTTGTCCCGGTCTGAGGAGTGAGGGTCCCAGCAAAATTCTCGGCTTGAGCGCCGACGCTTGATTGGTTTGCCCTTTAGGAAGCCGTGCTGACTGTCGCAGAGACGGTGGCGGAGATGGTTTTCGACTGTACTGCTGGCGCCGAGGCGGATATGGGCACCACGAGAGTGCTCTGCGTCCCCAAGATGAGATTGCTTGCGGTTTGGGACATGACCCGGGCGACCAGGGGTCGAGCTGGGGTGGCCGCCCTGAGAGGTGCCATGGTTGTGATCGGGATGCTCGAGGTTGCAGGTGTTGGGTTGTTCGCCATTTGGAATTATCTTGTGCTTCGTAAGAATGCTCCTGAATGTCTCCTCAGATGGCGCCAAATGTTGAACCAGGATCGTTCAGTGCAAAAGAGGTGTTCTGATGATGTTTTCGGTATTGGGGGTCGGAGATTCTACAATGAGATAAAGAAGAGAGTGGCGATCGGGAGTCAGAAAGATGGTACTGAATATGCATGCTTGGGATGATCTCCGAGGATACGTTTTTATTAACCGACTGGTTACAAGATGGTCGGAGTACAAGATCGAATACGAGACCAAGAACGAGACCTAGCATTTAATGACTAAGAAGTCGAAGAAAATGTTTAATGCGATCTAAGCTCTTTCTCTCTAAATCCGTGCTTGGGTCACTAGGGTGTATTTGGTGTGTCCCTCTCATTGAATGCCGCTTCTTATATATAGGAAGTGAGGCTGGAGGTGGAGCTCATAGCAGGTGGATGTGTTTCTCGAGGATCATCATTCGTTCTCATGCGCTCGCCGAACTTGGTAGGTCGTCGGGTTTGTGAGTAGGTAATCATTCGTTCTTCAGACGAACTATTCGTGTCAGGGAATTGTTATGTGAGTTGGAACTGCTCCGTTGCTGACATGGCGGGATCCTAACGTTGGTTATTTCACGGTAGTGACGTGGCTTTCTCTGAGTGGTGAGATGGCGCCGATCTAGGTCATAGACTCTTGTGTCACTTCCTCTGTGGTCGGGTGGTGACGTGTCCGCCCTAAAGCGTCGAGCCGAAGCCGAGGTGGGCTGTTTTGGACCTCTCGAATCTTCTAAACTTAGGCTGAAATCGATTTGGGTCGGGCAAGGGGTGCCGAGCCCACCTCTAACACATAGCTTTATTTTGTTCTGTGTTTATTGACTATGTTTTTTTGCTTCTTTTTCGGTTGGTTAAACTCACCTTCGTAAATATTTTCTTTTGTTTTTCAATAAATTGCACATTACATATAAATAAAAAAATTCATCGCTAAAAAATGCACATAAATTTATTTCATATCCCAGATAAAAAAAAATTATTTTGTAAAACCAACAAACAAATCATATATATAAAAGATGACCAACACTCTCCATTTTTGCGACACGTAAGCACGGTAGAACGACACGTGGCAAATACAAATTATATCATTGTTCTTTCATCTTCATTGTCCTTTCAACTTTCATCTACATCTTCCATTCCAATAATTATTGATGACTGTAAAGCTTCACATTCCCCTAGATTTCAGTTTTCATCCCCCGATATTCCATTCAATTTTTTGTATTAAATGTCTTCTTAGTTACTATAAAAGGTGTATCAAACTCCTCTATCCAAAGCGAAACTTTTGAGCCCCCTTCCTAAGTCCAGTGATATGCTATTTAGAGTGTTTATGACTCTCTCCTCACATTCATAAATTTCTCGCAAGGAAATGCAACCAAGCAATGCTCTTATCACTAGACCAACCATTTTACGAAAATAGCTTTGTCACATCAAACAGCAAAGACGATGCAAAAGGTTGTGTGAAGGATTTATAGGAGAAAAATATAAAATATGAAGATCTAGCGAGGATTACCATATCACTAGATCTTCTTTGTTATAGAAGCCTATAATGTAAAGGCGTGTTAATATCAATTATTCGCTTTACTTTTTTTTAATTGCTTTGTTAGAAATTTATAATGCATTTCTTAGCAACCTAGATTTTTTCATAATCGCTCAAGTTTTTATGGAAATGAGTTTGAATGTGTAGATTTATTTATGGTGGTCTTCATTGCGACTTCCATAGCATACTTTCATAAAATTCTTTCTACACATGAGCCAAATATCTCTCCCACTACGATAACCCTTGTGAAAACTCCCAGGAGACTTGCAATCCCAACTTTATCGGCTTCGATCATTAACCAACGTAGGAACTACGACGAGCAGCGATACACAATATTTGAATCTGTTTGGGAAGTCATCAACCACCACCATCACTCCCCGTCTCTGGGAAATTTCAGACGGATTTTTGCATGTCGGTTTTCCTAGAAATCTTCATATCTGGCAAAACTTTTCCGACGTACTAAATCCGTCGTAAAATGGCTGTTTGTAATGGATTTCCGACGGATTTGGTTGTCGGAAGTTGGTCTTTTTCTTGTAGTATTTTGGTGGAATATATAGAATTTTTCAACATGGACGCAAATACACATTTCGAGGTCATTCGGTTTCTTGGCTCTTCAACGCCAATATTAAGGTACAACACATTTTTTCTAAAACATCTTGCCCGCCAGTTAGTTTCATTGATATGGATATGTATCTTACTCCTCAAGTCTAAAAACAAAACTTCACAAAATATTAGAAATGAGACGAGGGAAAAGAGGAATTGTAGAAATTTGGTGCAATGTAGCGGCTTTTACTTGCTAAGATATTATTTTAGAGCGCTATTTTAGCAAGTAAAAGTCGTATATATATATATATAACTCTCTAATATTCCACCATGTTAGCAGCTAAGAGAGTTACAATGGCCAAACAGAAAGACCTAAAGACTAGGTTCTCGAAGTTTTTCATCACTTCTGTTCTCTTCTCTTCATCTTCTTCTCGAGAGTTTATAGTACTGATATATCATCGTTTTTACCCGTTTTTGACCATGATATAAGTCGTTTTGTAGAATCTTTTTGGTGTTTTTGGTGTCATTTAGAGTCTTTGCAGGTAAATGATCAATTGGAGCTAAATGGAAGCTTTTGGAACATTTTGGAGTATCGAGGAGGAAAGAGCTGAAATGATCAAGTCAAAGTCAAACATAAGAGCCAGCGTCGATCGACAGAGGACATCATTGTCGATCGACACGAGTTTTGGCGAGACAAGAAGATTTTACAGAGAGTGTTATGTCGATCGACAGGCAATCTCTCTGTCGATCGACACGGGGGTTTAATGAAGAAAATCCTTATCGGGCCAAATTTTCCAGACGTTTTTCCCTAGGCCCAATACGACTTTTACCTCTTGTATATATAGTTTTACCTAGGTTTTCATATGATTATCAAGTTTTTCATTAAGACTTTGAGAGATATCGCTTAGGGAGAGCTTTTCAGAGATTTCAGACTTTCAAGCATCGAACCCTTTTGTATCTCTATCCTTATCTCTTTTATGCAGTATTATTCAGTCATTGTGATTTCATCTATCTCTATGTCTGAGTAGTTTGCTTGTTAGGTTGTGGGGAATTCTAGGGTTTTGATGAGAAATTGTTAGGATTGAAAATCTGTTAGGGTTTATCTTTTGGTTCTTCATCTAGATTTGTTTCTAATGCTAGATCTAGCTTGATCACCTAGAATATGGATCTTAGGTTGTTTAATAGACACGGAAGTGTTATTGATAACTTGAACTAGTCTTAGATGAGCAGAATTACCTCTTCGCAAAGGAATTTGGTTTAGGGATTTTGTGAACAATTGAACCTGAACTTTTTGCTTACTTGGATTCAATAAATTTGCAAAGGAATTTGGAATTTAGGGATCTAGGGATAGATAGTCTCTGCAACGGAAGTTGATTGGCTTTACATTCGTGTTTGAGTTCTAAAACGGTTCATAACAAACCCTGCAGTATTTTTATACTTGATTTCGATTCATACCTCAAGAATTACCCATCACCTAGCTTTTGTCTCATTGATTTACTTGAAATTAAACCATCTCTCGCTTTGTTTTAATAATTTGCATTACTTTTCATAATTCTTGCTTACCATAGTTCGAATTCTAAAATTGATTGTGTATTCAATTCCTTGTGGATTTCGATCCCTAAGTACTACAAAGATCTCTTAATTTGAGAGAGTAGCTCAGGGTAAATTTGAGCATATCAAATTTTGGCGCCGTTGCCGGGGAATTGAATTTACCATTCGATTTTAGTTACTAGAACTGTGTCTAAGTTTTTATTTTCAGTTTTATTTACTAACTTTTACTTGTTCTTATTCTTCTGTGTTTTTGGTGCATGCCTAATCACAAAACTTGGAGCAACAGGGATAAAGAGTTACTAGAGCTTAATCCAGAAATCGGAAGGTTAGAACGTGAACTCAGAACAGCAAGGAAGCCAGCCACCATGGTTAACACAGTAGTGCTTATTCAGAACGCGGAGGGTTTGTTCTTTGACAGAGAAGGAAACCGACGCAATGAGTTGGGTCAGACACTAGATGGTGATGGGAATGTCATCGTTGAGCACCCTGAGCTGCAAGGAGGCGAGATAGTTGGGCGCCATCTGGGCGCGAATGAGGTGGACGTATCACTAGCTGACTTCAACAGGCCTGACAAGTTCTATGCCAATAGGTTCTCAATCAGACCTCCTACCTTTGAGAGGAATAATTTCCAGATTTCTCCACAGTACTACACTCTCATTGGACAACACCAGTTTCATGGACTCTCCAATGAGCACCCTATGGATCACATTGAGATGGTGGAGGATCTAGTTAGTGGTATCAAGGCTAATGGGGTTAGTAACGACTACTTATTATGCAAGATTTTCCCCTACTTTCTTGCTGGGGAAGCAGCTAGGTGGTTGAAGCAACTTCCTCCAGGATCATTGACTACATGGGAAGCGACGAAGAAAGCCTTTCTAAACCACTTCTATGATGATGCGAGATCCAAGGAGCTGAGGACCAGGATCAATACCTTTTCTCAAGGGCCTTCGGAGTCATTCAAGGAGGCTTGGATTCATTTTCAGTACTACTAGAGGGATTGTCCACACCACGGATTCAGCGATACCCAATTGCTTAGCACTTTCTTCAGAGGAGTTGATTGGAGGTATCAGATGGTTCTCAATTCTGCAAGCAATGGGAACTTCATGACTAGGAGTTCATAGGATGCACTAACTCTCATCAAGAACTTGGCTTCGAGCAACACCGTTGGGTTGTTAGAACACGAAAGGCATAAGCAAGTTGGGAGTCTAGAGAGCAGTCAGGTTGCAGAGGTGCAAGCTAAGTTGGATCTCTTGTTGGGAAAGAACAAGAAAGCTGTCCACTTTGCTGCAGAGGTTGAGGCCATAGGAGATGATGGAGAAGAGGACTGCAACTACATAGCTGGGACTGGTTTTCAGGGACAGAGGTTTGGTAATCAACAGGGTAACAGAGGCTTCAATGGAAACAACTAGAGGACTACTTTCACTTGGAATCATGGTTCACCTAGCTATTCTCCTAAGCCACAGTTTCAGAAGACCGAATTTTAGCAGCCTTTCTAGAGCAACTATACAAGGGCCTAATTTGAAGAAGGGACTTAGTACAGAGCAGTTGGATGAGCTTGAGCAAGTTGAAGGTGAAGAAACTTTTCCAGGGACTTCTTCGTCGATCGACAGAGATGGTCAGCGTCGATCGACAGAGATGGTCAGCGTCGATCAACACGTATCGAAAGTCGCGATTCAGAAATTCTACGGACCCCTCTGTCGATCGACAACCCTATACGCGTCGATCGACACAGGCCACACACATGCCCAACTTCGTCCAAATCTTCAGACAAGGCAGAGGAAAGAGTTTACAAGCCCAAGCTACCTTACCCAAGGAGGGAGAAGAAGTCTAAGGTGGAGCTAGAGGATGCTAAGTGCAAACTTATCATGGATAAGATAGTTGTGGAGCTCCTTTTGATTGATGCTGTTAAGATTAGTCCAGTGATCCGACGGTACGTGAAAAGGATGGTCACTAAGCACTTGGGTATTGAGGAAGGAGTTGCAATGATTTCGGAACAGGTGAGTGCAGTGATTCAGAACAGGATTCCAGAGAAACTCACAGATCCATGGAGCTTTATGTTGGCTTGTTTTATCTTCAAGGATAAGTTCTCGAGGTCTCTTTGTGATTTAGGCTCTGGTGTCAACCTCATGCCCCACTCAGTTGCTGTTGGGCTTGGAATGACTGATTTCCAGCCTACTAGGATCTCTCTTATCCTAGCCGATAAATCAGTAAGGATTCTAGAAAGAGTATTAGAGGATGTCCCAATCAAGGTTAGGGATTGCTTGATTCCTACTGATTTTGTGGCCTTGCAGTACAATGAGGAACCCAAGGATCCTCTTATTTTGGGTAGACCCTTCTTAGCTACAACACGTGCTATGATTGACTACAAGGGAGGCAGTATTACTTTGAGTGTGGGAGATCTTCAGATGAAGTTTGAGATGGACAAGTTGATGAGGAGACCCACCACTGATGGTCAGACTTTCTTTCTGGACACACTCACCGACCTCGCACAGGAAGTTTTCAACGAGATGCATCCCATATACCCCTTGGAAAGGACTTTGGTGAACTTTGTGATAGAGGAAGGACTGCTTGGTGAGGATGCAAGGGGATATGCAAGGATGATGGACGCTAGCAGGGAGTTGAAGCAATTGGTTTTTAGTGGTGAATTGGGTGAACCTTCAGTGAAAGCTACTGAGGTCAGTGATTGGAGTGAACAAAAAGCTCCAAAGCTCGAACTCAAACCACTTCCAGCCGGGCTAAGGTACGCTTTTCTTGGTCCTAATTCCACTTACCCTGTGATTGTTAATGTTTCATTAAACAATGCAGAGCTCACTCTACTGCTAAGCAAGCTGCGGAAGTTTCGCCCAGCTCTTGGCTATTCTCTTGATGATATTGTAGGTATCTCTCCAGACTTGTGTTTGCATAGGATTCACCTTGAGGATGAGAGCAAGTAATCTATTGAGCATCAGAGGAGGCTTAATCCAAATTTGCAGGAAGTTGTCAAAAAGGAGATCTTGAAACTTCTAGAGGCTGGGATCATCTATCCCATTTCAGACAGTGTTTAGATTAGTCATGTTCATGTGGTGCGAAAGAAGGGAGGAGTCACAGTGGAGAAGAATGAGAAGAACAAGCTGATTCCGATGAGGATCCGATCGACCTTGGTATCGCGTGGCTAGTCCTTATCACCCACAGACGAGTGGGTAAGTGGAGGTTTCAAATAGGCAGATCAAGGAGATCCTTGATAAAACAGTGAGTGTTACAAGGAAGGATTGGTCAACAATGCTCGATGACGCACTATGGGCTTACAGGACTGCCTACAAGACGCCTTTGGGAACTACTCCTTTCCATCTGCTTTATGGGAAAGCATGTCATCTTCCAGTAGAGCTAAAGCACAAGGCAGCATGGGCAGTGAAGCACTTCAACTTCGACATCAAGCCTGCTGTAGAGAGGAGACTGATGCAACTAAACGAACTGGATGAAATCAGACTTCATGCCTATGAAAACTCCAAGTTGTACAAGGAGAGAACTAAGGCATATCATGATAAGCGGATCATTTCCAGAAACTTCGAACCAAATGACCAGGTATTGCTTTACAACTCTCGTTTACAGCTTTTTCCTGGTAAATTGCGTTCTCGTTGGTCAGGTCCTTTCACCATCAAGGAGGTTCGACCCCATGGAGTTATTGTTCTTGTTACAAAGGAAGGAAGAGAGTTCACTATCAATGGCCAAAGGTTGAAGCATTACTGGGCGGAAGCCAAGATTCCAGAGGGACACATTGTGCCCTTGGCTGATGCACCTGAAGCCAAAACTTTGACATAGTCAAGCTAATGACTGTAAACAAGCGCTTAGTGGGAGGCAACCCACTTGTAGGTATGTATTCCTTAGATTTTTTCTTTTTAGTTCACTAACATTGGTTTTACATTTAGTTTCTCTTAAAAAAAAAAAAAAAAAAAAGAAAGAGACAGAGATTAGCCTGTCGATCGACACGGGATGCGGAGCACACGAGGTAAGTCCTTTAAAAACCCATCTTTTTATGTTCTTCTTCTTCTCTATTGTCGTTCGACGCAACCAAAGAAATTCTTAGAGATTTTCGAGCTTTTCACTGATTTGAGTGTTTTTTTGAGCCTAAATCGATTAGATTTTTATCCTCTTTTCGATTATCCTACTCATTCACTCGATCTACAAGATGACACCTAGGGCTGATAAAGGCACAGGCAAAAGACCAAGAAACGACCAAGGCTCGAGTTCTCAATCCACTCCGTACAGTATTATTTGCAACGCTCCACCGGTGTGGCCACGGGATGAGAACACACCTTTCTCTGTCGAGTTTGTGTCTGAGGTGAAGACACTAAGGTAGGTGTTGACGAGTAAGGAGCTCGATGATAGGGAGCTTCGCAACAAGTGGGACGACTTTAACTCCTTGCTCTACAATGAGTGGTTGAAGGTACCGATGGCGCCTACCAAATTTGCCCATCATTTATCCATGGCCATATTGGCAATCAAGGAGGAAATGATGGCATTATTGGAGAGGGTCGGTTTGACGAGGTTAGCGACCCATGACGAGGGCTTGTACCCCGATCTTGTAAGGAAATTCTTTGCCTCAATCAAGTTGTACAACGATGCAAAGTCTGATGAGGAGAAGACGGATTCGGGCTTTTTCAAGATGAGCTTCATGGCGAATGGGAAACGATATGCGCTCTCTGATTCAGTTGTTCTCTACGATTTTTCTCTACAAGCTGGATCCTGGAAAGCTGAGGAAGCATGAGCTGGTTCTGCTTTCTTACGCCTTGAGAGACCTTGCTCCTAACTAGACTTGGACCACTGGGTTTAAACCCAACATGGCGATGGTATTTATGGATTATATGTACTCGTTGCGGCACACTCCACTCACGGCCACTACCTTCGGTAAGAAGTAGTTCACTGTGGGAAGCATGCTCACACCGATCTTCAAACAGTGCAAGGTTGCCATGACAGGATATTCAGCTGACAGTACTGATGGGTTTGTGGATATGGAGCATATGAAGAATGCACGTTTGGTCAAGATCGATCTTCCTATATCTTGGATCTTCCCCGTCGCGTTAGGCCAGTCGAGGATGGTGGAGATCCGGAGTGTCAAAGACCTGATGCTGGTAACTCAGGATGCTTCTCTTCTCTCTTTCGATCCACCAGTTAATTTGCTTCGACCGGTAGAGGCAACCAGGAAGGTGACGACCCGAGGAGCTGGTACCTCACGCGCTAGCACTTCTGAAGCACCACCACAGCAGCCACAGCATCAACATGTTTTCCCTTCAGCTCCCCGCGCTAACCTGAATGAAGAGGAGCGATTTCAGTGGCTTGCTCGCGCTCTTCAGGCGACATGGGATGCATTGTCATGCAGGTCTAGCTTTATTCATCCCTGCATACCATCTCCACCACCAGCTCAAGCGCCTGAGTCCCCATCTGCTGAAGAGGAAGACTAGATCTTCATCTCCGTCTATCCTTTTTCTTCTTTATTTTCTCTTTTATTTTCGAACTCTTTGAGTCAATTTTTTATGTTTTCTTTTGAGTCAGTTTGTTTTGATTTTTTTTGGATTTTGAACTTGATGACATCTTTTATGGATTACCCTGTGTTTTCCTCTTGATCGTTTGTTTAGTTTGTTGAAGATGCAGCTTGAAAACTTGATGAATACCGTGAAACCTTTGAAATGGTTTTGCAACCTTGCGGACACAACAGTTTGTCACAGCAACATCCTTGTCAATCGACGGGGCCTGTCCTTGTCGATCGACGGGGTTCCCATCGAGGTAAACCTTGCTCTTTTCAATCAAGTTCAATTTTCCTTTCATTTCTTTTGCCAACTTCATGCTTGATAACACTGGGGAAAGTGTTGTTTAAGTCTGGGGGAGGTAGTTGCTAACTTAGTTTATATTTATTTTTTGAGAGTCAGTCAAAAAATTTTTGTTTTATTGAGTCAAAACTAGTTAGGAACAACCCTTTTTTTTGTCTAGTGGAGTGTCTTTTTCAGCATGTGACCATTCTTCCAGAATCAGTTTCAGAGTTAGACTAATGGAAAATCCTAGGATTGACCAGTTGACTAGAGACGTCTGCTACTTCCAGTATAATCCGCCAAGTCAGAGCTACTGCACGGTTTTCTTTGCGATCAATGCTCACAGAGCTTGATTCCTCATTCATACCTGACTAATGCACCCCTCTTGAAAGTGGTACTCCTCTCCCTTATTCATCTAAAAAAAAGAAAAAAAATATCATTTGTGTTAGGATTGGGCTGAAATGATAGCTCTTGAGTATAAGATGAGGAATAAAATCCAGTGAGTCAGTACTCAAGAGGTGATCACCCAGAGCTCAAAAGCAGCAGTCTGAGTCCCTTAGAACGGATGTAGAGGACGAGCAATCTCGCGAGCTTGTCTCCTCACAAGGAACAATAGTAGTAAGTCGCGACCCTGTCTCCTAACAAGGAACAACATTAGTGAAATATGCACTGCTTTGAGTCTCAACAATCATAGGAAATAAGGTAGAGAAAAGAATAAGTTTGGGGGAGAGGAAGTGTGGTATATGGTGCTTTGTCATGGTACAATATGGGAATGAATCTAGAATTCTCTTGGCTTTGAGAACATTGAGACCAAGCGATGAAGACTAACGGATTATGCTACGAAGTGGTGGAGGAATTTGGAAGGTTGCGAATGTCTGCGGAGAAGTACATGGTGGTTTGATTTTGGTTGGTTCTGGATTATGTGGTTCACTAGATGGGAGGGGCAGTTCATTGCATCAAGGGAAGGTAAATTCTGTGTTTTCAAACCTCTTTCACTTCTTGGATTATATTTTGCTTGAGGGCAAGCAAAGGCTAAGTCTGGGGGAGTTGATATATCATGGTTTTCACCCGTTTTTGACCATGATATAAGTCGTTTTTGTAGAGTCTTTTCGGTGTTTTTGTGTCTTTTAGAGTCTTTGCAGGTAAATGATCAATTGGAGCTAAATGGAAGCTTTTGGAACATTTTGGAGTATCGAGGAGGAAAGAGCTAAAATGATCAAGTCAAAGTCAAACAGAAGAGCCAGCGTCGATCGACAGAGGACATCATTGTCGATCGACACGAGTTTGGGCGAGACAAGAAGATTTTACAGAGAGTGTTATGTCGATCGACAGGCAATCTCTCTGTCGATCGACACGGGGGTTTAATGAAGAAAATCCTTATCGGGCCAAATTTTCCAGACGTTTTTCCCTAGGCCCAATACGACTTTTACCTCTTGTATATATAGTTTTACCTAGGTTTTCATATGATTATCAAGTTTTTCATTAAGACTTTGAGAGATATCGCTTAGGGAGAGCTTTTCAGAGATTTCAGACTTTCAAGCATCGAACCCTTTTGTATCTCTATCCTTATCTCTTTTATGCAGTATTATTCAGTCATTGTGATTTCATCTATCTCTATGTCTGAGTAGTTTGCTTGTTAGGTTGTGGGGAATTCTAGGGTTTTGATGAGAAATTGTTAAGATTGAAAATCTGTTAGGGTTTATCTTTTGGTTCTTCATCTAGATTTGTTTCTAATGCTAGATCTAGCTTGATCACCTAGAATATGGATCTTAGGTCTTTTAATAGACACGGAAGTGTTATTGATAACTTGAACTAGTCTTAGATGAGCAGAATTACCTCTTCGCAAAGGAATTTGGTTTAGGGATTTTGTGAACAATTGAACCTGAACTTATTGCTTGCTTGGATTCAATAAATTTGCAAAGGTATTTGGAATTTAGGGATCTAATGATAGATAGTCTCTGCAACGGAAGTTGATTGGCTTTACATTCGTGTTTGAGTTCTAAAACGGTTCATAACAAACCCTGCAGTATTTTTATACTTGATTTCGATTCATACATGAAGAATTACCCATCACCTAGCTTTTGTCTCATTGATTTACTTGAAATTAAACCATCTCTCGCTTTGTTTTAATAATTTGCATTACTTTTCATAATTCTTGCTTACCATAGTTCGAATTCTAAAATTGATTGTGTATTCAATTCCTTGTGGATTTCGATCCCTAAGTACTACAAAGATCTCTTAATTTGAGGGAGTAGCTCAGGGTAAATTTGAGCATATCAAATTTTGGCGCCGTTGCCGGGGAATTGAATTTACCATTCGATTTTAGTTACTAGAACTGTGTCTTAGTTTTTATTTTCAGTTTTATTTACTAACTTTTACTTGTTCTTATTCTTCTGTGTTTTTGGTGCATGCCTAATCACAAAACTTGGAGCAACAGGGATAAAGAGTTACTAGAGCTTAATCCAGAAATCGGAAGGTTAGAACGTGAACTCAGAACAGCAAGGAAGCCAGCCACCATGGTTAACACAGTAGTGCTTATTCAGAACGCGGAGGGTTTTGTTCTTTGACAGAGAAGGAAACCGACGCAATGAGTTGGGTCAGACACTAGATGGTGATGGGAATGTCATCGCTGAGCACCCTGAGCTGCAAGGAGGCGAGATAGTTGGGCGCCATCTGGGCGCGAATGAGGTGGACGTATCACTAGCTGACTTCAACAGGCCTGACAAGTTCTATGCCAACAGGTCCTCAATCAGACCTCCTACCTTTGAGAGGAATAATTTCCAGATTTCTCCACAGTACTACACTCTCATTGGACAACACCAGTTTCATGGACTCTCCAATGAGCACCCTATGGATCACATTGAGATGGTGGAGGATCTAGTTAGTGGTATCAAGGCTAATGGGGTTAGTAACGACTACTTATTATGCAAGATTTTCCCCTACTTTCTTGCTGGGGAAGCAGCTAGGTGGTTGAAGCAACTTCCTCCAGGATCATTGACTACATGGGAAGCGACGAAGAAAGCCTTTCTAAACCACTTCTATGATGATGCGAGATCCAAGGAGCTGAGGACCAGGATCAATACCTTTTCTCAAGGGCCTTCGGAGTCATTCAAGGAGGCTTGGATTCATTTTCAGTACTACTAGAGGGATTGTCCACACCACGGATTCAGCGATACCCAATTGCTTAGCACTTTCTTCAGAGGAGTTGATTGGAGGTATCAGATGGTTCTCAATTCTGCAAGCAATGGGAACTTCATGACTAGGAGTTCATAGGATGCACTAACTCTCATCAAGAACTTGGCTTCGAGCAACACCGTTGGGTTGTTAGAACACGAAAGGCATAAGCAAGTTGGGAGTCTAGAGAGCAGTCAGGTTGCAGAGGTGCAAGCTAAGTTGGATCTCTTGTTGGGAAAGAACAAGAAAGCTGTCCACTTTGCTGCAGAGGTTGAGGCCATAGGAGATGATGGAGAAGAGGACTGCAACTACATAGCTGGGACTGGTTTTCAGGGACAGAGGTTTGGTAATCAACAGGGTAACAGAGGCTTCAATGGAAACAACTAGAGGACTACTTTCACTTGGAATCATGGTTCACCTAGCTATTCTCCTAAGCCACAGTTTCAGAAGACCGAATTTTAGCAGCCTTTCTAGAGCAACTATACAAGGGCCTAATTTGAAGAAGGGACTTAGTACAGAGCAGTTGGATGAGCTTGAGCAAGTTGAAGGTGAAGAAACTTTTCCAGGGACTTCTTCGTCGATCGACAGAGATGGTCAGCGTCGATCGACAGAGATGGTCAGCGTCGATCAACACGTATCGAAAGTCGCGATTCAGAAATTCTACGGACCCCTCTGTCGATCGACAACCCTATACGCGTCGATCGACACAGGCCACACACATGCCCAACTTCGTCCAAATCTTCAGACAAGGCAGAGGAAAGAGTTTACAAGCCCAAGCTACCTTACCCAAGGAGGGAGAAGAAGTCTAAGGTGGAGCTAGAGGATGCTAAGTGCAAACTTATCATGGATAAGATAGTTGTGGAGCTCCTTTTGATTGATGCTGTTAAGATTAGTCCAGTGATCCGACGGTACGTGAAAAGGATGGTCACTAAGCACTTGGGTATTGAGGAAGGAGTTGCAATGATTTCGGAACAGGTGAGTGCAGTGATTCAGAACAGGATTCCAGAGAAACTCACAGATCCATGGAGCTTTATGTTGGCTTGTTTTATCTTCAAGGATAAGTTCTCGAGGTCTCTTTGTGATTTAGGCTCTGGTGTCAACCTCATGCCCCACTCAGTTGCTGTTGGGCTTGGAATGACTGATTTCCAGCCTACTAGGATCTCTCTTATCCTAGCCGATAAATCAGTAAGGATTCTAGAAAGAGTATTAGAGGATGTCCCAATCAAGGTTAGGGATTGCTTGATTCCTACTGATTTTGTGGCCTTGCAGTACAATGAGGAACCCAAGGATCCTCTTATTTTGGGTAGACCCTTCTTAGCTACAACACGTGCTATGATTGACTACAAGGGAGGCAGTATTACTTTGAGTGTGGGAGATCTTCAGATGAAGTTTGAGATGGACAAGTTGATGAGGAGACCCACCACTGATGGTCAGACTTTCTTTCTGGACACACTCACCGACCTCGCACAGGAAGTTTTCAACGAGATGCATCCCATATACCCCTTGGAAAGGACTTTGGTGAACTTTGTGATAGAGGAAGGACTGCTTGGTGAGGATGCAAGGGGATATGCAAGGATGATGGACGCTAGCAGGGAGTTGAAGCAATTGGTTTTTAGTGGTGAATTGGGTGAACCTTCAGTGAAAGCTACTGAGGTCAGTGATTGGAGTGAACAAAAAGCTCCAAAGCTCGAACTCAAACCACTTCCAGCCGGGCTAAGGTACGCTTTTCTTGGTCCTAATTCCACTTACCCTGTGATTGTTAATGTTTCATTAAACAATGCAGAGCTCACTCTACTGCTAAGCAAGCTGCGGAAGTTTCGCCCAGCTCTTGGCTATTCTCTTGATGATATTGTAGGTATCTCTCCAGACTTGTGTTTGCATAGGATTCACCTTGAGGATGAGAGCAAGTAATCTATTGAGCATCAGAGGAGGCTTAATCCAAATTTGCAGGAAGTTGTCAAAAAGGAGATCTTGAAACTTCTAGAGGCTGGGATCATCTATCCCATTTCAGACAGTGTTTAGATTAGTCATGTTCATGTGGTGCGAAAGAAGGGAGGAGTCACAGTGGAGAAGAATGAGAAGAACGAGCTGATTCCGATGAGGATCCGATCGACCTTGGTATCGCGTGGCTAGTCCTTATCACCCACAGACGAGTGGGTAAGTGGAGGTTTCAAATAGGCAGATCAAGGAGATCCTTGATAAAACAGTGAATGTTACAAGGAAGGATTGGTCAACAATGCTCGATGACGCACTATGGGCTTACAGGACTGCCTACAAGACGCCTTTGGGAACTACTCCTTTCCATCTGCTTTATGGGAAAGCATGTCATCTTCCAGTAGAGCTAAAGCACAAGGCAGCATGGGCAGTGAAGCACTTCAACTTCGACATCAAGCCTGCTGTAGAGAGGAGACTGATACAACTAAACGAACTGGATGAAATCAGACTTCATGCCTATGAAAACTCCAAGTTGTACAAGGAGAGGACTAAGGCATATCATGATAAGCGGATCATTTCCAGAAACTTCGAACCAAATGACCAGGTATTGCTTTACAACTCTCGTTTACAGCTTTTTCCTGGTAAATTGCGTTGTCGTTGGTCAGGTCCTTTCACCATCAAGGAGGTTCGACCCCATGGAGTTATTGTCCTTGTTACAAAGGAAGGAAGAGAGTTCACTATCAATGGCCAAAGGTTGAAGCATTACTGGGCGGAAGCCAAGATTCCAGAGGGACACATTGTGCCCTTGGCTGATGCACCTGAAGCCAAAACTTTGACATAGTCAAGCTAATGACTGTAAACAAGCGCTTAGTGGGAGGCAACCCACTTGTAGGTATGTATTCCTTAGATTTTTTCTTTTTAGTTCACTAACATTGGTTTTACATTTAGTTTCTCTTAAAAAAAAAAAAAAAAAAAAAGAAAGAGACAGAGATTAGCCTGTCGATCGACACGGGATGCGGAGCACACGAGGTAAGTCCTTTAAAAACCCATCTTTTTATGTTCTTCTTCTTCTCTATTGTCGTTCGACGCAACCAAAGAAATTCTTAGAGATTTTCGAGCTTTTCACTGATTTGAGTGTTTTTTTGAGCCTAAATCGATTAGATTTTTATCCTCTTTTCGATTATCCTACTCATTCACTCGATCTACAAGATGACACCTAGGGCTGATAAAGGCACAGGCAAAAGACCAAGAAACGACCAAGGCTCGAGTTCTCAATCCACTCCGTACAGTATTATTTGCAACGCTCCACCGGTGTGGCCACGGGATGAGAACACACCTTTCTCTGTCGAGTTTGTGTCTGAGGTGAAGACACTAAGGTAGGTGTTGACGAGTAAGGAGCTCGATGATAGGGAGCTTCGCAACAAGTGGGACGACTTTAACTCCTTGCTCTACAATGAGTGGTTGAAGGTACCGATGGCGCCTACCAAATTTGCCCATCATTTATCCATGGCCATATTGGCAATCAAGGAGGAAGTGATGGCATTATTGGAGAGGGTCGGTTTGACGAGGTTAGCGACCCATGACGAGGGCTTGTACCCCGATCTTGTAAGGAAATTCTTTGCCTCAATCAAGTTGTACAACGATGCAAAGTCTGATGAGGAAAAGACAGATTCGGGCTTTTTCAAGATGAGCTTCATGGCGAATGGGAAACGATATGCGCTCTCTGATTCAGTTGTTCTCTACGACTTTTCTCTACAAGCTGGATCCTGGAAAGCTGAGGAAGCATGAGCTGGTTCTGCTTTCTTACGCCTTGAGAGACCTTGCTCCTAACTAGACTTGGACCACTGGGTTTAAACCCAACATGGCGATGGTATTTATGGATTATATGTACTCGTTGCGGCACACTCCACTCACGGCCACTACCTTCGGTAAGAAGTAGTTCACTGTGGGAAGCATGCTCACACCGATCTTCAAACAGTGCAAGGTTGCCATGACAGGATATTCAGCTGACAGTACTGATGGGTTTGTGGATATGGAGCATATGAAGAATGCACGTTGGGTCAAGATCGATCTTCCTATATCTTGGATCTTCCCCGTCGCGTTAGGCCAGTCGAGGATGGTGGAGATCCGGAGTGTCAAAGACCTGATGCTGGTAACTCAGGATGCTTCTCTTCTCTCTTTCGATCCACCAGTTAATTTGCTTCGACCGGTAGAGGCAACCAGGAAGGTGACGACCCGAGGAGCTGGTACCTCACGCGCTAGCACTTCTGAAGCACCACCACAGCAGCCACAGCATCAACATGTTTTCCCTTCAGCTCCCCGCGCTAACCTGAATGAAGAGGAGCGATTTCAGTGGCTTGCTCGCGCTCTTCAGGCGACATGGGATGCATTGTCATGCAGGTCTAGCTTTATTCATCCCTGCATACCATCTCCACCACCAGCTCAAGCGCCTGAGTCCCCATCTGCTGAAGAGGAAGACTAGATCTTCATCTCCGTCTATCCTTTTTCTTCTTTATTTTCTCTTTTATTTTCGAACTCTTTGAGTCAATTTTTTATGTTTTCTTTTGAGTCAGTTTGTTTTGATTTTTTTTGGATTTTGAACTTGATGACATCTTTTATGGATTACCCTGTGTTTTCCTCTTGATCGTTTGTTTAGTTTGTTGAAGATGCAGCTTGAAAACTTGATGAATACCGTGAAACCTTTGAAATGGTTTTGCAACCTTGCGGACACAACAGTTTGTCACAGCAACATCCTTGTCAATCGACGGGGCCTGTCCTTGTCGATCGACGGGGTTCCCATCGAGGTAAACCTTGCTCTTTTCAATCAAGTTCAATTTTCCTTTGATTTCTTTTGCCAACTTCATGCTTGATAACACTGGGGAAAGTGTTGTTTAAGTCTGGGGGAGGTAGTTGCTAACTTAGTTTATATTTATTTTTTGAGAGTCAGTCAAAAAAATTTTGTTTTATTGAGTCAAAACTAGTTAGGAACAACCCTTTTTTTTGTCTAGTGGAGTGTCTTTTTCAGCATGTGACCATTCTTCCAGAATCAGTTTCAGAGTTAGACTAATGGAAAATCCTAGGATTGACCAGTTGACTAGAGACGTCTGCTACTTCCAGTATAATCCGCCAAGTCAGAGCTACTGCACGGTTTTCTTTGCGATCAATGCTCACAGAGCTTGATTCCTCATTCATACATGACTAATGCACCCCTCTTGAAAGTGGTACTCCTCTCCCTTATTCATCTAAAAAAAAGAAAAAAAATATCATTTGTGTTAGGATTGGGCTGAAATGATAGCTCTTGAGTATAAGATGAGGAATAAAATCCAGTGAGTCAGTACTCAAGAGGTGATCACCCAGAGCTCAAAAGCAGCAGTCTGAGTCCCTTAGAACGGATGTAGAGGACGAGCAATCTCGCGAGCTTGTCTCCTCACAAGGAACAATAGTAGTAAGTCGCGACCCTGTCTCCTAACAAGGAACAACATTAGTGAAATATGCACTGCTTTGAGTCTCAACAATCATAGGAAATAAGGTAGAGAAAAGAATAAGTTTGGGGGAGAGGAAGTGTGGTATATGGTGCTTTGTCATGGTACAATATGGGAATGAATCTAGAATTCTCTTGGCTTTGAGAACATTGAGACCAAGCGATGAAGACTAACGGATTATGCTGCCAAGTGGTGGAGGAATTTGGAAGGTTGCGAATGTCTGCGGAGAAGTACATGGTGGTTTGATTTTGGTTGGTTTTGGATTATGTGGTTCACTAGATGGGAGGGGCAGTTCATTGCATCAAGGGAAGGTAAATTCTGTGTTTTCAAACCTCTTTCACTTCTTGGATTATATTTTGCTTGAGGGCAAGCAAAGGCTAAGTCTGGGGGAGTTGATATATCATGGTTTTCACCCGTTTTTGACCATGATATAAGTCGTTTTTGTAGAGTCTTTTCGGTGTTTTTGTGTCTTTTAGAGTCTTTGCAGGTAAATGATCAATTGGAGCTAAATGGAAGCTTTTGGAACATTTTGGAGTATCGAGGAGGAAAGAGCTAAAATGATCAAGTCAAAGTCAAACAGAAGAGCCAGCGTCGATCGACAGAGGACATCATTGTCGATCGACACGAGTTTGGGCGAGACAAGAAGATTTTACAGAGAGTGTTATGTCGATCGACAGGCAATCTCTCTGTCGATCGACACGGGGGTTTAATGAAGAAAATCCTTATCGGGCCAAATTTTCCAGACGTTTTTCCCTAGGCCCAATACGACTTTTACCTCTTGTATATATAGTTTTACCTAGGTTTTCATATGATTATCAAGTTTTTCATTAAGACTTTGAGAGATATCGCTTAGGGAGAGCTTTTCAGAGATTTCAGACTTTCAAGCATCGAACCCTTTTGTATCTCTATCCTTATCTCTTTTATGCAGTATTATTCAGTCATTGTGATTTCATCTATCTCTATGTCTGAGTAGTTTGCTTGTTAGGTTGTGGGGAATTCTAGGGTTTTGATGAGAAATTGTTAAGATTGAAAATCTGTTAGGGTTTATCTTTTGGTTCTTCATCTAGATTTGTTTCTAATGCTAGATCTAGCTTGATCACCTAGAATATGGATCTTAGGTTGTTTAATAGACACGGAAGTGTTATTGATAACTTGAACTAGTCTTAGATGAGCAGAATTACCTCTTCGCAAAGGAATTTGGTTTAGGGATTTTGTGAACAATTGAACCTGAACTTATTGCTTGCTTGGATTCAATAAATTTGCAAAGGTATTTGGAATTTAGGGATCTAGGGATAGATAGTCTCTGCAACGGAAGTTGATTGGCTTTACATTCGTGTTTGAGTTCTAGAACAGTTCATAACAAACCCTGCAGTATTTTTATACTTGATTTCGATTCATACCTGAAAAATTACCCATCACCTAGCTTTTGTCTCATTGATTTACTTGAAATTAAACCATCTCTCGCTTTGTTTTAATAATTTGCATTACTTTTCATAATTCTTGCTTAGCATAGTTCGAATTCTAAAATTGATTGTGTATTCAATTCCTTGTGGATTTCATCCCTAAGTACTACAAAGATCTCTTAATTTGAAGGAGTAGCTCATGGTAAATTTGAGCATATCAAGTACTTTATATAGGATATTGATCATCAATTAATATAGTTGATCAACCTTTCATCTTATGGTCTTTTGTATTTCTTTTAACAACACCTTTTGTGCTCTTTTTTAGAATATCGCAATAACGTTACCTTGTTACCACGAGGCTACTATTACTTTAACTGAATATCTCGGTTATACATCTATATATACGTCATATATATTACTAAAAGACATATTACTAGAAGAAGAAGTTTCTAAGAGAGATCAGGAAATATCAATGGGATGAACCCTATCTCTACGAGAACTGTGCTAATGGAATTATAAGGCGATGCATTCCGGAACATGAGGTATCACAAATACTCTATCATTGTCATGGTTCCGATTATGCAGGATATTTTGCAACCTTCAAAATGGTTTCAAAAATTATACAAGCTGGATTTTGGTGGCCCACAATGTTCAAGGATGCCTACAGATTTGTTGCTATTTGTGATGCATGTCAAAAAAAAGGGAACATCAGTAAAAGGAATGAGATGCCACAGAATTTCATAATGGAAGTCGAAGTTTTCGACTGTTGGGGAGTATATGTCATGGGACCATTCCCTAATTCTCATGGAAATCAATACATACTAGTCGCAGTGTACTATGTATCCAAATGGGTAGAGACAATAGCTTCGCCAACCAAAGTGGCAAGAGTGTTGATACGACTTTTTAAGCATATTATTTTTTCCCGCTTTGGAGGACTATGCGTAGTGATAGAGGAAAGAGAAAATGGAAAAAAATAGAAAGAATAAGATCGAATTTTTTGAGATGAGTGTTCACAACTTATAATGGTTTTCGTCATATATAAAGAAGATGGAACGAGTCGTTTCAAGTGTTGTTAATTTATGTATTTTTTACAATGTTCTAAAACTCGGGCTAATCGGCCGCGGTTTTATATCTTGGTTATACATTTATATATAGTCATATATATTACTAAAGGACATATTTTTTTTTCTTTTTTTTTTTTACGGCTAGGCCCCCATTAATGCCCCTGCTTAGGCGCTAGTCCACTAACGATTTTTAAAACATTGATTTTTTAAATTGCTCTTTAATAGATGAGAGAATTTGTAAACTAGCCTATTTAAGTTTCTGATTTTGAAAAATACACCTTTTTAATTTTTGAAAAATAACTATTTTGATATGTAAAAAGTCTTTTTTAGCCTAATTATATTTTACAAGTAATTTATTCGTAAATATAGTTAATATTAATATGAATTTTATTTTTGTTTGAGATAAAGTTGTTTAAGTAATTTAAAATTTAAAAATTTAAATTTTATTAGTAGATAAATCTATTGAATATATATCATGTATATCAACAACACAAATCCTTCTATGCTTTTTCTTATATAAAGGAAGCATCGGAGGTTTGAAAAAGAATCAACGCTTCTTCAACAATAAAATTTGCAAAGTATTATTCTTTTTTTTACAAGGTACGCACGTTGTGTTATTGCTCTATTTATATTGTTTAAGTTACAAATTATTCACATCTATGGCTACACGTATAAAATTGTTTTTCTATTGTTCTATGTATATTGCTACTCACAAATTTATTCGCATCTAGGTACTCACGAATAGTATTTTCAGTGGGTATATTTGTAGAAATTTTCACGTACCCAAATTTATAGATTTTTTCATGTACCCAATTATTTAGTTGATTCACAAACTAAATTGTTGAGTTTACAAGTTTGAATTTATGGTTTATTTGTTTTATTTTTAGAATGTTTGTTCTGTATTTTTAGATCTTTTACAGAAAATTGTTTAAAGATGTGTTTAATCTGTTTACATGTACCTTAACAAAAATGAAGTTCAAAAATCAGGGAGACAATAATTCAAAAAGAAAAGCAGAAGTTGACACTTCGAAATTGAAGAAAAAGCATGTCATATCTTTCTTTGAAGTGTTATCCGAAGACTATTTTGTCTCGTGCATGACGGAGCTCGGTGAGAATCTTAACAGTGGATTCGCAAGAATGAGTTCAAAAATTTCCGACTTAAAAGCTAAGCTAAACAAATTTGAAGAAAACTTCAAGAGTTTAAAAGCTACCAAGGTGAACGATGGTCAACATTTTGATTTGGTAAGTTTAAAAGCTATCAAAATTATCGTTTGTTTGAAAGTGGTATTTTGTGAGTTTATGCTGACTAATTTTTTTTTGAAGACACCAAGAAAAAATTTGAAGGTATCTTTTGATACGGTGGATTCTAGGGATTCATCTATTGAGATTGTGAGTGTTACACCTTGCAAAGGGAGTAATGAAAAAAGAGTGGATAAAATAGATAAGAAGATCAAAGCTTATGCTTCGTCATTGGATAAATATGATCCGTTTTCCGTAACAGATCAAAGTAAAGCTGAATGGCTAGATTCATGGATGACAATAGACAAGTACGTTTGTTCCTTTTGTAATTATGTGTTGTTTTCTTAAAAATATTTATTTAACCGTATGCATTGATGGGTTGCAGATATATAACAGTCAATTTGGACACCATTGATGCAAATAAGAAGTTTTTTTCTTAGCTTCTTTTGCCACAAATTTGGTTAAGCGAAGATGTAAGTAAATTTTAATGTTATTAATAATGAAAATAAAATTATATATTCCCTGACTATATTTGCTTGTTCCAGCAAATCGACGTAGGCATGTCTTTACTTAGAAAAAAATTAGCAAAAATCCCATGTCCTTTTCGTAGTGAAAGATTGGCATTTTTGGATGTGCCATTTACAATGATGATATCTAAGAGCTACGAAAAGTTTTTGAAAAACCCGAGAAACTTTGCTTGGAGCAGTGGATTTTTTTATTATTATAACGGTGTTTTACCAATGTGCGAAAGGACTAATAAGAGGTTTGGAGTTGATGTCGACGAGGCGTATGTGGTGCTGAACATTAAAAATGTTCACTGGATTGGTTTGGCTATTTCGATTCTTCACCGCCACATTAAAGTGTACGACAACATTATTTCCCTCTCTAGCGATGACGAGATTGAAGAGTTTGTGAAGCCTTATGCTTATATGTTTCCACATCTTATCAAATTGTTGGCTTTTCCAGCTGGACTACATGTGTTGAGGATCAGTACACTATTACAAGGTGCAAAAGTATACCTCAAAACAAACAAACATGTGATTGTGGAGTATATGCTTTGAAGTATATGAGTGTCTTACATTAAACTTAGATATGGAGAATGAGCTATGTGATGCAAACATTAAAGATATCCGGAAAAATCTTGCTACAAATATGTTTGCGGAAGCCAATCATTTCAAGAATCTTTAGATGTATTAACTTTTGTTTTTGGTTTTCAGGAACGTACTCTATTATTTTCATCTTCCATTTTATGTTGGATTTAGTTTGAATTTTTTTTTTTTTTTTACGTTGGATATTTGTTCATTTTTGTTTTCTTTTAGTTGTTTTTCTCAAGTTTAATGAATGAATCCATGGCACTAGATTTTGTCTCTTTCAGATAATCTATAATGTTGACTGGTGAAAAGAAAGTATTTTGCAGACCAGTTTGGTCTTCTTATCAACATGTCCGAAAATTGAGTTGTCTGATTAATTGAGTCTTGTCTGAAGTGAAGAAGATACAAAATCCGGATTTGAAACCCCAAATCTCTAACGTTGATTTATCAAGCATATGTATTTGTTTTGTTTTCTCATTATTGTTCAGAACTGAAATTTAAACACTAATAAACTTTTCAAAACAAATCAAATCGTGCGAGAGATTGACGACAAAAAAAAAAAAAAAAATTGAGGTTATCTCTCTCATCTGGATCCAAAATCTGAGCGCCTCTCTTTCTTCTTCTCTCTAGGCGATTAAATTATCCAAAAGTTTGATTGTTGGATCGTTCCTGCTAGTCAAATCCTGCTTTGATATGGGTCTGGCTTCGATTGTAAAAAGTAAGTTTTGATTTCGATCCTCTTTTTTTTTTTTTCCGACGAGATCCGATTCGTTTAGCCTAACAGTAGTCGGGATTTCTGTATGGTAGATCCAATTCCGTTTAGCCAAAGAATAGTCGGGATTTCTGTATTGGGAATCAAAATTCGCTATTGACTGATGTTTAGCCAAAGAAAAGTCTCGTCTTTTTCAAAACTAATAGCTTTCAAAATGGGTTGGTTTGAATGCATGTAATACTTTGCAGGCCGAAGAAGAAGAAGAGATTCAATCAGCAGTCTGCCAGATGAAATTCTTGGCAAAATCCTGTCTTCAGTTCCGACAAAACTTGCTGCGTCCACATCGGTTCTGTCCAAGCGTTGGAGGAATCTGCTCCCTCTTGTAGACAGCAGCCTCGATTTCGATGACTCGTTCTTTCTGTATCCCAAAAGAGAAAGAGACGAAGAAAGATCATCGAGTGGCTTCTCTGAATTCGTGGACAAGACAGTTGCCCTGTTAAGCAAGTGTCCCATACAGAGTTTCTCTGTGGAAGGCCGGTATGAAAAGTCTCGTCTTGACGGTTGGATTCGCACTGCGGTGCAACAACGCGGCTTGTCGGAACTACACTTGCGGTGTAATCACCGGATAGATAGAGATAGTGAATTTTTGTTCTTTAGCAAAACATTGGTTAAGCTCACGAGGAGAAGAAGTTTTTCCCAGCGCTCAAATCGCTTTATCTCGGCCATGTTTCGGTTGATTTTTCTTATAAATATAATAGGCTCTTCTATATGTGCCCTGTGCTGGAAGAATTGTTCATACATAACGGAGAGGACGACCCGGAGCCAAGTTGGAGTAGAGTAGCTGTGACAGATGTTGATTCCATGAAGCGGCTTGTGATTTATGACCATGTTCCCAAGTATAGAAAGCTTTACGAACGAGACGACGTTTTTCTCCGTGCGAAAAAGCTTGTCTACTTAGACTATACTGGTTATGTACCTCGTGATTATGCTGCTGACCCTATGCTCTCACTTGTCGAAGTTAGACTAGATTTTCGATTACGATTACGGAGTCAAAAACTATCCGTTATGATGATGAGTTTAATAAGAGTGGTATCCATGGTGATGCTACGAAACTACTTTTGGCTATAAGCGTCAACGTTAGGACCCTTCACTTGTCTTCGGATTCTCTTGAGGTCAGTTTCTCCATTGACTTTTGTGCACTCCCCTTGGATAATATAATATAACATAATATAATATATGCTTATTGTTTTTGATACAATTAGGCGATTCATTTCTGCTGTCGACGCTTTTTGGTGTTCAATTACCTCCATACTTTATCGCTCGAGAGTGACAAGGATAAAGGCTGGCAAGTGTTGCCCCGTCTGCTCAGGGTTGCCCCAAATCTACATACTTTAGTCATCAAGGTTTCGATTTATCTTACTGTTTTTACCATTTACACCTACACATGTATGTACATGGCCGGATTTGGGGACAGCCAAATGAGGCATTTGCTGCTGCCTACAAATTTGACAAGTCCATTTTATGTATGTCCTTATATGCTTGCTTGCTTGCTTTCAGGGTCTCCTGCATCGAGCTACAGGTAGTTGTGGAGACGTGTGCCCTTGCTCCCCTCCAAGGCATAAGGTCCGCAAGGGAGTGATATGTGTATGTCCAAGCTGTCAGTTACAGTCGTTACCGAAAGTCTCTTGTTTATCCGACCTTCCAGTGAAGGTGCTAGAGATCTCAGGATATGGAGGAACTTCTAGAGAGTTGCAACAAATGACGAATTTCTTGGGACACTGAAATGTCTTCAACTTGTCAAAATTCGTCAACAACCCGAGGCAGACAAAAACATCTTGAGATTGATACTCAAATGTGTTACCAAATCACTTTCACCCAACTGCAACATCCACTTCATCTGATTCACCCCGTTCGCTAGATCTCCTCTTTGTATTTTATTTTATTTATCAACCCTTGTTTACCATATGATTTTTTTTTTTTTTTAATCATAGGATCTTTTAATTTGCTGTTCATTTTTTTTTATTCTCTCTTTGTAGCTGAATGGTTTTTTTTTTGGTTTTATTTTATTATGTGTTCAAAATTTGAATCAATTGCCGAATTGCTCCACTTGTTTATAACAAAATCTCAAATACTCTCCTCCTAATATTTCATTTATTTTCCATTTAAATTAAATCGAAAAACTTGTGAGATGTCCATAAAACCAGGGGTAGACTTAGTTATTTACAAACCCAACCACGAAGATCCGTTGTAATTGGGTCGGGTCATGGATATTCTCGGGTCAACGACTTTAAAAAATTTCCCAAATCTTTTTTTTTTTCCCGGCGATATCCCCACGAAATCTTGATTGAGCTAAATCGTCCTCGTCTTCCACAAATTCTATGAAACTTTAAATCTTCGTCATGATCAAAGTGAAATCGAGTCCGATTATAGTCGAAACCCATCCAAATCGCGCCTTCGAGTTTGAAAGCTAGCTAAATCGAAATCGATTTAGAAACTTAGAATTTTTGTCGGATTATGATCGAATTAACTATTAAAACAGGAAAAAAAATATGAAATTAATTGTCTTGGGTCCTCTAAATAGGCATATATACTTTCAAATTCAAGCAATCCCTTTGAAATTCTCCATGTTATACTCGTAATACTAGGCATAACTAATTTTTTGAAAATAGAACCAATCCCCTTGAAATTCTCCATGTAATACTCGTAATATTAGGAATAACTAAGTTTTTCGTATTACTTATATTACGAAGTTGTATTATTACAGGTAATATTAAGAATAACTATACAAGCTTAGATTAGAGAAATTAGGATAATCTGGATAATTTAATTATTAAAATATCAGTAATAATGAAAGAATAATAAATATAATAGTAAGTAATGTAGTTTTCAAAACCAAATAATAAAACTATGGGAATCTGGTATTACCAACAAAGTTATTGCCGATTTTTATTTGAAGTGTTATCTTCATCGGAATGCGTCGGCGATCTTCCTGAGAGGCGCTAGTTCTTTCTTCTGTTGGGATATCAATCCAAGTCACACATCTGAATATTAGACAAGATTGGTCTAATTTATAAGTAAAGTCCAACCAAATTAGTATGAGGCCTTTTGGGAAGGAAACCAAAGATAAATCCGCGCGGGCTTTGACACTTGGGCCCAAAGCGGACAATATCATACTAATTTGAAAAGTTGGACATGGGCTTTAAAAGCCTCACAACACCTGAAGAAGTGGATGGGCAATAAGTGATGTGGGAGCAGACTTCTCATAAGATGACCTAGCGAATAAGAAGGTACATGACGGTGCCAAGATTTCGCTAGACCCTAGCAAACGAGATGGGTACATGATGGTGCTTAAGGTTTAGCTAGAGGGGAGGACACGAGTTATGTGGTCCTTGGTTTGAAGGGGAGAATGTTGGGATATCAATCCAAGTCCCACATCTGAAGATTAGACAAGATTGGTCTAATATATAAGTAAAGTCCAACCAAATTAGTATGAGGCATTTTGGGAAGGAAACCAAAGATAAATCCGTGCGGGCTTTTCCAATTGGGCCCAAAGCGGACAATATCATACTAATTTAGGAAGTTGGACATGAGATTTAAAATCCTTTCAACATCTTCCACGTAGGATAACTCGATGAAGGGCTTTCTATGATTCGAGAAGGAGCGGTAAGAGGATATGGTCGAGCCCTGTGTGTATGCATGATAGCAAATGTCCAGCTGACGCACGCATCGAGACGCTGCAACTACAATCCATAGTTTATATATTAACATCTTTGTAACTCAACTTGAAATGCAAGCTTTCTAGAACCGGAGTTGTCAAGAAAATGCTGTAACCTTTCGCATCCAGACTGTATAATTCCAAAACTCGAGTTTTGGCAACCACATCCAAATACATTCCCATCTTTTCGACAAAACGCTAGTAGACACATCATCTTTTGTAGGAAGAAAATATAAGATCTTAACCAAAGCTGAATCGGGTAATCCACTAATCATGTCCATATCTTCTCAAACTGTTAGGGTTTGTAATCTGATTTTGTGCTTTGTACTTAGATCTTTGAGATGAATTAGAAACTCAAAGACACAAGAATTTGATCACCGAGTTCCCGACCTCTAACAAGAGCCGGCCTAAAGGGGAACCGTCTCCCACAACTTCCACTATCAATCAAAGGTTACTCGCGCACTAACTTGGCGCTTTATTGTGTTTCGGGTACAAAGCCAAGGAGAAACGGAGAAACCTTAAGAACGGAGACTTGAACTCTCTCTCTCTCTCTCACAATAATCTTCCTCTTCTCTCTATGAATCACGTATCTGCCTTGCTTGTTCGTTTAGGGTTTAATATTTGTTGATTTTCATAATGGAGATATAAAAAGATTTATAATCCTAGAACAAAATCAATGGTTTTTAGTTGTATATAGAAAAATAGGATTTGGTTTGACTTTTCTTTTTCCAAATTTGTTTATTAAAATATTCTTTTTATTTGTGTTGTTGAAATGAAAATTTAGAATAGAAAGGAAATCATCTTTTTCCCCCAAATTTGTGTGAATTCAGATATTTAAGAATAACGAAAATGCTAAAAATAGGGAACTACCCAGAAACATTTGACGACTAGGACTTTTATTCAACAATAAAGATAAGGCAACGAATTATTCATTCCATGTAAATAGCTAACAATCCCTCTTTTAATCTAAGTTCTGCAAAAATTTAGCTTACTTCATCGCTTCATCAAAGTCAATCACTCCAAGCATCCCACGAAGCCTTTCAAACTGCTCCAACTTCAGGGCTTCGTGAGAATATATGCAATCTGATCTTGTGACGGACAATGACTTAGCTTAACGACATCACTGTTCACCAAATCTCTTAGATAGTGAAACCTTACTTCGATGTGTTTACTCTTTCCATGGAGAACCGGATTTTTGACAATTGTATAGTGGAACTATTGTCACACTTGATCACGATTTCTGACTTCTATTCAAATCCATATTTTCTAATATTCTTCTGAGCCAACCACACTGACATGCACACGATGCTGCGGTGATGTACTCTGCTTCGGTGGTAGAGAGAGCGACAAGTGGTTGTTTCCTCGACATCCATGAAACAGCTCTAGAAGCTATCATACACACAAAGCCGGATGTGCTCCTTCGATCATCTAAGTCTCCAACATAATCACTATCCGTAAACCCAATTAGTTTCATACTGTTTTTCTCCCTTTTGTAGAAAATTCCTAGACTGGTTGTACCATTTAAGTATCTCAAGATCCTTTTTGCAGCAAGCCAATGGGGCATTCTTGGATTCGCCATAAACCTGCTTATCAAGCACACACAATACATCAAATCAGGTCTGGTCACGGTGAGATACATGAGACTCCCGACTAGCTGCTTGAATAGTGTTTCATCCACTTTAGTGTCATCTTCATCTTTCTACAACTTTGTTCCCAGCACGATTGGATTCTTCACCGAATTACTCTTATCCATGCCAGCCAATAATTCTCTCGCATATCTTCTCTGGCAGATAAATATCCCGTCGCTGCATTGTTTTACTTCAACTCCAAGAAAGTGTTTCATCTTTCCCAAATCAGACATCTCAAACTCCGTTATCATTGAGTTTTCAAACTCATCACACATGCTTCTGTCATTCCCAGTAAAGATTAGATCATCAACATAAAGGCTGACAATTATAAATTAACCTCCTCTTGACTTTTTGAATAAGATGTGCTCGCTGGGACATCACTCAAACTTCTTACGCATGAAATATGCTTCAATTCGGCTATACGAAGCCCTTGGCACCTGTTTAAGGCCATAAAGTGCCTTCTTCATCTTATAGACCTTTTCCTCTTCTCCTTTCTTTATGTATCCCTCAGGTTGTTTCACGAAAACTTCCTCTTTAAGTTCTCCGTGCAGAAAAACGCTCTTTACATCTAGTTGAAACACATCTCAACTAAACTGTGTAGCAATTGCAAGAATCACATGAATAGTGGCAAGTCTTGCCATTAGAGCAAAGACTTCTGTGTAATCCACACCATAAGATTGGACATATCCTTTAGCTACCAATCTTGCTTTATACTTCTCTACTTTTCCATCTTCATTCAACTTCGTTTTATACACCCACTTGACTCTGATCGGTGTGATCCCCTTTGGTAAACTCGTAAGTTCCCATGTTTGATTCCTCTCAATAGCTACAATCTCAACTGTCATCGTTCCTTTCCAATTTGTTTGTTTGACGGCTTCGGAGAAAGAAATTGGATCATGCTCTAATACCATCATCATCATTGTTGATGATGGGATTAGCACCCCTTTTCGGTAACTAGGCAATAATTGAGACTCAGTCCTTACTGACCTCTCCCTTATCCGAACTCAGGTCATAAGCCCAATTAAAGGTGGTGTTAAACATAAGTCCGACCTCGGTCTGTTGACCAAGGTAGGAATTATTCCTGCTACCGACCTCGGTCTCTTGATTGAGGTAGGCATTTGTCACATTTGTCATATTGTAAGTACGATCCTAGACCGAGGGGGTATTTAACATATAGTCGACATTGGAGTTCTACCTCGGAAGGGATAAAATGGAAACTTTTCATTTTATCTAAATCCCGGAAATAAATTCTGAGATAGCCCATGGGCTACGGACTACCAACTATAGGACATATATAAAGGTACCCCCTCTCCAGTAAAGACATTCACAATCAGAGGGAATAACTAGAACAGACTCCAAGTTTTATTACTTTTTCTCTTTCATTAAAGTGAGTTAGGCATTTCGAACTCACATTCTTGTAATTTCTGAGCTTTTTAATAAAACAACACTGTTAGGATTTAGAGGCTCAAGAATGTGTTCTTTACCGAGCATAAACCCAAACAACCCAAGACTTGAAGTTGTTTGATGTCATGGAACCGTAACTAGCACAAAATGGATGCGTGTAGCTACTGGAACAGAGCTGGAACAGAGCAACAAAGAGATAGAGAAAATAGAGAAGGAGATGGGGGAGCGCACACACACACATTTAAGGAGTTCACGCCCATTAACGAGGGTCGCTACATCTCCCCGAGACTTTGCTCGGAATCCACTAGAAGAAGAAGAACATATTACAATAGAGATACAAGTGATTCACTCATCATCTCACTCTTTGAATCACTCTTAAGAATCTCTCTATGTAATCACTTGAGAAACCCACCCAAAGCTTATGCTTTTTACATGTTTTCTCTCTTCTTATTTCTTCTACCGTGAGTGTGTCTCTTCTCACCATAACACACAAGGCTTCTCACCTTGACCGTGTGTATCTCTTCTCCCACACTCAACTCAAAGCTTCTCTCTCCCTTTTTTGTCAAACCAAACCCATACTTTGTGGCTCCAAAAGTCAAGTTTTACCTACTTCCTTTTTGTCAAACCAAACCCATACTTTGTGGTCTCAATAGTTGACATTTAACCATAGTCAAGTTATGTTAACCATGGTTAAAACTTTTCCTTGTTTGGTTTGCACAAGCTTGCACATCAAGGTCTTAACTCCACAACCACTTTCCGAGACTTTGATTCTTTGCTTCTTTACTTTTTTGCGAACCTTTTAATTAGTAATAATTAAAAGTTGAACCCATGCATCAACAATCATCATCATTGCATTCAGGCTTTCGTTTTCAGATGAATGTCCTGTCTCATAGTCTACCATCCAAACGGGTGCTCTTCTCATGCGCCTCCCTTCATTATGAACGCGAGTTTCTAAATATGTTGTTGCATCTTCTTGATTTTGATTATCAGCATCTTCTCTGTTTTGATTATCAGCATTTTCTCTGTTCTGATTATCAACATATTCTTCGTTCTGATCATTAGCTTCATCTTCTAATTCCAATACATTTCTTCTTATTTCTTCATCAGATCTGCCCCTGTCCCATGTCTTTTCTTCTTCGAACACAACATCCTTGCTGATAATGACTTTCTTTGTGACATGGTCAAACAATCTCCATCCTTTTGACTCGTCACTCACTCCGAGAAAAACGCATTTTTGGCTTTTATCATCCAGCTTGCTTCTTTTTTGATCTGGTATATAGGCGTGTGCTACACAACAAAAAATTCGAAAATACTCCACCGCTGGTTTATGACCGCTCCATGCTTCTTCTGGCGTCTTGTCCTCAAGCGCTGCTGTTGGACTTCGATTTTGGATGTGCACACACCATCTAACAGCCTCGGACCAGAATGCTTTGGGAACTTGTCTCTCATTCATCATAGATCGAACTGCATTCATAATGGTCTTGTTTTTCCTTTTGGAAACTCCGTTTTGTTGAAGTGTATAAGCTGTTGTCAGTTGTCTACTGATTCCTTCTAATTTGCAGAACTTCTCCAACTCGTTTGAGTTGTACTCGCCACCCCGGTCTGTCCTTAGACAAGTTATGAATGCGCCCAACTCCTTTTCTATAGTGGCTTTGAAATTCTTGAATGTAGTAAAAGCTTCTGATTTCTCGTGCAAGAAATAGACCCAAGTCTTTTGAGTAAAGTCATCAATAAATCTTAGAAAGTACCTCTTGCCACTGTGTGAGGCTGGCTTGATAGGCCCGCATATGTCTAAATGCACCAGTTGTAAGTGTCTTGTCGCTCTCCATATACTCTTCGTATATATTCTTTGTGTTGTTTTCAAACCAAACAAGTGGTGCATATCTCTTTGATTGATTCCAGACACGGAAACCCAACCACCATCTTCTTGTGAGACAACATCTTTAGTCCATGGTAATTCAGTGCCCAAAACGACAATGCCACATGTGAGTTTCGTTTTCCTCCACGTTCTCCTTAATCTGTAGACGCATGAGATTCTTTTGTGGTATCGATGCGAGCAGATAAAACATCATGTCTCCACTCATGTCTGTTTGCATAATCAATCCTCTCGTTGAGTGAAAGATCTTGCAAGTTCCATCTTGGCCAATCCCTTTTCTGGAAGCTTTCCAGTACTTAGAAGATTATTCTTAAGTTCAGGTACATAGTAGACATCAGATTTCACCTAAGTCATGCCATCAACTTGTATTCTCACGCTTCCTTTTGCCACCACAACTATTCTCATATCGTTTCCCAGCTTCACGGTGCAACTGAAGTCATGTTTCAAGCCTAGGAACCATTCTTTGTTTCCTGTCATGTGGTTACTGCATCCAGAATCAAGGAACCATACCTCCTCTGTAACAACCCGTTCCTTCAAAGAAGCTGACCAAGAAGTCAAAGTCAACAAAAAGGCGGGAGGGAATTTTTGTCAAATAAAAATTCCCGAAGGCGGAAAATGCTACGAAGATGAAACCGAGAGCTCGAGAATTCCAAGACCAAAGTCAAGACCTGAATGGAGTAAAGTCAGAAGAAGATCCGCACTAAGATAGTTCCGAGATGAAATAAAATCTAATTTTGGGCTATTTTCAGTGTAGGAATATTTAAAATAAATTTATACATTAATCCTGACCGCTGATATATTCGGGTCCGCTGATATATTCGGGTTTTTCGGGTTTTAGAACTCTTGCATTTGTATGTTTAAGTGTCTATTTCAGGTATCTACATGGCTAAAAGGAAATTTGGAGCATTAGGGATGATTTGGGGAAAGTGGAGCAATTAGAGCAAAAAGGAAAGAATTGGAGCAATTTACTAAAAAGGCAAGTGTAGAGATAGAATCTGAGTTCCGAATGTCGACCGACCTTTGACCAACTTTTCGGATAAATCTAGAGACGTGCCACATACCAAAATGAAGATATGGAATTCAGATTTCACCTCCAATTTGAATAAAGTCAATTGGGTCTCTGTAGCTCTGGATATGGCCGTTTTAGTGAAGACATGTCCAATCTGACGGGATTTTTAGGTCCGGCCCGTTTTGCTCCACTGATGCCCAAACTAAATTAGGTCATCCCTAACATGTTTTAAAGGGATTTTTAGGTCTGTAATTAGTATATCATCGAGACTCCAAGTCTCAAAGCTCTCAACTCATAGCTTGTAATTTAGAGAGGATTCAAAGACTCATTTTAGGGTTTTTCAACCCGAATTCATCAATTTTGGACAAGTTTCTAAAACCCTTCTCTTTTATTTACTGAATTAATTTATGTTTAATCTTATTGTGATGTGTGTGATTTCCTTCTCTATGATTTGATAATTTTGTTGTTAGGTTTAGGGTTTTGAATGGTTTGATAATTGTTAATTAGGGTTAATTCGCACCAATTAATGTTTTTCATCTAATTGAGCTTCATCACTTAAAATATGGATTAGATACCTAGACAATAAGCCTTAGATTAGTTTATTACTGCGAGAGTAGAGTAGATTAATCTGATATCATTAGATGAGCCAGTTATCTTAATTTCGCGCGAGAGCCAGGCTAAGGAGCTTGTGAACAAATCGAACTAGATCCCATTGCATGTTAATAAGTATATTTCAATGAGAGTTGAATTTGAAATATTTGGCATAGTTTAGATAGTCACGAGAGTGATATTTAATACATTGAAGTTTGAGTTCTAGAACCGCTTAATTAAACCCTAGAGTTAACTTAACTGCAGTTGGATTCATGAAATACTTGAAAACCTAGCATCTTGTTCACTTGCCTTCAAACCTTCAGTTCGTTCTGCTTGCTTTGTTTTCTTGTCTTTTAGTTTCACCTTTACTACCTAGCTTACTTGAAACTCGAATTTAGTTGCGTTCAAACGTTTTCCTGTGGAAAACGATCCCTAAGTACTACAACTACATAGCCGTGCATTTGCGTTTTAAATTAGGGTAAAACTTTTATAACATCAACCGCCGCGAACGGGATTAATTGTATAAAATCAAGACGGATTTTTGGGTAAAGTTTCGTAAGAAACGGAGTCCAAATGACGTATTGCCAGAAGACCAAAGCATTACAAGCCCAGAAGACGCGAGAGCAGAGTCTCGGGAACGGGACTATATAAAGCAGGAAAGTGAAGTTACTATTCATTTTCACTATTCCGAGAAACGGAAACTCAAAGAAACTCGAAGACATTCAAACATTCGAGTGAAGAACGCGAAGAACATTCGAGCGAAGAACGAAGAACGAAGAACATTCAAGGAGGAGAAGCCGCCGTCGTCGTCGGAGCTCCCACACGCAGTCACGCGCCGCCGCAGTTAAACCACGCGCCGGTGAACCATCTCACGCGCCGTATGGTTTGATTTGGTTAGCCACATCGGTTAACTAAACCATAATCGGTTTGGTTTGGTTTAATTTTATTTTGGTTTACTTAACCAATCGGTTTACTTTGGTTTGGTTTGGTTTGGTTAAGCTTAAACCGATTAATCAATCTAGTTTAATCGGTTTAGCTAAACCAGCTGGTCCGACCGGTTTGGTTTGGTTTAATCCAAATCAATTGGTTTAGGAGAAATTGGGTTGGTCCAGACCCAATTGAGGCTGGTTTTACTGAAGATCAAGGGGAAATTGAGTATTCAAAGGATCAGAGGATCAGTAAGGAAGAAAAGAGAGGTAACTTATTCAGCAAGTCATCGACTTCAGCGTCATCTTGGAGTTCAGCAAGGGTTCAGGAAGGGTTCCCGTGTCACCACTCAGTCGCATCAGCCATATAGCCATGTGAGTGGGTGCATGTTTTTTGCATTAAGTAGAATGCATATAGACCCCAAGGGAACCTTTGGATCTTTTTAGATGCACCCTGAAATTGGTACGTATCGGTGCGGGCCGATACGTAATTAAATGCATGTCTATAAGAACCCTTAAAACTGGATTAGCAGTTAAAGAATGCATTGCATGTAGATGATGTATGTTGAATGTTGATTGTTGAGGAGTTAGGGTACAGTAACATACCCTGATGGTTTAACTTCACCTTGCTTATTTGTAGTGTAATATCACTGGGCTTTGCCTGGTGAGCTTTCAGTTCCTATCGCAGGAACTGGTAGTATTCTTTGTTTGCAGGTGTAGTATAAGATCACTTGGCATGGTGCCAGTGAGCTGATGATTCCCATGTAGGGAATGGCAATAGTATATGTTTGAGGGTTAACCAAGTTCATTAGCAAAGATGTTGTGATGTAGAGTCAGGCCGTTGCACTTATCTATTGGTAGATAAGTGTGAGGTTGACGTTGACTATCAGACGGAAGCTATGAACTGCGAAGGTTAGGACCTGTGCATGAGTTTCATGGCCATCGATTCTATGGGCAGATAGATATCGATAATGAGGCAAACAAAGTAGAGGCCAACGAATATATAGTAAGATAGATTCGGTGTTAGGCTAGGAATTTGTCTTCTTGCGAGAAACGATTCCAAGGTGTAAGAGTAAAGGAGAAGAGGAGGTGCACTACCAGAACTTAGAAGAAGTTCTGGGAGTAGTGAGAACTATCATCATTATGTGTGAAGATGGTAGGCTCCTTGGAGTTGGACTACAGGGTCTTTGTAAGAGGACTGTAGGCTCCTAGTGGTATGAGCTGATCTATCGTTTTGTGTGAATTGATAGGTTCAGGAAGTCCGGAATGAGTTTTATTTACGATCTAACGACACGATGGACTCTTTACGGCACATCACGTCTATTGTAAGACGGATGTTGGTGGAGCTGTGCAGGTACTAACCCTACGCTACATAGCAATGGAGTGGTCTGATAGGATGTATAGTATCCTGTGAGGCCGAGAGTCTGGCAAAGCGAGTCGTGCCTTGCTAGATTTCGTAGACTAGCAGAGTAGTATTAGTAGTAGAGCTGGGATCTGGATCAAGCTTAGTAGTGTAGAATAGAGTTAAAGTTCAGTACTCCGCTAGGTTAGTTGTGAGTGAGAGAGTGAGCTGCGATACAACGCCGATGTATTTGGTCTGTATGACTGTGTTTCAGCAGAGAAACCTGGGATCATGACCCTTGGCTGGTGGCATGAAATCCGGAGCATAATCATAGTTCCACCACTAGTGATTATGTGTAGGGTAACCGCATATCGATTGACAAAGAACGGTGTTGGGAGTTCTGATTGTATGCCTTTGTGGTTACAATTAGGTGTTCAAAGGAGTGGCAGTAGTTGTATCGTATTCTCATGGCCTAGAGAGAAATGTGAAATGGATAGTAGTAGTAATATTGCTAGAGTATTAGTAATATTGCTAACGTAGTCGTAATTTTATGTTTTAGTAAGTTTGGGAGTTTGTGAACTGCTGGAAGTATGTCCCGTAATATGGATAGTAGTTCCTTACTCAGTAGTGTCAGTGGGAGGTTGAATTGTGGGGGAAATAGATTATTTAACTTGGGTTTAGTAGTGTAGTATTCACAGGTTATATGAGTTTGGACTCTTCGTAGGTTACTTCTTGGGGAAGTAATCTACGGGAGAGTTTCGCTGTCTCTCATTATCATACTTCATGGGGAAGTATGGTAATGTAGGGAAGCTTGCTTGTTTTTCTTTTTCTTCGGCTATTGTGTGTTTATTTTCGGTCTTAGAGTGAGCCTTAGGTGGATCCTGCTCACTGAGTAACCGTTGTCCAGTTACTCACCCCTCACCCTTTTCCACCCCTTTAGGTTGAAGAATAACTCAGGAAGTTAGGAGGCTAGTCTACCCGGATACCTTGGTTTTCTGATTGCTTGCATTTGTTTATCAAAATGGTTTGCATGAATCCTTAAATGTTTTAGACTCGACTTTTAAAACGTTCATATTTGAGATCTACTAATCGTTGTTCTTTTTCTTGTTTCATGTACTGCACACTCTTATATTCGATTGGCGGATCTCCACTGGTGCAAGGTTCTGTCGAACTGGCACAACCTTGGTCTCTGCAAAGAGACATGAGGGGACGGTAGTCTGGGAAAGCCTCAGTGGGGTGATAGTCTTTGTGATAATTTCCCTAGCTGATGTGGAACTAGATATCGTCATATGACGTAGCATCTCCGGGCTAGTCCTTGACTGAGATATCCGACCGCTAAGTGTTCTTGTTTGATTGGCGAGGCGGTCGGGCAGGTTGGTCAGCGGGAAGGATGGTTCGGGGGTGTTACATCCTCTATCTTCACTTGCTTCATATCTACGTACGCCATTAAGAGAAGTTCTTCTTTTTCCTCCAATTCTGCGTAGTTGGCCCTCTTGTCTCCGTTGGGAGACTCATATTGGAAGTGTCCCAGTTTGTGGCATTTGAAACATTCAATGGCTTCCTTGTTTAGAGATTGTCTTCCTCTGCCTCTACCCCGACCTCCTCTAAACGCGTCTCGGCCTCTTCCTCTTTGATCTTCTTGAACAACTTTTAGGACATGTTCTTCCTCTTGATTTCCCCGCATCCGCTGCTCATGAACCAACAAGCTCCCGTGGAGTTCATCAATACTCATCTTACTCAGATCATTTGACTCTTCAATGGAGCAAACAACATAATTAAATTTGACAATCAATGATCTGAGTATTTTTCCAACCACCGTGCTTTGCTCCATTGTCTCACCATTCGTCTTCATCTTGTTAACTATAGTCAACGTTCTCCCCAAGAAACTGTCCACCTTCTCTCCCTCTTTCATGGTGAGCAACTCAAACTCCCTTCGCAATGCCTGAAGTTGAGCCCTTTTCACCTTAGTGGATCCTTGATATTTTTGTTTCATCGATTCCCATATGGCTTTGGACGTTCTTTTGTCAAGATTGTCTCCAAAAGCTCCCTATCAATAGCTTGGAATAGATAATTCTTGACCTTCAAATCCTTCAGCTTGGCATCCTCCACCGCTTTCCTCTGAGCTTCGCTTGCTGGTGTTGTTCCGATTGCCGCAGCCGGAATTCCTTCATCCACCAGATTCCACCTCTCCTTGCTCCTTAGAAAGTTCTCCATCGTCATTGACCAGTAATCATAATGACCGTCAAATTTGGGAATAGCCAGCTGCACAAACTTCTCTGGGATCGACATCTCTTTTCACTCTTTTGTCACTCTCATACCGAATTTAAGCTCCTTGAATAGGCTCTGATACCAAATGTGAATTCAGAGAATTAAGAAGCTGGAAAGGATGATTTGTTCATTGAAAAGAGATGGCTATATATAGCCTTACAGAATAACGAAACTGCTAAAAAACAGGAAACTACCCAGAAACACTTGACGACTAGTTCTAGTTAACAACTTCCTATAGACTAGGACTTTTATTTAACAAAGATAAGGTAACAACTTCCAAGTAAATAGCTAACAATTTGATTCACTAGTATTTAGAAAAATATATCTACATCAGTTTGCACTTCGGATAATAGACCGATATTGATTCTTGACAAAAGAAAAGACTCATATATATATATATAGAAAGGAAGTTCAAATCATATTTACTGGAAAATTATAAGATATAAAAAAACCATACAATACAAATCCTTAATCAAATATGAGTTGGCATGAAGCTGAAGCTCGAGAAGAAAATGATAAGTCCTTTAACATCTTATGTTTTGGAACGTCACAGTGAGACGACAAGATATTTTACGGTCTTAATGCAACATGCAGTTTTGAAGATATAAACCACGAGATCTTTCTCATTGGGTCATCCATAGTATAACTATATCCATCCAATTGTTCCTTCATAATAGTCCCCACCCACCCACCACATGCTATAGGTAATGAGATTTTTTTTTAATAATTCAGGTAATCCGAATTTCGAGGGACCGATTACACAACTTAGCTGGGTATTTTTCAGAGACCGACACCGAGGGTCAAGGCTAGCTGACTAATCATGAGGCCCAGAGAGCCATGTGAAGACTCTGGTGGTCAACCCGAATCAAACCCAGCTGAGACTCCTTTACCACTTGGACCAACGCAGATTGGTTATGAGATTTTTAATCCAATTTCGAATTAAAAATAAGATTTGCAAAGAACAATTTTGCAAGTCAGTATTAAAATAACTAAAACATAATGAAGAAAGTATATAAAAAAAATATTTGGACAATTGTTACATCGTAGTTAATTAAGTTGAAAAGCCTTAAAATAAAAATAAGAAATAGAATCCACAGAACAATACTCAAAAGGTAAATAAAACCCTAAAATCAACTAACAAAAGAACAACGCAATAACTAAAACGGTAGACAAGAGTGCAAGCCAGTGAGGAATCTGGACCAAACAAACTCTACGCAAAAGTAGAGTATTATAATTCAATTTCCTCTTCTCCATCTCCGGTGACAAGAGCAAACACAAGTTTGATTATACATAACACAATGGCCAAACAAATTCTGTTAACAAATGTCCACAAAACAACTGTTTTGGTTTGCACTTTAAAATTACACCGAACGAAATGTATTACCCCAAAAAGATAGAACAAGCAGAGGACGACTTGTTCTTGTTTTGCTGCAAAGAGTTTGATTCCGTCAAGTTCACGGTGTTTCCTACGACCACTTCTTATAAACCACTTCATGTAGGGGAAATTTGATGTTCTCCGAACATTAATTAACAAGCCAAAAGAGATCGCCAATGAGATTATGACAATAGAACATATAATTCGAATTGGGATACTCTGAGGCTCGATTAAAGACTCCATTGATACAAAATTCATGAAACATGTTTATTGATAGAGAAAGAAAGACGTTATTCACCACCAAGAACAAAAATAATAATAAAAATAGTAATGAAACCTATATTATTAAGAACAAAACCTTTGCAATTGAGATAGTTGAAGAAGCAATTTCTGTCTCTTTGTTTTCGTTAGAGAATAAAGATGGTTTCACTTCGTACGTCTTTATATAATCGTTAAATTATTATATCGAGTGAATATTTCTCGAAAATGGAAATATACCAAAACAATACGTTGTGGATAGTGAATTGGTTGCATTATACATGTGAAAAAGAATGGAAACTTTGTATATATATTTTTTACTATCTTTCTTTACATTTTTGCATAGATATACGATCTCTTTTACATTATCGATTGGTGAAGTCTATAGAAGTATTTTTTAGTATATACAGTAGAAACTCTATAAATTAATACTCGATAAATTAATAAATTTTTCCGCTCCCGAATTGGGCCAATGTAAAATTTATCGATAAGATAATAAGATAATAATTATTTAGAAACCCCAATGTAAATATTTGATCCCAATAATATCATAAATTAATAATTAAGTATAAATTTATCCATACATAGTTAAGTCAATTTAGAAAATATGACTCCAGTGTTGTTTGTTTTTTCTTGAAGCTCAAATCACGTTGAAGTTCATCTTTAATTTTTCTTATTGCATCAAAAACTTATGGTGTCGTCTTCTCGAACCGCATCAAAAATTGTGAAAGCTCTAGACGCGATAATTGTTTCATCATCAACATTAATGATTGGAAAATAAAAGAAATAGGATATAGAATATATGGATTTTCTTTTTTATTGATAAATTAATAACTCTATAAATTAATAAAATATCGTAGTCCCGAAATTATTAATTTATAGAGTTTATATTGTATTTTATTTGTTGTTAACCATGTGATCCACAATACACTGATATAGATTCTAGACAAAAGAAAAGAAAGACAAATGAAAAGTATAGAAGTATATAGAAGGATCTAGGAGATCCTAGATATTATTGAGAATATTGTATAGTTATCATATTAGAAAAATTTACATATATTTGTAATTATCTAGAATAGGAAATATCTACACTATAAATATGTATGTACCCTAAACATTATTCTTATGAGAGTCTAATAATAATGCTTCCTAAACACCATTGTGTTCTTACTCTCATCAATCTCTACATGGTAACAGAGCAGGTTCGCTCCGAAATTTTGATCTTTCGTTTTTGATTTCGTTTTTTTTAAGCCATAGAGCTTCTTCTTATTCAAGTCTATAATGAACCTCTAAATCTAAGCCACGGGCTTCCGAGTTTAGATCAAACAATCAAACTCGTTCGTTAAGCCATAGAGCTCCTATAAGTCTTTCAGTTTTCTTAAATCTATTTCCAAAGCTTCAATGCTTCATAATCGTTTTTCTTCTTCTTTTTGAAAAAAAAAAAAAGAAAGAGAAGAAACAAAAAGAGTGGCTGCGTTTATTTCCTAAGCTCTAATTAGGTTTTGATGTTTTTTTTTCTTTTAAGTTTTATGTTCCAATAAAAAAAAAGAAAGGTTTTCATCGTTCGTTCAAAAAAAAAAAAAAGAAAGAAAGAAAAAGAAAGCAAGCTTTCGTTGATTCTTCTTCAGCAATAGGTGAAGAGTCTTCAAGCCTCTCCACTTCTTTAGCTGCCATCCGAAGTCATCTCCCTCCATATTCATCTATATTCATCTCCGTCACCAACGTTTCAACATTATTCGTCAATATCAACACCACTCAATCGATCAAGTCTGTTGCGGGCCACTCCCTTCAATCGCACACATCATCCATGGTCAATCTCAAGCCACTAATTCCACTTCGCTTCATCACCCCCTTGAGCTTAAGGGGGCGTATAGAAGAATATAGAAGGATCTAGAAGATCCTAGATATTATTGAGAATATTGTATAGTTATCATATTAGGAATATTTACATATATTTGTAATTATCTATAATAGGAAATTAGAGTCTAATAATAATGCTTCCTAAACACCATTGTGTTCTTACTCTCATCAATCTCTACAAAAAGAATGTTCAAATCCTATTTCTGGAAACTTAAATGAAAAGGAAAAAACAATGATTTCAAATCCTTAATTAAAAATGAGTTGGCATGTAGTTGAAGCTCGAGAAGAAAGTGTCAACTCCTTTAACATCTCATGTTTATGAACTTCACTTCTTCTCGACCAGATTTCTACAATCTTTAAGCAACAAGCGGTTTTCAAGATATAAACCGCGAAATATCTTTCTTTCGGTGTTCCACAGTAAGAAGACCATTGGAAAGTTTGTAGGCTCAACAATGAACATTCAGGAACCATAGTCGATTCATTCCAGCAAGTAAATTCGCCAGCAAAATGATCCTGAGAAGATTGAGCAGATAAATTAGAGTACCGTCTGCTATATAAATGGTGTAAATGCAATCATTATATATTTATTCTATAAATGTACTGTATAGCATAAAAATAGTTTTAAGTTCTCACAATACACATATGCACCATATATATGATTGTAGACCGGTATATTATAACACCGCTTGTCTGCTACATAAGTGTTATTAAGTAAAAAAAAAACAAAAGAGTAGTTTGTCGAAGAAACTTACACGGAAGAGCTTGAGTGCTCGTAAGTTAGGAGAATCTTTGAGAAGCGGGCTGAGAAGATTCGACTTATGCCACGAGCATACACAAAGATTTAGATGTTCAAGCTGATTAAAGACAAAACCATCGCCATACGCAACCTCCTGCTAACAACAACAACAAAAAATATTTAACAAAGAAAAACTATCAAATTTGAAGAAAACCAATTATAATATGAAAAAACGATTATACCTCTTTATATAAGCCTCCTAGACATTGACATAATGTAAGATGTTTGACTGATGTAATTGAACCTAGAAGACTGTTTAAATCAGGGAAGAGAACATCTACATCTGCCTCAACTAGGTTAGGCATATTCTCAATAATATAGTAGTAGTCTCTCTTATAATTTTGCTCTATAAGTTTGAAATACTCCAAAGAAGGAGTATTTATCACAAACCCAGCTACATCCCCAAATTTATGAGGTGTATAAAGTGTTAAACGCTTCAAAGATGGCACGATAATAGTGAACTTCTTCATATTGTTAGAACGCGATAAATCTAAATGTAGATCTTCAAGAACGGGGCAAATAGATAGAAGCCGTTGAAGAGATTCTTCACCCGCGTATTTCATATCATAAAGTTGCAAAGTTTTCAAAGAAGACAAACATTACACGGTTTGTTTGTGGAGGAACTAGTGTGTTTTTTTTTTTTTTTTGTGGTGTAGCTTGAGGCAGTAGAGGAACTAGTGTGTTTGTAGACATTCTCTACACGGTTTGCATTACTAAGTTGTGTAGAGGGTACCGATGATTTCCCCGTATTAGTGGTAGTAGAATCAGAATGCTAACAATCCGGTCTACAGCAGTTGGTATGACAGATTAAGCGGTGAAAGTTTGAAGCTTTTGACGATTAAACGAAGAAAATTTAATGCTTTTGATGGTTAAACAGAGAAAGTTTAAAGCTTTTGATGGTTAAACACAAGAAAGATGAAGACCACAGAGAAAAGCTTAAAGCTTAATATCACGAGTTGGTTTGGTTTTGTTACCTTGGCTCTCGAAGGAACGAGTGAGTGAAGAACTCTCGGAATGTCAATCTTTCAAGTGCAAATCAAGAAAAGACCCAATTTTTCCATTTGAGTAGCGATTTTGATTTATCTTAAGAAAAGTAGACAAAGAAAAGGATCTTATAACAATTTACTTGGGTTTCGGCGTAGAAGACTTTTGCAGAGTGTAAGAATATTTCCGTTAGTGTGACCGAAGTATTAACGGTCCAACTATTATAGTTTAAGTTTAATGTAAGGCTTAAGGTTTTCGGTATGTAACGGGATACGGTGATGGACCGAATCAAAGAAAAGATACCGGAATGAGTTTGATGTCAACCCTCTTACTCCACCCAATAAAGAATCTAATATAAGGTTCATATACATTTATATATAATAGATTAACTTATATGAATGTATATGTACTAAAGTATAGTTTATATGTTATGTCTTAATGAAGAAGTGTCTCATTGAGAGACACAATTCCTCCTCCTTTATTTCAAATCAAGTGGGGCTTCATATATAAGGGAGAGGAGGAAGTTATTGCAGACACAAATTCTATTTTTCAGAATTGAAACAAAAGACATAACATAGAAACAGAAAAGAGAGATTAGAGATTGTGATCGGAATCGGAAAACCCCGCCTTTGTCGAAGGGGAGATTGCAGTAAGGAAGGGAAAGAGAAGATCAAACAATCATCAAGGAATCATCATCATGTCTAATAATACAATGGATCAAGGTTAGGCATTCTTCCTTCTCATAACCGAAAACTCCATCAATATGAAATTGTTGATTCAATTTGTTCTAGTGGCGATTATGGGATGGATTACAAGTATGTAATCATAAAGGATAAACTTACACAGAGATCAACACAATCTGGATGAATCTCATTCGAAGCATCTTCAGGAAACTTTAGCTCAGTGTCTCTCACAATGTTATGAAAAGCTGTTTTAAAAAAAAAAAAAAAGACTTCAATAAGTTTTCGTTTTTTTTCGTTTCGTGAATTTCAAATCGGTTTTTCTTTTACATGAATGTGATTGTTTCCTTCGAAAGGCGGTTTTCCAGTAACAAGTTGAAACAAAATCGCACCCGCACTCCATAAATCAGCCTAAGAAGCAACATTCATTTACACAATAAATAATGTGACAAATTCAAAGTTTGAATCTTTAATTTAAAGTTTCTTCTTTTTACCTTTGCATCGTATTTTTGGTTTCGGATGATTTTAGCAGTGGAGTGACTTCTTTAGACAATAAAAGCAAATTCTGCAAAAAGATTTGAAATTCAAGAACCGAACTAACTGTTACTATAAGAGTGAATCAATCAAATGGCTTTTTTTGAAGTTAACCTGAGGCTTTAAATCTCTATGGATACAATGCTTCTCTTGAAGTACTTGTAACCCTAAAGCTACAGCACAACAACAATAACACAAGAACAGACAAAAAAAAAAAAAAAAAAACAGATTCAATTCAAACATCAAACAGAATTTACAAAATATGAACATAAAGAAGATTTAATTTTGTTATTTACCTAATTGTCTCATGAAATGTTTAGCAACAGCTTCTGATACTTTTCCATGGAGATTGATGTATTCAGCAAGATCACCTCCACTACAATACTCCAATACCAGAAATATCCAATACCATGGAGATTGCCTCTTCTCTTCCCTCCTCTCTTCCTCGAATGGGTCGATGAGAAATTGTCCGTGTAGTGGTAGCTATAATCCATTGATCTCCTGAAGGAAGGAAGAGATATGGATAGAGAGAAAGCTAAGAGAGAGAGATATTTTTTCGCCAAAAATGAGGAGCCCGAGATATAGAGATGAAAGTACATAGTTGATTTAATTGAACTCGAAATTTTAACCCCAAAATTGCGTTCTGGAAACCCAAATTTTTTTAAAAAATCGAAATTGGCGCCGAAAATTTCATTTTCCCGCCGAAGGAAATGCACATAATTGTACCAGGCTGTCAGTTATACCAAATCTTGAAATTTTTTATTTCCATAAAAACTTAAATTTTCTAGTATTACATCAACAAAAACGTATATTTTATAGTATTACAGTTGATGTAATTGATTTTCCTTATGAATCTCAGTGTACTATGCAGTTATAACCTTGAATTTGGTATTTTTGAACCTTTCACTTAACAACTTCGATATATATTAGAATGTGTTTCTTAAAGTGTAAGGGAATGTTGGGCAAGTATTGATCTACCTTGTCTTTGAAACTTTTTTTTTTTTAATTCTTAGGTTTGTATAACATATAAGATGTATTTCTATCAAAACAAGGTGATTTGATCAGGTGATTAAGTTTTTCAAATAACAAAACATGATTAATTGCAAAAGTCAACTAATACTAATAATGCATAGTTATACCAGTATTACCCAGAAATCATGACAAAGTACAAAATAAAATAAGCGAAAACAAGTTTAACATAACAAAAGCATAAAAGGTCTACATGGGGGCAAAGTCTTCTCCATATAACATCCATGGGCAAAGTCGTACCCTGATTTAGCTCCTTCAACACGTACAAATAACGATACAACATCCTGTAGTTATCTTCCGGGCTCCCACGCAAATCGCAAATTGCTTTATTTTTTCCTCTCAACATGCATTAGATATACTGACAGATCCTCATCATCACAAATATACGAATTTTCCTCACTTCCAGAGACTCTAACCATGTAACTCAATTGCAATTTAACTGTACTTTCATCTAACCCAAGCTTCTTGTATAACCTAGCTTCTACCATCGACAATGTTATCTCCTCAACTGCTGTCTTCCAAAGTAGACCATTAACGCGACCTTCACATTTAAAATGTATGTTGATGTAGCTGTTCATTTTATCCTGCCAAACCAATACAAAAATAACGCATTCAGTACAGTTTTTTTTTTCCACAGTTATACCCTAGTGTTCCCAGTTATACACTATTTGTTCCTAGTTATATCAGGTTGTACTTGTTATATCTCATCTCGCAGTATTACTAGTTGTACTATTTTCCCAGACCCAGATCCATCCGATTTCAGATTTCCAAAAATTATAAAACAGTACGATTCAACGATTGTAATGCATTTCTAATCCAATACAGAGTCATATTCAACCCAGAAACACCAATGTGCATGAAAACCCACTCAATCTATCATTTCCAATCCATAAAACCCAAATTTCCCCAAAATCACCAATATTTCCATCAATCAAACGGACCTCAATGGAGACAGCTCCGGTGCAACGGCGGCGAAGGTGACGTGGACAAAGGTTGCGGATGACGTCGTCGGAGTCTTACTTGTTAACTTTGGGTGGATCAATCAGTTATCTTTTGTGTAAGAACGCGAGTCTTGCAATCTTCTGACTACAAGAGTTGAGCCAAAACAACTTTCATGTTCCCACAATTTTGGGCAGGTCTCTTTTACTTTCTCTTTTGATATCAACGTTGGAATCAGATCCATTTTTCTTTATGCAAACTTAAAGAAGAAAAAAAAGTAGCAATTCTCTTTTCTTTTTATGCCAAAATAATTCTGAATTTTCGAACCGGCAACACAATTGGTTCTTAAAATCAGACCAAACTTTAAAATTGCCAAAACATAAATAATACTATCAAAACGGAGAATTTAAAAAAGCCCAAAAAACCACATAAATTAAAACATTTTCTTGGAAAATCTTGATACTTACGGTGAGAATATATTAACTGCATTATTAAGTTGTACAGTATGTTTCTGAAGTGTTGTTTAATTACATCGTAATCAAAGACATAATACGTTTGTTTTGTAATAAACGTCTCTATAACTAAGACCGTCAGTTACAAAGAAAGACCAACAGATACTGATGTCCTTTAAGGTTTTTAATTGCTTTAATTATGTTCCTTCTCTAAGTTTCTTACATTTAAGCTCTCTGTTTCCAAAAGTAGATACCAAATTCAGATAAGAGTTTCACAGACATTTTCTCTACTAAGATCATCAGACATTAGTATTTAAGCTCCATTAACAAACATAGATGGACGAATCCGACACATGAATTAAATGCGTGAGTGAGAAGATCCAATTCTGGTGCGTTTCCTATTCAAAGTTTTGATCTTCCTTTTGTTTTTAAATTAAAAACACATGAATTCGAAACTTTGGTTTAGATTTCAAATTCATTTGCTTACCACGATCGTTTTGTCAGATTTCTACGTCTCTGTTAGGAACTAGCCTGGAATTTGGAACTTCTCGTACGTTTTGGCTTCCCTGAGTTTCAGAAACCAAAAAAAACCCATTTGGTTAGACCTTAAAAACCAAATGGTTTGGGAATTTTTGGTGAAGAAAAATTGTGATTTTTTGTTTAATACAAAAAAGTGTTGGTCAAGAAATTTGAGTGTGATGGGGATGGAAGAAGGATTTAAGGATAATGCTGCAACAGCTACTAATTTGAGACCTACAAACCAATCTAGGGTTTTTTTACCGTTTCGGGTACTTCAGGTTTTCTTGTTGTTCTCTGTTTTGATTCTTGGAATCTCAGTTGTTAGTGTGCACATGATCAAGTACTTGAAGATTCAAACTTTTGCTCCAACCACATTGATCTCTAATTGTGATGATAAAACTACATTAGAGAGCTTTATTAAGCCTCCATCGAGTGTTTGGCATTCGATGAATGACAGCGAGCTTCTTTGGGCATCGATGGAGCCAAAGATATATAATAAGTATCCATTTAATAGAGTTCCTAAAATTGCATTCATGTTTCTCACCAAAGGCCCTTTACCATTTGATCCGCTTTGGGAAAGGTTTTTCAAAGGCCATGAGGGATTTTACTCGATTTACGTTCACGCGTTGCCAAATTATACATCGGATTTCCCAAGCTCATCTGTGTTTTACAAAAGACGAATCCCAAGTCAGGTATACTTGTGTGTAGCATTTGTCTTTTTGATAATGTTGCTTCTTGTGTCTTCATTTAGCTTCTTTCTCTATTTGTGTGTAGCAAGTGGCTTGGGGAGAGATGAGTATGTGTGAAGCTGAAAGGAGGCTTTTGGCGAACGCGATGCTCGATTTCTCTAATGAATGGTTTGTTCTACTCTCTGAAGCGTGCATTCCACTTCGCGGTTTGAAATTCGTCTACAATTACATTTCTAGATCAAGATATAGTTTCATGGGTTCTGTTGATAAGGACGGGCCTTACAGGAGAGGCAGATACAGCTACGCAATGGGACCGGAAGTCGATCTAAGCCAATGGAGAAAAGGGTCTCAATGGTTTGAAATTAACCGGCTACTTGCTGTTGAAATCGTTGGAGACGTCGTTTACTACCCCAAATTCAAAGAGTTTTGTAGACCTCCTTGTTATGTTGATGAACATTACTTCCCAAGAATGCTCTCTATTCTGTATTCGAATTTGCTGGCGAACCGGACATTGACTTGGACAGACTGGTCAAGAGGTGGTGCTCATCCAGCTACTTTTGGAAAGGCTGATATAACAGAGAGGTTCCTCGAGAAGCTTCCGCGAGCTCAATCCTGCTTCTACAATGATCAGCCATCTCAAGTGTGTTATCTCTTTGCAAGAAAGTTTGCTCCGAGCGCGTTGGAGCCTTTACTCAAACTTGCACCAAAGGTTCTTGGATTTTAACGGATCATGTGTTTTTTTTTTTTGTTGGTTTTTGTTGTGTTAAATGTTCTTGGATTATGAGTGTAGCTTCGTTTTAGCATGAGCACAATTGGTCATTATTGTTTCCTTCCACATTTGATAATATAGATACTTCAATGACTAATGAAATTTAACTTTACAGATGATTGAATAAAGAGGATTGATATAGTTCTCAGTCCCATGAAGCATTAGAATCTTCTTATTCCATTCTTGTTTTGGAAATTCCATAACCCTTCAAGACTGAATTGTAATTTGGATTGTAAAAAAAAGTAGTATTTTTGGATTGTAAGTTGAGCTTTTACAATCTCTATGGTTCTAAGAGCATACTCTTTGGCAAAGAGCTATTGGCTTCATCATGTAACCGTTTGAGTTTTCAATATAAGTTTGTTTAGACCAAAAAAAAAAAAAAAGTTGAGCTTTTACAATCAACACAAAACCAATTATTTATTTCAAATAATGAACACCTAATTTTGATATATAATACACGGTGTCTTGCCCAGATTTCTAAACGCGTACGGAGTAAAAAATGAGCTCTTTTAATACATATTTTTTAACAGTAATAAAAGTTACTAAAAAAAAACGAGCCTAAAACCAATTAAAAAAATGTCAAAAAAAAAATTGATTTCGCCGATTCAACACAACTAATGCTTGGATCACACTTGGACTGGCTCGTTGGCTGCAAAACGACCAAAGATATACCTCAACCGTTTCTCCTTTATCCTCCATGCCAACACGACTCACTCTTCCACTTCTCTACCGCAAAAATCATAAACTTTTGCTTGGAACCCTTACGGGTGATCCCTTTGACGACAAGTGTCTAGTTAGCATCATCACACTCAATGGACAAGATGAATACGAGCTCCACACCCAAGTCCAGCCAAGAGTGGATTAGCCACCCTATGCACTCGCCTTTACAAGACATTAACACGGTATCAAGCGATTTGGAAAGCATATCGTTTGAATCTCCTCTTGGACATCAAAGTTTCCGTTTTGACAGCGAGGAGTGAAGTACTCTTCTTGCTGGTGAGGTACAAAACTATGACTTTGTATGAACATGATATGCACATGAGTGTTTTACCATTTGATTCTCTTTGAGATAGGTTTTTTAAAGGCCATGAGGAATTTTTTCTCGATCTATGTTCACGCGTTGACAAATTATACAATGGATTTTCCAAGCTCATTTGTGTTTTACAAAAAACAAATCCTGAGTACATGTGGGGAGAGTGGTTTCTTTTAACGTGAAATATTTTTGTCCAGTGCTTTTATTCCCGAATTTTAACATTTGGCTTATTTAAACTGAACTAAAGCATAATTCAAAATTTCGACATAGACTAGTCTTGTTTGTGCCAAAAACGACATTGACTTAAATGGAGTTAGTCAACTTTGACGGTTTGCTGAGCTGGACGACACATTGACAATTACTGATATACTCCATTTTTGGCGTATTCTAACCATTGTTTTGTAGGGTTTTATCGAGTCTTTCTTCTTTGTATTGAGTCTTTTTAGGTCTAAAGGTGGCTGGAATGAAGAATTGGAGTTTGCTAGGAGGTTTGGTGAAAAAGGAAGGAAAACACGATCTTTGGAGGTTTTTGGAGCAGAAAAGGGAGCACCTGCTCCCAGATTGGATTTGCCTGCTCCCCAGAAGATTTACCTTGAAGTTTCCCAGATAAAGTGAATATTCACCCAGAAGGTTTATAAAAGGAAATATTCATTTAGTCAAATATTCACCCAGAAGATTTACAAAAGGGGATATTCACCAAATCAAATATCTACCTAGAAGATTCGCCCTAGATTTACTCCCTTATTCGAACCGCCGCAGCCTTTAAAAAGGAAATACCTTGGAGATTTAAAGACACGCTTCTTTTATTTTTTACACACGCTTTTATTTTATTTTTGGCAGACACTTTTCTTTCTACTTTTTACTCACGCTTTTGGATCGAAGAACCCTAGAGAGATTTTGCTTCTTTGCTTTCGGATTTCAAGACTTGTTCTACCACTTGTGATTGAAGTTTTCTTGAACCTTTCTCTTTAATTTATTCCATGAGTTCTTTCATCCCTCTTTGTGTTTTTCGTTCTATTATGTGCGACTAGTCATCCTTGTTAGATTAGGGTTTTCAAAGGGAACTTAGAGATTCATGAACTAAGCATAAATAGGACTTTGTATATATATATTGATATCTTCATCTAATGTTGAATTTAATGCCTAGACTAGCTTGATCACCTAGCCTTTGATTTTAGGTTTAATTTACTCATCAAAAGTGTAGTGAATTGCTTGAATAAACTTAGATGGGCGATTTGATCCTTAGCCAATGACAGTTGAAGTTAAGACAAATCGTGAACTTATCAATCTTAATCGCTAATGCTTGTTAATTTCTTTAGGCTCAAACGACAGTTTAGGGTGCTAGATTGATTGATAAAGTTGTTGATGCCACGACAGTGGATCCTCATAAAACCGTGATTGTGTTCTAGATTGGTGCTTGAATTTATATCCTGAATAATTGCTTGGTTCTTGATGATCTATTCCCTGAGATAATTACCCTAGTCTAACGTCTTTATCATATTTGTTTACAACCGATTTTTACTTTGTTTTGCTATTAAAATTCGTGACACTTAAAACCACTTGAATCGCTTAGCTAGAATTGTGTTTAAAGGAATTAAAGTGTATTGCCGGTCCCTGAACGAACCTACAGCTATATCTACATCGGATTAGTAATTTAGGATTTGAGATCTTAATCGGGGTAAAATCTTGCTTATCAAATTGGCGCCGTTGCGACGGGGACCTACTTCGATACCTTTAATTTTAAAATACGTTTCTAGACTAAGTACTAATTCGGTCTTTTTGTTTCTCTTGCTTGTGTTTCAGGTGCATGAAACTAAAGTCTACCCGAAAGAGTCGACAAACACCTCTCGTTTGCCTGAGCAACTGGGAACTTGCAAGACTAGAACGAACCAACCGAAAGACAAGATCTGATACGGTCGACATGGGTGACCAAGCAAAAATTGACATGGTAGCCGAGATGAAGAGGCTACAGGATCAGATGGCTCAGCTGCAGCAACAGAACCAAAATCAGCAGCAAGAACGTGCTATCAGGGATATGGACAATCCCCACGCCTTTTATAGGAACCGAGCTGCAATCGTTCCTCCTGGTGTTCTAAGGGCCGATTATGAGATCAAACCGCAGATGATCACGCTGGTCAAGCAACACCTGTTCCACGGATTGCCAGCTGAAATTCCGATGGACCATATAGAGAATTTCGAGGAGATTTGCTCCACGACAAGCTCTAATGTGATGAACCCGGATTTCTTAAAGTGCAAACTTTTCCCCTTCTCGCTCGCGGATAAGGCTTCACGGTGGCTCAAGTCCTTACCGGTTGGATCAATCACGACTTGGCCACAGTGTAGGGCAGCGTTTCTGGATCACTTCTACACCAAGGCCAAGACCGCAGGTTTGAGAAACAAGATCTCCACGTTTCAGCAACATACTGGAGAATCTTTCTATGAGGCATGGGAGCGTTTTAAGGAGTATAAGAGGGAATGTCCACATCATAGATTCACAGATGAGAACTTGCTGGGTATTTTCTACGACGGTGTTGATTGGGACTACCGTAACACATTGAATGCTGCTAGTGATGGAGACTTCATGACCAAAACGAAGGACAGTGCTTACAAGCTCATCGAGAACCTAGCCGCAAGCTCAAGAAACAAGTCTCAGGAATACGATCGGACTACGAAATCCAATGGAACAGATTCTCGTAAGATTGACAACCTAACGGCTAAAGTCAACTTGCTGCTCAAAGGGAACCAAAGGATGGTTCACTTTGCCGACGAGAATAGAGAAGCACTAGCTGAGGATATGACCGATGAAGGAGATTGTGATCAGGAGGAGGTGAATTACGTGAATGGGCAGGGGTATGTCCGAAACAGAGGGTTCAACTAAAACTACAGGAACCATCCGAATTTCTCTTATAGGAGTACGAATGTAGAGAACCCGCAGGATCAGGTGTACCCGCAGCAAACCGGTTATCAGAACCAAAAACCTCAGGATCAAGGATTCCAGAAGTCGGTACTTCAGGGTTTTCAGGGTAAGACGTTCGTTCCGTTTCAAACTCAAAAGCCCAGGTTCAACAACTTTCAAGCTCCTGCGAGCTCCAGTGGTACTTCTCAGGATGAACTTAAGAGCATGATGCAACAATTGATGGAAAATCAGAAGAAGACAACCGCTGAGATGAACACTAAGGTAGACTCCATGTACTCGGACCTCAACGGTAGACTTGACGCAGTGACTAACCATGTTAAGAAGCTTGATATGCAAGTAGCTCAAACCGCCGAGGCCATCAAAAGCCTACAGGGAGTTCTGGCAGGTAAACCGATTGCAAACCCAGAGAGTTTGTGAATGCAATCACGCTGAGAAGTGGAAGAACTCTTCCACCGGTTGTAGGGGCAGCAGCTGAGAGCTGCCCAGAAACGTCTGAGGAGCAACCGCTCCAACATGGAGCACCTGCTCCAGCTGAGACACAGGAAGAAGCAGTTCCTGGACCGCCTTCTCGTGTGCTTAGACTGAATGAGCTGGTTGATCAGGTTCGGTCTCGTATCTACAAACCCCCAGTCCCTTACCCAGTACCTCCAAAGAAATCGCAGAAGGATTTAGAGGAGGCAAAGTGTAGGGAGATGTTGGATCAACTTACGATAAAGCTCACATTGACCGATGTTATCCAGATGATGCCGGCTATGAAGAAGTATGTTAAGGGTTTGATTACCGGTAAGGGTTCATCGGAGCGAGGTGCCACGTTGGTGTCTAAGGATTGTAGTGCTGTGCTGCAAAACAAGATGCCTAAGAAGCTAGATGACCCCGGGAAATTTGTGTTAGCCGTGCAGATTGGTTCTATATGTTTCAAGTATTTCTTATGTGATTTGGGTTCAAGCGTGAACCTCATGCCCTATTCGGTTGCAAGGAAACTTGGTTATACTAACTTTAAACCAACTCGTATTTCTTTGGTTTTTGCTGACAGGTCGGTAAAGCTACCTGTTGGGATTCTAGAGGACTTACACGTCAGGATTAGCAACACGATGATCCTAGCCAACTTTGTGGTGCTGGAACTCGATGAAGAACCGAAGGATCCCTTGATTTTAGGACGTTCTTTCCTACGCACAGCTGGTACGATTATCGACGTGAGGAATGGTATAATTGGTCTCCAGCTGGGAGACATTATCATGGAATTTGAGATGGATAGATTGCTCAAAAAGCCAACCATTGATGGGCAAACCTTTGCCATTGAGGGCAACCTCAAGATCTCGGAGGAAGAGTTTGAAGAAATCCTAACCGATGATCCGCTTGATGTGGTGCTGACCAAAACCGAAAGTGAACATAGTTATTTGAGTGAAGATGCAGTCGGGTTAGCCAGGATGTTAGACTCGGGTCAGTTGGCAAAATCTACCGGTTTCTTAACTCTCAAACCGGATGATGCTGATGGAGCACCTGCTCCAGAGGATGAGACCCCAGCTCCTGGAAACACTGTTGACAGCCCTTGGAGCAAGCTAAAGGCTCCGAAACTCGAGCTCAAAACCCTTCCTGCCGGACTAAGGTACGCGTTCCTAGGCCCTAACTCTACTTATCCCGTGATCATTAATGCCGAGTTGAATAATGTGGAAACCGCCTTGCTTTTGTGCGAACTTAGGAAGTATAGAAAGGCTTTAGGTTATTCACTAGATGATATCCCTGGAATTTCACCTTAACTTTGCATGCATAGGATACACCTAGAAGATGAGTCTAAGAATTCTATTGAGCATCAGAGGAGGTTAAACCCGAATCTGAAGGACATATTAAAAAAGGAAATCATGAAACTTCTAGAAGCAGGTGTAATCTATGCAATCTCGGATAGTAAGTGGGTTAGTCCAGTTCATGTAGTACATAAGAAAGGCGGAATAATTGTGATCACTAATGAGAAAAATGAATTGATACCTACTAGGACAATCACTGGCCATAGAATGTGTATTGATTATAGGAAGTTGAATGCCGCCACTAGAAAAGATCATTTTCCCCTGCCGTTTATTGACCAAATGCTTGAGAGATTGGCTAACCATCCATATTACTGCTTTTTAGATGGTTATTCAGGATTTTTTCAGATTTCTATCCACCCGGATGATCAGGAGAAGATGACATTCACATGTCCATACGGCACATTTGCTTATCGCAGAATGCCGTTTGGTTTGTGCAATGCCCCTGCGACTTTTCAAAGGTGCATGATGTCAATTTTTACTGATTTGATTGAGGACATAGTGGAAGTTTTCATGGACGATTTCTCCGTCTATGGAAGCTCTTTTTCCGTGTGTTTGTCGAATTTGTGCAGGGTGTTACAGCGATGTGAGGAGAAACATCTCGTGCTTAATTGGGAAAAATGTCATTTCATGGTTCGAGATGGTATTGTGTTGGGTCATCGGATTTCTGAAAAGGGTATAAAGGTTGACCGAACTAAGGTGGAGGTTATGATAGTTTGCAACCGCCGGATTCAGTCAAGGGAATAAGGAGTTTCTTAGGTCATGCTGGATTTTACCGCCGGTTCATCAAAGATTTTTCAAAGATAGCAAGGCCACTCACTCAACTCTTGTGTAAGGAGACCAAATTTGAGTTTGATGCAGCATGCCTTGAAGATTTTCACACGTTAAAGGGAGCTCTGGTAAGTGCACCCATTGTCAAACCAACGGACTGGGATCTCCCTTTTGAAGTGATGACGGATGCGAGTGATTACGCTGTGGGGGCTGTCTTGGGTCAGAGAAAGATAAGAAGCTCCACGTGATATACTATGCAAGCCGAACTTTAGATGAAGCTCAGTGTCGGTACGCTACCACCGAGAAGGAACTTCTAGCAGTTGTGTTTGCTTTTGAGAAGTTCAAGACTTATCTTGTCAGTTCCAAGGTGATTGTGCAAACCGACCACGCAACCTTGAAGTATTTGCTCACCAAAAAGGACGCTAAGCCGAGACTCTTGAGGTGGATTCTTTTACTCTAGAAATTCGATCTTCAGATTGTTGATAGGAAAGGGACAGAGAACGGAGTTGCTGATCATTTGTCATGCATGAGGGTTGATGACGAGATACCTCTTGATGATTCACTTTTGGATGAACACGTTTATGCGGTGGGAGTCCGTTTGCAGGAATAGTCGGTCCAAACAGGAGCACATGCTCTGGGAGCCTTTTCCGAGGTTATATCTAGGGAAGTTGTTCCGAGTTTTCCTTGGTTTGGGGAGATAGCGAATTACTTGGCTGCTGATCAAGAACCGATTTATTTTGTGGGAGATAAGAAGAGGAAGTTTCTCCGTGATATACGAAGATATTTTTGGGACGAGCCCTTTCTCTACAAGCAGTGTTCGGATGGTATTTTTCGACGGTGTGTACCGGATGAGGAGATTCCTAGAATTTTCTTTCATTGCCATAGTTCGAATTACGCCGGTCACTTCGCCACGTTCAAGACGGTCTCTAAGGTACTACAAGCTGGGTATTGGTGGCCGACTATGTTCAAGGATGCACAGGATTTCATATCACGGTGTGATACATGCCAACGTCAAGGCAATATCTCTAGAAGAAACGAGATGCCTAAACACTTTATTCTGGAAGTTGAAGTGTTTGACGTATGGGGAATAAACTTTATGGGACTTTTTTTTCCATCCTCCTACGGAAACAAGTATATCTTGGTGGCCGTCAATTACGTTTCCAAATGGGTGGAGGCTCTTGCGTCCCCAACAAATGACTCCCGCGTTGTGGTGAAGATGTTTAAGTCTATTATATTCCCTAGGTTTGGAGTGCCACGTGTGGTCATAAGTGATGGAGGCTCACACTTCATCAACAAGGTCTTTGAAGGGTTGTTGAAAAAGAATGGTGTAACGCACAAGGTAGCAACGCCATATCATCCACAAACTAGCGGTCAGGTTGAGATTTCCAACAGGGAAATCAAGAGTATCTTGCAAAAGACCGTGGGTATATCTAGGAAGGATTGGTCCTACAAGTTGGATGATGCGCTGTGGGCTTACCGAACTGCATATAAAACTCCATTAGGGACAACCCCTTTTCACTTAGTCTACGGGAAGAGTTGTCATCTCCCGGTTGAACTCGAGTACAAAGCAGCATGGGCGGTTAAGTTATTGAATTATGACATCAAACTGGCGTTTGAAAGAAGGTCCATGCAACTTCATGAGTTAGATGAGATTAGACACCTGGCCTATGAGAGTTCTAAGATTTACAAAGAGAGAACCAAGAGGTATCCTGACAAGAATCCCCAACCGAGCTTTCCAACCAAACGACATGGTACTTCTCTTTAACTCTCGTCTTAAGCTTTTCCCTGGAAAATTGAGATCTCGGTGGTCCGGACCCTTTGTCATCAAGGAGGTCCGTTCTTATGGAGCTGTGGTGTTTCTGGACACCAATGGAGCCGAATTTGTGGTAAATGGCCAGCGGCTTAAGCCATATCTTGGCAAGACACACCATGTTGAAGGTGGATACGTCCCCTTAAGCGATGCACCAAAAGCTTAGAAGGCTAACCGAGTCAAGCTAGTGACTTTAACCAAGCGCTGGGTGGGAGGCAACCCACCGGTACGTTTTCTAACTTTGTCAATTTAATTTCTTTTTCTACTAATTTTGTCTCTAGTTTTGAGTTTTTCAAAAAAAAAAAAAAAAAAAAAGAAGAAAGGGACAGATGAAGCAATGTCGATCGACAGGGAAAGGCGTCGATCGACATAGGAGCTTCTGCCAAAACTGAGGATGCTGGAAAAGGGCAGAGACACAGATGACGGTCGACAGAGGAATTTGTCGATCGACACAAGAGCTACTGCCAAAACTGAGCTAAAAAGAATATAGGAGCACCTGCTCCCTCATACGAGCCGCCTGCTCTCCTGGGTATAATTTTCATTTTGAATTTTCGAATTTACAATTACAGCCCACCAAGAGGTAAATCCAAGAGAGAATATTTCATGGGCCCGAGTATCTAACCAAAAAGGGAATACACTTTATATCAGAATATTTACCTATTTTCTAGGGAAATAACTGATTTTGTGGGATCCACTTCATAACCCTTCCCTATTTACTCGCGCCCACCTCTCTCTTTTCTCTCTTTCTTCCCCACGACTTCTTTCTTCCATTAAAACACTTGAAGCTTTCTTACAAACATAAATTTGTGAAATCCTCACGGATCTGTGCGGTTTTTAGCTTGTTTCCACTCGATTTTTCGCCCTCTTTCCGAATCTCAACTTCGTTTTTGAATACTCGAAAGGTATGAACTCGAAATCTCCCTTTTTCAGTCCGATTTTCAGTCAGTATGGGCTTGCTTTGAATTTCGTTGCCCTAGGTTGTGCATTTGGCTTGAAATTGTGGATTAAAATAAACCCTAGTTTTGGAAGAAAAGTTTAAATTTTTGAGAATGAAGCGTGTGATTTATCTTGGGATTTAACATTGTGAGCGGTGGATATTGTTGGTATTAGTTGTTTTCGCTCTGAATTTTTGAGTTCTCTAGGCCGAAACTTATAACCATTTTTATGCGATTTAGACTTATTCTGTGCTTATGTGAGTGATGGGATTTATGCATATTTTGTTTGGTTTGTTGGTGATGTTTGCAGGATGTCAGGACCAAGGACTTCGATGGGTAACCCGAAGAGCAAAGCCGCCAAGGGCAAAAACATCGCCACAACAAGCGGTGCTCCTTACCCGTGGCCTCGCAAAGCCGGTAAATGCTTCACATCATCGGATCCTAGCCTCCCGCTCAACTTCGATGACGCTTGGGATTAAACCGACGCGTACTACTACAACAATTGGTTGGACATTGAGGTGGAGACAACCCGATTCATGTGCCCCAACACGTTGATGAGTCTTGGACTTCACCAAGAAGTGAGTGATATCTTCTCCCGTGCTCAACTCATCGAGCTAGTCTCATCAACGGATGTGCTCTACCCGGACATCGTGCGACAATGCTTGACCACGGCCAAGTTGACCTTCACTAACCCGAAGACCCCGGTGGCATCTCTAGGGACTCTCTCTTTCTTCGCCATCGGAAAGAAGTACTCCATCACCATCAACACCCTTTGCACACTTTATGGCTTCGATTCCGGATTGGACGCCATCGCTCTCCCTACCGCTTTCATGGCTAAGCATGCGTTTTGGAACTTCATTGCTCGTGGCCAATACGCGTCCCGACAGTCAGCTCAATCTTCCATCCGTCACCCCGGTATTCGCATTACGGCTAAGGCATTGTCCGTGCTCTTCTTTGCTCAAGAGAACCATAGCAAGGTCCGGATTGCAGAGCTAGTGCTCCTGTACAAATGGGTGCAAGATATTCTTTCCACGGTCCTGGAGTTGGCTTGTGATGTGGACCTCGACGTCAACATGGGCGCTGTGATTGCCGGCGTAATTGCGGAGAAGAGAACCACGGCCGAAAAGATGAAGACGGAGCGAATTGGTGGCCTTTTGACACGGTTGTTCACACACTTGGATGTCGACTTGCGCAACACGCCTTCAAACGACGAGGAGCGGCTCATGGACATCAACTTCCTCATCAATTGCCAACTCATGGGCGATGCCAACGTTTACCGTTTCACTGGACGCGATGACCGTGTGTTGTTTTGCAGGTTACCGCATCCATCCTTGACCAACCTGAGTAACGGCGACAACATTGGGTTTACTCCGGCGGATGCTTACCTATGCACTGAATTTGGAGAACCACTTCCAGAGAGCACCCCAGCTGGAGCAGCTGCTCCCGTCGATATCCTTAGTGATGACGAGATGGAAGCCTTGGAGGACGAGACCGCCAAAGTGCAGCAATCGCGTGCCCACTGGCGCAGGCCGTACCGTAACGAGTACACACTCCATGGCCTCCCAGACAACCCTTTGGATCGGGAGTACCGTACGTGGATGGTGGACGCCACCAAGAAGAACAATGGACTTATGCCCCGCATACTCCACATGCTCCAGAAGAGTTGCAATGGCTCAAAGGCCGCTGCTACTGCTCCTTCTACATTTGCTGCTCCACTACCTGCCCCTCGAGCGCCTGCTCCATCAGCTGCTGCTACATCCCCGTCTAGCTGTATGAAACGCTCCTCTAAGCGTAAGAAGCCCACCACCGATGAGGACGAGGATACCGAGCATACTGCAAGCGATTAGTCGCTCTTCTATCCCACCCGTTCTCCTGATAAGACCTTTTTCTTCTCTTTCTTTTCTTTTCATTTGGACTTATTTATTTCTCTATTTCCCTATTCCTTTTCTTATTTTCACACAGGGTCGGTGTGAAGTAAGTCTGGGGGGAGATGACTGATGTCGTTTATTTTGGATGTTTGCTTTTCTTATGTCCTTTTGAGTCGGTTTTTCTTTGTTTTATTTTATCGAGTCAAGAATTTTTAGTTGGGAATTATGACTTTATTCTATGACGATTTCTGAACCACTTGTGCTAATTAACTCTCTTTCTAGTGACCATTTCTTCAGAGTGCGGATTACAAGGAATAGCTGGAACACTTCAATGCTCTATCTTCCAGGTTTCAGATTGACCAAAACTTCTCTCGCTATTGGCACTAGATTAGGGAAACGAATCATATTCAAGACTTCTTTTTCCTTTTTACCACTCTTGCTGCTCCTGAATAGCTAGCACATTTTTAGCTAGTACCCACCTTTAACCTTACCTCTTTTCAAGCCCCTTGCCTTTCTGTTACTTCATTGTCACATGTGCAGCATATGCGCAAAAGGGCCGGAGAGAGATGGGTCGACCCAGTGTAGGGGTCGGATCCCCCCTCGAAGAATCGATAAGCCTAAACGACGTCGTATCCGCCGAAACGGCCCAATAGTCAAGTCCAGAAGAAAGCAGCCCATTGACGGCCCATTATTGTTCAAACTGCCCCGATCGGCACTGTTCAAGTCGCCTCGACCGGCACTGTTCAAACCGCCTCATTTAGCTATAAATAAACATGTACCCCTCTCATTGTGAAAAGATCCGAAATTTCTTATAAAAATACTGTTTACAGCTCTGATCTTGAGAAAGAAGAACAAACTAAGAAACCTAATTCGTAATCTAATTCTAAATCTGTCTAAGTGTTTGAAATCCTAAAGAAGCTCAATTTCAAAGAATCTTCACAATTTCTATTGTGTGTAAATTCCAGCACGCACAATTTGGCGCTAGAAGGAGGGTATTCATGCACTCGCAACACTAGCTTCATACACGAAACAAACGCTTAGACGAACCCGCTACTCGCAACATGTCAATAAGGAACCCGCAGTCTCCAGCGACCGAAGATTCAAGTCCAAGCGAGCCCATTGTGGCTGGGCTAATCAACCAGTCCGCATTGGGGGCGGAAGCAGGCAGACCTGTCCCGACAGAGAACCAGGCAACCGCCAATACAAACTCGGCCGACCCGTCCACACCAGGATATTTCGGTCAACTCAAAGCAATGCTCGAACAGTTGCTCGAGCAGTCGCAAAACCAGGAAACGATCAACAGCAACCTGACTGCTGAAATCAGGGCCTTGTCGACAAATCGTCAGTCTCGAGGGCTACCTCAAGGTAATGCGCTTCGCGTCACCCCGCTCGCCCTTAACTTCTCCCAGGCGGCATCGCCTTCGGCTCGTGGCACTCGCGAAGATCATACGCCAACACCTCTCAGAGACGGAACCGTCCTTGTCGAAGGTGCTCTCGGCGGCATAGCTGCAATCGCAGACAATTCAGAAGGACGTGAATTCGGAGCAGCTCGGCCCAGTCGACCGACTAGTCATATCCAGAGTCGGGACGAGGGCGAAATCGCAGAAAATACGCGATGGGTGGAATAAGCCGAAGCCCCAACCGCTCGTAGAACTGTCGCTTCGCAGCGAACGGAAATGAACGAGCTCAAAACCGTCTTGCAGCAGACCACTCGCGATCTCAAGGATATGAGATCACAGGTCCATCGCGCAACCAGCAAGGCGCCCGAGCTCGACCGAGTTCTTGAAGAAGCTTGCACTACTCCCTTTACCGAGCGGATAAAAAAGGCGCGTTTATCCAACCCAGGGAAGCTCAAGATTCCTATCTACGAGGGAAAGGGCGACCCCACGGAGCATATCAGAGCATTCTCAATCGCGATGAGGCGAGCGAATTTCCGGCTTGACGAAATCGATGTTGGTTGCTGCCTCCTCTTCGTGGAGCATCTCCAAGGGGCAGCCCTCTATTGGTTTACGGGAATGAAAAGGAACTCTATCGACAGCTTCGCCCAGCTCTCCGAAGCTTTCCTAAAGCAGTATTCCGTCCTAATCAAACGCAGGTCATCGGAGGCGGACCTTTATACTATAACGCAAGCGGCCGGCGAACCCTTAGGAGTCTTCATCGAACGCTTCAAAGCGATGCTTATTCAAGTAAAAGGGGTTGACGACCAATCCGCCCTAAGTGCCCTGCGAAAAGCTCTGTGGTATAACTCGGATTTCTGGAAGGAGATGACAATCAACGAGCCCTCTTCCATTCAGGACGCGCTCCATCGCGCGAATGGCTTCGCAAGAAACAAAGAGGAAACGCGGGTTTTGGACCAGAAGTATGGAAAGATCAAAAGTCCTAAACCGCAAGAAGCCCCGTCTACGAAAAAGAAGAGGCAAAATGACTTCGTGCGACACGAAGGAGGTTTTAGAGGTGCTCATAACTACCAGGTGGATTCGCCCGGCTACGACCGAGGAAGAGGGCGAGTCTGCGGAAACAGCGTTCCTGTCTGCGGAAGCGGCTCTCCAGGTCGCAATATTGGCAACACTTGGACAAGGAACCTGCAGTATGACGAATCCGCATATTGCGACTTGCATAAGATGGACGGACATTCGACAGCTATATGCAGAGTGCTCGGAATGCGACTCGCAGCAAAGCTAGCCGCCGACGAACTCAGAAGAAACATAAGTGTTAATGATTTTCAGCTCGAGCAGTTCGACGACGCAAGAGAAGGAGACAGTCCGTCCGGAGGCAATAGCAGGAACAACAAGCGAGACAGACGGGATGACGACCGGGTCAACCTTGGCAAGCAAAACAATAACGAAGGCCGGGGCGGCTCGAAGCAGAAAATCTGCAACATGATTATGGGCAGCTCGCGCTATTGTTCAAACATCGTCTCGTCGATCAAAGCATATCAGAGGCGAGCCGAGGTAGGAGCAAACAAACCCAGTCCATCCAAGTTTCCAAACGAAGTCATCCGATTCAAAGAAAACGAGATTGATGACATTGACAAACCGCACGACGACCCACTCGTCATCCGACTCTCCGTCGTAGGTTGGGACACGGGTCGTGTTTTAATCGATACAGGTAGCACAGTCGACATTATTTTCATAGACGCTCTTAAGCGTAAGGAAATCGATCTCGCCCAAGTCGAATCCTATCCTAAACCTTTTACTGGATTTAATGGTGAGACGACAATGACTCTTGGAACGATCAAACTCCCTGTGTGCGCGGAAGTAATAACGAAAATAGTGGAGTTCGCGGTATCGGAAAACCCGGCAATTTACAACGTGATAATGGGAACCCCTTGGCTCAATTCGATGCGTGCAGTCGCCTCGACATACCATCTCTGCCTTAAGTTTCCTACGAAAAGCGGGGTCAGAACGATTAGAGGGAGTCACGCATCGTCGCGATCTTGCTTTATGGCCGCGCATAAACTACGAAGTCACTCGATAGTGCCGATTCCGAGCGAGCCGCGAAAAAAGATTAAGACAGACAAGGAGCCCGTTAAAGAAATCTCAGACCTGTTATAGCAACTACAGATCGCGGAATCCATAGATGAGGAAGGGGCGGGTCTAGCATGCAAACCCGTCTTGTCGGTCTGCATAAGCGGCGAGTCGCCAGAAAAATGTGTCGAGATCGGCGCGACACTCGATAAAGCCGTGAGGCTCAACCTCGTCGAATTTCTCAAGAAAAATGTCAGTACATTTGCATGGTCCGCAGAAGACATGCCCGGGATCGATATCGGCATCATCAATCACGAGTTAAACGTGGACTCGACCTACAAACCTATAAAGCAAAAGCGAAGGCGACTAGGTCCTGATAGGGCTCAAGCGGTAAATGACGAAGTAGACAAACTCTTGCAGGCCGGCTCGATTTCTGAGGTCAGATATCCGGAATGGCTTGCGAACCCAGTCGTCGTGAAGAAGAAAAGTGGCAAGTGGCGAGTCTGTGTAGACTTCACGGATTTGAATAAGGCATGCCCAAAAGACAGTTTCCCTCTTCCCCACATCGACCGCCTCGTCGAGGCGACATCTGGGAACAAGTTGTTGTCATTTTTGGACGCCTTCTCCGGCTATAATCAGATCTTCATGCACCCCTGCGATCGCGACAAAACATCTTTCATCACAGACCGCGGAATCTATTGCTACAAAGTCATGCCCTTTGGACTTAAGAACGCTGGGGCTACTTATCAACGATTGGTGAATAAAATGTTCGCGGGCTTAATCGGCAAAACGATGGAGGTTTACATTGACGACATGCTCATCAAATCACTCGAGGAAAAGGACAACATCAGCCACCTCGCAAAGTGCTTTGCGCTATTAAACAAGTATAACATGAAGCTAAATCCGGCTAAGTGTCGCTTCGGTGTAACGTCCGGCGAGTTCCTCGGCTACATGGTTACTCGTTGCGGGATCGAGGCAAATCCAAAGCAAATCGACGCACTCGTCCAGATGCCTTCGCCTAAAACGAAAAGAGAGGTCCAACGACTAAACGGCAGAGTCGCGGCCTTGAACCGATTCATCTCGCGCTCTACTGATAAGTGCTTACCTTTTTATGAAACGCTCAAGGATAAGAAGGGGGCAGCTCGACAAGCTTTCGAGTGGACTGAAAAATGTGAAGAAGCCTTCCAGAAGTTGAAGCAGTATCTCACGACTCCACCTGTTCTGACAAAGCCGATAGCTGGCGAACCGCTCTATCTATACATCGCGGTCTCGACCTCGGCAATTAGTGGGGTTCTGATTCGTGAAGACGGCACCGAGCAAAAGCCCGCTTTCTATATTAGTAAGTCGCTAACCGATGAAGAAACAAGATATCATTTGACAGAGAAACTTGCACTCGCAGTTATTACGTCGGCTCGAAAGCTTCGACCGTATTTTCAATCACATTCGATCGTGGTTCTAAGTACTTTTCCACTGCGAGCTGTTCTCAACAGTCCGACTCAGTCCGGGCGACTCGCCAAATGGGCGATTGAACTAAGCGAGTTTGATATCGAGTATCGCAGTAGGACGACGATCAAGGCACAAGTATTGGCCGACTTTCTAATTGAACTACAGGAGTCGGCAGCCTCGTCCAAAATCGAAGACACACTCGCCGACAGTTCTGCATCCCAAATCTGGCAACTGCACGTCGACGGCTCGTCATCTAAACACGGATCGGGAGTAGGCATTCGACTATCGTCAGATGGAAAATCTCTAGAGCAATCGTTCCGCCTTGGTTTCAAAGCATCGAACCACGAGGCAGAATACGAGGCCCAATTCGCAGGTCTTCGATTGGCTAAAGCGTTGAAAATAACAAGTATAGAAGCTTTTTGCGACTCTCAGCTCGTCGTGAATCAGTTCAACGGCGAATACGCGACAAAGGACGAGCGCATGGAAGGATACCTCGCTCTCGTCAAAACTTTAACTGGTGAATTCGATCTGTTCACCTTGACAAGAATTCCAAGGTCGGAAAACTCCCAAGCGGATGCCCTCGCATCACTCGGCTCGACCGCGAAGCCAGATAAAGATCTTCAAAGAATTGTCAAGGTCGAATTCATTAAAGAACCGAGTATCGCAATCGCAAAAGCAGTCAACGTCCTAACAAGATATCAGGCAGCAAAGCGAAAAGCAGGTCTAAGCAATGGCTCGCCCGCTCGCTCCACTGCAGACCCGATGGACCTCGACCACACCAAAGATAACGTCGAACCGGATCCGATGGATCCCAATCAGTCTGACACACTCGGCACAGACGAAACGAAGGATGTGATGGCAACAGATAACGAGCTCGACCCGAATACCACAGCTTTTGACCGTGGCCTTCTCCTCGAACAACTTGAGGAATCCCAAGAGGATGCTTACCTATGCAGCGAGGAGCCTCCACCTGAGCATGAAGTCATCGACATTCCCATTGACGACGAGACCACAGCCTTTGGATGCGACACCAAGTGGATGGCCAACATTCGCGTTTATCTCGCAGACGGCGAGATGCCAACCGACAAATGGGCGGCTCGCAAGTTAAAGTCACAGTCGTCCTGTTACGTTTTACTTAATGGAAATATTTTCAAATGGCGATTGTACGGGCCACTACTCGCTTGTATCGAGGGGCAGGAGGCTCGCGAGATAATGCACAAGGTTCACGGCGGATCCTGCGGTAACCACTCGGGAGGTCGCTCACTCGCCATCCGAATCAAAAGGCACAGTTATTTTTGGCCAACCATGATAAAAGACTGCGAGCTGTTCGCAGCAAAGTGCGAGAAGTGTCAACGACATGGTCCGTTCATCCATCAACCGACGGAGTTCTTAAGCTCGGTCACCTCGCCCTACCCGTTTATGCGATGGGGAATGGATATAGTCGGACCGCTTCATCCGTCTCGGCAGAAAAGAAACGATCCAAGTGGATCGAGGCGGAAGCATTTGGATCGATCAAGGATAAGCAGGTCAAAAACTTCGTCTGGAAGAATATCATCTGTCGGCACGGCGTACCCTATGAGATAGTGACAGATAACGGTTCGCAATTCAAATCAAAACGATTCGAACTTTTCTGCGATAAGTGGAAAATCAGAGTTAGCAAGTCAACGCCTCGTTGCCCGCAAGGTAACGGCCAGGCGGAGTCATCAAACAAAACACTTATTCGCGGACTAAAGACTCGACTCGACGCTAAGAAGGGCCGTTGGGCAGACGAACTCGAAGGCGTTTTATAGTCCTATCGAACAACGCCGTGACGCGCTACGGGCGAGACGCCTTTCGTCCTCGTCTACAGAACAGAATGTGTGATTCCTCCTGAAGTCTATTTTCCAGGAGTTCGCCGACGATTGCTTCCAGAGCAGGAAGGTCTCAATCATCTCCTTATGCTTGACGAACTCGACCTTATCAACGAAAGGCGCGACCAAGCACTTATAAAGATGACCGAATATCAAATTGCGGCATCCAAATATTACAACTCCAAAGTGCGAGTTCGGCGTTTTTACGAAGGAGACCTCGTCCTTCGTGCAGTATTTCAGAATACTGCCGAGACCAATGCCGGCAAGCTCGGCGCTCACTGGGAAGGACCTTATCAGATCACGAAAGTAGTTCGCCCAGGCGTCTACGAAATCCCCAACATGAAAGGCGAGATGATCCCGCGTTCCTGGAATGCGCGACATCTGAAGAAATATCACTGCTAAAAATACTAAGTCATTAGACTTGAACTACGACGCGACTTGATCCCTTCATAAGGTACGTAGGCAGCTCGTTTTCGGACGAGTTCAGTTGCCCCCTTATTCAAGAAAGGGGGGAGTGGGTACGTATATTCATACTCCCACTCGCAGTATGTAACGACTTAAGGTTTTAACCAAGTCTTGTTACAATTCGTTCAACTCGCTAAAAGACTCCGGTCTAAACGCGCCAATCGAGTCGCAATAAGCTAAGGTTTTAACCAAGTCTTATTACGACTCGTTCAGCCCGCTAAACGACTTGAATGTCTGAAGGCGGCAACTCGCTAAACGACTCCGGTCTAAACGCGACAATCGAGTCGCAATAAGCTAAGGTTTTAACCAAGTCTTATTACGACTCGTTCAGCCCACTAAACGACTTGAATGTTTAAACGCGGCAACTCGCTAAACGACTCCGGTCTAAACGCGAAAATCGAGTCGCAATAAGCTAAGGTTTTAACCAAGTCTTATTACGACTCGTTCAGCCCGGTAAACGACTTGAATGTCTAAACGCGGCAACTCGCTATACGACTCCGGTCTAAACGCGACAATCGAGTCGTAATAAGCTAAGGTTTTAACCAAGTCTTATTACGACTCGTTCAGCCCGCTAAACGACTTGAATGTCTAAACGCGGCAACTCGCTAAACGACTCCGGTCTAAACGCGACAATCGAGTCGCAATAAGCTAAGGTTTTAACCAAGTCTTATTACGACTCGTTCAGCCCGCTAAACGACTTGAATGTCTAAACCCGGCAACTCGCTAAACGACTTCGGTCTAAACGCGACAATCGAGTCGCAATAAGCTAAGGTTTTAACCAAGTCTTATTACGACTCGTTCTGCCCGCTAAACGACTTGAATGTCTAAACGCGGCAACTCGCTAAACGACTCCGGTCTAAACGCGATAATCGAGTCGCAATAAGCTAAGGTTTTAACCAAGTCTTATTACGACTCGTTCAGCCCACTAAACGACTTGAATGTCTAAACGCGGCAACTCGCTAAACGACTTAACTGTCTAAACGCGAGATCAATAAAAATTGGGCGTCATTATGGCCATAATGGCGACCTGATTAAAACTTCATCATCATTATGAAGTATACTTATACATCCTCAACGGATAAAGCGCGCTATATAAATTAAAAGTTCATTACTGGGATAGACATATTCAGTGCGAGTATGTCCGTTAGCCGGGGTGTCCATCTTACGAGTCCATCTCGGGATAGACACATTCAGTAGAATGTGTCCGTTAGCCAGGATGTTTGACTCGCAAACCCAGTTTTTACTTAACAAACTGGTCTAACTTGGCAAATATAAATCAGGTACACTGTATACTGAATTTGCTTTAAGTAACAAACTAATACAGGCCTAGCTGACGAGCTATAACAGGCCTCGCGTCTTAAAACCGCATCACCCCTAAGCGTCTTAAAACCGCATCATTTCTATGCGCCTTAGACAAGCTCTAACAGGCCTCGTCGACAAACAACTAATCGAAAAAACAGTTAAGAAATTGCTTAAGGGCATTCATATAAATCTGCTCGACAAACTCGGCATAAAAGTCGCGTCACAAGTTGGATAAAGCCATCCAGGCACAAAACAAAAATCGAGTCTTAAAATCCTTAAGCAAAAACAAAAACAAATCCTACTGTTACAAAGTTCGGATTAGGCGACAGTCTCGCCATCTTCGGCCTCTTTGTCCTTAGCAACCAGCTCGCCCTCTTCGACCACTTGTTCTTCGGCTGGAGTAACGATAGCAGCCAAACTCGCAGCCTCGCCGTCCTTGGGTTCTTGTTCCAAAGGAGCCTGTTCGCGAAGAGGTTCAGTTGGTGCAACTGGGATCGGATCAACGGTCTCATCGGCTTTGTCTGACTCGCTCTCGTTTAACTCCTCACTCGCGCTTCGCAAGCGCATACCAAGAGAGCCATCGTTCGACCCATAAGCTGCATTTATACCAACAGACTTAGCAACAACCTCGACTCGCGGAGACGCAACTATATCCGCTACTGTAATGGGGACAACATAGTTCTTACCTAAGGTCTTCCTCAATTCAAGTGCTATCGCGTCGAAGATCTCGTCGGCTTTTCCAAGCGACGCCTTGTTTTCAGCTAAAAGGGCACGCTCGGCCTTGGGATCGAAGGCCTCCTCTGCTTCAGTATTCTCCATGTCGTCAAGGAGCTGGAGATTAGCCTCCGCTTGTGCAAGATAGACCATTTTCTTAAGCAGCTTCTTCATCATCTGATGAAACAGCTCGTAAGCCCGTTTAAGCTGGCCTTGCACTTCGGCGGCCGCAGATCGCCTCGCAGAAGAGACAGCCTCTTCAAGATCCTGCTCGCGACTCGCCTTCAGAGCAGATAGCTCTTTCACCAGCTCGGTGTTTTTCTCCTCGACCTTCTCCTTCTCCTTACCGACTCTGTGAAGGTGCACGCCCAGGTCGTCAGAGCTCTTCTTATACATATCTCACTCAGCAGCGAGATTTCTCATTTGGGCCGCGACTTGTTCCTTCTCGACCTCTTCTCTCTGCCTGGCCTCGCCTATAAAGAGCTCCTTAGACCTCGAGTCTTGATCATACGACATGATTGGCCTGTTGAAATGGGCGATGGCCTGCGAAGGAGTTGACAGTATGAGAAATAAAGCGAATGAAAAAGAAAGAATAAAGTGTGAAATTACCTTAGCCTGACGAGACGCAAACTCCTTATAGAGCTCGCTCTTTACCAGCCTTTCCGGGATCGGCATACGATCACCCGGATATGTAACCTTAGCCATCATGGCAACTGTGGCTAAGGGATCAGTGTAGAGCCCATCAGAACTTCCAGGAATAGACTGTCCTTGGGACAGAGTCGGCAACTCACAACGAGATTTCTTCTTCTCGCCAACTTTGCCTTTGCCTTTCTCAGAGGCAGAGCGTTTTCTTTTCCGGTGCAATTGGTCCTTAGGCTCGGCGGGCTCGTCGGAAATGGTAGTTGGCTGTGAAGTAATAACAGCCAACGCACCACTCGCGGCTACAGCAGCCGCGAGTGGTGCGTCACCCTCAGCAACAGGAGTATTCTCTTTGTCGACGCTTCGCTCGGACGTCTCGACAATGGAAGCAGTGGCCTTCGGGTCGGCCTTTCTCTTGGCCTTCTCGGCTTTTTTTGGCGAGATCGCGAAAAGTGAGCTTGGGAGGCATTATTTCTAGATCGTCGGACTCGCTCTGTTTGATCTCTTCTTCTTCGTCGTATGAAATGAACTCGCGAGCTAGAATAACCCTTCGAAGATTGAAGTGACGATTCCAAAGGCACTTCCGAGCCTTCAGCTTATTGACCAAATCGTCGATGTTGGCAACAGGAGTGAATAGCAGTCTGCTAGCTGTAAAAACAAATTGGCAGAAAAGTTAGTATAAAACATAAGGGGACAGTTCGCGCGATAAACATTCGAGAAAATCTACCAAGTGTCCCCCACTTCGCCACCACTAAGTGTTCATCCTCGGCCGACGCGGCCGATATCGGCACGAAGAAAAAGTATTTTCTCCAGCTATGATCTTTGTTCGGGAAGTCGTCCAGTATTTTATAAAGAGAACGACTCGCCAGATTGTAGTACTTCATGCCACCCGGGTTGGATTGTTTGCGCCATTCAAGAATGTTGTGTAGATGGCGAACTCCGATGGGCTCGCGACATTCGGCTGCTCGCGTCGTAATCCCCACCAATTGGCGAATTCCTCTCGAGTTGATCTGCGCGAGCGCGATATTGTGAACCCGCGCGAACCGAAGAATCAACGCAGGGATGGGGAACGTGAGGTAACAATCCTTAAACCAACACGCATAGGCGGTAAACGTGCCGGCAGGGGGATCGTCTTCTCGCTACTCGATAGAAGGCGCGATCATTTCGACCGAGTCGGGAATTCGGCACTCTGAGCGATAGTCTTCCAGAAATTCCTCATCGCACCATGAGGAACCTGGAGGCGGACGTTGCTTTCGCCTCGATTTCTTTTTCTTCTGGACCACTTCGGCGAATCCGCATCCAACCCAGGCTTCCAGTCTCTCTTTTTCTGCGAGAGAGTTATATGACCAGTTACCTTCCTCAATCTTCACTTGGAGAGGCAGCTCGGCAGGACTAAGGGACTCGTCGCGGAGTTGAGGGATTTCCACAACTAGTCTTTGCTCGTCAATAGTGGAGGCCTCGCAAATTTGCGATGGTTGCGAAGTCCCAACTCCCTCTTTAAAGCCAGTCCGTTCGGCTCGCATAAACGAAGCAGACTCCCCCGTCTCGCGACTTTGTCTTAAGACAGGAGTGGGATAAGAAAACAGCTCGGCAAGAGGGGAATGGCCTCCAGCTCGATCTTCTCGACTAATAGGGCTCGCCTCCTCGCGGCCCGAAGGACTCGCTTCCTCTTGCCCACGGAGCCCACTGCAACTCGAACTCGCATCTACAATCGACTCGCTATTGGGAGAATACTCCCAAGCCGATTTTCCCTTCTCGGGGAGCTCGGCAGACTTCGCGGATGCAAAAGAACTCGTCGACGACATTGTTCTTTGGATCAAAACTTAAGTTTTTTCAGTTTCTCTGAAGAACACTGTGGCGGCAATGATGAACACGGCGGCGGCGAAGTGATGGGACGACAAATTTCCTGTCTATTACTCGAAAGAAAAACGAGAGAAAAGGGAAAGAGAGCGAACCTGTTTTTCGGAGGAATGAGAATAATGAGAAGTATCAAGGGAGTGTTGCCTCTTATAAAGATATTTTTGGCGTTTCGACCTTCGAGGTGGGCCTCATTTCTAAATGGGCCCAAAAGTCTGGGCTCAGGAGATCGATTTCAAGGAATTTTAACCCAAGTTCATAATTCCTCGGTTTCATCTGGCTCGAGACGCAACTCTGGGAGCTCCTCCTTGATTTGTTTGGGGCTTCATAGTTTCGATATTCTCAGGATTTTGATCTTCAAAGAATGGCGCGACCTCGCGACTTCACTTACAAATAAATCTGCGACTTCAGGATTTCGCTTTCTCGAAACTTCGAATCCCGGCTTTTACCGTGACCCCATAGTATTTGTGAAATAAGTCAAAATCACATCCTTATAACTTGGTGAACTTGGCCTTTCCATGAAAAGCAACTCGCAGCTCGCGACTTTCTCTCCATAGAAATGAACTCGCGACTCCATCTTAATGGATCAGCTCGCGACTCCATCTTAATGGATCAGCTCGCGACTTTCTCTCCGTGGAAATCAACTCGCTACTCCATCTTAATGGATCAGCTCGCGACTTTCTCTCCGTGGAAATCAACTCGCGACTCCATCTTAATGGATCAGCTCGCGACTTTCTCTCCGTGGAAATCAACTCGCGAGTCCATCTCAATGGATCAGCTCGCGACTTTCTCTCCATGGAAATCAACTCGCGACTCCATCTTAATGGATCAGCTCGCGACTTTCTCTCCGTGGAAATCAACTCGCGAGTCCATCTCAATGGATCAGCTCGCGACTTTCTCTCCATGGAAATCAACTCGCGACTCCATCTTAATGGATCAGCTCGCGTCTTTCTCTCCGTGGAAATCAACTCACGAGTCCATCTCAATGGATCAGCTCGCGACTTTCTCTCCATGGAAATCAACTCGCGAGTCCATCTCAATGGATCAGCTCGCGACTTTCTCCCTCGTGTCGCCTCGCGCATAGCGAGCGACTCGCAGATTTTTTACATATCCCTCTCGTCGCCTCGCGCATAGCGAGCGACTCGCGGATTTGGGACATTCTTAAACGTCGCACTCGATCATCTCACGAAGATCAGTATGTGACTTCGCTTCGTCATCTTCGCCACCAACCGTTCGAAGACGTCTCGCATATTCGTGTATCTACTCGCCTCGTATTAGCAATGGTTTTCGTTACAGAGGATTCAATAGATACACCAGCGAAACCAAGTTTAGAATTCGGCGACAAAGACGACCTAAGAAAGTGTGTGACTCGCGCTCTTTTTCCCTTAGTCTGGTTTTTTCCCATCGGGTTTTCCAGACGAGGTTTTTACTGAGGCTTGTTCGCATACTTGTATCGTCACCTCGTCGCCCAGCGTTTCAAGCTCGATCAGCTCGCGACTTCGCAAGATCGAAATCGACTCGCCTGAAACGTCTCACTCGATCAGCTTGCGACTTCACAAGATCGAAATCGACTCGCCCGAAACGTCTCACTCGATCAGCTCGCGACTTCACAAGATCGAAATCGACTCGCCTGAAACATCTCACTCGATCAGCTCGAGACTTCCTTTCACCAGCGACTCACAAGTTTTGGATCAGCTCATCCCGTCACTTCGCGACTTCAAGAATCGACTCGCTGGATTCGATGCAATCAGGTCATTTGGGCTCGGCATCATCATCAACACGTAAACCGTCTAAGCGGAAATCGGTTCTTCACTCGGACACCCTTACTTCAACACTTTTATTTATAAAACTGTTGAAATGGGGGGCTAACTGTAGGGGTCGGATCCCCCCTCGAAGAATCGATAAGCCTAAACGACGTCGTATCCGCCGAAACGGCCCAATAGTCAAGTCCAGAAGAAAGCAGCCCATTGACGGCCCATTATTGTTCAAACTGCCCCGACTGGCACTGTTCAAGTTGCCTCGACCGGCACTGTTCATACCGCCTCATTTAGCTATAAATAAACATGTACCCCTCTCATTGTGAAAAGATCTGAAATTTCTTATAAAAACATTGTTTACAGCTCTGATCTTGAGAAAGAAGAACAAACTAAGAAACCTAATTCGTAATCTAATTCTAAATCTGTCTAAGTGTTTGAAATCCTAAAGAAGCTCAATTTCGAAGAATCTTCACAATTTCTATTGTGTGTAAATTCCAGCACCCACACCCAGCCTCTAGATCACTCATTCTGAAGGACAGAACACCCGCTCTTATTTACGAGGTTTTGTGGGAGAAGGAGTAGAAGAAACAACATTACGACTCACTTGGGTATGTACATTAATTCTAATATTTTCGTGTTTGAGAGGCATATCTGTGTAATCAAAACCCTCTTCATCATATCTTTCAAAAAAAAAAAAAAAAAAAATCAATCAGTGATGAATAGTGGAAATCTGTAAAAAATATGTCTCTCAAGCCCAGCTAGTGTACCCAAGGTAGATAGTGGTTTTATGAAGGAAGGAAAGAAGGAAGGATGGAATGAGTGATTTAGAGAATGTGGAGCATCAAACGTACCCGCTCTCTCTTGAAATTTTGTGCGATATCCTGCATCCTCTACGAAACATCGGGTAACCCTTAAACACTCTAAATACCCTTAACTCCACCTCTAAATAGCCTACAACCCTTAGCGTCGTCTTCTCCAAGAAGGTGCTTTTAGTGAGATCCTCACGCATACTTTGATTGCGTTTGGTTTGTGTTATTACAAATAAGTGTTTGGGAAATGGCTTGGTTGAGAAAAGTGTTGAGGTTGTTTTGGTGAAGCTTTGTTGTTCGTAATCTGGATTATGTGGTCTACAGATTGAAAGCCAAATGTACGGTTCGCTGAGAATAAAAGAGTTCCCACGTTTTCAAACTTTTTTTCCTTTACTTAGTTTTGAGTTTGTTTGAGGACAAACAAAGATCAAAGTCTGGGGGAATTGATATACTCCATTTTTGGCGTATTCTAACCATTGTTTTGTAGGGTTTTATCGAGTCTTTCTTCTTTGTATTGAGTCTTTTTAGGTCTAAAGGTGGCTGGAATGAAGAATTGGAGTTTGCTAGGAGGTTTGGTGAAAAAGGAAGGAAAACACGATCTTTGGAGGTTTTTGGAGCAGAAAAGGGAGCACCTGCTCCCCAGAAGATTTACCTTGAAGATTCCCAGATAAAGTGAATATTCACCCAGAAGGTTTACAAAAGGAAATTTTCATTTAGTCAAATATTCACCCAGAAGATTTACAAAAGGGGATATTCACCAAATCAAATATCTACCTAGAAGATTCGCCCTAGATTTACTCCCTTATTCGAACCGCCGCAGCCTTTAAAAAGGAAATACCTTGGAGATTTAAAGACATGCTTCTTTTACTTTTTACACACGCTTTTCTTTTATTTTTGGCAGACACTTTTCTTTCTACTTTTTACTCACGCTTTTGGATCGAAGAACCCTAGAGAGATTTTGCTTCTTTGCTTTCGGATTTCAAGACTTGTTCTACCACTTGTGATTGAAGTTTTCTTGAACCTTTCTCTTTAATTTATTCCATGAATTCTTTCATCCCTCTTTGTGTTTTTTGTTCTATTATGTGCGAGTAGTCATCCTTGTTAGATTAGGGTTTTCAAAGGGAACTTAGAGATTCATTAACTAAGCATAAATAGGACTTCGTATATATATATTGATATCTTCATCTAATGTTAAATTTAATGCCTAGACTAGCTTGATCACATAGCCTTTGATTTTAGGTTTAATTTACTCATCAAAAGTGTAGTGAATTGCTTGAATAAACTTAGATGGGCGATTTGATCCTTAGCCAACGACAGTTGAAGTTAAGGCAAATCGTGAACTTATCAATCTTAATCGCTAATGCTTGTTAATTTCTTTAGGCTCAAACGACAGTTTAGGGTGCTAGATTGATTGATAAAGTTGTTGATGCCACGACAGTGGATCCTCATAAAACCGTGATTGTGTTCTAGATTGGTGCTTGAATTTATATCCTGAATAATTGCTTGGTTCTTGATGATCTATTCCCTGAGATAATTACCCTAGTCTAACGTCTTTATCATATTTGTTTACAACCGATTTTTACTTTGTTTTGCTATTTAAATTCGTGACACTTAAAACCACTTGAATCGCTTAGCTAGAATTGTGTTTAAAGGAATTAAAGTGTATTGCCGGTCCCTGGACGAACCTAAAGCTATATCTACATCGGATTAGTAATTTAGGATTTGAGATCTTAATCGGGGTAAAATCTTGCTTATCAATTACGTACCTAAATCAATGAAAATGGTTATTTTCGACCTAAACTTTCTTAAACTGCGATTTTGCACCTGGTTTGGTTCTTCTTTATATGAAAATTATAGTGAGCCTGAGGATCAGGCTGAACATCAGGTTGATGTTCCGGAGGAGGTAACTCAGCCTCCACATCAGGATAAGCAAGATTCTGATCTTGCTCATCCTTAAACCTCTTCTTCTCATTCACCTCTTCTCTTTATACCTCCCTCTATACTTCTCTTTTAACCTCTGCTTCTCAGCCTTAACCACCTGATCTTGCTCCTCCTTAAGCCTCTTCTTCTCATTCACCAGCTTCTCTTTATACCTCCCTCTATACTTCTCTTTCAAGCTCTTCTTCTTAGCCTTAACCATGCAAGATTCTGATCTTGCTCCTCCTTAAGCCTCTTCTTCTTATTCACCAGCTTCTCTTTATATCTCTCTCTATACTTCTCTTTCAAGCTCTTCTTCTCAACCTCTCGAAACTTCTCCTCCCTCTCCTCTCTCCTCCTCTTCTTCTCCTTTTCATCTTCTTTTCATCAGCCTCGGCCTGAGACACAAACAACCATTGCCTCACATTCATTCGCAAACACAAACAAACATTTGTCTCAATTAAAACATAATCGATTCCCCATTTCAACATATGCAAACAAAAAACCTAAACATGTCTCACTCTTGGACATGACAAAACACTAACCAGACATGACAAAACAATAACCTAGGTTAGGACCCGAGTGGATACGCGAGTAATCATATTAAACATTATTCAAAAAAATATTTAAGTTTTAGCTAATAACCCGTTGAATTACTAAAATATATCGATATACAATAAAATACGCATCTTAAATCATTATATATCAATTTTTATCTTCATTTTCATGTTCTAATTCATCTCATACGGATCCTAAAATATATAAGTGTAATTTAATTCATATTCTTAATAACAAATAAACTAAATTACTATATTATTACTCATAATGAATATATATTCTTCAAATAATGTAGAATTAAGTTATGACATAATAAACTTCACGTAAATAATCTCATAATACCTATAACTTATTTTAATAGTAGTTATATTGTTCTTATCTTTTTAACTCATATAATTTTCATTTTATAAAATTTCCGTTTTTTTCTAAATATTGAAAGTACCAATATTGTCTAAAGTCGAAATTTTTTTTTTTGGTGATTCTATAATTACATTAAATAATATGCTTATAGATTTATACAATATTTGAAATGGCTATGCATATCTTAAACTTTTAAATTTAGATTTTCATACCCTTCTAATTATTATTTTTTTCAATTTATATATCCTCTTTTGTTTTATCATGCATGTTTTTCTTTCATTCTCTCAACATTTTTTTGTTTTTCTACAACTTATATCGTCTATAAGTTACTGTTTTTCAATTTTTATTATCTCTACTTTTTGTTTTTTACGACTTAGATTCTCTCAATTTGTTTTTCTTAGTTTTTTTATAATAAGTTTGCTCTATAGTTTAGACTATATTAGAAATTTTCTTGTTAATCTAATTAGTTGAGACTATTAGAAATTTTCTTTTTTACTATTTGGTTAGTTACTTAAGAATTACATTGTTAATTTTTCATTTTTAATTTTATATTTTCCTAATTAATTTTAATATTAACACATATAATTATCTCAATCAATATTAGACACATGTCACAATCTCGTGAATTACAATTTTGCGTACGTGTCGCGCTCTCATCGACCGGCTTCTCTTTTATATAATAAGATTATAGAGTTTATGAAAAAAGTATGTAACTGGTCATTATTTTCTCCTTCCACATTTGAGGATATATATACTTCAATGGCTAATGAAATTTAACTTTACTTGATTAGAAAAGGATTGATATAATTCTCAGTCCCAAGAAGCATCAGAATCTTCTTGTTTCATGCTTAGCACAAGTCTAGATGTAATGTAATCTAAAATTTTATAAAGATTCAGTGAGTTTCATTGTTTTGGCAAATTCCATAACTCTTCAAAACTGGAATGTTAATAATGGAACTACAAAAAAATCTATCTTTTATTTGCTGTTTGTGAATACAATATCAATATAAAATGTGTATGTGTGTGTATATATGTTTTATGTATAGTGTGACAGTATTGATTTACATCTTCATATGAAGAGTAAATATGAATACACTTCAAATCTAATCTAGATGAAGAAGCAAATCATAGAGCAAAATAATGTGGAATGTTGAATATAAAGACTAACTAATCATATGATCCAAGTCCCTCCTTTCTTCCTGAATGGACCGGAAAATTCTTGCAGCGGATTCAGAGGCAGATGTTGGATTATGAGGAACGGCTTTAATGGCACGAATCAACGGTTGCTGATTCTGCTTGTACTCATCAGTTTTATGAGTAGGCTCTGTAGGAAAAAGTGGAAGCACATCAAACTTATGCTTCTCTGGTGGACTTGAAGCAGTACTTCCATGTACATCACTGTCATTAGACTCTTGAGACTTCTTTAAGGAAAATGGAATCGCTTGAGTCATATGGCTCGATGCACTTGACCATCTTTGAAACTGACCAAGCGGGTTTGTTTGATCAACGGTTGTCCTCGGTGGGAAGTGGCTGTGGTTAAACTGAGGAGAAACAGGGAACCTGAATGCTGTATCGAGCGAATCTTGGCCATAAATTGGAACCATGAAAGCTGAAGAAGGAGGAGGACATGGTCCTGCGTATGGTTTATAGACAAGACCTTCTGAAGGAGACATTACAGGAACTAACCATTGGTTTCCAGGAGGAGGAAGTAACTGTTGTGGCCAAATCGGGTTCACGAGTTCTTTGCTTAGTGAAGGTAGAGGAAGCTTTGGTTTCATAAGCTCTGGATATTCTTCGGTTACAGGTTTGTGATTCTCCGTGTTTGGCTTCTTAACCCTTGAAGCAGCCATTATATCATGTTTGCCGTTAGTTAGCTTACTTTCAAGAAGCAAGTTCGGTGATTTTGCAACCATCTTTTGAACCTGCATCATGGTCAGAACTCAGAACACATGAAAGCAAACCAGATTCAACTGAAAAAATCAGGTTAATTAGTAATATCCACCATAATCAGTCTATGCAGCTCGAATACTTGCCCCGCGAAGATCTTCTGCTGGCTGAAAATATCCTCAAGAAAAATGTAAGAAATACGGTAAAATCATAAGATAAAGAGACTGAGTATAGTAGTAAATACTTGATCATATAAGTTCTCATCTTCAAAAACCTCTTTTCACCAATCACTCTGGCAACATCATTAGAAGATGCACTCATACCAGACAAAGATTCTATTGCAGAGCAGTCGGAGACATCTTGTTCACGCGGAGCCACAGTTTTCGGCTTCTTTTGAGCTTCATTGTTAAATACAGAAAGGTTTCTTCTACACAATTGAGTTTTCATCACATTCTGGCTTTCATCTTCCAAACATTCAGACAAAATTTGGTGTTCTCGAGTACCGGCCTTAGAATTAGCGGCTTTACTACTACCGCTAGTAAGAAGTGACAAATCTGTGTTTGCTTGTGGATCTTTAACTAAAGGAACTTTAAGAGAATCGAAGTTTGTAAGGTTGTTGAAATAGTACTCATTCTGTTTTATTGAACTAGGCTTAGTAGTAGTTGTAGTAACTGATGATCCTCTAGGGCTTGGACAATTCATGCCTTTTTTATTCATCTTCTCCTCAAAGTGATTCTTTTCAGGTCGATCCGTCTGTTATAAAAACAAAGTATTCAAAATACGCAATGGCGATTCTATCTTGATCAATCCAATGCACACACAAAATCAAGAACCTGAAAGAAATGAAGCAAAGAACTTACGAGATGGGCATTGTTGGAAGGTGGAGGAGGAAGAGACAGAGAGAGAGTTTTGGTCGGAGAAGGAACGGTATTGGAATTAAGTTTATGCAGAGAGATTGATTTGCCATCAAATGGTTGAGACAAGGCTCCTCTTCCAGTATCATTAATATGAACCCTTGGAAACAGTGGAGGAATTGTTATCCTCTTTGCCTCATCTTTCATTCCTCCCATATCTTTCTCCCTAAAGCTCAGAAACAAGATCAACTCTTAAATACCTTATCCTACACGTAACCTAGAGATTAAAAAAAAAAAAAACCGAAATTGGAAAGAACAGAACCAAATCGCAAAGATTGTAACCTTTATTTTTTTGTATTTTTACATGGGTAAGAAGCTAATCCAGCTGAAAGAAACAAATCTTAAGACAGGAAGATCAAGAAGAAGAAGAAGAAGAGAAGATATTTTTTGGGTTGTGTCGTCCCACAATGGATTCCATACGAGGGGACGACAAAACTCGAAAGGTTAGGTTTGTGTGTGTGTGTGTGTGTGTATGACTATGCGGTCATGTCTGGTTGGTTCAAGTAAAGAAAGATCCCTAACACACGGGAAGTCGGATTTAAGATGACGTGGAGGGATTTGGTTGGTTAGGTCCGAGTGGTAGGAGAATGGAGTGAAGGAGGAGATGTTCGGGTGACTCAGTCTCTTCTTCCACATGTTTCGTGGCTAACTCCATCATCTTCCAAATACTCTATTTTCCTAAATTGGGCTAATCTTTAGCGAAATATCTGTTTCTCATCACAATCAACCTCACACAACAAGACTGGTGACTGGTAAAGATGCGTGTTCGGTCGGCGTTTTCGGTTTTCCTACCTTCCGGTTTTAACCGGACCAGACGAGATGATGGGTTCATAGAAAACCAAAAGAACCATGTGTCTAAGAAGAGCGTCAGTTAAATTAAATGGGCTTTTAAAGGCCACTAAATTCATATACTGAATTGTTTTGGGCCATTCGTTATATTTAACACCACATTATTTAAAAATTTGAAGAAAGAAGTAAGTTTTGTTTTTCTTTCACTTATCCGATTAATTAACTAAATACATTGTATATATCTTGAAACCAATAAACGACAATGAAAAAAAAATGTAGTATTTCTGCTTTGCACCGTCTTTGTAAGCAAATCAGCTTTCGTGTTCCTAACTCGAGTCAAAATTAATATTGGTAATATGACACTCATATATTAAGACTTCTACTGTTCTACGCAATAAAATAGCGAGAGAATGCATAGAAAAGATTATGTTTTTTTTTTTTGTAAGTGTATACCACCTAACCGTATTATACTGTTATTATTGTAATTTATGGACTAGAAGTGCGATAATTGTATGTATATGATGTTTGTGAAGGTACAAATATGATTGAAGCTCATCCTTGTCAAGATTCATTTATTCTTACAGGATAATATTCAATTGACAGGATAATATTCAATTTCATTAACGGGGTGATCTTACAATAAATAAAATGAAAACAAAAATGAAAAAAACAAACTCGAAGGTCGTCCTTAACAAATAAAAAAAAACTTGGAGGTCCCTACAATATGACGCCATGCTGATTTCCCACGTGGGGCGACTATCTTCTAAGATCATAACCAATCATAAAGAGCCACGTGCATATGGGGAACGTTGTGTTCACGTGTGAACCAGCAATAATGGAAGTGAGAGGGCGAGAAGAAGAGTGAATAAGCTAAACTATAAATGGAAATAGCTCAAAGAGCTTTATTGTGCATAAAGTAAAGAGAAAGGGAAGAGATTTATATTTGTCACCAAGATGAAATAGATTCTAAATTCATATCATAAAATGTTTAGAGAAAGAGAGTTGTTTTCCAACTCTCAAGGTTACAATGCACAATATCATAAGAAGCATATTTATACTCTACTTGGTAGGAAAACCCTACATACATGGGCTTGTGGTTTTGGGTTTGCTAAATGGGCTTGTGCTCTCTAATACGCTTACGGTACACCTCCGGTCTGGACCATTTATAAACCGAACCAAGCCAAAGTAGCTGAAAGAGAAAGAATGTAACTCGGAGAGGATGTTTCATGTTTTGGCATACATATATGTGACAATGGACCACTTTGATCTTAATCATGGGCAAAGAATCATGGACATACGCCCGACAAAATCTTTACTAATTTCCAAACTAATCTTTTATGGTATTTAAGAAGAAGCATTAAGACATAAATTCCTATGGTTTATTTTGTAAATATTGTAGCTACTAGTTAACATTGGCATTGATGTTAATTTTTTCATGAACGTAGTTTTTTACATTCTAATCGCGAATGCACTCGAGTTGACTTGTTAAACCGACATGTTCGATTTCAATTTTTGGTACATTGGATGGGTCCATAACCGTGGGGAGTCAAATTCGTCAATTAAATTGAGAAGTTGTTCTCGACCGACATTTTTGGTTCCCGCTTGAGGTGTGAGAATAATTAATTTTGATTTGAGAATTTTTGTTTTTTATGGGTCTCTCTATATACGTTTGGATTATTATTATTATTATTATGCAAAAAAAAAAAAAAAATTATGTTAACATGTATCGACAAAATAAGGTCTTTTTCGTTGTGAGCATCCTAAGGATTTCAACAACTGTGAATGTGATGTTGATCTTCATTTACCATTTTTCTTCTATATGTTTATATGCATTATAATGCAAAATGAATTTTTTTATGCGTAAATATTTTTGACGTAACTTACACGTTAGGAAAAGTTATTTTGAATAATTTGTGGAAGACATACATTTCTGTTAACTACTATCCAATATATCCTTTTTTGTCAGTTAAACGTACATTGTCAAACATCATCTTTTTTAATATGTAACCAGATAAATTGTTAGTTTACTACATTTTAATTTCTTTTTTTTTTTAAATGAAATGTTTTTTTTTATTTAGAACGTATAAAATGACCAAATGAAAAGCCGTAGATATGTAGTTAGTAGGGTTTGAAAAAATTGGTATTACACACAAAAATGATTTTGGTAATCCATAAAAAAAAATTGGCATTACACACAAAAATTATTGGAGTAACAAGTTCTATCACCTAATCTATGTTTAAACTTGGCTCTAATAATATAAATTCAATAATAAATATAAATCAAGATTGATGAAGAAATTTCATTTGTGGATTAGATCTTGGCTCATGTTTTCAGTGAAGTATCATGATTTTTTGAGTTTAGAATTTTGTTAAGATTAAAATGTTCAAATAGTGCTGATCCATAGATTGTAGTATCTCTAACATGTTCGGGGAAAAAAATTTACATTGTTTTGATTCACTTTTGAAACTCAAACACTTGAGTTTGGAAACAAATCAAAATATATGTGCAATATGAAATTGGTGATTACAAAATTCAGTTGTAATAACTCCTAATATAATGATCTACCAACATGTTGTTTATCCGGAAGTATAATATATGTCGATAGTAAGTGAAAAACATGATATAAATTACAAAGTTGACAAAATACAAAAGAAGGAAAAATTGAATGAGCTGTGGGCTTATGGAAGACATGTGGTTGGGCAGAGAGGTCATGTCGCCTTCTTTGCTCTCTCTTTCTCACCGTTCCACGGATTGCGATGTTTTGTATAATTAACCCTTAAAACCAAAGCTCTTCTTTTATTCTCCACTCATGTTTGCTCGGTTATCTTCTTAGCCCCACAAAATTTCCATATCCTCAAGTTTTTAATTATACAAGATCATCAAGTTTTTTTTTTCATGCGATCTTGGCGACTTTTAAAATAACTCTTGACAATAATTACGATAATTTGATATACAATTTAAATTTGGAGTTGTTAGCTTTTACATGTTTTAAAATTTATTAGATTCTATCCTGACAGTTGAAACTATATATATAATGGAAGATCAAGTATGTAGATAATTTTCATGATATGCCATTTTTAGCATCTTATTTACAGTTATGCCATTGTTTGAATTTTTTTTTCAAGAATGTCATCTTTTTTTAACTGATCTTATATATTTTTTGGGTTTGGGTTAACTATTTTTTTATTTAGGGTATAGTTTTTGGTGGTAGAATTTAGGATTTGGGTTTTGAGAGAGAATTTTTTTTTAATGATTTTGTCTTTTTATTATAAAATGTAACATGTTTGCAATAAATTTTCAAATGTGGTATATTTAATAAAAAAAATTTCAAAGATTGCATATTTGTAATTCTCCCTAGTATGTATTTTTCTATTGTTTTGCGGTAAGAATAATATGTAAAAATATGACTGGAAAAAATTGCAATAAAAATCAAAATAAAAGAGTTTGCTATAAAATATAGCTTGATATTAAGTTCTAGACAAAAAAAATATACATATACAAAAGTGTTACAAGATAGATCGAGATGTAGATATTGATCATTATTGACTGATGATGATAACGAAAAGGTAAATTAAACTAATTACACTGGTAAGAATAAGAATATATGGTATATAATATGAGTTACTTTTACAGCTTGGTCATGATTAAAATTAAATATAGTACTATATACAATTAACAATAATCTTTTATTCGTCATATAAAAGATTCAAACCCTAAACCCCAGTTAACTTCGTCTCGATCACTCTCCCGTAAACTTTTCAGTCGCACAATGCTAAAAGGATGTCAGACCTTTTTCTCTGCTCAAGCACTCGTAGATTTTTAATTACATATCCCTTTTTCATCAAGTGCATAATCATGTACTCTATGATATATCAATTATTATATATATATTTTCTAGGTTTTCAAAAAAGATGCTCTTCGAATGCAGAAACTACTATGCACACCAACCTCATAAACATATATAAAATTTACTTAATTATATACATATATCTTTTATTTTACGCGTGTGACATTGATATTTTGTTTTTTTTTTATTTTATAGAAAATAGGCAATATGCAAATTTAAATTTGAGCGGTAACACAAGAATAATACTAACACAGATCACTAAGTTATATGTCATATTATTATTTGATTTTTGTTGGGGTCGGTATTCACCCGCTTAGCATTAACATTCAAAATCAAGCATTCGAGGACGGTGACTCTCCGGAC